>OU744795.1:10629163-12101228 GCA_916614155.1 Mesoligia furuncula
ATACAGTTATAGAGTTGAATTTAGAAAAACAACGATGCAGGCGAAGTTTGGCATCAGTTTGAAGTTGTTTCCATACATTTCTTAGGATTTGCGTAGGGTTGTCAATATTACCCAACCCTTAAAAAAAAGAGTACGAATGAAAATAAAAATGTATTTATTAAGAAACATTATGTCTTATCTAGTTTAAGGTAGTTATTTATTTGGCTCTCATTTTCAAACTATTATTTGGCACTCATTTTGGATAGGTAGCTTAAAAACTGCGCGACGGCCGTGACCCTTACTTATCCAGCTCAGGAATGGTGAAGCAACCTTTTTTTACAAATTTAGGAATTTCGATCTTCTGTAATACATTCTCCCAGGAATATAGTTGCTCGTCTTTGATAAGTGGCCATCTCCAAAAATTCTTTCCTTGTTTCATACAGTTTACCATTACTCCTTCAGCATGTTCTGAGGTGATTTGGCCTGGATAATTAGAGGAACCCCACCTCACAATAACATGATCGCCGATAATGTAATCCGCCTTCTTCTTATCATCACCGTTCTGAAAACTGCTATCTGGAGGCGGTGCCGATTTTAACTGGTAACTAGGTTTATCTCCATCCCCGCAACTTTGAGAAATGGGATCGGGCAGCTCGTCTGGTAACTGGTCATCGATAGGTTGGTTTTCATTGGAGCTGCTTTGACGATTGGACTTGGCCAATGGTAAGCCATCGTCTGAATTTTCATTTTCTGAATCTTCATCTTGTTTACATGCTAGAATCAGGTCTTCAGTTGAGGAAGCGAGGCTCATTTTATCGTCACTGCACTCTGTCGAAGATGAAGAATTTTTACGGAGACAACGACTTTTCTTTGCCTTCTTTGTCTTATAGGTTTGAATTTTCGAGACACCTGAGGGTCCAGCTTGATCAACGGAGGGTATTGCTTTTAGAGGTTTCTTGTTTTGAACATTTTCTATCAATGTATCTTCGAAGTCAATACTTGTTACAGACTTGCCTAGAGGAACACTAAGTTTCTTGTTTCGAACTTTCTTCATGGGATCTGGGGCACGATTTTCTTTCAGGAATTGTAAAAGCGCCATGTCAATGCTGTATTCTGTTTGTGGCCTGGAGTCGGGCAGTTTATTAATAACTTTGTCAGGGTTAAAAGGATAAATACCAGTACTTTTAAAGGCGCTTAGAATATTAGATGTTTTTTCATTAAGTTCGAACATTAACCGTTTTAGTAATTCAGGAAAATGAGATTTATTGATAGTTGTTTCTCGCGGGTTTTTTATTTTGTAGTCCAGTAGGTTTTCTCTCCATAGTTTCTTCAGAGGGCCAAAATAGCAAACATCAAGAGGCTGTGTCAAGTGCGACGAGTTGGGTGGTAAAAATACAAACCTTATGTCATTGGCTTCACACATTGTAACAATCCGGTGGTTGATATGCGACGCTAAATTATCTCCTATCAATATTTTTGTTGCGATTTTGTCCTTTGCCCAAGGCAAAATAATCATCTCGAACCAATCTTCAAAGGTTGTGCTGTCGAACCAACCTGATCTGGAGCGATTATACCTAGCTCCTTTCGGTCCATTTATTCTCCATTGCTGGTATAAATCTGTGGTGTCAAGGTAAAGGGGGATGAGTCTAAAAACACTACTTTTCACCAGGGGCTAATAAAGAAAACGCTTGTTTGTTTTGTAAGATAAATGCAGCTTAATCAAAAATATATAAAAATACTTAATACAAAATTGTTTTAATTTTCATTTAACAATTTAGTCGTTTTTTATATGTAACCAAAAAATATTTTTAATTATTAATTATTAAAATAATTGACAAAACTCCTTTTTCCATAACAAGAAAAAAAATATAAAAAATTATTTTATTGACTCGTCTCTTTATGTGTTATTTATTTACGTATTTAATATTGACAGTTTTTAATTATATAAACATAAATCATCACACCTGACTCTCCCACTGAGGTAGGCAGAGACTATAGCACGTCAATTGCTTCATTCCAAGCAAAGCTTTTTTGCTTCATCATTCATCAACCTCTTGATGCATGAACGCTTTTAATAAAAATAAAAAATAAATGAAATTAAAGTACCATAAATGCTAAATACCAAACATACTGTAACCTTAAGCTTCGCTGAACTCCTCGATATCGGGATCTATATCTCGTATGTTTGTACTAGTTTCTAATTTGTTATAGAAGTCATGGCAACTACTATCAATTAAATGAAGAATACTAAGAAGATCTCGTTTTTTTTCCTGGCTTATAGGCACTAGACATTCATAACATTTCTCTGGATTCAAAGATTCATTTGATTTGCCCCTTCGACAGAAAGAAATCTCCTTAAACTCGTTCAAATTATCTAATTTTGTTTTAAACTGAATTACACCTGGTTCATGTTCACCACTAAATCTAAACCATTTTACATCATGCCATATGAATTTTTCGCCAGATGTATCTACTTTTCGTAGCTGCAATGGGCCTTTATACAATTTAGCGAAGTTCAAAAACATATTGTTATCCATTACCACGACAGAAATGTTCGGACTCGTCATTCTGACTAGGTTGTACCAATCTCTCGGCAAATGTATAGCCATATCAGTTCTTTTTTTCTTTCTTTCGATTTGTGCATGTACAGAATCGCACTCCATGTGCGTATGCCCGGGAACTAAAAACTTGTGATTTATTAACAAACCTGGTTTCATTTTGCTTATGCATAAAAACATAGCAGCAACGTGGCTATTTTTGTTTTGTCCGCCACACGTATCGGAATAAAAGGTAACTTCTTTTACTTGTGATGGCAATGTCATTAAAAAAGTGTAGAGGCACGACGCTATTTGATTAGCTCCACGTCCTCCGTCAGCTTCGCTCCACATGTAGCAAAAGCTTTTTTTGCTATAACAATCGTAAATTGTTAAGTTAAACGTCCACAGCAGCCGTTTGTAAAAAACGATGTTTGTCTTTAAAAAAGGGGTTGGAAGACATTGCTGGAGGTCAAAACAATAAACTCTTTTATCATCGCTCGACTCTTCTTTGTCCTTTTTTTTCATACAATAACCTGAATCAGCCTCTGACTGGTGGACCTCAAGTTCCTTCTTTAAAATTTCTGAATCTGGCGCCAAAGCCAGTTTAATTTTCATTTTGTATGCGTCACATGTATTGCAGGTGTCCAAAGAAGGTTTCTTAAAAGATAGACCCATGGTACGAAAAACATTTCCAAAATAGGTATATGATACGGGATTGGTGACTTTTTCTTTGTACATTTGGTACATTATTGTTAGTGACAGCCCTGTCGGTAAATAGCGTTTGTTTGTATGACTTCGGCTGTAATGCGATTCGTATAATGGATAAGAATTAATGTGATCCTTAATTGCCTGTACTGCATCATCCCCTATCTTATTAGAAGGTGCATGTGATCCACGTTTATCAGGGCTTGAAATTCCTGTTAACCTTACAGATTTCTTTTTTATTGCCACTTCGACACATTTATTAGATATTGCAAATGTTTTTAAGAAACACCCCTTACAAACTTCAATCATAGTGCCATTTACTTTTAAGTTGTAAATATGATTAATACTCCTTAATTTAGGTTCACCAAGTGTATTGCGTATGCGTTGGCTCTTTTTTGGTAAGTCTAAAATTAATGATGACAAATATGCAGAACGTTTGTTGTAATCACCCAATGCCCATAATTCATCAAAAAGTGTTTTCTGGGTATCTGCCTCAATTTTTTCTGAACATTTTTTACGGCAAAGGGGTAGAGGGGTAACTCGTCTTGACTGAATTATTTTACCTGTTTGTGTTTTATATGTCAATCCTTTGTTTCTTTTATCTTTAACTATTTTTCGTATGTTTGTTCCTTTTCGTTTTCGCCGTTGATTATTTTCTTCCGGTGTACTTGTAACTTCAACATTATGATTATCATTTCCTTGAAGAGAAGACTCGGATGAGGAGCTTCTGCCTGTTTCAGGAGCGTATGTCTTATCAGCTACGCTATCATCTGAGCTGAAATCGGCTGATTCGATCGGCTCTGGGATAATCCGTAAATCCTCCTCATCCGCCAATGTTTGATGACCTGGAAAAAAAATCATTAATAATTTGTTGTATTAGCTAATCAGAAGAAAAAAAAAACAATAACGCTTGTAATCGCTACCTTCAATCTACAAATGATAAAAAGACGGAGAAATGTAGGTGTTGTAATACACCTCTATAGGGATATACAGGCGTGAGTATTTATGTTTTAAATTATAAATACCAACCAGTTGGAAAATCATGGGACTGGAATCCTAGGTCAGAAGGAGTGAGTAAGTCTTCTAAAATCTCGGCAGCCTGCAATTGCTCTTCAGTAACCTCACTGCTAACTCCAGATACGTTCAGCGACGTGCTGCTGTGATTGTCTGATACATTTTCTTGTAAATCTGTAAAATCGCACAACTTGTTAACAATGTGAGCATACCTACAATATTCGCGGCGAGTGCGAGTAGGTACCTAAATACCTTCTCCGTCGCACAGCGCGCTGTCAACTAGGTAGGTACTTACTGACTTGAAATAAACCACCTACTAATCTCATTTATCTAACAACCAAAAAACAATAACATAATCTATGTAAATTACACTAATAGTCATTCAACGTAACAAAAACTTTAAAGGTTAGAAAGGTAAAAATTATAAAAAAATCATACTTACGTTCAGTGGGACTTTCATTTAGAGCCAGTGACATTATCTTGTTAATCCTATTCATTTCTATGGGTTTCAAAACTCAAATACACACGTAAACCAAAATTTTGGGCTTTTTACACAGGTCAAATCACGTCAACTTCGCGTGCGAAATGCAACTAACGCGCAACGACGAATACGAATTTAGTCACGAGTCTCACTATGCTTAATTTTATAAGTAAAGAATTACGAATGTAATAAGAAGATGACTACACATAACTCATTTTTACTTTTTAGGTTTTGCTGTTTATGACTAGACTCTATTTGTTATTTGAGATTCACGAAATAAAAATACATTTTATTGACTCATCGCCTTTTTACCGTAATACTTAGTAATATATTTTATCCAACTGTGTTAACACCTCATTTTTCAAAATTTTTGACTCATCCCCTTTTACCTTGACACCACAGAAATGTTCGGCCTTGTATACCACATACGGCGGTAGACATTCACCCCCGGCCGTAATTGCAAACATGAAATTGCACCTTTTGTATAGTTTAAAACCCTTTCAGGGTACTTAACGCCTCTGCGGAACAAGCATTTTTGCGCACCAGGATTGTCGGTCAAATTAGTTTCATCATAATTAAGGATGTTTTCTTTGGGTATGCCATCTAGAGATTGTTGCAGATTCTCGAAATAGTTAGACATCTCTCCAGAGTTTTTCTCAGCTCTGCTCCTTTTAATGTTTTGTGTAGCCCGGTGAGTAAGTTCACTTTTGTGGCGTTTTATAAATGAATAAGCCCATTTTTTTCCTGGCAGTTTGTTATCAAAAATAGCTGTTCTTCCATTAGCTTGTAAATACATCTGCACGACAAGTCTTAAATCCAGTAGAGTGAGAGGGCTACCAAAATCGCCAGCAGCAATAAGCACTTTTATTATATTTTTTTCTTCGTCTATTGTAAGCCGTGTTGGGCAACCCGGAGTTCGTTGATGTTTACCGTGCAGTTTATCTAAAAGCGTTCGTCGTGGAATGCCAAATGTTTTTTCTGCTTCATAAGAAGACATTTTTTTCTCTTGTAATAATCCTACAGCAACATCTATCATTTCTTGACTGTGCTTCAATGTATAATTTCTTCTTTTCTTTTTAATTTGCACGTTTTTCGGTTTTGTCATTATGATGACCTGTAAAATATCAAAAGGAACCTACGTAATAAAATGGTGTCAACTTTTGTGCCTGGTATAAAGTAAAGGTGCCTACATTATACATTTTTGATATAGGTACCTCTATGTAACGTAAAGAAGAGCAAACTTTGAAATTGATTGATGGGTAAGTTGTGTATAATTAATACAAGCACATACTTTTTGTTACTATTTATAATACATACCTACCTAACCCTATTTATTGTATAAATAAATGATGTGTCAAAAATACCATTTAGTGTATTCCTTAGCAAAAGGGCTTATAATGCAAGTTACAATTACTACTTTACATTATTCGACTTCCTAAACAACAAACAATAGGCACATAACTTGCGTCCGAACAAAGTGACAACCCTAGGTGTAGGCGAAGATAGGTAACAACATGGCTGCCACGGTTTCATAAGCGGTATATCATCAAAACAATAGCTTTTACTGAAAGAGGGACAAAAATTGATCACGATACACTAAAAAGTTCAGCGTTACCTGCTATCTATAGTCCACAAAGTCCAAAGTTTCTTCCGCGTTGCAATACGTGTTGCGTTCCATTCACAGAAAAAATGCATTGTGTCATCAGCAGAGTGAAGTTAGCTATGTTTTGATCATTAAAATGTTGCTAGGAATAAAAATTGGTTTGTACTTGGTAGTTTCACGCATAGGTAATCATATAAATTTTGGGTAAATTTTAATTTTCTGTAAAATAGGCGAAGTTAGGGTTCACAAGTGAAGTTAGGGGTCACGAGGTACTTACTTCTTTTATAAGAGCAGTTAATCTATCGGCTGTAACACAATCACCAGAAAAGTAGAAAGCTAAAGGTTGCTTCCAATTTTTTCTAATTCCAATAGCCATAAATAGCAATGCATGTGTGGCTGGCTCCATAGTTCTGCTTTGATAACCATGATCTTGATAACCATCAATAATGTCTTGTTTACCATTATATTGCAAGTTTTTTCGTATAGACATTTCGTCGAATGCCAAAATGCACATATTTTCTTCTGGTTCTCGATTATTAGTTAACCCTTTAATTGTTTCGAATATTTGGCTATTTATACCACATAATATAAGTCCTGTGTCCCAATTGGGATGGCATACTTATTTAATCTTATCCTAGCACTGCTAGTAAATGAGGAGTCGTCAAAGTGCTTACTGCATAACATCTTGTGTTGCGAGTGTAACGGCCGAATACTGAAACGCCACTCAAATATTTAAGGGCTGCTTAAACGTTTGAGCAGCTCCTAAACTTTAATTTCGTATACCCAAACGTCTTTTTTGAGTAGCTCGTAAATATAAGTGCTACTTAAAATAAGTAATGCTCAAACACCACTTAGTTTAAGGCCCGTATTAATAAACGTCACTCAGTCCAAGAGCTCGCACTTGATATGGATCTTGAGGTCATGTTCGTATTAATAAACATATTATTTGACGTTCTCAAGCTTCGGTTTGGGTTTACGATATCAGCCGAGTGATGGACTGATTAATAAATGAAACTTGACACTTAAGTATACAATAGGTGCGTGTACTCAAGATGCTTAAACTAGAGTGTAGGCGGTCCGTGACTTGAGGTCGTGATTAGTACCGCGAAACACGGAATTTGAAAATATTTTGGATGAAATTAATTATTATGATGAAATAGAGTTCTGGTATTTTATGGTCTTTGCGATATCGTTTACCAAAAATCTATAATTTATTTATATGTTGAGGTCGGTCAAACTGCGTTAATCTACTGCTAAAGTTGTATAGAATTGGTATTACTACACACCTATCCGAAAAGTAGACCAATTCAATTTAGTGAAAATATTTAAATAAACAACCTACTCTCTTGTTGAAAATATGCAAAAGGAAAAAATAAAGATATTATCATTCTGTCTGCATTCTTACTTTTACCATTTTTCATACATAAACTACATGAAAAAACTCGATGAAATCTTGATAAAAATTACTAAAAATTGTGTTGCGACGTGACACTTTTTAGTGCTGACCGTCCACCCAACTTTCTTATTTCGATTCAAAACTTGCATACAGCCTAATCGATATTCGCAATTAAAAAAAAAAAAAAATAGAAACTGAACAAAAACTCTTATAACTAACAACAAGTATTGAAAGTGTTTGCAGGAAACCCAATTTATGGAATTAATTTATTTATCATCATTCTCAAACAAAATTTTACTATGTAAGCCTACATAGAAAATATATACTGGGAGTTCTGTAGAAAACTATTAGAACGTATCAAAAATAAAATCCACAATAAATAATAGTTGTCCAATAAATTAAAATAATTTTAAACAGCGAGCGCATTCCGAATATAAATTCAAATATAGAAACATTTCGGCGCGAAATTCAATAAATGAGGTGCCTATAGCGTGTCTGTTAGTGACTCGGTTTACTAAAATGTCCAAAAAAACTATTGAAATGACATTACAAAAGCTTAAATCGTTATTATAAGCAATGCTTATTATATTTACTACTTAAAATAAATTTATTTTATTTCCAAGTATCGATTACATTCGTCTATTATCAATCGAAATTTAAAAAAAATCGTTTGGAATAATCGCTTTCGTACATCATTGCAAAAAAAAAACAATAATGGTCGGAGATTTTGAACACAAATTGAGTAGTGGTCGTAGTAGCGTCGTGGTAGCGTAGCATCTCTACCTAATCTGTGGTAGTGGTAATGATTAATACGTGTTATTGGACCTGTGTTTGAATATTACTTTAAGTCCTGGGCATTTACGTGTGGTTCACAATATTTTCAATAATATTTGTCACATTTTAAATCTTATCTTTAACTGTGTATGTGAAATTTGTGACAAGTAAAAATGTAGTAAACACGCACGATTGGCGCGAAACTTCGACATTAGAATCCAAAAACTTCATTACCACTACTTATTTGCCTTAAACTATGGATAAATTCGTCAAATATTTAAATGACGTATTATTCACAGCCCCTGTGGTGGAGTTAGGGTGTTCGAAATACCCAATTTTTATGTTTTTTAGCCTCGACCACCACTGTCATCAAAATGGCGAGTATCGTATGTATTTACGAACTTGAATGTATTCAAGGTAAATTAATAATATTATACTTGTGCGCTAAATATGAACATATTATGAGGTTTTTATCCAACACTCCTAATTAACGCACGTTCTTAAGATTTGATGGGTAGCATAATAAATATTTACATAATCAAATAAGGGTGTCGTATGTCCTCATTCTTGGGTACGATGGGACCCGGTACCGAGGCGGCGAAGGTTCGTGTGATCGGGGCGCTTCCGAACTATACTCTATAAAACGTGATACAGCGCTATTCATTAAAATTTTAACAAAATACAAGTATTTCAATAAATCTTACGACATAGCAAGAACCATCATGAACGAAATGTGATGAATGTCATTCTAAACTTCGGTCAATGTGACGTAATCGTTCACGAGATCAAGCCCTCAAGTACAGCATCTTGAGGAGCTGATCTTGGTTACTGAGATACTGTATTCATGTGTTTATTAATTAGCAATGATCTTGAGATGCTGATATCGCAATAATGGCGTATCAAATGATATCGCACTTGGGTACGTCATTGAGGAACGTTTATTAATACGGGCCTAAAAGTCGTATACAGGAACGCTACTCAACGTTATTTAATTGTCAAATCAACTGTCAAACTGATTTGAGCAGCCCTTAGATCTGAGAGTGGACGCGAGGTCCCTCAAATCAAGTTAAATCTATTGAAACTTTTGGAATAGTGATAAAAATGTCTCTATCGTCCTTGTCTTCACTTTCGGATCACGAAAGGCCAACTGTAAGGCGCAGAAATGAAGAAAAGTTGAACGCTTTTGAAAAGTACGACGACAGGGAGTTTGTTTCACGGTTCCGCATCTCGAAAGAAACTGTAATGTATTTGGACTCTGTATTCGGTAGCACAATCAAACCCTTGACCAAAAGAAACCGAGCCATACAGCCAGTGGACCAAATACTTATAGCTCTCCGGTACTATGCGACAGGCAGCTACCAACGCGTAATAGGGGATATTTTTGAGGTTGAACAACCCACGGTGCATCGAATAGTGCATAAAGTAACAGCCAAGATAGCCAGCTTGAAGTCGAGATACGTAAATATGCCAACAACAGAAGAATTTCCAGTTGTGGCAAATGAGTTCTTTGCAATAGCAGGATTTCCAAGAGTTGTGGGAGCTGTGGACTGCACTCATATTAAAATAAATTCTCCAGGTATGTACTTACCAACTCCACTGTTAATCATGTGTCCAAAAAATGTCTGAATAATGATAATATGTATTACACAGTAACAACAAATACAACAATTAATAAGTCTTGTGTTACATTAGCAATTATTACCTTATTTGTAGAATTGTTTCTACAAAAATAAGTTAATAAGTACTATAGTAAAGTTTATTGTCTCACAATATAACTAGAATTTATTTTTAGGTGGTGCCCAATCTGAAGTTTATCGGAACAGGAAAGGCTATTTTTCCCTAAATGTGCAAATGGTATGTGATGCAAGTCTGCACATAAGGAATGTCATTGCAAGGTGGCCAGGTTCTGTACATGACAGTACCATCTTCAACGATTCACCACTATGTGCTCAATTAGAGCGTGGAGACTTCGGGACAGGTATTATTCTTGGGGACAGTGGATATCCATGTCGGCCTTATCTGCTAACTCCATTATTGCATACAAGGACGGCTGCTGAAGAAGCCTATAATCGATCCCAAATAAGTACCAGGAATCCTGTGGAAAGGCTCTTCGGTGTTCTTAAAAGAAGATTTCCTTGCCTACAAAACGGGATGGGCCTAAATATAAAAAACATACCACCGGTCATTGTAGCATGTGCAGTGCTTCATAATATTGCCCTGTCGCAATCGGATGAACTTTTGGAGGATATTTTTTTACCCTATGTTGAGGTCCAACATAGGGTAAAAAAAAGGACTTGAGGCAAATCAAAACTTTATTGTAAGGACCAATTTAATAAATACACATTTTTCCACTTAAAAATAATTTTATATCAATGCAATTTAGATTTCAGTTTCTGTAGTCTCAATTTCCAAAATTGCATTTCTATTTTGTATTTATTATTTTCCATTTTGTTTTTGTTTATGAGGTATTTGGTTTCTAATTTGGCATTTCTTAGTTTTGTCCGAAAATATTGCTGTTTCATTGTAATATGTGTAGGTTTCAATTGTCCTGAAAAATGGTATTAGTACAATATTAATAAATTTCATACCTTTAGCACAAAGAACAATAATAAGATAATTACCAGCAGAGGATGTTATTAGAGGTTTGTTTTTTTCTTGGGGTTTGATGACCATTGCAGCTGGCTGGTCATTTATTAAGTAAAGGAAATGCCTTTATAGTAAAATATCTAATTAGTTTACCATATAAACAGACTACTACAATAATGAAAATGTTTATTAGCTATATTTATTGATGTAACAAAGAACAACAATTATATAATTACCAGCAGAGGATGATCTTAGAGGTTTGTTTTTTTCTTGGGGTTTGACTGGCTGGTCATCTATTAAGTAAAGGAAATGCTTTTATAGTAAAATATCTAATTAGTGTACCATATAAACAGACTACTACAATAATGAAAATGTTTACCAGCTATATTTATTGATGTAACTGTACAAGGTTTGCTATTGTCTGCTATACTCATGTACGCCATAGTTGTGTCTTGGTGATCTAAAAAAATATCTTACCTATAGTATACAATAAATAAATTAGGGAAATATTTAAAAATTGAAACTTACCGATGGTCTGGATTATGGCAGATGATGATGATGAAGATATAACTTCACTATCTGGTTTTTTAAAACTCTCAATGATGGTTTCTTGTTCTGTATCACCTATAAATATAACAAACACATGATTTTGTGATGTCAAAGTATAAAGATATATACCTTTTAATATTACACAAACCAAAATATTCTGCAGCATCATCATAGTAATTAGGTAAAGGTTGAATTTGAGGAGCAGCCATGGCTAAAATCTGTGCATCTTGTTCAGAGAGAACACTTTTATAGGCTCCACCACCAGTGCGATTGATTTCTTTCTATAAAAATAAAAATTACAATCACAAGATGTTCTATAAGGTCTATGTTACTTTTCCAGAAATATTTAATTTATACAAACCTTATCTATTGATGCCTTCTTTTGTATGTCTTTATTGGTTTCGTAAAACTGAAGACGCTTAAAAAATATTTAAAGAATATAGTACTTAAATAAAGAAATATTAAGTATGATAAAATAGATATCATAAAAAAAAACCAAGTCTACATTTGCTTTGGCTATATTCTTTTTAGACCTCTGTTTGAGGTGCCTGAGTTGTTGCCATGTCCTGCAGCCGCTCACAGCGACAGCATTATACAGTTGGCACACTGTATCCCAAGCCTTTCGCTTCTTCAAAATTATGTTGGCATTCGTTTCTTTATTTTCAATTATGTTTTGATATCTGAAATATGTAACATATTATTTACAACATGAAACAGTTTGGAATTAAACTTAGGATCTGTGTAATGTTTAGCTGATTATATGTAAACGTGCATTATCGGGCCGTATTTATACTTGTAGGAATAAAAGTACTTTTACATAGACATAAATCATGTTATATTTATTCTGAGCCTTTCAGATGATAATTGGTCACAAGTTTCAGTGGGAAGTAAATGCTTGATATAGACAACGGTTGCCCTGGCCACCCCTGGCTGTGTACCAGTATGTTATAGGTATTGTATTGTTTACTAACAAACTATTACATGCACCAGGCTCATGCGGTTAAATAAGTATATAGTATTTCATTGCTTATGTAGGTACTTACTTCTTTATGAGTTCCAAGAGCATATCTTTCTCAGCGGGTGTATAATTGCAACCACGTTTCTTCTCCATCGTGAATCAATTAATAATATCTTTTAAAATAATCGCGCGTAAAATGTCAAGTGTGACGTTCCAATCTACGTCAATTATCTCAACAAATTTTCTTTTCTTATGACGTCTTTTGATATTTATTTACTTAAATAAATACATAATTTCAATCGTAATTCAAACCAAACTTATTTTACGCTGTTAGATTTCAACTGATTAATAATTATAGAAAATATTTGTTCAAAGAAGACTGCGTAAAACGAATACGAGACGTAAACTAAATTATTTTGTAACTGAGAACGTGCTGATAACAATTTTTGAGCAGGATGTTGCCATGATGTAAACATTTGACGGCTGCTTGGCTAATCATGGTTTCGAATTGCTTGAGTGCCGTTTGTGTATACCACTTAAATTTGAGGGATGCTTATATTTAAGTAGCTTTTAGCTGATTATGAGATTTGAGTGGCGTTTCAGTATTCGGGTGTAAGTCTCTTAGTGCTTTCTCAGTTGACCACTCTCCAGTAGGGTAACAGTATTCAGCCCGTACACATGCCCTTAATTTATTGTACACATTACATTTTTATCTAATACATACATAAGTACTATACTATTGCTAACGGTTTAACTTGCAACTACTTCATCTACCCAGTTTAGTTTAAAGTAGATTTTAACTAATTGAGGCTGCTTCAGTAGGAACTTCAGTGACCACTTTTTACATATTTGAAAAATGTAGAATGTAAAAATTAATAAAAATGTTGTTGGCATTGATGGTCTCAGTAGGCCAGTACAAGGTAAAGACTGTAGTCCCGTACAAGGAAAAGTTTATGTTTAGTATGTTCTATTGTTTTTCTATTTCATTCGTGGATCTTTGACAGTCGATACGGGTAGTCAGAAGCCCGAAAGTCTGACAACCAGTCTTACCAAGGGGTATCGTATTACCCAGTAACTGGGTTGAGGAGGTCAGATAGGCAGTCGCTCCATTTAAAATACTGGTATTCAGCTGCATCCGGTTAGACTGGAAGCCGACCCCAACATAGTTGGGAACAGGCTAGGTAGACGATGATGTTTTATTGTTCATTATATGTATGACTACTAGGTACTTAATGAGGGAGAAACTAATACAAATTGAGCTTCATTACTTACTTTATTAACGTATGTCTACCAGGTAGAGAAAATCTGTGGAAACTCAAATTTGTATCTTCTTGTCCAGTGATATTTTTTTTATTTATTTTTTATTAAATGAAATTACCGCGGACTTGGTGGTCCGCGCCCTTTTTTACGTAATTTTTATTTGTTTACATAGTTTATTACATTATTGGGGGAACAGTGACGGTTCTCCCCGTCGGACATATTAATACTAGAGATGCTTAAATCTACGTGAGTCCCTCTTTAAAAATAAATATAAATATATAAGCTTAATATATATATATACATATTTTTTTTTTGTTTACTCATGCTCATGCGCTTGAAAATATATGATATGAAAACAGGCATTAAAATTACATTTATTAATACACAGTATAAATTACAATTACATTTACTTAATTGATGATTGGTATTAATTCTATGTTAGTTGTATTTGGTAATTATTCTATACTTATTTTTCTAGATTTGACATAATACGTTTAACTTATTCTATAACACATTTTCAATATGATGTTTTTTTATTATTATACAAATTTGAGTTAATTAATTAATTATACATCAGTTAGTTTGTATTCTTAGTACTACTTATTCCAATTTATTTCTTATCTACTTGTACAATTTTTATTTGGAGTATTGGTCTTATTTTTGTTAGTTGTCGTTTTTTGGACGTGATTGGATTGTGGGTTTGGGTAGGGACTGTTAGTTTTGTTTAGGTGGTTATGTGAGGTTTGCTGACCAGGGACTTCGCTAGCCTGAGCAAAGCTTCCACGACAACTGCATCTCGGTGCTGCATGGCCATCTTTAGGTTGTAATCGATGACCGTTTTTGTCCAGTGATATTACACTTGGCACACTTTCTTCTAAGCTCATAGCGCGTATGGCGTGACATTTTAACAAATAATATACACACACGTACACAAAATAAAAAAGAAAAAGAGTCTCTATCTCGTAATACAAACACAAAATAAGGAAATGAGTCTCTATCTCGTAAAACAAACAACAACAAACAAAATATGGAAATGAGTCTCTATCTCGTAAAAGTGTCCAGGCACAGAAAACAAAAACACAGCAGCACGAAATAATTAAAAAGGAAATGAGTCTCTATCTCGTAAAAATGTCCAGGCACTTGTTAAAAAACCAAAGAAAAACATAAACAACGTTTACCGCGTCCGTTAGACCACCATATTTGTTTTGTTTTCAGGTGTTGTTGTTGCCAGAGTAAAATTATTAATTGCTTCTAAAAAATAATTACTTTGTAACTAATAATAAAAAATAATGTGGTCATCACATGAATTTTAAGCATAAAAATAAATAATGATTTATTTAGAAACGGGGGTACCACCATTAAATAGCAATAAAAATTCTACCAATTTGGTAGGAATGTTCTGATCTCATCAAGCAAAACACCAATAGTGATTTCTCTGTCTAGCGTATATCGTTGCCTCTGTTTGGTTCCTTTTGCCCAAAGTTTGCATTAGCAAAGTAGCATTGGCTACTTAGAGACTTGACTCCCCCTGCTGGAATGGTAGTAGCTTATTGTAAAAGGTTCTTAAAGATTAAAAATAAAAATTATACTACTAAATTCGATAATTTTCTTACACATTCTGAAATTCAAGGGGAATTACTTACCTGCATTAAATTATGTCAAGGGGAACATTTTGGATCAGAGATGGATAGTTTAAAGGGAGAAATAAACAAAAAAGGAGTACTTACCTCGCTCAATCCTTTTCTGGATCAGGAACAGATTTTGAGAGCTGGTGGTAGGTTACACAGGGCGAACCTTCACGAAGACTCGAAGCATCCTATAATTCTTCCTCGTAAGTCACATTTAACTCACCTCCTGATAGCTGACGCTCATGAGAGCACGTTGCACGGTGGGCCTCGGTTAGTTCTTAATTATTTACGGGTTAGGCACTACGTGCGCAAATGTGTTATTTGCATCCATCATTCCGCTCGGTCTGTACATGCTTTAATGGGGTCAATGTCCTCTGCTAGGGTTAATGCTTGCCGACCTTTCTTTAGAAGTGGCGTGGACTATGCAGGTCCTATTAGTGTCCGTCCTAGCAAAGGTCGCGGTTATCACTCCACCAAAGGCTACATATGCTTGTTCGTGTGTATGGCCACTCGGGCCATACATTTAGAAGTCGTCAGTGACATGACATCCCAAGCCTTTTTGGCACCCTTCAAGCGCTTTACAGCACGGAGAGGCCTTTGTGGTGAGATGTGGAGTGATAACGGCACTACCTTTGTTGGAGCTAACAAGGAGTTGAAAGCGTTGTTCAACCACGAAAGGTCGGGCATAGCACTTGATATAGCCGATTGGTTGGCAACCAACGGAACCACTTGGAGCTTCATTCCACCTCACTCCCCGAACTTTGGAGGGCTTTGGGAAGCGGGAGTGAAGTCGACCAAACACTATCTTAAAAGAGTGATTGGTACAAGCACACTCACCTTTGAGGAACTGACAACAGTGCTTGCCCAAATAGAAGCCTGTCTGAACTGCAGGCCTATTTCCACCATCAGCACTAACCCAGAAGATCCATGCCCATTAACACCGGGTCATTTTCTAGTAGGCGAGCCTTTGCTGCTCGCACCCGATATTAATTTTGAGAATTCTAATATTAGTACTTAGAGAAGATGGCAGTTGACTCAACGCATGGTTCAAGACTTTTGTCGGCGTAGGTGGTCGCGTATCTGGTTCAATTTCACCAAAGGAACAAATGGGCGCATCAAACCGTGGAACCGAACTTGGGTGACGTAGTGTTGGTCATGGAAGATGATCTTCCACCTGCAAGATGGCTCTACGGTCTCATTGCCGAAAAGCATACTGGCTCGGACAAAATCACGAGAGTAGTTACATTGCGCTGTAAAGGTTCTGTAATTAAAAGATTAGTGTCGAAGTTAATTGTGCTTCCTATTACCTACTTCATAAATACTTATGTTCTTGTTCGCTTTTAATTATTTTTGTTATTTTTAAAAATATTTGTGACCCTCGCAACAAGCCCGTATTAATATTAAGAATTAATTAATTGTTGGATAAGTTACAATTTAAGTTTAAAATTAACATTTTATATTATGGTTTTAGGTTTAGTTGTCATTTTGTTATTCACATAGTTACAGTCCACTATTGTTTTCACTTCCTACCAAATCTTGTTTTTATTTTGTGGTGGGCAGTCAACAGTCATTTAGTTTTCTTGTTATATTTAAATAAAGTTCTGGATATTCTGTCCATGGTGGGCGGGATGTTTGATCGCGAGTATACTAGATACGCTCGATAGATGGCGTTGTACCATTTGGGTATTTTTCTGTATCGCGGTGATGAGAGTCTCCGCGCATAGTATAAGGTCTTGAACAAAATTAAATTTTTTGTACTCGCTTTGGAAAGACATTGTTTTATATACAAACGTCCTCGGGCAGTTGTCAAGTGCCGAGCACATAGTTTTATGATAACTCCGCAAGGCGGCTGGTCATGAGGGTATAAGTAATATTCATATGTAATACTCTTACAGTAACGGAATATAATTATTTTAGTAGGTTTTTCCTCAAATTAACGCGGGTGAAACCGCGGGGCACAGCTAGTAATAAATATTATCGATAACAAAATCGATAAACAATATCACATCTCTGCGCGGCAGTAGTAAAGCTACTCATCCATAGAGGGCGTTTATTACAAAACTAGCAAAAGACATCACCCATATTGGGCTAATTTTTATTTTGCCTGCCAACAAATATAAACGCATTATTTAGATAGAATTCAGCATTATAAACATTTTATTACTATACCAAAGTTCTAAAACAATTCTCTGAGATTATATTTAGGTTTGAATATTTAGCCTCAAAGTATCACTCAGTGTAGATGTAAAGCAGTTTTTTGTTTAGTCTAAAGCGTTATTTATAAGTGGTGTAATGGTAGTCAGTTGCATTTTTAGTTTCACGTGCATTACAAAAGGTCCCGCAAAAAAAATTAAAATAATAAGTACTTTATTAAACATTTCAATGATTAATATTCTCTACTTATAATTCTCCTGGTCTTACAAAAATATTCTCTAAACCTTCAGCAGGAATGTTTATGACAGACAGGTGTCTTTCATGCCCCATGTACCACACAATACATATCACATGGGAGCAGCAGCCGATAGTTCTCGATAGTTCTTCTGCCGTTATGGCAAGTGCAATAATAATGCGCAATAGCTTGTCTGCCTGTGAGAACTGTGGCTATGCCTATATAAACATGATATGTTCGTAAACGGATATGCCGGGACTGGATTGGTCCTCGAAGTATGCAGAGATCCCTCCCTTTAACTTCTCGCAGATGTTCAGCAGGTATTTGCCCTCCGATTTCAATGACAAACATACCAGTTGCCTGTATGTGCTCTGCATTATAACTACGTGCCTGGTTTAGTTGGTATATACGTTTTCGTCGTTTTTTCGTGATCGAACCGCGAATCTAAGCGGACGTGTTTTGTGTTAACTGTCATGAATTACTTAATATAACAATTTGCGGTCTCAATCATATTGAGTAAAGTGTGTCGCGCGTGTTAATTGTGCAACTAACAACTTTTTCACAGTGCACAATGAACTAATTACTTTTATACATAAAAAAGAGTGTTTTTCTGTATTAGTGATGTCTAACCAAGGGTTTAGCCCTTGTGGTCGTAGCCAACTAATGCGGGGAAGTCCACCGCCTACTCTATTAACCTCTGACCAAAACCAACCAGTTGAAACTACGCCACCAGCATCCACGCAGGATGACTTACTGGCTGATGTCGTCGCTACGCCGGAGATCCAGAAATGGTTAGGATCCATAGAGACCATTCTAAGCGAAGTTTGCTCTACTCTTGCCGAAGGAAAAATGAACTCTGACCAGAAGCTCCGCGTCACCAATCTTTGTCGTAAAGTCGCACATGGGACATCCCAAATGGATGTCCTATACCAATCTCTTAAGCAAAAATCCATTCAGGCTTACAGCACCATTCAGTTCCTTCAAGATCAGCAGGTCGTTGCAAATACTCTGCACCAATTCAAAGAGGCCGTTGATAAAAAGATAACGCAACCAGAAGCTACGGCTTATGCCAATATGGTTAAAAAGGGTACAGATAAGTTTATTCGCCCAGCAAATTTTAGTTCTGTTGCCATCTATCCTACCGATAAGAATCATTCTAGTGACGATACCAAAACACTGGTACAAAAAATTTTCTCGCCGGAGGAACTGAAACTTCGGGTCCGTAGCCTAAGAAAAATTTGGAATGGAGGCGTTATTATTAGCACCGATAGCAAAGACGACATTGCTACATTAAAAAGTTCGGAGAAACTAGTTTCTTCGGGCCTTAAAATCGAAGAACCATCAAAACGCCGCCCCAGGATAGCAATAATTGGTGTCCCCGTAGCTCAGTGACAAAGAGGTATTGGATTGCATTTATGAGCAAAACCTGTCTGAGAAATTGCCGAAAACTACTCGAGAGGCCTTTCTAGAAACAATAAAAATGAGCCATAAGTCCGGAAAGAAAGATCGCCCAACATGTAATTATACAGGGTCCCATTAAAATAGATGGACAAATTTTAACACAGCGCTCAGTACGTCTAACTAAACATATCCAAGCAAAAAAAAACACCTATTAAAGTGGTTTTATTATGACCTAAAATAATAAATTGCTGGCACATTAGTGTATTTTCGTTAGCTGATTTTATTTTTCTTGTGAATATCTATGCGTTTTTCTTTTATATTTTTTTACCATCGTCCTTATTTTGGTGGCCTGAATGATTCCTAAAAGTTTGTCCACATATTTTAATGGGACCTTATATAATCGAAGTCCCTTCCAGCATTAGAAAAATACTGGTGAACCAAGGCCGTATTTTTATAAATTGGACATCATGCCCAACTGGGCATGATGTCCAATTTATAAAAATACGGCCGGCACCTGGTCACTAAAGTAAAGTGTCTAACTAGACACTTTACTTTAGTGACCAGGTGCTTCAATTGCCAGCAGTTTGGTCACGCAGCCAAGTTTTTTTATTATTATTATTTTTATTATTATTATTTATTTCAGATTATCTCCATATAAGTTACATAATTATAAACACAAAATTACAAAAATCATAAGCTATTAGTGTGTTAGTAACAGAAAAGTGTACCTAAAATTATGTTAGTACGGTTAGTACCTATACCTAACTGATGCCTATGGCTGGCCTTATTCACTGATTTTGAAAAGGACAGTCAAAACGGGTAGCAATAGCCATTAGGATGCTGTTGCTGCTGCTTCGTAGGCGCTGCAGCAAGGAGTTTGCTTTCTTGCGCATGATGGCTTGAAAGCCATCCGTACGCGCTTCAGCAAACATACCAGACGCGCTGCAGCGCCACGGCAGCCCCAACAGCATCCTAAAAGCGTTATTATACTGGGTGCGCAGGGCTCTGTAGTTTCACTGTGTATGTTTCACCCACAGACCACTCGAGTAAAACGACTGGCAGAACGCCTTAAAAAGTGTTATTTTCACCTCGTTGGTGCAGCGTGCGAACCTGCGAGCGAGCATATTGCCTCTCACCGCCAAAGCCCTGCGCTCCCTTTCTATGTCCTCGTCATCCTTAAGGTCACCTGTCACAACGTGACCCAGATATTTAAACCTGTCCACTACTTTTAAGGCTGCACCATTTAGTACGACAGGGGGAACGTATGCGGGACAGTAAGTACCGGCTCTAAAAACAAGGAGTTCACTCTTTTTAGAGTTATATTTAAGCCCGTGAGACATCACAAATGCCTCACAAGTCACACTGAGACACGAGATTCCTTAATCCGCTGATTGTGGGGCTCAGCAGCACCATGTCGTCTGCATAGCTAATATTGTTAACACACTTGTCGTCAATGAAACAGCCGACATGGGTGCTACTGAGCCGTTCAATCAGCTGATTTACATACAAATTAAACAATAATGGCGAGGTCAACCCCCGTTGTCTCACAGCACATTCCAATTTATAGTCGTCCGACAAAGTACCGGCCCATCTCACCTGATTTTTCTGATTTGCGTACCAGTACTTGAGAAGAGAGGTACATTCCACCGGTACACCCGCGCTTTCTAGCTTCTCCCATAGCACATCATAAGCTACGAGATCAAAAGCTTTTGATAGGTCGAGAAAACACGCGTATACCGGCGTCCTTCTCTCTGTGTAGTACCTGACAGTATGTTTCAGGCAAAGTATGGCGCTTTCCGTCGACAGACTGGCTCTAAAACCGAATTGCGCGTCCTGCAGGTCGATGTGCCTCATGAGACCATTCAGCAGACTGTCAAGCACCTTGGCTGTTATAGTAGCAAGTGAGATGGGTCGATAGTTAACCTTAGCTGACGCGTCACCCGTCTTGTTTTTTACAATAGGTACCACAATCGTACGCATCAATGGCTCGGGTAAATAACAGTGACACAGAAACAAATTATACATCATACTAAGCACTCTTGGTAAGTGTACCCCAGCACACATAAAGTGTTCTATACTGAGACCGTCGTGACCAGGCGATTTCCCTCTTTGCATGTGTTCAATAATGTTTGAAACGCTTTTAGCTGAGAAACACACACTTCGTTCAGCCACCACTGTCTCGGCAACAACACTCGACGATGGTTTCAACGTCGACTGCACTGTAAAATGTTCCCTAAACAGGTTGGCAATCATTTTATGATCATGAACGCCTTCAACGTTCACGGGGAGGCTAGGCCTTTTTTTTTTTTTTTTGCGGATGGGAAATCATTAAATGACTCCTCCCGCTCTGGGTGAATCGGAAGGGAGTGTCAGACTCTTACTGACTAAAACCCACCCGTGTTCCTTCCTTAGCCCTTTATGTTCCGGGCCAGCGGTAACCCTTTCGGACAATCCCGCTGACCCGGCAGGCTTCGGCCTTAAGGGGCCCCTCCTCGATGCTGACATCTCTTTGAGGCGCGCGTGGAACATACGCGCCGTCCGGCACGGGCCTGGTCCTGATCGGACGGATCGGGCTAGGCCTCACATTTAGTTTGTTGGTATTTTTCCAGAATGATTTAAAATTTTTGGCTGAGTGATTGGATGCGAGTAAGTCCATTTTTATTTGTTCTTGTCTATCTTGACACCATTTTAGTTTAGCCTTGAATTTTTGAACATTTCACTATAAACAGTCCCATTTTTTGGTTTTCCCGCCAAAGTCCACATCATAAATCTAAGCCTAGCCACCCCATGTGCGCCAGCGACGTACTTGTTCCAGCCTGTTACATATCCTTTCTTTCTGGGACATTTTTTGTAATTATAAGACTCTTTAGCCGCGTCAGTTAAGATACTTACAACATCATTATACATTTTATCGAGAATAACAAAATGATCACTATTACGACACACAGAATCACAACATTGTCCTAACTCTAAAGGAAAATCAATATTTCGAAGTTTGGAATGACACAATGAGTGATAATTCTTAATTTGTTCCATTTGTCTATCACCCCAAATGGTACATTTATTTGAAACATCCGCTAACGTTATAGGCTCAAATGCATTAAGTTTATTTAGGTTACATTCAACTACCAGAGGAAAGTGGTCGGACCAATACACGTCATGCTGTACCCATACTTTTTTAATAGTCGCTAGTGCGGACTGAGTGACTACGCAGTGATCCAACCACCTCTCACAACCATGAGCGTCACTACGAAAAGTATGTGTATTCGAATCTATACCTAACATTTGTACATCTGCACAACACCAAGAGTAATCACAACAGAAGTCCGACAATTCTTTATAAAATATTTCATGCGGGTGGGCATTAAAATCCCCCAAAATGTAGAAAGCCTCGACACCACAGTTTTCTTCTACTGCTATAATAGATTGTATGTTACTGAGGCACTCGGTAAATACTAGAACGTTCTCAGTGCAGTTAGTAGGCATATAAACACTAAATATCACTATAGATCTACTGCTTACAGTTAGCTTTATTGCAGCCATCCTAACGTTATCACAGGTTATCACAGACACTGATGTAAATGCACTTTTTCTCCACAATAAAGCGACTCCGCCATATGGCCTGCCCTTCAGTAGCCGGCAGACGTGTCAACGGCGGACGTGCCTGTAGCACCGAAGCCGTCGTCTATTGTGCTCAGCAGTGGCAGCTCGTGCGGCAGCAACCACGTTTCCTGCAAAGCTACTACATCAGCTTGCTGACACAGCCTTCATCCAGCCACAGCCCACCTTCCATCGATCTCTTGATAGACTTACAGTTGTAGCTAATTAATTTACTATCACTGTTATCCATTAAGTTTGTTATCAATCATAGCCACACACTCCTTATTTACTTGTTTTTCTCGCCTTTCTCGAAAGTTTATAAACCGTCGAAACGAGATCCCTGACGGCCACAACTTATCGTCTAAAAATAAGTCTTTTTTATATTTGACAACAAAGACTTTATATGCATTGTAGTCTTTTTCCTTTCTCATTTTTATTTTTACTAAAGATACTGTCTCGCCTGTTTTTTTGTAAACATAGTCGATAATGTCATTTTCCGAGACTTCTTTGTGCACATTTGATATGAACAAGGCAATCTTAGTATCAGCAGCTTTAAATTTTTCGGGCTTTTCTGGTTCTGCAACTGCATTCCCTCTCTTAGTGTAGAACTTATTTTTCAATCTGCCTCTCTGCACAGTAACCCACTTGTCACTTTGACATGGTTCCTTCCAGTCGGTACCGGAACTGGCTATTTCCGCGAATGTCAGATTTTTTGTAGATCCTGATCGTAATAATAACTCGGTATCCGCTTTGTTTTGATGTAATTCTTCGCTTACTTCGCTACTGCGTAATGTACAAGTATTTGTATTTGCTATCTCGCTTATACTCGTACTCTCACTGCATAGTTGCTCGCTTTGCGTGCCTTCCTTAGCTACACTATCAGTATTCATACTCGGCTGTTTAGTACACGTGAACTGAGGTTTGTTTACCGTTTTCAAAACGACAGATGGACTGTTAACGACGGG
Source organism: Mesoligia furuncula (assembly GCA_916614155.1). Lineage (NCBI taxonomy): Eukaryota > Metazoa > Arthropoda > Insecta > Lepidoptera > Noctuidae > Mesoligia > Mesoligia furuncula. The sequence goes on from OU744795.1 coordinate 10,652,989, forward strand.
GATATGAGTAGTTTTAGATACATTACTTTCTACGTTTAGCGATAACGCCATTGGCCCGCTATCTAACATATTTAAAAGTTGTGAGGTACATCTTGGAACAGTATTTAAATTCCTGTTTTCATCAGACGTTGAAGACCCTTGGCAATTCTGCATAAGATTATATTGTTCCTGTAATTCCACTTTTGTGACATAATTTTGTCGAATATTCTCAATAGATTCCTTCATTATAAGAATTTTCTTGAGCAACGGAGTTACGTCAATGTGATCAAAGGTCACAGGTGGTAATTTTTCCAAATCCCTGGCTACAAATATAGGTATCTTTTCTGGATCTGTCCCTTTAAGTAATACGATGATATCGTCTAGGTTGCGTTGCGTTTTTCCTTGACGCTTTCTAACTTTGGCCGTTTTTTGCAGGATTCAAAAAGTAACGACTTTGCTTCTTCGATCTCCTCCACACTAAATGCACTTTCACAGATACGAACAAGACTTTCCTCGTCCATAACATCAAGTTTATTACTAATAAACGATAACACTTCGCAAATAACTATATTGCAGTTCGAACACTTTAATCTTTTGGAAGCCATTTTCGTAACGTACGCACAGTGACATACGCTCGCGACCGCGGTCATGCGCAGACTGATAAGATTTGCCGCAAAACATCTCCAACATGTAACCTCTGTGGAGAGACGGGACTTCAAAGATTGCAGCAACAAAACTTCTCCTCCTCAGTGTGCAACGTGCCAACGTTTCAAGAGGAAATATGATCACCCAACAGGTGACGTGGATTGCCCAGCACGAAAATACGCGGAAGATAATTATATTAATTCAATAGACTATGACGGCGCCTAAGAGCGCCATCGAATAATTTGTTAGTTCGCACATAAAAAATAGATAAGTTAGTTTTTAGTAACATGACTGATCAGCTAATCAGTGATCTAGACAGTTTTTCAGTGTCCGAAGCAATAATTTGTAATATTGAGGAGTGTAAAAATCTTCTTCACATAGGTAAGAAAATGTTAACAGTGCTTACACAAAACATTCGTAGTATAAACCGAAATTTTGACGGCTTTGAAGTGCTATTACAGAATCTTGAAATAAGCTGTGACATTATTGTACTAACAGAATGTTGGCTCTCCAAACAAACAACGAATATACCATCACTAGACGGGTACAATTTACACAAAACTTAGAAGTTAAGTTAAAAATAATTTAGAAGCAGTGGTAGAAGAACCCTTATTTCAAGACTGTAATTGCTTGATAATTAATATTTCCCCCGATACGGTATTTATGGCTATTTATAGACCTCCATCTCAAAATATTGACAGATTCCTAGGCTCGCTTAACTTAAACCTAGAAAAAATATCATCTTTTAAAAATATTATACTGTTAGGTGACATTAACATTAACATTGCTTCCGGGAAAATCGATACTCATGCATATAACTATTTGAACATCTGCACATTTCATGGACTTCTACCAGCTCATTATTACCCAACGCATCAGAGCGGCTCATGCCTCGACCATGTCATTATAAAGTCAAAAGCGCCGTCCATAACACTGGTTACTAATACGTCACTTACCGACCATCAAGCTATTGTACTAACATTGCAAATACCTTCACCTAGAAAAAATTGCATGCGCAGCTATTCTAAACTCAACATGACTAATCTTGAAAATGACATACGAGCAATTAATTTCGACCCCGTTTATAATAATTCGAGTGACCCTAATATTTCGTTACAGTGTTTCATTGATTTACTGCGATTAAGAAAAACACTTTAACAAAAGTAAAACCTACCAAGAAAATACAATAACATTAAACCATGGATTACGCCCGGACTTGTTCGCTGTATCAGACACAGAGACAGACTACACCAAAAATGTAAACTTTCCCCTAACAATGAAATATCAGTCACTTATAAGCGATATAGAAATTTTTGCAACAATTTGTTAAAAAAACTAAAAGAACAATATGACAAAGATCAACTACGGAAGGCAGGGAAAAAAATATTAAAAGTACCACATTTAGAACTAAAAACTCAGAACTTCCGCTCGAACTTTTAACAACCGAATTGAACCCATCCGCAGCGGTGAATAAAGCAAACAATTTCTTTATTAACATTGAGAAAAATCTGGCAGAAAAAAACTTATCCCACAGAATTTCTTCTATTCAAAGTCCATCATACTACAATGAACTCTTTTGTACTATTACATACGGATGTGAGTGAAGTGTTAGGTATAATAGACGGGTTAAAGGACGTATGCGCAGTCGGTTCGGATGAAATTCCTAATGCTATAATTAAAAAATTTTAATACCTAATTGCCCCTCCACTAACTCACATTTTTCAGACATGTTTAACCCAAGGAATATTCCCAGAATTGCTTAAAAAAGCAGTAGTCACCCCTGTTTTCAAATCCGGAGACAAAACCTGTGTTACTAACTATAGACCTATTTCAGTACTGACGGGACTCTCAAAGTAAAATATCTTGAAAATAACAAATTGCTTTCAGATCAACAATTTGGTTTTAGGCCTAAAAGATCAACAAGCCAAGCAGTACACAAATTGACAAATTTTATAAGTAAAATCTCGATAATGGCATGCATACCATTGGGATCTTTTTAGACCTTGCGAAGGCCTTTGATACTATTTCTTGTTCTCTTCTATTACTTAAACTGGAACAAATTGGGATAAGAGGAACACAGTTAAAATTGTTAGCTGATTATCTTAGCGACCGTTACCAGTCTCTTAAAATCGGTCAGTACACGAGCTCTGAAATAAAAAATAGTAATTATGGAATCCCACAAGGCAGTATTTTGGGGGCCACATTATTTTTAATATATATAAATGACCTTTGCCGCTTACAACTTCAAAATGGTTTAATTATGTCATATGCGGATGACACAGCTCTACTGTTTTCAGGTAAATCAAGAGCTGGTGTCTATGAACTTACCCAGAATGGCTTTGATATTGTGTATAATTGGCTACATAACAATCTATGTTACGCGTCAGCGTTTTGTGTATGAAAGAGAGGTGTGCATGGGCGATCGCCAGTTACTGCGCACTGGCCGATCTGTGTGCGTGTGTTCAACTTGTTATTTTATTCCCGAAATTATCCCAAGTGATATAATGATCAACAGTTTTATTTAAATACATAATACGTCGCAGTAACTCCCGTGGCAGACCCCGTAGGTACTACCTGTGGGAACCTACAGGGGTGACCCCGAACATTTCTGAACTTTTCAAAATACAAAGTGCGCAATAAAGTGAGGATTTGTCACAGCAACGATGATGCATCAAATTCCTATGAAGATGCCGGAGGCCGGCGAAACCGCAGCGGAGTTAGCAAATATTTCGGTATCATCACGCGTACCGATGTTGTGGGTTGATATGCCAAGGATGTGGTTTGCTCAAGTGGAGAGTGTGTTAGCGCCGTAGAAGCTTGGTGATCAAGCAAAATACGATTTTGTGGTTGCAAGGTTAGATCGAGAAGCACTGCAACAGGTTAGTGACATGATTCTATCGCCCCCGCAAACAGACAAGTACAATACATTAAAAGAGCGACTGTTACACGTTTTCGAAGAGAGTGCAGAAAGACAGTTCCAGAAATTAGTAAGCGAGATGGAACTAGGAACGCAAAACAAAAACATCAGAAGCAACATTGCGCAACTTGTGGATCTCTCGTCTTCCAATCTCTGCCCGAGCAGTCCTAACAGTCAGCCACGACCAAACCCTAGACTATCTAGCAAACATAGCAGACAAGGTCGTGGAAAATATACGCAGTGGGGACATAGCAGAAATCTCAACAACAGCCAATGCAGGGAGCAGCAGCAGTCAGGTCCCGGTGAACGAGATACTCACGGAGATGCAGAAGCTCAACCTAGAGGTGGCATCTCTTCGAGAGGAGGTGAATCAGCAACGTCGCAGTGCAACTCGACGAGGACGCGGTCAGGGCAGTTACAGGTCAAGATCCAGGTCAAGAACACCGAACGATCCCGATTGGCTATGCAAACGGCATTTCAGATATCGCAGGAACGCGAGGAATTGCAAGAAGCCGTGTGTTCTACGGCTAAAGCAGTTGTGTTCGAGAAAAGTTGAGCAGCAGGTCGTACCTTTTGTCTTTGTGAACCTTGTAAATTCAGGTGATTCGGTGTCAGTTTGTGTGCTAATTTAAGGTCGTGTTGAGACAACGACAATACTTTTTCTATCGTATCTTTGACCAATAACTTGTTTTCATGCTGTAAACCAAAATCTATAACATGGTTTCTGGCCAATTTCAATAGGTGCGGTACATCAATAAACACGTGAACTTTTATATTTTCGTCTGATGCAATATTTTTATCAAATCCATTAGTATATCAGTTGTCATATTTTTGTCAAATTTATAAAAAATGGGTTGCTTCCATTTTCCGCATAAGCCACGAGCCATGACGCATTGGCATGTATTATGTGGTCCAACTTTTTGCTCATTTTTTCTGTCAATTTCTACTATATTCGAGATATAAATTTCATCAAAAGACAATGCTACGATTCTTTGAGTTTCCGTGAAATCTTTAATGCAATTCAAGGCTAAGGGCCTAGGGCACGCCGCGATAGCGGCGATAAGACCCCTCCTCTTTGAGGAGTGGCTAGAGAGGCGCCACGGCGCCCTCGCCTACCGCCTGACGCAGGTCCTCACCGGACACGGAAGTTTCGGGAGGTTCCTGCACATCATCAGGCGGGAGGAAACGCCCGGGTGTCACCATTGCCAGGATCGCCCAGAGGACACGGTGGAGCACACGATGGAGGTCTGCCCCGCTTGGGCAGAGCACCGCCGTGTCCTCGTAGAGGCGATCGGCAGCGCGGCGACCTCTCGCGTCCGGCCCTGGTGCAAGCCATGGTCCGGGGCGAGAGGGAGTGGGAGGCAGTCACCTCCTTCTGCGAAGCAGTCATGCTAGCGAAGGAGGTGGCGGGACGGTTCAGGGAGAGAGCCCCCCGTCTCAGCCGCCGCGGGGGACGCCCCCACTCGGGAGCCGCGTGACGACTCCCGGCCACCGTAGGCGCGGGCCTGCGGGCGGAGAGTAATGGGTAGCTCACCGTCCGATCAGGACCAGGCCCTTGCCGGACGGCGCGTACGTGTTCCACGCGCGCCTCAAAGAGATGTCAGCATCGGGGAGGGGCCTCTTAGGGCCGAAGCCTGCCGGGTCAGCGGGATTGTCCGAAAGGGTTACCGCTGGCCCAGAACATAAAGGGCTTAGGAAGGAACACGGGTGGGTTTTAGTCAGTAAGAGTCTGACACTCCCTTCCGCTCCACCCAGAGCGGGACGAGTCATTTGATGATTTCCCGTCCAAAAAAAAAAGGTTAAGGGCCTTGAATTGCATTAAAGTGATTACATTTTCAAATACACCCTCCTGAATCTCGAATTTTGACGCCCACTTACATAGCGTTGAGAATCCTGGCAGTGGAATCCCGACAACATTCCTCATGTACCTATAGCCCTTAGGACTTATACTTCTGAATGTGATTGCGGCTGCAATATCTTCGGCGGACCATCGAATACGACGCTTATCGGAGCTAGTTAAGCTACCAATTTGACCCGGAGTGAAAATTTGTTGCAACTTTTCATTTAAGACTCGGTTCTTATTTTTTACTAGCTGTACCCGCGACTTCGTCCGCGTAGAATAGTGACTTTTCGGGCAGCATATTTTGAATTACATATACCGTCTACAGACCGGGCATTTGCTGTCCGAACCCTCTGAGAACTCAGGCGAATTTCAGTGAAAGTCTCAGACTCTAGTGCTTGAGCTTCACGATCGGCAGTGAGACGTATTTCTCGTTCTTCCTGTGTTTCCTGAGACCAAACATTTGCTGTCCGAACCCTCTGAGAACTCAGACGAATTTCCCTATCAGTGAAAGTCTCAGACTCACGCGATAGTGTATGAGCTTCACGATCGGCAGTGAGACGTATTTCCCGTTCGTCCTGTGTCTCCTGGAATCGAGCATTTGTTGTCCGTACTCTCTGGGAGCTCAGGCGGATTTCCATGACAGCAAAAGTCTCACGCGATAGCGCGTGAGCTTCGCGATCGACAGATAAACGTGCCTTTCGTTGTTCCCCGTTTTCCCTATTTCGAGTTGTCATCATTCGAGAACGATTTGAACTCAGTCGAGATTCTCGCTGAGTCGAAGTTTCTGCAGCACGAAACCTAGCCTGGTGCAGAGAGCCTTTTGCCTCACGACCTTCCTCAGATTCCTGTGATCGAACTAATCTCATCCTTTTAGCATTTCTGCTACATTGGGAGAGGTTGGATCTTCTTCGAGGCATTCTTACAATAAAATAGTACTTACTACTTAACACACAGTTATTTAGTAAACACGTACTATCGTAAACAATTAAATTATAAATACTTACAGATTATTATACAGTCTAAAATTATCACAGTTTAAGTAATAAGTGTTAAGACGTGTAAACCAAACGTCATTATCATCATCATTTCAGCCGATAGACGTCCACTGCTGGACATAGGCCTCCCCCAATTTTGGGGGGGTTTGCCATAATCGCCACGCTTGGCAGGCGGGTTGGCGATCGCAGTATGGTATGGTGGTGGAAATCATAGAGAACGCTGCTGCCCATTCTCCAGTGAGACCCTTAGTCGCCTTTTACGACACCCACGGGAAGTAAGGGGTGGTGCTATTCTTCTACACAGACAAACGTACTAACTTTATAAAACAAAAGAATTGCTAGAAAAAATAATTACTAACCTAAGCTAATGAACTTATACTTAATAAAGAAAATCAAGAAAAGAAATGCCTAACCTATACCAAATACTTATAATATTTATATACAAACCCTAAATACAAATTAAGATAAGTATACCGAAAATCAGGGAAAGAAATGCCTAACCAATAATAAATGCTTACAATATTTATTTACAAAACCCTAAATAAAAATTAAGATAAGTAAATACCCAATAATCAAGGAAAGAACCGCCTAACCTATACCAAATACTTACAAAATTTTAAAGAAAATTAAGAAAAAGAACCTAACCTACAAACCCTAAAATATAAATAAATGAAATATGCAAACAGTCAGTATTCAAGTGAATCGCAATAATCGAATCCAACTATTCGCCTATACTCTCCAGGATACGTGCGTTCGCTACGAATAACTGAATCCTTATGGCAGCGGCGCGTTTTCTTTTGAAATGGTCATCTCGCAGTTCAACCTGAGGGGTTGTCGACTGCTTAACCTGGCTTTCCTGTGGATGCCTCAATAAATTAAGGCCTCCAGCCAGGGCATAATACACAACTTAACTACACAATACAAACTTAAAAACTAAGCGACTACACGCTAAGGGCACCCCCTGTGGGGTACGGACCTCGGCTTAGGGCGTCGCTGGGAGAGGGCAGCAAGGGACAGGCTGGATCGGAATTATGGCAGCGGCGCGGCTCTCAGCGCGCTTTATACAAGGTGTAACGGAAAGGGGGTATCAACCCTGAAGGAGGTGAATGTGCTCATGAAACTGAACAAATTTCCCCAAAGAACATAGGTCGAAATATGAAAATTTTGGACCTCCCATAGTAATAGTAAATCATTGATGTGCTATTACTATGGGAGGTCCAAATTTTTTTTTTCATCTTCATTCACCTCCTTCAGGGTTGATACCCCCTTTCCGTTACACCTTGTATATATAGCCACGGACGCGCAGGCGCGAGGCGTTTACGTACTCTGATAGAATACCTTAACAAATGTTCGCCGTGATTCTTTAAATTTACATAACTTTTTTATTTATGAACCGATTGACATGAAATAAACACTAAATGTTAAGTGAAGCTTACTACAATATATTAGTGACCGCATATTAATCGAATAAGCCGTTTCTGATATTAGCGTGCACAAACACAGCAGACAAACAGATAAACAGACAAAAAAAAAATTAATTACATTTTCGGGTTCGGCATCGATATAATAACAACCCCTGCTACTTTTTTTTAAATATATTTCCATTGTACAGACACCACTTTTCTACAATTTTATTATATGTATAGATTGTTATTAAATCTTTATATTCTGAAGCAAGTATGGTTACGGTGTTTGAACTGAAACATAAAAATTAACATATATATCTTATTGTACACAAAGCGTCAGTATGTGCTAACCCCTCAAGTTTTATTGTAAAATGTTACACTGCTACAACATTGAATTCCTTACAAAGAATCTTAGACGATGAATAAATCATAGTAAATGTTTACCCTATTAGTTCTTGTCGTTTTCGCAATAATAAAAGTATTAACGTTTTATTGAAAAAAAAACAATAATAAAACAGCATTTAATAAAATAAATACTAACTTAAACTTATTTATTCTCTAACTTGGGCCTATCACGGATTTGAACGCGCATGTCTTTTGGGAGTAACCACTTAATGGAGCTGTGTGTACTTACATACATATATACATAATCAGCCTATAATTTTCCAACTGCTGGGACACGGGCCTCCTCTCTGTGAGAGGGAGTGGGCCGTAATCCACCACGCGGGTCCAGTGCGGGTCGGTAGATGTCACATGTCTTCGAATTTTCAAAACGGTGAAGGAAAACATCGTGAAGAAACCGGCATGTCCTAGAACCTAAAATTCGAAGATATCTTATTGTACATACATAATTTATGCAGATATATTGTTAAAAATATTACCATATTTCTATTGATGGAGTTTCTATACAGCGGGTTTCTATTTGGATTGTTTGTGTTTGTACAGAGCATGCGGTTTCAGAATTATTAGTTAGCTCTTTACAAGCAATAATAGGTGGGTCAGGTGGTATATATTTTGTAACATTATCCGAACTGAAACAAAAAAATAAATGTTTGGCAACATTCAGATAGATTTGAATCAAATAAGTCACAGTCACGTCATACTTGACATGAACTCGAAAAATCACTATCTTCTAGATATGCAAACACAAAAAGCGTAATCAATTTTAGTCTACTTACCTTCGGTCTATTATTGGTTTAGCGCATGCCAAGGTTGAGCGATGTTTAGGTGTAAAGAAGGTACGGCGTCCAGTTTTAACTTCCTACATTTTCTTGGCGATTCATTCATCAAAATATGCCTCAATGGCTTATGATAGTCAGATGATAAAAAATGAACTGAACACACGCTACCTGAAAGTTGAAAAATAATATCATCTCTCGACCACCATAATACATTAGAAAGTTAAGAACCTTAGCTTTAGATATCGATTTTGAAGTCATAGTAGTCAGTCGATACAGAATCGAAAAAGTTCAAAATTACGCTATTATTATGTATTCTGTGTCCTCAGGGACCCGAAAAACACTGATTAATATTTTAAATGAGCTCAAAAGGCCATAAAGCCAGAGCCGTTAAACCTTATTTAAAAAAAAATACTAATAGACTTGGCTGTATGGGATGTTTTCCTTTGCCTGTCCTTAATTAGGACTAAAAAATTCAAACAAAAAAAATCACTACAAAACAAATTTTGTAAAACAAAGTCACCCACCGCGTCTGTCTGTCTGTCTGAACGTGATAAAATGGACCAACTTAATTTAGTTCACGACGAAAACCTAATAGAACGCAATTAACTCGACTTGACTAAAATAAGTCAAAAACTAGTTCGGTTAGGTTATGTTCGGGCGTGGGTACAGCCGAATCGGCACAACTATGCCTTATATGGAATTTACAACCAGTTCTTATTTTGGTAGTAAGGTACACACCAGTTCTTATTTTTGTTTTTGGTCTACAATATTGAAGCCATGCATTTGCTATCATCTCTTCTTTGGGAAAAGAAAAAAAAACCTTATTACACCGCCTTTTTTACTTCTGTTTCTACAGTTTAGTATGGAACAATTAACCATGTTTTTTCTTGTGTATCTTTCAAAGTTTACACAGTTTTCCTTTTCACAGTAACCAATGTTTGGGAACCACAGTATTTTGCTCATCGAACGAAACAACGCTATAGATATGAGCAGCACGACAATAGCGATAAAATGGCGAGCTGTCAGTTTGACACTTGTCAATTCGATGTGTGGCCACTGTGTGTGATAGAGTTACCCGAGCAAAATGCATTTTTTAACTTGACAAAGCAATTAAGAACTAATAATTCAATATGTTAAGTAATTTATTTTATTTTTATTAACTAAATGAGAAAGTCCCTAAATTTACTGAAAAGGACAATCAATGGCAACACTTATCGTGACGTAGCCTTAGGCCATCGTGGGAAGAGAATACCAGGCGAGGTATATTATTGTACCATGCCCTGTTCGAAGTTTCGCTAATGTTGCAGACAGTATAGTTTTTTTGTGTCTGTTACTATTTAAACTGGAAGTATTGTCGAGTAAATTGGAAAACTGCTCATGAGTAAGTCCAATCCAAGTGTGGAATTCGTTTGCATTTATAAGTTCATATTGTTCAAAGTTGAATATATCTGTTGTTATTTTATTTCGCATAATAGTTAGAGCACTCACTATTTCAGAGGCCGTAAAATCTTCCACGAGGTTATCCTGTAGAGGAAGTGTATGCCAGAGGTTTTGCTCCAGATGTTCTTGACACACGCGAGCATTTTCTGGTATCAATAGATTGTAACGTGCGATCAGAAGAACAACCATTTGGAATTCTAAGCCGGGTCACATTCTGGCAATATTGGAAAACACAATTCACAGTTGTGTTTGGAGTACGAACGAATCCTGGTAATGTCAGTGTTGGATGCATACGGGGTACTTCTGCAGCAGGTTCATCCGGCAGAGCATTGATGACTATAATTGCTTCGCGAACCCGTCGTTGAAAAGTCCTTTCAACTCTTTGCCAACATGGCCGGCAAATGAAGTCTGTTGGTTCTTCCTGAAAATAATAATAAATAAAAATTATTAAACACCTACTTTGATTATAAACTACAATGAATAAAAAACTTCTTCTTAGAGGAGACAAGACTTATGTCCAGTAGTGGTGTTAAGGTACGTTATACGTCCAGCTGGAAAGAGATTAGTATGGTATGGAGTTACTACCATTTAGTTGGAGTTTTACTAAAAAATATAAAATAGGTTACCTGTCTCGCAACCAGCCCCTCGATAACGATCTGCGCCATGTCGCTATGGTGTTCTTCTCGTGAAATCCACGTATAAGTCCTTCGACCTTCACATGGTTCACGACAGTTTATACACAACATTTGTGCCATTATAGCAACAATAACACGATAACAAAAACAGCAATAACAAAACAACGATAAAACTGGGAGCATAGCACAGTTAGTAGCCGTCCGATGTAACAGAAGTTGCATGGAGAACTAAACGCAAGCCGCGCGGTGAGTGCGAGCGAGATAGCATGTGACGCAGTCGCGGCTGCCACCTTTTTATATTCTGAATCGCACATTATTACGAGAAATTTAATAATAATTAGGTTTTATTTCACAAACTGAATAGATGTTTTGAGTTTCAATATTATCTCACAGACATGACTTATAACTTTAGTGTGGTAATAAAGTGTTTATTTTGTTATGTTCTAATATAATATTAAGTTTATTTTAGTTGGACGGCACTTTCAAAATTAGCCCAAAAATGTATGGAGGCTGGGTGATCTCCTTTTCTAGATCTATTTTATGAAAACTATTTAATTCTAATTACTGAATAAATGTAAATAATTCATACGAAAATAAACCGAATTTAGGTCCAGTCGTTTCACTACAACGATATTTGCAAAATCGTAATGCGCAACTCGGCATATTTCGGTGGACATGGGTTCAGGTGTGGACGAATCAGCTTTAGTGTTCTTGTTGGTAGGCATTAACCACAGATTCAAGATCCCTTTAGGATATTTTTTAATCAATAGTATATCGGGGGAACAAAAGGCCAATCTCATCAAACTTTGTTTTATAAAGTATTTTGAATCTGAAGTTGACGTCGTGTCCCTCACGTTTGATGGGCATACCACAAATTTCACGGCAATCGAGCAGCTTGGGTGCAAAATTAAAGATGGCAGATGACTCAGATGTTGCTTGTTTTGTTGACCCAAGTCATGTAGTGAAACTCCTAAGAAACCAATTTGAGGCCAAAAAAGATTTCCAAGACATTGACAACAAAAAACTTGCTTGGCATTATCTGGTTAGTCTAAACGAAATGCAGAATGAGGAAGGCATTCATTTGGGCAACAAATTGTCGAAGCGACATATTTATTTTAGAAGCCAGATAATGAAGGCTCTCGCAACTCAATTGTTCAGTGAAAGTGTTGCTACTGCCCTGAAGACTTGTAGGGAAGAACTAAAGCTGCCAAAGTTTAAAGATTCCGAACCTACAGCAATCTTCATTAAAAAAATTAACGACATGTTTGACATATTTAATACGAGGTCTATGAGAAAGTTTGAATTTAAAAAACCACTTTGTGAACGTAATAAACACATAATTTTCAATTTTTTGGATGATCTTAAAAGTACATAGTAGAGCTAAAAGTAAAATCAGTCACTAAACGCAAAGTTATACAAAATGGGCGGTCTACCTTTTTAATAACACGTATGTATAAACTAGTGATTGAGGTAAAATGTAAAACAGGATTTTTGGGAATACTTCTTAATATTGAGAGTTTGAAGAGTCTTTATCACAAATTAGTAGAATCCGAAAAGACACTTATATTTATTCCTGTCTATAAAATAAGCCAAGACCATTTAGAAATAATGTTTACATAGATTAGAATGCAAGGTGGTTTTAACGACAACCCAAATGTACGACAGTTTAAAGAGAGCTTCAAAAAATTACTTTGTCATTTGGAACTAAAATGCTTGGCAACAGGCAACTGTGTCCCGTTGGAAAGCATTGCGATTTTAAACTGTCCATCTTCCACTGTTGTCATTAATACAACCACAATCTCTTATAGACATGAAGAAGAAGAAGAGGAAGGAATGAGTTTGGAGTTTCTTAAAGAAATCAAAGAAGATACCAAGGATCTTGCTAAAAGACTAAATGTCCCAGAGTTCGATGATTATAAAAATCTGATAATAGGATATATTGCAGGAGGGACGGCACATTATATTTCTAAAAAAATTAAATGTGAAAAATGCCTTAGTAACTTATTAGCTAGAGACAGATATGATTTTCACAAATTAATATCACTAAAAAACAAAGGTGGTCTGTGTTTTCCTTCCATGTATTCGACATATGTTCGGTGTGCGAAGTTATAATAAGAAAAATTATAAAAGAGAAAATTTATTTGGTTAAAGAAAATCAGTACAAGTGTATAGTAACAAAAATTTTAGAATCATTTTTAGGAAACGATAAAATTTTTGAAAACTTGGATATTGACCATAGTTTTGCAGATAATGAGCTTACAGTCAATTTAATTAAATGTGTTATTGAAAAATATTTAAATATACTGTTTCACCACGTGCCAAACTTGAAACATTTTCACAAAGTATAATATCTAAAAGGCAGCAATTTAAAATATTTGCTCAACAACAAGGTTTTTAAAAGGGAATAATTTTTTTCGTTACCATTTATCTTTGTATTACTTTTTCTTTAGAGTCAGTGATTTTGTTATGGTGATCTTTTTGTATTTAATAAAGTTGATTGAAAATATGAGTTGTTTTTTTTTTAATAGAAGTCCTTCTTAAATCTAAACAATTGAGGTACTATACCATACTCAACAATACTCGTACAATATTATACTAGTTCCTACCCACACAAATATCCCCAAATTATAGGGAAAAAAATTAACAAATGGCAACCCTTCAATACATACATAGATAAAAAGATGCTTCACTTTTAATGTTCGCGGCGCGCTGTCTATCTTTTTTTGTTGGTCTGAGCTCCTAGGTAATGCGTCCCCGAAACGATCAAGTGCACTTGATAAGTCTACGTGCTTGACGATTTCACTTGACGAGGGACTTGACGCGACTTGAAGGTGCCGCCAAGTCCACGTGCCGCAGTCATTTACCGCCCTGTGCCCAGGAAAGTGGCCGTCGCAAAGATTAATAATGGTTTCCAACGCAGACAAGGCATTCCTTGCTATAACTCTAGCTGTATCTATCACAGAAAAAGAGAAAAGAAAGAGGCGATGGTGTAAGGAGTGGTATAAAATGAGATATCGATTCACGCATGAACATTTGCAAAGAACTCTTCAAGCAACTGAGGATGACGATTATAAAAATTTTCTACGAATGGACAACGATTTTTTTTAAACATTGTTGGAGTTGATTCGACCCAATATTGAAAAGCAAGATACCAATGTGCGACAAGCTATTCCTGCCAGCCAAAGGCTCTCTATAACTCTAAGGTACTTGGTCACTGGTATGGACTTGCTGTCGCTCCTCGTACTTTGGATTTAATAATACAGGAGACGTGTGAGGCTATAATTCAAAAGTTAAAAGAAAATATTCGGGTATGTATGATATTCATTTATTTTCATTTATCTTAACCAAAATAATCATAACAAAAATTAAATACTCAATGTGATGGTGAAATATGAGACAGAAAAAACAGAAAACATTTTAATGGTTTCTTTTACTTCATCTTGTATGTATGTATATCTTGTAGGGCTCGGTTGTGCAACCGATTCATATCCAAAAAGTTCTCAGTTTGGTCTATATACCTATACTGAGATTTTTAATTAAACGAAGTAAACTGACAGCTGTGAACAATGCCTATCTGTCACTGAACAAGAAGTTACTAAAAAGTTACTAAAAGTTAAGTTAAGAAGTTACTAAAAAGAATAGAATTTTTTAAGAACTTAGCCGCTGTCTGTGATTCTTCTTCTTCAGTAGTTGGTTCTGGTATATGAACCATTACAGGCTGTTCATGAGATAGACTTGGCGCCTGCGTAGGTTGAGATGGCACAATTATGAGTGATTTGGCAGTACCATGCACCGGTGATTGTTATGTCAAAGTTGACCAACCACCAAGTGGTGATGGTGACTCCACCAGTTTCACCAAGTGGTGATGGTGACTGGTATGTCAAAGTTGAGTGGTGCCCACTTGGTGATGGTGACTGGTATGTCAAAGTTGAGTGGTGAACATTTGGTGATGGCACAGGTGACGGTGACTGATGTTGTGCGGGTGACTGGTATGTCGTAGTTGAGTGGAGTGCATTTGGTGATGGCACAGGTGACGGTGACTGATATGGTGCGGGTGACTGGTATGTCGTTGTTGAGTGGAGTGCATTTGGTGATGGCACAGGTGACGGTGACTGATATGGTGCGGGTGACTGGTATGTCGTAGTTGAGTGGAGTGCATTTGGTGATGGCACAGGTGACGGTGACTGATATGGTGCGGGTGACTGGTATGTCGTAGTTGAATGGAGTGCATTTGGTGATGGCACAGGTGACGGTGACTGATGTGGTGCGGGTGACTGGTATGAGTATGTGTTTATGGGTGAGCTAGCAGACAAGATCTGAACTCCGTTTCTTGACAGTGATCCCATTTCGGCTTCGAATAAAATATCATTTATTATTTTCTCCGCATAGCGTCTTTGATCTACTGATAAACGTTTGAGTTTAAGAGCCCAGCTCTTCGCAATTATATCCGATTCAGAGTCATCAGGTTTTTTGAAATAATGCGATGCTATATCTATCAGGTCCTGCTGTGATGTGTTTTTGCTTTTCTTTGGTTGTGGCATCTCTTTTTGATAATTGGATGACCGGAAGCCTGTAAAAAAAATAACCAATGTTTGTTCTATTCACAGGTACCGAGAACGACCGAGGACTGGAAAAAAGTAGCCAAAGAGTTCGAGAGACGATGGAATTTTCCCATCTGTATAGGTATGGCAAGCACATCGAAATAGAAAAGCCTTCAAAATCTGGATCTTACTATTTTAACTATAAAAAGACATTTAGTATTGTTCACCAACGGTCAGGTATGACTCTATTTGTGTGTTATTGTCCATTGCAGCTCAAAGAAAGTTAGAAATAATCCAATTCGATGTGACTACCGCGTTCCTCTATGGCGAGTTAAAGGAAAACATATTGATGACAGCACCTAATTCAATTCTTAATAAATTTGGCTTTGAGAAGAGTAAAGCAGATCAGTGTGTTTATATTGGAATAATAAATGACTTCAAATGTTATCTGTGTGTAGGATCATTAATTCATGCAGCCACTGTAAGCAGACCTGACATTATGTTTGCTGTAAGCCAGGTGAGTCGATACTTACATTCTTATAATGACTCCCACTGGAATGCTGTAAAGAAAATATTGAAATACCTGAAAGAGACAAAAAGTTATGCACTATGCTACACATCCGACTGTAACAGTACTGATCTAATTGGCTACAGTGATGCTGACTTTGCTAATGCCATAGCAACCAGACGTTCGATAACTGGCTATGTATTCCTTAAAAACGGAGCCGCCGTTACTTGGTCATCTCAACGTCAACAAACTGTGGCCTTAGCCACGACAGAGGCTGAATTTATGGCTGCCTGTGCAGCTACCAAAGAAGCTATGTGGCTAAGACAGTTACTCAGTGATATCAGTGAATTCAATCAAAAATCTGTGTGCATAAACATTGACAATCAAAGCGCTCTAAATGTGATTAAAAACAGTGAATTCCATAAACGATGTAAACACATTGATATAAAGTACAATTTTGTTAAAGAAAAATACCATGATAATATTATTAGTTTGAGCTATGTACACACTAACAATCAGTATGCCGATATTCTTACAAAAGCCTTACCTAAAGATAAATTCATTACTCTGAGAAACAATATTGGTATGTCAAAATTGTTATTTAATTTAAGAGTCATTGTAATGTAATATCAACGAGTGTTGTTTTGAAATAGAATAGGTAACTACTTCAATACTGTAACATTATAATTTTCTATAAGCTTAATAATATGGAAGGCTCGAATTTGGTAGGAGTGTTGGAATTATTGATTTACAATCTGTGTTAAAACTTCGCGCCTTTTTATATACTATGGAAAACTCTCTCTACTCTGTGAACGACATCGAGTTGTACACGCTTAATAAATTTAAATTCATCTAAGCAAACTCGCTATCATTTCTTTCATTGCACCATTAAGTTTATCAGTTCTTATGGCTATTGTAAACGCCAATTATCAATTTATGATGGTTGATGTTGGTGCAAATGGGCGGATGTCAGATGGTGGAACTTTGAAAAATACAAAGTTTTGGCAATTGTTTTCTGAAAGTGAAAACAAACTTAATATTCCGGAGCCTTGTGAGTTACTAGAAAGCGATAAAAAGTTTCCGTTTGTACTGATAGGTGACGAAGCTTTCCAACTGACTCCAAACTTCATGAAGCCATACAACAAAGCCGTCTTGACAGATGAAAGACGGATTTTCAACTATAGATTATCAAGAGCCAGGAGGGTGGTTGAAAATGCATTTGGCATCCTGTCTTGGCGATTCAAAATATTTAAAAGACATTGGACTGCATCCCGATAAAACGCGAAAAGTTGTTTTGGCTGCCTGTCACTTAACACTTAAACTTCAGAAAGGGAAGATGGCTGGTCTCCAAAGGGTAGTGCGGCTAACAGCACCGCCCAGCAGCAGCAGCAATATGACTTTGTGGTCAAACATCGCAGCGGGAAATCTCATGGCAACACATCTGTGTTGCCATGAGATTTGAGATGAGAGATTTTTGATGAGAGAGAATGCATCTGCATTGTCAAGAAGACCTGGTCCTGAAGACCGCAAGAATTGTACTAGGCAAGAGAGTAAAGAAGTCGTACCTGTGAGGATGCTCAGGACAGACCTCAGCAACGAGTGGAAGGAAAGCCTACAACGTACGCAGCAGGAAGATTCGGACATCAAGCCGATTCTGGAGTGGAGTAAGGCCAGAGCTCCTAAGCCCAGGTGGAGCGACGTCTCAGCAATGAGTTCGACCACAAAAAGCTATTTGGCCCAATGGGACAGCTTGGTGATTCAGGATGGAGTCCTGTGCCGTAAATGGGAAAACGCTCGGGGAGACAGCTGTCATTTGCAAATGGTTGTCCCTAAAGCTCAAGTACCGAATCTTCTACAGCTGTACCATAATGGTTGTTCAGGAGGTCATCTGGGAGTAAAACGGACTCTACTGAAGATACGAGAACGGTTTTACTGGGTCCACTGTCGGGACGATGTCGAGGACTGGTGTCGCAAATGTACAAGTTGTGCAGCTGTAAAGGGACCTCTGACTCGTAGTAGAGGTGCATTGAAATTGTACAATGTTGGTGCACCATGTGAGAGGATAGCCCTTGACGTTGCGGGGCCGTTGAAAGTGAAAGTGGGAAAAAGTATTTCATGGTTGTGATGGATTACTTCACTAAGTGGCCGGAAGTCTTCGCCATTCCAAACCAAGAAGCTTCAACAGTTGCAGATAAACTGATTCATGAAGTCTTCTGCCGTTTTGGAGTACCCTTGGAGATTCACAGCGATCAGGGAAGGAATTTCGAGTCCCAAATATTTCAGGAAACTTGCCGAGTAATGGGTACTCATAAAACGAGAACAACTTCTTACCATCTACAATCGGATTGAATGGTGGAACGATTTAATCAGATACTGGAGAGGTACCTAGCCAAAGTTGTGGAAAATCGGCAACGAGATTGGGACAAGCACATACAACCGTTTTTGTTGTCATATCGAAGCGCTGTTCACGAAAGCACATCGGTGACACCAGCTTTCGCAAACTTTGAAAGAGAATTACGGCTGCCTGCAGACCTGATCACCGGAATACCACCTGGTGCCCTACGCAGTATAACCGAGTATGCGAATGACTTGCGGAACAAAATTAATGACATTTATGAGCACGTCACACAATCGGGCCAGCAAATGTCTGAAAAGATGAAAACCCATTATGACCGTAAAATGAACAATAAAGGGTTCGACGAAGGTTCACTAGTGTGGTTGCACAATCCAGTCCGCAGCATAGGGAAATGTCCTAAGCTTCAAGCTAAATGGGACGGACCGTACCGGATTGTGACAAAGATCAATGACGTAACCTACCGGATTCAGAAAGGTGCAAGAGGTACTCCTAAGATCGTCCACGTCGATCGACTGGCGCGTTATTATGGGGCCGATAATGCTCGGGACGAGCATGTCTTAGGAGGGGGCAGTGTTGCGCACCACAATTAATGCCTAGTACATGGCGACAGTAGTTACCACTAGCGCCATCTAGTATCGAGTAGCGGAACTAGTAGTCAAGACCCTTCTAGAAATTTCGATGCGAGAACTTTCTAGAACATTCCCGAACTATCGACATCTGGTCGATCGGGGCCTGTCTGTACTCGAACATTCTAGATGTTTCTACTATGGAAGGTTCTAGAACTCTCTTCGGCGCTATATAAGGCCGAGACGCGCCACGACCGAGACAGTTTGGATACAGCGATACGAGCGACAACATCGAAGCGATATTCAAGTGCGACTTAGAGCGATCAGTAGTGCAATTGTGTTTTGTAATTAGTGTGTTTGAGTTGTAATTAGTGTTGATAATTAAAGTGTGAATTTTTGGTTATTAAATCGGCAGTTTTTATTGTCACGAACCCGAAGCTCGTAACAATACGTTGACTTTCTTGATAAAACAAATGATATAGATGTAGATGAGACGCTGTCTGAAGAACAAACTCAAGACAGTAGTTTACAATCAGGTAATAAGGACCCACAACCAAAGTTCAGGATCAATCTTCTGCGGAAACACAACCAAGTACTTCAGGAAATCAGACAAGCCTACACACTCAACAGCCTACACACTCAACAAGACAAGAAAACTTATTAAAAAAAAAATAGAAAAAGAGGCAATTCCGAATTCGAGATAGAGTTACTGCAATACTTAAAAACAAGTGAATTGGAGATAGAAAAAGACGATTTAGCTTTTTACAAGTCGTTAGTCGATACAGCCGACAATAAACGGTTTTAATTCGTATCAGAAACTTATGTTTAGAACAAAAGTGTTAAATCTACTCATGGAAATGACACATCAATTTCAATCATTGAATTACTTCAATCAACAGCAGTCATTAAGTACCAGCAGTGATACTAACTAGTATGTCGCCATTTGATGCTGGATTATCGCATCAAACTAACCAAAGCGATCAAAATATGCTGAATAATTTAGAAGAGGTTAATGATACAGACCAAGATAAAGCTTCTGCTATTGAAACTGGAACACTTCCACGTCCACTTGAGAGTTTGTCGCATGTCTATCTTGACAGTTTGTTGAACCAAACACTTCACAATACTTCAGAGGCTGACGAAAATAGCATATTATCTGCTGTAGTAAATGAAGACACAATGGATACTACTACTAGTAGACCTGATAAATCAGCAATATAAGGCTACGATCGATTAAGAATCTTTGCTGTGAAATTAATATTGTTCAATTTGTGAATTTGAATATAGATCTGCTAAATTCTATTTTTCGGTTGTGTACACACTGGGCTTCACAGCTTAGTACGGCCGTTATCCCAATTGCGTACAGTGTGGCTAAGTTTGACACAGTGGAGCCTGGTACCTATGATTACCAAAAACCCTACTGAATATAAACCTAGCCCTACAGCAGTTGCTGTAGGGCTAGGTTTATATTCAGTAGGGTTAGGGGTAGGGTGCTAGGCAGTTGCCTAGCACCCTAGTTACCCTAACGCCCTACCCTATCATACAAACCACACCAAACGTGAGTTACGCTGGCTTTACCTGAGGGATGTCTGTTCCCAGGAGACCTACGGAAACAGACGGAATTTGGGTAGGAATAGGGGTTTGTGTACGTCGTGCAATGTACACAGGAAATGGGTTTCTCACTGCCGATCCCACAGACTCATAGGACCGATGATGGCTAAAGGCGTCTTGGCCACAGTGAGAGGAGTTATGGTAGGTGAATCAAACTCGACTCCAGCTTGATGACTAATTTATTACAATAATTAACTTAATTATATACAATTTTAGTGCTCAATACACATTGATACCTATTTATATGTGTGTTGTGTGTGTATTGAGCCGACTAAGCGAAGATCTCAGTAGGTCAGTTCTTAGCGCTGACGGTGTGCCTGTTTGTGGAATAAATGTTGCTTTTGATGCTGACGCTGCTGTGATGCTGGCGCGTGGAAATTTCATGGTTCATGGTTGAACAGGTTGTAAATTGTCAAAAACCTTCCTTGACATAAAGGAGTAGGAGTTACTAACCCAGCAGTTTTTAGTTTCGATGATAAAGTCTTATTAATAAGATAATGCCTCAATAGTTTCCATAGGTACTGCAGCGCTGTTTAGCTTACTTTCATGGTAAGGTCGAAAAAAAAATCCTGTCTGTTTCCGCGTCCTGTCCCAACAGCAAGCAGGGAAAAAAATCCTGTCTGTCCCCCCCCCTCAACTTTGTATGGTGCTTGTATAAAGTTTGTACGTAGAAGAAAGTAAGCTAAACAACGCTGCGAACTAATAACTAAACTAATTACACTTGATTATTATTACATTATTATATTCTGTATTATTGTATTTAACTAACTAATGAAACAGTATGGAAACTGGAGGAATTATTTATCGTATTAATGAAACTATTTAGCACAATATGTTTAGAGCATTACTTCATCGGGTGTGTAACGTTTGATATAATAACAAAAGTTCTAACGATCAAAAGACCCAATTTCATTTAATATATATATATTTTTTTTATAACATTATAAATTCATTTTACCTAATTTCATATGATTTAATGAACAGTTTATATAATGAACATTTGAAATAATATTCACATAATATAATATTCAGTTGCTATAATATTCAAAATCTATAACGTGTATCTATATCGTGTATCTATAACGTGTAACTAATCTAGTAACGTGTAATATAATTAGGAAATGTCTACTTTTATTTTTGCAAAAATTTATTAGATTTTAAACGCCTGTCACTTTTGTGCGCAATCCTGGCAACATAGGATCAACCAAATTACAGACAAAAAATACGCAAACGCATAGTTTTTGAGAAAAAAAATCTTAAAGTTACAGAAAATTAAACGTATTTACATTATAAAATTGACATTTTACCATAGATAATGTACGAATTTCACTTCTAGTCTAGGTCGTTCCGTTTTAAGTTCAGACAAAGCGACGGTAGATTTTAGTGGTTTTTATTATGAATACTGTAGGTTGTTTAACTTTAATCCATTTTTAACTGGGTAACGAAAAGTAATCGAATGTAAATGAGGGACGTTGACGTTTGACAGTTGTCATTCGTCGTTTTAAATTATTTTTGTTTTTTTTTTGTGTTTCCGATTACACTTCACACTAAACCAACATAATATACAAAAGCAACACATCTGTAATGACAACCTAGGATGCAAGAGCGAGCGAAGCGAGCTCGGGACTTGGGGCACCCCGACTCGGACAGGTTAGGTTCGAAGGGGATGACGGCATCCGTCCATCGACCACCGTCATCCGCTTCGTGTTAGGTTCCTTTAAACCCTGTAGACAGAAATAGGGGCCCCGCGACGCAGGGCTCCGTCGACTACGCCTCACCACATATTTTTGTAGATAAAAAAAACTATGGGATTTTTTTCTCGGCCACTTTTCAAATTTACACTAAAAAGGGTTTATTCTATCAAAAAAAAAAAAATAGTTACTATCAAAAAGCGCCGGGTATGGAGGTACAGTGGATCCAAACCCTGTACACTGAAATAGGGGCCCCGCGAAGCGGGGCTCCGTCGACATAGAATGCAGAGCAAGCGAAGGGCAGAAAATTAGTCAATATGAATGTTAGGTCAAATGAACATTATATAAAGCGAACATTATACAATATGAAAATTATATGAAATGAACGTAATACTAAATAAAATTAGAGAAAAAGAAAATTAATAAATTATATCAAATATAACATTAGATTATATGAAATTAGGTTAAAGATTTTTATAGCATATGAAAATTATATCATATGAAAGGTATGTCAAATGAAATTAGAAATTAGGTTAAAGATTTTTATAGCATATGAAAATTATATCATATTAAAGGTATGTCAAATGAAATTAGACTATCTGTTGTTATACCAAACATTACACACCCTACTTCATCATTGAAATCCACTTTGAGTACTGTAGCTTGAGACACCCTAAAAACTTGTAGGAATTTACTTACCTTAAAGCGACAGCTAAACGTTCCATTGGGTGGATGGAAATTTTTCTTGAATTGTATTTTTGTAGCCTGTGTTCAATTCTTCCAAACAATTCGATTAAAAGTACGAATGGACATTCGAAAATAAATCTTAAATTTCCTTTCATTCATTCGTGTTTGGGAGTTAAAATAACGAACTCCTTTTTTTCTTTGTAGGTTTATTAACCACTTTTACAATGAGTAAAAAATGTGAAAGAATGCTGACACAAACGCACGTCAAATCTTCTTGTACGGAATGGCGCGAAGGAACCCGCTGTCACTCGCAGGTTTTTTGACATTTCGACAGTGACAAGCGTCACATTGGTGATCCGCGGCGCCAACATCCTCCCCACCCCCTGAAAGTCCTTGGTTTTAGGGCTTTAAGTGGCTTCAGTTGTTAAATCAGGTATCAACGGGTAAAGGACATATTTTTGAGAAAGAACGCTGCACATCTCCGGAAGCTGTTCGGATGGTAGCAACACGGGAAACTCCATCCCTGCCAGTGTAGACTCTGATGACTCTCCCGAGACGCCATTTTAATGGAGGCAAGTTGTCTTCCTTTATGAGGACGAGTTGGTTAATAGTGACTTCGCTCTTGTTGGACTTCCATTTTGTTCTAGTCTGGAGCTCGCTGACATACTCCTTCGACCAACGTTGCCAAAAATGTTGACGCATTTGCTCGATGCGGTCGTAACGAGGTAAACGATTGGTAGCTGCGTTGGTGATGTCGTCGCAGGCCGGTGCTGTGAGCGGACGCCCGATCAGGAAATGCCCCGGTGTCAATGCTTGGAGGTCATTCGGGTCTGAAGAAAGAGGTGTTAGCGGACGAGAATTCAGAACAGCCTCAACTTGTATCAATATCGTGTTAAACTCTTCAAACGTGAGATTGGAGTTCCCTACGACGCGTCTCAAATGATGCTTGCAAGATCTCACTCCCGCTTCCCACAAGCCACCAAAATGAGGAGAATATGGGGGAATAAATTTAAATTTAATATTTTCGATAGCGACTTTCTCGATGATTTCGTTTGAAAATTTGGTTAAGAAATTATTTAATTCGTTAGCCGCTCCAACATAGTTTTTTCCACTATCGGAATATATCTCTAAAGGTTTTCCCCTTCGAGATATAAACCTTTTTAAACAAAGAAGATAACCGTTCGTAGAGAGATCTGTGACCAACTCAAGATGCACTGATCGAGTCGCAAAACAAATAAATATACAAATGTAGCATTTAATTAACCTTGAGCCTCTCCCTTGACGGCTCAAAATGAAGACTGGACCACAGTAGTCAGTACCAGTACGTAGAAACGGTAAACCTGATAGTAACCTTTCAGTCGGTAGGTTGCCCATTATTGGGCTAAACGTTTTCCCACTCAACCTAACGCATTTAACACACTTATGAACGATTGAGCGCGCTAAATTTCTACCACCAAGTGGCCACCATTCATTACGAATGGTTGAAAGTAATAATTGAGGGCCAGCATGACATAATTGTGTATGTTTATGCTGGAATAAAAGAAATGTAAATCTGTGCTTACTACAAAGGAGTATAGGGTGTTTTTTGTCGTAGCTGAAATCGTTACAATTATCCAACCTACCTCCTACTCTAATCAAAGCATTTGTACAAAAGAATAAGTTGAGTCCTGACATATTCCGTGAATATTTTATATTTGAAGATTGTTTTAATAAACAATCGTATTCACGAGGAAATGATTCCAGTTGGGACAAACGTGCAAGTAAAATAGTTGACTCATGTAATTCATTTACGGACAGCGGCCCATGTTTACGTTCTGTTTTATGTCGAATGTTGTGAATAAATCGCCTAACGTAAGCAGCTGTTCTTATCATTCTATTAAACGATGAAAATCGTTCGAACGGTTACATGATGAATCTGACATTACATGTGATCTTAATTCGGGTAACACTGATGGTATATCAGCGTGATTGCTCTCAACGTCAGATGACTCACTAATGAACCTAGGGCCAACCCACCATAACTCGTTATGAAGAAGCTCAGGTAGGTTGATACCACGTGATAACAAATCAGCTGGATTGTTAACGCCCTGTACGTGCGACCAAACGCAATTACTAGTTAAGTCATTGATTTCAACAACTCTGTTTTGAACGAAAGTTTTTATTAACGTTGGATGAGTCCGTAACCACCCCAGGACGATCGTTGAATCAGTCCAAAATGATACCTTTTCGAATTTTAAATTCATTGAGGCTGTAATTTTTTTATAAAGACGCGCACCCACTAACGCTCCGCACAGTTCAAGCCGCGGTATGCTTACCGGTTTTAAGGGCGCAACCTTACTTTTTGCACATAATAATTTTACAGTAACCTCTTTTGAGTGCTCGCAAACGCTTCGTATGTACGCACAGGCACCGTATGCTTCCTGAGAAGCATCCGTGAAGATGTGTAGTTGTAACTGGTAGGCGTACTGTGTGGTGACATGTCGCGGAATGTGAACCTTATGTAAATGTTGTAATGAATTTAATATTCGAATAAACGAATTTGCGATATCACTAGGAACAGGGTCGTCCCATCCGACTTTACAAAGCCAAAGCTTTTGTATGAGTATTTTACTGACAATAATAATAGGTGCTAATAACCCTAATGGGTCATAAACCTGTGATATGACAGAAATAATTTTTCGTTTAGTTATTTGTGAAACATTAATTTCAGAATTTATTTTAGTATTAAATTTTAGTTCATCACTGTTACTGCACCAACCTAAACCAAGTGTTTTATGTTGGGCAGATTTGTCGAGTGATAATGATTTTGTTAAGTTGTTTGATGAACTATCGAAATTAAATGCCCATTTTCGTAAAGGAAAACAACCGGAATTTAAAATGTTACTAATGGTTTCACAAAACGACAGTAGTTCTTGTCTGTTGTTATGAGAGAATATTAAATCATCGACGTAAAATGAAGTTAATATTATTTGAGATATTTGCTCATCAGGACAGTCTAACGCTAATTGTCGTAAACATCTCATAGCTAGGTACGGGGCTGAAGCAGTACCATAAGTGACTGTGTTCAGTTGATAAACTTGTAATGAGTCATGTTTATTTTCCCGCCATAGGATTAATTGTAATGTACGGTGATCAGGCTGTACTAGAACTTGTCTGTACATTTTTTCTACGTCCGCACAAGCAACGAATGCGAATTGTCTAAAACGTAGAAGTATACCCACTAAATCATTTAATAAAGGAGGACCGATTAACTGTATATCATTAAACGATTTACCTGTAGTTGTTTTAGCACCCGCATCAAATACAACTCGCAACTTGGTTGTTGTACTTTCACGCTGTACACAATGATGGGGTAAAAAATAATACGGTGAGTTGTATGTTTCGAGACGGCTCATGTGGCCTAACGTTAGATATTCATTTAAGAAGTCTGAGTACATACGTTTTAATTCAGGCGAACGATCCAGCTTTCTTTCTAAAGATAAGAACCTGTTTTTTGCTAGCCCGTATGAATCGCCGAGCGAATCAGCTGATTCACACAAAGGTATTCGCACCGCGAACCTACCTTCACTATCGCGAGTGGTGGTTGAAGTGAAAAGTTCCTCACAAACCTTTTTATCAGCTGTTAGAATGTTCTGTGTTGATTTGCCGTTATCAACCTCCTCTAGTTCCCAAAAACGCTTTAGGTAATTGGTCATCTAGTGAGTTTGTCAGTGCACAACAAACCAGGTTATTTACACTAGTTGGAATATTACGGTTTAACGTGCCAGAAATAATCCACCCTAAGTGAGTATTTTGTAGGTAAGGCCCATTGGATAAACGCATCCGACCTTCCTGTAGCAAGCTCCAAAACACATCCGCGCCAATGAGCAAATCTATATTTGATGGAGTGTGATAGTTTGGATCTGCTAGTGTAACGTTTTGTGGTATTTGTAACGAGTGAACATCTATGATTGAGTTCGGGAGACAATAAGTAATCTTAGGTAAAACGGAACAATTTAAACGAGTGCTAAAATTACTAATCTTCGATCGCATGAGGAGGTTACAAGACTGCTGTGAACGCGTAACAGTGTTTCCTACCCCAGTGATGGTGAGTGTGGACTGTATTGGTTTTAAACGTAATTGTTTACAAAGTGATTCGGTAATGAAACATCGCTGGCTGCCATTATCGAGAAGGGCACGCGCAACGGTGTGTGTGTTGTTATGACATACTTCAACAACCGCAGTTGAAAGTAAAACCTGTTCTAATGGGATAGAATGCACGGCTTGTTTCAAGTTGTTTGTATGTGCGTTTAACGAATGTGAATCTGCGCAAGCACCGTACAACGCGCCATTCACGCTAGCGGGCGCTTCAGGGTGCGTATAAGCAGGAACACAACTAATAGAATTGCAACTTGCGTTGCTATCTATGTGAATAAGACTGTTATGTTTTTGTGAACATTGTTTACATGGACCATATTGACATTCTTCAATGGTATGACTAGAACGTAAACAGTTACTACATATATCTTTTTCAGAAACGAATTTGTACCTATCTTGGACAGGTAAGTTAAGAAAACGATAGCACGAGTATAACGCATGATTTGCTTCGCACATGAGACACTTATAACTGCCCGTTGGCTTGGCTGTGGTCTTACCTGACCGGGACGGTTGTTTGTTATTTGAAACAAAGGAACGTAGTTGCGTGGAAGACTGTGAATTGTTATTATTTGTTGACTTTTTTGATAGTTCACTGGTCTGTTTGTGACTGCTTTGTATCATGTCTAGTACATCAGAACGGTCTCTTAAAAACTGTATTAAGTCGTCCAATTTTACTTTCCCAGCACCCTTACAAATGGAACCTTTTATATTTTCCCACTCTTTATTTGTAACTGGATCAAGCTTGATAACTACTAAATAAATGACTAAAGTGTATGTACTATGTTCAGTGGGCTCATCCATAATTTTTAATGATCTCAAGTTTTTTAACACCGAGTCAATTAACTTTCTTATTTGAGTGGGTGACTCCTTTGTAATGGCTTGCAAAGAAAACAAAGCTTTAACGTGATTGCTTATTAGTAACCTATTATTATCAAATCTATTAGTCAATAGATCCCACGCAACTTGATAGTTGTCAGAAGTAAATTCCAATGATTTTATAACTTGTAACGCTGTACCTTTTAATGTTGAACGCAGATAATGGAATTTTTGAATTGGATTAATTTCTTGTGCATTATGGATTAAGGATGTGTATGTGTCACGATATTCTAGCCAGTTCTCATATGATCCGTCAAAGGACGGTAACGATATGGTTGGTAATTTAACTGTATTATTATTTGTGATGCCACCATGAGAACATAATTCGTTGGTCACAATTTTCTCCTTATGTTTGCTTGAAATACATTTAGCTACAGAAATTATTTTGAAATATTGTGTTTCAACTGATTCTCTGATCTCCAATTGTGAGTCCATGTCATCTTCACCAATATTGTTCTCAATTTTGGTTTGAACATTTTGGAATTCATGGAAAATTTGTTCAGTGTTGGATATTCGTAACTGTATCTCAACAATTTGTTGATCACTTAATGAAACGTTTTCTAACGAACTAATATATTTAGCAAAGAGTGTGATTCTACCGCGTAAAGTACCCCGTTTTTTATTTAAATCACGAACATCGAGATCATCGCTATTGGAAATGGTACGAGGTGATTTAGTTCCTAGACTCATTGTGATGGCTGTGTAGGGAACGGAAAAGAGTACTTACAAACAGCACCGAGTATGAAGTAGCTCACGGCGATTGTACCCTGTAGCTCGATACGGTCACTAAAATGCAAAGACACGATATTAATACAACTTGAACTTATTCCTTATCCACGCAAGCGCTACCCTCTAACGCTTTTTCGTGTTGCGTTTTTTCTGGAACGATACTTTTCGCTGATGATAATCCGGCTCGAAGGACCAATGTTTGGGAGTTAAAATAACGAACTCCTTTTTTTCTTTGTAGGTTTATTAACCACTTTTACAATGAGTAAAAAATGTGAAAGAATGCTGACACAAACGCACGTCAAATCTTCTTGTACGGAATGGCGCGAAGGAACCCGCTGTCACTCGCAGGTTTTTTGACATTTCGACAGTGACAAGCGTCACATTGGTGATCCGCGGCGCCAACAATTCGTAATTGGCCATAGTGTGTGACAAACGTTCCAGCAAGAATTCTTTTTTCAAATAAAAGGCTATACTGTGATCTCGTCTTCTTATTCCGTCTTTTATAAATTAAGTATATGATCAATACTTTTCTCGAGTTTGTCGTTCATTGTACACAACCACAACGCATGGCAGCCCGCAGAAAACTAAATCGTGGGCTTGCGTGTCTCAAACTGCGTGAAATTTTCCAATCCCGCGTGCGTGATGAAATCCGCACGATATTAAAAACACCCTTAAAAAACGAAGAGTTGTTTTATTAAGAAACCTGCGGAAAATCTCCTTGCATCAGGAGAATCCCTAAGAAATACGACAAGGGTCGACCGTGAGATTACGAAAAACAACTGTAAAAGATGGATCTCGAGAAATTGAAGCGTGAACGCGAACAAATACGGTGTGTCTTTAATCGTCACGAGGCAACCGCAGAATCACAAGTAGACCTTGAATTTCTAATAGAAAAGATGGATAAGCTAGCATTACTAGACAAATCAATACAATATGAAATGGTAAGCTCCCTAACATTCGATCAGACAGGTTATGAAAAAGAATGTGACGAATGCGACATATTGCGACGCTAGTGGCTAAAAGTAAAGACACCGCTGCGGGACATGAATAAGTCGGACGATTTTATGAAACAGGAGACTTACACAGGAAAGGACGGTTTCACACGAGTAGCAAGAAAGATCTTACAAAAAATTATACCCTCTAAAACGCTCTATCTGCCAAGACTGGCTAGACAGCATCCCTGCATCCAGCACTGCACACCCACACCATTCACCGGAGCAGCCAGGTAATTCTCAGAGCTCAATCACACCTGTGCCTCTAGGCGCGACCACTAAGTTAGGACGTGCAATAAAACTACCACATGCAAAGGATGCAAACCTAATGTAAAAATTCCTAGGCCGAAGGATGTTACTGAGTTGCGTTCTTTCTTAGGGTTAGTAAATTTCTATGCCAAGTTTGTTAAGAATTTGAGTAGTATATTGTCACCAGTCTATGAACTTTAAAAAAAAAATGTAAGTTGGAATTGGAGTGATCATTGTGAGGAAGCGATGGTAAAAGTTAAAAAAATATTAACAGGCGCGGAAGTGTTGGCTCATTATGATCCAGATAAGCGCTTAGTGTTGAGTGCACGTGGTATAGGTGGGGTACTCACACAGCCAAGCACCGATGGCCGCTACCGGCCGGTGGTTTATGTGTCACGCGCGTTGAATAACGCCGAGAAACATTATTCGCAGATACATCGGGAAGCGTTAGCTATAGTATTTTGTTTAAAAAAATTGCATCAGTTTGTTTATGGCCGACGCTTTACTTTGCAAACTGATTATAAGCCATTAGTGAGCATATTTGGTCCAAAGCACGGCGTTCCGGCCATGGCGGCGAGTAGATTACAGCGTTGGGCGATCATTTTATCTACATATACGTATGACATAGAATACGTTAACACCAAACAAAACGGTGAGGACGGGCTATCGAGATTACCGGTACCTGGTAGTAGCGATGAGTCATTCCATGCGCTCCCCGATCAAACTTATTTACATTTCGCACAAAATGCATTGTTACTTGATTACAATATAATTAAGCAACAGACTATGAGAGAACCGATGCTAAGCAGAGTTATAAGTTACATTCGAGATACGTGGCCTACGGATAATGAAATACGGGAATTACAACCGTACTTTAACCGTCGTAAGGAACTGTACGAAGAGTTAGGTTGCGTCATATGGGGACATAGGGTAGTGATTCCGGGAAGCTGTCGAGTTAGAGTATTACGGGAGTTACATGAACCCCATATGGGTATTGTAAAGACGAAAGCCTCAGCTAGGAGCTTTGTTTGGTGGCCGGGCATCGACGAGGCGGTGGAGGCGACGTGCCGGGAGTGCGCGGTGTGCGCGGGGGAGGCGGACGCACCGCAGCGACACGTAGCCACGCCGTGGCCCTGGCCCGCTAGACCATGGGCGAGGGTACATCTGGATTTCCTAGGTCCTATTTTTGGTAAAATATATTTAGTAATGGTGGATGCAAGGACGAAATGGTTAGAAGTATTTCCCGTACCTAGTACAGCGGCTACTTTTACTATTGAAAAACTCACTGAAGTTTTTTCTAGATGGGGTTTACCTAGGCAAATCGTTTCTGACAATGGGCCACCGTTTACGAGTAAAGAATTATCAGACTTTTTGACAAATCATGGCGTAGAACATATCTTTTCTGCCCCATACCACCCAGCATCAAATGGGGCAGCGGAAAATGCAGTACGAACTGTGAAAAGAACAATTAAAAAAGCGGTTAAGCAAAAACAAAATATTAATTTATTTTTGAATACCTTCTTATTGCATTATCGGAATACAGAACACTGTTCTACTGGGGAAAGTCCAGCTACACTAATGTTATGTTATGTTAATGTTAATTTACGTACAAAATTGGATGCTTTAAGGCCCAATAGGGAAGAGAAAGTGAAAAAGGTTCAGGAACGGCAACAAAGGGTAGGTACGGAACGTTCTTTACAGTTAGGGGAAGAAATATGGATAAGGCAGTATAGGGGTAATGAAAAATGGCTGCCTGGCCAAATAGTAAAAAGAATGGGGACTACTGATTATAGGGTTGTAGATGGATCAGGGAAGGAAACACATAGACATATTGATCAGTTAAGACTGCGATCGCGTAGTTCTTTGAATTGTCCAACTAGTACGACAGAACGGAGTTCTCTCGAGGCCGAGGGTTCCAAGGTGCCGGAGGTGACCAGCTCCTGTCAGCACAGAGGTACCACATGTTGAGTCGCGGGCCCCTCGGAGCGTAGGGGAGTGTAGTCCGGACCGAACCGAGACAGTCGATGTGTTGCCGTCCACATCCGCGGACAGCTCGGTTTCTGTCACTAATGTCCCCAATCCTGATCTCTGTATAAGTGTTCCTAATTCCGAGAACTTTGTTCCGGAAGTACTTCGAACCCGTCCTATACGGGAGTGTCGGTTAAAATGACCACCAAAATATTGTAACCGTTGAGTAGTTCTAGTTGATTAGTGTATAATTTAGTGTCAATAAAATTGTAACTGTGTATTAGTGTTGTAAATCGTAAGGAAGGTTATTGATGTATTATTTTATTAGCTAAAGTATTACATTAGTTGCATTGTATGTTAGTCTTTTAATAATTGTATTGTAGGCTAGTTTGGCTTTGTTTTAGTTCTATCTATTAGTGTGTAAGGATTCTTTTTCTTAGGAGATTATGTATTATTTAGGGTGGAGAGTTGTAATATATTCGGTTACCCACATTTTTTCTGTTATAGTCGAGTAGTATATAAGAGGACATACTTGTATGAACGTCAGTTTTTATAATACGCTTGCTATCGACTCCCGCCTTTCATTTGCCAAAGTAAAGGCGTATAACCAGATACCAGTCAGCCCTGAGGATATTCCTAAGACCGCCATCACCACGCCCTTCGGACTTTATGAATTTCCGTATATGACATTCGGTCTTTGTAATGCTGGGCAAACTTTCCACCGGTTCGTCGACGAAATGCTGCGGGGACTAGACTTCTGCTATGCCTACCTCGACGATGTCTACTCGAAAGACCAGAAGACCCACGAAGACCACCTTCGCCAACTCTTCACCCGGCTGCAGGAATATGGGATGGTAATAAATACTGCCAAATGCGTCTTCGGGGTAAAAGAGGTTAACTTTTTAGGAAACCGGATCTCAGCCGAGGGCACCAGCTCACTGCCAGAGAAGGTGGAGGCCATCACAAAGTACCCAGTACCTAAAACAGTTCGAGAACTTCGCAGATTTTTAGGTATGTTGAATTTCTATAGGCGCTTCATACCCGACGCAGCTCAACACCAGGCCGCCTTGAACGCTCTGTTAGTGGACTCAGTCAAAGGCTCTCATCCAGTGCATTTCACATCGCAAGAAATGGAAGCCTTTAACAACAGCAAAGAAGGTTTGTGTAAAGCTGCTATGCTGGCCCATCCCGACTGCGAAGCCAAACTGGCGTTAGTGACAGACGCCTCAGACACAGCGTTAGGCGCATTCTTACAGCAGTGCAAAGACGGACAACCATGGCAGCCACTCGCATTCTTCTCACGCAAGCTGAGCTCGGCACAAAAGAAGTACTCGCCCTACGACAGGGAATTGCTGGCGATCTATGAAGCCATTAAGTACTTTAGGCATATGGTCGAAGCTAGAAACTTTGCAATCTATACAGATCACAAACCCCTTTGCTTTGCCTTCCATTCTAGGAAAGAAAACTGCCCACGGAGACAGTTCCGGCAACTGGATTATATCTCACAGTTCACAACTGATATAAGACATATATCGGGTAAGGACAATGTCGTCGCTGACAGCCTCTCACGGATCGAAGAGATCGCGCAGCCAGTAGATCTACACCAGCTAGCGGAATCTCAGAAGCACGATGCAGAGCTAAAAGAGCTACTCAACAGCAGCACATCACTATGTCTTACCAAGGTAAAATTACCAGGATCAGAAACTGAACTGTATTGCGACGAAAAAGGTAAAATCCCTCGACCATATTATGTCACACAGGACCACCGCCGCAGAGTTTTCGAGAGTGTACATTCGTGGAGTCACCCCGGCGCAAACGCAACAACCAAGATGGTTACAGAACGGTACGTTTGGCCATCAGTCAAAAAAGACTGCAGGTAATGGAGCCGTTCTTGCATAATGTGCCAGCGATCAAAGGTGACCCGCCACAACACTTCACCACTGGGAAACTTCAAACTACCGAAGGCTAGGTTCAACTACATCCACATCGACCTAATCGGACCACTGCCGCTATCACAAGGGTATCGCTATTGCCTCACAGCCATTGACAGGTTCACGCGATGGCCTGAGGTATTACCCCTGCCCGACATCACAGCAGAGACAGTGGCAAAGGCATTGGTGAGTGGCTGGATCTCTCGATTTGGCTGTCCCGAGGACCTCGTAACGGACCGCGGCCGCCAGTTCGAGTCAACACTCTTCAAACACCTAGCAGAAATGGTGGGGTTTCGTCACAGACGCACCACGGCTTACCATCCAGCCTGCAACGGCCTCATAGAGAGGTTTCACAGGCAACTAAAAGCCGCAATTGTCTGCCATGCAAAAGACAACTGGGTCGAATCGTTGCCACTAGTTCTCCTAGGAGTAAGGAACGCCTACAAAGAAGACCTAGGAGCTACGCCAGCAGAACTTCTATACGGCGAGACGCTCAGGTTGCCAGGGGAATTATTTCACCCACAGGTCGATGACATAGTCGATATGTCAGACTATGTGGCACGGTTAAAAATCTTTGCAAAAAGATTAAAACCATCACCTGCAACCCATCATGGCAGCCGACCGACTTTCGTGTACAAGGATTTGGGCACTGCTAGCCACGTTTTTCTCAGAGATGAGACATCTGGCTCGCTAAAACTAGCATACACGGGGCCACACAAAGTCTTGCAACACGGGGAAAAGGTCTACAAGCTCCTCATCAACGACAAAATTGTCACAGTCACTATTGACAGGATTAAACCGGCCTACATACTACATGACCCAAACACAAACAACAACACAAAAATACACACAAACACCAACCGTAACACAAATATACACACGAACACAAACAACAACACAACAATACACACAAACACGAACAACAGCACAACGATACACACAAGCACACCATCACCTACACTACTAAAAACAATACCCACCACCAAATCTACTGATGACACAGGAAATAATATCAGAACGACAAGATCGGGGCGTAAGGTACATTATCCCGACTATTATCGCCCGTAGTGAAGGTCTCTGGAGGGGGGTGATGTAGCCTTTATATTATGCTATTTTATTATTATTGTATTCTAAATTACAGAAAGATACTTATTGTAAATTGTCCTAACATTTAAATATGTATACTTAACATTATTGTACTTAATAAATTATTGTGTGTACAAACGGACGCGCGATCTAGTTTGTTAGTAGTTAGCAAACCGGTCGGCCGCCCGCGCCTTCTGGTGTACAGCGCGCGAGGTGGGGGCTAGCATTCCTGAGCCGCGCGCGCGCATCATTCGGCGGCGACCGCCGACCAGTCGCTTTACCGCCTCGCAAGCAACCGCTGTGTTGTTCGGCTCGCGCGCTAAACGCTAACGCTTAATATTGCTTACGTGTATCTATTTTATCCTTCTCTCTGTGCTTTCCGTCTGGTACTCCTTCTTCATAAAATATCTCGTGCTATTGACTGTGTGGTAAAACTGTATTCTTCTTCCTTCGAACAATAAACTTTCCTCATTGTGCAAGTGTCAGTTACTTTATTTATCTCCGCACACATACCCCGCACGAAGCTTAGCCATCACAGCTAAAGGGGAATTGCCATCCCAGCAGCATTTACACAGCAACAGTCACATTTTCTGCGTGCTCTTGAGCTATTAGATGGACCTTTTTTTTTTTTTTTTAACGTGGAGAAATGCTCATGCATTCTGCACTACCACGGGGAGGTAGTGCAGTTATGTGGGACCCTAACCCACTAAAACTCCACGGTGTCCTCCTCTGCCGTATACGGCGGGAACACGGGCACGCGTTAGCACTCATCCGTGAACCCGCCGCGGCTGTCCGTCACCGGACCCTCCTCTGGGGAGTACTCCCCATCACCGGCGCACCAGAACACATGGCACGCCGTGACCACCCCAGGGACCAAACCAGCACATGGGCGCCAGACGACCCCGTGTCTGGGCACCCTTGGTCCCCCTGCGACGGGTCAGGTCATTGGCCCCGCCGCCTGCCAATTTTCGGCCGCAGAGGATAGGGAGAGCGGCCAACGTCATACCGACACGCCTCCTCCCCTGCGGCCCAACCGCGTCCGCCATCGAACGGTGGCGACCCCGTCAAGGCCGCGGAAGGTAGGGAGAGCGGCGCACCGCAATACCGGCACTCCTCTCCCGCCGCGGCCTCCAACCCTCAGCCGCGATGCCTCTCATACGACATCGCGGCCCGCCTGAGTTGCGATGTTGCCGAAGCGGCACCGCAACCTACTTGTTGGCCGCTACGTCGTCGGCTTACAGGCAAAAGCCCTGACGAGCGGCCCCTCCTCGGGTTCCTCTTCGCTTCACCGTGGGTGTCCAAGCCACGGCTACTGAGCCCCCCCGCCTCGACAATGCGGGAACCCACCGGGGGGGATTAGATGGACCCTGCGTGAACCTTTCTCAGCCAATACTTGTGGTTGCCGATGAAGTGTGAGCCTGCACCCCTTTTCATCAATATTATATAGACGTTTCGGATTTTCGTCTAAGTTAAGGTCGTCATATATTTCCCGGATGGCTTTGAAGTGCTGTTCAACTATAGCCTTATTTAGCTTTTGAGCCCTAGCTGAATTCATAAATTGTGCTTTACATTTTGAAATATCTTTATTTCTCGCTAGGAAGTTTTTAAGCCATTTTCTGCCAGCTGTCGATTTTTGGTCACTAAAACAGTTTTGGATGTTGTGCTTCTTACAAAACAAATAAGCGTGTCTACGTATTAGTTTTGGGTTTAAGGGAACTCCTATTTTTGAAAACCTCTTTATTCTCTCCGCCAAATCCTTTTCTTACGCTTCCGTAAAAATAGCTTTTCTTCCCATCCTGCACTTCCAGACTTTATATGATTCTTAAGAGTTCGTCGTGGTATATTATATTTCAAAGCGACCGCACGCTCCGACATCCGGCTATTCTTTATTTCTTCTAATGCATTCTTCATATCGCTTTAAGACCATCCTATACCACGTTTTTTTTGGTTATTGGGTCCATATTTCTTGCACTAAAACCAAAAATGTTATTGTTAGTAATATTATGAAAACAAGCCGATCAGAGTTTTTATACACCTAATAAGATCCGGTCCTTATTTGGTGACAAGGACGTGGTCCCTGTTAGGCACTTCGACATCCTGCAGAAAACAAATCAAAATCGACAAAAAAATAGTTCTTTCAATAAACTTACACTTCACAATCCAAACCTAAATGTTACTTATTCCTTTTCATGTGCAAACTTCTTGCCAAAACGAAACAGACACAATTGAATTTATCGAATAATACCTACAAATTTTGACCGTCACATAAAATGACCGTCGACGTCGTGACGTCGTGACGTGAACTGCATCGACAGGCATTCTGGCAAAATGGCGGCTTAAAACCCAAGTAATGCCAATGCGCTTCAATGATTGGTTAATGAGGAGCGTCGGCGCGAAATTTCATTTCAATTTAGTATCAGGAGCGGGGTTTTTGAAATGGTGGCTCTTATTGGGAACCGGTCCTTATTAGGCGAACATACCAACTACTTATTTCAAGCATCAGTACGTAATTGTCATAAGCGCCATCTATATTAATGAATGCGCATAGCCACAGCGCGTATCCGGAACTTTCTTCATTTCTCTTGTCACATGCAAAATTTGTTCAATCAAAATGCACTAGATGGCCTCCAAATTATCGATTTATTGTTCTTTTCTCGTACGCATTATTTTATGAATAAGGTACTTACATTTTTAAAGTCAATTGAAAATCTTAACATCCAACACATACCTATGTTTAACACCTATGTTTGTCATATTCATACCTAGTAAACAATTGAATGAGTAGGTAGTTACCTATTTTATTTAATCTGGCTTCTTGACTGACAATAATACCTGTTTTTATTTCCGAGGAGTACCTACAGTAATTTAAGATTGGTTACGGTGAAGTAAAGAATTATTTATTGGCAGAAAATTGTAGAAAACTCAATGTATTTACGTACCTTTTCGATGATAGTTTCCGAATTCACATAATGATAAAAGAACTCTATATTCATTAACCGTTTACAAAATCATAGGGAATGACATCGCCACAATCAATCACTTTTTCAAATAATAAAACTAGATAATTCTCAAAGTATTCAAACCTTCAAAACAATAACAATTTGAGTCGCATCGTGTCATCGACTCATCGCGCCCGCCACACGTGAAACTTTCTTTATTACGCGGGTCAACGCGGATAGTGCATTCGCGCGAACTTCATGCCTATCAAAAGCCTGGCTTTTCATTTCATAGAAATCTGTGTTTTATGTACTTACCAATATCAACAAATGTAAACGTTTTTATAGAAATTTGTAGGCGAAAACTGTGAGACAGAGAAAGGAAATGCAAGCCACGTAAAAGCCAGACTAAGTGTGAGCGGGATGGCGCATTTGAATGCATTGTATAGCGTTTAGAGCCGAATTTGGCGCTAATCTAGCCCAGTGCGCGCAAGTTCGAATTTCGAAATAATTGTATTATTATTCCTATGACATGAATGTTTGCGTTCGAGTTCATTGACTGGAATTTTTTAAATATGTCGGAGAAGTTATGGTGTGTCTCGTTATCATCAGGCATATTTTAAATAGTGTGGGCGTATTATGGGTAGTGCTGGATATTGCGCAATAGAAAAACATATTGCAGTTCAAATCAGATTATAATTTCACGAACAGTGTAATTACACTAGCAAATCACACACTTTAGGTACACACTCAACGATACGGAACGCGCTACAGTTTCTGAGCACATGTTGTCCGTCCGATGTCCAATGGTCAAGTCCGCCGCTGCACCTCGCTGCTGGCTCTCCTCGACCTCCCCACGGACTCAGGCTAGACTCTGTCCAGCGCCGTCAGATGGCGCTGACGTTCCGAATAATCAAATGAATGACGTATTTCCGACACGGCCGTCACACGTCCTCGTGTGCTATATTACCTGGCAACAAAACAAAATCCATTTGTAGACAATATTAAGCTCGGCCAACCTGACCTCATACTAAATTATTATCTATCTCACTACATGAACTTGCATCAGAAGGAATACTACAGGTTTTATAAAGGTCAAATTAAAGAAACTAAACCACAATATTAATGCACCAAGTATACGAGTACGTGGGACAGTACCAGTCCTTCTCTCTGGCAAGCCCAGTACCAAACAAGTGGGTCAGTATCAGTCCTTCACACTGATAAGCCCCCGACATACATGGGACAGTACCAGTCCTTCTCTCTGGCAAGCCCAGTATCAAACAAGTGGGTCAGTATCAGTCCTTCACACTGATAAGCCCCAAAACAGTATGCAGATTACCGGGCCTTCTCTCCGGTAAATCGTGCATAAGACATACATTATGCATTAACATTAATCGGAACGAGCCTTCACCAGCATCTTCTACATCTAACTCTTCACTAATCACATCTACTTCGATAGGGACCTTGTGGCATCCTTCTTATGCAATCATGAGCTTGATTCAACCAGAGCCATGTAATCAAACTTTAATCAATCATAGCAAAAAACATCAACCAGAGCCATGTACCATCGTTATCCACATTACAACAATAATCTTTTTCATTAAGAGCCTTAGCACACGAGTAAACCACTCTAGCGCCACGGCGTTCCGGCCGACTAGCAATCGCATTGCTCTCACACATCCAGTGCATGGATCCGTATGCATCACCCTGTGACTACACACAACTTTACTACGGCCGTTAGATAAGATAAGATAAGATAAGATAAGATATTTTATTTTGCAAATACGGGTACAAGTCATGGTGGTAAATAATAAAAATACAGAAACAGCCATATTTTGCCAATTACAAGGCATGCAAAAGTATAGAAATTACAATTTAAATACATATTTACTATTCCATTACATGATATAATTCTAATGTTCAACTATTCAATTCATTCAATACATAACATAATTCTGGTTCATCAGTCAATAATATAATTAATGTCACAAATTTCTAATAGTCATTTAAATACAATATATAAAATAGTCAAACAATTTACTATTCCATTACATAATATAATTCTAATGTCAACTATTCAATTCATTCAATACGTAACATAATTCTGATTCATCATTCAATAATATCATTAATGTCACAAATTTCTAATAGTCATTTAAATACAATATATAAAATAGTCAAACAATTTCTTTTTCCAATAAAAAATCTTCAACCCTATAATATACTTTGTCTACTAAAAAGTTCCTAAGTCTTTTTTTGAATAATGTAAAATTATAGTCCTTCCAACAACTTGGTATTTTGTTATATATCACCGGTGCCATGCAGCAGACACCCTTGCGCATCAGAGTTGTTCTAGCACTAGGGATACATAGGCTACTATTGTCACGCCTATTCCGTGGAAATACGTCAGCCATTCGTGCGAAGCGATCCGGGTTTAATTTTACGAACACTGCCATTTCTAAAATGTACAAACTTGGTAGGGTTAATAATTTATATTTTTTTAAATATGGAACGCAGCTATCCGTGCTTTTCAATTTAAAAATAGACCGTATGCATCTTTTTTGTGCCTTAAATGCAGTTTCTTTTTCTGTTGAGTTGCCCCAAAAGATAACTCCGTATCGCAAATGGCATTCAACTATACCGTAGTACGCAGTAAGGCATGCATCCAGATTTACAATAGTCGATAAGGAATATAGAGCATATGCAGATGAACTTAGTTTCTTGCAAAGTAACTCAATGTGTTGTTTCCAGCAAAGTTTTTTATCTATTTCTAGCCCAAGAAATTTAGTACTAACTACCTCGTTAATTTTATTATCGTTATATTGCACATTGAGATTGTCCGTATCTGTCATGCGTTGGTTAAATTGGATTATTTTTGTTTTATTTAAATTTATTCTTAAGTTATTTTCCTCTAACCATTCTATAATCAATTTTAAGGAATTATTAATGTCAATTTGGTATGTATCAACGCTTTTCGAAGGTATTGTCACGGTACTGTCATCCGCGAATAGAGTCAATGGCTGTTCAATCCATTCCGGTAAGTCATTTATATATACTATAAATAACAAGGGACCCACTACACTACCCTGCGGTACCCCATAACTAACTTTTCGCACTTCTGATCTAAATATCTCGTCATGTTTATTAATTACATTTATCCTGTTGATTTCGGTTATTTGTCGTCTATTTTGTAAATAAGATTTAAAAAGTTCCAAAACATTACCCCTTATACCATAAGCTTCCAGTTTTTTTAGTAGTGTGGGATGGTGGACATAATCAAATGCCTGCGTCATATCGCAAAAAATGGCGCAG
Source organism: Mesoligia furuncula (assembly GCA_916614155.1). NCBI lineage: Eukaryota > Metazoa > Arthropoda > Insecta > Lepidoptera > Noctuidae > Mesoligia > Mesoligia furuncula. The sequence continues at coordinate 10,694,206 of OU744795.1, forward strand.
ACTGGGTTTCGTTTATCCACATTATTTATAACATTATATATAAAATCATAAATCGCCATATTTATAGATTTTCTTGGTCTAAATCCTTTTTGTTGCTCACACAGAATATTATATTTGTCAAGATATTTATATAGCTCTTTGTGAATATATTTTTCAAAAATTTTTGAAATATTAGAAATCAGTGAGACTGGCCTATAATTTTCCACTAGCTCTCTGTTTTCCTTTTTAAATAGTGGTTTAACAATGTCAATTTTCAAAGCATCTGGGTATACACCAGCAGCTATACTGAGATTAAGTATATAACTTAAATGGACACACAATTTCTTAGCTACTGATTTAATCACATTCGTGGAGATGCCGTCGTAACCTACGCTCTTTGTGTTTTTCAGTGACATTATTATTTTAAATATATCATCTGGTACACTTGGTGCCATGAACATCGACTTACATCTTGTATTTATCTTACGTTGTGGTTTAGGCTGGCTACCGTCATTAATTATGGGCTGTATTTTGTCAACAAAGTAGTTGTTAAACGTATTAGAAATGTCCTTAGGATCTAATATATTATTATTATTAACTTTAATTTTAGCAATTTGATGTTTGGGAGTATTGAATTTCTTTCGGTTTATTATTTGCCACGTAGTTTTTGCCTTGTTTGTGGCTTTTTCTATTCTGTAGTTGTTTTGTGCCTTTTGTGTCAGGTTTATAATTTTTTTATATAACTTAGAATAGTTGTCCAACTTTATTTTATTGTCTCGGCTAGGGTTTAATCTCAATTGCCACAGAAGGTTTCTTTTCTTTCTGCTACATAATTTAACACCTTTTGACACCCATTTAGGTTTATTTATTACGTTTATTTTTACTCGAATAACCGGGAAACACAAGTCATAAAACAACTTGAAAGTTTCTATAAATGTATTATAAGCTATATTAGGATCGTTCGTATCGTATATCTCTGAGAAAGAAATATTTTGCATGCAGTGACGGAATTTAACTATATTTTCTCTACTGTAATCTCTTCTTGTACTATACCAATAGTTTATGGCACACGCCTTTGTAACGGGGCATTGAAGTAGCTGTGCTGTGTGATCCGATAATGCAAACTCTATTACTTCGCTTTTACATGCTTTACTAAAATTGTGCGCAAAATTGTCTATGCATGTCTGGCTGGCCATGCGAGTCGGCTGTTTAAATACCAAATGTAAATTATAGCTTAATAGTAGACACTCAAATGTAGCTGAAAGTCTATTGGACTTTAGTAAATCTATATTAAAGTCTCCTGCTATAACAATATTTTTCCCAGTTGTCTTTGATATCATTTGTAAAAGTCTCTCAAGCTTATTCAAACAATCATTATAATTATTTACATTTGGTACCCTATAAATACAGACGACAATTATCTTATAGCTTATAAGCTCAATGGCGCAACATTCAAAAATGCCAGAAGTTGATAATTTACCAATTTTAGGCAGTTCTTTCCATTTGTGGCCATTTTTCACAAGAATACATGCTCCCCCTCTTTTTTTCCCTTTTCTGCAATAAGACGACGCTAAACCATAATTGGGTACATACAACTGGCTCTCGTAGCCTTCCATAATGAAATGTTCGGTGATGCATATTACATCAATACATAGTTGTTTATCAGCTAGTTGATCTAGACATACTGATAAATCATCCGATTTTTTTAACAAACCTGCTATATTCTGATGTAAGATATTTATATATTTATTCGAGAAAAAACAACTCTTTAACATTTGGCTCTGAGTTGTTAATGGTGTCAGTTATTATAGGGAATAACTCCAAGTCAATTTTGATCCTATTCATTATACTTTTAAATATGAATTGTATTCCAGCTTTATTTAATATACCTGATTTATGTGAAAACATGTCAAATTCAAATGTTAGGTCATAATTAGTGTCGAAATAGTATGCGCAGTCATGATATTGGAGATTCATATAAAGTAGGTCATTAAACATCTCAACCTTATAGTTATATATAGGCGCTCCTCGTACATACGAAGGAGTGCACACTATAATATTTGTATGGGTTATCTGCGCTAAGCTATGGTTAATAACTTTTATTAAATCAATAAAATTATTGCTATATTTAATATCAGTGTCTCCAATAAAAATTATACAATAATCATTCATAGTGAAGTCTCTTAATTTCGATTTTAAATTAGCTAATAGTTGTTGTATCTTAGCGTTTGGTAATGAATAACTACAGAATTTAAATTCTTTAGCAAAATTTTCTTCAATAGCTTGCAGCATACCTCTTTGTGTGCTATTATGTAATACACACAGTTTCCTATGTTTGACTTCATTGGGTGTGCTCGCTCTTAAAGTTTTCTTATCCGGTGTTGAATTTTTCATTTGCGTCGTCGATTTTGTATCATTAGGCGACATAGCTACATTTGATATCCGATTTTTAGTACCCAATGCGTTATTGTTATTCGACGCTTGTGCCTCCTCCAATTTATTCGTCACCTGTGTGCACATGTTATCTCTAGTTGGTGAGTTTTGGTCTTTCTGCATCTTCTCTCCAGAATTCTCCACCGCCGGTGTGCACGTTATTTCTTCAGTAGGTAGTTGATTACGTCTTTCTGGGGTCATAAACTGTATGCATGCGCTTTCTCTGTTGCTGTCATGCAATTTATTTCGTTTATTTTTCCTACTCGAGGTTTTTGGGGAATTCTCTATGAAGTCTAGTTTTTTGTAGACATTTATAATTCTCTGGCAATTTAACAATTCGCATTTCAAATTACTATTTTCTTCGTGTAATGCATCAATTTCGTTATTAGCCGACTGTAGTTTGCCTGCCAGTTGATTGACTTGTGCTTTGAGCACTTCACAACATGAGTGACTTACATCCAGGGATGTATTTGGAAGACTTGTCATTGTTAAGTCCAATATGTGCGAATTAGATAAATCAGTCAATGATTTCGATTGCTGTAGATTGGCAGTAGCCCTCTTTCTTTGCGTTATGTTGTTGTAAGAATCCATTCTAAAATGTTGATGTTAATATTTTATTACAACCCAAAATTATTTTAAAATTCCCACTTTGGTAGAAAATAATTCTAGGCTTACAACACTATGTAGTTTTCAAATGCGCAAAATAGTATTCTCTGTTGACCTGGAATGTTTCTGTCAAGTTCCGCTACTCACAGCTAGATGGCGGTAGATTAATGCATTAATGTTAATTATGTGACGCTATGTCAAGTTTATAACTGGAACGCGCTCATAAATTGTCCAATGAAGGCAATGTCATTGTTTTTATTTTAAAATGTAACGTTCACAATATGTGCAATTTAGCATATAAGCGTTTTTATCACTTATTTAGTACGTTATTTATTGTAACAAACTTAGTTGAGATGACGTTGGTTCACTCTTTGTCTTTTTGGAGCACTTTTGTTACCTTATTGTTGCTTTAGTAAACAAACACTAAGTCGTCGCTTTTTGGCAATTTTTTTAACACAATGGTTCCAAAGCTCATAGATAACACTGTCACTTGGTTATTAGTTAATGTTTTAGAGGTTCACTTAATTATATTCACCTATACACACTAAAAGTATTTTTTAAGATATTTTAGAACAAAGCGTTTTTATTTTACGTTAAGCTTCGCGTAGCGCCATCTACCGACCAACCACAGAGAACCCCTGCTCGCGTGGTTCCTACTACTTAGGCTTGCTCATTTCTCATTACCACAGTGTGATCATCATCTACTTCGACTGGTACATAACCTACTGGTATCATTCGTAATCTATCGTGAGCGTATTTAAAAATTGCATTGTAAACTAGACTGGGCTTTACTTCTCAATGTAACTGTTTTTGCTGTTGTTTACCAGGGAAGCACTCGGTACTCGAGTCAAAACAAAATGAAAACGACTCACCAGATTCAGTAGACAAGAGATCTGTAGCTGGCTTAATAGTACAGACATCCACCCACTGTCACTGCCTCCTTGGCAGAACTCGTGAAACTTCTTGCACGGAAAGCACCGTCCTTGATCAGCGATTATTCGTACAGGAGATCCGAAGAGTGCAGCGCTGTTCAACACTGCCATCATGCTTGTACACGTCCTTGTAACCTGTAACCACAAAAAAAAAACAAACAGCAGTGCATGTTCCACTCGGCCAATTTTGACCACATTGTTATCGAAACGCTTTACTTAACAAAAATTTAATAAAAACGATAGCATTCATCGACAACAAAAGATTTCTCTAAGCCTTAGTAATAATTGATCAGGAACTATATAAACTTAGATCACATACAACGCTCATGGCCCTGCTGCCGCAGCAGCTAGTGACACTCATGCCACTCATGTCGTCATCACCTCAAGTGATACAACGAACACACTTCACTTCGAGTCTACGACTCCCAGGTCATTACAAGACCAACACAACAATAGTCTCTTTTGAGACCCTGGTCCCCGCCACACTACTAGCTGCCCATCGCGCTCTGAACAACTCCACACTGAGTTGCAGTTACGACTACAAACTAGTGCGTGCAGTGCGACCAAATAGCCATGGTACACCACTAGCTGCCCATCGCGCTCTGAACAACTCCACTCTGAGTTGCAGTTACGACTGCAGACTAGTGCGTGCACTTCGACCAAATAGCCATGGTATGTGTTCTAACTACTCGGTGAACTCTCGTTACCGTCTCTACGTTTAACTCGTTAGGGACACTACTTAGAGGCATCTTTCGTAGGCGATCGTGAGCATAGTTGTCACGGTTAGAATTTAAATCTTTTAACGTATGGGGATCACCATCCAAAACATCATCTACCTTAAGCGGACCTCTGAACTTCCGATCTAACTTAGTCTTATAATCTGAACACTAAATCGCCAGTGTTGTTATAGCTGCCTATGTGTATCATAATATTACTTTGCAAGTAAATGTCGGATTGAAAAATAAAATCGCAAGTTGTTGCTCGCTAATCGCAACGCTACACATTATTTTTTCTGTGCTGAATACACGCGTTTGATCAATACCAATCAACGCAACAACATTATTAACTCGTTTGCCACTTAATTTGGCTGTACAACTCGCTTTTACTAACGAGCATTCAGCAACACTATCGTAAACAAAACAATACAGCTCACCTTTATTTTCTAACATGCCTGAGGGTAGCTATACGACGTCCACTCGCCCTTCACTACTTCCAGCACGTTGTCCACCATCAGCTTGGCTGCCACTGCTCGTGCAGGGTCGTGATATGTCCTGGTTTCCCTCACTTGAAGCACACGAAGGGTTTCACTGACAGCTGCGAGGCTGCTTGGCTCGATTCAGTCACTCCACGTCACTGGTAGCTGCACGCCACGTCCTTGGTATGCTATCCGCGATAGCCACGTTGATGCTACTCCTTCGGGCGCCATACTCTTTTTTTTTCGTATAAGCGCGTCACTCAGCAAAGGTATTCTGCATACAGCCTATGCCCAAAACAACATGCACCATGATAGCGCATCCGTATCTGGCTTGTCTGGGTCCAACTCGAACAGATCCACACGATTATTCAATAAGCGTTCGCATGTTTGCACTTTGTTTTTCAAATGTCAACGGTCACTTTCACTTTTAGCGTTCTGATTTTGCGCATGAACCAACACGAATCCCGCTTCTGATGTCGGAGAAGGTATAGTGTGTCTCGTTATCATCAGGCATATTTTAAATAGTGTGGGCGTACTATGGGTAGTGCTGGTTATTGCGCAATAGAAAAACAGTTTGCAGTTCAAATCAGATTATAATTTCACGAACAGTGTAATACACTAGCAAATGACACACTTTAGGTACACACTCAACGATACGGAATGCGCGACAGTTTCTGAGCACATGTTGTCCGTCCGATGTCCAATGGTCAAGTCCGCCGCTGCACTTCGCTGCTGGCTCTCCTCGAACCCCCCCACGGACTCAGGCTAGACTCTGTCCAGCGCCGCCAGATGGCGCTGACGTTCCGAATAGTCAAACGGATGACGTATTTCCGACAAATATATTTTTTATTGATTTTGTTGTTGTGAATTATGTTTTTATTAGGGCAAGCCGGGCTTTTTGGCTTTTATGAAGGTCACGCCACTGACATGTATGTACCTATGTGTTTAATATTTATGTGTGTTAGTATGTATAACCTACAAACCAACAACTTCACTGACACCAGCGTCCACTCAAACCAACAATTCCAATTTCAAATGCTAAAAAACTTTTTTACAAAAAAAAAAAAAAACAACCGACTTCCAAAAAACACTATTAGGTATATTTTTCACTTTGTAGTGGTTTTATGGAAGTCGGTTGTGTTTTTTGGTTCGAACTTACGACTTCTCGTCCCCTGACCAAAGACTATAGCTATTGTGCCAAGGTTGCTATAATAATATCATGCGAAATATTATATCTCATTCAGTAACATATATGAATGATTACTATACAACGTTATTTTTAGTATATTATGCGCAACCTGAATATAGTTTGTTCAGAATAAGTAACTGAATCGATTCCAATCATTTTTACCCCATGTTGTACAACTAACTGCGTATGTATTGGCTCACTTATCTCTTTGGTATCCGCACCTTCAGGACCCAGGGCCAGGAGAAGTTCTTCAGCCACTTCTTCATCGTCTGGAAGTTTTTTTTTTATCTAATATTTAGAGGCTTCAGTACAAATACAATACAAATACAAAAAGTTTATTTCAGTGCACTCTTGGTGACTATGCCAGCCTCATGGGATCATTCCTATAGTAGCATAATGGGCATCATGCATGCTGCGATAGCGGACTGCAAGCCACCCATTACTCTACTCTATCCCTCACTCACATCTTTAAATATAGTTCCTGACCTATATTATCTGCCCCTCTCTATCCTTTCTCTCTTTCATACACCGTTTTAGGAACTTGTAAATACTCTGGGCTTCTTCAGTCATTGGCTGGTTCAGAATCAAATTGATTCCACCATTGTGGAGATCAATATTTGGCAACAGGTTCCTCATCAGTTCGCGATACTGGTCACATTCCACCATCACATGAATTATATCTTCGGGCACCTGACACGTATCGCACAGTGGCGATGATTTAACCTCCATTAGATTATAAAATTTGTTTATTGGAGCATGACCAGACCGCAACCTGAGAGCCGCAACTAATGTCTCCCTGGAGAGGCTGGCACATTCGAACCAAGGCACTGACCCTGGTGTGTCCTGTATGGTATAGTATCAAACACCCTTTGTTTGTGAGCACTCTCTAAACGACTTCTTCCATTTCTCTCTACACACTCTTTTAGCCTCTGGGATAATCTCCAAACCGTAGGGCTGATTCAGTACATCCACACCATCATCCACTGCATTCCCAGCAAACTGATCCACAATCTCATTCTCTAGCAATCCAACATGGGAGGGTATCCACTGAAACTCGACACAAATATTTTCTTGCTGCAATCTGTGCACTAGACCCAAGGCTTCATAGGCTATCGGAATACCTCGGATACCCGAGACACACCGAGCCAAATGCTATAGAGCGCTTCTAGAATCTGATAATATAACTATCTTTTGTTCCCCTACACTACTAGCATAAGATAATGCCTTTGTGATCGCCGTAAGCTCGGCTCTCATCACCGAAACATCCTCATGCAACCTAAGTTGCATATGTATATTCCTTTGTGGGTCTAGGAATGCTGCACCCCTTGTGCCCCTTGATCCATCTGTGAATAATTTATAATATTCACTGTATTTGTCTCGAGTTTCAGCCAATACCCTGTGACGTAGCTCCATAACATTATACCTTCGTTTAGGTCTATCCATACTGTCACATGTACTATGTATGTATGTGTATCCGCACCTTCAGGACCCAGGGCCAGGAGAAGTTCTTCAGCCACTTCTTCATCGTCTGGAAGTTAAAAAATTAAATAAGGCTCCAGCCACGTACATGTATTTTTGTTAAAATGAAAGTAAAATATGCTACTATATCTATCCTCTATGTGATAGCGCTCAATTTTGTTAGTTGGTCTATCCTCTGAGTGATAGCTCTGGAGTGTTACAATGAATAATGCAAAATAGTATGTCTATCCTCTGCATGTGATAGCTCACTATTAGACTGTAGTAATGTCTACCCGCTTTAGTGGTAGCTCTTAGGCCAGTATTTTTGGTGTAGTGAATGGATACCCATCTTAGGACTACGCATGCGTTTGAAGCTAAATACCTATTTGAATATTAGGTATGATTATGTACCTGAGATCGCCAAAGGCATGTTCACATTCGATGTTGAGGGTTCCATGGAGACAGTCCTCTCTCTAGGAGGGGAATCTCTTTTTTCTTTTCTTCGTTCTTCTTTAATCGTTTCTGCCATTTCTCCAGTTTCTATCAGATTTTTTTCCGCTTCTTCTTCTTTATTTTTCCGTTTTCCCATTGTGAAAAAGTTTTCACGCGCGATTTAACATTGAAACGAAACGAGAGAAAAAAAGAAGCTTGTCGAAACGTGATTGTTGAGTTTCAAATTTCAACGAAAGAAGAGTTTTGGTCAGTTTTCACTTTGACAATAATTGACAAGCAAAAACGCGCGGTAGCATTTCCGGTTCCGATTTTGAACGTAAAGGAACAAAACAAATAAACATGAACATAACCTCAAGGTTTATTTCATAAACTGATTCTAGACTAGACCTAATTATCTAGTATTTATCTTCGCATTTTATAAACATATCAACAACTCACCGTTATTGCCAAAAATTGTTATTGTTTTTGTTGGAAATAATGATGACACGAACGTAATAACTCACTTACCAAATACACCTTTTGCGACTTTTTCGTCTTTGGAATACTATTTTACATAGATGTAAAGTTGAATAGGCTAATCACTGTAAAAATCATTTTCAATGCCAAAACTTACCAATTACACAAAAAAAACACAATTTTCGTTGCGGAGGCGCAGTGACAGCGCCGTGCACAAAAACCGTATTCGTAATGAAGTTGACAGGTGCGTTCGGAAATACGAAGATAGTTTTTGTTTTGGATGGGAGCTTTACACTGACCTCTATTAAAAAGCTTTAAATATTGTGGTGACGCCGGAGCACAAGCCGTAGACTACACTGTTAAACCGTCTCGGACAAGACAATGAACTATCCCAAAATGTGTGAAGTTCCGAAATTAAATTAAACATAACGTTGTTAACGCATGCCGAGGAAAAAATGGCCGCAGGGACGCAGACGTCGTTGATTTCGCGTTGATGGAGGCGCCACGTTCTCATAGTGTCGAGCAGCCGAAACTTATCCAACCAATGACAGCGTTGTTTCGATGGCGGGCGGATCTTGACAGCTCCTCTAGCGGCGAGTTGCAAAACTCTGGGTGTTCCAGGGAATCATTGACATAGATTTCCTATTTCAATCATTGACATAGAATCTCAATGAACTCAATGCAGGGAATTCAGCGGGTGATGGGTGGGAGGGGCACAGAGTATGCAGCAGCTAGAGGTTTGCACTGGAGCAGTGAGTACCGGAGAATAACCGGTGATTTACCGGTAAAAGTACTCGATTGAAATAATCGGTAATTAACCGATTGATCTCCGGCTCAGAGCATTTAGGTTAAATGCTCTAAGATCTCCGGTGATCGACGCATCTTATTTTTTTTATATAATAAATTTACACAAATAAAAGACACATTCAACAATATTTTTTCTATAATTATTTAACATTCACGACAATTATTTACCAACTTGTTTCTTTCGAATTAGATTAATTATTTCAGTCATTAATTCAAAGTGGTCTTGTCCGTTTAAGTGATTAATTTCACTAGCAACTAACTGGCCAAATAATTTGTTGCAACGTTCGTGGTTATTTTTGTTATTTTCTGTTTGCATTCCTTTTTCATTGCTCATTACTATGGGTTGCTTTTTTTAAATATTTCTAGCACAATCACCTTCTGGTTCTTCGTCAGAAAATGTCATCCTTTGCGCATATTCTTTAAATAGATCTAAATAGGAAAAAAAAGGTAAATAAAAACATAGATTGTATCTTCATACGCTTAAAACAAAATCGTGAAACCTTAAGTTTCCATTTTAAAAGATAAATTCTTCTTAAGTTAACTGTTTAATTTATATCTACTATATATTCATGAATAACGGACGAACGACTGATCATTCAACGATTAAGTGAGAAATATACCTTATTAGTCTGAGTGAGACATAGGACGCATAGATTTGAGGATTCCCCTTTCATAGAATATTATTAATAGTAAGAAGTCATAGACAAACATACTTTTTTGTCTTTGGTAAAGGGAATTTACCGAAAGCATTTTATTTGTGAAACATACTTATTCACTCGTTCAAAATTACATTTGTATTGTAGAATTTCTTTCGATAGGTCGAGGTTGTTAATCAAAAAATTATTACTATATTAGCGTCACCGTAATTAAATATTTTGAGATTCTTTCACAGTGAAAAACTAAGATTTATTAATAAAAAAAACACACCAGCTTTTACGTAAGTGCCTTTTTGGATTTTATTTTTTAACTTCTGTCTAACTTAACATTAACTTCCAGTAGGGTAGGTTGGTGAAAGATGGCGCAGGAGATAAGTTGGCGCATTCGCGATTGGTGGATTTTGTGACGTAAGCAGCTAACTTCAATCGTGTTTTGTTGACTACTTGTGCCGGTACGTGCTCCCAAAAAAATATTCGATTAGCTCACAAAACGATTGTTGCAGTCTTAAGATTTTGAACACTTTTAATCTAATTTTATTCTCATTTGGAAGTTGAGTCAGTATAAAACAATGCATTTATTACGTGTTTTGAATGAGTTGTTGACTAAACACATACTTCATCTCAACCTAAGAAACGAAATAATTCTGGTATTTCATAAGAGATGGCGTTAGTGCAATGATTTCTGCACTGTGAGGAAGTTTGTAAGATGGCGCACTGAGCGGGTGTACAAGATGGCGCACGTCATCTTACAAACCATATTTTTAATTTGAGGTTTGGACTGTCTTTTTTAATTATCTTAGAAAAAAATATTAAATTGCAGAATGTCAAGGCGCGAAAGGAAAAGTGACAGAGAAACATGGGCACCTTCACTTATCGAAGAAGCATGCAAGCTCATACATGAAGGTAAAAGTAAAAGATTTGTTGCAAAATTACTTGGAATGCCAGAATCTTCCTTGAGGAGGTTACTGAAAAGACCTACATGTCTAACAAAACTTGGCAGATTTGACATTACCTTCTCAACAGAGATCGAAACAGCTTTCTGTGATTATTTGAAAACTATAGATTCAATGTTTTTTGGTATGACCACGAAAGATTTAAGGGCACTTGCTTATGAATTCGCTGAAAAAAATTATATAGCACACAGATTCAATCAAGAAACAAAGACTGCGGGTAAGGAATGGCTTCGTGGTTTTTTAAGAAGACATCCAGACTTATCCATTAGACAACCAACATCGACAAGTATTGCGCGTGCTGTTGGTTTTAACAGACCACAATGTGAACGCTTCTATATTAACTTGAGTGCTATGTTGGACAAATACAACTTTGCTCCTCACCGTATCTACAACATGGACGAAACGGCTATATCCACGGTCCCAAATAGACCACCCAAAGTTCTTACAACTAAAGGAAAACGAGCAGTCAATAAAATTGCAAGTGCTAAGAGAGGCATAAATGTGACTGTTGTAAGTGCTGTGTCTGCAAGTGGCCACTTTGTTCCACCTGCATTTATTTTTCGCAGAAAACGAATGAAAGCTGAATTATTAGATGGATCACCAGCTGGATCAATAGGAATGATCTCGGATTCTAACTTTATTAATACGGATCTATTTATTGATTGGTTAAGTCATTTCAGAGATAATACTAAGCCCACTGAAAATGACCCTATTCTCCTCGTGTTAGACAATCACTCCTCACACTGCTCGATAAAAGCTGTGGATTTTTTCCGGAAAAATAATATTGTTGCACTCACTTTACCACCACATAGCAGCCACAAGATGCAGCCTCTTGATAGAGGTTTTCACGGAATACTGAAAAAGTATTACGCTGCGGAGTGTGAAAAATGGTTGAGGAGTCATCCAGGAAGAGCTATTACAGTATTCCAGGTGACATCTATTTTTGCATCTGCCTACAACAGAGCTGCGAATATTCAATGTGCTGTAGATAGTTTCAGAGTCACAGGAATTTGGCCTTGGAACCCAGATGTTTTTAGTGAGGCTGATTTTATGGCCAGTTCTGTAACAGATAGAAAAAATCCGGATAATTTTGTAGGAAACTCGAGACCGCCAAGTAGCCATGCTGGCACATCACAAGATCTCCACCCAAACACGCATGTCACTGAGCTAACAACCACTATTGATGCCCAGTCTCCTCAACCGAGTCAATGCAACCCTTCTACCTCGACCAATGAAGATCTCACAGAAACAAATGCTACATGTTCACACGACATGTCAGTGTCTGATAAAATTCTCAATATTAAGCCTTTCCCTAAATCACAGACAATAAGATCCACTAATAGGAAACGTATGAAATCTGAAGTAATTAGCAGTTCGCCTTACAAACAGCAATTAGAGGCAGCAAGGAAGCAAAAACTGAACCAAAACCTAAAAAACCTAAACAAAAATCTAAAGCACCCAACAAACCTGATGTAGAAAAGGTCTACACATGTCCTGGGTGTCAGGAAATATATAAGGAACCCTTAAAAGAAGACTGGATAGAATGCTCAGTGTGCCAAGAATGGTGGCATGATAAATGTACGGGATATCCTGGATTTCGTGTATTGAAATGCAACATTTGTCTCCCTTAGATGACCTTGCATTAACTGCGCCATCTTATCGACTTTGCTGCGTCAACTTACCGGATGGGTTGTGTAAAAGTGCGCATTTCTGATTTTTTAAGTTTATACGAAAATTTGTCCAAAGATAATAGATGTGATTTTGAATTAAATGTTCTATTGTTACCAATAAGTCAAAGATTTTAGAATATATAAATTTGATTGCGAAACGTTGCATTTTTATTTTCTTATGACCGATTGTTTCAAAAGTGCGTCAACTTACGCCAACCCACCCTACCTACTTAAACAAGTTATCAATATTTTAAACTATTGTGGTAGGTACTATTCAAACTTGTTGATATATTTCAGAATGCCGAAAGTTCAGTCAAAAACTAAAGGCCACTTTGAAAAAGTAGATGAAGACGGTAAAAAAGTTTAATGTAAATCATGCAATGCCGTGCTAACTACTGGCGGTGGTACATCAAATATGTTATCACATTTGAAAAGAAAGCATTCTGATATTATGAGACAAACAGATTCTCCAATGTCATCTGATACAAATTATAGTATCTAGTAGAGTAGTAGAGGTATATACTATGGAGCAGTCCTCGAAATCGAATTTTAAAAAGCGGACGAAGCTCTAATTTTGATGTTAGCTACAGATTTTCAACCTTTTTCTATGGTTAATGATGAAGGCTTTCAGAACTTTGTTGATAACATTAACCCAAACTACAAACTTCCAGAAAAAAGAACAATACGTTATGAATTAATGCCAAAAATATTTGATGAAGCTAAGACAAAGCCAAAAAAATCTTATCTGAAGTTGATAACTTGTCACTGACCACAGATATTTGGACGAGTCATTCCATGGAGTCCTACATCACAATCACTGTGCACTTTTTCTTTTCAAATGGCCTTAAAAATTGTGAAACTGACCACTAAACCTTTGACCGAGTCGCACACTGCAGATCATTTAAAAGATGTGGTCCATAAAATATTGACGGAGTGGGAAATCCGAGATAAAGTTGGGTGCAACACAACAGATAATGGAGCCAATGTAGTAAAAATGGTTAGACTGTTAGGAGTACGTAACATGCCTTGTTTTGCACACACTTTGAATTTGGTTGTAAATGATTCCTTAAACATTCCTGAATTAATAAACTTGGTAGAGAAGTGTAAAAAAATTGTTAAATATTTCAAAAAATCTAATATTGCTGCACTAACACTCCACAAAGAACAAAACGAGAGAAATCCTGATGCAGAACCTTTACAACTACTACAGGAAGTATATATTCCAACTTGTTGGAATAGCCTTTATTACATGATAAAAAGAATTTTAAAGTTAATTGATAGTATAACCGCCGCACAGAGAAAACTGCCTCAAGCACCTCAAATAATTAGCCCAGAAGAAGAAAAAATATTACAAAATAGGGTGCTTTTGCTAGATATATTTGAGCAAGCAACCTTCGACTGTGCTTGGTAGACTTCCGCTTCGATTTAAAAATTGATGAATCTAGGTAAATTTGGCAATTTTGTTGACCCAGATCAAAATAACTTGACTTGCGAGATTGAAGGTATACTATATTTGAGCAACACGCTCGGCGGCTCAGCTGTTGATTTTGATGATTCACCCACGAATCGGTTCAGATTTCAACGAAACGCTGTCCTGCACGATTATCTTGTAAATGTAATAAAAAGAGACAGAAAGAATGTGACGTAGCAGCTTGCTATCTCTCTCTCGTGTGCAAAGTGCTCGAAAGCATGCAGTTGTATTATTTCAGAAAGTATGCTGTGTTCAATTTTACAGTATGTGAGCGTGGAACGCAGAACTGATACTTGTTACATATGGGGCGACGCTGGTGGTAAGACGGAGTTGTGGAATACCAACATGTTTGTATCAATACTTAAAGAAGTCGATAACAGAGGAGTGAACACATTATTATTATACTGTGACAACTGGACGGGGCAAAATAAAAAAAGTAATACTTTCAATGTTTAAATATTTCTTGGAACAATCTAAAAATCTAAAAGTTATACAAATCAATTACCTTCTAGCTGGACATACATATATGCCAGTAGACCTGATGCATGCTGTTATTGAGAGGAAAGTAAGAAAACTAATTGTTGAAGTAAGAAAACTTGACCGTTGCCGGTAAAGTTTCATAGAGAGTGCTAGAAAACGGCCTCAACCATATAATGTGAGCGTCTTAGAACATACAGATTTCATTAACTACCAGGATCTGGTGGATTTTGTATTCACTCAAGAAAGATCTGCGTATGAAAAATATAAGAGACTGCACATTAAAAAGAATGCCTTGACGAAAATTGATGTTAAATATACAATGTTGGAGACTGGTGATACTTACGACATAGAACTCTCCAAAGAATTACCTCCAAAGAAGTTTAACGGAAAAGGAAAAGGTTTGGGAAAAAAATATAGACAACAGAAATCAATTTGCAGCTGAAAGCACTAGTAATGAAATAAGTCAAAAGAACACGGACAATTTGCCAAAATAAAGAGAGGCTGCCAATTTCCATTCCAAAATACAATGACCTCAAGAAATTGTGCGACACCGGTATTGTTGGCGAATGGCTGGAACCACGTTCCATTTTTGATATCTACCTTTTTTATGTTCTCTTTGCTTGTCTGTCATTGTCAAGACCTGTCTACCGCTGTGTTTGTCATTACTTTTATTCTTTGTAAAAATATAAAATGGATAAAGCTATTGTAACATCGCAACCACCATCTACTCATTTCTTAACGCCTTAATACAGTCCACACGTTCGTCAACAGGTATAATACCAAAAAGATTTCATGGTGAATATTTGAATCTTCCGAATAAATCGCCAGTTAAAGATACGCTCAATGAAACCGACGACGATGAAGATGTGAATACCTACAGTTAATGATGATGAGTAGATAAAATACCAAATTGAAAAAGTTGTTCCAACTATATCAATTTCGGGAACAGCCAAATATTCCGAAATATTTTATTCTGAATTTCGATGTTCCGATTTTCAAAAGTCCGAATTTCATAATACCTAAGAATTATAATGTCTATTATTAAAATTTATGTTACCGAAAGTCATAAATGCGATTTTTTTGTTTTCCGATTTTCATATGTTCGAAGAATCAAATGCTCGATGGGTTCTCGGTCCGAAAAACGTCATTCCGATTTTCAATTTTCCGAATAACCTGTTAAAATTGGTACCCTCTTTCTTCTCCTAAAATTGTTTGTCCGAAAGTCATTATCCATAACACGTTTGCTATAAACTTCAGTAACCATAATGTTAAAAAATTCGAAATTTTGTTTTACATAATTCCCGCCGTCTGCGACGATTAGCACGCGTGGGGCCGCCGGAGAACCGCAGCGCCGGAGCCGTGACAGAAACGATGCCTGCTGCATGTTGCATGCTCGCTTGCATGCTGCATGCTTGCTGCATGCTTGCTTGCGTGCTGCATGCTGCGTGTTTGCTTCCATGCTGCATGCTGCGTGTTTGCTTCCATGCTGCATGCTTGCTGCATGCTTGCTGGCATGCTGCATGCTACGTGTTTGCTTCCATGCTGCATGCTTGCTGCGTGCATGTTACTTTAAACCCTTTACACAGAAATAGGGGCCCCGCGAAGCGGGGCTCCGTCGACACTAGGATACAAGAGCGAGCGAATGACAATATAAATACTTTTATCGTGCATCGAAGTCTAGTAGTATCGCAGTGAAGATCTATCGCGGTAACGTGCATGGAAGTGTAGTGGCGTCGCAGAGACGGGTCTTTCGCAGTTACGTGCATCGCAATTTTGTAGCATCGTATTAGCATTTCTCGATATTTTGTGCTTCGATATTCCGTATTCTACTCGTATATTTGTCTTACTATTCAGTTTTACAAGGCGTTTTAATTTCGGAATTCTAATTAATCGGAATTCGTATTTTTGATTAATTCTCATTAATTCGGACTTTTGTTATTCGATCTACTAAACTTGGTATTTTGAGAATAGTAATTGTAAACGTTAGGAATATTGAAATTTCGGAATTAAAAAAATAGGATGAATGATAAATCGGAGCTGTTATATTAGGAATTTTGAACCAATCCGAATTATGAAAATCGGTATTTTGAAATTCGTATTTGTGACTGTCGGAATAAAGTTTTTCGTATTTATGTAGTGTACCCATCAATTTCATCATTAAAATAGTTGTAGTATTGTAATGGGCGCAATAATATGTATATTTCTTGGGTCCATATTGGCTCACCTAAAGTTCTTTACCCGAAATTGTTCTTCCTAATGATTTGTAATCCGAATGATCAGTCTTCCTAAAATTTTTCATCCTAACGTTTTCATTCATACTATTCGTAGTGCTACTGGCGATGTTCATAACACTCATGTTTCCGAAAATTGTAATTATTAATATCATTAATTAAATATATTTAAAGTCCTACTGTTTTTTATCATAACGCTTTTATCCCTAAACATAACTACCATAATATTAGAAGATGATATTTATAGTTTTAATTTGAGGGTGTCATTATTATTAGGGGATATGCTTTACATATCGTACTGAGTTGTGTCTATGGAACAACTGTACTTCCACACCCGGCGCTTTTTGATAGTAGCTATTTTTTTTTTTTATAGAATATACTCTTTTTAGTGTAAATTTGAAAACCGCATAGTTCGCAAAATCATAGTGGTCGAGAAAAGAAATCCCAAAGTTTTTTTTTTATCTACAAAAATATGTTAGGCATAGTCGACGGAGCCCCGTTTCGCGGGGCCCCTATTTCTGTCTACAGGGTTTAAAGGAATCTAACACGAAGGGGATGACGGGGGCTCGTTCGCTCGCTTTGCTCGCTCACTCGAGCCCCCGTCATCCCTTTCGAACCTAACCTGTCCGAGTCGGGGTGCCCCAAGTCCCGAGCTCGCTTCGCTCGCTCTTGCATCCTAAATTGTCATTACAAATGTGTTACTTTTGTATATTATGTTGGTTACCGCTATAAATAAAATCTAAACAAAAAAAATCTATAAAAAGAAATCTAAACAAAAAAGATATGACTTTGAATAATAGAGTAAAAGATGGTTATGTTGAGAAAATATAGGAAAACAAATAAAAGTATAATAGATGTTTATTGCTACTGACATTATGAAATTGAATGCTTCGGAATTATGAACATTAGAGACAGAGTAGTTAGGAATTGTGATTGTTAGGATGAAAAATTTTAGGAAGAACATTTTCGGATTTCCAATTATCGAAGTTGAAAATTTAGGTGAACTTTGGCGCACCCATATTTCTTATATTAATATTCATATCATTTAAATTTATTCATTCATCTTTCACATAATTCATACACCTCTTATTCGATCTTCTTTCCTTACATCCGTCGTCCATTCATCATTTCAACTTTCACCGCCATCATACTAATCATCTTTCGCACAATTAATATTCTATGTTTTCAACGGTCTTTCGTTTCTAGTACATTCATTCAGTTACTTAATAAATAAGACTGTTGATTAAGCCTGAGAAAACATTTTTTCATTCAATTGGTGATTCAAGCAAATTAAACATAATTATTATAAATACAGAGTTTGTTTGTATGAGTTTGTTTGTTTGTAAGACCGTTAATTAAAAGAGATCATAAGAGTCAATTTAACATAATTATTTTTATACATTGATATGTATAAAATATATGCTATCTATTTGTATCCATGAGTTAGCCACACAAAATATTTCTGTAGACGTACTATGTATCACTGAGCACAACATGACAGAAGGTGACGAAGCGTATCTTACAATCTCAAACTATAGGCTTGTGTCTTATTATATGAGAAATAGCAGACATGGAGGATCGTGTATATTATTAAAAAATAACATCAAGTTCAAGATATTAAATAACATTTCAAAATTATCGATCAGTAATACAATTGAATGCTCTGCCATCGAATTAGTGGAAAATCAAATAATAATTATATGTATCTACAGGCCTCCAAATTCCGCCGCCAATTCCATAACTAGTTTTTTTACAACGTTAAATAAGATTTTAAAAAACATAAGCTTAAATGGCAAGAAAATAATCCTTTGTGGAGATTTTAACATCAATATTCTAAAGCAAACTAGGGTTTCCAGCGAATTTACAGATCTATTAATTAGTTATAACCTAAAACTACAGGTCAAGGAAATAACGCGTTTCGCTAGTAAAAGCTGTATAGACAATATAGCGCACAAATTAAAATCATGCAAAGCCACTATCAAGGAGCTAGCACTGTCAGACCACAATGCACAAATTATAACAATTCCGGTAAAAAAAACTTGCACTTTAAAATATTGGTATTCGTTAAAAAGGAATTATTCTGAAAATAACAGAGCACTATTTATTAAATATTTAAAACAATTAACCAATTGTCTAAATAGATTAAGTTCACATTACGTTAGTAACAACGCACACAGTCATACTTCACACACTCAAATTACGTTCATACAGTCCACTCATCTAAAAATAAATTGTAAAGAAGGCAGTGTGCAATAAATCCCCTTTGAGTAAAGACGTATTAAAAAGTTTTATTTCACCAAACAAGCCGATATAGACCTTATCGTCGTAGACATATGGTCCTTCGAGCCGGATTTATATATAAAAAATCTAGTGACCGCGTGCGCCGTCGACACCGCGAGAACAATAGCATTCCAGAAATTATCTTTGCTAAATCGTGCGAGTAAATAATACATCATTAGCAAAATAATCATTCAAATCTATATCAATATTGTTTGGATTTTGGAGTTTCAACGTCTACACATTTGTACACCATGGATGCGCTTCTAGCATATCAAAAGGAAGTGCTGGATAACCTGAAGAAGTCGGAGAAAAACTATAAAAAGACACCTAAAGATCGGTTGAAGAAACCTTACTTAGAAACCAGATTAGACAATTTGGAGCAGCTGTGGATAATGTTTAAAGATGGACACAAGTCTCTCATAGGCAAGGTCACCTTGAAGGACAAACAGGACACATACTTCACTGAGGATATGTATGAGGAGTTTGAGGAATTATATGTATCATACAAAACTTTATTGAAAGAAGCCCTGCAGCCCTATCTCGCGTCAACGAGTGGAACTTAGTCCATAACACCTAAAATAAGTGCTGAACAAACAGTCAGTGAGTGCGAGGTTAAATTACCACGTGTGCAGCAGGGCTTGAAATATCGTTAAAAATATGGTATCGTTACAGCATTTTGATGCAGATATCGTTAACTAATAAATAACGTTACCATATTTAACGTTATATCTGGCACATTTTATCGTTACACATAAGTAACGTTAAAATCTACGCTATCGTAAATTTTATCGTTATGAGTTAGTTTTGTTACCGTCGCTCTCGTCCAATCGCAAAAGAATATCAGACTGCATCGACGCTAAGACTGTGCCGTACGACTATTTGCGTGTTTAAAATTCTCATTGCTATTTTGAGTTGTGCTTGCTCTTGTGAATATACATGGTTGGTTTTCCACCCGTAACGTGCAATCGTAAAAAAGTGAATCTGACTGAAGCCTTTTCTTTAGCCTCAAAATGGGTAAATTCAATAAAATTATCATTGAATATTTTGTGAAGCCTTACTATATTAGTTAATACGTAGTATTATATTATTTGTGGTTAAGCGTACCTAGCATATAATTATATTCCGTTTTATTTCAGCAAAGCGAAGCATGTCACCTGACGTATTTACATCTGACAAATGGAATAACCAATTCGAAATAGACGCGGCACTTAAAGCTGAAATACGGAAGACAATGCAGAAAAAAATCAAGCAAGACGATAAATGTGAGAACAAGGAAGTAGCTGGAACGTTTACAGAAAGTAAATGTGAGACCAAAAAAATACCTAAAACGGTTACAGAATCCACCTCCGAGAAGACCTGTTCAGACTGTGTTATATTTAATAACTGTGTTGGTAATGATGGGAGAAATGAGAATTTTTCACGCCTACTACAAGAAGAATTACAGTTTATCCAACCCTGCATGCGGACACGTGTATATTCGAAAATTTTACATTTTGTAGACACTATCAGAAATTGTCACTCTAGTGAAATAGATTTAACAGACTCAGAGAAAAATAATTAAACTTACAATATGATCGATTGCAGTGTAGCATACCGTAAATGATTGGTATCGATTAAACTCACAATTTGTAGTGCAGAGTCACGGTCTACACGACTCACGGTGATCAGCTGTCGTTACTTAAAATTATGAGAGAGTAGAAAATAACTTTGTTTTTTCTTGTTCCTATTTTATTAGACTATACAAAGTATGGTAAGCTGAAGTTTAGAGATAGAAGGTAGATAATCCTGAATAACCCCTATGTATGTTCTACGATTTTTCGCAGTTTTCGAGTTATGATTGTTTCTATTTTTTTAATACCTAGGATTGAAAGAAACGAATGTTATAATTTGTTTTAGCCTTCAATGATTTTATAAAATCTTCTATTTTTTGCTACGCGGGATTACTTTTTTGTTGCTCTGTGTTTACATCTCAGGACAAAGGTGATGATTTTGTTTGTCTAGTCATGTATCCAGCAAAATGAGAAAAAAATGTAGCCTACATCTATGCTATCGACATTACTGTACACAAAAAATGTCTTAAAGGTCAGAAACTGTTAAAAGTTAAACTAAGGAAAATCGTAACTCGAAAACTAAGTAAAGTCGTATAACATACATAGGGGTTATTCGGATCCGTCTAGGCCCTACACGGATCCCTGACTCTAGGGATAATCTATCTCAGGGCTCCAGCTGTACTATACTTTTGGGACATATATGTAGACACGTATAATATAGGCAGTTAGACATATCTAGATAGGTATGTTACATTCATATCAATTATGCATAGGTCTATGATTCAATACAAATAATTCATTTTTTAATCAGGTATTTTACATTAATAATAATAATAATAAGAAGTGTGAACTATAAAAGTATTTACTAGTGATTATTAAATTTACGGAAAAGATATAGGAATACATATAATAGATAAATCAAAGACAATTTTAATTACAAAAAATATATATTTCGGATTTCAAAGCGATACATTAATCTACACATAATGTTGAATTATTGATTAATTAAAAATAAAACCTTGAAGTTTTTTTTTATGTACCTAATGATTACGGTTATAAAAATACAATAAATGCACCACATATAAGGATAGTCCGGAGGTACGCGACAGCCTTATTTAAAAAAAAAAAAGAGTGTGTACTTATGTACACGCGTTAGAAGTTATACTTCTTTGGCGTATGGAAAAAAAAATACTAGAATATACAACTTGAACATAGTTATCAATTTTCATACCACCTAGAACTAACTTCATGCTGTTAAATTTAGGTGTCGGTGTGCGCGCACATCGTAAAAATTCACTCTCATCATTTTTCTCCATCGCGCCACAAGAAGTATAACTTCAAAAAATTTGCTTGGGTAATAACATCTTTAATCAGTAGCTCGAAAGCTACTTCTTAAAAATATTATTACTACGTATAAATAGTAGATCTTCAATGATGTCGTCCTTCATGGAGAATCTGTAATTAGATACCACAAACTTAAGTGAAGAAAATAACCTTTCTACACTAACTTGAGTCATTGGTGCAGCTAGTACGATGGTAGATAATTTGTACAAAAGAGGAAATTTATGACGAGACCTTTCCCAGTACGTCAAGACACTTTCTGTAGACTGAAGAAGTGGCTCTTTTAAAAAGGCGTCTAAAGATTCTTGTAAACTGTTCAGCACGTTACGGTCATTTCTATCCAAGTCTAACAAATCCATTAAATCATTGTGTCTATTTACATAGCTTGCATTTAAGAAATCATCTAGTTCAATCTGCGCTTCAGAATGGTCATTTGTTGTTGTACTATTGATGTTACTGTTACTAATGTTATTTTCTTTGTTTATTTGTTCCAATTCAAAATTTGTTAGGTATTGTAGGATTAGGTTTTCTTTTGCTTTTTTCTGTTGTACAGGTGTCAAAACTGAATATACTCTTGGGTCTAAAAACATTCCATTAATAAAAACATCATTTTCAAATAGAAGTTTTTGCCTTTCTTTCATTGATACAACTATGTTATCGGACAGTCTGGTCTTTATTTTGGATAACTTGAATTGGCACATCATCCATGCAAGATAAAAATCACCGACTGTCAGTTGTTCCTCTTGTAGTTTTTTTGTTAACTGTTTTGCAGGTGTCAAAGATTTCAGGATTTCTGTCAAATTATCCCATGTTGATTCGGGTAAATGAAGACGAACATCAGTAGCACATATATCTCTCAGCGATAGCAGACTTTCCACCATGTCAACTACAGAATGCCATCGGGTAGATCAGTCCAATTTAGGCACATTTTTGTTATTTTCTCTGATGATTCTCACAAACTGTGGTGTTCGTAGGCGTCGTACAACTTCTCTACAACTCGAAATCAGATTACAAAAGGCTACATCATCACAAGCATCATGTAGCGCTAACTTTACTGAAGAGTGTGTGCGGCACATCTTACTATACCAATTTTATATTCAACATTTTCACCTGTTATACGAGTAAACTGCGCTCTGAGTATATGTGTTAATTGTGCAGTATATGCCTCTTCAACGTCGAAATAAAAATCAAAATTTTCAAAGTCTGAATCAGAAACATTACATGTATCTGTGTTTTCATTATCACATTGGCTGGAGCTGGGGCCAGCCTGTGTAGTGTTCCTGTCAAGTGTAACACAACTGTCCATCTCGTTAAGGAGTTTGCTCATTTTAATCATGTTAGCGCCATTGTCAGTTGTAAGGCAATATATTTTTTTATTAATTTCCGTATCAATACGGAACCGCTGAAGGTTGTACACCAGTAAATCTTTGAGGTGCTCTGAAGTATGGCGCTGAAAAATTTCAACCACTCCTAAATTTACTAATACTATCTGGCCTTCCATTAAATATTGACAGTTAATTCCCATGAAACTTCGCGTTGAAAGCGAAGCGATGTCTATTTTTAGCGATATGATTTTATTTTGTAATGTAAATGCTAATTCATCCCTCATTTTATTTGCCATTAAGCGCACATTTTCTTTAATATTAGTAGCGTTAATAGTTCTGGTATTTCCGGGTATCATCGATAGTAAATTTTGGAATGCTTTATCGTTAACCATTGAAAAGGGACGACCATGAACGGCTACCAAATTGGTGCATTCCTTAAGCACAGTGTCAGATACAGTAGTCGACTTAGTGGCCATATCGAGATCTTGTCGACTATTGTTAATTTCTACAATTTCTTTATGTATATCTTTATGCACATGCTTTAAATGTTTCAGTAAATTTGCGCCATGCTGCGTCTGCAATAGAAAAAAAAACATGCAAAACAAACTGGAAATAATACAGAATTAAGAACACAGAGTAAACAGCATTTTTGTCGTCTCGAGTCCTTTTAGAGATACAGTTTAGAATAGCACCAGCACCAGCAGTAACGGGAAATTCAAATAAAAAACCGGCCAAGTGCCAGACGGACTCGTATGCAAGGGTTCCAAACGAATCTCATTTTTGTAACATGTTACTTTCAAACTATATACTTCTTATAGGTTTTCCTGTAATCTATAAGTCGAAGAACTATTATTTGTATTATTTTCAGAATTTTAGACTCCGTAATTTCGAAGATAAGGGGGGGGTCATTCGATACGAAATTGTTTGCACTTTATTTGTGCCATATATACAATCATTAATTTCATTCATTATAACTGAGCCAAAACAGCAAAATGTTAGGTAGTTTTTATTTGAATATCCCGCAATGAACGGTTTGAATTATCTAAACACGAATTAAATATAGGATAGCACCACAACCAAAGAACAACAGGCTGTTCACCTGCACTAGCACAATGCTACGCAACCCAAATGCAAACTCCAAGCACACCATAAATTTACGTTACGTTCAGCAGACAGAAAATAGTTGCGTATTCGCGTGTACATGCACATGTAAAATATAGGTAAGTGCCAATTTGCCAAGCTGGTGAAATATACTATGCGCTTTAACTAAGAATAAGATGGCCTTGGCGCCATATTGTAACTTCATGCACGCTTTTCTTAGACTTACACGCTCTTAAATAAACAATAATTAAGTATATTAAAATAACACTAACAAGATAATAACGATAATAAACATTATTGAAAATTAAACGTAATTGTCATCACAATATTGCGCCAAGGTCATCTTATTCTTAGTTGAAACGCATAGAAACACGTTACTTACACACTGGGTAGATACCGACTGAGCGAGACGCACGCAAATCCACTCTATGGGCCAAAACACATGTATGTGGTATGAGGTCGCGGGTCATTATTGCATCTCATAATTTGCTAAATTCGGTCTTTTTAACCACTGTGCAGCCACAGATTACTAAATAGTTACTTCGTAACAGATACATCACTCCCATACAAAAGCGAAAATACCTACGCTATAATAGCCTACAAAATCTTACTAATAATACCAGCTGTTTGCAGCGAGAAGAAATGTACCTTAAGTTCACACACAGAGAGTTGAGATTGTTTTGCCCGCCGCGTAACCCACGTGCGAGCGCGTCATCGAGCGAATGTGCTAGGGTCGTACCTATGATGATATTGGTAATAAAACGAATGTTGTAGAAAAACAATTATTTTTTATTTGTTGATCAAATATGTTCTATTTTAATAAAATGATAGATGCATTTTTTTCCTTCCCTGAATTCCCGATTATTAAATTTTATTGTCGAAAATATCCGAAACCGCGTAAATAATTTTAATAAATAATCAAAAGGGAAACAGAAGCAAAGCGGAGGAAAATGAATTGTTTTTAAAATTTAAAAGACGGTACTGCAAGGCGGATCCATTATGACGTTGTCAAAATTATTTAAAAAAGCTTTTTCTAATTCTTCAATATAATTATTAAAAGTTTCTGGTGGGACTTTAAGCCCGCCATAAAAAGACGAATCCTTATTATAGGCTTTGAAATGAGTAAACAGTGCTATTTCGTCAAAATTAGGTTTCTCCTGTAACAAGGCATTGAAGCTAGTGCAGTTATGTTTTTTGCTACACTTATATAATAAATATCCTGATACATAAGTCAACGCTCTTTACTTTGACACTCATCCACTGCACAATAATTACGAGGTTTCGGCATTTTGATACTCAGCGCGGTAACCGTGACGTGCGAACGAGCGCAGGCGGCGTGCGGCAACCCACTGTCGGTTGTACCGACGGCGGTACGCGAAGCGGTAGGCATATAACGCGTGGCCTTGAGCGAGTGACGGACGCCTGGTGCAGCGGCGTTCGACCCTAGACGTCGTAGTTTTTATGACGTCGTAATGTGTGTAAATGTGTTTTGGCCCTAAGATGTAGTTTAGGTAGGTAGCCGACCAACGGCGACAGTCGCACCAATTCAAGTGGTTGACTGTGAAATAACATTATTTTATTACAATTAGTTTGAAATGAAGATATAAATATAAACAAACCTCATTCTTCGAACAAAATCTTGCGTTACATCTTATAGTTACAGT
Source organism: Mesoligia furuncula (assembly GCA_916614155.1). Classification (NCBI taxonomy): domain Eukaryota; kingdom Metazoa; phylum Arthropoda; class Insecta; order Lepidoptera; family Noctuidae; genus Mesoligia; species Mesoligia furuncula. The sequence continues at coordinate 10,720,436 of OU744795.1, forward strand.
CGACCGCATGGTAATAACATTTTGACCTTGAACTGGCTTAGCGCGGGGCGTTTTATAAGAATAAGAGGCCAAATTATAAGGTATTGTTATAATCGCCATGCAGTCGATCATATAGAAAATCGGCACTGAGCTACATAGGTACAGATAATAAATAAGTATTTTAAAACTTACCTTTAATTTTTTTCTACACTCTGGCACTAAACAAGTTGAGGTGTTGTCATCATTTATTTCAAAATATCTATAGACGACATTTCTTTTCTTACGCCCCATCTTGAACTTTTCGTAATCGTGACTCAAAACACAAGACCTAAATCAGCTGTAGTAGCTAATTTAAATTGAAGTAGGTAATAATTCGCGATCGTGTTCTGTAAGCGCGTCCGACTGCCGTAAGAGTTGAGAAGACGACAAACGGAATGGCAACAGCGCCGGAGGCCGGGCAACGCGTCAGAGGGGCGCGCGCCGCCGCCGCCGCGCCTCCCGCGCCGCCGCCGCCGCCGCGCCTTGGAGAAAACGGCAACGTCGCATAAAATAACCAAAATATACCGCTACTTGATACCACTATTTTTACAATAACATTAAAAATACTGTTATTTTTTAACGCAATTTTTAACGTTATTATAATGTTATGCTACTAAGTAACGCTACCAAATCATACCGATATGCCAGGTATCTCTACGGAAATAACGTTACTTAACGTTATTTTTAATGTGAATTGGTAACGTTTTCAAGCCCTGGTGTGCAGTTACCTACGTTTAGTGGTAAATACGTTGAATGGCAGTCGTTTTATGATATGTTTAATTCGCTTGTGCATACTAATAAGAATTTGTCTCCAGTGCAAAAATTGCATTATCTTAAAAGTAACCTGTCAGGTGAGCCGGAAACTTTGTTACGTAATTTTTCTATAACTAATGAGAATTATGACGAGGCTTGGAAACAGTTACTTAAACGTTATGATAATAAGCGGTATAATTGTAATGCACTTATGAGATTATTGTTTACGCAAAAACCGGTTACTAGCGAATCTTCTAGTGCCATTAAGCATTTATTAGATACAACTACAACTTGTTTACAACCTTTGCGTAATATGGATATTAGTCCTGAGTCAATTAACGATGCATTTGTTATTTATTTAGTGGTTTCTAAATTAGATCCTGAATCCATTAAGAAGTGGGAATATCAGTTGGGTGTACTTAGTAACGATTTACCGACATGGACACAATTATCTGAGTTTTTGGAATCGAAATTTAGGTCGTTGGAGATGATAGACTCGAATAAGGTACGTAACAATACCAACACAAAGTCGAAGTCTTTTCATGGGTCCATAGAAAGTAAAAAGAATAATTCTAATATACCTAAATGTTCTAAGTGTAAAGGTGAACACTATTTATACAATTGCAAGGAATTTAGTCAACTTAGTGTCAAGGAAAGGCAAGATTATGTTAAAAATAATAACTTGTGTTTTAATTGTTTCTCTCCATCTCATCCAGTTTTTAAATGTCGTAATTCAGCGAGTTGCAAGCGATGTGGCAGGAGGCACCATTCATTATTACATTTTGAAAAGGAGGTGAGCAGCGAATCAACGAGTGAGGACGTTTTGGTGCAGAGTGAGTCGGACAAATCCGTGAGTACATCTATTTCAACTAATTTTTCGAGTAGAGGTTTAGAACCGAGTCGAGTTTAGCTACTGTATCTATTTGGGCATACAGTGAGCATGGATACAAACAACAGTTGAGAGGATTATTAGATCAAGGGTCGCAATCGTCCTTTGTTAGCGAGTCAGTTGTTCAATTACTTGGACTTTCACGTAAACATGTTAGCGGTACAGTTTCCGGGATAGGCGGTAATGGCCACACTAGTGTGAAGCACATGGTTTCTCTTCGAGCGGTATCACGTCATAACCCTGAGGTTTCAATCCAAGTAAATGCCTACGTTTTGCGATCTGTTACGTCATTGCTTCCTTCAACCGAGTTAAATACACCTGAATGGCTACATTTTGATAAAATACCACTAGCCGATCCAGGTTACGCCACACCTAGTAAAATAGATATTCTTCTTGGAGCAGAGGTATATAGTGAGATTTTATTGGATGGTATCATACGTCACAATAAAATATTGGCACAAAACACTACCCTAGGTTGGGTATTATCAGGAAGGGTGTCAAAAAATTCAACTTCTGCTAACAATGGAATAATCACCATGCATTTACACCTAAGTGGAGAAGAACTGCTTAGGAAATTTTGGGAAATGGAAAATGAGCCCAACTTAATACAGAAGAAGATGACAGACATAGAACAACGATGTGAAGAATTTTATGACAGGACAACTACACGAGATAAAGAAGGAAGATTTATAGTTAAGCTACCTTTTGATAAAGAAGATCCAGAGTGTCAATATGGAAAATCAGTAGTTATAGCTACAAGAAGATATAAGTATTTAGAAAATAGACTGCAGAAGGATCCTACCTTAAAGGAAACATATAACAATGTTCTACAAGAATATCTTACAATGAATCACATGATACCAATAAATAAAGAAGACATAGATAATCCTAAGGCGGTTTATCTCCCGCACCACGCTGTGGTTAGAGAAGATAAAGACACCACAAAAGTGCGAGTTGTTTTCGATGGGTCATGTAAAGGTTTGAACAACTTTTCACTTAATGATAACCTGATGCTGGGTCCCAAGTTACAACAGGATTTGAGACACATCCTGATGCGTTGGAGAAGCCACAGGATTTGCATAGTAGCTGATATCATTAAGATGTTCAGAATGGTGAAAGTCGATTCCGAGGACTCAGACTTCCAAAGAATTGTATGGAGACCACAAACAAACGAGCCGCTACAACATTTTAAATTATTGCGTGTGACCTTCGGTACTGCATGTGCTCCTTATTTGGCCGTGAAAACCCTTCAAAGGTTAGCTGATGTAGAACATGCAAGGTTTCCTACTGCATCAAGCATAATGTTGCGCGCCACAATTAATGCCTGGTACATGGTAACAGTAGTTACCACTAGCGCCATCTAGTATCGAGTAGCGGAACTAGTAGTGAAGACCCTTCTAGAAATTTCGATGCGAGAACTTTCTAGAACATTCCCGAACTTTCGACATCTGGTCGATCGGGGCCTGTATGTACTCGAACATTCTAGATGTTTCTACAATGGAAGGTTCTAGAACTCTCTTTGGCGCTATATAAGGCCGAGACGCGCCACGACCGACACAGTTTGGATAAAGCGATCGAAGTGAAAGCATCGAAGCGATATTCAAGTGCGACTTAAAGCGATCAGTAGTGCAATTGTGTTTTGTAATTAGTGTGTTTGAGTTGTAATTAGTGTTGATTATTAAAGTGTCATTTTTTTGGTTATTAAATCGGCAGTTTTTATTGTCACGAACCCGAAGCTCGTAACAATAACAAAGAAGGATTTTTATATTGACGATCTCCTGACGGGCTGTGAGACACTACCAGAGGCTATACACATATATAACGAAATGAACAAGTTGATGAACAGTGGTGGCTTCGAACTGCAAAAGTTTAGTAGCAATAATCAAGACTTATTGACACATATAGGAGAGGATAATCACAGTAGTGCCGATTCATTAAGATTAAAATCAACTACTGTCATGAAGGTATTAGGCTTAAAATGGAATAAGAATATGGATTGCTTTCAGTATTCACTCGACTTACCCGACGTCAAACAACCTATTACTAAACGGCAAGTATTGTCGGATGTGGCCCGACTATATGACCCGTTAGGATGGATTGCGCCCGTGATAATCAAGGCAAAAATATTTACCCAAAAACTGTGGAGGTCGAAGCTTGATTGGGATGATGTACTGACTGCAGATTTAACGAGTGAATGGTTACAGTTTAGAGAAAGTTTGATATATTTACATAAGATAAACATACCACGATGGTATTGTTTTAGTCCAGGGTCAAAGGTTGAGTTGCATTCATTTGCTGATGCTTCAAAGGTAGCGTATGGTGCTGCTGTATACATTCGTGTTATTAATAATAACAACGAATCATTTGTGAGTTTGGTATCAGCAAAAAGCAAAGTTGCTCCTATTGAGAAGGAGATATCAATTCCTAGACCAGAACTATGCGGTGCAGCTCTAGCAGCAAAATTAGTATTTGAGGTTTCACAAATAATGAACATTCCGAAAGAGAACTTGTTTGCGTGGTCCGACTCAACAATAGTTCTAGCCTGGCTGAGAGGAGGGTCTAGCCGCTGGACTACTTTTGTGAGCAATCGTGTGTCAGTAATTCTAAATATTTTAGACCACAGACAATGGAAGCATGTTACAACTGATTCGAATCCAGCTGACTGTGTTTCGAGAGGCATCGCTACTCAAGATTTACTTGAACATTCATTATGGTGGTCAGGACCTTCTTGGCTTTCACAAGGAAGTACAGAGTTTGATAACGCTGATATTATCGAGGACACTCATGAAGAAGAAAAACACACATCTTTAACTGCTTTACCTGTATTGGAAAATAAATTCATCTGGACTATGTTTTCATCACTTGCCAAAACCTTAAAAGCTATTTCGTATTGGAGAAGAGTTTTACAGAATTTAAGATTACCAAAGGAAAAACGAAAATTATATGCGAATAATATTACACCGGCAGAGAAAGATAGGAGTTTAATTATATGCATCAAACAGGTTCAAAGAGAGAATTTTAGTGAAGAGATAAAACGGTTAAAGTTGAAGAATTCAGTCCCCAAAAAAAGTAAGTTTCGCACTCTTTATCCCTTTTTTGATGAAAATGGGATACTAAGAGTTGGCGGTCGTATTGATGAGTCAGAAGTAACTTATGATACGAAGCATCCCATAGTTATGCCTGCTAAGAGCCATCTTACCAGTCTTATAGTTAGTGATGCTCATCTCAAAACCTTTCACGGTGGACCACAAGCTATGTTGTGCTATTTAAAAACGAAATATTGGATATTACGAGCAAAAGAGATAGTTAAAAGCCACTACAGATCCTGTGTAAAATGTTTAAGATATTCTAGGTCTAAAAGCACCCAACTGATGGGTCAAATCCCAGATGTTAGGTTGAAACCAACCAGACCTTTTAAATCATCTGGTTGTGACTATATGGGGCCTATTAGCGTGAGATTTTCACCCGGTAGAGGGTCGAAATCCTATAAAGGATATATTTGTTTATTTATTTGTATGGTTACACGAGCCATTCATTTAGAGGTAGTAACAGATCTGTCATCAAAGGCATTCATTGCAGCGTTTAAGCGTTTCACAGCTCGAAGAGGTCACTGTCAAGATTTATATAGCGACAACGGCACTAATTTTGTTGGTGCCAACAGACAGCTTCGTGAGATGTTCGATCGAGCTAAGTCAACTGTGCCACGTGGAATTGAGGAGTTATTGAGCTTAGAGCACACAACATGGCACTTCATACCTCCACATTCCCCTAATTTTGGTGGTCTGTGGGAGGCTGGAGTTCGCAGCGTTAAAACACATTTATTTAAGGTGATCGGAGATAGCACACTCACATATGAGGAGTTATCTACTGTTTTAGCACAGGTCGAAGCCTGTCTTAATTCTCGACCAATCACAGTAATGAGTGATGATCCTAACGAACCTCAAGCTCTAACACCGGGACATTTCCTCATAGGTGAACCGTTGATAAGTATTCCCGATGAAGATAATTCTAATCATAACATTGTAGGTTTGGATAGATGGCGATTAACACAAAAAATAGTAAATAACTTTTGGAAACGTTGGTATAGGGAGTACTTGGTTAATCTTAATCAGCGATACAAATGGAACACTAAAAAATCTGAACCCGAAGTTGGTGATGTTGTAATTTTAAGAGATGATAATATCCCACCTGTTAAATGGATTTTAGGGAAAATAACTAAAAAATATTTAGGGCCAGACAATATTGCACGAGTTGTATCTGTTAAATGTAAGAATGGCGAATTTAAACGTCCCATTAGTAAATTATGTTTATTACCTAAGTGAATTTTATTGTTTACTCACTATTATAATGTTAACTACTTAACTATGATGTTACAATAATAGATATCTATGTACCTTGTACCTTCTTACCAGTTATCAAGAACCGTAAATGTAAAATACCTAAAATATACAAAATGTATAATAACTTTTATACTGCAAATGTTATGTATTCTTTGTTACATTTCTATGCAAGGTTTTGTTTGCTAAATCATTAGCATTTGGTTGCTTAAATGTTGTCTTTTGTATCACGGTGGGCGGAGTTCTCTCATCATTGTAAAAACGTTAACATTTTAAAATTTCAAAGACATATATTTTATATGCATGTTATTTTTAAGTATAGCATTTAAGTACATACCAGTATTACTAATAGGTACACATACAAAGATTGTTAGACATAAGTAGGTTCTCACAATGTACACTTTGATGTGTTCTGGATCTTTAATTTATGTTCTCAGGCTTTTTTGTGTTTTGTATATCGATCATTTTTTTTTTAAAGTTTATAAAGTACTACGTCCTTTGGTGGGCGGTATGTCTAAATAGATTAAGTTCACATTACGTTAGTAACAACCTTTCACGCACACAGTCATACTTCACACACTCAAATTACGTTCATACAGTCCACTCATCTATACATATAATAAATCTGTAGAAGGGTCAATTCTGTACATTGAAAATATTGAAAAAATAAATAGCGGGGGGTGTTGCTGGATCGATACCAAACCCAAATATGTGATTAAAAAAATTTTTGTCTGTCTGTCTGTCTGTATATGCAGGCATCACGTGAAAACTAACGGTTCGATTTCGATGAAACTTGGTATAATTATACCTTATTATCCTGGGCATAAAATAGGATACTTTTTATCCTGGAAAAATACGTAGAAAAAAAAATCTTATTTTTCGGTTTTATTCATAGACGTTGTTCTGTAGAACCGCGAACACACGTTGCATTACCCGTAGTGGATAATTTTCCATTTCAATTTAAGAGAATACAGTTTCCTGTAGCTTTGTGTTACGCCATGACAATAAATAAGGCTCAAGGTCAGACCCTAGGAGTTGCTGGCGTAGATCTTACCGCGAGTTGTTTTTCACACGGGCAACTTTACGTACTTAGCTCTTTCCCATGTGAGCAGTCCAAGAAATCTTCATGTTCATATTCCGGACGAGCTCACTAACAATGTTGTGTATGCTGAAGCTCTCAATTAACTTTCTGTCGCATTGTCACGATCACTTTTTTATTATTGCAAACTTTTCGTCATTGTCAGTAATTTACTGCTACATGCTACTTATCAAGGTCGGAATTACTATGAAAAAAATACTTACTACAGAACGCGAGCTCAACAGCAGTAGCTCAATAGAGGGATCTCCTTAATTATTATAGGCTTAGCCGTATTTGGGTCCAATAGATATTTATAAGATGTCATTGTCAGAGTTACTCAAAATGGAGAAATAAACCATCCACGCGAAGACCGACATCCGCGCGGACGGAGTCGCGGGCGGAAGCTAGTCTAAAAATAAATTGTAAAGAAGGCAGTGTGCAATAAATCCCCTTTGAGTAAAGACGTATTAAAAAGTTTTATTTCACCAAACAAGCCGATATAGACCTTATCGTCGTAGACACCAATAGTGATGTTTACAGCTGTTTGGATGCAAATCGTGCATACAACCAATTCCACGAAAACTTTGTTATGCTCTATGACCTTTGTTTCCCATTAACTAAAATTAAAACTTTTAACAAATCAAGACCAAAATGGATATCGCGCGGCCTAAAAATATGCAGCAAACGTAAATGCCATCTCTTGTGGCAATATAGGAAACACCCAAATGCATCAAACAAAAACGCATTCAAGACGTATGCGAAGAGATACAAAAAAATTATCAGGCTGACAAAAAAATCCCAAAACGATTATTACATCAGGACTGCCACAAATAAAAGCAAAGCAACATGGAATGTTATTAATGAGATCAAATATAAATTTCCGATCGATAGCGTAGAACAAATTATTACCCACGACGAAATAATAACCAATCCCAAACACATTGCTAAAACGTTTAATGACTTTTTTCTTGACATTAATAATAATAATAAACAATTCGATACACTTAATAACTCTTTAAATAAATTGACATATAATTCTAATTCTATTTTCTTGACTCCGACAATTCCAGAAGACATCAATAAAATAATAATTTCATTAAAAAATAAAACCAGTACTGGATATGATGGAATAACGACAAATATAGTTAAAGATGTTGCTGATATAATATCATAACCCCTATACTATATAATTAATTTGTGCATAGAAGAATGCATATTTCCGGACAAATTAAAAATTTCAATTGTAAAGCCAGTTTTTAAAAAAGGTGACAGAACAAATATGGGCAACTATAGGCCCATAGCGCTATTACCTATCTTTGCCAAAATTTTAGAAAAGGTCATTTATAAATGTCTCTACACCTTCTTCGAAAGCCATAACATTTTCTCTCCAAGTCAATATGGTTTTAGGAAAAATAAATCGATTAATGTAGCAATATATAATTTCTTAGGAAAAATAATGACAAATTTGGACAAAGGACTGCCGGCTGTAGCAATATATATGGACATGTCAAAGGCTTTTGACCGTGTTGACCATAATATCCTCCTAAGAAAACTATATGCATACGGTGTGAGAGGCAATGCATACAATCTCATAAAATCATATCTATCTAATAGGCAACAGATTACAGAGATCAGGAAGGTAAACCTAGTCACAAAAACAGAAGAAACTTATGCGTCTGAATCCAGAACGGTAGAGCTTGGCGTTCCACAAGGGGGTATCTTATCCGCCCCTCTCTTCCTTGTCTATATAAACAACATGCCTTCAGTATTAAATCACGACATGACATTATTCGCTGACGATAGCACTGTACTATTCACTAATGACCATACAATTAATTTAGAATCTGACATTAACGAATCTTTAGTATTAGTAAATGACTGGCTTAATTTAAATAAATTAATGATTAATATTGACAAGACCAAAATAATGAATTTTAAAATAAGAACTCGACGTACGGGTGTTTTAAATATTAAGTATCAGGATAAAGACATCGAAGAAATAGAAACAACAAAATTTCTAGGGTTACACGTGGATGACAAACTAAATTTAAAAAATCAAGTTGACAATGTCTGTAAAAAGTTAAGCAAGTTCTCATATGCCCTTCACAGACTAAGAAATATTACAAATCTACCAACACTAATAACGGCATACCATGGTTACATCAGCTCTAACCTTAGATACGGCCTAATATTCTGGGGCAATAGTGTTGATAAGGAACGCGTGTTCGTTGCACAGAAACGATGTGTCAGGGCAATTTACAACCTACAAAAAACTGAATCCTGTGAACCATTTTTTAAAAAGATGAACGTATTAACATTACCGTGTCTATATATTTTTGAGGTCGCAGTTTTTGTTAAAAATAATATTGACCTATTTAAATATCGAACGCGTATACGGCATCAGGACAAGCTAGACATAGTGCCTAGTAAGACGGATTTCCTGCACAAAAGTGTTTTTTGCTCGGCTCCGCGTATTTTCAATAACATTCCAGGGCCGATAAGAGCAATTACTGAAATAAAATCATTTAAAAAGAATCTCCATGAACTGTTAGTGAACAAATGTTATTACTCTGTAAAATACTTCTTTGCCGACAAATCACTGTTAGAATACAATCTGCCTAGGTCATGATGCGTTTTTTTGTAGATACATGATGCGTCTTAAACATGATGAAGAACTCTTGAAAAGCATGACGAAGAAGAGAGTCGTTTCATTTACGAACTGATTTATTTATTGAAATTTATTATTCTAACAAATATTTAATGATTTATTTGTAATGTACTTTGAAATTTGTTTGAATATTATTGTCGACATCCATCTAAACTCATTTTATGTACCTACATTTTATTGTACGCCCTAAGGGCAGGACATAGCTGTTCACAAAACACAAAATTAAAACCAGCTGTATTATGTACACTTTCCTATGATCCACAATAAAGATGATTTGAATTGAATTGAATTGATAACTACAAGGTTTGTAAGACTGTAAATTAGAACACTTACTTTTTAGAATTAAACTTAACACAACTTTTTGTAGACTGTTTAGTGTGTTGAATTTATAATACGCAGACATAAAAGTCGAAAATAAAAAAAATATATAAAAAAATTGTTTAATTTTTGTATCCCTAAATTTCATTTAAATCTGTGATAGCTAAGCCCTGAACCTGAAACTAACGTGTAGATTTGCTTTGGATGATTAATGTTGGTTCATACTAACATTGATCATGCAATGAACTTATTTTCATGGTGTTAAAATACCATCAATTTTAGTAGATAATGTACAGTTACATTAATGGCAACACTGTAAAAGTCTTTTACAATAAAATCACGTATAATTTTCTATTTCTCTTGCTGCTTACACTATGCTCGACGGTTTACACAAAAAATATTAGTAGGTAACGTAAGTCACAACTAAACATATTTTTTTAATGTGAGGGACATGCTATATTTTAAACCACTGGGCATTCTTAAATCTTTCTTTCATAGCATGAATCTGATACCAGACACCCACTATCTGGCGCACAGCTACCAACGCAACGACTGAAAAGCAGACACAGCTTCTTGAAATCGACAGCGTCTCTGTCAGGAAACCCGGCCGACGCCTGATGCAAACTGTGGCAGGATACTCATCTTACTCACTACCTACCACCAAATTAGCATCTCCCTGCAGGGTATAACCTTCCGTAGCCCACTTGGATGTCTCTGAACCGTCCCGGATACAAGTCGGAAGATGTAAGTGCAACCTGGTAAAGTGGGGCTACCTTGACGGAACGGCAGAAGGGTGTGATTGCGGAGCTATGCCACAAACCATGCTCCACCTCATATCCTGCCCTCTGTGTCCCAACACTTGCAGTCCTCTCAATTGAGCAAGTGACCACTGCGCTGCCACCGACAACGCCGTGGAAGTGGCAAAGTTTTGGGAAAACAAAATTTGAAATACAGTCGTGCCAGCGACACGAAGAAGAAGCACGAAAGAAGAGCAAATTCTTTTTTTTTTTATATTTTACTGGCCTGGTTTGTTCTAGATACAATTAAAATTGGAACAGATAGTAAAAAGTTATAGACAGATTAAAAAAAATAAAATCCTTTTTTGGCTCTCCTGAAAAACCGTGGTTTGTCGCTACATTGTTTTTTTTTTTAATTATAATTTTTTTTTGATGGAAATCATCAAATGATTCCTCCCGCCCTGGGGAGAGCGGAAGGGAATGTCAGAGTCTTACTGACTAAAACCCACCCATGTTCCTTCCTTAGCCCTTGGTGTCCCGGGCCAGAGGTAACCCTTTCGGACAATCCCGCTGACCCGGCAGGGTTCGGCCCTGACGGGCCCCTTCGTTTGGTGCTGACATCTCTTTGAGACGCGCGTGGAACACTTACGAGCCGTCCGGCACGGGCCTGGTCCTGATGGGACGGTGAGCTACCCATTACTCTCCGTCCGCAGGCCCGCGCCTACATTTACGGAAGAGTTGAGTAGCACATCTTCGGATTGTGAAAATTCAAGTAAAATTTTCCCAATCTTGAAATATATCCATATTTAAATACAATAAATGTAATATGTCCAAATCGGTGCAACATTTCATTTAACTGTGAACGCACCCAAAACATCTTACTTATAAGTGGCAACACTGAACTGTCAAATTTTTCATCCGCCATTTTTTTCGTAAGTCACGTGCAGCTGTAGTGCAAGACCTTAAAAGTTATATTTTTTTGTATCCGAAAAAGCTACTTCCATCTTGAAATCTGCATAGTGCATTAATATGTTTTAATGTTATTATGTATATAATCAGGTAAACGAATACGTAAATATTTCGTTAGACTGCTGAGTTTGTCATAATCTAACCTCATATTTTCTTTGGTACGACGGGGTAACTTTGCGCCTGGAGCAAAGTAAACCCAAACAAGCCGCTCAAAAGTAAACATTTTTTAATTCATTGTAAGTGGTTATTAATACACCTTTTATCAAGGAAATTGTTATTTAGTTTCAGGAAAGATCCAAGAAATTATAAAAAACGTGTAGGGTCGAGAAATTATAAAAATTACAGGTCCGAAACTCTAAGACAATGTTTGGCTTCCATAGAAAATAAAGAATTAACGCAAAGAAAAGCCAGTGAAAAGTATGGCATCCCGCGCAGAACCATTATTAATCAGCTAAGACTCCAACGATCTAAAATGCCATCTAGACCTCTAGGCGCTCCAACAACATTTTCAAGTGAAGAAGAAGCCTTGTTTGTCGACTGCATTTTAAGGTTGAGCGAGTACGGCTTTCCTCTCACAGTTTTTGATCTTCGCATCGTTATTAGAACATATTTGAAGAAAATTGGTCGGAGAGTTTCAAAATTTAAAGATCCAGGTACTGAGTGGGTGTCAAGTTTCCTAAAAAGACATCCATGTTTATCAGTTTATTCTGTGGATAACGGTGTGAGTTTCACATTTAAATTACTCTTATGTCATTATTAGAAAAGACACAATGTGTAACTGTTTGTTTATCCCAAATAAATAAATAAAAAATAAAATAAAATCACAACGATTTGCGACCAACATTAAACGCAGCAGAGCAGCCATTGACAATAGGAAACCATCACTGCATACATAGAAAACTTGAAAGAGGTGGTTAAAGACATACCGCCCGAAAATATATGTAATTTTGATGAGACTAATTTATCCGAAGACCCTGGTCAAAAAAAAAGTAATAGCGAAGCGAGGCGCAAAATACCCCGAACTTATAAGTAATGCTAAGGGAGAATTACCGCCGTACGTTGTATATAAATCCAAGCAACTATGGAGTACATGGACGGAACAAGAGCCAAAAGATGCTAGATATAATAATAGCCCATCAGGGTGGTTTGATATGAATATATTTAAAGATTGGTTTTTTACACAAATTTTGCCAATCTTGAAGAAACAAGAGGGTCCGAAAGTTATAATCGGAGATAATTTGTCATCTCACATTTCTGTAGACGTCCTAAATGCTTTAGACAAAAATAATATTAGATTTGTTTGTTTGCCACCTAACAGCACTCACCTGACGCAGCCATTGGATGTGGCTTTTTTTACCCAATGAAGGTAGCGTACAAGGTAGTCGAGAGCAAGTACTCCAAAAAAGCAGTTTCCCAGTTCTATTAAACCGACTCACCGATAATTTGGAACCGACGCGGGAGGTAAACCTCATTTCAGGTTTTCGAAAATGTGGAATCTATCCGCTTGATGCTAATCCATTATTAGAGAGGTTGCCTACAACTGTTGACAAGACTGCTTTGCAAGACTCTTTTCTACAGAGTCTTGAAGCTAAGGAGCTAGAATGGACAACAAATGGAACTACAAAAGGACGTCGCAGGAAATTAAACATCACTCCTGGAAAAAGTGTAACTGAAGAATTAAGCACACTTTTGGATGATAAAGAAAATGAAGAGTTGGCTCAGCCGTCAACTTCAAAGCAACCATGTCGCCGTAGAGCCGGTAGCGAAAACTCTTACGCAGAAAGTGCCAACATGTCAGTTCATGATTCTTCCGATCTTAGTTCTCTTGGAGATTTAGAAAATCTTGTAACTAACACTGATACAGCAGCCGACACTTTCAACAAAAATTGCAATTTCAAACCAATCGTGAAGGCGATTGGGCAATATGTAGTTTTCACATATGAGGGGGAAATGTTTCCTGGTATATTGAGGTCAACTCATGCATTTCTATACATAGATTATCATCTGTGACGTTTTATATTATTATAGTCTATGATTGTACTTCAGTGTTCTCTCTGGTTATGATGACTGAATAATAAAAATGTAAATTGTTTTGTGTCCATTTACAATATATACTTTCAACAGTAAAATGTAGTTTTGGTATTCTAATAATCAACAAATTCAACAATAGTTATGGGCCCAGTCCCAACCAAAGTGAAAGAAAAACTATTCAAGGTACGATCACGTAAAGAAAACTCGATACAATTAGAACAAAGAATAAATTAAGATGCGAGTCAGCAAAATATAGAATAGTGGTTCTATTCTGTGGAAAAAAAAACTTTGCTACATGGGCGTTCCGCATGAAAAGTATCTTAACTGAAAACGATTGTTTAGCGGCAATTCAGAGTAAAGAGTTTGTTAGTAAAGATGAGAATTCGAAAATCGAGTCAAGGGCGCAGGCCTTATTGATTGCCGGTGTGGCGGACTCCCACATTGACTATATGAGAAAAAAGTCGGCATACCTTATGTGGAACTGCTTGGAGGAGAATTTTAAGAAAAAGAGTACTGTTGGGATTTTGTTTCTAAGGCGAAAATTATCTGAAATAAAATTTCATGAAAAGAAGAGCCTTCAAGAGCACATAGTCATAGTTATAGTAGTCATAGTAGTTTATTGGTAAGGGATTCTTACAAGTCATAAACAAATATTTCAAATTACACAATACAAATAATTACATTACAATGTCAAATAATATAAAATGTCAAACAAATAAAATAAAATACAAGAAAACAAGTCAATGTCAAATCACAGATTAAAATAAATTATACAATTAACAGTCACAACAATTTTCAGTCCAAATTAATATTTACGTCAAAATTAAATTACATTAAATCATGAATTCGTCAAAAGAATAAAAAGCTTGCTCGATAAGCCATTTTTTCAAACGAACTTTGAAGCTGCCCATAGTCAGGGCACCAGAAATAGCTGCAGGTAGTTGATTATAAACTGTCGGGCCCATGACATGAGTCGTCTTGGAGGATTTGGCAAGCGTTCTCGAGACCGTCGATAACTGACCCCTGCTTCTGGTGCAATATGAATGACAGCTGCCTACCTTTGGGTAAAGGTCGAGGTTCATCCTCACGTACAGGGCGACCTGATATATAAGTATAGCAGGTAACGTGAGGATGCCTAATCTAATAAAATGGGGTCTAGCGGACATGTCCTGCGATATCCCGACGATGGCCCGCACGGCACGCTTCTGCATTCCGAAGGCGCGCTGCCAGTCGGCAGCACGTCCCCTTAGCTCAGCGCCGTATTGTAGTAACGAGTGCACCGTCGCGAAATAACAGGACCGCACATCGCGTTCGGGTAACACGCGCGATATTCTGCCAAGAGCAAAACATGCACTACCCAATTTACCGCACACTTTATTAATCTGATTATCCCACTTGAGGCACCCGTCAACTTCAAATCCTAGGAAGGTTATCGTCTTCACCTGAACTAGAGCCACTCCACCCGCAGATACTGCCAGTGGTCGTGAAGACCGCCCTGACAGAACAAAGTGAATGAAGTGGGTCTTTTTCAGATTCAGAGCAAGACCATTTCCTTGGAACCATAACGCCAATTGATTCGCGGCATCATTTAGCTTTTGCTCTAACTCATCCACTGATTCAGCTGTTACCAACGCTGCAACATCATCAGCGTACATAAGTACTTCTGCGTCAGTCACAGCATCAGGCAAGTCATTCAGCAGCAGAGAAAAGAGTATGTTGGACACAGATGAACACTGAGCCACTCCCATCTCCGATTTCAGAGGCTTAGACCTCACCTTTCCTTGGCCACCTAACTCAACTTGAGTCCTGTCGTGCAGCAAATCTGTCACCAAAGCATGCGACGGTCCCACCACTCCGTAATGCTGTAGTTTTACAGCTAACACGGCGCGGTCAGCAACATCGAACGCTTTGGACAGCCACTTGCCTCTTTTTCTCACGTGCAGACATGACTCGATGTACGAGTTCACGAGCTAACCACGTGGTCGAGCGGCCTTCTCGGTACGCATACTGATGGTCTGAAAGGGCGTTGGTCTCCGATATAAATTTAACGAGTCGGGAACTCAAACCGTTCTCAAATACTTTGGCAATGGTGGGTATAATAGAGACTGGTCTGTAATTGTCCATGCAGTCTTTTTTCCCTTTTCCTTTGTACAAAGGGGATACTTTACTGAGCTTTAACGGCGCAGGAAAAGAACCCTCCCTTACGCAAGCATTAAATAACTCAGAAAGAACATAGGCTAGAGGAGCTGCTACCAGTTTTAAAAGTCTCATCGAGATGCCGTAAGAATCTTTCGACGGTTTCGGTGGGATCCGTGACGTAATGATCTGGTGAACTTCATACGCACTAAAAGCAGTGAGCCGAAGCGAGCGATCAGCCGGCGGCCGCGCGGCGCGCAGCTCAGCCTGCACGCGCAGCACGTCAGCGCGCGGCGCGCCGCACGCCGCCGCCGCGCTCAGGAAAAGCTCGTTCATAGTGTCAACTACCGATTCTTTTGTAAGAAACGGTGTCCCGTCCGAATTTTTTACAATTTCTGTAAAGTCATGAGTTGGAGAATTGTCCTTGCCTCTCTCCTTATTTATGACATTCCACATTGCCTTCGATGAATTTTTAGAACCCTGTATAATGTTAGAATAATGCCTAGATTTTTTATTATTAACCAGGTTCGTATATTTCTGTTGCATGTCTGTAATTAAATCGTGATAAATGATAAATGATTTTATTTTTGTAAGTAGGTTTGTACAAACACTTTTACACGTCAATCATGTTTTTTTTTAAACTAGATGAGGTCGGCGTTTCCTATCTGACTACTCTGAGAAGAAAGGCCGAAACAAACTCAGAGGTCACAGTCTCTTTTAAAGTCCAGACATAATCTTGGTCAGGTTATATGAAGACCATGTAGATCGATGTCTGAGATGGTCTTTTGAGGAAAGAACCACACAGATTGAGAGGACCTGTCCAGTCAGTGCACGCATTTGTCAGAAATCGTGCAGCTCAACTCAAGACTTAAGGAGCTCAACGATTCGACGAACAATACCAAAGAAAGGACATTTGGGTAGGCCACATAAATTACTCAAACTGCCAGACCATGAGAGAAAAAAAAAACAAGTAATAGAACAGAGAGAAAAATAAAACATAAAAAATTAATAAAATGACCCACATCGTCTTCACATTCACAAATCACAATGAAAAAAAAATATATAATACTTTACAAAGTAAGCAAATGTCATTGTTTATAAAAAAAATCATTAATGTCAATGTGTATATAAAAAAAAAAAAGTCATTCAAAATGCAGAAATTTGAAGCAGCTCAATCCCAAGCCTTTTTGTCCTCAATATAATCTTTAACGGTATAAAAGGCTTTCTGGCACAACTTACGTTTAATGAATGATTTGAATTTATTGAGGCTTAGATCTTGAACGTGGCTTGGTAGCTTATTATAAAAGCGTATACATTGGCATCTGAACGAGCCACCTATTTTTTTGAGCCTTGTTGTAGGTACAACAAATTTGTGTTTATTTCTAGTATTTATATTATGGATATCACTGTATTTTTTAAACAATTTTATGTTTTTATGGGCATATAAAAGATTTTTATAAATATACTGAGAAGGCACAGTCATTACATTAATCTCTTTAAATTTGTCTCTGAGAGAGTGTCTCGGACTTAATTTATAAATTGATCGAACAGCTCGCTTCTGTAAAACAAAGATAGTCTGAATATCGGCGGCATTTCCCCACAATAGAATACCGTACGACATTACACTATGAAACTAGCTAAAGTACACTAAACGGGCAGTCTCTATATCAGTTAAATTACGAATTTTTCTAACAGCATATGCCGCGGAACTTAGCTTTTTTGACAATTTATCTATATGTGGACCCCACTGAAGCTTAGCATCCAAAGTTATGCCCAAGAATACTGTGTTGTCTTCAGGATTCAATTCCTCGCCCTTTATCAACACATTAGTTTTCACCTGCCTAACGTGGGGTAGCGTAAACTTAATGCATTTGGTTTTTTTCTCGTTTAAAAGCAAATTATTAACATTGAACCAGTGGACTACTTTCGAGATCGCGCTATTTACATCGTCAGTAACCAACTGCTGACGTTTAAGTTTAAACAAAAGAGAAGTGTCATCTGCAAACAACACTATATCATGATTATCCTTTATGAGGTACGGCAAGTCATTAATATAAATAAGAAACAAGAAAGGACCAAGAATTGAGCCCTGTGGGACTCCCATTGTTACTATAGATCCGGGTGATCTTTTTCCATTAACGTCAACGCTCTGAATCCTTTTACTCAAGTATGAAGTAAGAAGATCCAGAGCAGTGTTTCGGATCCCGTAGTGGCGGAGTTTCCTGATTAACGTTTCGTGAAGAACGCAATCGAATGCCTTGGACAAATCACAAAAGATGCCCAAGGCATCGCATTTATCTTCCCATGCATTATAAATATGTCCTAAAAGTTCAACACCGGCATCAGTAGTTGAACGACCCCTTGTAAAACCGAACTGTTTGCAATGTAATAATTTATGTTTATTAAAAAATCTTTGCATTTGGTCTAAAATTAATTTCTCAAAAATTTTACTAAAGGTAGGTAGTACAGAAATAGGTCTATAATTTGTGGGGTCTGATGTACTACCTGATTTAAACAAAGGTATTATTTTACTATTTTTCATAAGGTCAGGAAACTCCCCATTGTCAATACAACTATTAAAGATCACAATGCCAGGTCAGGTTGATCAGGTGCCACAATGTCAATAATAGACTTAGCTACTTCTACAGAATTACCCCACAGATCTGCAGTCTTTTTTACATTTAAAGTGTGAAAGGTTTTAATTATATCTCTACAGGTAATATATTCAAAATTAAATTCCGAATCGCAACCATTAACATTGTCCTTAAGCAAAGACTCAGCAACAGAAGGTGATGAGTTTAGTGATTTAGTAGTTGAAACGGGAATATCTGAAAAGAAATTTTCAAATGCCTCGGCGACTTGTGAGTCTGATTTTATTATGTTGTCATTAATAGACAGGCTGTAGTCAGTATTTCGGTTACTAGATCTTCCCGTTTCACTATTAATAATATTCCAAGTCGTTTTAATTACATTACTGCTGTTTTTAATCTTTGAACCCAAATAGCGTGACTTGGCCATTATAACAAACTTTTTTAAATAATTTTGAATAATTTCTAACATACAAATTAAATTCATCAGTGTTAATATAAGTCCTTTCATTGTACAATTCATAAAGCCGTGTTCTACTTTTATGAATACCAATGGTAGCCCAATCACTGAACGATGCATTGCTATTAACTGAGATAGTCTTGGGAATAAAGGTGGAATCAAATTGTTTACAGTATACATTAAAAAAATTATCATAAAGTTGATTAGGATCAGCATGATTAGATAAAACTGGTAGTTTATTAATGAGTTTACCTTTAAAAGCCTCCAAGCGACTTGCAGTTTTGGGGTTAACAGTGATATCCTTTTTAGCCACTTTTTTGTTTAGGTTTTGAATAGTTATCCTTTGCCCGCAATGATCAGAATCTAGTAAAGTTATAATTTCTTTGTGGCTTGGTATAATGTCTGTATAAATATTATCTAGGCATGTGGCACTAGTAGGGGTTATTCTTGTTGGCTCCAAAAATAGGTTTAGAAGATTGTAGGACTGAAACAGACTTAAAATTTTACTACAAGAACCTGAGTTTTCTAATAAATTGACATTAAAATCACCACAAATGATAACGGACTTGTTTGAGTTACAAATCCTGTGTAACACTTCATCCATTACTTTTTCAAAGCAGTCATACAATCCTGAAGGGGGTCTATACACGCTTAATACAATAGAGTGCTCCAATTCTATACAGGCAATTTCAACTGTACGCTCAACAGATAGGCTCACAATATCTTTACGATCTTTAAATTTGAGCTGGTTACTTACTAAAATTAATGAGCCACCGTGTATAGCATTTATTCTGCTAAACGAACTACCAACCTGGTGATTATTAAAATTGAACAAGAACTGGTGGCTTTTCAGCCAATGTTCTGTTATACAAAGAATGTCAATACTATTAAAATTCATAAATAATTCTACTTCTAAATCTTTGTTCATAAATCCTTGAATATTTTGATGCACTAGGTTGATACTATTTACTGAGTTTAACTTTTTTTTTGAGTTATTTTTACTATTATAGCTAGAGGTTGCCTCTATTGTCTTAATTTCTAATTTAAATTATTAACAATGTCATTAATAGTGACCAAATTATTGGCAGAAGTATTTATAATATTGTTGCATTGCTCAAAAGAAGCAAGTTGTTTAGCCAAATTTTTGGCTGTAATAGAAAAAAAATAAGATAGCGACACAGCTATCTGTCTTTTATAATAGTCAGAAAGATAGTACATAACATTGTTATATCTATCTTTTGTCAAATAAAAATTATTACTAACATAATTGTTAATATCAACTAAATGGAACATGTTATTATTAAATGTCAAGTTATGTAATGTCATATTCAATTCAAATCTTAAGCTATTTTCTTCCTGTGGCAAACTGTTACTATAACCACTCACGCGGCCATAACCACGAGCAGGTATTGAGGAAAATGTTACACTCGCTCGAAAGCCACGATCGGCCATTGATAAAACTGCGACAGCAAGCATTTTCCACACCGCAGTATTTTATTTTTAGTAATTTTGTGTATGGGAGTATTGCTCATGTTCCAGGTTCTTTAGTCGAGTGGTTAGATGAAGTACATTTGTGCCAAAGGCCGTGTGGTTATATCGGCATTACGAAATAAGTTATCTGTAGTTGAAAATCTTTAAATAAACAAATGAGACGGCGATGACGCATGCGTAATTTGATACTCGCGTGATGTTATTGTTATTGTATATCAAAACTTTGGAACAACAATGGTATGTATTATATGTCATTCGATTCAGTATGAATGGGGCTATTTTTTAGGTAAATAAAAAAATAGGGTCATCGCTTTCGATTTTGAAATAATATTATTTTAATTTTTAATTGTCGTAATGTAAACAAACATTAAAAATAAACAATTATTAAAAAAAATCAAAGTCTCTTAAAGTTACGGAACAAGTTTTGTTATCTACACTTGTCTATCCACTTGAAGAAACAGCCATTAGTTTAACAGCGGTCCATAGAATTTTTTTCTGTACGAGTCGTGTATAAGTGGCGAGGGCGCTCCGCGGCGCGTCGAAAAAAATGTGCTAAAAACATACTTGCGTATAGGAAGGCGTTACCGCGGGGTACTTGCGCGTGAGTGGATAAGGAAATGTAAACAACACAACTTTTCTTAAACTAAGGTTGCATAAAGTTCTATGATACTGGAGCAGTTCTCCTTTGTTTAGATTTCCCCTATTACCCATAAAAATTAATAAAGTTGTATCCTGGGTAAAGTTACATTTAATAATTTCTTTCATAATATGAAACAAAGAACAACCAGGCATACAGTAATTTACTATTGAGTGTCCTGGATATTCATCTGTCAATAAGTGACCTAAGTCCTTACCAATCTCATCACAAAATAATACAATATCATTATTTAAAGTTTGTTTACAATGTTTATACGAACTATTAATAGAAGGAATTACCAAATCAACACAGGGCTGCAGTAAGGTGGTATTGCAAGTTGACAATGAATGGTCCGGTGTAAGCACATTAGATGGTGTCTGACAATGCTCACAGTTGTTTTTTTGTGAGTTTACTAGCTCATTCATTGCTAACACATATTCCCTCATTAGGTCTTCAGAGGTATTATATTTGTTGGTCATTGAACTAAGTTTCTCCTGTAGATGGTCAAGTTCAGATTGCAAGGTTTCTGTGTCAATTTTGTACTTCCTAGTACTCTGCTCCAAATTATAAGAATACATGTCTAATTGTTTGAGTAAATTCAACCTTTCTCTATTCAATTTAACGTTTTTGATAAAGAACTTTTGTCTTTTTACCATTTTTTGTGTTTTGACAATGTATTTATTAATTTTAATGTATTTTTTAAGTTTATTTTTACTGGTTACTACCCTCACTGAATTATATGATTTTGATTCATCATCAGCTGTCAAATCAATGGTGTATGTGGGATTTATGGCAGAAACCATTGACGGGGCAATAGGCATCAATTCATTGAACAGACTTTGAATGCATGCATGTCATTATTCGAATAACGTTCGTAAATGTCAACTAATTCAAATAATAATAATTTATAATCGTCAATTTCGGATGTTACCCACGATGAGTCACTTTTTCTGAAATTACATTTCCCTAAAGGAAAACAAATGTCAATCTTATTCGATATAATATTAATAATCGCGCGAGCCATTAATGATGTCCCAGTCAATACTACCGATAGCCGCTATAAAACTAGCTTGATTTGCATTTGAAAAAGACCTAACATAGCGTGGAGGCTGTGATACAGAGCGTTTACTGCGCATCACCTCAGCCCTGACTGCTAGATGGTCACTCAAGTGTGTAAAAATAGGTGCCGTGTCCACCGACCCAGCTTGCAAGTTTGAATACACATGATCTAAACACGTTGAGATTGTCAAACTGATGCGGGTAGGGAATTCTACTTCATTCGTCATGTTATGGGCCGACAGTATATCCAACAACCTTTTTAAGTCGGTTGACTCAGTTAAGGTGTTTATATTGAAATCGCCCACTATAATACATTCAATATCAAGGTCCATGATCTTATCGAGCAATTGTTCTAATCTACCTAAGAAATCATTAGCGCTAATTAAATTTGTCCTATAAATGCAAATAATACTTATGTCAAAATCAATTAAATCTATCGCTGATATCTCGCATATTTGCTCAACAGACATAGATACCAATTCGTCATTTTCTACGCACATTACCCCGTCTCTAACGTAAATACACGATCCACCATGCTTCATTAACTTTCTACAATAGCTGGACGCAAGTTTGAACCCGTTTATATCTACACATTTTAGATTAGGTTCAGGTAACCAATGCTCCGTGATTCCCAGAATGTCACACTTCAAATCACCGCGCAACAACACTTCCAACTTATTAGTTTTCTTATCTATAGACGCAATGTTTTGATGGCATACAATAATAGTTTCGATCTGAGCTGACACACTATTGCATACATCACCGCTACAGCTGCTCCGTTGCACTGGTGACGTCTCAGAGGTTGGTCTTGGCGTTGTTACCGCTTCCCCGCTCCCCGCGGGGGCGCACGCGAAACCAGTCCGACACCTTCACTCGCGGCGGCCACGCAGTCGGCGAAGAGAAACGCTCGTACAAACTTTCAGGGAAACCAATTACAAAAACTGCATGCTTGTCCGACTTAATATCGCGTTTTTCCACATAATATTCTTCACACTGCTGAATTTTATTAAGGTAGTTCAACACGTTCTGTTGCGTAGCCTCAGGGCGGAACGACCACGCCTGAATATACCTCATACGTTGAACGGGAATTTTAAGTAATATGCCGGAAGAATAAACTGGATCCTCAATATAAGCGAATATAATTATAAAAACGGTGTTAACAATATGGGGTTTCAAAGGCAAGTGAAGTGTCAAAGGGACGGACACATATTACAATTAATAAGTACGTTAAAGCTAATTAGACGAATCGCTGCTATGAGATATTGATCAGGCGTCTTGAGAGCGACCGGTGTCCAGCAGTAGACTGAAGCAGGCTGATGAAGATCCAACATTTCCCCGGGCGTTGAAACCAACGGTTTCAACCAGATTTGGAAGACACAGGCAATGGGCAGATTCTATTGAATGCCCGCCGAATGACTCCAGCGGACGTCTGAATATCAGCTACACGGGCGATGCCATCAGTTCCGGGATGAACAGCTACAATTCGTCCAAGTCTCCACTTCAGAGGAGGAAGATTATCCTCCTTAATCACGACCAAGGAGCCCAGCTTTAAACCATCCTTGCAGGAACGCCACTTTGACCGCAGCTGTAATTCTGCTACATACTCTTTGCTCCATCTGCTCCAGAAGTGCTGGCGGAGTTGCTCGATCCTTTGATAACGAGACAGATGGTTTGCAGAGTTATCCTGGTAGTTAGGTTGCGGCAAGGAAGTAAGAGGCCGTCCAACAAGGAAATGCCCCGGCGTGAGCGGTGTAAAATCTGCAGGATCTGAAGACAACGGCGTCAGTGGACGAGAGTTCAAGATGGCTTCAATCTTAGTTAGTGTGGTGTACAGCTCCTCAAAAGTCAAGTTACAATTTCCCAACACTCTTTGAAGGTGGTACTTCGTTGACTTCACACCCGCCTCCCAGAGTCCACCAAAATGCGGGGTGTAGGCGGGTATAAAATGGAACCTTATTCCGTCGCTCACTGCACTTTCACCCAAGGACGAAGCATTTAGTTTTAAAAACTTGGAAAGTTCGTTGTACGCACCGACAAATGAGGTACCATTATCGGAAAAGATATCAACGGGCTTATCTCTTCGCGAAACAAATCGATACAAAGCCAGTAAGTAACTATTGCTAGTTAAATCGCCAACGAGCTCCAAATGAATGGCCTTAGTGGTAAAGCAAATAAAAATAGCGACATACACCTTTACTAGCCTACATCCACGACCTTGACGACTGGCACACATAATAGGGCCAGCATAATCAACGCCTGTGCTTTCAAAGGGATAACCTGGACGCAGGAGTTCTTTTGGTAAATTACCCATTAAAGGAGCTACAACCTTACCCTTTATACGGTGACACAGAACACACTTATGATAACAGGCCTTCGCCAAGTTGCGACCTCCTATTGGCCAGTAAGATTCCCTAATGGAAGCTAATAATAATTGTGGGCCAGCGTGCATCAGCCTTTTATGCTCAAAATTAAATAATAACTTAGTAAATTCATGAGTGGACTGTATTAAAATAGGGTGCTTTTTATTATAAGCAAAACAAGAATTATCGAGACGTCCTCCTACTCGCATTATCTTTTTATCGTCTAAATAAACATTAAACTTTAGAAGGGCGCTCTTTTGAGGTAAACTCTTTTTATTTAAAAGTAGTTGATATTCAGGAAATGACTGAAATTGACTATTAATAATGACAACGGTGAGTGCATCTTGTACCTCATCATGTGTTAAATAATTTGTTTTCGGGTAATGCTTTCTACATGACTTAATGAATCTCAATACGTAGGCGACAGTACGAACAAGCCGTGAGTAATTAGAAAAACGATTAAAATCGATTAAACAGTCTGTTTGTGAATCGTTATTAACGGCACTTAACACAATATTAGGTCGAATCTCCGGTAATGGCTGAAGTTCTTGACTCGGAATTCGAGAAGGCCATGCAGATGGGTCTAGTTTTAAAAATTCTGGTCCATGCCACCACAGATCTGAATCCTGCAGAACACTAATATCCATACCACGTGATATTAGGTCTGCTGGATTTTGATCTGTTGGGACGTGCCTCCAAGTACAGTTGCCCGCCTTGTCCAAAACTTCAGCAACGCGGTTGCGTACAAACGGCTGAAGTTTGGTAGGCATCATCTGTAACCATCCCAACACGATGGTCGAATCAGTCCAACAATAGACCCGACTGATCTTCACTCGAAGTGAGCTCATTACCTTCTCATAAAGACGAGAACCGACTACCGCTCCACACAACTCCAGTCGCGGGATTGTTGTAGGCTTGATGGGAGCCACTCGACTCTTTGCCATTAACAAGCGAACCATATACTCACCCTTACCATTAACACTGCGAATGTAGACGCAAGCACCGTATGCAGACTCAGACGCATCTGTGAAAATATGGAGTTCTAACTCCGTATATAAATTGCAGACTACAATTCGCGAAATGCGAACATGATTTAAAAGAGGTAAAGACGTAATTATAATATCCCATTGTTTACTAATCTCATTAGGTAATGGTTGATCCCATGATAACTTATCTAACCACATTTTCTGTAATAATACCTTCATGGAGATAACAATAGGACCCAATAGACCTAAGGGGTCGAAAATTCGCGCAATCACAGACAACACGTCACGCTTTGTGTACCCAGTTGAAGACTTAGTCAGACTTATAGGAAACCCTAACTGATCAGTACCGATAAACCAACCGAGACCAAGCAACTTGTCAGGCTCATTAGGTCCAATGTTTAAGTCAAATGATGCAGGGACAGCATCCGACACTAATTGAGGGTCATTTGACTTCCATTTTCTCAATGGCATACATGCCGACGCAAGCGCCTTGGTGACTTCAGTGCGAATGAATTTTGCTTCGTCTAAGTCATTTCCCCCGGTCAGCAAGTCGTCGACGTAAAAGTCATGACTAATGATCTCAGCTATTTTAGGGTTCCTACAGTCGAGTCCTAGTTGTTTAAGGCATCGTGTCGCAAGGAACGGCGCACTAGCTGTACCGTACGTGACGGTGTTTAATTGATAAACATTAATCGGTTCACTAATATTATCACGCCAAACAATTTGTTGCAAATACCTATCCGACGGGTGGACGACTATTTGTCTATACATCTTCTCCACATCTGCAGATAAAACATACTTGTGGAATCTAAAGCGAAGTAGTATAGACAAAAGGTCATCCTGTACAGTTGGCCCGACCATCTGTAGGTCATTAGAGGACACTCCCGTCGAAGTAGGACAACTTGCGTTGAAAACAACACGAAGTTTGGTCGTGCTACTCGACTCACGTAAAATTCCGTGATGGGGAATAAAATAACCAACACACAAATTAGGTTTATTAATTTTTGTCATATGACCAAGTGACTCGTATTCTAACAAAAAATCACGATATAGCCTACTAAAGTCTGGCTTAACCTTTAATCTACGCTCTAAAGATTGTAAACAATGTGTAGCCTTATTAAAAGAATTTCCTAGAATTGACGGATTTTTCTTAAGGGGTATGCGAACACAAAAACGACCATCAGACAAACGTGTCGTATTTTTAACGAAATTATCCTCACACAATTTCTCTTCAGGCATATAAGAATTGGGAGATTTCGCATTCACCTCCTCTAATTGCCAAAACTTTGTCAAATCTATCTTAATTTTTTCCCAGTCACTATCGCTATCGGAAACCATTTTAGAAAAATTACATTTTACGTCATTCGACAGCAGTGAAATATAATTCTGAGAAATCGGACCGGAAACTATCCATCCTAAACGGGTTTCACATAATATTGGTTTTCCGGTACCTAACTTTAGTCTTTGAGATCCTAACAACTCCCAAAAAAGGTCAGCGCCAATTAAAATATCAACATCAGCAGGGTCATAAAAAGTAGGATCAGCTAAAGTAATATTCGAGGGTATGTCGAAATCAGAAGTATTTATTTCACGGCACGGTACGTTACTCGTAATGTACGGCAGAACAAAACAATGAAGTTCGAATATGAAGCTATCATCTAATGACGTAATCTTAACCCGACATGTTTTTCCTACGTGCGAAGTAACATTGTTGATGCCAAGAATTGATCTATTTACTTGGCTAGTTGTTAAGTTAAGTTTATTGCATAACCTGTCCGTTATGAATGACGACGTGCTACCGCTATCAAGAACCGCGCGAACGAGATGCACACAACCATTGTGGTCCCTCAGTTTGACCAAGGCGGTTGACAACAACACATCTCGTTGCGTATGACTACACGGAGATGCAATGTTTGCTGATAACGCTACGTTATTCGTATCAGTGGTAGCAGACGGTAATGAAGACGATGCAGACAAGTTGTTTATCGAATTACCACTAAGTGTATTCGCAATAGTGTCTTTAGAATCTACGTGTACTAGTGTGTTGTGCCTACGTTTGCATAGTTTACAACCTGGTTTTTTACATTTATTAGCATAGTGCCCCGGACGAAAACAGTTGAAACATATCTTATAACTGGGTAGTAACTTGAGACGATCGTCATTACTTAATACAAGAAACTGTGGACAATTATTTAGAGTGTGATCGTTGTTGTTACATTTAGGACATGATTTCGAAGCTGATTCAGTGCTAGAACTATTAGGAGATTGCGTTGCTACCATCGACTTGATCTTAGGGGCTGACTTACCTGTCGTTTGGGAATAATTAGTACGTGCTAGCTCCAAGGTCTCGATAAGATCGGCACGATTACGTAGGAATAGCATAAATGCGTCAAAAGTAATCGTGCAGTCTTTGTCCATCCTACCTTTGTACTCCTCCCACTCACGATAGGTTTTTTGATCAAGCTTACAAGTGACAATGTATATTAAAAGTGTGTCCCAGTGTTTAACAGGCTCCCCTAACGAATCTAAAGCTCGCAGATCTTTATTTAACTGATCGATCAAACTCTTAATGGCAACAGATGATTCCTTTGATATGGACTCAATATTAAATAATGCGCAAACATGATTTTGTATCAATAATCTTTTGTTGTCAAATCGATCGCATAACAACGACCATGCCACAGTGTAATTGCTCGAAGAAAACTCAATAGATTTTATGACTAATGCAGCTGTTCCCTCAAGTGATGCTCTCAAATAGTGGAATTTATTGATAGTGTCTATGTCATCGTTACTATGAATTAGGCTAGCAAAGGTGTCGCGGAATTCAAGCCAATTACAATATAATCCGCTAAACTTTGGTAACTGAATCGTTGGCAATTTAACTGGCTTGTGCAGTGTAGGTGTACTTTTGCAGCTTTCCATCGATTTATTATCTTTGTTAAAATCACTCAAAATATTTTGGGCTTTGGATAAAGATTTATAATAAAGAGACTCGAATTCAGAACGCTCAGAGTATTGTGATTTTAAATCGTCTACAATGCATTCCAGACGTAATTGTACCTCATCATATTGTTCATACAACGACTCCATCTTGCCCATACGCAACTGCAGCTCAGACACAATACAGCTGGATAATTCCTTGTCCTTGAGTGAGTCCAGGAAATTAACGAAAGCAGTCAAACGGCCCTTGAAGCTGCCTCGCTTTTTAATTAAATCCCTTTCCTCAGACATACTGGAAGACGAGTGTTGTCAACCTGGAATTGATACAGGAATACAGTTATAAAAATGAACAATATAATTTGAGTACACGCCTAACTGTGTTTTATACACCTTCTAAATGCTATAAGTAATTAATAGCAAACAACACAAACTTAATACTGTAACTAAGTACCAAGTGTGACCTAAGATACCTAAAATACTACAATCTTTTTTGTTTGTAAAACTATAACACTAAGTACTACTAAATAGGCACAACTTAAATACTAATATAATACTCGTAATTATGTCGACGACATAAATGATTCTAAATGCTTATAATTTATAACAATGACTTGCACTAATATCAAACACTCTCAAATTATGTATATTATGTTAAGATACTTGCTCACAATTAACACCACTGTTAAATAAATAAGTGATTAGTTACAGCTTTAAATAATGTAAGTTCAAATAATGTAGCAATTAAGCTAACTATACTGTGATAAGTACGATTTTAAACTTAACTTTGCTGTTGAATAAAATACTAATCACAATGTACTAAGTA
Organism: Mesoligia furuncula; assembly: GCA_916614155.1. Lineage (NCBI taxonomy): Eukaryota > Metazoa > Arthropoda > Insecta > Lepidoptera > Noctuidae > Mesoligia > Mesoligia furuncula. The sequence continues at coordinate 10,749,714 of OU744795.1, forward strand.
CCTAATGATTTTAATCTAACACAATACAATAGGTAATACAATTAAATGATACTGACCTTATATACGACTATTTACTTATACTACCTGAGTGTTGGGTGACGATATTAGTTTAATTATAAATGCTGTACACCGCTAAATCACTTGCTTGAAGTCAATCCTTTTCACCGGCGAATAACCTCCACTGCACGTGGGTGATAATAATCCTTATATATTCTTGATTAAAACCGCTGATCTCCTTTGTATTATACGTTATCCGGCTCGTTACGGACCATGAACGGGAATTTTAAGGAATATACCGGAAGAATAAACTGGATCCTCAATATAAGCGAATATAATTATAAAAACGGTGTTAACAATATGGGGTTTCAAAGGCAAGTGAAGTGTCAAAGGGACGGACACATATTACAATTAATAAGTACGTTAAAGCTAATTAGACGAATCGCTGCTATGAGATATTGATCAGGCGTCTTGAGAGCGACCGGTGTCCAGCAGTAGACTGAAGCAGGCTGATGAAGATCCAACATACGTTCCACTGTTAACAGTTCGTCATCAGTTTTTCCTGTTCCCGTCAGCACTCTGCGAGGTCTACGTCTTCGGTTGACAATCTTCCACTGGTCCTCATTATCTCTGTGATCTGAAGACTTGTCAATAATTCGATTACTGCCCGCTTCAGTGATCGCCCTCACCTTTGGTTACATGGCCACACTGCCATTGATGACGAGCGATGGCAGATCGTTAATAGGTGATCCGCAATTGGTCAAATTATCTCCGTGAACTCGGCTCGGCTCGAGAGTCTTCGGCGCATCGTCGTTACACAAATCAGCTTTTGAAGCGCTTGATGTTTTGAGGACAGCTGGCCCTTGTCCAGCAGCTTTCGATGGTCGTGTGGCGTTGTTGGAGATCTTATTTAGCCGCGCTTGACGAAGCGGTCGCTGTACCGCTTGTTGGGCCTGCGCATTAGTTGACACAGAGTTTTGCGGCTTACCCTCAGATGCAGAAATGAGTTCGTTGATTAGTCCAGTTTGCTTTATTATTACAGCACTTTGATCCTCAATTTTGCACTCCAGAGCACTCACTTTTTCAGTAAGGATGCTTATCGTTTTTTGCAAGTCACGTACACAATTTTCGAGGGCCTTTTGAGCCATTTTGTATTAAAAAATAATTAAAAAGTGGCTAGCACTCTAAGGCGACTTTCATCTGCTGGGTCTACCCGCAATGTAGGGATACTACACACTAGGGATAGAAGGAATATTCAATGAATTAGAAGGAGCTGAGGTTAAATTATCTGAAGAGGAAAAAAAAAATTATTTGTTATTATCAATGCTAGAAAGCTATAATACTGTAATTTCAGTACTGGAAACCCAAAGTGAGTTAACTTATATATTTGCAAAAAGAAGGCTACTAACAGAGGACGAGAGGCGCCAAGGACACAATACCAAGTCAGACGTAAATCCACAGACGGCATTTAATTGTAATGTCTGGATGGAAAACCAGGACATAAAAAGTTCCAGTGTCGAATGAATAGAGGACAGCGATACCATGCTGGGCGAGGGCAAGAACGACAGGATAATGCAGGTCAAGGAGATACTGGACGAGGAGAAAATACCAGACCACAAGATAATACCAGGCAAGGATATGACACGCACGAGGCAACGTGGATGAGGAAATAACTGGAGAAATGGGTACAGACAAGGACATGGATATGATAAACGAGAAGGCAACTGGACCAGGGAACAAAGTGATGCAAAGGAAATTGCCCATTTCTCTACTGACCGCCGTTGCGCATCAAACAATTTTGTATGCTACCATAAATTGGATATAAAAGAGGGGTAATGTCGTACTTTCATAGGAAATTACAATTATCCATTTATTTGGTGGGGTTTATGTTGTTCTTTGATTTTCTGCTCAGTTTTGAGGTTAGTTTTGTAACAAATCGATGGCTCCTAACTCAACTATACTTCTATAGAATTATAGTTGACTCAGTATACTTAGGAGCCATCGAAATCTTCCACCAAAAAAACAGTATTTTACAACAATATGATTTGATTCACATCATCATCATCATCATTCTCCTGCTAACACTGACGCATTGCTAACAGCTTACCACGCAGGCCTGCACCGTCTCCCCCACCACCACACCCACCTCTAAACATTACCCAACATCTGAAACCCATTGCTGAAAGGCTGGAGATCGTCTCGGCAGACCTACGCGTTCTGCGTGACAAAGAGCCTCCAATCCAGGCGCCTCCGGCGCTGAATCTGGAGGCGGAACTCGCAGTCGGCGAGGTAAAAAAGACGCTCCAAGTTATACAAAAGGGGGTAGCAGACCTGGGCAAAGCGGACAGACCGCCTCAACATCAGCAGGGCCTCAAAACCTTTGCTCAGGTCGCCAGTACACCCAAGGCCCCCAAACCCTACACATTACCCAACCACACCCTGATCGTCTCGTCGACGGACCCCTAACACACTGGGGAAAACGTAATCGAGAGGATCAGGACCGCCCTGGACCTAAAAACGACTGGAGCCCGTGTCGACACCGTCAGGAAAGCGCGGAACCAGAAAGTGGTCCTCAGATGCGCGACCAAAACGGACTTGAATATCATCAGAGATCAAGTCCGGTCGAACGCAGGGTTTAAGGTCCAGGAGCCGAAACCCCAGAACCCGCTCGTCTGCATCAGGGGAGTGCTGTTCAGCTACAGCGACGGGGAGATCGTCGATCTCCTGAAAGCAGAACAAACATCTTCTGCAGAACGTCGCTGTAGATGGACTGACACTTCGGGTGCGTTATAGGAAGCGCGCGAGGAACCCCCACGAGTGCCACCCAGTTCTGGAGCTCTCTCCGGAGCTCTGGAAGTACTACACAGCAGCCCAGAAAGTGCATGTGGGCATAAAGCGATGCCCAATCGAGGATCAGTCCCCACTAGTCCAGTGCACAAAGTGCCTTGGATATGGACACAATAAGTCCATATGCAAGGCCGGAAAAGAAGCCTGCAGCTACTGCAGTGGCGCACACAAAGTGGAGGACTGCCTCACAAGGGCTGAAGGCAAACCGCCCACATGTATAAACTGCAAAACAGCACACGGGTCGGCCAGCGACCTGGCACACACAGCGTTCAGCGAAGACTGCCAGGAACGCCAAAAGTGGGATGGAATAGCAAGGTCGCGCGTTTCCTACTGCTAAGGGCGACCACGAGAACACAACCAACCAACCAGTCACCTCCGAAATCGCATCAAAACCGACAGCAAGATTGCGTTTCGTCCAAGTAAATCTGCAGCGCTCAAAGCTGGCCACAGAAGAACTCCATTTGGTGGCTCAGGAAAGGGGAATTTCAGTAGCACTTGTTCAAGAGCCCTATGTAGGAAGAACAGGTGTGATGAAACAAAGCCCCGGCACGCAGGTCATCCAGTGCAGCCTCAACCGCCAAAAACCAGTCAAGGCGGCGATCGTTGTTTTCGGAAACAATCTGGAGGTCATCCACGACCCCCAGCTTGTAACTGAGAACATCGCCGCCGTCTTACTGAAGGTAGGCCAGCTCACTTTTGGGGCGCTATCGGTCTATTTCGAGGGTGACCAGGACATCGAACCATACCTTTCAGTAACACAAAACATAACACAAAAACTGCAAACAAACAATATCCTGGTGGGAGGAGACGTGAACGCCTGGAGCCAGTGGTGGGGAAGTGTCTCCGAAAACCATCGCGGGGCGACGTACAGCTCCTTCCTCAATGAGCGGGACCTCCATATCCTAAACACAGGTTTTACGCCGACGTTCGAGATCTACAGCGGAGACAGGTGGTGCACAAGCATCGTTGATGTGACTGCTTGCAGCTCGTCGCTGCTGAGCAAGGTGGAGAAGTGGCGTGTGGATAGAAGCCTAACAACCTCGGACCACAATGCTATTACCTTCTCGATGCGCTTAGAAAAGGCTTTGGAACCCTTGAAGCCAATTTCGACGCGCATCTACAACACCAAGAAGGCAAAGTGGTCCGAATTCAACACGCACTTCAAGACCAGCCTGGCGGAAGCAGACATCACACCAATTAGAGTCTCGAACGTCCCGGGACCTGAGGATCTGGAGACGATCATCACATCGTACACTCAGACCATCCACCGCTCATGCGAGGTAACGATCCCAAAACTGGGGTTGCCTAAACGCGACGCGAAGCCCCCATGGTGGACTCCTTCTCTGGACCGTCTCAAAAGAGATGCGACGACGAAGAAGAGAAGGATCCGGAATGCAGCCGCTAGCCGGAGACACTTCACCATCCAGGAATACATTCAGGCGAAGCAAACGTACACCACAGCAGCAGCGGAAGCAGCCACTACCAACTGGAAGGAGTTCTGCTCGAAGCAGGACCGAGAGAGCATGTGGGACGGCATCTACAGGGTACTAAGGAAAACAGCCAGAAGACAGGACGACGCGCTCCTGAGAAACACCACAGGCGAGACGCTCAGTCCAGAGCAATCTGCGGATCTTCTGGCAAAAACCTTCTACCCTGACGATTTAACGGATGCCGAACAGCCGTACCACATGAACCTGAGAAGGCTAGCGGAGGACAAGAACCCTCAAGGTCTGTCTGCCGACGATCCGCCCTTTACGACCGCGGAGCTGGAAATGGTTCTCCAAAACCAAAATCCGAAAAAAGCCCCCGGTCCCGACGGATTAACAGCAGACATCTGCACAGCGGCAATAAACTGCGATAGGGAAGTGTTCTTAGCGATAGCCAACAGGTGCCTGTCGTTGTCTCACTTCCCGAAGCAGTGGAAGGTCGCCCACGTGTGCATTCTCCGCAAGCCAGGAAAGGACGACTACACCAGCCCAAAGTCGTACAGGCCAATAGGTCTGCTCTCGGTCCTAGGAAAGATAGTCGAGAAGCTCCTAGTCGGCAGACTCCAGTGGCACTTCCTACCTACACTGAACGCAAACCAATACGGTTTCATGCCGCAGCGCGGAACCGAGGACGCCCTCTATGCTCTGATGGAACACCTACGAGCCGAAATCAAGGCCAAAAAGATTGTGCTTTTGATATCATTAGACATAGAGGGGGCCTTCGATAACGCGTGGTGGCCAGCACTCAAAAGACAGATGGTAGTCAAGAACTGTCCCAAAAACCTCTACGCTCTCGTCGCCTCATACCTGGAAGACCGGAACATCAGGGTCAACTACGCCAGAGCGACTAGCGAGAAGGGTACCACAAAAGGATGCGTCCAGGGCTCAATTGCCGGACCCACGTTTTGGAACCTTATCCTAGACTCACTCCTACACAAGATGGCGAGTAGGGGGGTATACTGCCAAGCCTTCGCAGACGACGTCGTCCTAGTTTTCTCGGACTTTACAGCCGGTCCCCTGCAGCTATCAGCCAACGACGTGCTAGACACAGTATCGGAATGGGGCGTCCAAAAGAAGCTTCGTTTCGCCGCGCACAAGACCAATGCGATGGTGCTAACGAGGAAGCTTAAATACGATGTTCTGGTACTCCACATGTCAGGCACACGGTTGAACCTAGTCGAAGAGGTCAAGCTGCTAGGCCTAACAATAGACTCCAAACTTCAACGCGCACGTGTCTGCGACCTGTAAAAAAGCTGCAGACATCTATAAGCAGCTGGCATGCGCGGCAAAGGTGACTTGGGGTCTCAACGGAGAGATAATTAGGACGATATACGTGTCGGTGATAGAGCCCATCGTGATGTATGCAGCGAGTGGGTGGGCTCCCGCTGCTGAGAAACTGATGACGAGAAATCAGTTTGACTCACTGCAGAGGGGTTTCGCACAGAAGATCTGCAAAGCATACAGCACGGTGTCTCTGACATCGGCACTTATCCTGTCAGGCCAACTCCCCTTAGACCTCCGGGTAATCGAGGCAGCAACCCTGTTCAAGATCAAGAAGGGTCATTCCCGAGAGTTCATACCACTGGGCTGCGAGCTGGAGTGCGACGTGCACCACTCCAAAAATCCCCACCCAGCGCTACTCACAACAACAGAGTATACGCGCCTAGAGGACTTGACTCCCAAAACCCTGGAAACCCACCAAGTAATCGGTCCCCAGATATACACCGATGGCAGCAAGATAGAGGGGAAAGTCGGCGCCGCCCTAACTTGGTGGGAAAACGTGAAGGAGACCAGGTCCAGTACCGGTCCAGGAGCGGCTTGGAGCCTCATAACACAGTCTTCCAATCGGAAATGTACGCTCTCTTCAGAGCTGTCAAGATGGCAAGAGAATCCAGGGCGGCCTCTGTAAGCATTTTATGTGACTCAAGATCGTCACTTGACCTGCTGAAGAGACCGTCTGTCACTCACCACTTGGCACTCCAAATTAAGAGAAGTGTCCGGGAGATCAGAGAGGAAGGCAGAGAAGTGAGGCTTTTTTGGCTCAAGGCCCACGTGGGAACGGCCGGGAATGAGAGAGCGGACGAGCTGGCCAAGGAGGCAGCTCTAACCAAAGAGACAGCAGACTACAGCAAGGTCCCCGTATCGTTCGTGAGGAGGAAGATACGGGAGGAGACTATAAAAAAGTGGCAAGCGCGATACGAGTTCTCGAGCACGGGAGCGGTCTCAAAAGTGTTCTTCCCAGACGTCCCAGACGTCCTAGCGGCGAAAAGAACACTTAGGGACACAGCTCTCACACCGGTCCATGTGCAAGTCCTAACAGGACATGGAGGATTCTCAGCGTATCTCCACCGCTTCCATCTCAAAGATACAGCAAAACAGACGCAACCTTGCCTCGTCGAAACCGATTACCACAAACCACCACAACAACAACAGCACTCACATTAACACAAACTACTCACACTAACACCAACCAACAACCAGCAATAACAGCACCAGCAACACAAACAGCGGCAGCAGAAGCCAGACCTCAACCAGCCCCTTGCACCATGCCCACCACGCAGTTTCTGGCGTGCGGAGGAGACGGAGTCCCAGGCGTCAGGCTGCGAGGAGTCGCTCTGTTCATGAACAGAGAAGGAGAAAGGCTGGGCATAAGCTTCTTCTTTGACGAGATTAGCAGCTCGCCCTGCACGCCTACCACCTCCGGACTCGTCGCTCAGCTCCGCCCTGCCACCTGCGGAATCCAGCCCCATCGTGAGTGCTGTGACACCGGCCGTGGCAGTTGCGTCGAGTTCGAGCGACGAATATTTTTCCCCGCCGACGTCGCCAACACCCGTACGCCGGCAGGGGAGAGGCCGGCCACCGAACAGCTTGGGACTTAGGGGCCATCCGGCCCCGAGTCGGGTCCCCGCTACCGGTGGTTGTGTGCAGCGCATGAGATGGACTCAGTCTATGAACGAGAACGTCATGCGCGCATATTACAGGTCTACAGAGGGGGAATTAACCTCACTGCGTACCGCGATAGGATGCTGTCTCTGTTCCAGGAACTGGAACCAACCGTGAACGTTTCGGCCCAACGACTGTCGGATCAGGTGCGGGTCATCCAACGCAATCATAGGTTGGATGATATCGCACTTGATAGGCTGCGCTCAGAGGTACTGAGCAACCATATCGTCTCGACTTCGGCACAAACTGCGGCACAAGCGTCAACTGTTGATGCCATCCCGCCGCGGTCCAATCATGTTGAAGAAGAGGATGATAGGGTTGACACAGTAAGTAGCCAGTGCAACGTCCGACTGAGGAGCGCACTGGAGGATGCATTATGCGAGGCCTGAGTTCGGTAGGTCCACTCCTACCGAACTCAGGCCACGTTTACCACGATTACCCATGCACAAAAAAAATAGGGCGCTGGTGTGTGCCTTGGACTCGCAGCTCAAGAATTTCTTCGAGAGCAGCGAGGATCTCGTTGATACACACTCGATCCTGTACTGTGCGGCTGTGGCGGCATGTCGTTTAGCTAACGTAAAATTTCCAAGTTGTGACGGAGCTACTCGACCAAAACCAGCCGTACCAGCCTGGCAGCGCAGGATCGAGCGTCGTATCGATGGGGCCAGGGTACTCATCGGCAAACTATACTGCTTCAGGGAGGGCAATACACGACCACGAGTGATGCGCTTTGTAAGGCGGGCATTCTCGGGGACTGGAATCAGCCCTCGAGAATACATATCCCGTGTCACAGAGCGCATCGACTTCCTGAAGCAGAAAGTTTGTGCATGGGCGAGCCGAATTCGACGGTATAAACGGCGGGTGGATCGATACACGCAGAATCGCATGTTCCAGAGCGATGAAAGGTGGGTGTATAGAACTTGGGAGCGACCTGAACAAAATGTGACAGATGTATACCGCCCGGATGATGCCACCACAAGTGCATTCTGGTGCAGCATCTGGTCGGTCCCCGTCTGTCACACTGAGGCTGGCTGGATGCGGGATGTCGAGCGAGTGTGTGAATCTGTACCAGAAATGGAAACAGTGCTGATTACGCCATCAGACGTTGCCAAAGCGGTCCGTCCGTTACCGAATTGGAAATCACCGGGACCGGACGGACTGCACAACTTTTGACTGAAATGGCTAATTAGTTCACACACTTGCCTGGCATCTCAGTTCCAGTCATCCTTAGAGTCTGGGTCGCTACCGCAGTTTCTAACAACAGGCGTTACCCACCTGCTCCATAAATCAGGTAGTCCCGCGGAACCCAAGAATTATAGACCGATTACGTGTTTATCGACGGTTTATAAACTTCTTACATCCATTTTGAGAGCGAAAATTAATACGCACATTGTGAGTAATTCGATTATGTCTGCCTCTCAAAATGGATGTAGGAATGGGTCCCGCGGTACTAAGGAGCTACTCCTCATAGACATGGCCATTAGCCAACAGGTTCGTCGATCCCGCAAGGATCTGTCGACATGTTGGATAGATTACAAGAAGGCCTACGACTCGGTGCCACATACATGGCTCATGAAGGTGCTGGAGTTGTACAAGATAGATGCAACTCTACGCACCTTCCTTGAGTCGTGTATGAGGCAATGGAAGACAGTCCTTCGTTATCCAGGATGTCGACAGATCCAGGGAAATGATGAGCTTGTATGGATTAAACGGGGAATATTTCAGGGCGACAGTTTGAGTCCACTTTGGTTCTGCTTAGCCCTGAATCCTCTAAGTACACTACTGGAGGATTCAGGTCTAGGCTATCGGTTGAGGAGAGATGGTCAGGTCATATCTCACCTCCTTTACATGGATGATTTGAAACTCTTTGGCGGTTGGATCAAGCGCCTGATTCAGAAGGCAGTACTCCTTGATACGGCTCGCATTGTGAGGAGGTTCCTGTCTCTGGAGCCCTAACCACCGGTAGCTTGGACCCTGCTCCCGACACCGGCGGATAACTATTTTTTTATTTTTTTAAATGTTTTTTATACTTATTTTTTATATTTTAAGAAATATTTAAAAATGTAAGAAAGTAAGGTAGCTAAATAAATGAACGGAATAATAATAATAAAAAAAAACAAGTAATAATATAATAATAACCAACTAATACTTATAATAAAATAACGCACAAGCATGCCTTCCAATAGCAAAAAAAAAAAAAAAATATATGTATATTTTTAGTATATGGATGGACCCACGTAGATAATAAGTTTAGTTATAAGCTTAAAATGTGTCCGACGTAGGAGCACGTTAATTGCAAACCCTTCAAAATGTCATAAACAATAAAAATACGTAAAAAAAAGCGCGGATGACCATGTCCGCGGTAGTACTCATAATAAAAAAATAAAAAAAACAGCTTACCACGGCCTAGTTTCATCGCACCTAAGGTATGGAATTATCCTTTGGGGCAATTCGACTGACCTTTCAAAGCCCAAAAACGGTGTATTAGGACGATGTTTAAATTAGGTTCGACTGACAGTTGTAAGTATTTCATTAATTATAACATATTGACATTACCGTCTCTGTACATATTCGAAGTTGTCATGTTTGTAAAATGTAATCGGCAATTATTTCCACGCATGGCAGACAAAGTTAGTCGCGTCAGACGCGATAACACTATGCTTTGCTCACATGGTTCCAAAACAGTATTAATGCGGAAAAGTGTATTTTGCATGGCGCCTTTAATTTTTAATAAACTTCCTTAGGGATGGAGGGAACTAAGCGCACATATACTAAAAAAGCGGCTAAAAATATATCTAGCTGGGAAAGCATACTACAGTATTTTAGAATTTTTAAATGACAAAGTGTAATATGACGAATTTAACAAATACTGACATTTTATAATTTTGACAATTTATAATTAGATTATAGGACAATTTAATTCGAATTTATAATTTATTGTTTTAATTTATTTTTTCGTGATATTGTTTTTAGCTTTGTTTAAATACCTAGGAATAACTTTTCTTAGCTACATATTTGTATGCCACAAAGGCCGAACATGACGGATCTTTTTTGTTTATGAACATCCTGCATGCCTTGTATGTATACTCATGTTTCTACAAATAAATATCTTATCTTATCTTTATATTAATACATCTCAGTATATTTCAAATTTAATAGTGTAAATAATATTCATAATTCCCTTTTTTTGGAGCAAATATTGGAGCAAAGTAAGACCATTTTACGGTACCTAATGTTTTACTTGGTATGTTTAAGGAATCATGGAATATCTCCAATACATCAGCTATTATTAACTTTAAGGTTCTATGCATTTGGAACAATGTTAATATCAGTGGCAGATTTTATAGGAGTTTCGAAAACATCAGCATGCCGTATTAGAATAGAATAGAATACAATACTCTTTATTATGTACACCATATAAATTACAGACATATATATCTACAAACTGTACAAAGGGTGACACAATGGGCGGTCTTATCGCTAAAAGCGATCTTTTAAAGACAACCTTTGGATGGATTAAAAAGGGAAAGGACAGACAAACACTGTAGGTAGTCTGTGGTGTACATACATAAAGTATATAATACTAATATATAGAAATATATACATATAATAATAAACATGAAACATGAGCAAAGAAAATATAATGATGATGTTTAAGGAGACAGGAAGTGTTTTTTAACCATAATTTTAAAAGTGGACAAAGATAGAGCACGCCTTACCGACACGGGCAAGTCATTCCATAACCGTACTGCTTGAACTGTAAAAGATTTGTCGTAGAAACTGGTGGAATGCATCGGCATCTCTAGTCTCAGGTTTTCCGATGACCTCAGATATCTATTATGTGTGTCATGAAGGAACTTGAAACGTTCTTTAAGATAAGTAGGGGTTTTAGGATTAAACAAAATACTGTAGAGCTGAAACAAGATATGAGAATTCCGGCGAAGACGTATGGGAAGCCACTTGAGCTTTGTACGAAATTCTGAAATGTGATCATATTTGCGCAGGCCAAATATAAATCTTATGCAAAAGTTTTCAAGTCGCTCAAGTTTATCTAGTTGTGCCTCAGTAAGATCTGGATAACTGACATCAGCGTAGTCAAGAATGGGAAGTAAAAGGGATTGTGCAAGCGCAGTTTTAGTGGCAGTTGGAAGAAAGTTCCGCAATCGTTTCAGTGACTTACCAGATGCAAAAATTTTGCGACTTACCTCCTGTAGCTGAGGACCCCAAGAAAGATGTTTGTCGATCCAAACCCCAAGGTTCTTAACCTTTTCGCTGAAAGGAATAGCAGTTCCGTTAAATTGAACCTGGGGAAGTTGCGACCAGTTAATCTTGGGGATCATCCTTGAGCTGCCAACAACAATGACTTGAGTCTTCGATGGGTTAACCTGCAACCCATGCGCCTCACTCCACTCACAGATTGACACCAAATCCTTGTTGATGATATGAACGGCATCAGCCAAATTCGAGTAGTCGGCTTGCTTATAAATTTGCAAATCGTCTGCATAAAGGTGGTAGGAAGAAAGAAGTTTTTTGGTAATGGAGTTTATAAATATTGTGAAAAGTAAAGAAGATAAAACGCCACCCTGAGGTACACCGGCAGAAGTATAACACCACGAAGAGTAAGACTCTTCTATGCATATGCGTTGCCGGTGGCCATACAGGTAACTACGAAACCAGTCGCCGTTGGAGATATGTTAAGCGAGCGAAGCATGCCAAGCAGGACATCGAAATCGACAGTATTGAATGCATTACTAAAATCTAGTAAGCAAAGAACTGTCAGATTTCCTCCCTCCAAGCCTAACCGTATGTCATCAGTGACGTTAACTAAGGATGTAGTGGTGGTGTGACCAGGACGAAAACCGGATTGGAAAGGATTCAGCAGACTATTCTTACAAAGAAAAGTACTAAGCTGATTGTGGACAAAGCGTTCTAGGACTTTGGAGAGGAAAGGCAAGATGGATATAGGACGGTATTCTGAAAAGGAAGTAGGATTGGATTTTTTGGGTAAAGGAATGACTTTGGCCTCTTTCCACATCGATGGAAAGGCACCATAGGATATAGAGTAGTTTAGGATATAGCATAAGATAGGAAGGATCTCGTCGAGGACAGGGAGTATCATTTTTCGACTCACACAATCACTACCAACTGCGTCAGACGTGATTGAAACTATGCCGTATTGTACATGATGTCAGTAATGCTATAGCACAGCTGTATAGCAGATGCATACCGATTACTCAGATTGGAGAAGAATTTAGAAACCGTAAAGGGTACTTTTCCATTAATGTGCAAGCAGCTTGCAACTCCAATTTGCAGTTTATGAATGTAGTGGGTCGCTGGCCAGGTTCTGCTCATGATGCCACTATATTTAACAGTTTAGGACTGCGTGGACATTTTGGAAATAAGTGACTGGTTACTGCGTACTGCTGGGATAGTGCATATCCTTTGAAGCCGTATCTCTTAACTCCTTTGTTAAATCCAGTAAAACGAGGTGAACAACTTTATAATGAAGCCCACATCCGAACTAGAAATGTCATTTAAAGGTATGTAGAGGATAAGGAATAGCTATCCTTACAGTTTGATTTGACTGTCTGGCATTCATTTACATATGTATTATATTAATTTATTACGTATTTTCATAAAGGTGTTTTGGAGTTTGGAAACGGAAGATTTCCAGTTGTGGCTTTAAACTTACGTCTAAGTCTTTTAAGAGCCATTGCAGTAATTATTGCTACAGCAGTACTACACATCATTTGTAGATTAAAAAGCCTAGATGATATTCCACCAGAGGTTGAGATTCCAGATGTTGATGCAGTGCCTAAACCTAATAATACTGAGGCAAATAATAATCAGACCTTAAGAGAAACTTTGATCACAGAATATTTCAATGAGTGAGTTATGCAAATCATATTAATACTCAATGTAAATAGTAGTAATATACATATATGTATAATACTCGTACACAACCCAATTAAACAATTTTCATCAAAACTTAAATAATTTGATAACCACCCTGGGTGGGTGGTTATCAAATTATTTAATGTGGACATTTTTATTATAATTGTTGATTTTAACTTCGGTAAGGATGTAGTATGGCCCAGCCAAAGTGACAATGCTAAACTAAACCCCACAGGTATGACTTCCCAACACATTATACATTTCTTTGATACTATAAACACTTGTAACTTGTCTCAATATAATAGTGTGCGTAACGTTAATGGAAGATTATTAGATCTTGTTTTTTCAAACGGATTACTAAAAGTGAAGGAATGTTGTGACCCACTTGCCATGTGCACAGTGGATTCGCACCACAAACCGTTAGTTATACACGCTTACTTTATTCAGATACACAAATGTTTTGACACAGCGCAAAGTACCTGTACTACCAAGCCGATTATCCTGCTATAATAACTGCATTGGATCGGGTAGATTGGAGCGAGTTTTTATCTGCTGAATCTCTGGACCAAGCTGTTTGCCTCTTTTATAATAAACTTTACGAACTCAGGGACTTACACATTCCGGTTAAAACAATTAAAAAAGCTGCTCATCCCCCTGGATCACTCGTGCATTGATTAAAGTTTTAAATGAAAAATATAAACATCATCACAAATATAAAATATACGGTAACTTATCGGATTATCACTCCTTTGTTCTCTTGCGAAGCCGCGCCAAGCAGCTAGAGAAAGAATGTTTTTCTGCTTATATGGCAAAAATAGAAGCCTCAATCGTCACTAACCCTAAATTATTCTGGTCGTACGTGAAAGGTAGAAGGCGTAATAACACCTTGCCTAAAGTATTTCACTATATGGATAGGACCGCGGACACAGGTGAGAATGTGACTGAACTTTTTGCTTCTTACTTTCAGTCAACCTTTCAGGACACTCCTTCAAGTGATGTAAATGTGAATCTTAATACCCATTTTACTACATCAGTATGTTTGAGCTCTGTTACAGTTTGTCCGGATTGAGTATTAAAACTACTTAAAACTGGATCCGTCGAAATCGGGTAGACCAGACATGATCCCTCCTATTTTCATTATAAACTGTGCAAAGAGCCTAGTGGAACCCATCTGTTTTTTGTTTGACTGGTCGTTAAAATGTGGTATCGTACCTAATATGTGGAAGTCTGCCTTTGTCACACATATCTTCAAAAAAGGAGACAAATCCGACGTACAAAACTATCGACCTATATCTAAATTATGTCTTTTTTTAAAGTTTTAGAGAAACTAGTGTATACGGAAATCTACTCGGCTATGAAAAATCACTTTAGTGAGGAGCAGCATGGATTTCTCAGAAAACGGTCTACTACCACCAACTTAGTATTGTCCAACGACATCATAACGGATGGAATGGAGGGAGGTCATCAGGTGGACATAATTTACACTGACTACAGTAAATGTTTTGACAGAATAGATCATCGTGTGCTTCAACAGAAGTTATTGTCTGTGGGAATACACGGTGATTTGTTTCGATGGTTTTCGTCGTATATAGAAAATAGATCACAGGCGGTCATGTTACGGGGATATAAGTCTCGATGGAATTCTATCCCTTCAGGAGTCCCTCAAGGTTCAATCTTGGGTCCATTATTATTTATTATATTTATTTCAGATATTAAAACCTGTTTTAGAAACACACACATCCTTTTATACGCAGATGATATGAAGATCCTTAAATTGGTGCGTACATTATCTGACGCGGAGCAACTCCAGTCCGATCTGGACAGGTTTGTGGTATATTGCAGGCATAATAACCTACAGCTTAATGTGTCTAAATGTTTTCATGTACCGTTTACACGGCAAAGAAGTTTAATTGACTTTACGTATAAATTAGATGGTCACTACATAAAAAAACTGGATAGTGTTAGAGATCTCGGCGTGGTACACGACAGTAAACTAATTTTTGAGTAGCATATAGAATCCATCGTAAAGAAGGCCTCCAAAGCTATGGGATTCATAATACGAACCTGTTCTGACTTTCATTCTCTGAAACCAGCAAAGGTACTTTACTGTTCTTACGTGCGCAGTACCCTTGAGTATGCTTCCCAAGTACGGAACCCCCAGTATGATACGTATAAATCTCGTATTGAACTAGTTCAGAGGAAATTTATGAGATATCTAGATTTCAAGGCGCAGCAGTTTTCAGACGGCTATGCACACCGGTGTAAGCGTTATAACTTTTTACCATTAGAATTAAGGCGTAATATTAATGATATTTGTTTTCTTGTCAACATTGCTAATGGATCAATCGATTGTCCCGATTTACTTAGTAAAATTTATCTTCGCACCAATCAAAATAACCTAAGATTACGACCATTATTACAAGTACCGTTTACAATGACAAATTATAGGTGTAACGCTTTTTGTATACGCAGTGTAATATTATTCAACAACCTGCCATCGCATTTAGAAATTGATTTATTTTGTACGAGTGCGTTAAGAATCAGGAAAATCTTGTATATTAAATATTTCAATGGGTGAATGTTTGTGGTTTGTCGCGGCATGCCTACCTATTTTCCATGCCTTTTTCTCTATTGTTTTTTCTTTAATCATCTTCTATAACATTGTAACATATATGTGGAAGCTTGTAATTAGCAATTGTCAGTTGTTTACTATTTCGTTACCATTTACGTGTATTAGTCTGTAAGCTTTCTTAAAATTGTAAAAATAAAATAAAATAAATAAAAATAAATAATAGTTATGCCATAAACTTCATTTCTTATTCTATCCATTCGTGTAACACCACACATCCCTCTTAACATTCTCATCTCAGCTACATGCCAGGGATGTGTGGTGTGGTACTTATGAGAAGAAGTTTTAATGTTAAGTTTTCGTTAGGTAGGTTGTTAGGTCATTTTTTTTTATTTGTAAGTATATTTAGCTATTAATTTACTTTTTTTTCAGATATATTTAGATTTAGCCCGGTGGAGCCCTATGAGGATTCGGGTTCGGAGTATGTCCCAGAACAACGTAGCTGGAGCTCATCAAGGAGTTTACAAGACATTCTTGGGGACTCATCTACTGAAGGTAATGAAGAGGGTCAGTCATCTGTTTCTATAAACAAAGATACAAGGAAGCGTATGCGCAAAGAAAATTTATGGAAAAAGAATATGAGGAAAAATAAACGAGCTAGAGGTGAAGCATACGTAAATACTAAAGGCGTTCTCGATCCCGCTAAACAAATAGATACAGGTCTTCAATGCACCTGCAATGAAAAATGCCATGAGATAATTGTACACGAAAGACAAAAACAACTTTTTTCAAAGTTTTATGCCCTAGCAAATTTTTATTTGCAAAGTGCGTACGTATATTCACTCATACAGGTTGTGATAAAAGCAAGGTCTTATGTGAGAGTCAGAGATACTACATCGGATTGGGTAGCTGGAAACATCAAATCAAAGCCCAAGGAGTTTCTCGATTGTATCACTTACCAGACGCGAACGGAAAACATATTCGTGTAAGTCATTTTTTAAGCAAGTTTTTAAAGTATCGGACGGACGCCTCACAAGGGTTCTGAAAAATAAGCCTCTTGGCGATCCCGCTCCCATTGATAAAAGAGGCAGGCATATTCCGTCAAATAAAACTCCAGAAGCAAAAGTAAACCAAGTAAAGGATTTCATCAATACTTTTCCGAAATATGATTCTCACTACACAAGACACAAAAGTGAAACGAGACAGTACTTGCCTCCTCCCTTAAATTTGTCAATTATGTATTCTGAATACAAAAGTAAGGTTGTAGGACCAGTTTCAAAATACATATTTGAAAAAATATTTAATGAAAATTTCAACCTCACGTTTCATGCTCCTGTGCAGTACTCATGTAAGAGATGTGACAATTTCAAAGTTAAAATTGAGGCTTGCGATAACAACGACCTTCTAAAAAGACCGAGCTTACTGTCGCCAAAGAACTTCATTTGAGAAAAGCAGAATCCGCGATGAAAAATTTAAAACTTGACATGCAAAATGCGAAGCAGGATACTGCAGATACTACCGTCATAATCTTTGACTTAATGAAGACTCTCCCAACACCAGTAATTTCAACCGGTATTTGCCACTACAAGCGTCAGTTGTGGACCTACTGTTTAGGTATTCACAATGCTGGTATATGTCTATGATTGTACCCATCGTAAAAGATCGCCGCGTATACCCAGTCTGCATAACTTGTTGAGCAGAATGACGTGATCGACACGATCAAAAGCTTTTTCGAAATCCGTGTAGATCACATCAACCTGCCCACCGCCATCTGTATTATCAAGGACAAAATTTGAAAAGCTAGCATAAGTAGCCATGTTCGAAATTTTAAATTCGATGACATCGTTATTAAGGCCGCCATTTTGTTTACAAATTTGATGACATCGTAGGGCCCCATTTTGTTTACTAATACCAGTATGACGGTAATGTGAGATGAATGTGAATAAATAACAACTTTTTGTCCATGGTGATGATTTGATACTTATGTCTTCTTTTGTAAAAAAATAAATATTAATTAATATTTTTTGTTGACCTAGGATACCAATATAATTGAAGAAAAGCCACATCTATGCCAAACTGATTTTGCAAGAAATTTTGTAGAAGAAAAAATACAGCAATGTAAAGATAAATTGGTTTCTCCTCAATTTCCACCAGTGCCAGAAACCTTCAACGCTATGGTGAGTCAATTCAAAGTCATACCAAGTTTGATTCAAAACATACCGTCATTTCAAAGCATCAAGTCAAGTTTATACAGACATAGAAATACAATCGCTGGAATAAAAAGGCTTAAATGCAAAAATGTGGAAGAATTCCAAGTTCCAGAAGATTATAAGGATTTTCTTTTAGCACACTATTCATATAACTGCAACCGAATTGTAGTGTTTTGTATTGAAGAAGCCAAAAATGTAATCTGTGAGATTCATCATTTCTTATGTGATGGGACCTTTAAAAGCTGCACAGAGCCATTCACTCAACTTTACTCGATACATGCGAGACTTCAGAGGTACTGAAAATAGTACTAACATAATTCCGCTAATTTATGCATACATGAGTCGCCGTGATGAGGAATCCCATACAATTCTTTTCAATTTAATCAAAAGTCAAGTTCCTGGATGGCAACCTTCAAAGTTTTCAATTGATTTTGAGAAAGCTGCTATGAAGGCCATAAAAGCGACATTTCCGTCAGCTACACTTAAAGGATGTCACACACACTTTTAAAAAGCCATATGGAACAAGGGCCGTGATTTGAAACTTACATCTGCTGATATATTCAAATTTCGAGAGGTAGCATTGACTACAGTACTTCCATTACTGCCCGAGACAGAAATAAGAAACGGTTGGCTCTATATAACGCACAGGGATACTACGGATCCTGATATTTTAAACTTCAGGAAATACGTTGAAGTACAATGGCTAAAAGATGATTTTATACCAGTTTGGTGCGTTTTTAGGGAAAGGCATCGAACGACAAACGCTGTCGAAGGGTGGCACCACAAACTAAATTCAGCGATGAGCAAGAAAAACCCAAACATAATGCACGCTTTAAGCGTTCTTCGAGAAGGTGCATGTTTTTTCTTTGTGAAAAAAATGCAAATAAGTCAAAAAAAAGAACCGTCGAACAAACTACAATCACAATTTCAGATTAGTTATAAAGGAGACCCAATACATGAATCTAATGTAACAAAATTTCTTGGCCTATATATTGAGAACGATATGTCTTGGAGGACGCAAATTGACAATGTTTGTGGGAAACTTAGTAAGTTTTCCTATGCTCTTCGGATGTTGGGTAAAGTTGCAAACATGACCGCACTCTTAGCAGCATATCATGGTTACGTTGCCTCTACCCTGCGATTTGGCCTGATATTTTGGGGCAATGCTGCTAAAGTTGAGCAAGTACTTATAGCACAGAAAAAATGCATTCGAGCTATATGCAAAATAAAACGGACTGATTCATGCAAGCCACATTTCAAGAACTTGAAAATACTGACGGTACCATCTCTCTACATCTATGAAGCCTGTATTTTTGTAAAAAATAATATGCATCTTTATAGACATGTTGAAAGTCAGCGACGCTCAAATAAGTTGCAGTTGCTTTTCACAAAAACCAAATTTCTCCATAAAAGCATATATGCAATGGCTCCCAAACTATACAATAAATTACCAAATCAAATTATATCAGCTACCAACGTAAATAGTTTTAAGCGTCAGCTTTTTGAATTATTGAAAGACAAGGCATATTACTCTGTCGATGAATACCTTAATGACAAATTTTGATAAGATGATTTTGTATAATTTAATTTAATTTTGACAATTTAATTTTAGTGACATTTTATCATTATTAGGAGAGTTGATACGGTTATAATTAATGTAATTTTGATAACTTTAAAATTTGCTGACATTGTATTTTTTTTTTTTTTATGACTTTTGTACTAATTTAATTTTGTTATTTGTAATATTGCTGACATTTTATTTAATCTTATTTCTGTTCCGTGCAATTTTTGTATTATTTCATTTAATTTTTGACAAATTTTATTGCTGACATTGTATTTTATGAGATTTTGATTAATTTAAATTTGATAATATTTTGTATGCCTTTCGGCGGGACATAGGCTGGACCAAACATTTTTATAAAACATCATTGTAAGTACCCTGTGTTCACAAAATTAATAAATGAATGAATGAATGAAACGAAAAAAAAAAGTATGTGTATGGCTCAGAGGTAGCCAGTTAGTTAAAGTTGAGTTGTTGGATGTGAGTTGACGAAAACCACAGACTTCACGATAATTTCGTTTATTCGCACAAGTTACACTTAAGTTCGGTTGAATGCTAATCCGAGGTAATAGCGCTACGGCAGCTATTGGTCAACTAACTATTATAATTATAAAAGTAAATAAAACGAGTAGAAAAGTAGGTCGCCGCGTTAGCAATTTGCCTGTACGTGAACCGTACATGCTCCCGAGGGAAAAGTGGGATGAGCATCCATTACAAAGTAAATACTTAAAGTTAAATAGTAAACAATAGTATATGTGTCAAAGTATAAATGTAAAAGTATAAGTAGGTTTAACACTCAATTTAATTCGTCAAAGTGAAATGCTTTATTCGGCTGTCTTGCTTCGCTGTAAACGGGCTCCGCTGCTGTCGAAGGTATTTCTTGTAGCTCGATGTCCCCTCCAAAGTTATCCTTTCCTCTAGGTGTCACTCTTGTTTTGGCAGAGCGCGTTTTGACGCCTTTCTTTAGTTTGCACCATCGTTTAATGATAATATAGGGGGTAAGCACAGCGATTCCTCCCAACAACAAAGAAGTGACCGAGTAGAGATAGATGTCGTGACCTGACATGTCAGATGCCTTCGGTAATGTTTCTCTGTTTTTCTGGAATTCCAACTGCTGGTCTATTTTTCTTATTTCTACTGCAGTTGGCGCTTCTTGTTCTGTTTTTATATTTAATTTTGCATTCTTCCAGCCGAGGTCAAAGATGTTGTTAATTGTTGAATTTGTGGTTGGTATTTCTATCTCTGGTTCCATGTTAAAATTACTTCCCAGCTGATTGTGTGTAAATATCGTGGCGTCCTTTTTCTGTAGTAAGCACTTTGATTTCAACGTAATCACTCCAGTCCCGTCAATGACCGCTGGCGTAACTTGATCGTTACATATGACGCGCATCAGCTGTTTCCCGCACAGTGTAAATAGCCACATGTTCGATTTGTGAAGCTTTGTCCAGGTTTCTTTGCATGTTACGTCATTCAGGACGCATGATAAAGACTCTTGTTGGTTGAAGACTTGGGCCTCACATGGTGCGTCTTTACCGTGCATGTTGTAGACAGGATTTCGTGAGACACAAATGAATTCGTCTTCTCCGTATGAAATACATTGGCGCATGTCTTCGTCTTCCATTGTTATATAAGAGTTTTTTACAAAGTTGATTGCGATGAAGCTTGAACTTGGTTGTACGAGTTTTAACTGTCCTTGTCTAAGGAGCGGTATTGGTATGACTCGATATATCTTGTAGTCTTCATCGCTCAGCAAGGGAATGTGTATTTCAAAGAGCATATAGTTGTTTGTAATTCGAGCCTTTACATGGATGACGTCATAGATATTTTTCAAATCCCTTTGGATGTTCTTTACAGGTAACGACAGTCCCTGTGGCAACCTTCCGGATATTATGTTTAGCTGTCCGATCAGTTGGTTAGCCGGAAATAGATGGGTATCTAAATGTCCTCTGTAAATGTTGGCGAGTGCATTGATCAGCATTTCCAATATTCGATTTAAATCACTTATGATCAGAGTTGACGTCACGGCAGCGGAATTTATGTCATTCATCGTGAATAGCATTTGCGCCTTGTTCACAATTTTTGTGATTTCGCTGCAAGTTTGGTTCATGTAGACGCTCAATGTTTTGAATTGTTCATCCATAAAGGCAGTGTTTCTTTTTATAATGTTGTTTTCAGCCTCTACAATTATTGTTTGGTTTTTCATAAGTTGTAGTAGGTAGTCATCATTTGACTGTAGATTCTGTATGTCTCTTTCGTACTTTTCGGCAAAGTCTGCGTCGAGTACTCCGAAAAGAGTTCGTGATAATTTCCCAACTCCATCAAAGTAACCTCGTTTTGATCTTGAGTGTTGAGTAAGCAGCATAGAGTTGTAGTCTGCTAGATGACTCAGATCATGACGTAGGTGGCCGACAATTGTTTCGCAAGGCGTGTACTCATGTGATATTCTTTGGCATAGTTTATCTATTTGGTTCACATAATCATTGATCCGATCCGTTGCTTGCCAGTATGACGTTAAGTTGTAGTAAACCAATAGGGTCCATTCGTCATGTATTAATTGTATTTTCCCAGCTTCATCGAAGTAAATCGGATGGTTGCTCGGGATAGGTGTAACCTTCCAGTTATTCGTCGTTGGCGCTGATTGTGCAAATCCCGTCATTGCTAGCATAGTTAAGAGAACAAGTGACAGCCAATTGTTCTTGTTTCTTGTTGTGCCTCCCCGGTTTTTAGTTTCCGGAGTAGGTATCCGCTTCTCTTCTTCTTCGTTTACTCTTGGTTCTTCGAGTTTCAGCGGTAACGGTGACAGCTTCGTTATTGGTCGTTTAAGTGACCCTTTCCTAGTTCTCAAGGTAACAACCCGTACTCGACCATCGGCGCCTGGATGTAGTTCCTGGACTCTTCCTACAGCCCAGCGGCCAGGAGGTAAGTGCTCCTCTTTTACTAATACTAGGCTTCCTTCTTTCAGGTTTTCTTTTGGGTGACCGGGAGTGACCGGGAGTGACCGAGAGTTGAAGTGACCGGGAGTTAGATATTCCAGGTCTTCAACATCCTCTGTTAATGGGCACAGCGGTCGAGAGTTAAGACAGGCTTCAATTTGATTTAGTAAAGTAGTGAATTGTTCGAAAGTAAGCTTCTGTTCCCCCAGTACTCGATGCAGGTGATATTTCATAGCTTTGACGGCAGCCTCCCACAGGCCTCCAGCTGTTGGCCAAAGTGGTGCATTGAAATGCCACTCAATGTGTAAGTGGCTCATCTCATCGAAGAATTCAGAAGTCTTAAACGTATTGTGTCGTTCAAATTCCTGTTGAAGTAGTTTTGCTGCGCCCACAAAATTCGTTCCGTTGTCGGAGAATACGTGTCGGGGTGTACCCCTGCGGGCACACATCCTTTTGAATGCGGCGAGGAACGTTTGCGTAGTCAGGTCCGACACCAACTCCAAATGCACAGCCTTGGTCACCATGCATATGAAAATTGCTATGTAAGCCTTGCAAGTTTTTATTCCTCTTCCTTTGTTGATTTTCACATCAACATGTCCGGTATAGTCGACGCCTGTGTTTGTGAACGGTCTTGATGGAGTTACACGCTCCTTTGGCAAGTCTGCCATCAGTTGGACGTTTCGGTTTGGTTTGAAACGATGACATCGGACGCATTGTCGAAGCTCCTTCTTGACTGTCCTGCTACCTCCAATGACCCAAAATTTTTGACGTAAATGGGCCAAAGTGAGTCGGGCGCCGCCGTGGAGAGTGTCGCGATGAGCCTCTTGAATAATAAGCTCCGTTAATCTTCCTGTAGCCGGAAGAATAATAGGATGTTTTGCTTCGGGAGATAAAGTTGAGTAGCCTAATCGCCCCCTCACTCGCAGTATTCCACTGTCGTCGAGAAATGGGGTTAACTTCAGCAAGTTGCTTTTTGTTGATATTGGTCGATTTTTCTTTAAACATTCAATTTCGTCCCTATAGTTTTCATTTTGAACGTTCTTGATGACCAATTCTGTTGCTCCCATAATGTCTTGAGGTGACAAACACATAACCACCTTTTTGTTACCGCAGTCGGCTAAGTTATTGGTTGAGTTTAGTGTTCGTTTTTGCTTGCGAATGTTGCTCAGTCGTAAAATCCATGCAAGCACTCGTATTACGCGTTTATAATTACTGTTTTTATTCAGTAATGTATCAATTATTTCACAATTCTTGTATGTGACTGCGCAGCAATTTATTTCTTGCAACTCTGTGTTTGTTGTGTAGGTCAGGCGATTGTCTTGATGGATTTTTGGCATGTTTGTTTTCAACCAATCTGGTCCATTCCACCAAAGTTTGAACTCTAGGAGTTGAAAAGGTGTGAGCCCTCTAGTTGCACAGTCAGCCGGATTTTCATCTGACTTCACATAGTTCCAGCAGTTTGCTGAGATAATACTGTTTATTTGTTTCACTCTGTTAGCTACATATTTTTCCCATCGGTTTATGTCGCCCTGCAACCAGGCTAAAACGACCTTGGAGTCACTCCAGCACTTTAAATGTAGGTTTTTATTGCAGAGAGTGTTCTGAACCTTTTCTAGCAGTTTGGCTAGTAAAACGGCCCCGCAAAGTTCCATTCTTGGTACAGTTACCCTATTGCTAATTGGTGCAACCTTTGTTTTTGCCGTTATTAGTGTAGTCTTGTATTCACCGGCTTGATCTTTCACTCGGCTGTAAATGACGCACGCGTAAGCTTTTTCGCTTGCGTCGCAAAACCCGTGTATCTCTAGGTTGTTTTCTTGACATTGTAACCATCGTGGTATGGAAAGTTTGTTTAGCAACGGGATATCTTTTCTTATAGTTTCCCACTCCGTAGCGAGATCGTCGGGTAAGCATTCATCCCAGTTGGTTTTGCTTATCCAGATTTTTTGGAACAGAAGTTTGGTTTTTATTGTAAGCGGCGACAGTAATCCAAGTGGGTCGTATAGCTTGCTTATTTCGCTCAGTAGTACGCGTTTTGTCAGTTTTTTCTTGATTGGTAGATCCCATTGATATGTGAAGCTATCGTTGTCTTGATTCCACCTCATGCCCAACATTTTTGAGTTTGTTGTTTGTTCTGGGCTGAAATCGACGTTCGTATTGCGGCTCTTTTGATCATCTCGCAAGTCTTCCAAGATAATCGGTTCGTTCGTTTTCCATTTTCTCAAGTTAAATCCTCCCTTTTTCAGCAACTCAATTAGCTGTGTGACCAGTGTTTTCGATGCGTCGACAGTATCCTGCCCGTAAACCAAATCATCCATGTAGAAGTAGTTTTTCAGGATGTGTCCAGCTTCCTGACAGGTATCTTTTTCATCTTCTGCGAGTTTATGTAGAGTGCGCATTGCCAGATATGGTGCGCTTTTCGTTCCATAAGTTACTGTGCCCAACTGCCAATCTTGTAGAGGTTCGTTAGGGGAAGATCTCCAGATTATAGTTTGCAGGTGTTGCTGTTTTTCGTTCAGCCAGATAAACCGATACAGTTTTTCTACATCTGCCGTAAAGACGTATCTGTACGTTCTCCAATTAATTAGTAGCGTCAGTATATCCTTTTGTAAGTTCGGACCGCAGTACATGTGATCGTTGAGACTACTGTCTCCTCTTTTCTTGTACGACGCGTTGAACACTACTCTTAGTTTTGTTGTAGTGGACTCAGCTCTCAACACGCCATGGTGAGGTAGGTAGACTTGGCCCCTACTTTCTCCTGTGACAGGTTTCATGTGTCCCATAGCGATGTATTCGTTCATAAAACGCTTGTACTCGTAACTAAGTTCTTTGTTTTTCAGCATTTTCCTTTCCAGTTGAAGGAACTGTGCTAATGCTTGTGACCTTGCATTTTTTAAGTTTGTTTCAAAGTTAGGCTTCATAGGCATTTGTACCACATATTGACCGTTCGCCAATCTTGTAGTAGTTGTGTTGTAATATTCCTCACAGTGCTGTTCCTCACTAGTTGATGATGATTTGTCTGGAATTTCCTCGGTTTCCCAAAATCTTGCCATGTTTTCAAAATCGTTAAGTGTCACCAAGCAGTTAAATGTCTTTACATTTCCGCATAGAATCCAGCCCACCCTGGTTTGTTGAGCTACTGGGTATTTCTTATCACTCCTGATGACGCCGTTTAGGATAAGTTCTGAGTAGATGTCCGCGCCCAAGAGCAGATCGATCGGGCCTGACAGGTTGAACTGTGGATCCGCTAGTTTTAAGTTTTCTAAATAGTCCCAGTTGCTGATTGAAAATGATGCGGTAGGTAAGTTGCTTATGAGTTTTCTCATTATTAATGCTTCAAAGTTGAATTTATAATCTGAGTGTATCGACTGGCATTCTAAGTTCATTGCCCCTTTGCAGTTGCCGCTAAGGGTTCCAACACCCGATACAACAGCGCTTACTTTATGCCGCTGTAATCGGAGGCGCTGTGCCGCGTTTTCCGTTATTAGGCTCACTTGGGAGCCTTGGTCAAGTAGACCTCTCAAGTTGATGAAGTTTCCATCAATTGTTTTGACTTTCAGAAGTACAGTTGTCAGCAACACTTCCTTTTCTTCGTTCGTTATGTTGTTGACCCCATAGGAAGTCGAAGGGGTCGACGATGGGTTTTCCTCCCTTGTTGCTTGTTTGTTACTAGCTAATTCAGTTTCAGCTTCATGCATAAGTGTGTGGTGTGCCTTATGACACAATTTACACGTCTTTCGTGATTTGCATTGTTTTTCTCCGTGGCTGAATAGGCAGTTTTTACAAATATGCAAACTGCGAACTGCGTCATTTCGTTTGTTTGTGTTCATAGCCAAGAATTGTTCGCAATTCATCAAAACGTGGTTAGTTTTGCATATTGGGCATGTTTTTGCTGTCGTGAAGAAGGCTTTTGGGGAGTTTTGTGACTTGTTAAAGTACGATGACCCCTGCGTTTTATTCTTGTAGTTATTATTTCGGTTTTCTGATCCCTTATGAGGCTGCTTTTCCGATTTCCATGGTTTGTTTGATGACGATAATTTTTGGCTGCTTCCCTGCAAAGCTTCCAGTGACATGAATTTTGATTCTAAAAACTCGGCGAATTCTTCCAGGTCGGGAAATTCCCTGGGATGTTTGATCTCCTTTATATATTCGTTATACGTAACGCTATCTAGTTTTTGAATCAATAGGTGAACCACGATCGGATCCCAGTTGGTGGTGTCTAGCCCGATGTTTTTGAGCCCGTTCAAGCACTCCATCATGACGTCGTGAAGCTTCCGTATGCTTGCAGCAGTTGGTTGCTGAATACTAGGTTGATTCAGAAGCGTGTTCATGTATGATGTGAATAAAAGCCGTTTGTTATCGTAGCGGTGGTTCAGCAGCTCCCAGCAAGATGCATAGTTCTCAGCACTGATGCCTAGGTGCTGAACCAGTTTCTCCGCCTCACCCTTCAGTTTTGTTTTCAAGTGTTGCATTTTTTGAGCTTTCGAAAGTGTCGGGTTATTGTGTACACTTTCGAGGTACAGATCTCTAAAAGCCAACCACTGATCATAGTTTCCATGAAAATCCGGTATTTGAATTTTTGGCGTAGATTTCTCATAATGTGCATTGTTCCAGATGTTGTGTTGTAGTTTCCTTTTCAGGTGATCATAAAGTTTTTCTGCGGTATTGTATTTCTGTTGATAAATTGAGTCCTCATCTTGAAGTATGTAGTCTAGTTCCCAATTTGCCTTTTCGATATGCTCCCATTTAGTTTTCAGGGTGCTTAAGTTGTCTTCCAATTCCCATCTTTCCATCGGTACCGCCAATGCTATGTTTATCTTCTCCACATTGCGTTCGAACGCTCTAAAGTTGCAGTATTGTTGACGCAAAAGATCTTGTTGCTTTTCCGTCGACTCGCTTGTTCCCCGAGGAGGTATGTGGAATTTGATATCGTCGAAAGTAAATTCCGATTGTCCCTTACCTTGCTTAGGCGTCGCAGGTGGTTGTTCCGTCTTACTAGTAGATGCAGACGGCAATTCAGATTTACGTTTCAACATGTCTTGCAGCACTTCTTCATACATCTTCTTTGTACTGTTGAAAATGCCGTCGTTGAAGTATTGAAGGTCTGTTGTTCCAGAGTCTTCCAGTAGCTGATGGTTGTGAACAAACTTCTCCCAGTTATTGTTCAGCCTAGAAAGACGCTCCTCCAGGTACGCCAAGTTCTTCCTGGTGGGACTGTCCTTCTTATAGTTGGTGCAAATAAGCTTCAAGTCTCTGAAGATAGTTTCTTGACGGCTTATCAGCTCCGTTACACTCTGAACCATTGTTATTAGTTATTGGTTTGACCGTTGGTGGAGTAGAGTTGTATCACCGCAGGTACTAGTTCACCAAAGTTGCGAAGTTTCCGCAAGTTTCGGATATTAAGTGCGTCGGCACCTCACTAACGCGTTCCGCTCTTCTGTGACATCAGCTAGACCGATTCGCTAACGCCACACGACACACGATAACAGACACTCCGCACGTTAAATCCGGCTCGAAGGACCACTTTTATGTATGGCTCAGAGGTAGCCAGTTAGTTAAAGTTGAGTTGTTGGATGTGAGTTGACGAAAACCACAGACTTCACGATAATTTCGTTTATTCGCACAAGTTACACTTAAGTTCGGTTGAATGCTAATCCGAGGTAATAGCGCTACGGCAGCTATTGGTCAACTAACTATTATAATTATAAAAGTAAATAAAACGAGTAGAAAAGTAGGTCGCCGCGTTAGCAATTTGCCTGTACGTGAACCGTACAGTATGTTTACAGCGATCAGTTTATTCAAGAAACCCAAATGGAACTTGTAAACCGCCAAATATCTGTAGGCCAATTTCTAGAAATTATGAGAAACTAATAAGTACTTATTGTTTTTTGTTTAACTAGGTGGAGTTTAAGACTTTTGAGTAGTACCTACATTATGTTTAATTCAAGAAACCCAAATGGAACTTGTAAAGGCCAATTTCTAGATATTGTGAAAAATTATTATTGTTTTTTGTTTAACTACATATGTGATTTTTAAAACTGTTGATTAGTACATATCTGTAGGCCAATTTCTAGATATTGTGATAAATTATTATTGTCTTTTTGTTTAACTATATATGTGATTTTTAAAACTCTTGATTAGTTTATAATATTTAATTTTTATTCCTCCGTCGAGGAATAGGACTGAATAAACTGAATAAACAGAATAAACTGTGATTATGATTGTAATATTCTAGTCGATTTTAAAAATTGTAACCTATCAACCAGCTGTGGAAATTATGTCGGTTAATTACCCACTTCAATAAAAAATAAGCAATCAAAGCTATACTAAGTAGTAGGATCATTTTTAATAGTTGAGTGAAACATTTAATAAAAGTTGATTCAAGAATATGACTATTATTTACCTACCATATAATTTAGAAATATTTAAATTAGTCTCACCCTAAGCCCTGTTAAAAATCAAATCCGTAAGTATATTAAGCTATCCTTTACCGGTCTCTAGATTAAATAATTTAAATTGATGGCCAGTGGGAATTGGATCAAAAGAGTTGTGCCATTGTCCCCCAACGGCGGCCATAGGGAATGTTAAAAAATCCGTGTCACTGTCCACCAGTGGTGGCGAATGGAAATAATTTACAAAGTTGTGACGCTGTCCCCCAGTGGTGCACAACGAGAATAATGTTTTAAAGTTGTCTCGCTGTCCCCCAGTGGTGGCCAGACAAGTGGTGGACATCGGGAATAATCGCTAGATTTGGCGTAAGGCAATACTACATCTGGAAAGTGCTCAACTCAGAAGGACTGCATCCGTATCATTTTCGTCCGGTTCACCACCTCCACGAAAACGACGCGCCGGCCAGAATTGCTTTTTGCCAGTGGTTAATTGATACTCACAATCTGAACATTTTGTGGACGGCCAAGCAACATTTACGCGAGTTGGATTCTTCAACCAACGCACAGTGTTGTTATTGCCTCGAAAAACGGACATCCTCTTTTTATTAACTTATCCGATAGAACAAGTTATTTTAAAAGTAAGAGTAAAATACCTGTGTTCCAATTTTACAAGAATCACGAGTAAAAAATGTTTTAACTTTTTTTTTAACTTTTCTAAATTAATTAATTACAAAAAAATACGCATTATTTTAACCTTTTCTTTATTATGTGTAATAAAACTATAGTAAAGGTATTTGAAAAAAAATACAAAAGAATGCTAACTAGTACAGATGCAAAGAAATATGCGTTTTTTGTGTTTGTAGAAATTGATTTTTCATGGTTGAATCTTTACTTAGTTGGATTCAATATTTATTGTAAATCATATTTAGACCCAAACCAATTACTGAAAAAATTAAAACATCCAAATCTCGCGGTATCTAGGAGTTATTCACTTCTAAAGTTTTTTCTGATAATTTTGATTTTAGGGTCATCACTTCACAAAAAATAATATTTTTTGTTTGTAGGTTTAAATTTTGTTGGATTTTATTTTATCTTAGATTAATACTTACGTATACATATTTACACCCACACTCATAAATTTTACAAATAATATTTTTATATATTTTTATTAGTTTTACGTCGAACTAATCATACAACTAAAGTTAATTATTTATACTAATTTTTTCATGCTTTGTGTCAAGCCGGAGACAAACAGGGTGAAGCACACCTTACACGAAACATTTCGAGCTACTTTAGACCACCTAAATCTATTAGACCTAAGTATAAGACAACAGTTGCAAACGAATATTTGACTTTGAAAACTTGCCAAGTTGCATGATTTAAGTCAAGGGGGTACTCCGCCCGGATCAGCGGGGTTGTCCGAAAGGGTTACCGCTGGCCCGGAAAATAAAGGGCTAAGGAAGGAACATGGGTAGGTTTAAGTCAGTAAGAGTCTGACACTCCCTTCCGCTCCACTTCCTCCACTCCGCTCCACGGAAAATTCATGGTCACCTTACTTCGTGACGGACACTGACTCGCAGTGCAATACCTATCGTTATCACAATGATTACGATCTATTTTACAACATGTTATTTACGACACACTGTTTATTAGGTTCCCCAGGAGGTACTGACTCAAATTCACTAGGTACCTGAGAGCGGTTATACGACTCTACGCGGTTAATATGACGAGATGTAAACAATGACTTATTACGATGATTATAAGGAGATGTATAGTTAGGATCGTTATTAACACTTTGTATGGGGAATGTATTACGATGATTATACGGAGATGTATAGTTAGGATCGTTATTAACACTTTGTATGGGGAATGTATTAGATAATCACACTAATATTATAAAGGCGAAAGTTTGTGAGTGTGTGTGTGTGTTTATATGTTTGTTACTTCTTCACGCTCAAACGGCTGGACCAATTTGCATAAAATTTGGTACGGAGGTAGCTGACAACCTGGAATAACATATAGGCTACTTTTTATCCCGATCTTCCCACGCGATCGAAAATTACGCGGGTGAAACCGCGTGGCGCAGCTAGTGTGTTACATAAAATAGAACTCTGGTCAGTCCCAAACCCAGCACTAAGTGAAGGAAATGTACTCACCTGCGTGATCGGCTTACCGTCTTGTGTTTGTAAGAAATCGATCGCGCTAAAATGCGAATTACACTTGGTGCAATTTGAACGTATGACTCCGATCTCGCCACAACCGTAACATGATACACTATTTGTGTTTACATTTTTAACACTGTTACGCGAATCACTTTTAATTAATTTATGACATTGGTCCCGTGTATGTCCATGTTTTTTACAATACACACAATAACGATGTTTTTCGGTTAAACTCGATGACTTGGACCCGACGGGTAGCGGCGTATTGTGCGTTGTCGACCTTGACGACGCACCGGCGCCGTTGTCGGCGGCGCCCGGGGACTTCGCGCCTCGTACGCGTGTGGCAGCGCCGGCGGAACCTTTAGATGGTGCCGCTGCTGCGGATGATGGCCCACACGCTTCTTCTATGCATCTCGCCGTCTGAAGTAGTTGATTGAAGTTGGAGAACTCATCTCTTCTCAATCTCTTACGGAGCTTTTGGTTTAGTAGTCCGTAGATCATATCCAATTGGACCTTTTCGCTAAGATCGCCGGAAGGTAGGTGCGCTAACTGGGCGCGCGCCTTGGCCACGAACAGCTCCGTCTTTTCGTGGAGGGTTTGAGACTTCGAGAACAGCTCGATGTAGCGCAAGTTTTGTAGGGCGTCGGACCACGTGGTTACTGTGGCTTTCACTCCTTGCCACCATGTAGCGGCGTCGTGTGTTAGCAGCATCGAGAGACCGCGCAGAGCGTTGACTCGCTGACGTTTGCGCAGTCTTTGAAGGCTTCCACCGCGTCGATGAAACCGTCCAGAGATTCTTCGGTCGCTCCACTGCATCGAGCCTTACACGTGGCGAAGCTGCCAGGTGCAGGTAGAGTAGAGGACGTCGGTGTGGGTGTGGCTGTGCCCAGCGCGGCTGGTGCCTGCGCGGGTGAAAAGGATGGCGGGCGTGTTTCGAGGACCCTCGTAAGTATTCGCTCGAAATTATCGGCCTGCGACTGCTGTAATGACGCCATCATGGCGGTTAGGTCGCTTGCCGTAATTGACGCTGACGCTTCGGTACCGGGCGCGCGGCGCCTCGTTGACCTTGGCGTTGCCGTTTCTTCTTCAGCTTCCACATCGAAGAAATCCGTCTGACGACGTTGATTACGAGTCGTAGTACGTGGCATTGTAGGTGTATACGTACACGGCCACACGCGACACAGTTCCTTCGCCCACTCGTTGGGCAGCCAGTTTAACAAGAGTTTGTGTTCGGGTTCGGCGAAGGAAAGTGAAATTAAGAGTAACACTAGCAAAACGTTTGTTACCTACTGAATCACACAACACACAGTTCAGTCACTTTTATAACAATTCAGTGCTTTTATGCTATGAATACAATTCAATGTTACTCGCGTGTTCGGCGCGGGCGCCCCGACGACTCTACGACTATCGAAAACGCGCGGGAAGTCTACGCTCGCGAGAAGGGCGCGCGGGGGCGGGTAGCGCTCCGGAATGTTCTATCGCACCCTCATTGGTCAAACCGGACCGGGAGGCGGGAATGGAGTCGTACGTTTCGTTACACGGCCCTGTTATAGTTATTAATAAGACTGATATTGAAAAGAGTGATTTCGACAATATTAAAGAAATAAATAAGGAAAATGAGATAAGAGTCTTTATTGAAGAAGAGGACGTTGATCACAAGTTAGACATTTTTCCGTAATCTCAATATTTTTTATTGCAATTTTTATTTTCAGACTAATGTTCCTACTATTAATATAATTTTTATAATAAATAATTTAAAGATTTTAATTAAATCGTTAATTCATAAGTTTCTTTGCTTTTATTCCATTATAGAACCTACTGGATAGCAAATAGAGTTCATTTTTCATACAGTAGATTAGTGGCCGAAAACTAGCAAAAACTGGCACAGGTGGCCGAAAACAGGCGAAATGGCTATTTTCAGACATTTACTTTTTTGTAATTTTACTAAGACGTTGACGAGTAAAAGGTCTCAAAATATCAAATCTACATGAACTTTTGAGTTCAAAAATATTTTTGAAACTGATCTGCGACTATATTACTAAGAAGAAAAATCGCCACAAAGTCATACATTCACTTAACTGGCCGAAAACGGGCCAAGTCACTACAATACAATGTTAAACAGCGACGTGAATAGTTAAAACTCTTATATGCTCCAAAAGCTGTCTAATAGTTCACTAGTGTACTGTTAATCAGCAAAAAACTGAATAAAATTACACACGTGAACTGTACGCAGCTATAAGCTAGTTTTCTTTACTTTTAATGGTCCACAAGCTCTACCGTTAGCCATAATGTGAACAATTAAACAGTTGTTATACAGACTCTTTAGGGATCCGTAGTATTTATTATATCTAAAACCACCGCATGGATAACTTCTAGTGCAAAATTGTCAAAGTGATATTATATAACACACCGTTTAACGCGCGCGCGAACCTTTTAAATTGGGTAGAAAGATATTAATATATAAATAGATACAGCAACATAAACATAAATGCAATATTTCATCCTCAACATATTTTAATTTCCTAGTTTTTACACACGCTAAGAAGGCTGTTACTCAAAACGTGACGTCACGCTTAATTTTCGTTTACTAAAACGATAACTGTCCTTGCGTTTGATTGTAATTGAATTTAGAACGTTGACGCTCGTTTGATTCTGACTTTTGTATTGTATTTATGAAATTGGCCCTTAGAGACATTTGATCCTCATAATGTCGATCGACTGATAAACTTAACCGTTGCGCAGTCCGCGCGCGCGTGGCTCTCGTTTATAAAACTGTTTTGTCACCTAGCCTATTGTGCCTAAATGCAGCCATCTCTTTCTGTCGTTCGCGCGCTAGATGCGCCTGTTTTATAGTACTCAGTCGGCTCTTGGTACGCACGGTCGCCAGTCGCTTGTCGTCGTTGCCTGCATGGTCGGAAGGAACTTTGCGTACTCTTTTAATGTACCTATCCCTAGTTATGTTTTTATACCGCAATTCGCAATATCGTTTACGATTGACATAAACAAGCAGGTAGCTACAAACTGTAAAAAGCTTATGCAAACAATACTACCTACCTACCCAGATGATACCCTTGTACAAGTTATGTATTTATAACTTAGTAATTGTTTCATTTCTTTATTACAGAATAATGCCTTTTAAGATCGTTAGTACTTCAGAACCGGATGGTGATCGATTGAGCATTGTACCGTCACTTTGGGAGTTTAATGAAATATTAAGTTGGCCTCCAAAGAATAAAAACATTTTGAAGCTGATCAAGGAAGAACATGCGAAGCCGAGTCCTGATTGGAAATGAATCAATAAATATGTATAAGTTCAAAATTATAAGTGCTAAATGAATCAATAAATATGTATAAGTTCAATCATTTATTTTGTTTTATTTACAAAGTATGTAATAATGAAATAAAATAATGGCATTATTTAAATGATAAATGATTTATTTTCTGTAATTAGGTTTGTTCTAAAAAATATGTAAGACGTGTAAAGTATTTACTTTTACACGTCATACATATTTTTTATAAACTAGATGAGGTCGGCGTTTCCTATTTGACTATTCTGAGAAGAAAGGCCGAAACAAACTTCTGAGTTTGTTTCGGACTTTAAAAGACTGTGACCTCTGGGTCACAGTCTCTTTTAAAGTTGCCGTCGTCATCATCTTCAGAACTGGATATTTTTTCTGAGTTATTATTGCCGGTGTTTAGAATTGAACAATTAATATTATCACCGAGGTTACTGGAAGAATAACTTGGACACACATTTGTTGAATGTGCAACATCTTCTGAGCTTTTGCGACTAATATTTTGTACGGAACCATCCTGTTTCAAACTATTTGTCACGCTTTGCGTTACTTCCCGACTTGAAGGTGTTGAGATACAATGTTATAGTTTTAGATTGCAACACTAGTGTCTATGATTGGCGACTTTTGTCTATGTGTTCTGTAGCTACAAGTGTAGACGCCATTGTGTTTTTGTGTTACTACGCAACCTTTGCTAATAAATCCCTGCTAAAACCGACTAACTGTGCTTCTCATTACTGCCCCTGTTTACAGGTTATGGGCCCAGAGCACTTAGTCAGTTTCCAGATCGTGGCAGTGGTTTATTTTGGGAGTGAGCAAATTGAGTTGGATGCGTCCAGGTACGAAGTCTTGAGGCCGGTACGTGCATCGAGGCGTCATGGAGCAATCCACACATAATTCGTTGAAATTGTCTGGAGGGGACAACTGGGCGGTTTGGAGATTCCAGATGGGGGTGATATTTAGGGGCCAAGGCTTGTTTCAAATACACACATCAAAAGTGTCTAGGGATCAACATATATTTTTGCAATAACTTTTCTCCTGATTGATATTAATTAAAATTTTCTTTAAGGATTCATCAAATAAAGTGTTTTCGTTTGTCACAGTAACGATAAACCAAGTCACCTTTGCATTAATAAAGAAATTTGCCATTTTCCTAATAAAGGGATTTTTGACATTTGAACCACTAACACAAAAGTTCGAAAAAAAGACTGAAATAACAGTTTTCTTTAAAATTTTATTGGGTAACTTAAACAATTAATAATCCGTGTTTCTACCGCGAACACTAACACAAGAACATCGGTTTGGCATACTCAAAATGAGTTCATCCAAATCACGCTGTGGAATGGCCGCCCATGTTCGTTGCAACAACAAAAAAAGGTCTTCTTGCGACTGGATACCCTCCATATTCGGCAGAGCTCTTCTCTGTAGCATATCCCATGCATGCTCAATCGGGTTCAAGTCTGGCGACTGAGCAGGCCAGGGCAGGACATTGATGTTAGCTGCGGCGAGAGACTGTCTTACAACTCTTGCGGTGTGCGGTCGTGCATTATCATGCATTAACTGAAATAAGGGACCGATTTGCACTTGTAGAGGAACGATGACGTCTGATACAATCGTCTCAGCATAAATTTGAGCGTTGAGGTTGCCTCTGATCCAAATCAACTCAGTTCTTCCGCCGATCCAAATACCCGCCCATACCATGATGGTTCCACCACTATAAGGATGGACTTCCTGGCAGGATTTTAATCGCTGTTGGCGTCCAGGGGTTCTCCAGTGTCGTATACGTCTTGTATCCGGTCTCATACCAAAACGAGACTCATCAGAAAAGCACACGAAACGCCATTGTTCTTCTGCCCAATTTCTGTGTTCAAGAGCCCATTGATATCGAATCCTACGATTGTGCATTGCTATAGGTGGTACCCGTAGCGGTCTTCGGGAATGAAGGTTCACTTCATGCAAGCGGTTTCTGACTGTTTGGTCGCTAATTAAGTTCCCTGAAGAGTGATGAAGCCTCACGGCTAACATCATGGCGGTTATTGTTGGAGCTCTTCGAGTTAAGATTTGAATGTATCGGTCTTGTCTCCGTGTGGTGCAGCGATACCGTCCTCCATGGCGCTCAGCCACGGTACCAGTGCTTCGGTAACGTGTCCAAAGTCGACTGATAACACTCTGACTTGTATTCAGAGCTAAAGCCACAGTACGTTGCCGGGAACCAGCTTCTATCATTCCCACGGCTCTGAGCATTTCTTCCCTGCTTAAATGACGTCGCCGCTCCATAATAACGTTGGTTTTAATCAGTAGTAGGGAAACAGTAGCACTAATAATGTCTTCAATGCGTTGTATGTTTTTATAGGGAAAATATTGACAGCTGATTTTCATCTTTTACTCGAATTTGATTCACAGTTCCTGATTCAAATTATGAAATGCACCAAAAAGGATCCATATAAATTTATAAAATCATAAATTTATTACAAAGCCACATCTCAATCTCAAGAAATCCGCATAAAAATGCTTGATCCCTAGACACTTTTGATGTGTGTAGTTTGTGGCGAAAACGAAAAACCACCGGCGGAGAAACAAAGTGAGGTAAAGGCATGGCAGGAGAGCGACGCAAAAGCTCAAGAATTGATAGTGACGCGGATGGATTCAGGACTGCTCACACATTTACTATCATGCACTACGTCTGCCGGTATGTGGACCAAACTTAAGTCGGTGTACGAAAGAGAATCTGCTGTCAGCGTACACCTACTGCAGCAGAAGTTCTTTTCTTTGGAATTTGGCCATGATTCTGTGACTACAGTGATGTTAAGATTGGAGGAAATAAGCAACAAATTGAAACAAGCAGGTGAGCCGCTTTCTGAGAAAATGATTGTAACAAAAGTGCTGATGTCGTTGCCGGAGAAGTTCAAGCACTTCCGCTCAGCCTGGGAGTCCGTCCCTATAGAGAAGCAGACATTGATTGAGTTGACTTCACGATTGCTCATCGAAGAAGAGAGAAGTGACCAGTCCATTCAACTACAGGAGACAGCTTTGGCCAGTGTAAGCAAACAGGGTAAATGCTACGCTTGTGGGAAAGAGGGCCATTTTGCAAAAGACTGCAAGGAGAAAAGGAAAAAGGAGACAAGAAATTGCAATTATTGCAAAAAGAGGGGTCACTTAAGAGCAGATTGCAGAAACTTTAAAGGACAAGGAAAAGAAGAAGGTTCCAGCTCCAGAGGAGAATGCTTTCATGTGCAGGAGTAGTTCTTGTCAAGATGTTGGCGTAGGAAACTGGTACATGGATACGGGTGCCAGTGAGCACATGTGTTGCAATAAGGAGTTATTCAGCAAGCTGAACCACCTGAGAGGCTCGATAAAGGTTGCTGTGGGAGACGGCAAGCTTTTGTCTTTTATTGAGCGTGGTAGTGTGGAACTGTTCGCGTGGAACGGGTCAAAGTTCATAAAAACAGTGTTAAGTGAAGTACTTTATGTGCCAGAGTTGAAATTTAATCTTTTCTCGGTAAGAACTGTTTTGGATAAAGGTTTTCATCTAGTTTCTGATAAGAATTATTGTATGTTTGTAAACAGTAAAGGTTATATATGTGCATTGTCAAAACGAGTAAACAAAATGTATCATAATTATGCTGTTTTCGTGTACTGGAACACAATCTGAGATGTCTATGGTCACTTTAAGAGATAAAAATAAAATGCAATCTATGGCTACTTTTTAGTATCGGAATACGATAGTGACATTGACATTTGTGATGGTAATTATTTTTGTAGTTGTAAACATGTAAAACTTTTTGCGAATTTTGGTGTTATGACAAACTTTGGACTAGTGAATTTATCAAAGAGGGTCGAGTCCTTAACTGTATGGCATCGTAGTTTATGTCATCAGGATATTGCGCATATTAGGGAGTAGGTATTTGAAGCGTAATTTTGTTGAATTTGTGGATGACTATGTTGCTTGTGAGGAGTGCTTGGCGGGCAAGCAGCATCGACTGCCCTTCCCTTCTAGCTTGTCGAGAGCTAATGAGCCCCTTGAACTCGTTCATGCAGATGTGTGTGGGCCTATGGAGACACCGTCACTCGGAGGAGCGAGGTATTTTTTGCTTCTGAAGGACGACCATTCGGGTTTTCGTGAGGTGTTTTTTATGAAACATAAAGATGAGGTTAAAGGCTTTATTAAGAATTTCATAGTTAAATTTGAAAGAGAAACTGGGGTAAGGATGAAGATCCTAAGGAGTGACAATGGACTAGAGTTTATGAATGCCGAATTACGTACATTTTTGAGTGAGAATGGGATAACCCACCAGAGAAGCACTGTGTATACACCTCAGCAGAATGGAAGAGCTGAGTAGAAGCTGCTCGATCCATGATCACAGGTATGTCTAAAGTTTTCTGGGCAGAGGCCATAAACACGGCTGCTTATGTACTTAATCGAACTGGTCCAAGTCCTGTGAGAGGTAAAACTCCTTATGAAGCCTTTTATAGAGGAGATTCACCTTTGTTAGATTTAAAAGTGTTTGGTTCTCGTGTATCTGTCCTTGTACCTAAAGAGAAGAGGTTGAAACTAGATCCTAACAATAAGATGGGTATCTTTGTAGGTTATGATGTTGATGTGAAAGGGTACAGAATATTCATATCATCCTCGAGAAACATTGAGGTACATCGAGATGTTGTCTTCTTACCACAAGTAGTACCTGAAAAGGAAAGAGGTGATGTTCCAAGTAAAGATAGCATATTATGCTGTGACGAGAAAAGTACAGACAGGATTCCAGCTTTACAGGGAGGACAGCGAGAAGAAACAAGAATTGAGCTTTTTGAGGGAAATTGTAGTTCGTCCGGAGAAGACAGAGACGTTGGTGA
Organism: Mesoligia furuncula; assembly: GCA_916614155.1. NCBI lineage: Eukaryota > Metazoa > Arthropoda > Insecta > Lepidoptera > Noctuidae > Mesoligia > Mesoligia furuncula. The sequence goes on from OU744795.1 coordinate 10,788,845, forward strand.
AGACCAAGAACTGGGAGAAAATAGAGATATTGTTGAAGGCCAAGTGATTAGCCCGGAAGAGGATCATTTTGAGGATACAGGTGATGCAATGGAGAATGCGACCAATGAAGAAGAGTTGCCACATAGTTTAAGATCCAGAAGGCGCTGCCGACAACCTAAATACTTAGAGGACTATGAGTTAGGTTTGTTGACGATAGGGGTTGATGATGATCCTAGTACCTACTCTGATGCGATGTCTAGTGCTGATGTAGAGCATTGGAAGAAAGCTATAGAAAAAGAGATGCAAGCCTTGGAAGAGAATAACACCTGGGATCTTGTGGACAAACCAAATGATTGTAATTTGATAGATACAAAGTGGGTATTTAAAAGGAAAAGAGATGAAAAAGGTAGAGTTATGGCTTTCAAAGCTCGACTCGTAGCAAAGGGGTTTCAGGAAAAAACCTATTCTGAGATATATAGCCCGGTGGCTAGGCTGACCTCATTGCGTGTTTTCCTGGCTTTTTGTAATAATATTAATATTCCTATACATCAACTTGATGTTTGTAGTACTTTTTTGTATAGAAACATAGTGGTGGGTGGGTGGGTGAAATTGTCTATTGGGTATAGTGATTGTGAGAATGGAAAAGTTCGTAAACTTAATAAATCATTATATTATGGATTCACCCAAAAATTGGAACGCTAACTTTCACAATGTTTCACTTCACAATTCACAATTCACTGGTTTAGGATTTGTAATAAGTAATTTTGAGTATTGTTTATATACAAAGATAGAAAATAATTGTAAAACATATTTACTTCTGTACATTGAAGATTTGTTATTAGCTTCTACTTGTGAGGGTGAAATAAACAAGCTAAACCTTTTATTGAGAAAGAGTTTTAAAATGAAGAATTTAGATTTGATAAGAAACTATTTGGGAATGTGTATTGTGCAAAATTTAAGGGAGGGAACTATATCTATTTGTCAGAGTGCTTATTTAGAGAAGATTTTAAGAGATTTTAGTATGTTTGAATGTAATTCTGTTTCTACTCCCATGGAGGAAAATTTTGACCACAGTGTTCTGAAGAGAGATAAATCTGAAAATGATGCTATTGAGAATAGATGTAGAAGATTGATAGGAAGATTAAAGATTTAATGTATGCTATGTTATGTTCGAGATCAGATATTTGTGTAGCATTAAATATCCTCAGCAGATACCAATCTTGTGCTAGCTTGGATTTGTGGAATGCTTTGAAACGTGTTTTACGTTACATTAAGGGTACTCTAAACTTAAGTTTGGTATTTATTAGAAATAGGAATTATTCTGATGTCATTGTTGGTTATGTCGACTTAGATGGGCTGGTGACAAAGTGGTCAGGAGGTCAGTCGCTGCATGCGCTTTCACCTGCAACCTAGGGGAACTGTGGGATAAAAAACCCTATGCGTTAATCCAAGACATGGTCTACCATGGTCTATTGTATTGCTAGGAAGCAGGCTTATGAAAATGACCCAATTCTTCAGTTTACACCTGACTAGACAAATGTGTGCTTAAAGGGGTAGGTGAAGAACTTTTAGGTAGATGGTTCTTACCTATATTGCAGAAAGTTCCTTATCATTACAAATATATTACAGCCTAACAGCGCCCTGCGGTTCCAGCCGCATAAGTGTTGTTCCCGTGGGAATATCGGGATAAAAACTATCCAGTGTCCTTTCCTGGGACTCAAACTATCTTTATACCAAATTTCATCTAAATTGGTTCAACGGTTTAAGCGTGAAGACAAACAGACAAACGGACACACTTTCCCATTTATAATATTCGTAAGGATATAATAGGGGTATGGTTAAAAAGTAAACACCTGTCTCTTAATGCTCACTTTCATATTGTCAACCAGAAATTACCTAACACTAAATTACATTTCAGGTGTGCCAAAAGTAATAACAGATCTGGATACAGAACATAATTATTGCTTACCAAGGATGAAGCTAGCTGTTTCCTCAACAAATGTTGAAATGGCTACACCATCATCATCCAGTATAACTCAGAATACCGGTAAATATTTGTTGTCACACATAATATTTATCAAGCTTGCAGGCCTAGCATGGAGTATGGTCAAACTGTTTATCACCCCTTTATCTCCATGACAGAAGACAAATACTAGGCCTTTCTTAACCAGTCAAGCTCCGCGCATATCCTATGTAGTATGATACAATAGAAAATCATTTGTCTCATTAGTGGAGCTCAATGAGTTAATATGACTAAAAATGAAATGATTGTCACTTTAACAATCCACAAATGAATTGGTTGTCACATTACCTTTATTTGTTTTGGTCCTGAGAAGAAACTTTTCTCTTTCCCCTTTTTTGCAATAATAGCCCTGCTTAGATTATATACTTACCCATTCCTTAGCTTGGTTAACTTATTAAGCAACTTAGAATGTTGCTATACTTGTAGAGGCGAAGGTCATTCAATTATTTTTAAATTCTATCAACTAATCTTAGATTTATACATAACATCCCCGAAGGGTTGGGCAGAGGTGTGCCTGTACCTTAGTACATCCACATTTCGCCAGTTATCTTAAAGTCCCATGTAATATAATTATTACACGGCCTTGTCTTAGATTTATATTATAACAATATACATTATCATTGTTTTAAATATCATAACACTGGATAAAATTGAACCTTCTTATGAATATTTACTTTTTTTCATTATAGACATTGCGTTGACGAGCCATGTGGATATGCAAACTACAGTAGATGCTTGTATGCCGTATATTGAGAAAGAACCTTCTAAATCACAAACATCTTTATGCAAAGGTAAGTTAGTATTTTGTCTAAGTAAATAATTGATTCATTGTTTGGGGTAAGTACAATAAATAAATAAGTGGCTCAACTGAACATACTAAATAAATATTTCAAAGATTCCAAATAGAAGAAGCATGCACTTAAATCTGTGTGTGGTGTCCCCTCTATATTTAATTTAACAAATAATCCGGCAGTTTGATGATTTTTAGTATTAGTGACTTCTAGATTACTGGCATAGAAAGTATCCGGTGTTAATCTAGGAAGTCCGACTATCTGGGTGCAAAATTTCATCCAAATCCGTTCAGCCGTTCCTGTGTTATTGAGTGACAATTATAAAAACACAAACATCTTCAAAAACTATCCCATTTTCTATTAAAACAATAGGACGAATGTTTTTATTGAATTTATAATATAACAGTCAATCTTAACGTTTCAGGAAAAACAAATATTACACGACCTAGGACGGAACAGATCAAAGACTACCAGAGGCAAATCACAAACCTGAAGAAAATGGTTACTCGGATGAAAAATAAAGAAGAGCCGTTCAAAACCCGACTGGCAAGGGCAGAAAGAATTGCACGATCGTCTGTTAAAGTAACAAGTAGTATTTTCAAGGCTGCCAGAATTTTTACTGGTTTACAACGCAGGGAGTCAGGAAAAAGCTCACGAGGTCGACGATTTACTGAGGAAGAAAAAGTACTTTCGCTTTCCTTACTGAAAAGGAGTCCGAAAAGTTATAGCCTTCTCAGCAAGTATTTTTGTTTGCCATCTAAGAAGACACTGTTAAATGTTTTAAAAGCCGCAAAATTAGTTCCCGACATAAACAAAATAATTTTTGAAAAGTTAAAAGATACAGTTTCAAAAATGAATGCCGAAGACCGTGTTTGTTGCCTGATTTTTGACGAAATGTCTATAACTCCGCACGTCTACTATGACAAATCAAGGGACGAAATTATTGGTTTCGAGAATCTTGGCACTCACAAGACCCATAAGTTTGCTGACCATGTCACAGTATTTATGATAAAGGTCTGAGAAAAATTTTTAAGCAGATAGTTGCTTATTATATTACTTTAGCCAAAGTATGAAGTCTGTAGACAAAATATTGTAATAAATGTTATAAAACATATTCAGTCCACTGGACTTCAGGTGCTAGTGACTGTCTGTGACCAAAGTGGAATAAATACTGCCACTATCAACGGCCTCATATCCGATGCTAAGCGACAGTACTTAAGGAAGGAGCAAAATTTTGAAAACAATATTTTCATTGTTGGTGCAATGGAAATAATACCCCTATAAATATTTTCATTGTTGGTGCAATGGAAATAATACCCCTAAATGATGTGCCACACCTCTTAAAGGGTTTGAGGAATGATTTACTAAATAAAGACTAAATATTTGTTGATCCAACTTCAAAAGAGGAGGTAACTGTGAAATGGGAATATTTTAACATGCTCTATGAGGCTGACAAATGTTATGGTGAGCTCCGGTTGATGCACAATCTCACAGAGGAGCATGTACTACCCGAAAAAATTAATAAAATGCGGGTCAAGCCAGCTGCACAACTATTTAGTCACAGCGTAGCAGTGGGCATAAAACATTCGTCTAATGGAATGAAGTTCCAAAAGATATGGAAAAATAATACCATTTATACAAATGATTGACAAGTTATTTGATAGCCTAAATGGCGGCACTTTTTATGTAAAAAATGGCAAAATTTATACTGGAGCTGTAAAAAAAACTCTCCACATCACAACTGTGGAATGAGGCAAAAAGTTTTTTTAATTTTGTACGCTATGTAGATAGAGTAAGCAAAATAGAAAACCGAGTTCCAACTGTAAAAAATTGGATTAAAACCTTAGAAGGTTCCAACTTTTATGGAAAACTTTAAATGAGAAATACTCCCAAGATTGTTTCCTGACTCGAAACTACAACCAGGATCCTCTGGAAAATTTCTTTGGAAATGTCAGGAGTATGGGTGCACGTAATGTGTCGCCAAATTGTGTAGGGTTTGAAGGAACAGTAGCAATGTTTTATACATTGCTACTAAACAATTTTAGTGCTCACCATTCACCTCGTGCAAATTGTGAAGAGGACACAAATTCTTGCCTACAGTCACTGCAGTTTTTTATTACTGAAAAAGAAAAAATCCAGGAAGAAACTGGTAAATATGAAAATGTGCACATTGGTGAGCCACTTGAATTCTTTAGGATAGACGACACCGAAACTCCTGGCATCTTCCAAAGAAATTATGTTTGTGGATGGGTTTTAACAAAAGTATTAAAAGCTGTAAAAGGGTGCAAAAAATGTAAGCTTTCTCTTTGTGGCAGTAAAAACGAACCAGGAAACGATTTTATAAAGTTAAAGGAGTATAACAAAAATAAAACTTGGCTAGTATATCCATCTCAAAATTTATCATTATCTTTTAGCCATTTTCAATCTGTGGTATCCAATTTTTTAACACAAGGTGTGCACATACCAGGTTTAAAAGAAAGAATTAAATCTCTCGTAGAAGTAATATCTGACTTTTCGTATCACGATTGTGATAAACATAGAGAAATTGTTATAAAAACTTTACAGATCAAATCTGTTATTGTATAGTTGGTGCAAAAGTGTAAATAGAATTTTATCAGGTAAATACAATTACGAGGGTGAAGACCAAATTAAATTAGCAGCGCTTTCATACTTTATGAAACATAGAACTAAACCAAAAATGTAAATGGGATGATTATTGATTTTATATTTTTATAACGTAGTGCACTCGGGTAATTACGACAGCCGGGTATATTCCTTTTTTTATTAATTAATACCAAAAGCAGCCATATATTTTAAATATCGCCGTGGCATTGTTAATAAATAATCATAATTCATCTCTTATAATTTTTATAATAAGAGATGGTATGTAAATGGTAGAAATAATAACAAAACGGGGTAGCATAGCGAGCGCGCGGACGTGTTGCTTGCGGGATTACTTTAAATAAAACTTTGTTTTTTACTTTTGGGAATATTTTCCTAAATGGATAAGAAATGTGACGGCTGTGATGATGGGATCACAGATTTGTTACATATGCAGTGTTCAAGAGACAAATGTAGAAAACTGTATCATCTGAAGTGTCTTACCTTAACGGAGGTGCAGTTTAGGGCATTCACGCAGGATTACAAGAACAGATGGATATGTCCAGAATGTACATGCACTATCCCAAAGAAAGGTAATTCTGAAACATCGGTCCGAGGAAACACAATGATGGACGAACATTATTCACCAAGTTACGTAAACACGGAGCGCGGCAGTCGTCGCAATCCAAAGGAAGTTAATGTGATTGATAACAGGAACCAAGTGCTTGATGAACTACGGGAGTTTCGCTTAGAGATTAAAACTCGTCTGGATGAGCAAAGGAAGGAATTCATACTACTGCAAAATAATTTAGTTAACACAGAAACAGAATTAAGAGAACTAAAAAGCATAATGAAGGTAGTTCAAGAAAAAGCTAACAAAGTAGATATTTTAGAAAACAGAATTAAAGTACTATTAGAAAAAAATGAACAATTAGAAGCCAGTGTTAGTGCCAGAAATATTAAGGAGAAAAGTGAGACCGACAGAGGATCTAGAATACCGGCAGTGTCATTTGCAAGCGTAGTTAAGGAAAGTCAAACGGAGGTAATTAGTAATTTTGTACCAACGAAGGAATGTGTGGCCACGAAATCTGCCAACAAAGTTATTACCGGAAAAAAACAAGAAACATTTATGGAAAAGAGTTTAAATAAATCAGATATTGTTATAGAAAAGGATAATGAAAATCCGGAAAAAGAGGAGAGATGGACATTAGTAAATAGAAGAAAAAACAGATATCCAAATAGCGATGTGAGAAAAGGAGGTAGCACGGTCAACTGAAATTCAGGGAACTGAGAAAAATAAATATTTGCATGTATGGCGTCTGCGGAAGGAAACGACCGTGGAAAATTTAGAAAAACACGTGAGAAGAAGCTTTATGGAGAGGCAATACCGGTGAAAATAGAGAAAATAAACCATAAGACCGAAAGAGACTATGCTTCCTTCATTATAGGAGTCCCGGAAAGCAAATATGAACTACTAGCTTTTGCCCGCGGCTTCGCTCGCGTTAAGTATTATTAAAAAAAACTAATACATTTACATCCGCCATCATCCCTTATTTTATCCCCATGGCGGTTGAATTTATCAAAATCCTTTCTTAGGGGATGCCTACGTCATAGTAGCTATATGCATGCAAAGTTGCAGCCCGATTGGTTTAAAATTGACAAAGTTTCATACAAACTTTCATCCCCTATTTTATCCCCTTGGTGGTAGAATTTATCAAAATCCTTTCTTAGCGGATGCCTACGTCATAACATCTACCTGCACGCCAAATTTCAGCCCGATCCCTCCAGTGGTTTGGTCTGTGCGTTGATAGATCACTATGTCAGTCAGTCACCTTTGAGTTTTATATATTTAGATTGTGTCAACCAGAGAGTTGGGCAGTAAATATTGAGTTTTGCGAATGGGTGTGGTTTCGGAGACAAACCAATAAACCAAAACCCCCGGAGTAAATCGGTGGAGATAATTTACCAAAATGTAAGGGGTCTCCGCACTAAATTAGAGGATTTTTATGTAGGAGTTTTGTCTTCAAGCGCAAACTTATTTGCTATTACGGAAACGGGCTGTAATGAATCAATTCATGACGCAGAATTAATTCCACCTGGATACTCCATTATACGATGTGATCGAGCAGATGGGCGTAAACACGGAGGTGCGTGTCTCGTAGCCACACCGCGTTTTGAGCTGCGACGAGTGTCCTTACCGGGTGACGTCAACATCGATAATCAGGTGTTTGAACTGGTATGTGCAACAGTGTACCAACGTAATAGATTATTGTTTTTGTTATTTGTTGTTTATATCCCACCTAATAGTAACGAAAATGAATACATGGTTTTATTTAGGATTATTGAACAGTTGTGTAAATGTTATAACGACACGATAGTAATAGGTGACTTCAACTTGCATTCTTGTTCTGTAAACTGTAATAGTCAATTATTTTCAATGTTTTCAAACTTATTGTGGATTCACTCAGAGTAACAAAGTAGACAATTGCAATGGTCGACAATTAGATCTAGTGTTGGGTACATTCGCGGAGGAAGGGAGTGTGAGCATGCGCGCGGCGGAGGCGCCGCTTGTGCCGGTGGACGCGTATCACCCGCCGCTCGATGTGTCGGTTAGTCTGCGAGTGCGCCAGCGCCTGCGCGCGGGTTCGGCAGCACTGACTGCGGGTACACATGAACCTATAGGCTGGAACTTCAATAAAGCCGATTTTTTCTTATTGTACTCATCAATTGCGGCCGTAGATTGGGCTCCAATGTATGAGTTAGATTTGCTAATGAGTTTAAATGATTTCTACAATATTATTAATTCGATTTTTGATGACTGCGTTCCAAAGAAAAAGCGAAGTCGTGTAAGCTCAAGGTATATTTATCCTGAGTGGTACACTGTTGAAATAATTCGCAACATAAAATTAAAGGCTGCTCTACATAAACAGTACAAAACAAGTAGGTTGATGACTGATTACGAAGCGTTTGCTCAGTGTAGAACCATAGTTAAAAATTTGATTTTAGGCGCTCGGGAACAACATGAGCACCGTGTTGAAAACCAAATGCTGGAAGACCCGAAGTCGTTTTGGAATTATGCAAAATCTAGAAGAGGTAGTAGAAGTCAGCAAAAGATTTTAAAGAATGGCGAGGCATTGACGGAAGAACAGTGTGTTTAGGAGTTTGCTGAGTACTTCTATTCGGTGTATAGTACAGAACAGCCTGAGTTGGATGTCAATGCGGCTATGACTGAAGCGGGCGGGGAGAACGGAGTGCGCGGGTACATCTTGATCACTTACAACTGTCGGACGTATGTTGCGCGCTTCAACAGCTAAAACTGAAAAAGTCGTATGGGCCGGACGGCATTCCGCCTTACATCTTTAAGGATTGTCGGTCGGCGCTAGCCAAACCGCTGCAATACATTTATAATAAATGTCTGGATGGAGCTGTGTTTCCGGAGAAGTGGAAGATTACCCGCGTCGTACCGGTGCCAAAGGGAGGGTCAGGCATGACGGTGGATGGTTACAGGCCTGTCGCAGTGCTGTCGACTCCGGCGAAGGTATTCGAAGCGGCTATTCATAAAAGCATATTTCAACAGGTCAGTAGCCAGCTTTCAGATGTCCAGCACGGATTTCGGCCGGCAAGAAGCACTACTAGCAATCTCCTGAACTACATGGCTAATCTTGTGCCAACAGTGGACAGTGGGGGCCAAACTGATGCCGCTTATTTCGATTTTAAAAAAGCATTCGATCTAGTAAATAATGATGTTTTGCTAAAAAAGTTAGCGGCCGTTGGTTTCACTCCACATCTACTGAACATTTTTGCAACTTGAGCGGTAGGCAACAGTACGTAGAATATGCGGGACACAAGTCAGAGCCATATTTTACCAGGTCGGGGGTGAGTCAGGGCAGTAATCTTGGGCCTTTGCAGTTCATTCTTATGATTAATGATTTGCCAGAAGTTGTTAAAGACGCCAAATGTTTACTGTTTGCTGATGACCTCAAGCTATCGCTGGAGATAAGTAAATTAGAGGACTGTGACAGGCTTCAAAGAGACATAGACAGAGTGGTGACCTGGAGCAAGGATAACATCTTGCAGTTCAACATCTCAAAGTGCGTAACAATCACTTTCTCTCGCGCGCGCACTCCTGTGCGGAAATTAGCGTGATTTAAATAAAAAAGACAGCAGGAACATGTAACGTGTATGAGTTTTAATAATTGTGAAGAGAATGACACATGAATGATGATGTGCGTAAAGCACTTAACAAAAACAATAGTTTAGAAAGGACAGAACACTTAAAGCTAAGACCAATTGCGCAGGCGCTCCAACATGCCCCCGGGCGTTGAAAGTCGTGCTTTCAACCAGACTTCGATTCTGAAGACACAGGTAATGGGCATATCCTGTTGAATGCCCTCCGGATGACTCCAGTAGAGGTCTTGATATCTGCTACACGGGCAATTCCATCAGTACCTGGATGTACGGCGATGATTCTTCCTAGTCTCCACTTCAGAGGTGGAAGATTCTCCTCTTTGATGACTACCAAGGTATCCAACTTTAAGCCATTTTTGCAAGAACGCCACTTTGTCCGTTGCTGCAACTCTGCAACATATTCCTTAGTCCATCTAGTCCAAAAGTGTTGGCGGAGCTGCTCAATACGTTGGTAACGACTAAGATGGGTTGCAGTTTGGTCTTCACAATTCTTCTGTGGTAATGAAGTTAGTGGCCGGCCGACGAGAAAATGACCTGGTGTCAATGGAGTGCAATCGGCAGGGTCGGAAGACAGCGGCGTTAGTGGGCGTGAATTTAATATTGCCTCTATTTGGGCTAGTGTGGTGTTAAGTTCCTCAAAAGTTAAATTACATTGTCCCAACACTCGCTTTAAGTGATATTTTGCCGATTTGACACCCGCTTCCCAGAGACCGCCAAAATGTGGAGTATACGCGGGAATGAAATGGAATTTGATTCCATCATTAGCTATGCTTTCACTTAAAGCATCAGAATTAATTTTCAAAAATTTAGATAGCTCGTTATACGCACCAACAAATGAGGTACCGTTATCGGAGTATATGTGAGCTGGCTTACCCCTGCGTGAGATGAACCGATACAAGGCTAATAAATAATTATGGCTCGTCAAGTCACTCACAAGCTCCAGATGCACAGCCTTCGTGGTAAAACAGATAAAAATTGCAATGTACACCTTGACGAGTCTACATCCACGACCTTGACGACTAGCGCTCATAATAGGGCCTGCATAATCAACTCCGGTACTTTCAAACGGATACCCACCTGGAAGAAGGCGTTGCCGCGGTAGGTTACCCATTAATGGAGTAACAGTCTTACCCTGCATACGTCGGCACAGAACGCATCTATGATAACAGGCTTTGGCTAAATTTCGTCCTCCTATAGGCCAATAGGATTCTCTAATCGAGGCTAATAATAGTTGTGGGCCTGCGTGCATTAACCTTTTGTGCTCAAAATCAAATAATAATTTGGTGAAAGTATGAGTGGACTGTAAAATTATAGGGTGCCGTTTATTATGTGCAAAATCTGAATTATCGAGACGTCCTCCGACACGCATTAGATTGTTATCATCTAAATACACATTAAATTTTAATAGGACGCTCTTTTTTGGCAAACTGTGTTTATTTAAAAGTAATTTATGTTCGGGAAATGATTCCTGTTGACTCTGGTAGATTAAAATGTTTAAAGCTTTCTTTAATTCGTCATCAGATAAAAATTTACTGTGTGGCGATTGGTGTTTACACACCTTAATGAATCGCAACACGTATGCCATGGAACGTAAAAGTCTTAAATAATTAGAATAACGATTGAAATCTATAATAGATGCCTTATCGTTAGTGTCAAGGACGACATTTAAAGTGACATCAGTTCGAGTTTCGGGGAGTAAGCCTAATTCTGAACATTTAAATTGCGAAGGCCAACAACTTGAGTCTTGTTGGAGAAAGTCAGGACCAGACCACCACATATCTAAACCCTGCAGATGACTACTATCCATACCACGAGATAGTAGGTCTGCTGGGTTTTCATTGGTTGGGACGTGCCGCCAGGTGCAGTGACCCGCCTGATCTAAAATTTCAGCAACGCGATTGCGTACAAATGGCTGAAGTTTCGAAGGCAATATCTGTAGCCATCCCAATACGATGGTCGAGTCAGTCCAACAAAAGACGCGCGAGAACTTAAGACGAAGTGAGTTTAACACCTTCTCATATAGACGAGCTCCCACTACGGCGCCACACAACTCCAACCTTGGAATTGTAGTGGGTTTAATTGGCGCCACTCGACTTTTGGCCATAAGTAACCGAACGATGCACTTACCTGCATCATTAATACTGCGAACATAAACGCACGCACCATACGCGCGCTCAGACGCATCAGTAAATATATGTAGTTCCAACTCCTTGTATGAATGACACACAACAATTCGAGGAATACGAACTTCATTTAAAAGAGGCAGAGTTTTAATAATGGTCTGCCATTGCAATTTAATTTCAGGGGTCAATGGATCGTCCCATGATAATTTATCCAACCACATTCTCTGTAGTAACATTTTCATTGTGATTACAAATGGTGACAACAGCCCCAAAGGATCGAAGATCTTTGCAATCGCAGAAAGTAAGTCACGTTTAGTGTTACTATTGCAGGATATAGTTGAGCCTATGGAAAATACTAGTTCATCTGAACTTGCATACCAACCTAGTCCGAGCAACTTGTCAGGCTCACTGGAACCTATATTTAAGTCAAGCGAAGACTGAGCAACTTCAGACAATAATTGAGGTTCGTTTGATTTCCACTTACGCAATGGCATGCCAGCCGATGAAAGTATATTTGTGACTTCCTGACGAATAAATCTAACCTCATCTAAATCATCACCGCCAGATAGGAGGTCATCGGCATAGAAATCGTGCTTTATGACCTCAGCAACCTTCTGATTCTTACAATCGAGCCCTAATTGATGAAGGCATCGAAAAGCTAAAAATGGCGCACTAGCCGTACCATAGGTAACGGTGTTTAATTTATAAACTTTAACGGGGTCAGATGCCTTACCTCGCCATAATATCTGCTGCAGATATCTGTCAGACGGATGGACGACTATTTGTCTGTACATCTTCTCGACGTCTGCTGACAAGACATACTTGTGCTGTCTGAAACGGAGAAGAATCGACAACAGATCGTCCTGAATGGTAGGGCCAACCATCTGTAAATCGTTAAATGAAACGCCAGTTGAAGAAGGACAACTTGCGTTGAATACCACTCGAAGTTTCGTAGTGGTACTACTTTCACGTAATACGCCGTGATGCGGAATAAAATAGCCAGAAGGGCTTAAGTCGGATTGTTTGCATTCAGTCATATGACCTAGTAACTCATACTCAGACATGAATTCGTGATACATTTTACTAAAATCAGATTTTGTTTTTAACCTACGTTCTAACGACTGTAAGCAATGAGTAGCTTTGTTAATTGAATCTCCCAAAATAGAAGGATCTTGTTTGAGAGGAATACGAACACAAAAACGACCATCAGGCAATCTGCTCGTATTCGTGAGAAAATGCCTTTCACATAACTTCTCTTCTGGCGAATAATGAGAAGACTTGTTATTTACTTCTTCTAACTGCCAGAAGCGAGTTAAATCGCTTCGGATTTTATCGGAATCGTCGTCAGATGAAGAATTGATTTTAGTAAAGTTACACATAATGTTACTAGAAAGCAATGCAACGTAATTACGACTAATAGGACCGGAGACAATCCAGCCTAATCTAGTTTCACATAAAATTGGCTTACCAGTACCTAACTTGACTCTTTGAGACCCTAGCAAGTCCCAGAAGACATCAGCACCAATCAGAATATCTACATGAACGGGCTTATAAAAAGTAGGGTCTGCTAAACAGATATGAGACGGAATGTTCAGAATAGATAGATTTACTTCACGACATGGCACATCACTAGTTATTGATGGTAAAACGAAACAATAAAGTTCAGTACTGAAATTATCGTGTAATGACGTCATGTTAATGCGACACGTTTTACCTACGTGAGAAGTCACGTTATTAATGCCGAATATCGATCTGTCTATCTGCCTTGTCTCTAAATTTAACTGTCGACATAATCTTTCCGTCACAAAGCACGATGTACTACCGCTGTCAAGAACTGCACGAACAACATGTTCTCGACCATTACGATCATGTAATTTAATTAATGCGGTTGACAATAACACATCATGACTCATACTGCTGTGCGAAGATGTGACGTTGGCCGACAACGCGACATTATTCGTCTCAGTCACAGGAGACGTCGAAGACGATTGCGGCGACAAGTTATCAGACGAGTTATTCGTATTATTATGACTATTTGCAGTAGGTTTAAAATCAGCGATATGGATAAGAGTATTATGTCTGCGCTTACACAGCTTGCAACCTGGTCTTTTACAATGATTCGCGAAATGACCCGTACGAAAGCAGTTATAACACACTTTAAAATTTGGCAGCAATTTAATACGGGCTTCGTTACTTAGTGCAAGAAACTGTGCACACTCACTCAAATTATGGTCACCTTTGCATTTGGGACAGACCTTTGTACCTGACTCTGAACCAGAATTACCACCACTTTGGACGGTAACCATAGACTTCAGCTTAGCCCCTGATTTATTACCAGATTGAGGTTGATTATTACGCGACAATTCCAAAGTTTCAATTAACTCAGCGCGTTCACGTATGAATTTAAGGAATGCATCGAAGGGAATCTTGCTATCTTTGTCAATACGACCTTTGTACTCCTCCCACTCACGGAACGTTCTGCTATCCAACTTGCGAGTAACAATGTAAATTAAAAGGGTATCCCAATACTTAACAGGCTCACCTAAGGTGTCTAATGCTCGTAAGTGTTTATTTATTTGGTCAATTAAATTCTTTAAAGTGACAGAGGATTCTTTTGTAATTGTTTCTATGTTAAAAATAGCCGAAACATGATTGTGAATTAATAATCTCTTATTATCATACCGCTCGCATAATACTTTCCATGCAACAGAGTAATTGCTAGCCGAGAACTCGATCGACTGGATCACTACGGCAGCGGATCCTTCCAGAGACGTTCGAAGGTAGTGGAATTTGTTGATTTCGTCTATAGCATCGTTGGAATGAATGAGACTCGTGAAGGTGTCATGAAACTCCAACCAGTTATTGTAAGATCCACTAAACTTTGGCAATTGGATTGTGGGCAACTTAACTGGCTTATAACTACTACCAAACTCACTTTTATTTCTACAGACAGATTCATTATCTTTATTATAGTTATTTCCAAATTCCTGAGCCCTAGACAGTGATTTAAAATACAGGGACTCAAAATCAGAACGCTCAGAAAACTGTGCCTTGATATCATCAGCAATACACTCCATACGTAACTGTACCTCATCATATTGTTGGTATAACAACTCCATCTTGCCTATACGCAGCTGTAGTTCCGTTATATTGGAACTAGATAACGTTTTATCATCCAGCGCGTCCAGATAATTGACAAAAGCTGTTAATCGGCCTTTGAAGCTACCTCGTTTCTTTATTAACTCCCTTTCCTCGGTCATTCTGGGATTCGAGCGTAAATCTTTTATATCCTTAATTGGCGTAATATACTACCTGATTGAGTGTTGGGTGACGATATTATCAATACATTAGACTTAACACCGCTTTATTTTATGTACTTGATTCACATACCACACTGCCGGTCAGTAACGTCGTTGAACTATTTAATTAATATTCGCTAATTTCACCATTAACTTCTTGATCTTCTTAAAGTAATAGCAGATCCTTGCTATTTAATCAATCCAGCTCGTAATGGACCAATATGTGCGGAAATTAGCGTGATTTAAATAAAAAAGACAGCAAGAACATGTAACGTGTATGAGTTTTAATAATTGTGAAGAGAATGACACATGAATGATGATGTGCGTAAAGCACTTAACAAAAACAATAGTTTAGAAAGGACAGAACACTTAAAGCTAAGACCAATTGCGCAGGCGCTCCAACACTCCTATTCTCTATACTTACAATATAGACGGGTTGCCAATGGCTAGGCCTACGGAAGTTAGGGACCTAGGGGTTAAATTCGACACTGGGCTAACGTTTCGTGATCACATCACAAGCTGCTGCAGAAAAACTTACCGTGATTTGGGTTTTATGCTACGCATAGTACGTGGTTTTAATAACATTAAAGCGGTTATCGCCTTATATAATGCTTTAGTTAGAAGCCAATTAGAATGTAACGCAGTCATCTGGGCTCCACACGAATCTAAATATAGGCTCATGCTGGAGAGAGTACAAAACAAGTTTGTGAGGTACTTGTACTTGCGCTTGTATGGTGTATATCCGTTTTATCCGCTTATGTACCCGACTTTATTTATTTTGGGTATGGTTGGATATAACAAACTGAGGGTCAGGAGGGATCTCGCACTCACCTCGTATATATTCAAAGTACTTAGAGGGAAGGTATATAATGCGGATATATTAGGGCACATAGGTTTGTGTGTTCCGGATAGGTACGTGTGGCGAAGACGACAGCCAAGGCTGTTGGCGGAGCCGCGCGCTCGGACCAATCTTTTAAGTGAGGCGCCACTGACGCGTGCACTCCGCACTCTCAACCTCATCGCTAGTGACTCGGACCTATTCTGTTGTTCTCTGAGTGAGTTCACAAAGAATGCATTGTTTGTAATAAGTTACAAAATTTAATTATAATAAGGAGTTATTAATAAGTTAGGATAAGAGATTAGATAATAGTACACTATCGCAATAGGTTGCCCTGTAAGGATAGATGTAAGTTGGGAAAATAAATAAATAAAAAATAAAAAAAATTCGGAATATTCCCGGCTATCGTAATTACCCAGTGATTGATGTATCTAAATGAAAGCTAAATATATGTGATTAAAAAATTATGTTATAATATTTTGGTTTTATTATTTTCAGGCGGCCTTACACCAGCAGCCCCATTTGCATTTAATTGTTCTTGTTATAGTATTTATTTTTACTGTTAAATGCAAATATTGAATGCGGTGTAAAAGTCGCCTTCGCAGTACACGAACTTTAAATTTTAAAATACGGCGGTAGTACGTATACATACAGTATACCTACATATACGTAAACATGTACTATCCACGCCAAAAGTCCATAGGCAACTTCAAAACTAATTGCTTAACGTTTAGTTTGACTTACGACCTTCTTTTAATGAGTAATTTGACACACACACACCCGCATTTTACTCGAATAATCACGCTTTTGAATATAGTTCCGTGTCATGTTCGTCTTGTTCACATAATTCGTAAAACTTTTGAGTATACCCACAGAAATCTAAATAAATAAATTAGGTATGGTAGACAGATGCAGGTAACTTACGGCTCATTCACCGCGTCTAATAGAATGTTGTTCGTTCTTGATTGGTTTTTGATATTGTGGGTTAGTGACGTGTGTTTAATCTATTATAATAGCTGTGTAATAGTTCAATTTGAAATGTAAGCTTTGAGATGAAAGCGGATATTATCGCGCAGCGTAAAAGTGGACTTAATATTATATCACAAATAATTGATGAAACCGGACTGACTGTGAGTATTATGATTTAATTATTTTATCTAACATTTAGCTAATTAAAGTTTAACTGCTGATCCTTGTAGTTATTTTATTAAACGTTTTGTATTTACCATAGGGTCTAAATAGAAGAAAAAAAATAATATTTCCAAGAGTTTATTTATTTACTTTTGGAATGATGAATATAGCATTATGTATAAATTATAATATAATTATTTTGTAACATTTGAACTATTTTCAAAATAATTTTGTTTAAAAAAGTAATAAGTAGGTATCTACTTAATATTTTATAATTTTGCTAGTAGCCTTACAATATTCCTTTTTTGTTTTAGAGAAATTACCTACTGTGAGTCGGAGGGTCAAAAGATATAAGGAAGAGTACAGTCTGTGAATAAGAAACAAGTGGTTTTAACCAACCAGTGACCTACCAGATGAAGTTGCATTGCAAGGAAATATGAAGATATATGTTTAAACATTACAGGATCCATACGCCAGCGTTTACTTGATAGCATGGATAATAATGGGGATTATAAAACGTATTAAGTTATAAATTACAAATTGATTTTAGTAATATTAAATAAAATATTATTGTGTCATATCCGTAATAAGGATTATTTTGAGGTTTATAGTTTCAATCTTCTTTTCAAAATGAATTTTGAAAGTGAATACTTAAGCTATATCCGCAATTAAAGCACAATATTATTTTATTACTAAGATAGTTACAATATTTTAAGTCTAATGGTCGTAGCTCACCGATTACCTGCTTTACTTCAATAAATTGTTCTTTATGAGAAAATAAACTGTTTTAAAAGTTTATTTATCAAATTATAACGAATAAAATTTTTGAAAACACTTAATTTTTTTTTTATTTTTACCCCGCATATTTCAATAACAATATAATAATACAAATAAAACAAATATTACATTATTATTCTCGTGTATTAATTTATCGAATAATAAAAAAAGATAAGATTATTGTTGAAAAGATAATTCAAAGTTCCATCTCGAGATTCGAACCCAGGACTACGTGTTTTTTTACCCCCCCGGTGGGTTCCCGCATTGTCGAGGCGGGGGGGCTCAGTAGCCGTGGCTTGGACACCCACGGTGAAGCGAAGAGGAACCCGAGGAGGGGCCGCTCGTCAGGGCTTTTGCCTGTAAGCCGACGACGTAGCGGCCAACGAGTAGGTTGCGGTGCCGCTTCGGCGACATCGCAACTGAGGCGGGCCGCGATGTCGTATTGGAGGCATCGCGGCTGAGGGTTGGAGGCCGCGGCGGGAGAGGAGTGCCGGTATTGCGGTGAGCCGCTCTCCCTACCTTCCGCGGCCTTGACGGGGTCGCCACCGTTCGATGGCGGACGCGGTGGGGCCGCAGGGGAGGAGGAGTGTCGGTATGTCGCTGGCCGCTCTCCCTATCCTCTGCGGCCGAAAATTGGCAGGCGGCGGGGCCAATGACCTGACCCGTCGCAGGGGGACCAAGGGTGCCCAGACACGGGGTCGTCTGGCGCCCATGTGCTGGTTGGGTCCCTGGGGTGGTCACGGCGTGCTGTGTGTTCTGGTGCGCCGGTGATGGGGAATACTCCCCAGAGGAGGGTCCGGTAACGGACAGCCGCGGCGGGTTCACGGATGAGTGCTAACGCGTGCCCGTGTTCCCGCCGTAAGCGGCAGAGGAGGACACCGTGGAGTTTTAGTGGGTTAGAGTCCCACATAACTGCACTACCTCCCCGTGGTAGTGCAGAATGCATGAGCATTTCTCCACGTTAAAAAAAAAAAAAAAAAAAGGCCTACGTGTTTACTAATCCTATACGCTACGTTATCCGCTAGCAGCACTTGTTATGAAGTTGTGAATTTTAGCAGTGGTATGAACCAACCAAGGTCATACGTAATTACGCCGCGCGTGTGAAAAAGCGATGACGATATGTTTTGTTTCGTTTGACGTTAGCAAGTGTACACACACAGATGTAAATACGGGCCTGCGGCGCGGGCGCGGGGACGGCGCGAAGCATGTTCACAGAAATTTCAACCATAGCACGCCTAAGCACTATTGAGGCATACTGTACCTATAACCACGGCCTTGGCATTAAGTTCTGATAAAGTTTCATAGACGGCAGCACTTTCTTCTTGGCCGTTCTTTATGGTCGAGTTGCCTCTCTATTCCTTTTTTAGGGTTCCGTAGCCAAATGGCAAAAACGGAACCCTTATAGATTCGTCATGTCTGTCTGTCTGTCTGTCCGTCCGTATGTCACAGCCATTTTTCTCCGAAGCTATAAGGACTATACTGTTGAAACTTGGCAAGTAGATGTATTCTGTGAACCGCATTAAGATTTTCACACAAAAATAGAAAAAAAACAATATATTTTAGGGTTCCCCATACTTAGAACCGAAACTCAACAATTTTTTTTTCATCAAACCCATTATGTGTGGGGTATCTATGGGTAGGTCTTCAAAAATGATATTGAGGTTTCTAATATCATTTTTTTCTAAACTGAATAGTTTGCGCGAGAGACACTTCCAAAGTGGTAAAATGTGTGTCCCCCCCCCCTGTAACTTCTAAAATAAGAGAATGATAAAACTAAAAAAAATATATGATGTACATTACCATGTAAACTACCACTGAAAATTGGTTTGAACGAGATCTAGTAAGTAGTTTTTTTAATACGTCATAAATCGTAAACCACAATTTACCATTCATTCAATCAGCTCAAAAATAAAAAATAAACATTTAATTTCATAACATAAACCTTATGCATAAACCCGGATGTTACGGAACCCTCGGTGCGCGAGTCCGACTCGCTCTTGCCCGGTTTTAGTTACTATACTCTATGTTCTTGTCTACGATCCGTCCTTGAGAGCGTGTCTCTGCTATGTCCAGCAATTTAATAAATGTTTCTTCCGCTTTATACTGTTTTTCGGTTCCTGTAACCCGCAACCTACAACAGGTTATGGGCCCAGAGGCGTGTGTGCGCGAGAAAAACGAGGCGGCTCAATCCCAATGACTCGCGAGTGAAAAATGTTGCGCTTCGGTCGTCGGAAAATGGCGGCGTTGGCGTTGTAACTTCTAACCGGATTGCAACTTGCTTGTCGGTGACGGTAATGCAACGTGGTTAAATAAATGCCACATTATCAGTTCAGTGCTCAGGAGTATGTGAACATGGTGCTCATTTATGCTGAGTGTAATTATGATGGTGCACGTGCTCTGAAGATGTATGCTGAGAGGTACAGTATGCTCCAATACTGCTTAGGCATGCTATTATTGAAATTTCTGTGAACAAAACTAAACTATTATTATTAACTATTATTGAAACTCAAAAAGTTGTGTGAATATACAAAATAATGACAGTTATTGTTTTTTATGGAGTATTGTAGCAGCATTATATCCTGTTAAGCAGAATGTATGTAGGACAGCGTCATATCCACATTACAGCTCTGTTTTTAATATTGAAGGAATGTCTTTCCCTGTTACATATCAGGACATAAAATTATTTGAAACAAATAACAATATAAGCATTAATATTTATGGAATAGATGAAAATAATGAAAAAGTGACTGGACCTCTATATTTAGCAAATACAAGAAAATCAAATCATGTGAATTTACTATACTTAGAGAGAAATGGAAAAGCTCATTACTGTCTGATTAAAAATCTGGTACGATTGGTACGACGTCAAGTTACAAATCATAAAGGTAATGTTTTTCTGTGTGAATCATGTCTACAATTTTACTGTAGTGAAACCAAGTATACATCCCATATGTGTTCTAAAGTTTTAACCGTTTTGCCTGAAACTAATAAAAGGCTTGGTTTTAAGAATTATGAACGAAAACAAAGGATAAATTATGTATGCTGATTTTGAAAGCCTGTTACTAAGTTGTTCAGAGAAAATTACTGAAAAAACACAGAAGTTTAAAAAACATGAACCCTCATGCTTTGGTTATTATATTTGTTGTTCACATGATCCGAGTCAAAATAAGTATGTTACATATAGAGGTCCAGATTGTGTTGATGTGTTTGTTACTAAGTTAGTGGAAGACGTAAAGAAAATAAGTAAAATATTATCTAATAAACTGCCTATAACCCCACTGTCAAAAACAGAAAAACATAGATATAATTGTGCTAGTACTTGTCATATTTGTGATCTGTTATTATTTCATGACAAAGTATGTGATCACGATCATGTTACAGGAAAGTACAGAGGTGCTGCACATGCTCATTGTAATTTAATGTATAGAGTATGTGCATTTATACGTATTGTTTTTCACAATTTATCGAACTATGACTCCCATTTGTTTATCAAAGAATTAGTAAAGTACAAAGGACACATTAAAATTATACCTAAAACTAAAGAAAAGTATTTAACCATCACCAAATACATTGCTGGCGAAAACGATAACTCTTATATTCAAATGAAATTCATTGATTCATTTCAATTTCTTAGCTCAAGTTTAGAAACATTGAGTAAAAATTTGACACATGAAGAATTTATTCACTTATCAACGGAATTCAATTACGAAAATATTCATTTGCTTAAGAGTAAAGGTATTTATCCATATGATTACATGAACGCTTGGGAAAAGTATGAAGAAACAAAACTTCCAAATAAAAAATATTTCTATAATACAATGAAATTGGAACATATTACGGATGTTGAATATGAACACGCGAAAACTGTATGGAATACATTTAACATCTGTACTATGGGCGAATATACTGAATTATATTTAAAATGTGATGTATTGCTGTTGTGTGATATATTTGAAAACTTTCGTGATATAAGTCTGAAATATTATAAATTAGACCCTGCATACTATGTAACGGCACCTAGTTTGAGCTGGGACGCTATGCTTCTTTATACAGGTGTTGAATTAGATTTAATTGACAACCTTGAAATATATGAAATGCTAGAAAAGGGAATACGAGGTGGTTTAGCACAGTGTTCTTTACGTCATGCAAAAACTAATAATAAGTATTTATCTGAATACGATGATCGATTGACTTCTACCTATTTATTGTATCTCGATTGTAATAATCTGTACGGTTACGCAATGAGTAAAAAGTATTTCAGAGTTTAGATTTTTAAATCAAGAGGAAATTGATTCTTTCGATGTTGCGAGTATTTCAGATGAAAGCAGCTATGGCTTTATATTAGAGGTGGACCTTGAATATCCAGACTACTTACATGATGATCATAGTGATTTACCTTTCGCCCCAGAAAAATGTATACCACCAGGAGGAAAAACAGCAAAACTCATAGCTAACTTGTACGATAAATTTAACTACATAATTCATTACACTAATTTGAAACAATGTTTAAAGTATGGGCTTGTTCTTAGAAAAATACATCGTATTCTCACATTTAGACAGGAAGAATACTTAAAAAAATATATAGATTTAAACACTAGCCTCCGACAATCATCCACAACTGCATTTGAAAAAGACTTTTTCAAGCTTCTGAATAATTCAATTTTTGTTAAAACTATAGAAAATAAGCGGAAACAAGTAGATGTTAAATTAGTTACTAAATGGAGTGATACCAACAATATTACAAACAAACAACTGAGTGCTGAGAAACTAATTTGCAAACCAAATTTGAAATGCGTTACTGTATTTTCAGAAAATTTCGTAGCTATTCAACTGAAACCGGAAAAAATTGTTTTAGACAAACCTATCTACATAGGTTTCACTGTTTTAGAATATGCAAAGTCACATCTTTATCAATTTCATTACAGTATGAAAAATAAATATAAGACTAATATTAAGCTTTGTTACACAGACACCGACAGCTTACTGTACTTAATTAACACAGAAGATGTTTATACTGATATAAAAAACAATTTAAAAGAGTTTGATACTAGTAATTACGAAGCAAACAACCCCTATTCAATACCACTAGTTAACGCTAAAATACCTGGACTATTCAAAGATGAGCTGGGTGGAGATGTGATCAGTGAATTTACTGGCTTGAGAGCGAAATTGTATTGTTTATTAACATCTAAAATTCAAATTAAGAAGGCAAAGGGTATTTCAAAGTCTGTTACAAATAAACTACGCATTTCAGATTACAATAAGACGTTGTTCAATAATGAAACCAAGTATTTTAAAATGAATATGATTAAATCTATGAAACACGTATTATATTCTCAACAAGTGAGCAAAGCGGTGATGAATAGAAATGATGATAAAAGATACGTACTGTCAAATAACATAGAAACCTTACCTTGGGGACATTACAAAATTATATTTTAGTTATAAGATGATTTAATTGTATTATTTCACTATTTCCCTATTTGTATACTGTTAAGTTAATTACGTTTCTTTATTCATTATTATTGCTAATATCTTACCTTGGGGACATTACAAAATTATATTATAGTTATAAGATGATTTAATTGTATTATTTCACTATTTCCCTATTTGTATACTGTTAAGTTAATTACGTTTCTTTATTCATTATTATTGCTAATATCTAAATAAAAGTTTGTTTATTGACTTTATTTGTTTTATTGGTTTCCTTTCTATCATTCATGGTATAGGTACAACACACTCGTTACAAAAAGTTTGAATAGGTACATCCAACTATAAGAAAGTATTCTAAAAGAATGTTCAATAATGAATATCATCAAATCAATTAAACATGAATTGTATTCACAAGAAGTAAATTATGGAGTATTAAAAAGAGTTGATGATAAAATTCAAGTTCAATAGAATCAAATAAATACGCTGTATTCAGTTATTATTATTATTATTCAGGTCGTGAATACTGGCAACCAGGCGCAGTTGATAAAAGATTTAAAAAAATAATAAAACACAGTTTATAACTTATTTTTTTACTATACTCAACATAGATACAAACTTATACGTACCTAATAAATAACATTCATAATTCATATTATGAAGTCGAAGTTAACTTTTTAACTATCTTACCAACTAAATACTCAGTTTCACTAATGATATCGTCATAATCACTTCTCACTAAGTACTGTACATTCACACTTGCACTATCAGGGTCAGTGTCTATTTCATCCACATGACGACCGTCCAAATCATGAATAATTATTTTTATTAGTTGGCGAACATGTCCTGGTTCTTTACGCATGATAAAGGATTTGTTTTTATAAGATTTAGATTTTTTTTTCTTCTTCAATTTTTGCTCTTGCATTTTTTGCTGTCGACTCTCCTCACACGCACTTGCCGCTACTTCAGCGAACCAACTCTCTCTATCCTGCGCATAGTAGAATGGATTTATATCTGGAACTGGGTCTTCAATCAAATTCTGAAAAACAAGGATAAATTTTTATATTTAATCGCATCAACTATGAAGTGAATTGATAACAGCAATAGTTATTTATATACTTACGTTACATTCTTGGTCAGTATTTTGTAAAAAAGGAGTATAGGCTGGCGATTGTGACATGATGCTGTAAAAAGAGTATGCATTATATATTTTTTGTTAAATCAAATAATAAAAGAATAAAAAAATACTTTAAAAAATATTGTGTATTACCTTGTTATTTACCTCGCCAATGTTCTTAAATCATAAACAAAAACGACACAAAACGAGTTACCTATGGAAAAGACAGCAACAAAGTGATTGTTTGTTTGATAATAAGTACACTCCTTAGCTTAGATTGCATATTATTAAATACGAGAATAGC
This sequence comes from Mesoligia furuncula, assembly GCA_916614155.1. Lineage (NCBI taxonomy): Eukaryota > Metazoa > Arthropoda > Insecta > Lepidoptera > Noctuidae > Mesoligia > Mesoligia furuncula. The sequence goes on from OU744795.1 coordinate 10,813,447, forward strand.
ATCTTTCTTGTGCTCAATACAAGTTTCGACCTGTTAGTCACAAGTAACAAGTAATATATATGACGGAGATGGTATGTTTGTCTCGTCATCATCAGGCATATTTTAATCAGTGTGGGCGTACGTGGGCAGTGCTGGTTATTGCGCAATAGAAAAACTGTCTACAGTTCAAATCAGATTATAATTTTACGAACAAATTAATCACACTAGCGACTCACACACTGTAGGTACACAATTCAACTACTATTAGACAATAACATGCTGGTATGATGATGATGGTTTCAACAAAACGTAGGACAGTTCCGAAGCGTCTGCCTGCTCGATCACCGGGATAAGGAATGCGCCACTTGACGCGTTCTCTTCAACCCCGTAACCGAGCGGAATCGTCCCGACTCTGTCAAAACACGCCAATAGTCGTAGTAGTAGTGTAGTTAGTCTTGATAGTTGCCGCTAGGTGGCGTGCCTTGTTTTGTTGGAAACGTCAATTGCCGGATGCGACATTTATATATACACATTAAATAGATTTTTTATTAATCAGTAAGATGAAGTTGATCAAGCAACCCATATCCCTCAATGTTAATAATATAAGATTAACTGACTCTATTCACCACGTCAGACATAGCGCTTTATTGCCAAATACTATTCGCTGTATTATATGCGGTCCATCAAGCTGTGGCAAAACAAATGTTATGATTAGTTGACTGCTGCATGAAAATGGACTCAAATTCAGAAATCTTTATCTTTACTCTAAGACTTATTTTCAACCAAAATACCGTTTCTTGACAGAAGTACTAAAAAGAGTGCCACAGATTAACTTCTATGAGTTCAGTGATGATAAAGATGTAATTTCTCCGAGTGAAGCTTTAGCAAATTCTGTATTTATTTTTGATGATGCTGCGTGTGAAAATCAAATTAATATCCGCAATTATTTTTGTATGGGTATGCATAAACAAATCGATTGTTTCTATTTGTCTCAAACCTATTCTAAAATTCCCAAGCAATTATTACGTGACTATGTTAATTTTCTTATTATATTTAAACAAGATGACGTGAATTTAAAACATATTTACGAAGAGCATGTTAGTTCTGATTTACAATGGAAAGAGTTTAAAAATATTTGTCGAACTGTTTGGAGTAAACCTTATAATTTTGTACTTATAAATAAAGAAGCGCCATTAAATAATGGAAGGTACAGACAGAACTTCGATATTTTTTTAAAATTTGACTGACTGTTTATTCATATAAGTAATTAACAAGAAAAAATCAAATTCAGTATAATTTGATCTTTAGCTGAACGCAGTTGTTACAATATAACATGGAGAAAAATATTAAAATAGAATTAATGAAGTCCGTAGACTCCATAAAGAATAAAATAAAACAAATGAAGAACCAGGAACACTCGATGAACCTGTCGCTCGATAAAATGCTAAAACCTGTCACAGATCCCCTTAAAATGTTAGTTGATTCGAATATTACTATGGAAAAAATAAAACATTTAGAAAATACAGAACTCACTAATTCTGGAAATATTGAATTGGAAGACTTAAATACTAGCTCATCTACAAAGTTTGAGGACTGTTACGAACCAAAACTTAATTCTGCACAATTGGATAAAAAGTCTCCTAAAATGGAATTACCAGAGGATTTAGAAATGTATGATATTCATGATGGTGTAAATGTACCGTTTGGAATAAGAAGTGAAAACAAAACTTTATTGATGGGAAATTCAATAGTATCATTTTCTAAAATTGACAGTTTGAATAACGATACTACCATTTTGATTAAAATCGGTGATAAATCCTATAATTTAACGTCTGGCCTGAAAGAACTTTTACTCCAAAAAAAACCTGATTTAAAATTAATATCCGATAAAGATAAACTCGTCTACAAGGATATATTGCATTATACAAATGCTCATAAGAGAGATATCGACCGTAAAGGTCAAATCAAAGGTGATAAAGGAATAAAATATCGTGAAATAATAAGACCATTATTTTCCGAAACGTCAACCGATAATATTCTCACAAAACTTGGAGGAAACTTGCCAAAGTTAAAAAAATACAAAAACAATACTGACCTGGTATATTGGGACGACCCTAACGAATTGGTTGAGAGACTGAAACTCTTAGTGGCTTCAAGAGATGCTGGCAATACAAACCATGATAATGAAATTCTATCGATAATTGAAGAATTAAAAGAAGCTGACATAATTAAAGAATAAATAGTAGCAATAACATGATTTTCATTTAGTATCATCGCTGGATTCAAGACAAATGTTTATATGCTGAATTCTGAATATGAGTAAAGCCGACGTGGTAAACGAAATTCATAAAAATGCGAGGGTAAACTTTCCACGAAGACAGGTTATTATGAAAGATATAGATGACCTTTGGCAGGCCGATTTAGTTGATATGCAATCAATGTCTAAAGAAAATAAAAATTACCGATTTATTCTCACTGTCATTGATACATTTTCGAAATACGCTTGGACCTACCCTTTGAAAAGTAAAATCAAAGATGTTGTATGCAACTCTTTCAAGACTTTGTTGGATAAAGGGCGTGTTCCCAAAAATCTGCAAACGGACAATGGAACAGAATTTTATAATAATAATGTTGCGCGCCACAATTAATGCTTAGTACATGGCGACAGTAGTTACCACTAGCGCCATCTAGTATCGAGTAGCGGAACTAGCAGTCAAGACCCTTCTAGAAATTTCGATGAGAGAACTTTCTAGAACATTCCCGAACTTTCGACATCTGGTCGATCGGGGCCTGTATGTACTCGAACATTCTAGATGTTTCTACAATGGATGGTTCTAGAACTCTCTTTGGCGCTATATAAGGCCGAGACGCGCCACGACCGACACAGTTTGGATAAAGCGATCGAAGTGAAAGCATCGAAGCGATATTCAAGTGCGACTTAAAGCGATCAGTAGTGCAATTGTGTTTTGTAATTAGTGTGTTTGAGTTGTAATTAGTGTTGATTATTAAAGTGTCATTTTTTTGGTTATTAAATCGGCAGTTTTAATTGTCACGAACCCGAAGCTCGTAACAATTGGTGTCAGAAGTGGGATTAAAAATCATGCCGGTTTTACCCAAAGACGACGCGGAGGGTATCCGTACCCGGAGTCAACGCCAGCAAGAGACGGACCAGAGGCGATTTGGTGGAGCTACGCCACAGAGGTCGGAGGGCCAGCTACCGACTATGGAGGCCGGCCCGTCCGCAGCAGCTCCAGCATCAGCAGCACCAGATTTGGCTGCTCTGATGATGATGCTGCAGGAGCAGGCCCGCCGACAGGAGAAACAGGCTCGCCGACAGGAGGAACAGGCTCGTCGGTTGGAGGAACAGCTCCAGCGTGATAAGGAGGAGCAGGTGCGTCGCCAGGAAGAGCAGATGCTCCTCATGAAGGACCTTCACGCAAACCTTGGGAAAGATATGAAGGAGGTAAGGAGAAGGTTGCCCAGCATGACAACCGCCTGTCAGAAGCTGAAACTCAGATCAGCAAGTTTAATAACGTCATTGCATTCATCACTTTAGCGTGAATGGAATAACCGTTCAGAAATAAGATTCCTGAATAGATGTAACGTTTTGAACAGAGATTTTGAATAGAGAGTAATTAAAAGTGAATTAAAGAACCATTCAGAATAGAGATTCTAGAATAGATGTAACGTTTTTAATAGAGATTTTTGAATAGATGTAACGTTTTTGAAAAGGGATTTCTGTAGAGAAATATCATTTTGAATAGAGAGTAATGGGGGGTATGGATCTAGTATGATCCAGACCCCCCATTACTCTCTTACTATAATGTACCCAGGATTTTGTAATAACTTAATTTAAAAGAGTGTCCATGGAGTTTCTTGCCCGTTCTTCTCTATAGAGATCTACGTTTTGGAATGGGCAACTAGCTTCAACTTTCTGACTAACTGACATACTATTTAATTTTGACAATTCAAAAGTGCCTGTACAAGGTTTAATTGAAATAAATGCTTTGAGTTTGAGTTTTAGCTCTCCACCAGATTCAACTTCGAAAACCACCAGAAAACCACGAATAAAAATCGGCCCTACTACAAAATTCGCTAAAATTTGCACTAGATAAATTTTTGGTTTTTGTGAAAGGAAACAGTAATTAAAGTAGTTATATTAGTAAAAAAAATCTTAATTATCACGTAATAAAATATTTAAAATCAGTAAATCACCATAAAATATTATTAGTAAATCAACAAGTCAAGATGAGGAACATAAACATTATTCAATAAGAACAACAACTAGGTTAAAAAAGTGATATTCTAAAATTCGTCTTCAGATGAATTTTATTTTTGTCTGCACCATCATCGGTTTCACGTTTATATGATTATTGGGTACTGATTTGTTATAGAACTTTTATTAGAATTTACCTACACAGTAAAAGTAAATATTTCTGAAAATGAAATGAACTAAAAATAATATATTTCGTAATGTTTTAGTGGCTTAGTGGTTGAGTGATAGCATTTTATATGTTAGAACGTTTAATATTCTATATGTTAGAACGTTTCTTGGAGTTGCAAGATGCACTGCGAAGCACGGCGGGCTTGTTGGACAGATACGTACCAATGTTATCTGTAGAAGAATGGCAAATATGCAAGGACCTATTTAGCATTCTAAGGCCTTTAGAAGAAGTCACTTAACAGATGAGTAGTGAGGAATATGTAACCGGGAGCCTCATAATTGTATTTAAAAGAGTCCTTTTAAATGTGTATGAAAATAAAATTACAACTACAATCCACCCCGATGTAGCCACATCCATTGAGATCATTATAGGACAATTGAAAAGAAGATTGGGGCAAATAGAACACAGCGGTACTTTTTCAATTTGCTCATTGTTGGACCCCAGATACACAATGCACTGCTTCAAAGATAAATCTGCTGCTGAGAAAGCCAAAAAAAACCCTTATAGAACTCGTCACTGCCGAAATCAACAAGATATTTCAAAATAGCATCAGGTTAGCGTCACCACAACCATCCTCAAGTACAAGCACGTCCAGCGAACCTATTAAAGACGGCTTATCAATATGGGATAATATTAGCGAAATGTTTGGGGATGTCGAGTCTACTCAGTGTTCTCCACTAGCATCTGCAATAACAGAAGTGCAGCGATATCTTGCAGATAGATTGTTGTAAATTAAGGACGACCAGGGTAAATTACTCGATCCTTCGAAACTACTTCTCAAATTTGTAAAAATGATTGCGATGGAACTGTCATTTCAAGCTATAAATTACAAAATATATTATAACCTTTGATTTAAATGGAACAGACGCAATGGTTTTGTGTAATATTCCGGTCACTATTAATATTAAAAACCAAATTTATGAAGTCGTTGGTGCTATTGAATATGTAGGGAATTCAATGGGGAATCTGGGCCATTATAAGTGCCATACGCTTACCCATGAGCAATGGCTATGTTACGATGATTTGGCCTTGAAAATTAACAACAGTACAGTAGATTCAATATTCGTACACACCCTTACTTACGTTTTAGCGAGTGATCTTTGATGTTTTATAATTATGTAAAAATAATAACAATATTCTAATTATTACAGTTGCTTGAAACACTACTGTGATTACGTAGGTTAAATTAGTTGCCTGTGATTATTCCAAATAATTAATGTGATTAATGTAAGTAATATTATTGTAATGTAGGTAAGGTTCAATGAATGATTTGTTGGAAACGTATCTGTGATTTTTTAAGCCTTTTAAGCTCTGTAGTGTTAGTGACACATAGTTTTTCTGCGATTATTCCATAGGTAAACGTAACTAATACTGTGAAATGTAACGAAACTGTAATTTTATTGTAATGTACCGTACATCAATCCGTGTGATTCATTGGAAATATATCTGTGATTTTTTTAAGCCTTTTGAGCTATTTAGTCTTAGCGACACTTGTTGTTTTGTTCGATTTGCGACCTACTTACTACTAATAAAGTTATCGTTAATACGAATACGATGCGAATACCATGATTTCACGTGAGAATGGTTAAAAAAGCTTCTGCATAAATTGAGTAAATCTTTAATAAAATAAACGTTTATTTTATTAAAGATTTACTCAATTTATGCAGAAGTTTTTTTATCCATTCTCACGTGGAAACATGGTCACCCCATCAGTTGTATGTTAGGATATTTTTGATCCAATTTAACTTTTAGAGTACTAATACACCATAATCGCAATTTATTTGGAACGAATGTACTCCTATACATAATTCAGGAAGTCGAATTTTGTAAACAAACATGTCATATTTAAAAAGATATAGGCAACTATAGAGGGCCGTGCTGAATAAACTAAAATTCGTTTATTTTTTAATTTAGCAAGTTGTATGAGAAACCAATGCGGTACATATGTTACTTGCCAAACATGAATTACTTTTAATAGTTTTTGGCTAAGGTTGTTTTGTCTTTTTTAGATATTTTCTTATTTCTTTTTTTTCAGCACGGCCCCCTATCCACATCTATATATTATTTGTTATTACGAATTCACAATATCTGTTACGGTACATAGAACGTGTTAATAAAGTACATTCCTTGAGTTTATGAAACTTTTTAATACGCTATATATTTTTCAAGTTACACGGGGGCCGTGCTGAAAACGTTTGGCTGGCACGGCCCCCTTTTTTTGCATATTTCTTCAAAAGTACAGAGGTACATTGAAAAAGAAACCGGTACATATACTCCTAGAGGCGAGTACATTGCATTGGTGCACACCTAAATCGCAAATTCTGGGGGCCGTGCGGGGCAAACGTACATAAAATACACACCATACATAGACCTACTTATAAACATCATTGTTCAAGGTCATGTCAGTATTATTTTCTTTATAAGTGTTGAACATTGAATGGGCCCATTATAGGTATACCCACCTAAATATTGTATCTTCATAAGACGACCCACTGACCATCTTCTAAGATATTCTTCTTCTTAGCGTGTCGATAGCAATCTAAATGTACTCGGCCCAGAATTCAGCTACTTGTTTGGCGCCTTCATCATATGTATATGTCGGGGAAAGTATAGTGTGTCTCGTTATTATTAGTCATATTTGAACTATGTGTGGGCTACTGTGGGTAAGTGTTGGATAATGCGCAATAGAAAAACAGTTTGCAGTTCAAATGAGATTATAATTTCACAAACAATTTAATCACGCTAGCAAATTACACACTAGGTAGGTACACGACGCAACCAGATACGGAACGCGGGACAGTTTCTGAGCACATGTTGTTCGTACAATGTCCAAAGTCCAGAGCTCCACATCGAGCTGTCTTGTCGAGCTGTCTTCGAGCGTCGACCCCCCACGAACTCAGGCTAGACTCTGTCAAGCGCCACCAGATGGCGCTGGCGTTCCGAATAGTCGTTGTCATCACACTGCTTCCGCTTCGTTGTCAAGTCAGCTCCCGTACTAATGATGTCTCCGACACGGCCATCCTGCTTCCACACGTCCTCGTGTGTTAATCTGTCAACAAACATACCCGCAAAGTATCACATAGCTCGGTCACTCCTGACCAAATATGGTACAGGTAAAAAAACACCATGAAAATTCGAACAAACTTAAAAATGCAGAGTTCAGAGCATTACTCATTACTTGATTCTCAAATCTCAAGATCACAAACTAAATAATCAACTAAGCCAATAAAACATTCTTAGAGTATCACAAAACACAAAGCAGGAATCTTATTCGTGGCCTGTGGCTTTTCATTAAGCCCAACAAACCTCATGTTTGTTTCTATGAATTCCTCTGAATTCCGAGTCCCACGGACTCTATGGTCTCTACAAGAGCCGACCTCCGCCAGAGACACCCGCGCACCGCGTATCCACGGACTACTAAAAGCAGATACCGACTTCTAACGGACTACGGCTACGAAATGACTACTGGTACGGTCCCGACCAGCCGACCTAAGATTCACCACTATCACGCGACTTAATCTCTACTCTGTTTCATCAACAAGACTTTTACTTGGCTTTCCTCAAATTAGTTAGTAATACTCTGATTTTCTGGCATTTTTCGCAACCTCCCATATGAAGACTGATGGATCAAAATTAAAAGGGACTCGACTCTATAAAATCTGTTTTATTTTACGATCAATTTGCAATAAGCATTCAAAATAGAAACCAAAAATTAGGCTAATCTAAGAATTTGAACTACCTAGATTAGAGATTACCGAGACCAAGTACAACGATTCCACACTACGTTAGTCAAAGAAAACAAAACCTCAGGTATCCCATTCACGGTCCCACACATTTGTCACATACGCACTTCCCGCAGGAATGCCAAGTCGTCCTTGACTCTACGGTCTTGGCTACAACGCTAGACCCGACCATACTACCCAGAGCTACCGCGTATACCACGTACTCACGATACTCTGGTACGGTCTCCGACCCAATGAACCGAGAACCTGAGTACACAAACTAAAGTGATGCCAACTCATCATCCATTTCGTCTACAATCTCAATTGGTACTTGGCACTCGGGCATCTTCCGAACACGTTCATAGAGCGTATTTGTAAGTACGCCCCTAAGACGACCCACTGACCCAAACTAACATCAACCAGAGCCATGTACCATCGCACGGTGTGTTAGAAAGCCCGATTTTGTTGCATGCCCTTTTTATTACAGAAATCGATAGTATTTATCATTTTAAGCACTACAGTCAAAGTCCGGCATCGATACGACTTGTAGATGTTTTTTAAAAAAATCTCAAAGTTGCTGTATAACCGGGTCAAGAAAATAATAAAAAAAATTATATAAAAAAAACCAGCCTACATATTTAAATTTCCATTATAATTACTAATCAAACTTATAATACCTAACTATCTGACAAGTTTTCGTGTCTGTATTGCAAATAGATCGCGAAATATTAATATTTTTATGTTTTTTACTTTTTATTTAATTTCTTGGCAATAATACGGTATTAGATGGAGATATTTGACCAGACGATTGTCAACATGTATGTCTATCGACATTATTAAAACCACAATCTAATTCAGCGTTATTTAGAAGTTATGAGAATTTTCAGTTATATCCGGATTTTTTTGTACTAGGGTTGTCACTTTAACCAGAATTTTAAATTTAATATTTTTTATAATTTTGAGTTTAGCTGAAAGAAGTCGTATATATTATCGATTAATTATCTTTATATGTGCATTTACCAATAACTGAAACTATACCCATGGGCACTCTTATTCTTTGATTCTTTCGCTTAGTCCGCCTGGGTGGGTACCACCGACTCGTCTATTTCTGCCGCCAAGCAGTAGTGTTGGACTATTGTGTTTCGGTTTGAAGGACAGTTAGCCAGCAAAATTATAGGCACGTTTCGGTTTGAAGGACAGTTAGCCAGCAAAATTATAGGCACGTGAGACAGGATCCCATTACCAGCAGAAGCTTTAAGTTTGCTAAAACCAGTTAATGCGAAAAATGTTCTAGTGGATGATCATTCGTCATTCACTGAACATGATGAAGATACTTTAATTATTCAAAATGAAAACCAAGATTTATAATTTTTCAGTTTTTTGTAAATATTTTTAGTTTTTACAACCCGGATAAAACTTGACATTTTCGAATGTGACAACCCTGGCTAAAATAGAAAAATTCTCATAACTTCTAAATAACGCTGAATTAGATTGTGGTTTTAATAATGTCGATAGACATACATGTTGACAATCGTCTGGTCAAATATCTCCATCTAATACCGCATTATTGCCAAGAAATTAAATAAAAAGTAAAAAACATAAAAATATTAATATTTCGCGATCTATTTGCAATACAGACACGAAAACTTGTCAGCAGGCCTAGCCAAGTTACAAACGTTTCGTATCGAATCTCTTTCTACAATCTTTATCGCTTTGACGTAACCGATTATAGAAATCGATAAGTTGGTAGCCAAGTTGACACGAGCGAGTCGAACGCTCATTCTACAACGTCTTTAGAAAAAACCTATACTTTAGTCTATGGTGAGCGTTCCTACAAACGTCAAACTAACGTCAAAGTCACAGTTGTGTACTTAGTGCGCGGGCAATTATTTGTTTTTTAAGTGTTTTGAAAGTAAGCGAAATAAGGTAAAACTATTTGAAGGGGCAGGAGGGCCTTCATCAGAACTCATCTTGTGTGATGTATGTGGGTAGGTAGGTAGGCAGGCGGGCGTGAGCAGAAATATCACAAGTCCTTGTTACAATCACAGTTGTTTAATCAGCACAGGGTTTAATAATCAAAATACACAGTCAAATTAACAATGTACAGTCTAAGCAACACGTCAGCAACTTAATTATACCATTAGATTAAACTATCACTCGGATGCAAAGCGATTCGTCACAAGCGTGGTGAGCGGGCGCCGTCTCGAACAACAGTGTGTCAAGATGGCCGCCCTCACAACCATCGACAATGACGCTTCGCTAGGCTGACTTTGACAGCTAAAAGTCAACCTGACGTCTGACGTTGACGGATGCGCCGTCACGGCCGGACTGACACTCGACCGTCCTCGGGCGATTTTCTGAAACAATGAGTTGCAATCGTACATAGTCCGTTCGGCATCCTGACGGATGACTAATTACAATTATCACAATGCGCTATGATACTTAAGACTTAAGGCGAGTGTCTCACAACAATTAAGCCGGATGACACAGCCTCGTCACTAAACAGCATGTAGGTTAACTGTTCACAATTGGTACTATTAGACAAGTCAATCCTTTGTTGGATGTGACCCGGACGACAATATTCGTCTTACCATGATCTGCAAAACATCCAGAACAAGTCAGTCAACTTAAATGGCTCTGACTCGGACGACATATTTCGTCTCATAGAACAAGAGCACAGAGACAAGTCAATCTGATACTGACTCGGACGACATATTTCGTCTCATAGAACAAAAGCACAGAGACAAGTCAATCTGATACTGACTCGGACGACATATTTCGTCTGACTATTTGGCAGGAAAGAGATTCTTACAGGTCGCTCCACTTACCTACGACTATGAATCGTCTTGTTCTGTATGAATTTCAGTTTCGTGCAACGTTTCCCAAGTCTCAGGATCTGAGCATGTACTGAGAGTGTCTGAGCCTGCTGTGAGCGTCCTCGAATCGGCGGAAACAGTGTTTGAGCATACGGTCAAGGTGTCAGAGCTATCATTGTCATGATTTGAATTAGTTATAATTTCTTCATCTTCCGACGCCGTCTCGGCCTCCTCACAATTTAAAAGACTAGTAGCTATTTCGATCAATCCGATATGTCCCTGGGGTATTGCGCGCAAATTCTCGTGAGAGTATTTATAAGTTCTCTGAGAACCACCTAAACTTTTAAGTTCGTAGCGATCGTTTTCAAGTACTTCTACTATAACATATGGACCTCGAAACTTCCTATCCAATTTTGTTTTATTCCGTTCACAATTTTTAATAAAGACGAAGTCTCCTTTAGAGAAAGGTCTTATTGTGGCCCGGCCACGATTAAACCGAAGGGTATCAGATTCAGCAGCTTTGCAAATGTTAGCTGATGCATCAGTTCTTATCGAATCTAAATCTAAGCGAACCTCATGATCTATATTATCGGCGTTCAACTTAGACATTCCTAAAGAATTAGAACGAATTCCAAACATTAGTTCTGACGGTGAGTATTTGGTAACGGAAGATTTAGAACTATTGAGAGCAAGTTGGATGTTACTTAATTCGTCACGCCACGCTTTGTTAGGGTCGTTTTCAATGATAGTAAGGAGGCTCTTTAGAGTACGCATCACTCGTTCAACTTGGCCGTTTGCCCTACTCGTACCAGTCGCGATGAAATGGAGGTCTATTTTATGCTCTTGACAAAAGCTCTTAAAATCTGAGCTAATGTAGCAACGGCCCTGATCTGCGATGATTCTTTTAGGGGCTCCAAAAAGACACACCGCTTTTTGTACGGCATATATTGCACTCTTGGAATCGACTGACAAAGTATGTTCGAGTAAAACGTATTTGGTAAAGGCATCGATTATTACCGAGCAATACTCCTTTCGGTCACTCTTCCCGCTCAGCTTCCCCGAAAAATCTATGTGAATCGTGTGCCAAGGCACGGATACTTTTGGAATCGAATGAAGCTGAACAGGCTGAGCACCCGATGGACCTTTCGATGCCTTACAAATGATACACGAATCTATAAATTTTCGTACACATTTAGACATATCGGGAAACCAATACTTTTCATACAGCTTGTCTAGAGTTTTGTCCCTGCCTAAATGTTGCAATTCGTTGTGGACATGATTAATTAGTGTCCAAATAAGAGACCGTGGAACTACGGGTAGCCATGAAACCGCTTTGTTACGAGTAATCTTCCTGTAGAGTATGCCATCTCTAACGTCATATGTGTGACCTACTGTTTCGGGAAAGCTATTATTACTATGTTTTGCGATAAGATCCTGAATTTCTGCGTCACGTTTCTGTTCAACTGACAGCCAGCCCTGATGTAGTTCAACATAATTGACAATTTTAGGCTTAGGCATTACCGGAGTGTTAGGAACAGCAGAATCTGACAGTGGATTTCGGGACAGGTAGTCAGCATGCTCCATTTTACTTCCTTCGCGGTATATAATATCGAAATCGTAAGCTTGTAAATAAGCCCACCATCGGTAAACGCGGGGCGTTAGGTCTTTCTTCGATTTCGACGCCTTGAGTGAATTGCAGTCGGTAACTACAACAAATCGCCTACCATATAAATAATGGCGAAAATGCTCTACAGCTCTGACGACCGCTAAAGTTTCCAACTCGTATGAATGATAACGAGATTCCGCGTCTGCTGTACGGCGGCTATAATACTCTACAACGTGCGGAAGATTATTTTTCTTTTGCAGAAGGATTGCTCCATAACCTTCTGAGCTAGCATCGGTATGTAGCTCCACCGGAAGTTCTGGGTCGAATATAGTTAGCACCGGTTCGGACGTGAGAATGCCTATAATTTTGCGCCGTATCTTTTCATGTTCGGTAGTCCAAGTAATTCGTCCTTTAAGTTTTGTAAGAGGGTATAGGGGACCGACTATTCGTGTGAACTCAGGAATAAATTTCCGAAAGTAGGAGGCTAGACCGAGAAATTGGCGAACATTAGTAGCTGATTTAGGTTCTGGGGCATCTGCCAATGCTTGAATCTTCCGTGAATTGGGCCTAATCTCACCGGAGTGTACAGAATATCCTAGGTAGTCAATTCGTTGTTTCATAAATTTACATTTCCTTATATTGAATGTAAACCCGGCTTCTGATAACGCACCTAAAACAAAGTCAAGGCGCTTCAGTCCTTCGGAGATGTTAGCAGAATGACATAACACGTCATCCATATAGATAAGTGGTTTATCTTGTAAATGACTAAGAGCCTTTGTGATACATCTCTGAAAGACTGAAGGAGCATTTCGCAAACCAAACGGCATGGCGAGATACTCGTATTGCCCTTCGTTTGTCACGAAAGCCGTCTTCTCCACTGACTCAGGGTGGATAGGGATCTGGTGGAAGCCAGAGGCCATATCCAATGAAGAGAAGAAATTAGCACCCGTAAGCTGGTCGATTTGTTCCTCGATTCGAGGTAAGGGATAATGTTCAGGTATGGTATTGGAATTTAACTCCCTAAAATCTACACAAAGTCTATCGGAATTATCCTTCTTTTTCACAAGAACGATAGGACTAGCAAATGGGGACGTACTCTCTCGAATCACCCCTGCGTCTAATAGTTTTTGAACCTGTTCCCTAATTATTTGTTTCTCTATAGGTGCTCTTTTATGGGGACATCGCTGCACAACTTTATGTGGATCTACTAATTTAATTTCACATACTCCCGTCTTCACACGCTTGGTAGGTATACCCTCGATAAAGTTATTCGCATATTTATTCAATATGGAAATCAACATGTCTTTATCCCGTTCCTGCAAATCCGTGTCAATTTTTGAAAAATCTGGGTGATCTGATGTCGCGACACAAAGATTAGATTGTTGTTTAGAGTATATAACAAGATTATCATTATCAATTTCTACACTTAACCCCTGATCAAAGATATCTCTACCAATAATCATAGGCTCAGATATATTATTGTCGGAAACCACGTGAAAGAGTAAACTAATCAAGCGATCACCAATTTTAACAACGGCCTGAATTTGAGTCGTACACTGTATATCATCGCCTCCAATGCCGTTCAGATAGACGAGACTTTTACACACAGTACCCAAGAGTTTACCACGATAATTCTCTTTCACAAGAGAACAGGACGATCCGCTGTCGAATAGAAAAGGCACAGACTCACCGGAAGATGTTGTCAAGATACCCCTTGAAGGACGGTGTTCACAATGTTGGACTTCCTTGGCCGCAGCTTTACCACCGTTCCTTTTATCAGGACAGTTAGTTGACACATGACCTTTTTGGCCACAAGTGTAGCACGTTACATCGGTCATCCTCTCCAACGGACGGGAAGCACTCGGAGTGTCTCGAGGCTCGACTGATCCCAGCGCGTCACGACGTTTTCGGCATTCCGCAAAACGATGTCCCGATATTCCGCAAAAGTTACATCTGCCAGTGAACCTTTCGGGAGCACGAAAACGCTTCGCCTCAGGTTCGTTAGCTTCGACACCGTCTGAACGCCGCTTAAGAGATACGCCTCCCAGGATCCGGAACAATTGAGTGCGAGTTGTGATATTGTGCGCAATCAATTCGCGTCTTATCAGGCTGTCCTTCTGACAAAGCACAGAAATAACGAATCCAGTCACAACTTCTTCAGTCATCACAGTCTTAGGTATTCGTTCGATTAAGTTCCATAAACGAAGAGCAGCTTCTGAAGCTGTCTCTTTAGCTCCTATTTGGAATCGCAATATTTCGTCAAAATAGTCCTGAAGAAGCTTTGGTTTTGAAAATTTAGCCAACAGTATCTGTTTGACAACGCTCCAGGACATTTCATCTAAGTTTAGCTTAGTGATACAGGCAGCCGCTCGTCCTTTTAAAGAGGTAGTAAGAGCCATGAGCAAGTCTATTCCTTCTAAGCGCTTATTATGAACAATCGCTTCGGTAATATTGCACCAACCATCTATGTCACAGTCTGGTTCGTCTGGATTAAATGGTAAGAAATGTGTTGCCTGGTTAGTACTCACAGTTGGCGTTGGCTGGGCTGCGAGAACACGAGATAAAAGCATTTCCATGTTATTCAGCAATTTTTCTGCATCCGATTTTGGTGCTTCTTGCTCAATTCTAGCCCCATCCAATCCCACTTCTGATGAAGGGGCAGGAGGGCCTTCATCAGAACTCATCTTGTGTGATGTATGTGGGTAGGTAGGTAGGCAGGCGGGCGTGAGCAGAAATATCACAAGTCCTTGTTACAATCACAGTTGTTTAATCAGCACAGGGTTTAATAATCAAAATACACAGTCAAATTAACAATGTACAGTCTAAGCAACACGTCAGCAACTTAATTATACCATTAGATTAAACTATCACTCGGATGCAAAGCGATTCGTCACAAGCGTGGTGAGCGGGCGCCGTCTCGAACAACAGTGTGTCAAGATGGCCGCCCTCACAACCATCGACAATGACGCTTCGCTAGGCTGACTTTGACAGCTAAAAGTCAACCTGACGTCTGACGTTGACGGATGCGCCGTCATATTCTTATATTTGGTTTGTTATTATTTATCAATGTGGAATGTAATTTTAAACATTACTGTGTCTCGAAATGTTAAGATAATATGATTCTGCATAATAATACGAAGGAAAGATACAATAATGAAGTGACAACTTTTACAGGATGGAATCTAGATCTCGAGCAAGCCCAGAACAGTTCGCTGCTTTATTGGAATTCATGGAAAGGTACGTAAATTATTAGTTGTTTCGTAAATATCTTCCTTTGTTAATCGAAAATCTATCATAGGTACTCGGGCACTTCAAAGTTTGAAACATAAACAATGACGTGATACGCGTTTGACTGACTTTACTTAATCAATAGACCCTTTGTTTCTCTGAAATAGTTTTAAAACTTATGTTTTAGCCATGGCGATATATCGAGGCCCCAGCAAGGTCCCCAAGGCCGAATAAAAGCTGACCGACTGTGGCAGGAACTAGGAGAGTTACTTAACTCCCTTGGTGGAGGAGTAATAAAGCCATTGGACAAATGGAAAAAAGTAAGATTCTCACAGAAACGACTGTAAAATATTATTTGGTTTCCTATTATTAACATTTAGTATTCTACAAGATGAAGTACATACAACAATCAGCTTACTCTTCATAAAAAACATGCATGACAAAATTAACAGACTAATATGTTCAGGTGTGGGCAGATTGGAAAACAAAAACAAAGAAAAAAGCCTTGTTAATACGGTGTGAGGCTTCTGGTACTGGTGGTGGTCCAAGCAGCAGACAAGCTCTTACTGCTTCAGAAGAGAGAGTGTTAGGCATAATGGGTTTGACTGCTGTCATTGGTCAAGCTGGAATTGAGGAGAGAGGCTTTGACGTTAGTTCGTTTTCTTTGCTTATTACATATATTTATATATTTTCTTTTTTAAACAAGTGTAATTTTTCTAATTGAAATTCTTCATATTTTTCAGGCCCCACCATCGGAGAGAAACTCTCTACCACCACCAGCCAGAGATTCTGTGAATACTATCTGTTCATCCCAAATTTCTGCCACAGATGAAATTATGTTGGATTATATACAAGGTACCTTTTTTTATTAAAAGATAAAAATTTTTGGCTAATTAATTCATTTGGGCACATTTTAATAATGTCTGTAATTATTTATTCTCAGCAACACCAGCATCTACCTCCCGTTCTTCAATGCTACCTACTCCCTCTGGAGAACTTCCACATCATCCTCCACCGCCAGTGCTAACGCCGCCGCCTGGCACTGCGTCCGCGCTGATGCCGTCAGCAACGTCGCCTACCACGCCCACGTCACGGCGGGCTCCGCAGCGGCGGCGGCATCGGGCAAGCCCGTCGCCCGCGGCGTCGCCCTCCACATCCACGCCGCGGCGCCGCGGGCTGCTTCGAGCGCGCACACGGCGAATACAAACGCCCTTCGAACGGGCTACGAGCGAGTTCGTGGCTGTCGAGCATCGCCGGCTACAACTAGAGACAGACCGGGAAAAAAATTTGCACGAGAGGGAGATGGAAAGGTTGCGATTGGAATCGAGAAGTATTGAAATGGAAGAAAACCGAAATCTAATTTTAAGTCGTTTAGCTGGTGCTGTAGACAATTTGATAGAAATTTTACCACAGTTGAGATCATCATCACTACCTTCGACAGATATTATCCCTTAAAATGTCTAAAGTAGTGATAGTGGTCTCAGCTGAGGGTTATGAACAATTTCAAATTGCCTGCAATATCAGAGTAACTATTAATTTTTTATTTCAATTGTTTGCTATTCTAATCCAGTTTACTTTTCCTTCTCTAAATGTTATATGTATCTACAGACGCCAGTACATCAAGCTACTACAATCTATCAAATTTTTTAATAGATTTTCAACTTTATCGCTAAAGTATAAGGTTCAAAGTTGATTGGGAAAATTTGACAGTTTCGGGTAGCTTGATGTGCTGGCGTCTGTACAAATTGTATAAATCATTTTTATTTCGGTTAAGAGCGCCAGGGGTAGCCCGCGAAATTCAAATTTTCTTACTTCTTTTTTTGTAATTTGCTGGTCAGTATTAGGGTGTATGTTGATTAAAATATGATTCGCGACCGTAAGAAATATGTATTTACAGAATTACAATCATTAAAGTCATCAACACAACTCTCTGAAAGTCTATTAAATGACTATTTCATGAAAACTTGACTTTTAGGATTGTACTAACTCAACTCAAGTTGTATTACTGATTCTATATAATTATTTTATTTTCTTTATAATTCTGTACATACATATTTGTTACAGTCGCTAATCATATTTGACCGGATGCAGCTGAATAACAGTATTTTACATGGAGCGACTGCCTACCTGACTACCACACCTAGTTACTGCCAGGGACTGGGTAATACTATCAACGTACACCCAGACACTGAGCTGCTCATTGCTAAAAACGTAAGAAAATTTGAATGTCGCGGGCTACCTTAGCGCTTCCCCCTTAATAGTATAATCATCCCATAATTAGTATAATAATTAATCTTTTTGTAGTATTAAAACAAGACCTATTTTAATTTAAACTTGTAATGTAAAAACTGGCCAAGTGCGAGTCGGACTCGCACACGAAGGGTTCCGTACCACAAGGCAAAAACGCCGAAAAAAACATGTTTATTGTATAAATTAAAATAAAATAAATATTTAAGGGGGGCTCCCTTAAATATTTATTTTATTTTAATTTTATTATTTATTATTTATTATTAAAGTTAAAATACAAGTGAGTATTTTGTGAATATTTCAAGTGCCTACCTGTTGCCATTTTTGATATCGAGCAAAAAAGGGCAAAAAAATCGCGTTTGTTGTATGGGAGCCCCCCTTATATATTTAATTTATTTTGTTTTTAGTATTTGTTGTTATAGCGGCAACAGAAATACATAATTTGTGAAAATTTCAACTGTCTAGCTATCGCGGTTCTTGCGATACAACCTGGTGACAGACAGACGGACAGACAGCGAAGTCTTAGTAATAGGGTTCCGTTTTTACCCTTTGTGTACGGAACCCTAAAAATGAAACCTATATGTAAGCGCAGTAACTGTAGGTAATTTATTTTTATGTAAAGTAACAAGTAATACCTAAAATGTAGGTATTGAGTGAATTGTAAATACAAAGTATTAGATAAGTAACTGAAAATTCTTCCTTCGTCTTACCTACCGTGCACGCCACTACCAATTTAAAGATTTATAACTTTCTTAGGCCCATTCCTGTACAATAGATTAAATAGAAAACTAAGTATTTATTACTATAGCTGTAAACAAATTATACTTAAATATTTATTAACCATTGCTATATTAGACTATGCACAGATAGAGGACCTACTTATTGTCTGCAAATAGAACTGCTAACATGCTATTTTAATTTTATTTACCTATGTTTTAATTTAGTTTTTATGTTATACTGATTGTTAATTTATTACATTAAATACTTATATGCACTTTCTAGCCTGCAAATTTCAGGTAAATTAGCAACTGTGCGCTATTTTATTTTAATTATTAAGCAGTTCATTGTAAATGTATCCCTATTTTATAAATAAACGATTATTATTAATTTTTGTTATGAATGTCAGTGTTTTTATAAAAATAATAATATACTTAAGTATATCAAAATCAAAAGTCATTTATTTAAACTAGGCTGAGAGTCAGCACTTTTCGAACGACAAAATTACAAAAGACAGTCCCCCCCAAAACGCCCGCCCTTCGTCACTTCCTAGTGCTTTCGCTGGGGAGAAGAAGTGACGCAACAAACTCCCCAGCAGCACAGCTGTCTGTTAAGTTAGGAAATACTTGATTTTATACAATACTAGATATGCAAAGTAATTAACATTACAAGACAGAATAATCTTACTATAACCTGTTCAATAAACATCTCAGCATGGCTCTTCCTTGGATTAATTCACTTTGACTACCCTCAGTCACAGTGGGTGTGGGATCTTGCATGGTTATGTCATCCCCATCGTCATGTGCAGCAGGAAGTGGTGGTAAGCCAGCTTTCAAAGCTATGTTGTGTAATACACAACATGCCATTGTAATATTGCTAGCTACATGAGGATGATAGTGAAGAACCCTGTCTCTGAGCAGACATCTCCACCGCGCTTTGAGTAATCCAAAACAGCGCTCAATGCAGTTACGGGCTTGCACATGCTTTTGAGTGTATCGTTCTTCAACAGAGCCTTGAACTGCATTGAGGATAGGTATCATAAGCCAAGGACGTTGTGGATATCCAGAGTCACCTGAAAAATTTGTTTCTGTAGACAAAACACAGGAAAACTCCTATAGATTAGATCTTTTTATTGTTATAAATACCTACCTAATAGCCATACTTGTTCATTATTTTGATGAAGTTCACGCATATATGATTCAACTCTACTAGAAGACCATATATGTGAATCATGTGTAGCTCCACCAAACTTTGCATTCACATTTAAAATTTGAAGATTGCTGTCACAAATCTGAAAATAAAGCTATTATTAGGAAGTGATTTATCTAGCTTTAACATGCCCTATAGTATATATAAATATAATATTTACCATTTGAACATTTAATGAATGATACCCTTTTCTATTATAAAAAAGATGCTCTTCATCGTTGGGCTTAACCAAAGCTACGTGGGTACAATCTATGCACCCAATTACACCAGGCAGGCCAAATTTTCTTTGGAACCTGAAACAATAGGTAATTGTTAATTTAAATTACATTACATGCACTTAATAATTTGTTAAATCGTTTGTTAAGTACTTACTCTTGTTTTATAGATGCTCTGTCTTGTCGTGTTTTCGGAAACACAATCCATTTTGCCATGATAGCAGGGTGGTTCAAAGCATCAACAACTTGTCTGATGCACCGACTAGCTGTGCGTTGGGCAAGATGCTGAGTGACGCCAACAATTCGCTGATAGGATCCTGTGGCTAGGAAACTAAGGGCGCACAACACCTACAAAAACAAAAATATTGAGGAAACGAAATGATAGAGTACTTAATAAAAAAATTGCTAATACTTTATGTCAGTCAGCATAATATGCACTAACTTTAACTTTTAGGGGAATCTCGTTGGTTCCTTTTAACGAAGTTTTTTGTCGGAGTTCTTGACATAGGGCTTCGAAAGTCGTTTTGTTTAGCCGAAATTGCTGCACAAATAACGTTTCCGGCATTTCGCGTATTGTCTCCATGCACTGACGATTTATGTTTCTCTTTTGGCGCCTAAGCCACACTTCTTCATTATTAGCGCACCACAACATATTCAAAGTATGCATTTTAAATGATAAATGGTAAATATAGTCCAAAATTATGGTAACTAAACAAAACACTTCTCGGTCTTAAGTGTCTTATCACAGCTGTATCATAATAGACGCCATTTTTTTATCGTTTACTCTTGGGTCGCGGCGATCGCTTAGCTAGCGTTCAAAAACTTCGACATCGTTTCGTTAGCGCTTGTCAAAATTGTAACTTGGCTGCCATTTGTATGGGATGTAGCGATCGACGTTGTAGAAACGATAAAATTTCGTTCTAACATTTCGAACGAGTAAACTTGGCTACGAATTTTCTATTCGTTTGTTCTGACCACGTGACTTATCGTTGAGATGATGTCATTCCCATACATTTGATTAGTTTTCTATTAGCGTTAACGATTGTAGATTGTCAACTTGGCTAAGCCTGCAGATAGTTAGGTATTATAAGTTTGATTAGTAATTATAATGGAAATTTAAATATGTAGGCTGGTTTTTTTTATATAATTTTTTTTATTATTTTCTTGACCCGGTTATACAGCAACTTTGAGATTTTTTTAAAAAACATCTACAAGTCGTATCGATGCCGGACTTTGACTGTAGTGCTTAAAATGATAAATACTATCGATTTCTGTAATAAAAAGGGCATGCAACAAAATCGGGCTTTCTAACACACCGTGCATCGTTATTCACATTACAACAATAATCTTTTTCACTAAGAGCCTTAGACACCTGGAAAACCACACACGAGTAAACCACTCTAACGCCACGGCTCCCCGGCCGACCAGCAATCGCATTGCTCTCACACATCCAGTGCATGGATCCGTATGCATCACCCTGTGACTACACACAACTTTACTACGGCCGTTAGAGAACCCCTACTCGCGTGGCTCTCACTACTTAGGCTTGCTCATTGCTCATCACCACTGTGAGCATCATCACTGTGAGCACCATCTACTTCGACTGGTACATGACCTACTGGCATCATTCTTAATCTAACGTAAGAGAATTTAAAATTGCATTGTAAACTAGATTGGGCTATACCTAACAAAGTAACAATGTAACCATTTTTGCTGTTGTTTACCGGAGTCAAAACAAAATGAAAACGACTCACCAGATTCGGTAGACAACAGATCTGTAGCCGGCTCAACGGCACAGACATCCACCCGCAGCCACTGCTTCCCTGGCAGAAGTCGCGAAACCTCTTGCACGGAAAGCGCCGTCCCCGATCAGCGACCACTCGTACAGGAGATCCAGAGTGTAGCGCTGTCTGACACTGCTATCTTGCTTGCACACGTCGTTGTGTGTTAACCTGTAACCACAAAAAAAAAACCAACAGCAGTGCATGTTCCACTCGGCCAATTCTGACCACATTGTTATCGAAACGATTACTTAACAAAAATTTAGTAAAAACAATAGCGATCATCGCCAACAAAAGATTCCTTTAAGCCTTAGTAATAATTGGTCAGAAACTATATCAACTTAGATCACATACAACGCTCATGGCCCTGCTGCCGCAGCAGCTAGTGACACTGACTCATGCCACCCATATCGTCATCACCTCTAGTGATACGACCAACACACATCACTTCACATAGAGTCTACGACTCCCAGGTCATTACAAGACCAACAACAATAGTCTCCTTTGAGACCCTGGTATCAGCTGCCCATCGCTCCCTGAACAACTCACAAGTGAGTTGCAGTTACGACTACAGACAAGTGCGTACAGTGCGACCTGGCCATGGTATGTGCTCTAACTACTCGGTGAACTCTCGTCACCGTCTTATACGTTTAACTCGTTAGGAACACTACTTAGAGGCATCTTTCGTATGCGATCGTGAGCATACTTGTAACTAACGGTTAGAATTTAAAGCCTACCCAAAATTTTGTTATAGCTGCCTTTGTCCTGTCATAATATTACTTTGCAAGTAAATGTCGGGTATAAAAATCTCAAGTCTTTGCTCGCTAATTGCAACGCTACATACGATTTGTTCTGTACTGAATACACGCGTTTGACTAATACTAGTCAATGCAACAACGTTATTAACGGGTTTGCCACTTAATTTGGCTGCACAACTTGCTTTTACTAACGAGTATTCATCACCAGAATCGTAAACAAAACAATACAGCTCACCTTTATTTTCTAACGTGCCTGAGAGTAACTGTACGACGCATCGCAAACGTCCACTCGCCACTGCTGCTTGCAGCACGCGGTCCACCTCCACCATCTGCCTGGCTGCCACTGCTCGTGCACCGTGCCGCGGTCCATGATATGTCGCGACTTGTCCTGGATTCCCTCACTTGCAGCACACGAAGGGCTTCACCGACGGCTGCTTGGCTCGATTCTTCAAGTCACCCCACGTCACTGGTAGCTCCACGCTACGTCCTTGGCTCCCTTTGTGCGCCTTAATGACGGCCACACACAACAAGTTGACCTTCTTGCAGTGAATTTTCAGCATCTATCGTACTGTATGCTGTTACGTTTGCACACGACGCGTCCTACCGTGTGTTCGTAATACGAAAACAGGATACGACGGACTCAAACACCGGTTACAGATACACTTTTTTTTTTCTTTTTTTTTTTTAAACGTGACGGTAGGGCGCAACTGGCGCGTCACTGTGCAAAGGTATTTCTGCATACAGCCTATGCTTCGAAACAACATGTACTATGATCGCACATCCGTATCTGGTTTGTCTGGGTCGAACTTGGACAGATCCACACGATTATTTAATAAACTTTCGCATGTTTGCACTTTGTTTTTCAAATGTCAACGGTCACTTTAATTTTAAGCGTTCTGATTTTGCGCATGAACCAACACGAATCCCAGTTCTGATGTCGGAGAAAGTATGGTGTGTGTCGTTATTATTAGTCATATTTGAACTATGTGTGGGCTACTGTGGGTAAGTGTTGGATAATGCGCAATAGAAAAACAGTTTGCAGTTCAAATGAGATTATAATTTCACAAACAATTTAATCACGCTAACAAATTACACACTAGGTAGGTACACGACACAACCAGATACGGAACGCGGGACAGTTTCTGAGCACATGTTGTTCGTACGATGTCCAAAGTCCAAGAGAGCTCCACATCGAGCTGTCTTGTCGAGCTGTCTTCGAGCGTCGACCCCCCACGAACTCAGGCTAGACTCTGTCAAGCGCCACCAGATGGCGCTGGCGTTCCGAATAGTCGTTGTCATCACACTGCTTCCGCCTCGTTGTCAAGTCAGCTCCCGTACTAATGATGTCTCCGACACGGCCATCCTGCTTCCACACGTCCTCGTGTGTTAATCTGTCAACAAACATACCCGCAAAGTATCACATAGCTCGGTCACTCCTGACCAAATATGATACAGGCAAAAAAACACAATGACAATTCGAACAAACTAAAAAAAATGCAGAGTTCAGAGCATTACTCATTACTTGATTCTCAATTCTCAAGATCACAAACTAAATCATCAACTAAGCCAATAAAACATCTTTAGAGCATCACAAAACACAAAGCAGGAATCTTATTCGTGGCCTGTGGCTTTTCATCAAGCCCAACAAACCTCAAAGTTTGTTTCTATGAATTCCTCTGAATTCCGAGTCCCACGGACTCTATGGCCTCTACAAGACCCGACCTCCGCCAGAGACACCCGCGCACCGCGTATCCACGGACTACTTAAAGCAGATACCGACTTCTAACGGACTACGGCTACGAAATGACTACTGGTTCGGTCCTGACCAGCCGACCTAAGATTCACCACTATCACTCGACTTAATCTCTACTCTATTTCATCAACAAGACTTTTACTTGGCTTTCCTTAAATTCGTTAGTAATACTCTGATTTTCTGACATTTTTCGCAACCTCCCTTATGAAGACTGATGAGATAAAATTAAAAGGGACTCGTCTCTATAAAATCTGTTTTATTTTACGATCAATTTGCAATAAGCATTCAAATTAGAAACCAAAAATTAGGCTAATCTAAGAATTTGAACTATCTAGTTTCGAGATTACCGAGACCAAGTACAACGATTCCACACTACGTTAGTCAAAGAAAACAAAACCTCAGGTATCCCATTCACGGTTCCACACATCTGTCACATACGCTCTTCCCGCAGGAATGCAGAGTCGTCCTTGACTCTACGGTTTTGGCTTCAACGCTAGACCCGACCATACTACCCAGAGCTACCGCTTATACCACGTACCCACGATACTCTGATACGGACTCCGACCCAATGAACCGAGAACCTGAGTACACAAACTAAAATGATGCCAACTCATCATCCATTTCGTCTACAATCTCAATTGGTACTTGGCGCTCGGGCATCTTCCGAACACGGTCATAGAGCGTATTTGTAAGTACGCCCCTAAGACGACCCACTGACCAAAAAAACATCATCCAGAGTCATGTACCATTGTTATCCACATTACAACAATAATCTTTTTCACTAAGAGCGTTAGACACCTGGAAACCCACACACGAGTAAACCACTCTAACGCCACGGCGCTCCGGCCGACCAGCAATCGCATTGCTCTCACACATCCAGTGCACGGATCCGTATGCATCACCCTGTGACTACCCACAACTTTACTACGGCCGTTAGAGAACCCTTACTCGCGTGGCTCCCACCACTTAGGCTTGCTCATTGCTCATCACCACTGTGATCACCATCTACTTCGACTGGTACATGACCTACTGGCATCATTCTTAACCTAACGTGAGCGTATTTAAAATTGCATTGTAAACCAGATTAGGCTATACCTAACGAAGTAACAATGTAACCATTTTTGCTGTTGTTTACCAGGGACGCACTCAGTACCGGAGTCAAAACAAAATGAAAACGACTCACCAGATTCGGTAGACAACAGATCTGTAGCCGGCTCAACGGCACAGACATCCACCCGCAGCTCCCCTGGCTGCTTCCCTGGCAGAAGTCGCAAAACCTTTTGCACGGAAAGCGCCGTCCCCGATCAGCGACCACTCGTACAGGAGATCCAGAGTGTAGCGCTGTCTGACACTGCCATCTTGCTTGCACACGTCGTTGTGTGTTAACCTGTAACCCCAAAAAAAACCAACAGCAGTGCATGTTCCACTCGGCCAATTCTGACCACATTTTTATCGAAACGCGTTACTTAACAAAAATTTAGTAAAAACTATAGCAATCATCGACAACAAAAGATTCCTCTAAGCCTTAGTAATAATTTGTCAGGAACTGTATCAACTTAGATCACATACAACGCTCATGGACCTGCTGCCACAGCAGCTAGTGACACTCATGCCACCCATATCGTCATCACCTCAAGTGATACGACCAATACACATCACTTCACATTGAGTATTTGACTCCCAGGTCATTACAAGACCAACACAACAATAGTCTCCTTTGCGACCCTGGTCCCCGCTGCACCACCAGCTGCCCATCGCTCCCTGAACAACTCACAAGTGAGTTGCAGGTACGACTACAGACAAGTGCGTACAGTGCGACCTAGCCATGTTATGGGCTCTAACTACTCGGTGGACGAACTGTCTTTTACGTTTAACTCGTTAGGAACACTACTTAGAGGCATCTTTCGTACGAGATCGTGAGCATACTTGTAAGTACGGTTAGAATTTAAAGCTTTAACGTATGGGGAGGTGATCCCCAATCCAAAACATCAACTAACTTAAGTGGACCTCTGAACTTCCGATCTAACTTAGTCTTATAATCTGATTTCATTCTTCGTTTTCTAATAACACAAAATAGCCTACCCAAAATTTTGTTAAAGCTGCCTTTGTCCTGTCATAATATTACTTTGCAAGTAAATGTCACGTAGAAATGTAATAAAATCTCAAGTTGTTGCTCGCTAATCGCAACGCTACATATGATTTGTTCTGTGCTGAATACACGCGTTTAACCAATACCAGTCAACGTAACAACATTATTAACTCGTTTGCCACTTAATTTAGCTGCACAACTTCCGTTTACTAACGAGCATTCAGCACCAGAATCGTAAACAAAACAATACAGCTCACCTTTATTTTCTAACGTGCCTGAATCGAGCCCAGCGGCCTGCAGACGTCGGTGAGGCCCTTCGTGTGCTGCAAGTGAGGGAATCCACACATGTCGCGACATGTCATGGGCCGCGGCACGGTGCACGAGCAGTGGCAGCCAGGCAGATGGTGGAGGTGGACCGCGTGCTGCAAGCAGCAGCGGCAAGTGGACGTTTGCGTCCTACAGCTACTCTTTAATACCAATAAGCAATGTTCGCAAAAGAGTCGCCGCCATGACAGGTAAATTTTGGGGCTGCCATATACAGATTTTTTCCCGATTGTTTTTTTTTTTTTTTTTTTTTTTTTTTTTTGTTTTTTGTTTTTTTAATGCACGATTTTTATTAACGAAAATTTGAAAAGGAATTAACACAACACAACAAAAATTTGTAAAGTTATATTCAACAATAATGTAATTAAATACGAAAATGATCTTTGTTGAATGAACTGTAACGAGAGTTACAAAAAAAGGCGCAACAGCGGCGAGTACTTCTAAAGTCATCGTCACCCCAGGGAAGAGTCGCCCGCATCCTAAAAAGTTCGACTTGGATGGATTTGATTTGTGCGCTAAACGGCAAAAAATTCACAGTTTTTATGTTGTGAAGAAGGAATTACCTACATTGAATAAGTTACGTGCAGCTTTGAGAGAAGACATAAATTATCAAGGAAGCATCACAACATTGCACCGTATATTGCATAGCATCGGTTTCAAGTATAAGCGATGCCAATCGAAACATAAATTACTAATGGAACGTTATGATATTACTGCATGGCGTTCAAGATATTTGGAGAGAATCCGAAGAAATCGCAATGTGGAGATCCTTTAGTATATTTAGACGAGACCTATATACACAACACTTATCATGCCAAAAGTTGCTGGCAAAGTGAGGAGGAGCCTGGGATGTTCGTGTCAGTGTCATCAGGGAGTCGTTGGATAATTGCTCATGCGGGAACTGAAAATGGTTTTGTTAATGGTGCATTGTTAATGTTCAAATCGCAATCCAAATCCTCAAATTACCACGATGACATGAACTCAACTAATTTTTTGAAATGGATGAGTGAAAAAGTCATTCCTAACCTACCTGAAAGGTCACTTGTGGTAATGGACAACGCTCCGTATCACTGCACTCAAATAGATAAAGCACCTACAATGTCAAGTATTAAACGTGACATGCAGGAATGGCTGCGAGAAAAGGGAGTATATTTTGAAGATACTTGGACAAAAGCTGTATTATTTGAATTAATTAAACAAAACAAAGGTCCACCTACATATGCCGTGGAGGCATTATTAAAATCTCACAATCATGAATTGCTAAGATTGCCGCCTTACCACTGCGATCTCAATCCGACCGAAAAAATGTGGAGCCTTGTAAAGAGACGGGTAGCGGATAAAAACGTGGGCCAAGATCCAAAAGCTATAATAGTTTTTAGACAGTTTAGCAATCGCTAAACTGTCTGTGTGCGTATGATATACCCACATTTACCAATAACTAATAAACCAATGTATAATAATCCGCTATGGGCTAACCGGCTATGGGCTTCATACAAATATGAAGCCCATAGCCGGTTGGTGAAAGCACCTGGCATAGATAAACTTCGTGTCGTAAGTTCAAACCCCGGCAGAGGAAGAATATTCTTTTACAGATTTTTATTTTTTAACTTATAAATAATAAGACATCAATTTTGTGTCAAATAAAATTATTCAAACAAAAAATTATAAAGGTAGTTAAATAAAACCAATAAAATAAATTGAAATATTTTATTAAATAAACTAGGCGTTGGAATGTGGGCGTCTATTGTTCCATATCGCTTGGGTCATTAGCGAATGAGCCAGCATGTTTCGACTATTATGTTTCTTACCATAGTTGGCTTAAGGTTCAATTTGGCATGGGCTATATGTTAGCAAATAAAAAACTATTAATAATGCAAACTATTTTAAACATATTCCCAAACTTCACTGCAACCTAGTTCGATTTGCAGGGCACACCAATATAGATGTTGATGTGCGTAAAATCAACAGGTGTGAATAACTTCGCTTATTTATTAGTGAACCACCAACTAAATATGAACCAAAGAATATGAAGCATAAATTTAACTATGTCACTAACTAGCCTTGTAGCATAGGTGTGTAAGCATACGCCTGGTAAACCAAATGTCTTAGGTTCGAGTCTAGCCTCCGGCATCGACTTTTTGCATTATTAGAAACTTTTTTTTCATTTTGTTAAATTATTATTTTTGTAATTTATAATAAGAACGTTACTCGAGAAAAAATTTAATGGACGTAAAAATTAAACAATTAGTAATAAGAAATCGTCGTCGTCGTTTCAGCCGATAGACGTCCACTGCTGGACATAGGCCTCCCCCAATTTTGGGGGGGTTTGCCATAATCGTCACGCTTGGCAGGCGGGTTGGCGATCGCAGTATGGTATGATGGTGGAATAAATAGAGAACGCTGCTGCCCATTCTCCGGTAAGACCCTTAGTCGCCTTTTACGACACCCACGGGAAGTAAGGGGTGGTGCAATTCTTTAAGTCCGGCACCACACAGACAAATACAGACATCATCTCCTAAGACCAAGCAGCGAAAGAAGACGTCCGCCAAAGCAGAGATTCTTGCTAAGCGCATTGCCGGTACGAAGGAACAATTCACCAGGATCAGAGGATTCGTTGCCAATGGTAATATGGACTCCAGATTCTGTGCTGCTGTATGTGCCCGTCTACTATCAAGGCTATCTGTTGACAGTCTACGCCGTTCTGGAGGTGGAGCGAGGGAGAGCCGTCTTCTGTATGAGAACTTGAAGATCTGGGCTCTTAAAATTGACCCTGAAATAGAGAGGAAAAAAGACAACCCTGCTAGGGATGCAGGTGCTGAAACCCTTGAGACGAGGGATATCCGTAATTTGGTGGGGCGTTCAAGTACTGAGGCCCTCGCTGAATTAGGCCGCGCAGCATGTGGTGTACAGGCGGAGCATATGCTTCGGATCGGTGGGGAGGCCCTAATCTTAAACGGGCCATGTGCCTCCCTCCTCGCCGAGAAGAAGGTATGTGCCTACTGCCTGGCCGCTGAGCTACTGAACATACAAATAGTGGATGTAGATATCGGCACAGAGAAGGAGGCGGAAGCGCAACCTTACGAAGCGATACGCGCTCTGATGGCGGCAGGGAGTACAGGAGCGGGTCTCGCCATGGCACGGGCGCACAACAAAGAGATGCATGCCCAGAATGGCAACATCCACATGACGCATGTAGCAACAATAAGAAATCAACAATAGGTATTTATTGACTAGGTTTTTTCTAATTATAATTACAAATTATAAAGTTTTGTGTATGAAAAATATTCTAAGTCGGACAAGAAATAACGTTATTTTTCATATTTAAGTGGGTAATTTATTTTTTAGTGATATGAATAAACATGTTAGTAAGTTAAATAGTAAGATACAGACCGTATCCTAAATTGTACTCTCACTAACAATAACATCACTCACATAAAACAAATTTAATCACCCCTTGATATTTTTATTAATAGCCGATTGGTGCGCCTTCACTATCTATTACTTGCTGCAATCGTGTCCTCATGTTAGCAACCATATTCCAACACAAGTCAGTGCCACGAAACGATTCCCATGTCGAGGTAACGACATCATCTAAATTAGATTTAGACCTCACTTCAGATGAGTCCCAGTTTAGCACCATATGACCCCATAGGTTTTCAATGGGGTTCAGGTCAGGACTTTTTGATGGCCATTCAATCACAGTAAAATTTTCTTGGACGTTTAACCAACTTTGCACAAGTCGCGCGCGATGCACAGCGCAGTTATCATGCACGAAGTAAATGTGTTCTTGCGGGTATGCAACGCGCACAGTAGGCAGCATCACGTCTTGTAAAACGTCCAAGTAACCTTGACTGGAATTGCGACCCCCTACCTGCACTAATTCACCGGGACCCATTGATGACATCCATCCCCAATATCCCAAAGTAATGCGGCCACTAGATCGGCATGGAAGAATATTTTTTCTATTAAAGCGCTCACCATCTTTTCGCCACAAAATTTTGCGACCGTCCTTGTCCGACTTAAAACATTTTTCATCGCTAAATATAACTATATTATTGCACCAATCGAAATCCAAATATTCTCTTGCGAAGCGTACCCGGTTTTGCCTGTCAATATCTGACAGTAAAATTTTCTTGACTGGCCTACGACATTTCACACCAGCTGCACGCAAGTGGTTCCGTATAGTTTGTAATGACACGTCATGTTTAGTTGCTGTGGAACGAGTAGTGAGAAAGGGCTCAGCCATATGCGTAGCAACTATATCACGGTGCCGCGCATTGGCATCTGTGAATGCAAATCCAGCTTTTGGTCCCGGTCGGCGAGGATCAATGCTTCCCGAATCTGCATAACGACGGACCCACAATTGCACGGTTCTTCTCTGTGAACAATAATAAAATATTGTTATAAAACAACAATCAATAACATGTGAATTATTTAATCATTTAAACTTCTAAACATAATAATAACATTTTGCTACTCACTGATATCTTTAAACGCCTCGCAATTTCACTGATTGAAACGTTTTGCTCATGCAAAATAATTATCTCAGCTCTTAAAAGTGTAGTTAAGTGATTCATATTGATTCACAAATAAAAGCACTTCTCAAAACGAGCAGGGTATAATGTCTAAAAACGTAATGAAAGCCCGATAGTCAATAGCATTATGACGATAAACATAAACTACTAACTTATATATGATTTGTCATTTTCAGAGGGTAGACAATTAATATACTTATTCTAACTCAATTATACTCGTAGAGTGTAATTTTTTTACAAATTAAGGTGAAAGGTAAAAAAATATATACTTACAAAAATTGTGGGTAGTTGTATCCTAAACGGTCAAAATAAATTGACTGAGAATTCCGTGCTCATGTTTCAAATGTTGTAAATTACTCATATATTAAAGGGTCTAAAAATCGTTAGCGATTCAACTAGGTAATTTTTAGCTAAAAGTTTTTATGAATTCTAAACTTTACGCGCGATTTTCTCGAATTCGTGTTTTTGCTGTTACTGCACTTTAGGTTCGGGAGGGCAGTATTATAGACGGATTCAAAACAAATCTACTGAATTGTGAACATGAGCAAAACCGACGTGGTAAACGAAATTCATAAAAATGCGAGGGTGAACT
Organism: Mesoligia furuncula; assembly: GCA_916614155.1. Lineage (NCBI taxonomy): Eukaryota > Metazoa > Arthropoda > Insecta > Lepidoptera > Noctuidae > Mesoligia > Mesoligia furuncula. The sequence continues at coordinate 10,845,463 of OU744795.1, forward strand.
TTCCACGAAGATGTGTTATTATGAAAGATATAGATGACCTCTGGCAAGCAGACTTAATCGATACGCAATCAATTTCAAAGCAGAATAAAAATAACACATTTATTCTGCTATTATTGACACATTCTCGAAATATGCTTGGACTTTACCTCTAAAAAGTAAAACCAAAGATGATGTATGTAACTCTTTTAAGAAATTATTGGATAAAGGGCGTGTTCCTAAAAATCTGCAAACGGATAATGGAACAGAACTTTACAATAATCAATTTCAGAAGCTTATGAAAACTTATCACATTAATCATTATTCAACCTTCTCAACAAAAAAGGCTTCTGTAGTAGAGCGATTTATCAGGACATTGAAATCGAAACTCTATAAGGAATTTAGTTTAAGAGGCAGCTACAATTGGAGGCAGCGAGTTCAAAGTGCGTGCGCGCTCGCCGACAGCCGCGCGGCCGATGACCCCAAAGTCCACGCGACGCGACGGCTGACGGTCGTGTAGCGGTGCCATGTGATGTGTGATCCTAATAAACTCCTAACCTTTACTCGATCGCTTGAAGCAAATGTCTTTTCAGTTCACTTCTAACTAGTTGTGGGATCTTTCGGATTCCATCCATGCAAGGATCGTAATGAATGACATTCCCCTTGAACAGGGTTACAATTTTATTTTGATCCGAATGTTCGCAAAAGCTAACAAATCAGAAAAATCCAGTTTACTTTGCTTAACCTTGAGACCATATCGAAGGTACTTAGATACCTACTGTGATACTGATTGGGAAAGAAAAGTATAAAAAGTTAATTATGTGCAAAGTACATTGCACAAAGCACATCGCATGCACATTGCCTTTACAAGCAACTTTGTTAATTCGTTCATGAAAATCTTGTACAGCTACAAAAATGTAATGTTACCTAACCTACATCACGGTCACATTATCTCTAGACCAGGCGTCGATGTCTTCATATCGCAATAAATATCCTAAAATAACGAGACGCGTTTTAGCAACGAAGAGGCCAAGGTCAAGAGCATTGGTTGGGCCGAGGTTTAAACCTAGTTTGATAGAGAGACGTCCACGGCTGTGCGCGGCGCGGCAGACCTGTGAGTGTGACCATAAGGCTCAATTTACACCGCCGCGGAACGGATTGGAAGCGAACTTTTTTTGTACAACCGCCAGCACATCAACCTACCCGAAACTGTCAAAATTTTCCAATCAACTTTGAACCTTAGCTTTAGCGATAAAGTTGAAAATTTATCAAAGAAATTTGACAGATTGTAGTAGCTTGTTGTGCTGGCGTCTGTACAAAGCATTATGAACTTTATGTCAATAGTGTAACGCACAAATTAGATACACCCATACGCACGAGTCGTGCATCTTCTGGTGAATGATCGCGCATTCTCGGTAATTTCCGCAGTAACAAGCTCGTATCTAGTTTTTACTAGACATGGGTCGTACTTGTAAAATCGTGTACCAGGGCTACCAAGTACATCCAAACCCATACACCTTAAGAAACCAGGGCCTAAAACCAGGGCTAGAGATACTTTCAAGTCTTAGATTAAAAAATGTTTTTAATCTAAGTTTCAAGTATTTTCTATCTGCATCGTAAATTGATCCATGACTTCATACAAATAAGAAGTACAATCCCGTATTCAAAAGCCCCGTTGGAAGTAAACAAACAAACAATCACAACACAACAAACACAAAAAACAATCGCATTTACAAATAAATACTTACAAACCATTACTTGAAACTTTGTACGTTAGACAATTGACATAAAGTTCATTTTGCTATTACGAAAACTCGATTCCACTCCGTTCCGCGGCGGTGTAAATTGAGCCTAACCATCCTTTGTAAAGCGCCGCCAAAATAAATAAGAAGAAACATTACAGAGGCGTCAACAGTTTTAAATTGATGCACTGTGTCGTGTATTTAATAACAGTTTTGTATGTAAGTCGATAATCGATAGTGAATGAAATAAAGTAAAAGATCGCTTGTAAAGTTTGAAGCAACTAGCGCGCGTGATTCAATTGAATTTGAACATTATGACAATGTAATTAGTCACACGACGCGCGCTTGTTTATTACAATAACGTTACTGTATCCTTCATTTAGTAAGTAAACCGAATCAATTTAAAGTGGATAATTAAATTAATTTAATCTAAGAAACCCGTTAAATCTTATTGAAACAGTTTGTACCTAATAAAGCATAAGTATCTACAATTTCCTAACAATTAAAATTCAATGGTTTCTGATTTCATAATTCTTAACTAAACTATTTAACATTTTCTCTTCTGTAATTTGTTGATCTTTGCACATCAAAAGACGCCGCTATCAGACTCCGCGTCGCCACGTGTCGGTGGCGTCCGCGGCCGACAAACGTTGCCCCCCGCGCCCCGCGGCGCAACGTTTGTCGGCCGGCCATCACATGCAGGCGGCATGTTTGATCTTCATAGTACTACTTTAGTAATCTAGTATTCTAGTTAGTTCCTTTCCGACTCGGTTCGTGAGCAAACGTGCGTTAATCGATCGATAGAATCCATTGAATCGTATTTGTTACTGTTTTGTTACTGTTGAGTTTTATTTAATTTTTAAGTCTAACTATGGTGTATTATTATATTTTAAATGTAAAATAACTGCAATTATACTCGGGATTACTGTTTTCCTGCAAATTTACAAAGTTAAACACAGTGTTTGGTTGCCCACCGTTACCGGTAACCTCTCACGAACAGCTGATGTTCGACCTGCGGATTTAAACGGGGAGTATTGTTTACTTTTATTCTCTCTAATTAGCACACAATCGTCACTTAGAGTGTAACAGATTCATTGAGTCATAATTTTTGGTTGATTTGGCCCAATGCACTGGGTCTAGTCACTTTGTTTACATAGTCACTGTGAAATATCTAAATACTGTTATTCTATTAGTGTTTCGATACTGTGTTATAAACGTAACAACAATAACATTGACTATCGTTAGTTTCAATTGTAATCTTTATGCAAAACTAGTCTTTTTATTTAATTTTTCTATCTAGGCATCCTACCCACTTAAGCAAAAATAAAAGCATAGTACAATATAATCAATGTAACTTTGTACGTTATCTAATCATATAAGTTGCATTTTAATTAGATTCAGCAGCCTACCTCACTACTCAATTAAGCTATACTAACTTCTCCCATTTTTCCTTTCATTTCTAGCTTTCCCTTTTGGTTTTCTGTCTAAGTAGTTCTCACCGTTCTTTTCATCTTACTTTCAGTACTCATTCCTGAAACCATGCCTGTGATGACCCGTAAGGCTGCTGCTCAGGAGGTGGAGCTTAGATTGAGAACGTCCCTTCACGAACTTGAGGCTTCAGAGAGAAAATGTCAAGCGCTGTTAGAGGAGAGAGAGGAAAGTGAGAAGGAAGTAGAGAAAGTCATACATAAAAATACAAGCCTAAAAAAGGAGCTAGTAGACTTACATCTTCTATACCTCAATGTTGTCGAGGAACGGGATCAACTAAGGGTTGTCACAGATGGCTTCAACAACTGCAGTAATTTGTACGAGGAGGCTTTGTGTAAGATTAGGGACCTGGAGGATGAATTAATCCACGCAAATATTCAAATTCTAAAATTACAAAAGGATAAGGATCATGCTCAGATCAAAGCAACTGACCATTTGTATAATGAATTGTTAAACAAAAATTGTAACCTACATTCTATAACAACAATAGACCTAACAGAGGATTCCTTACTGAAACATAACTATAGTCATAAAATGAGTCAAAATAAAATAAAAAAATATGCAAGACTGAATAAAATCATTAAAAAATGTAATAAATTCAAGAAACAGCAAAAACATTGTTCCAAAAATATTCAATTAAGGAAAGAACGTGTTATTCTTATTAATAAGTTGCATAACTATCAAATTAAATTAGAAGATAGTATAAATATTTATGAAATAGACACTCAACGCTTACAAACTGAAATTCAGGTTCTTGATGACTCACTAAAGTCTCTTTATAATAAATATGTGTGCTCTCGCCACCAAATTAAGGAACATATACTTGCTACAAACGAGTTGGTAGACAGAGTGGACTTGCTGACGCTCAGCAATTCTCAGTGTACTTGTCAGAGGGGATCCAACCTTGATGCTCTCCAGCCTGAGGCAACGGAGGACCCGTCCCAAGTTGTGAGTGCTCTGGAGTGTGTCCCCATCCAAGATATACCTGATACTGAGCAAGAATTATCTCAAGCAGTACAGTCAGCAGCTAGTAGTGTTTCCTCTTGTAGTAGTCAAGTATGTTATAAGTCAGTTATGTTTTCAGATAGTATAGGAAGAGGTTTAGGGAAATTAGTTAGTAACAACTTTAGTTTTACTACTCAAAACTATTGTTTACCTGGGACATCCTTCAAAGAAATAATGACATCAATTACAAGAAATCAATATGACTCTAATACCAATATTACTGTATTTGTAGGTAATAGTTCACAGGTCACAAAAGAAGATATCACTGACAGTATTTCTGAGATTTTAAAGATAAATTGTAATAAAATTATTTTGTGTGCTTTTCCATATTTTGAGAGGTTATCAAATAGAAAAAACAATTATATACATATGCTTAATAAGCATATACATTTCTTAGTAAGTCACTACAGTGACAAACTTATATTTTTTGACACCAACAGTTTTGTTGATAAGTTGAAATCGACAAGGAATACAGTGTATCTGCCCATTAGGTTTAGACATAAAATAGCGAGGCTATTAGCTTATATAAACTCAGACATAAGTAGTATGTCGAAGTCATGTAATATAATTAACACCGCAAGTATTAGTAATAACTCTAATGTACAGGTGGTCACCCGAAATAACTGTATGCTATAACTGTTTACAATAAATGTACGAAGGAGGATCCATGTGTCACTTTGGCAAATTCTCATTCTAATGTGGGGTCCACAAGTAGTGGGATTGGGTTATCAATGCCTGGTGATGGCATGGGAGTCTTGGGGCTCACTCTGGATGTTGATTTAAACTAGATAGTAAGACAACAGAAGATACCAATAACAATATTGTTATACCTACCAACAACAAGGTGCCTTCTTGCTCTCAAATAGTTACATGTAAAAAAAAAAGGGTCTAAGCAGAATTCCTTGAAATTATTTCACCAAAATATTCAAGGTTTTTCATCCAAACAATTTGAAATTGAATTATTTTTAGAAAAAACCATGTTTGAAATTATTTGTTTAACTGAACATTGGTTGAAAGATTATGAAATGCTAATTAATTATGAAAATTATAGTGTGGGCAGTTGTTTTAACCGAAAATCTATGCTGCGTGGGGGTTCATTAATCTTAGTTAAAAATTCTATTAAATCTAAGACTCGTAAAGATATAGTTGATCTGTCGGTTGAACATAACATTGAACTGTCCTGTGTTGAGCTGGATAAGCATATTATAGTGTGCGTTTACAGACCCCCAAATTATCAAAACTACTCCATATTTGAGTCAGTAATGGAAGATGTTCTAGCAAAACTTGGAACTGGTAAAAAATCGCTAATTATCTGTGGTGACTTCAATATTAACATCTTAGAGAATAGTTCAAACAGCAGTCGATTATTAAGTCTCTTTAAATCATTTAATTTGTCAAATGTGTTTACAGAACCAACCCGCATAACTATAAATTCTGCTACATGTATTGATAATGTTTTTTGTTGCTGCGAATACTTAGATAAAGCCATTGTAAACTATCTCCCTTCTGATCACAGTGGTCAAACCGTTGTGTTCAAGTCCAATACACCATTACAAAAAATTCAGATACAAACTAGACAAATCACACCAAGCAATCTAAATAGATTTAATAATAACTTAATTAGTAAGTTAAGTGTACCAGGCCAAATTAAAAACAATGTAAATGAATTATATGAGGAGTTCTTTTCGATAGTGCGCACCGAGTTCAATAACACTTTGAAGAAGAAAACTAAAACTATTTGTCCAAATTTTTTGTTCAGTGACTGGGCAACTAAGGGTATTAGGAAAAGTAGAGAAAAATTGTTTGAGCTGTATGGCCTTAAGCCTTATATTAACTCTGAAACTTTTAATAAATACGTTGGTACCTACTCCAAAACGTTTAAAAATACTTGTAAGGTAGCTAAAGCCTTGTATATTAGCAACAAGATTAAATCAGCCGATAATAAAATAAAGACGATTTGGAAAATTATTAATGACGAAACTAACCGGAATAAAAGACATAATAATGATTTCGCACTAGAGACTTCGCGTGGTCTCATAAGCACTAACAAAGAGGTTGCTCAAGAATTTGTAAATTTCTTTACCAGTATCCCGCATAAAACTACTGAAACCTTAAATTCCTCGCCCTTACGTTCTATTGATTTATTAAAAGCAAACGTTTCATCCTGCCAGATTGAATTTAAATTCAAGCATATAAACCCCAAAATTGTAATAAAAGCTTTCAAGCAAATCAAGATCAAATTAACCGAAGATATATGGGGAATGTCTATCAAAGTATGTACCTCCATTATTGAGACAATAGCGCCGTACTTAGCCTTAATATTTAATTTGTGTGTGGATCAAGGAGTTTTCCCGGATCTAATGAAATACAGTAAGGTTATACCACTTTTCAAATCGGGGGACAGTAAGGATACTAATAATTATAGACCCGTATCCGTGTTACCGGTTTTCAGCAAGGTGTTTGAAAAGGTGATGCTGAACCAAATGCTCAATCATTTTAACACCAATAAAATATTACACGATCAACAATACGGTTTTACCAAGGGACGTTGTACGACTGATGCCGGTGTCACCTTATTAAAACACATATTTGCAGCCTGGGAAGAGTCCCAAGACGCGATAGGGATTTTTTGTGACCTCTCCAAGGCTTTTGATTGCGTCGAACACGAAACCTTACTTTTAAAACTTGAGCATTACGGACTGGGAAAACTTGCGCTCAGTTTAGTAAAATCTTATTTAAATGATAGACAACAGCACGTTCAAATAAATGGTGTCAATTCACCTGGCTTAAAAGTAAAAATGGGTGTACCACAGGGCTCGATATTAGGTCCTTTCCTCTTTTTAGTATACAACGTGGCGCTTCAATGGTGACATTAATTTAACACACATATACGTTTTCACATTTTCGTTTCATGAAGCAATTATATTTCCATTAGACGTTATTATTTACCGATTTATTCTAAATTTTAGAAAATAGTATTTTAGAGCAACCTGTACTTAAAGTACTGTCGCGCAGCGGTCATTTGCCGGGGTCACGGATCATAACATCGCATCAATGAAATAAAACGAATAAGCAATACTATTAGGATGAAACAAATGCAAAGAGTAGGCGAATTGAAGGAAAGACATTCCCTTTGTCGGCGCGCCGTAAAGGGATATTTTCTTTCCTTTCGCCGCTGCGACGCCTTTGTCGCTTGCCGCCAAAAGTCGCCGCCGCAGGTGGCTCGCGCCCCCTCCCGCCCGCCGCGGCCCCGCACTGCACTCGAATTCTTTTTTTGGTTTTCTAGTAATCCAGTGTCAGCCGAACCCGTGTCCTTGACACACTTCGTCAAACTAGTGCGCATAATTACGTCGTGAATATTGTTGATTTGTAGTGAATGTTTCCGCGAAAAAGACGCTTACCTATTGTTTTATTTATTTATTTTTGTGTAATTAGAATAGTAATTACATGATCCTAATTTATGGAGAATGTCATCAAAGTGCCGGCCCCTTGCGATAAGGACATCGCGAGAGATATGGCGATTCAAAACAATGCCCTACTAATCGCATTATTGTAGGACCTCTTCAGCGCATCCACGAAAACAGGCCAGTGGATCCTAGGTCTTTACGCCCAGACCGACCGCCTACACGACAAAATGTGCTACAATATTTCGAAGACTAACCCAAAACAGACAAAATAAAAGCAGTGATTAGTGATGACTGTGATGAGTGATGATAGTTATAAGACTAAGCACCTCCGCTGTAGTACCTCCGCTCTAGTACCTACCACTTACGCCGCGCCGCGCAGCTCGGTTTCTTTGATAAATGCCGACAAAGAATCGGACCAATCACCACCAGTACGCGAAGCGTAGGTAAGTAATTTCATGAATGAATTTTTGCAAGGGTGATCCCAATTTTAGTTACTATTATATTATTTAGTTTGTTTGAAAAAATGTTTTTTTCAATTTACGAATTATTTTAACCTATACTTATATATATGGTTAATGGGCACTAGCCCTACCCGTGTGTTAAATTAATGTCGCCATTGTAGCGGCACGTTGTATATTAATGATCTACCCCATTTGTTAAAAACTCAACCACAAATGGTGTTATTTGCTGACGATACGTCCTTGATTTTTAAAATTAATAGACGTGCATCAAATCTTGACGACGTAAATAACGCCCTACTGCAGATCCAAAATTGGTTCACTGCTAATAATTTAGTATTAAATGGGAAAAAAACGAAGTGCATAAGATTTTCTTTACCAAATGTCAAAAGTAGTAATTGTGAGATAGTATTGAATCAAGAGAAACTAGAATTCGTCGATAGTACTGTTTTCCTAGGGATCACGCTCGACTCAAGGCTTCAATGGGGTCCCCATTTAACATCCCTTGCAGGACGGCTAAGTTCAGCAGCATACGCTGTGAGAAAAATCCGTCAATTTACTGATGTTGATACCGCGAGACTGGTCTATTTTAGTTACTTTCATAGTATCATGTCGTACGGTATTTTACTATGGGGACGGGCTGCAGACATCGAGTCTATTTTTATTCTGCAGAAAAGGGCTGTCAGAGCCATATACAGCCTCCGCAGGCGTGACTCTCTAAGGGAACTGTTTAAAGATATTAACATCATGACGGTACCTTGTCAATATATCTATGAAAATATCATGTACGTAAGGAAAAATCTACATCTTTTTAGTAAAAGAGGTGAAAGACACAATTATATCACTAGAAATAGGGACCAATTAGTTCAACCAGGTTTCAGGCTGGCTAAAGTAGACTCGTCTTTCATGGGCTACTGTTTAAAATGTTACAATAAAATACCTACCCACATACTTGAACTGAATGTAACGAAATTTAAATCTTGTATAAAACGCACACTATGCAGCCAGGCATATTATAAATTGGGGGATTACATCACTGACAAAAATGCTTGGCTAAACGCTGGTCCTGCTCCATAAGGACGCACAAATAAATTGATTAGCATTGAAAAACACTGTTGGAGCTGCTGAAGATTTTAAAATACTATTTTTGCATTATATAAATTCAATCACCTAGTATTGTATAATTGCATAGCACATGTGTGAGTACTATGTACATACTATACAGCTTCCATTTACTGGGTACGCCTTTTATTGACTTGAATGTGCCCTGGCAGCTGAGAGTATTTCACGCTCACTCAAATGTCTCGCTGATGGTGGCGCGTGTGTTGGATCATTTAGCTCCCTTCAAAATGGTTGAGCTGAATGGTGCTAATACATGCGTCATGTTCGTGAACGGGCGCCGTCAGTAGGGACTGGTCATCTCTTTGCTGCCATGGCTTATTTTAATTTAATACCTATTTGAATTGTTTTATTTTTTTTATTTCGTGTTTTCATTACGGACGCTTTTAACGTTCTGCATCGTTCTCACATGTATAATTTTTAACATGATTGATGTAAACAAGACATTGTAACCATATTATTTTGATTTAAAAGAGTGTCCATGGAGTTTCTTGCCCGTTCTTCTCCATAGGTACCTACGCTTTGGAATGGGCAACTAGCTTCATTTTTCTGACTGACCGACCCCTTGACAATTCAAAAGTGCCTGTAATTGGTTTAATTGAAATAAATGCTTTGAGTTTGAGTTAGTTTTGAGTTTAGTTATTATTGTTACGTTTTTAGTACTGTTTATTGTTTTTTAGTTATAATTTTTTGTTCTTTTTAAATATGCCTGATGCATACGTGTACAGTGGTCGTGAATACGGCAACATGTTGATGTGTTTAGGAGAAGCCTGTGGCAATGCTTCTCTAGCGTTGAGAATTTACCGAGACAGATTTCCGAACGTCCGACACCCGTCTGATTCTCGCATGATAACGGCTGCTTTTCAGAGAGTCTTAGAAAATCGACCAATTGCTCCGATGGCGGCAGGTGGTGGACAACAAGTGAATGTTCAGACCGAGGAGCGTGTTTTAAATGTGATTCGCCAAAATCCACGGCTGGGCACACGAAGTGCGGCGAAATTATTGTGGCGCCGGGGCGTATCAACTGTCTCTCACTGGACAGTTCACAAAATCTTGCGCCGGAACAGAATCCGGCCCTACAAAATACACAAAGTACAAGCTTTGCTACCTAATGATCACGTTCGTCGTCGTGTGTACTGTCGTTGGCTGCTAGATCAACAACAACGTGCGCCTGGCTTCATTGAGCACATTATCTGGACGGACGAGTCCACATTCACGAGAAACGGGATGTGGAACAGGCGGAATGCCCATTTATGGTCAGACAGGAACCCGTTCGCCACTCAAGAAACCGGCCATCAGACCAGGTGGTCCGACAACGTATGGGCTGGTGTTTTTAATGGATGTATTCTAGGACCAGTGTTTCTACCGCAGCGCCTCAATGGACCAGCATATCTTAATTGTATAAATGGACATTTAAATGATATGCTAGATAATGTATCGCTGGCTGAATTTCGTCGAGCATGGTTCCAGCACGATGGCGCTCCACCGCATGTTACGCGCCCCGTCCGCGAGCGTCTCACTGAGCTTTTTGACGACCGCTGGATCGGAAGGCTGGGGCCGCACGCCTGGCCAGCTCGTTCACCCAACTTAACCCCTTTGGACTTCTTTTTGTGGGGGTATCTGAAAGAAAGAGTGTTTGATCGGGAATGTGACAGTGCTGATGAAATGCGGGGCAGAATAGTGAGCGTGTTTAATAAACTACGTGCAGACTGTGTTGAGGATCCTACATTAATGCCTCGTGTTCACTGGTCGACACAGCGACGGGCCCGGCTATGTATTGAAATGGATGGAGCACAGTTCGAGCCAAACCTCATAAGGTCGCAAATGATTTAGACAGGTACGTAAAATGCCTCTTAAAAATGTAAAATGTCAACTTTAATGTTTAATAGTGGACTACGAATGCGATTAAAATTCAAAATTTTGTGAAGTGTTGTAGGGGTAGGCATTTTGAAAGTGGTGTGTGTAAATTCCGTATAAATCCCGTGACTCGGACGTAGGTACGTAGCGCTCAGCGCCCGCGACGCGCGACGCGCGGGGCGAGACGTTGCCTTGCGTGTCAGTGACCTCACGTTTTGTACGGTTTCCATTGCGTGTTTAAGAAATATGAAGTTTTGAAAATAATCAATTTAAAGCGAAAGGTTAGTGGTATCCGTTTGCATATAGGGTGTATATAATCTACGTTCTGGCTTCGGAAGCGTTCTCCTTACACCCTGTATATTGATAAAATAAACACTACTGTACGTTTGTTCACTGTACTTTTTTCATACATTTTTATTGAGAAGATTCGGCAAGCAAAACCATCACATGTAAGTAGTATGTCTAATTTGCAATGTAAGTTCTAATTTTATTTATGGAGATGGATTGAAATTGAAACCTTAAGACATCACGGCGCCAAACATTTTATTGTTTACTATAAAATATAAATATATATTGATAAAATAATCACTACTGTACGTTTGTTCACTGTACTTTTTTCATACTTACATTTTTCTTGAGAAGTTTCGACAAGCAAAACCGTCGCATGTAAGTAGTATGTCTAATTTGCAATGGGAGTTCTAATTTTATAAGGAGATGGATGAAAACAAAATAGCAGTATCGCCATATTATTGTTACACCTAGTTTTGCCTGCTATTATTATCTTATTCTTCAAACTTATAATTTTTAAATCACCAAAAGAAAGGTAGATAATGTTCACCGGTAATGTCACCGTCTTTTCGCTTGACACAGTCGGGTAATTCTCTTACTGTGTTATATTTGTATATAATAAATTAATAATAATAATGTTCATGTTGTAATAAAATAATATAAGTATTATAAAAACGAAGTCGCGGTATTTAACTAGTATGTAAGACTTGGACTGTAGTTACTATACCTAGTCAAATATTATTGTACACTTTAGATATCATAATTTAAGGTTGAGATTTGTAGATTTGATTATGATTGCAAAGCATTTGTCTCGTGAAGAAGTCCTGAGTCAGGATTTTAGGGTGACGCGTGCATTACATATATGGAAAAACCTCACATGGATCCCAGCTATTTAAATATTGGAGAGTGAATTAGGAGCATCACTTCAGCTACCAGGAGCTCCAGATCAACATCAAGTACTTACCAAGAATCAACCTGCAATAAGGAAAATGTAAGTAGTTTTTTTTAATAAAATATAAGTACATTAGCTTATTTTTACTATCGCAGTAGTAGCAATGTATTGTATGTAGTTGACTAGTTGCAGCAATAGCTAAGGGCCAAGGGGTTCGATCCCCATCCCATCTGTTTTTTTCTATTTATGTTGAACAGTTAATCTAGCGCGCTAAAGTATTGTGGTTTAATAGCGTATCATTTCTGTGATGGCCATGTTTCAGTATTCTAAAAAGATGTATTTCAATAGATGTAGATAGATAGACAATAATAAAATAATAATAATTAGTTAGAGTAGTGTACCTACCTGACATGTCAAAGTGAGATGTGTGCTGGAATCATTATTTTATTGTATATTTATTTATTTGTTTCACTCCATTTCAGGTCGCACGAAAACGCCGAGACCCTTTTTCCCTCCGACGTCGACGAGGAACCTCAGGTTCCAAAAAAGAAGCACGACGGGCGAAAAAGGAAGCACGCATCAACACGCACGAAGAGCCGGCACGAGGGTCGTGGTCGTCACCATCGAGAGCAAGTCCGGTGCCAGCGCCGTCCACTTCCGTGACGCCTGCCGTGCCGTCCCGTCCATCAGCTTCAGCTTCAAAGAAGCCGTATATCAAACCCATCCCACCGAGGAAGTGCACGGTATACGATCTATTTGGAACCGATAGCGAGGACGACGAGAAAGCGGTTCCTGCAGTTACTGGTAAAACACCGTTACCTTCATATATAACACGACGCCTTGCAAACGGCCATTCGCGCCAAACCGACGAAAACAAGCCGGGAACGCACTATATTGATTTGAAAATATACCGGTGCGATGAAATTGAGAAAGTTCCGCCAATGAATAGGTGGCGCCAAGCAATTGTCACGCTTAAAAATCAAACCTTTGACAATACAGATGCTTGGCAACATTTGTCTAATTTTATTATAGCTACACGAAAAGAGTATGTTAAGTGCCCACTCCACAATACAAATAGGTTTAACAAAAAATACTCCAACTTTGGGTGTTTTTTTAGATATAGAAGGAGCTTATAATAACGTTCTAATTGACCAGGTTATATATACTCTAAATTATCTAAAAGTTGGGAAATATGTTTGTTCGTATATTTGGGAATTTTTAAAGGAACGACATCTCACTATAAAAGCTGACGAAAGCACAAGGCTGTATGTAAGGTGGACTGGTAGGGGAATTGCTCAGGGTGATCCTTTATCCCCCTTCTCTTTAATATAATTACGGCCAATATTTGTCAAAATATTATTAATGTTTCTATCAGTCAATACGCTGACGATTTTGTGCTATATTGTAATAACAATAAATTGCAAGGTAGTGTTGATAATATGCAGCGAGCTTTAGATTTTTTTGTATCCGCTATAGACATGTTGGGGTTGGAATTATCGAGCAATAAATCTAAATTATGTATATTTACTAGAGGTCGTAGAAGACTTTCAGTTGATATTAAAGTAAACAATAATGCTTTAGAAGCTGTCGATTACGTTAAATATTTAGGAAAGTGGCTAGACAAATGCTTAAGATGGAGTAAGCATATTAACGAGGTGTGTGAAACTTCACAAAGAAAAATTCAGCTGCTCAAGGTTCTAGTAGGATCGTCATGTGGTATTCACCCTACATATATGCGTAGAATTTATATGGCCGTAATTAGGAGTAGAATTGATTACGGATGTTTTTTGTATGATAACTCTGCAATTAGTCACACTTATAAATTGGACAAGTTACAAAATTTAGCTTTAAGAATAATTGGAAGTTTTATTAAAACGACTCCGATACAGGTCATGGAAAGTGAGTTGAGTATGCCCCCCCTACAAATAAGAAGACAATTTCTTTCCCTAAAGTTTTGTTTAAAACTGCAATCCAGGGCTAATGATATTTCTCTAAGTTTGGTTTCAGACCTGAGTGGTATGATGGAGAATAGGTACTGGAATAGGAAGAGAAAACCTCTACTAGTTGCTTCACACAATCTGGTGGTAGCTGAAAATATTTCATCTTCATATCCACTTTTAATGTTTACTTCGGAGATATGGATGTCTAAAATAGATATAAACGATATCATTAGATGTAATTTAGTTAGCGTTACTGCTCCAAAAACACATTATGATATTTCTTCTCTAAAGTATAATACTCTCAAAGAACTAGGGGAAAGTTACACTGGCTGGCATTTTTTGTACACAGATGGGTCCAAAACATCAGATGGAGTGGGCGCAGCATATTGTGATTTAGCAAATAAGTGTCACAGGACTTATAAAATGAATAAGCATATTTCCATTATGACGGCTGAACTATTTGCCATTTCTGAGGCTTTGAAATATGTGTTAGAGCTAGATGCTAATAAAGTGGTGATATGCACCGATAGTAAGAGTGCTTTACAGCATATTTCTAAATGTGTTCATAAGGGTTCAATGGGTTTAGCTATAGCATACACAATTTTGAAACAAATCCATTTTTTTAACCAATCAAATAAAAATATAGTTATCCAGTGGGTGCCGTCCCATGTTGGACTTTCGGGTAATGAGGAGGCTGACAGATTAGCTAAAGAAGCAATTTCTTTAGGCATACAAACACGGGATGTTTTATCAAGTTATTCCGAAATGTTAAGTAAATTTAGAAAAATAATCAAGTTATATTGGAATGAACATTTTAATGAAAGATCTAAAACGAAAGGAATCTGGTACAAATGTATACAGAGTGAGCCTCCTCATATACCTTGGTTCTCCGAGTCGAAACTGAGTCGCTGGCAAATTGTAGCTGCGCATCGTTTGAGGTCAGGACATATTCCACTAAACAATTTTGCTTTTCTCATGCGGAAATCAGACTCTCCTAACTGTGAGGTGTGTGGTACAGTAGAGGATGCACAGCATGTGTTGGTGGAATGTGTCCGATATACTAACAAAAGAAACGAACTTCTCAACTCTTTAAAATTGTCGAGAATGGATGTTGGAATGTTCCATGGTATTTTAGCCAAGCCTACTTCTAAAGCAGCAAAAATACTGTTTACTTTTTTATTAGATAAAAAATTAGATTAAGTTAAGTTCTGTTTGTCTAAGATTAATTTATTTAGTTTAGTTAGTAAATTGTTATTTGTAAAAGCACGATGGGATTGACATCGTCGCATTATTGAAAAAGTACTTAATTACAAAAATAGGTACTTATCCCAATATACAGGGTGTTTGGTGCATCGTTTGCCAAATGGAATTGGCCGAAAGGAGAGGTCATTTGCTATCTCTTAAGGCCCAGTAACTCATTCCTTGTTACACCGGTTTTTTTATAATGACTTTTTAATTTTTATTTAGAAAAATACAAGAACTCTGCATTTAAGCTTAAATTTAAAAAAAGTTATGAGTATAGCCTTCAAATTTCATTTTAATTCTTATGTTTACTCTTGT
This sequence comes from Mesoligia furuncula, assembly GCA_916614155.1. Taxonomy (NCBI): domain Eukaryota; kingdom Metazoa; phylum Arthropoda; class Insecta; order Lepidoptera; family Noctuidae; genus Mesoligia; species Mesoligia furuncula. The sequence goes on from OU744795.1 coordinate 10,861,195, forward strand.
ATGGTTCTATGAAATTCAAAATTATTTGCTAATAACATCTAGTTCCTTTTTAATAACTCACAAAGTTTTTGAAAAAAGGAAAAATACACTTGACCCTCAACTGTAAAATGTTGTAAAAAAAAAACTACAAGCGATCGGGATCATCGAATTCTTTTAAAAAGTTCTCTAGTTTGTCCCCTTTCCAACGGTGTTCAATATACCAAAAAAAACTTTTAATAACTTCAGTAATTCGCTACATGTGTAATCGAGACACATCAGGCTGATATTCGATATTACGGTAAGAACACTAGTTTTCACATAAATAACATTCTTTAAGTAGGTGGATGGTGTTATCTCACTCTTACGCAGTCTCTTATCTCTTTCTAGGGTTCTTACTTTCCTCAAACTTGAAATAAAAAATAAACTTTTATTTAATAAGTACCTAATTATAAATTTTGTTCAAATTGTCCTCCACTATTGCGTACACACGCACGACATCTTCGTCTTAGCTCGACTGTAGTGGTGTGTAAACGTATTTCTGCTTTGATAGTGACGAAAGCCAGCTCAAAGCGTTGAACTAAATCATCCCTAGTCTCAACTTAGGAGGCGTAAACAAGTTCTTTGGGCCGTCCCCAGACGTTAAAATGTAACGGAGTTAGGTCTGGGAAACGTGGAGGCCAAAGAATAGGGCCATCCCTTCCAATCCATGAGTCTGGGTAAGCAACGTCCAAGTACTCCCTGACGGTTAATCTCCAGTGAGCAGGACAACCGTCTTGATGAAAAACAAAAGACAGGTCTTCACGGAAAATTGGTAGCTGAGCTAATAATTAGGGTAAGTCTGTTTCTAGACATTCTTTTTAAAAAGTTCGGATCATCCACGTCCAAGTGTAATAAAAAACGACAAAACTGGACACGGTTATCATAGTCTTGATTCTCGAGACCTACAACAAACGAAATTCGCGTAAGAATGCATTACTTTTTCCCAAGAGGTATTTTTATTTAGTATTTGTAAAAAGTACCTACAATCCGTGCGGGATAACATGACATCTGGCAGAGTGACCTCAAAGCGTGGACGTCAAAGCCGTTACCTAAAACATCGGTGAGGTACGCAGTAGAGCTAAAAAGGGTTTGCATTCCATGTTAGCGCGTACGGTTGTAAGTCACTATCAATAAAATAAAGCACTATAATAAAACAGAAATACGTTTACACACCACTACAGTCGAGATAAGACGAAGATGTCGCGCGAGTGTACGCAATAGTGGAGGACAATTTGAACAAAGTTTAGAATTAAGTACTTATTAAATAAAAGTTTATTTTTTATTTCAAGTTCGAGGAAAGTTATAACCCTAGAAAGAGATAAGAGACTGCGTAAGAGTGAGATAACACTATCCACCTGCTTAAAGAATGTTATTTATGTGAAAACTAGTGTTTTTACCATAATATCGAATATCAGCCTGATGTGTCTCGATTACACATTTAGCGAATTACTGAAGTTATTAAAAGTTTTTTTTGGTATATTGCACACCGTTGGAAAGGGGACAAACTAGAGAACTTTTTAAAAGAATTCGAAGATCCCGATAGCTTTTAGTTTTTTTTTTACAGCAATTTAAAGTTGAGTGTTAAGTGTATTTTTCCTTTTTTCAAAAACTTTGTGAGTTATTAAAAAGGAACTAGATGTTATTAGCAAGTAATTTTGCATTTCATAGAACCATACAAGAGTAAACATAAGAATTAAAATGAAATTTGAAGGCTATACTGATAACTTTTTTTTAAATTTAAGTTTAAATGCAGAGTTCTTGTATTTTTCTAAATAAAAATTAAAAAGTCATTATAAAAAACCGGTGGAACAAGGAATGAGTTACTGGGCCTTAAGAGATAGCAAATGACCTCTCCTTTCGGCCAATTCCATTTGGCAAACGATGCACCAAACACCCTGTATAACACATGCCTATTCACTTATATACACTTTTTTGTATTACTCTTAGTAATTAAGATATTATCTTTTTAGTTCAAGTTTAATAAGTAAAATTATGTAACAAATAATAGGCAGATTGCGATTACATTATTATAGAAGACACTATTGCTATACTTAGATAAATCAATAAGAATAAATAGATTTAAGGTGTAAATCTATTACCTATAATGCAATTGCAACCTTAGCCGATACTTACTCATGCATATAAATAAATCATATAATCGGTTATAGAAATTAAGTATTCATAGTAATTCATATTATATCAAATTTTATTTAATGTTCATGGTTTTTTTTCTTTCTTTCTTACAGTTATACCTAGACCCGGAATCAGAACAAATAATAATGATATAATAATATGTCAAAAATGTCACATTGAAATACCTAAAATTGAATATCAGTATCATTTGAGAACGAAAACTGAAATTGAAAATATCGATACCACTGCCACGGCTTTTAAAAAGAGAATAATAAGTTACAAACTGAATCCATCAATGGAATACCTAACACCTGAGGAATTCCTAATTGATTTTTTTTTCTCTTTATTTATTTAGGGGGTTTTTTCATAAATGAATACGTCACCCCCATTATTGAAAACAAAAATTTCACTTAATATTTAACTTAAATAAACCTACAAAATTTAAGAAACAAGAAAACACTACTCTGATCTTAACTTTAAACCTACCATCACCATCCTAACCAGCATTTTGGCTGCATCAGACAATGGTGCAGCCAAAATACTATTAAAGAAACCTGCATTGCAGTAGCTATTATTAAACGTAGATCGCCTTTGACGCTCAAGCCGACCACACTCCGCTAAAATGTGGTGCGCGTCCTCCAAAATTCCACACACAGTACAATTAGGTGATACCACTTTGCGCATCGGAGTGCTCCGACTACTCCGACCTACGCAGCTCCAAGCCGCTCTAGGATCCGAAAAGTTCCAACTGGAACTTCAAAATCGATTCACCCTGTTGGAAACCATAGGTAATATTGACGAGAAAGCTGACGAGGTGGTCAAAGCACTACGCGACGTGTCCCGCAGACTTGTCCCGTCACGGCGAAAAAGTAAGGTGTCCAAACTTTCCTCGGAAACTCTCGGACTTATGAGGCAAAGGCGAGAGTTGCCATCTATGCAGCCGTCTTCGTCAGATAAGAGGGCCTTAAACCTAAAAATTAGGAAGCTGATGCGACGCGACCTTCGGTGCTCCAACACCCGCGACATTAAAGACGCGATTGAGCAAAACCGAGGGTCGAAAGTGTTTGATCAGCAATTAGGGAGGTCCCATCTGACGAAATTAAAAACTGCGGATGACAGAATCGTGACTTCGAAGTCCGAGATTCTCGAGGAAGTCGAGGATTTTTATGGGCACCTGTACTCAACACGGACGAGGAAACCAGCGGGGCATAGTGCAGACGACCATCGAGCCGAATTAACAAGCCACTACACGGATATCGACCATTGCGAGATTAGGGCGGCTCTCGAGCAGCTAAAGAACAACAAGGCACCTGGGGATGACGGCATAACGACAGAGCTCCTTAAAGCAGGCGGGGCTCCAGTCCTGAAAGAGCTAGCGAGTCTCTTTAATTCCGTCAACGTACAACGCCCAAGGCGTGGAGCAGAGGTGCGGTGGTTCTGTTCTCCAAAAAAGGTGATAAATCCTTGCTAAAGAACTATAGACCCATCTCACTTCTGAGCCACGTATACAAGCTGTTCTCGAGGGTCGTCACGAACCGTCTCGCTAGGAGACTTGACGAGTTCCAGCCGCCAGAACAAGCCGGTTTTCGAAAAGGCTTCAGTACCGTAGACCACATTCATACTGTTCGACAAATTGTACAGAAGACCGAGGAGTACAATCAGCCGCTGTGTATGGCATTTGTGGACTACGAGAAAGCCTTCGACTCCATCGAAATATGGGCAGTTCTGGCCTCTCTGCAACGATGTCGAATTGACTGGCGCTACATCGAAGTATTGAGATGTTTGTATGACGCTGCAACGATGACTGTCCAGATCCAGGATCAAAAAACCAGACCCATCCAACTGCTCAGGGGGGTGAGACAGGGGGATGTAATATCCCCTAAATTGTTCACCAACGCTTTGGAAGACGTCTTCAAGACGCTGGACTGGACTGGACAGGGCATTAACGTGAACGGCGGGTATATCTCACATCTTCGGTTTGCCGATGACATCGTCATAATGGCAGAGTCGCTGGAACAGCTAGACCAAATGTTGCACAGCCTAAATGGAGCCTCCTGGCGGGTTGGCCTCGGCATGAATTTGGACAAGACAAAAGTCGTGTACAATTCGCACGTCTTGCCGAGTCCAATCCACATCGAAGGGTCGCTTCTCGAAGTTGTGAAGGATTACGTCTACTTAGGGCAAGTCATCCAGCTCGGTAGACACAACTTTGAGAAAGAGGCCGACAGAAGGATCCAGTTGGGTTGGGCAGCATTTGGAAAAATCCGTCAAGTCTTCTCGTCGCCTATCCCGCAGTGTTTGAAGACTAAGGTCTTCAACCAGTGCGTCCTGCCAGTCATGACATACGGTGCTGAAACGTGGACACTTACGGTCGGGCTGGTACACAAATTCAAGGTCGCTCAGCGCGCTATGGAGCGAGCTATGCTCGGAGTCTCTTTAAAGGATAAAATCAGGAATGAAATTATCCGGAAAAGAACCGGAGTTACCGACATAGCTTGCAGAGTAAGCAAACTGAAGTGGCAGTGGGCTGGTCATGTCTGTCGAAGGACCGATAGCCGGTGGAGCAGACGAGTCCTGGAGTGGAGACCGCGTATCAGCAAGCGTAGTGTGGGACGCCCCCCAGCTAGATGGACGGACGACCTAAAGAAGGTGGCTGGGGTAGACTGGATGCGGAAGGCGGAGGACAGGGTGCTGTGGCGCAGTCTGGGAGAGGCCTATGTCCAGCAGTGGACTGCGATAGGCTGAGTTGATTGATTGATTGACTTTGCGCATCATGTTAGCAAAACTATTGAGCGGAATATGACCAGATCGGAGCCTCAAAGTCGTCACCAGTTCTTGCCTGTGTATCCCACACACATCGAACCACAAAGAACGACAAAGAGAGGGCTGAATAGTCCTGTACCAAATACCCTTCGTCAAGGACCTTTTATCGAAATATTCAATTATTCGAAATTGTCAATTTTTGGTTATTAAATCGGCAGTTTTTATTGTCACGAACCCGAAGCTCGTAACAATAGTATTACATACCAGCATACTCACCAAATTTTGGAGGCTTGTGGGAGGTGGGTGTAAAATCTGTAAAACACCATTTAAAACGCGTGCACACCACTAATCTCACCTATGAAGAAATGACCACGGTGTTGTGCCAAATTGAGGCTTGTCTCAATTCGAGGCCATTGTGTCCTATCGATGACAAGGATCCAGACTGCATAGAAGCACTAACACCTGGACACTTTTTAATCGGTGAAGCTCCTATCGTTGTACCGTCACCTGATTTCAAAGATACAAGGATTAATTCCTTGTCCCGGTGGCAATACACCCAAAAATTGCTTGGCGATTTCTGGCGACGCGGCGACGTTGGCAACAAGAATACCTTACACGATTGCAACAACGTCCCATTTGGTTAAAGAAAGCAGAAGAATTCAAGATTGGGGGGTGTTGTTTTAATAAGAATCGATGGATTACCGCCTGGCAAATTTTCTCTGGGTCGTGTTGTAGACAAACATCCTGGACAAGATGGCAGAACCAGAGTGTACAGCATAAAAAGTGGCAACAGTATAGTTATGAGATGTTGTTCAAAGTTATGCGCTTTACCTATTGCTAATGAGCAAATTAATTTGTGTTAGAGTAAATTTAAGTTATTAAAGTTATGTTAAAGTATTAGATTAATAAAAGAACTACACACATCAAAAGTGTCTAGGGATCAAGCATTTTTATGCGGATTTCTTGAGATTGAGATGTGGCTTTGTAATAAATTTATGATTTTATAAATTTATATGGATCCTTTTTGGTGCATTTCATAATTTGAATCAGGAACTGTGAATCAAATTCGAGTAAAAGATGAAAATCAGCTGTCAATATTTTCCCTATAAAAACATACAACGCATTGAAGACATTATTAGTGCTACTGTTTCCCTACTACTGATTAAAACCAACGTTATTATGGAGCGGCGACGTCATTTAAGCAGGGAAGAAATGCTCAGAGCCGTGGGAATGATAAAAGCTGGTTCCCGGCAACGTACTGTGGCTTTAGCTCTGAATACAAGTCAGTGTTATCAGTCGACTTTGGACACGTTACCGAAGCACTGGTACCGTGGCTGAGCGCCATGGAGGACGGTATCGCTGCACCACACGGAGACAAGACCGATACATTCAAATCTTAACTCGAAGAGCTCCAACAATAACCGCCATGATGTTAGCCGTGAGGCTTCATCACTCTTCAGGGAACTTAATTAGCGACCAAACAGTCAGAAACCGCTTGCATGAAGTGAACCTTCATTCACGAAGACCGCTACGGGTACCACCTATAGCAATGCACAATCGTAGGATTCGATATCAATGGGCTCTTGAACACAGAAATTGGGCAGAAGAACAATGGCGTTTCGTGTGCTTTTCTGATGAGTCTCGTTTTGGTATGAGACCGGATACAAGACGTATACGACACTGGAGAACCCCTGGACGCCAACAGCGATTAAAATCCTGCCAGGAAGTCCATCCTTATAGTGGTGGAACCATCATGGTATGGGCGGGTATTTGGATCGGCGGAAGAACTGAGTTGATTTGGATCAGAGGCAACCTCAACGCTCAAATTTATGCTGAGACGATTGTATCAGACGTCATCGTTCCTCTACAAGTGCAAATCGGTCCCTTATTTCAGTTAATGCATGATAATGCACGACCGCACACCGCAAGAGTTGTAAGACAGACTCTCGCCGCAGCTAACATCAATGTCCTGCCCTGGCCTGCTCAGTCGCCAGACTTGAACCCGATTGAGCATGCATGGGATATGCTACAGAGAAGAGCTCTGCCGAATATGGAGGGTATCCAGTCGCAAGAAGACCTTTTTTTGTTGTTGCAACGAACATGGGCGGCCATTCCACAGCGTGATTTGGATGAACTCATTTTGAGTATGCCAAACCGATGTTCTTGTGTTGTTAGTGTTCGCGGTAGAAACACGGATTATTAATTGTTTAAGTTACCCAATAAAATTTTAAAGAAAACTGTTATTTCAGTCTTTTTTTCGAACTTTTGTGTTAGTGGTTCAAATGTCAAAAATCCCTTTATTAGGAAAATGGCAAATTTCTTTATTAATGCAAAGGTGACTTGGTTTATCGTTACTGTGACAAACGAAAACACTTTATTTGATGAATCCTTAAAGAAAATTTTAATTAATATCAATCAGGAGAAAAGTTATTGCAAAAATATATGTTGATCCCTAGACACTTTTGATGTGTGTATGTCCTTTTGGTGGGCGGCATGTTATGTCTATATTATGAGATTGCTAAGTACCTATTAACGTATGCATGTTCCCCCCACATTCAGTCGCAATTAAACAGTCATAAAGCAAACACGCATTTTAAGTTACCAAATTCCTGCTGAGCAAAAACCCACCTTAATCACATCGACATGTACATTTAAATGATATGCTAGATGATGTATCGCTGGCTGAATTTCGTCGAGCATGGTTCCAGCACGATGGCGCTCCACCGCATGTTACGCGCCCCGTCCGCGAGCGTCTCACTGAGCTTTTTGACGACCGCTGGATCGGAAGGCTGGGGCCGCACGCCTGGCCAGCTCGTTCACCCGACTTAACCCCTTTGGACTTCTTTTTGTGGGGGTATGTGAAAGAAAGAGTGTTTGATCGGGAATGTGACAGTGCTGATGAAATGCGGGGCAGAATAGTGAGCGTCTTTAATAAACTACGTGCAGACTGTGTTGAGGATCCTACATTAATGCCTCGTGTTCACTGGTCGACACAGCGACGGGCCCGGCTATGTATTGAAATGGATGGAGCACAGTTCGAGCCAAACCTCATAAGGTCGCAAAGAATTTAGACAGGTACGTAAAATGCCTCTTAAAAATGTAAAATGTCAACTTTAATGTTTAATAGTGGGCTACGAATGCGATTAAAATTCAAAATTTTGTGAAGTGTTGTAGGAGTAGGCATTTTGAAAGTGGTGTGTGTAAATTCCGTATAAATCCCGTGACTCGGACATAGGTACAGTATGCTCCAATACTGCTTAGGCATGCTATGGTTGAAATTTCTGTGAACATGCTTCGCGCCGTCCCCGCGCCCGCGCCGCAGGCCCGTATTTACATCTGTGTGTGTACACTTGCTAACGTCAAACGAAACAAAACATCGTCATCGCTTTTTCACACGCGCGGCGTAATTACGTATGACCTTGGTTGGTTCATACCACTGCTAAAATTCACAACTTCATAACAAGTACTGCTAGCGGATAACGTAGCGTATAGGAATAGTAAACACGTGATTTATCTTTTCAACAATAATCTTATCATTTTTTATTATTCGATAAATTAATACACGAGAATAATAAAATATTTGTTTTATTTGTATTATTATATTGTTATTGAAATATGCGGGGTAAAAATAAAAAAAAATTAAGTGATTTCAAAAATTTTATTCGTTATAATTTGATAAATAAACTTTTAAAACAGTTTATTTTCTCATAAAGAACAATTTATTGAAGTAAAGCAGGTAATCCGTGAGCTACGACCATTAGACTTAAAATATTGTAACTATCTTAGTAAAAAAATAATATTGTGCTTTAATTGCGGACATAGCTTAAGTATTCATTTTCAAAATTCATTTTGAAAAGAAGATTGAAACTATAAACCTCAAAATAATCCTTATTACGGATATGACACAATAATATTTTAATATTACTAAAATCAATTTACCGTTTTACTATATTACTAAAATCAATTAAACGTTTTATATTTACCATATAAAACGTTTAATAAAATAACTACAAGGATCAGCAGTTAAACTTTAATTAGCTAAATGTTAGATAAAATAATTAAATCATAATACTCACAGTCAGTCCGGTTTCATCAATTATTTGTGATATAATATTAAGTGCACTTTTACGCTGCGCGATAATATCCGCTTTCATCTCAAAGCTTACATTTCAAAATGAACTATTACACAGCTATTATAATAGATTAAACACACGTCACTAACCCACAATATCAAAAACCAACCAAGAACGAACAACATTCTATTAGACGCGGTGAATGAGCCGTAAATTACCTGCATCTGTCTACCATACCTAATTTATTTATTTAGATTTCTGTGGGTATACTCATAAAGTTTTACGAATTATGTGAACAAGACGAACATGACACGGAACTATATTCAAAAGCGTGATTATTCGAGTAATATGCGGGTGTGTGTGTCAAATTACTCATTAAAAGAAGTTCGTAAGTCAAACTAAACGTTAAGCAATTAGTTTTAAAAGGGAACTAATTTTTTGAGCTGTTATTTAAATATTCGAGATGTTATTATGATCAGTTGAAAAACATATTGAGCAGTTATTTAATTTAATGGCGGTTGATTAATTATTGCGACAGTAAAACATGGACAGTAATAAAATATCAATTAGACTGTTATTTTATCATACAATGTCAATTCTAAAAATAATTGAGCAGTCCAATAACTAAATGAGCGGTAAAAATGATGGAATGGGCGGTTCGCTAAATAGTTCGGCAGATCATAGCGGATGCAAGAGCGAGCGAAGCGAGCTCGGGACTTGGGGCACCCCGACTCGGACAGGTTAGGTTCGAAGGGGATGACGGGGGCTCGAGTGAGCGAGCAAAGCGAGCGAACGAGCCCCCGTCATCCCCTTCGTGTAAGGTTCCTTTAAACCCTGTAGACAGAAATAGGGGCCCCGCGAAGCGGGGCTCCGTCGACTACACACCCAAAACTACTTTACCACCTCATTGTTTATAGAATTGCTTAGAATGAGATTTATTACCGACAAATTCCGATTTATTACTGCCCACACGTAACTGCCCATTCATTCATTTTTACCGCCCATTTAATTATTTTCCCACTCAATTATATATTCACTGATCCATTTCATTATTTTTTATTACTCATTTTTGTTTACTTTACTGCTTAGTTTTAACTGCTGAACAAGTTATTAAACGTGCCATTTATAATTTTTAACTTACCAAAACCGCTATTTACAACTGCCTCTTTAAATCAGTGCCGTTTTAAAATTGCCTATGGACTTTTGGCGTGGATAGTACGTAGCGCTCACCGCCCGCGACGCGCGACGCGCGGTGGCGAGACGTTGCCTTGCGTGTCAGTGACCTCACGTTTTGTACGGTTTCCATTGCGTGTTTAAGAAATATGAAGTTTTGAAAATAATCAATTTAAAGCGAAAGGTTAGTGGTATCCGTTTGCATATAGGGTGTATATAATCTAAGTTCTGGCTTCGGAAGCGTTCTCCTTACACCCTGTATACCACAGGAGTTTAGGCGAGTTGCATTCGACAATATACACAACCTTAGTCATCCCGGAATTCGGGCGACTCGAAAATTAGTGTAAAAAGTTTTTTTGGCCAAACATGAATAGCGACATTAATATATGGTCTAAAACATGTTTACAATGCCAGCGATCAAAAATTAATCGTTACACTATTTCAGATGTGGGTCAATTTCCAAAAGCCGATCGTTTTCAACTTATACATATAGATATTATTGGCCCACTACCTATTTCGCAAGATGGATTCAAATATTGCTTAACAATAATCGATCGATGTACACGGTGGCCCGAAGCTTTTCCTATGCAAGATATTCATGCTGAAACAGTCGCTAACATTTTATACCGAGAGTGGATTTGCCGATATGGATGCCCAGTCAAGTTAACAAGCGACCAAGGTCGTCAATTCGAGAGTACGCTTTTCCAGCAACTTTTAAAACAGTTAGGCATTAGTAGGTTACGTACCACAGCTTACCATCCGCAGGCTAACGGAGCTGTGGAACGCTGGCATAGGACATTAAAAGCCGCACTTATGGCACGTTTGAACGATAAGTCATGGGTTAACGAATTACCAACGGTGATGTTAGGTATTCGAGCAGCTTGTAGGAGTGATAGTGGAATACAGCCGCAGAGTTAACTTTCGGTCGCACTTTACGTCTTGCCGGAGATATCTATGATACTACGAGAATAGGTTTATCAGAACCATCTAGTTTGGTAGAGCAGATTCGGGAACATATTACGTCACTTAAACCTGTACCAGAACCTCATGGCAATTCGCGTTCGTGTTTTGTGCATCCAGATTTAGACAAAGTAGAATACGTATTCGTTAGGGACGACACAGTACGTAAACCTTTAAAGCCTCCTTACGACGGTCCATACCGCGTTCTACAAAGAAGGCCTAAGATTTACGTCATCCAGTTGCCCGGAAGGAAAGCAAGCATATCCATAGATAGGTTAAAGCCAGCGTACGTTTTAAGTGAATCATTACAGTCAAGTAGTAACGACAGTACAGAAAGTTCGCATGGACCATTAAATGAAAATCAAACGGAGTTTGAACCCAAAACTATACGCACTACACGTTCTGGCCGTGTCATCAAACAGCCAGTAAGGTTTTTAATATAAGCGTTGCTCCTCTGTCAGCGAACGTAATGCTAAGCGATGCTAAGTGAGGCTACTTTCAAGTTAAATGAGGATAAAATAAATCGTAAAATAAGCATAGCCTCACGTCGCCTAGCACTACGGCACTAGCTTTATGTACCATGTAAGTAAGTTAGTATTAAATAAAATTAAGCAAATTGTAGATATATACTTATGCATTTTATTACAAATCCATTTTAAAACCATTTGGGTCTTAGCTTAGGTGCATTATACATATTGTACCACACTTCGTATTTTACGCATTGTATTAAAATGGGAAATTCGTACAGCAAACAGGAAGAGTTTATTATAGCTCAAAATGGAGCAAACAACGCCGATCAAACGTCTTTGGAACAGAAATTAGAAGTACACGGATTAATGATGGCGAGTCTAATAGTGTTGGTACTCCTGATTGTAACTTGTTGCCAGCTCAAAAAGTGTCACCAAGGCAACAAGAAATGGGCTCAAAAGCAACTTAGAGCAGCAGTGTCATTGAGTCAGGTTGACAAAACCGCTCAACAGACCTCAAACGATTCGTAGGTGTAATTGTGAAGCTTTTTGTGTGTTTGTGTTCCAAATCAAGTGTTAGATAAGTAAATAACCTAATCATGTATGCAACCAGTGTTTAGTTTAACTATTTAATGATAAGTTTTTTTAACGAACATCAATGACTATAAGTGAAATGTTCAGGTGTTAATAACGAGCATCGCCACATGCAAACTTAACACCTGGCCTTGTAAGCGATACTTGCACGCTGACATAATGTAACGTAACAACAACTCATCGTGTTATGGTACACAAAACTTGCATATTATATTAATAGTATACATTGCATTATTAGATAAGGAATGCCGTTTATAAGTATAGTTGCCGGCACGTAACTTGGCAAGAGTTTTTGTAGTGGGGGAAGTTTGCGCACGCACAATTTCATACATTTTTATATGCGCGAACTTCCCCCACTACGAAAATCTCTTGCCAAGTTACGTGCCGGCAATTGTAACAGTGTTTGTAATATTTTATTGTAATGTAACGTTTTTTTTTTTTTAAGGGGAGGAATGTTGTAGGGGTTAGATGCACACAGGCATACAGATTCATGTACCTATTAAGTATGTCTATAAATACCATTGTCGCACCTCGCTCCCCACTCATTACGCTAGAACCTTACTGTGTACACGTCTTGAACAATAAACAGTGTTGTGAACTCTTACTCTTTAAATACACATAGTGACATGTCGAGGCAAAAAAACGACACCATACGCTACGTCATAGTAATTTCTCGACCGTGATTGGTTCTCATTTAAAATATTGTTCCCTCACCCCTCTCCTTGAATATTGTAAGTAAGATGGCGAATATAGAATTTGCTCGTTAAACCTAACGCATCGTCGTTTTATTATAATAATCCTCAACACAATCACATATATCAAACCTGAGTTTTCACAAACCTCACCGCTGCTGCTACATTTTGGACCTTCGAGCCGAACGTTGGATACCTACAAGATCGCCGAGCGACCTTTGGACGGGGACCCTTTGCACGTGGCGGATTGAGAAGAAAACGCAAAAGGTTTCATCGGAAATCATACGCAATCGGTGGGGCCAATCCTTACTCTTTTCCATCACTTCCTGAGTTCTATTTGGTGCTATAGTGTGTCTGTGCTCTTATTTCAGTGAAATTGCCGCATTGTATTCTCGGAATATCAAACTTCCAGTCGATTACCAACCTGGTGACGTTGCTAGCATCAGTGCCGTGTGTGATTGATCTGACGATTATAAACCGTGAGTACTCCTCTTTTCACTGACCACCAAAATGCCTATTGACTCTGTTAAATCCCGTGACAAATCTCCTAATTTGCTAAGTGTAGAAAGTAGTGAGTTAGTTCGCGATTTAGTTAGGAAGCGTGGTATTATTAAGGGCAGGCTTACCAAGTTTAACAATTATTTAGTCTTTAAAAGATTGTGATCATGACTTTCCTAATCAAAAACGCATTGATTTAAAGTTGAGGATTCAAGGATGTACTACTTTATTTTCTGAATTTAACGACATTCAAACTAAAATAGAAGAAAGAGTGTCTGATAGTGAATTAGGTGAACAATTAAATCAAAGAGAACACTTTGAAGATAGTTACTACAGTTTAATATCACTAGCTGAATTTATGATGAACACTGATGAGGTTGCTGACTGTTCCAAGTTATGTCATAGCCATAATAACAACCAAATACATTCTGTTAAGTTACCCACTATCTCCATGCCTACATTTGATGGTTCCTATGAGCACTGGCTGGAATTCAGAGACACATTTACCTCACTGGTTCATAATTCTAAAGATATTTCCAATATCCAAAAGTTTCACTATCTCAAATCGTCCCTAAAAGACAGCGCAGAACTAGTTATACATTCCATAGAATTTTCTTCTGATAATTATCAGGTTGCATGGGACTTGTTGCTCAACCGATATAATAATTGCGGACTTTTAGTTGATCACCATATTAAATCACTATTAAATATAACTGCAATAACTAAAGAGTCACCTTCTTCGATTAGAATCTTAATAGACACTATTTTAAAAAAATTACGCGCACTTAAGGTTCTAGGTGAGCCTACAGACTACTGGGATAGCTTAATTATTAATATCATAGTGTCGAAGTTAGATAAAATCACTGAAAGAGAATGGGGGTCTCATAAGTGCACATTGTTCCCGAATCCAAACGAGAATAATTCTAAGCGTTTATCGGTGGACGTCTTAATTAACTTTTTGCGCAATAAAGCAGACATGCTGGAGGCATTGCAGCGTTCACATAGCAAAGAAGCTCAAAGCACTAACAACAAAAAACAACACTCAAAATGTCCTAATATGTCACACTGCAATGTTTCTAGCGGACCGAGTAAATCAAATAAACAACGCGGTAAATTAACATGCGCAAAATGCAACGCGAATCATCCACTGTATACGTGTAAAGAGTTTATCGAATGCGACTTAGACACAAAGCTTAAACTGGTACGCGAGCACAACTTATGTGAGAATTGTTTACATTCGAGACACTCAGTAAATAATTGTAGGTTTGGGCCTTGTCGACACTGCAATCAAAAACATAACTCATTATTGCACAATAATAACGCTAATAGTTCGGTTACTTTGCATACTACAACGAACACCGAGGCGTCGCGTGCTAATGTGAGGGAAGCGCCTGCGCACCTCCCCGCGGCCGCCGCACCAGCCGCCCCGGACTCCGCAGTCCCTATTCAAGTAAACAAGGCACACATGCAAACTCAATCAATTAAATCTATAGGTGTGCAGTCCGTGTTATTGTCAACAGCTATCGTTGAAGTAGCAGATGTACACGGTAGATACCATAAAGCGCGTGCCCTCCTGGATAATGGAAGCCAGCGCTGTTTCATTTCTAAATCATTATGTCAACTTTTAAACGTATCATTAATATAGTCCACAAACGAAGTTCGAGGCGTAGGTGATTCGATAGTACATTGTTCGCAAGCTTGTAATATCGTTATCAAATCCTGCGTCGATAATTCATTTGCTATGCGCATTAATTGTTATGTGCTTTCTCGGATTACGGCTTCGATGCCTGCCGTGTGTAAATTAAGCGCGCAAGTCTGTATTCCAGATAACATACGGTTAGCCGATCCGGAGTTTCTAGACTATAAAAATATTGACACTTTAATTGGCGCAGATAGGTTTTGGGATCTGTTAGAAGACGGTAAGATTCGTTTGTCTAGTGGTCCGTTTCTACAGAATACCAAACTAGGCTGGATTATTTCCGGACCTATAGTTAATTATACGCGCAAAAATGCGCCAATTCATTGCAATATTATTAATTCTTTAGATACGCAACTTCGATTGTTCTGGGAGATTGAGGAACTGTCTGAGGTCAGAGACGCACAGACTGAGGAAGAACGTGCATGCGAAGATCACTTTGTTCGCACCACTACTCGCAATAGCGAGGGGAGATTCTGCGTGCACATTCCACTTCATCAGTCACCTGATACCTTGGGGGATTCTTATACACAAGCAGAACGTCGATTTCTTGCGCTAGAAAAACGTCTACAGCGTTCGCCTGAATATAAAATTCTTTATTCCAACTTTTTAAAGGAGTATCTTAGTTTAGGCCATATGACACAGGTAGATTCCTATGAATCCCCGTGTTATTTCATGCCGCATCATGGCGTGTTCCGCGAGCTCAGCACCACCACCAAGTTGCGCGTGGTGTTTGACGCAAGCGCACCATCGAGCTCGGGTAAGTCTCTGAATGATTTGCAACTAGTTGGCCCTCCTATTCAGGGTGATCTCATTGCAATTCTTCTCCGCTTCCGGCAGCATAAGTACGTCGCGTGCGCCGACGTGGAGAAGATGTACCGGCAATGTCTAGTAGACGAGGGTCAGCGCAGATTGCAAATGATTCTGTGGCGTGACCATCCCTCAAAGCCGTTAGGTATATTTAAATTAAATACCGTGACGTATGGAACCGCCTCCGCGCCTTTTTTAAGTGTTAGGTGCCTGAAACAATTAGCATCTGAATCTCCTGATCCTGACGTCGCGCGAGCTATAAAAGAGGATTTTTATGTCGACGATTTCATTACGGGCTTAGATGATAAAATTAAATTATTAGAGCTATGCGATAAAACTCAGAAGACGCTGCAGTCGGGCTGCTTTCCACTTAGGAAGTGGATATTTAATTTTAAACACGATGATGACCGTCAGTCGTGTAGTCAGTTCAAACCTTTAAGTTTAGATGAAAATGTTAGTTCTAAAACCTTAGGAATAGGCTGGCATAATGCAAGCGACAACTTTTATTTTAATTCTCAAATTAATATTGAAAATAACAAGGCTGTTACAAAGAGGTCTATTTTATCAAAAGTTTCGCAAATATTTGACCCTCTCGGCTTGTTAAGTCCTGTCATAATTGTTGTCAAAGTTCTTTTACAACAATTATGGCTATTAAAAATAGGTTGGGATGATAACGTTCCTAATGACACTGCACGCGTGTGGAACCGGTTTGTTATTTCATTGCAAGCGCTAAACACTTTTCGTATACCTCGCCACGCTATAGGTACACAGCCTATGTATATCGAGTTACACATTTTTAGCGACGCATCTCAGACGGCGTACGGCGCGTGTTGTTATGTTCGTACAGTTAACAATGATTTAACAGTATCAGTTAGATTATTGTTTTCAAAAACAAAGGTCGCACCTTTAAAACCTATAAGTATACCACGTCTCGAACTTTGTGGGGCTGTATTAGGTGCTCGTCTGTATGACAAGGTAAGCAACTCATTACGTTGTAATTTGAATAGCGTAGTATTTTGGACTGATTCCACGATTGTCTTAGGTTGGCTGCACATGAAGCCTAACCAACTTAAGACATTCGTTTAAAATAGGATCGCGGAAATTCATGACCTTACACTAGACGTTCCGTGGCGTCACGTACGCAGTGGAGATAACCCCGCCGATCTAGCGTCACGCGGTGTTCGATTGGAAGAACTTTCCTCGTCTAACTTGTGGTGAGAGGGTCCTGAATTTCTTCGTGACCCTAGTTTTTCAATAGACGACCACAAAAGTTCGGAATCGTTCAAAAATCGCGAGTTGCCTGAGGTCAAGTCATGCGTCACTGCCGTTGTAGCTCAGGATTGTTGTGAATCATCTTTGTTTCCCTTCCATGGGTTCTCTCAATTTAAACGTATGAGGCGTGCGGCTGCCTTTATGTTACGTTTTATTAATAACAGTCGTGGTAAAAATAATAAGCGTACGGGCGGCCTTAGTGTAGATGAATTAGTCCATGCTGATAAAACATTAGCTCGATTTTGTCAAATGGAATCTTATCCAGTTGAATACAAAGCATTATCTAGTAATGAGACTATTAAAAGTAAAGGTTGTTTGTCCAAATTGAATTTGTTTTTAGATGATCACAAATTAATGCGCGTAGGTGGTCGTTTAGTTAATTCTGATGAATTTATTTACGATAAAAAACACCCAATTGTAGTTCATAGTAAACATCATTTTACCATTTTATTATTTCGTCATGAGCACATTCAGCTTCTCCACGCTGCTCCGCAGGCATTACTTTTTCATTTACGCGAATCATGGTGGCCTGTCGGAGGTAGGAACTTATCTCGCCAGGTGGTACACAGTTGTGTTACCTGTACTCGCATTAGAGGTAAGACGCTAAGCCCTCTGATGGGTAACTTACCTAGGGAGCGAGTTACACCTAGTCTTCCATTCGTTCAGTGTGGGGTGGATTACGCTGGGCCAGTGCTCATTCTGAACCGCAAAGGTAGGGGTGCTAGGCTTATCAAAGGGTACATTTGCCTTTTTATTTGTTTTGTGACATGTGCTATACACCTGGAGTTAGTCAGTGACCTCTCCAGTGAAGCGTATTTATGTACTTTAAAAAGATTTATTTCACGCCATGGTAAGCCTGCAGATATATACTCTGATAATGGTCGTAATTTCATAGGTGTAATGAATGATTTTTCTAAATTTTTAAGTAAATGTAGTAGTGATATTTTAGAATTCGCATCTAGTCAAAATATTAACTTCCATTTTATTCCCCCTTATTCTCCGCATTTTGGTGGTCTGTGGGAAGCAGGAGTCAAGTCGAGTAAATACCATCTTCGTCGTGTGATAGGTAACGCGCACCTCACGTTCGAAGAGTACAGCACAGTATTGGCTCAAATAGAAGCCGTACTAAATTCCCGACCTCTGTCTCCTCTTTCCCCCGATCCTCATGACTTTTCCCCGCTCACTCCCGGTCAGTTCCTTATTGGCCGACCACTAACTGCGCCAGCCGGCGATGACCTACGTGATGTTCCAGCTAATCGTCTCCAGCGATACCAGAGGGTAGAACAGCTTCGCCAACACTTCTGGAGCCGGTGGGCGAAGGAATACATCTCCGAGCTGCAGGTGCGGACAAAATGGACGGCGAATAAGGACGAGCTCAAACCAAACTCCTTAGTGGTTATTAAGGACAATAACCTCCCACCTCTTAAGTGGCATTTGGGACGTGTCCTTTGCACTATCCCAGGAAAGGATGGCATATCCCGGGTGGCTGATATACAGACGTCATCGGGCGTGGTGAGACGCGCATACACCAAGATTTGTCCTCTAATACAGGACGTGATCGACACTGATGCAGTGACTGAAGACCATTGAAAGCCACTGCTTTCAAGGCCGGGGGCATGTTGTGAACTCTTAGAGTGAGTTGCATCAGCTAACTATAACGATAACCAATCCCATGACAGCCGTCAAAATCTCCGGTTAAGCGAAATTCGGGTTGCATCATTTTGAGAATTGTTAAAATGACGTCATAAATAACTATAACAAGTCATTTTTAACTATAATCAAAGCTTTGACAGACGTCAAATCTCCGGTAAAGCGAAATTCGGGTTGCATCGTTTGAATTTTGACAAAATAGTTAAAATGACGTCACAGATAACTATAACTTTAATCGCCCAACTTCGGGCGGTAAAGGGCTATAGTTACGGTTTGTGTCATTGTATAATGTCATCTGCTTTGCATTGTAACCTATAAAAATATTGTGTTATTGAATAAAGTACCTACTAAAACAAATTAGGTATGTCTTTACTCCGCGATATATTGTGGAAATAAAGCTCTTCTAGCGATGATAGTGTCAGTGAATCCGATTTGCCAGTTAGGAAGAGAAAAAAATTCACCCTCGCATTGATCGATTTCATAAGTAGGATGAGAATTAATTTTTGGACAGATTCCGGGTTCTAAGACCTTAGCAAGAGCTTCTAACTTTCCTAGTTAGAAGCCAGAGCCCTTGCTAAGGTCTTAGTTCTCAGCAAGGGTTCTTGTTTTCAGCAAGGGTTCTCCCTTGCTGAAAACAAGAACCCCTGAGAACTCTACATATTATATAAATAATTACCTAATGGCCCCGACTTACGATTTGAGTAGAACCCAGGCAGGCGATTTACTTTGCGTAAATTATATCATCACCACTGCTCTCAAAACGGTGAAGGGAAACATCATGAGGAAACCGGCATGTCCTAGAACCAAAAATTCAGAAGAATACGCGAGAGCTTGAGCTTCTTCGGCAATTAAAGCAACACAGAAGTATAAGCTAGAACTAGAAAAACTGAAATTTGAAATCGATATTCTTATGTAAAATGTTATTATGTAAACTGTAGCAAGTGTATTGTGAATATCGATTGCTAATTTCAGTTTTTCTAGTTCCTAGCTTATACTTCTCTTCATTGTGCCGATGAAGTTCATCTTGATTCCAAATGCTTTATCTGATTTGATCCATTTCAATTTCATTAAGTTCTTTGAAGACAGGTTGTTTTTGTTTGGTCATATTATGTTTTTAAAATTGTACTTGTTTTTTTTTCTTCCTTATTTTATGAAAGTCAATGCTTATCAAAATTAATTTAGTATAGGTATACTAGCAGCGCCCCGCGATTTCACACACATTAGTTACGATCCCGTGGGAATATCGGGATAAAAACTATCCTATGTCCTTTCCCGGGACTCAAACTATCTCTATACAAAATTTCATCTAAATCAGTTCAGCTGCTTAAGCGTGAAGAGGTAACAGACAGACACTCTTTCGCATTTATAATATTAGTATGGATATAGGACTTCCTCACGATGTTTTCGTTTTGAGAGCAGTGGTGATGAAATAATTTACACAAAGTAAAGCGCCTGTCTGGGTTCGAACCTACGACCTTTATGCTGTAAGTCGCAGCTGTTACGACGGACCCACCACTGCTCAGCGATAAATAGTAGGAGTGTATTGAACGGTTAAAAAAAAAATAATAATAACAAATTGTACATAGCAGAGCATTTTTATTAATGTAACTACTTATATTAATTTCAACGTCAGACGACTTAGAAGTAGGTAATATTTCATCTGAAAAATATGCAGGTCACTCCACCGATGAAAATACTTCAATACCGCACGCTCAACAGTACATGTGCACAACAGCTAACAATACCAACGTCTGTCCACCAAACAGTTGCAATAGCATCCAGCAAGAGCAGCTGGGTGTTAGAAATGAATTTTTTAGGTAGGTAGGTACCTACCTAAATAATGCACCTGAAAATAAATAGATGATTTATGTTAGAAAATAAGCGTATTCTAACTAATATTATTCTTGTTCTTTTTGGTGTGCTGGGTGCCACTGCAAAACAATGTTCTTTCCCGCATTCATCAGGCACAGTATGCGTTTGCTGTGAAAATCGACATATAATGTAAATATTCCTGTATTCAAATCTCCATAATGTATAAACAGTTTCAATACTTTCTTGCATCGTCTATACGCATTTTCGTTAAACTGCACTAAAGATGGTTTGACTAGCGTTCGTGAATCCTTGCGTTCACAAGTTACCGTACATTTGCAGCAGTCTCGGGCAATGTGTTCGCACATTGCGTTAAAATCTTATTGAACAATTAACACAACATCCTTCTGGAGTAAATGCTGTAATACATCTTCCAATAATATAATCCTTCAATTACATACAGGAAAACAGAAATATCAATTTCATGCAATTCGAAAGAAACGGAAAAATAAAATGAATATTATAGTCACTTGACACTTGTCTTTCTGACAGTGTCAGATAGTGATGCGGCTCGATTTTATTTAACTCGTTACTCAAAAGCTGAGTCCATTTTCTCTCGAGGTGCCACTCGATGTACTCACGATTAGATAAATATCACCAACACTGCCACACTAGTTAACTGTCATTCTTGGTTAAAAAACCAGGTAATAAATATATTCTTGTAATAAACCGTCATAATACTGTGATGTACAGTCACAGAGTTTTAATAACAGAAAATACATATTCCGTGGGTTAGTGCTGTCAGATAATAAAGTGTAATTTGTCATTAAATCGTCATTGATTTTATCAGATCAATCTGACAATCAGTGGAATATGCGTAGGAATTATTATTATTATTATTATTCGTATTAATACGCTCTTTACAAAGTCGAACAAAGCCAATCTGAGCCGAATGTCACTGACTTAAATACCTTGGTAAATTACCAATATAGAACGGTAAGTAACTGTATTTTGGATCTTGCTATTATTCTTTTCTTGAAGTTTATTTTTGTGTGCGTTTCAAACGTACGAAGCTGCTGGGAACCTCCCTCTAGTCCTTAGATCAACTTAAATTAAATTTTTGGATGAAATAATCGAGACAATCGAGTCCTGACTATTAATGACTGATTAACATCACTAGTGTCAAATAAACAAAGCGTGATGACAACAGCTTGAAGTGTTGCCCTTGTCAAAAAATTACCCACGTACATTTTGGGGAAATATGACGTCTTGTCACTTGTCACCCTTTTAACTTTAACTGTGAAATACACGAAATACATGATGGTGCAACAACGGATAGTAGATTCTATGGTCATTGTTATGGTTACGGTTAAATTTAACTTTGACACAAACTATAACTGAGCTATTGATGCAACCCACTCTTACTCTTTAAATACACATAGTGACATCTCGAGGCAAAAAAACGACACCATACGCTACGTCATAGTAATTTCTCGACCGTGATTGGTTCTCATTTAAAATATTGTTCCCTCACCCCTCTCCTTGAATATTGTAAGTAAGATGGCGAATATAGAATTTGCTCGTTAAACCTAACGCATCGTCGTTTTATTATAATAATCCTCAACACAATCACATATATCAAACCTGAGTTTTCACAAACCTCACCGCTGCTGCTACAAACAGTAATTGGAGTCATCGGGTATTTTATAAGTCGGATAACATATCCCTAAAATATAATAATCCACTTCAAAAATATATTTTACAATTATTGTAGTAGTTACTTCTATTAAATATCTAAGAGGTTCTTAGCTTCGTCTAACAATTCCTTGGAAATAGTGACTGATGGTTTTCTGATACTTGATACTTGGATCTGACGTAAATAAAATACCATGAAATATGTCTTGATTCGTTGCGGATCTAGAGCATTTTCTTGCGTGATGTAATCTGAGTTTTTTGTAATCTTTATTACGAGATTCTTGGGCATCCTCAGATAAATTACCCATGGGCAGAACAGCAAAATGTCTTATTATACTTTCCCCATGTATTAAGATTTTATGTACTGAAGAAGGCATATTATACCACATATATTTTGTTACGTACAGTTGTGCGGTTGCGTGAGTATATTCACCAAATTTTTCTGGATTTACAGCAATACCGGATGCCAAAGTTTGAAGAATAACGTAGAACCTTTTAATAAGCTCCTCGTCAACTCCTGTAATTCTGAAGCGCAATAGTACCTAGTTCTCAAACAAACGCCCAGCTGTATTGCTGTCATTGCTGTTTCCACTTCCTTGTCGGGGCTTATCAACGTGCAATCCCATTCGGCTTCGAAACAAACTTTGTACAAGCTTTTTATTGTCTTCTTTACTTTTTTAACTTCCGGAGTTCTCGCAGCCCATTTTTTAAATGAGAGGTTATATGAAATATGTAAAATTAACTCCATGCACGTGATCCACGCGTGCAACGTAAACAAACCGTATTCGTAAGCATTGATATTATCCGGCTTTGATTCAATCTTCTCCAAATTATTCATTTCGCTTGGTTTAGGCCCACACACTGTACACACAGCTCCAGAACTTGTGTCAGTTAGAACTTGTGTAAGTTTCCATCCACCATAGTTAGAAAAAGGTCGTGACTTGTTTCAATTACCTGCTCCTCGGTATGTATCTTTGAAGTTTGCAAATTATTAATTTGACCCCGAATATCACCAACCACTGATCGGGTTTTCTCGGGCGTTTCTTTTGCAAGTTCCATCAGGATTGGTCGGCAATAACGAATAGAAGAACAAGCCGGATTTTTCCAAATTACCTCATTTGTTTCTCTGTCTGTTGACGACCAGCAACCAACCTTTTTTATAACTATATTTGTTTCCTTTTTTTATAAAATTTATTCTTATGTTTTTGTGCTGTCACTGTCTGTGTGTGGAAAATATATGCCAAAAAAGTGATCGTGTTTCCATTTTTATGAGAATTAAACATAGCCATCCTCAACATTGGTGTCAGAAGTAAACGGCTACTTTGGAAATGCCCACCACAAGATCACAGACGAAGGCCGCCATGGCGAATACTGGTACAGCAGGTATCGTTCCAACAGGTGCTCATCAGGAGGGCGGTGCCTCCACCGACGGCGCTTTCGCGCCGGCCCCGCCTTGCGCCAACCCTAACGAGACCTTACCACCCGCCAGCAGGACCTCGTCAAGCATCGTACCACAGAGCGCACGGTCAGGCCGCTCTAGCAGCACGTTAAAAGCACAAATCTTGTCCGCCAAGGCGGAGCACGCTCGTCGGCTCGCAAACGCTCAAGCGGAGCGTGACCATGCCCAAGCGGAGCGTGAAAACGCCGTTGCGGAGTTGGAACTACAGGCGAAGCTGGCCGCTATTCAGGCTAACTCGTTACATGGAGGATCCCGCCACTCTGGCGACTCCCGCCCTTCACACAGAGTCCAAGACTGGTTAGCTAAATCATTTAATACGATTCCTAAGCGAGATAATAAAGCGCATTCATTTGTCGACAGAGGGGCAAACGAGCCGAGGTTTTCTAGCGTTGTACCGCTGGCCCTGCCGCGTTCGACGCCCGCCACAGCCTACGGAGATGGTACAGTGACAGTGACACATCCTGTTCTTGACGTTCTGGACCGTGCCCCAACGTGCCTAGTCCCCGCCTGTACCTTGATGCGCCCGGTCCTCACCTGTGGGCCTCCCCGCCAGGCTCCTGCTCATCCGCCGATGCATCCGGCCCCCGCCGGTACATCGATTCACCCTGTCCCCTGTGCCTGTACGCTCCCTGTGGGCGCGTACTCATCAGTTGAACCAGCTGAACATACCACACATGCACTAGGTTTAGGCACACTTACTAAAGATAACAATTGTTACTACAAAAATAAAAATCTTAGCCCAGATTTAGGTACATCACTTAATCAGCTGGTCGACGCAATTACAGGCACAGGGAAGAAGACAACAAAGGTTTGTGATATCACTAAGTTTGATGGTCACGTCTCGGATTGGTTCCACTTCAAGAAGTCATATGAACAATCCAAGTTGCACTTTTCCCCTAGCGACAACATCACACGACTTAGCGCGGCGCTGCACGGAGCTGCCAGAGAGGCAGTCTCCATCAGACTGATATCAGCTGATGATCCGGAGCAGATTGTCCAAGCGCTAGAGACCAGATTCGCTCAGCCGGAAGTCGTCGTACTACACCAGATCTCCGAGGTAAAAGCCCTTCCTAAAATAAGCATGTACGAGTCTGCGCGAGAGCTGAACATCTTCGCCTGTCGCATCCGCAACTGCGTTGAAATTATCCGTTTGCTGAATTTGCCCGAGCACCTCGCTTCACCAGACCTCCTGAACGTCATTATAGGGAAGTTGACTCCACTCCTTAGATCTAAATGGAGAGACTTTGCATCACCGAGGGTTGGCTCTGGACAATTTAAATTAGAAATTTTGGCGGATTTTCTCGAAATCGAGGCAAAATTGCAAATTCAATTTGATGTTATTATGCCAGAGCCGACACTCGGCCGAAGTCAATGTCAACCCGTCAAATCCAGAGACAAGATTTACGCAATTGCGACAACGTCAAAGCTGAAAAGTTCCTACTCGTGCCAGTATTGCCTTGTCGGCAAACACGAGGTAAGTGACTGTGAAGTCTTTAAATCTTTGTCTCTGGATGATCGGTGGCAATGGGTGATGGAGAACAAGGTCTGCCGCAGATGTTTAAGAAAAGGCTCTCACCAATATCGCCACTGCAAGAAGAAATGTGAGTTCGAAGGCTGCCCGGTTGAGAAGCGACACCACACCCTCTTGCATAGAACCCTACCTGTGACGACAGCCCATGTAGAGGTACACTCAACCGCGGAAATTGCCAACCTCAAGGTGCAGAAGCCAAGTGCGTCAAAAGACGAACAGCGATCGGTCACCGTGGCCCACAACTCTACTCCACTGAATTCATCCTGCCTTAGGCCACTCTTAAAGGTTATAGCAGTCACTATTTCTGGACCCCTGGGAAGTGTTAACACGTTTGCCCTACTTGACGACGGGAGTTCTGTGACTCTATTAGACCAATCCGTGGCGGACTCGGTGGGAGCTGAGGGCCCTAGGTGTAGGCTAAATATTGACTGCATTGGCGGATTGAGTACGCAGGCTGACGTGAGTTATGTCAACATCAAAGTAAAGGGTCTACATAGTGCGGACAGTTTTGACATCAGAGCGCGATCCATTCCGAACTTGGGTATCAGTAGGCAGTCCACACGTATAAACGACGTCGCCAGGTACGATTATTTATCTGATTTATTGGACGTCGTGTGTTATGACGATGCGAAGCCCATGTTGTTGATAGGTGCGGACAATTGGCATGTGTCCCTCCCTTCAGCGGTCCGCCATGGTACTCGTGATCAACCTGCGGCCGCTCGCACTGCGCTAGGGTGGGTTCTCTACGGACATATTTTTGGCAGATCTAACGCTGCCACATCCATTAACCATATCTCGGTCCATATTTTGTTTTATTTTAAACTCGGCGTTTAATTTTTATTTACAAAACAACAAATGGAAGGGGAAGCCCAGAGGATTTTTCATCAGAGCATATTCAGAACGAATATTATATGCTTGCTGAAAAATCCTAACTAGTGATGTGACGGTTCAAAAGTCTAATTCTAATAATTAGTAAGTAATACGTTCACAAATTCCATTTACATACCTACCTTGGCCATTATTGAACACTACTCGGCAATTCTAATGCTGCTGATGCTTGAATTCTAAAAACAAACAATTTTTTACAAAAAATCCTGTTGCGAGATGATTGTCTGATTAATTATACTACTTTACAAGGTTTTTACCCATAGATGAAATTAATGTGAATCGGTAGAATAATGAACCCTAAGTTAGATTCTGCAGTGGAAAAAAAAAAATAGGACGTCAAGTTTTTTTTTTTATTCACTATATTTATTTTCAACAATTTTTTTACAAGTGACTTACAATAAATCAAAAATTACACCGATTACTCTTTCTTTTATACTGATTAGCCTCAGTTTCTCTTAACACAGACTAGCAGCAATCGGCTAACATTTATTTTATCCCTAAAACCTTAGTAGGTACCTCTCTTCGTACGTCTTCATGTCTTGATGGAAACGTTCCACATGTTCATCACTTACGCTTCCCAGGTTCTCAGGAAAAAAATCCAGGTGTGAATGTAAGAAATGATTTTTTAACGACATGTTTACCCCCATTCTGTGGTAATTCCTCAATATATTGGGAACAATTTCTTTAAAATCCTCTGATTTTTGCTCAAGAAATGTTCCACTACCGCATTAAATGAATACCATGCATCACTCTCAACACTGGATAGGTGACCATCAAATCTTTCTAAGATTCCTTCTTTGATTTTGGTATCAGAAAGATACTAATAATAAAAAAATAGAGAATATTTAAAAGCACGTCCGTCTGTGTCAAGTGCTTTGACAAAATTTTTCATTACCCCTGTTTGATATGAAGCGGCGGTAAAATCACATTTTTTGGATCAATCAGAGCCCAGAAGATTGTTTTAACAGTCATTATCTTGGGTATATATTCAGTACGTACAGGCCTTTTTAATATACCTAATATGTTTCCTAGCTTCTTCCAGCTATAGCATAAGTATGGCAGAAGTAAGGCTGAGGCCAAACGAGCGTAATTTTTTGAGCTGTGAGTCGCATAAAATGAGTCGCGGAATTTACGCTGCATTCAGTTTCATATTAAAGTCCTGTTTGTACCACACGGCGACGCAAAATGAGTTGTCTGCTGACTCACGCGCGTTATTTCAACCGAATTGCGCTCGGGGTGAGGGAGGGGAGTGAGGCAACCGTCAGTTAAGTTACAGAGTGCGACTGAAGTAACGTCCGTCCGTCTGGCAGTCTAACCGAATTTCAGTTGAACGTAAATTGCGATACTCAAAATGGGCGACTCACAGCTCAAAAAATTACGCTCGTTTGGCCTCAGCCTTACAGTCAGTAGCGTGATTTGTTGGTTCTCTCAATAACATTGGGACGCCAAATTGCAAGTGTTTTTTTTTTCCTGCAGCCTAGTTCAATAATATACTCCTACAATTATCACATACTACTCCAGGAAACCATTTTTTATCAAGATTTGTTACCGAGATTTGAAATATTGAAAATAGGCTCGTTTTATGGCTTCAGTTATTGGTTTCTTCTTCTTTGACCGAATAATTTGCCCACAAACATATTTTTTTTTTTTTTTTTTTCTTCTTTCTATTTGCGATCGGTCGTTGGACCATAAGCGAATTTGATCCATGACGAAATGACGTTGTGGCGGAGCAGCCAGTGCTGCGCCTTCCACTTATAGAAGGTGGTTCCTCTTCAGCCTTTTCACCACCGCTGTCGGGTTTAACAGTTCAGCAACTAGTGGGTTTGGATGCAAGGTTAGGCGTGCCTTGTGTTGTTCCTTGTACCGCTCGATTTCAGAGCTTACTGTTGGCATTTGTAGATACTGGTGGATTTCGTCGTTCCTAGCAAACCAAGGTGCATTTACTATGGATCTTAAGATACCATTTTGGACTCTTTGTAGGCAGAGGATGTTGGATTTGCTGGCAACGCCCCACAGTTGGATCCCGTAGGTCCATATTGGCTTGAGGACAGAGTTGTAGATGAGGAGCTTGTTGTCTACAGAGAGCACAGAGTTTCTTCCCATGAGCCAATTCAGGTTGCGGAACTTGTGGTTTATCTCGTCCCTTTTATTTTTAATATGATGCTTCCATGTTAGGCGCCTGTCTAAGTGGAAGCCAAGATACTTTACACAATCTGTGTGTGGTAGGGTATCAGGACCGAGCCTGACAGGAGGGGTGTTTCCGTGTCTGAGCGCGAAGGTGATGTGGTTGGACTTGGATGCACTGGCACGTATCCGCCATTTACAGAACCATTTGTGCGTTTCGTCTAGCTGTTTTTGGAGTCTATTGCTGGCCATTTCTGGGTTGTCATCAACTGATAAATAGGCAATGTCGTCGGCATATGTTGCTATTGTTATGCTATCCAATGTGGGTAGATCTGATGTAAATATGTTGTACAACACTGGGCCAAGAACAGATCCCTGTGGTACACCAGCTTTCACTTCAAACAATCTTGATCTTGCTTCGCCCTGTTTTACTTGGAAGTAGCGGTCGGATAAGTATGACTGGATGAGAAGGAACATTGAGTGCGGAAGATTTTCCTTCACTTTAGCCAGCAATCCTTTGTGCCAGACACGGTCAAAAGCTTGTTGTACATCAAGAAATGCCGCTGAGCAATACTTTTTGCATTCAAAAGCCTGTCTTCCTGTATGGTAAACTCGGTGAACCTGTTCTATTGTTGAGTGAGATTTTCTAAAGCCAAACTGGTGAGACGGAACAACATCATTGGCGTCAATGCACGGTTTCAGTCGGTTAAGGAATATCCTCTCCCACAGTTTGGACAATACAGGTGTTAAGCTTATCGGCCGATATGACGAGGCTTCATGTTCAGGTTTACCTAATTTGTGGACCATGACGACTTCAGAAATTTTCCACAGATCAGGAAAGTGAGATGTTCGAAATATTGCGTTGAACAGACTAGCTAGGAAAGAAATGCATTTTCTGGGAAGATTTTTAAGTATGGAAGGCGTGATCAGGTCGAATCCCGGGGCTTTTCTCGAGTTCAGCAGTCTGATTTCCTTCGCTATTTCTTTAGGTGTTGTTGGTATAATAGGCATACACATCTGCAGGTCCTGTTCCAATACTGTGTTAATTTCATGCTCATCAACAACGCTCTCGTTGGGTCTGAATACAGAACTCAGATGCATTGCGAATACCTCAGCCTTTTCCAAGTCAGTTCTTGCCCAGGAAGCTTGTGATCGAATTGGATGATAAGATTGTTGAGGCTTATCTAAGTTTTTAGTGGCCTTCCAGAGCGAGTTCGCACCAACTCCCGTAGGTGACATCATCTGAAGGTTCGTTGTTAACCTTTTCGCCGCCAACGTACACAAAACGCAATGCCTCGCCCAGCGCCAAGCTATAAATGTATAACTAAATATACAGTAAACAGTAGTGATGGGGATATCGTAATATCGATGAATAAGATTTGTACGTGTAAAGTTAAGATTTAAAGTTGATTTTACGAATATAAATAAAAACTGATTAAATATTTCCAGATTTCTTTTATTTCACAGTATCCTTAATAAGAAAAAACAGTGTAAATTATGAGTATCAAAGAAACTAATACATAACTCAATTAGAACTATATGGAATGGGGTACATCTCTATTTGTTTCATGATCTCATTCTTTAACTTCATATCAAGTTATTGGCACTGAGGGCACGTTGAATTCGATTCTGATCAGGGATGGGGTCTATGGTCTTTCTTTCGTCTATTTTTGTTTATTCCTGTGTTTTTTAATAACTTCAGTCAACGTCTTTTACCGTAGGTATCTAAGTGGTACACTGTATTTACCATAATAGTGTATAGAGTACAAAAACAGTACCTAAATCTACTGTAATTACAGTGCATCTGGAGATACTGGGCTCACCGAACATTTTACATACTTATTGAATTCCTACTCTTTGATGAATAAACATTATTATTATCATCCAGTTAGACATACCTCAGAATTATCTTCTGGTTCAATGTTCTCCACAAAATACTCAAGAGTCCGATTCCACACCTTGCAAAATTTTAAGAAGTTCGTCCGAATCAAGTTCTTCACTCATTTTTCTATTTGTTATCAAATGAAAGAAAGAAAGATGCGTGCGCGCGAATCCGATTTTGTGCTGCACTATGCCAAAGTGACCTTGACAGCCGCACGCCTATGACGTCACTGACCAACTTCTATAGTAGTTCGTGGCACTCGGTGGCGCACAGGGGCATAGACGACCAATTGTTTTGTAGAGATGGGAAAATAACTATCGACAAGAATTGATAACAACTTTATAATTACGTATCGGCATCTACCTGAAGGTCGAAATTCATCTACTATCCTTTGTAATGAAGTAGATAACTAAGTTCGTATTTTATTGACCTCAAATTGTTTTCGATATTCCTAACTTTCTGTATTTATAAATATTTCAATGGTGAAATCAACCTTTCACGGCACATCACTGGCCAACTTGATATGAAGTGATTGGCGTTCTGAGGAAAGTAACAAAATTCGGAGTTTCTGTTTTTGCCGATTTTAGGACAAACTAGGGCTTATTTTGTGTAGAAAAATAAAAAACAGGGTAGTAGACAGTGCTACCTTAAATAATAAAATGAAACAAAGCTTTTAATCACAGTAAATTTATTTTAATAAGATAATTAAAATGAACAACTTCTATAGAAGTTGTGGCGCTGGTGGCACGAAAATCCCGAACTTCTATAGAAGTGCTTGGCGGTGAAAAGGTTAACATTGAGTTAGTAGACTCCTGGACTATAGCTTTCAACTCCTTTGCTGCCTTATTGAAATTTAGTTTGTCAAGGGGGTGACGGGATTGATGCCATATTCTTCTAAGTCGGCGCTTTTCTAAGATTTTTTGCATTATGTCTAGTGGATGAGTAGGGCTGGTGGGACCTTGGGGCCGAGAGGGTGTGTTGATCCAAGCAGCCACTTGAATGGTGTTAGTGAGATATTTGCAGGCGTTATCTACATCATTTTGATTCTTTAGTGGGACATTAGCATTAAAGTTTTCGTTGAGGTAAGTCGAGAAGCCTTTCCAGTCAGTTCGACCATTCGTCAGAGACTCAGTTTTTTCCCGAGTAAGCTCACTAGTGCTAATTGTGAGGATTGCTGGAGTGTGATCTGATGACCCGTCTAGACTCGATTCGATAGTAGTGTGTAAGCTATCTATACCCTTATTTATGAAGAAATCCAAGAGATCCGGCAGTTTCTTTGGGTCGCTAGGCCAGTAAGTAGCCTCACCTGTAGATATTGGTTTTAAATGATTTTCATCAACACAGCGTTTTAAGTCGCGTCCACGAGTGCTCGTACAGCGGGAGCCCCAAAAAGTATGTTTGGCATTCCAGTCACCACCCGCAATAAACCTATGGCCAAGAGTATTGAAGTAGGTTTTGAACATGTCTGCAGTTATTTTGTGTCTTGGAGGACAGTAAATTGAGGATAGAATAATAGGGCCTGCTCGGTCTTCCAGTCTAACAGAGGTGGCTTGTAAATATACTGTAGAAAATGGTTCTATCGGTGAATGTCTCAGGTTCGCTCGAATGACCAGCGCTGAGCCAGCATGTGCACTACCATCGGGATGCGGGGAGTGGTAAATGTTATAGCCTTTTATGCGGAACGAGCTTCTGGACGTCCCGTGCGACTCTGAAATTAGTACTGCGTCTAGTTTGTTGGTTTGAATTAAAGTCACCAATTCTTGGATATTGGGTGCCAATCCATTGATGTTCCAGGTTGCGATTCGTAGAGGAGTCATTTATGGTGCTAATTTAGTAATTACTGTAGTCAGTAGGCCCATTAGGGTACTGATTTGTTGCAGGAGTAGGTCGATCTTTTCATTTTGTTTAATTAAGAGTTTTTCCATAACTGTTACGTTTTGTTGAGGGTTTTCTATGTGACTAGATGTAACGACGTTGTCAGGTGGAGGAACCTTAGGACGACCAGCGACAATATCCGAGTATTTTTGGTCCGATCTGCGGTAGGAGTTTCGTTGGGGTAGGGCGGAACTGTCTGTAATTGTTTTGGGGCGGATTGTCTCAGTAGGGAAGTTGAAGTTACCAGTTGGAAAATTTCTTGCCTTAATTTTTCTAGACAGAATTTCTTTGTAAACTTGACAACCTTTGTAATTGGCCGGATGATCGCACGAGCAAAGAGCGCATTTGGCGGGTGTATTTCTGTCTTTTTTGAGGCATTCTGACGTTTTGTGGCCCTCCCCACATTTGACACATCTGTATGGTCTCATGCAGTTGTTTTTGCAGTGGCCATATTGTTGACATCTTTGACATTGGACGATTGTCTTGGTTTTGCGTGGATCTTCAATTCTGATGCGCTGGTGATGGATATATTGGATATTTTTAACTAGTTTGTTATTTGGACTAGGTTCCAAATTTACAAAAAATGTGGAGGTAGGTGTTTTGTCTCGTCCATAGCGGTGATTGATGATTTCTCCTCTGACCTTGTTACCAGATTTTTCCAGCTCCTGAATTATGGCATCATGTGGAGTAGTATGATGGAGGTCTTTTATTACTATTCGGTAGCATTTCGTATCTTTACGAGAGAAGGTGTGTCCAATTAATCCCTTCTGTCGTATCAGATCAATGACTAGCTTGTAATCATCAGCAGTACTAACCATTAAGCGTAGGAGGTTTTTATTTATTATTTTATACCGAAACTCTTCCGGACGAATTACGGACTCAATTAGTTTGGTGAGTTCGTTTAGATCCTCAATCCCATAAAGAACAATAGGAGGTGGCTTATTTGGTTGTTTAGGCTCAGTGTCCGTCTCCTCTGTTAGGTCAATCGGCAGGTTTGAGAAGCGGTTTTCTGACTCAATTGCTGGAGGCGAGCTGTCGCATATTTTTCTTTTCTTAGATGTAAGAACTCGTTGCCATGGTGGAGGTTGTGATACATCTGTGGATGGCGATGCGGCTGGCATGGGTTCTGAGGCTTCATCAGAGTCTTTCTCACAGGCGAATATGATGGGATTGTTGGAAGAACCCGACTGCTTACATGAAATTTCGCTTAGTGAATTAGATCGTTGTCTATTGAAAAGGCTTGGGTGAAATATTTGTTGAACAAATTTCTTAGGCGAACTTTTGTTCTTTTGATTTTCATCAGTATCATTAGTTTGACTTTGAGCCTGATTTCCCACTCTAGTCAAAATGGGAACATTTTTGTAACTCATGGTGGTAATTATTTTGTTACAATGGCAACACTTTTCCAAATGTCGAACGACATTTTGACATATTTTAAATTGACGTCAAAAAATAAGAAATTGGGGGTGGGTTGAAGAACTTAGATTGTCACTTTTGTTTTTTGATCACTGTTTTTAGTTTAAATCACTCGGTATTTTAAGCCACAAACAATTGTGCACAGTTTTCACAGATAAAAGTTCACTTTCACAATGTTTTTTATGCATAAACTTGCGGTGAAACACACGAAAGTCACTTATTTCTCCAACAGCGCGCCGACGCGTGATGACAGTTGACGTTTGGGGCCCACAAACATAGCAAAAGTTATTTGAACTTAATTTACATTGTCTTGAGGACATTTTAAAACAAAGGAGAAACACAAACTCCATAGAAACTTGGGCCTGGCGTTACAGGGCTGGAATTTGGCCATAAATTAGAGCATTTGGGAAGGTTTCACGAGCCCAATTTTCACGTCTCCCAGCAATGGCCAAATTGGTCAAATCTGACAATAATGTTCACTTTTTAGGTTATTTTTAGTACCTACCTCGTTAAACAATGATATTTTTGAGGCTTTGTTTCCTACGTAAATCTGAAACGCACATGTGCTGTGCTGCAGTACCTGCAGCCTATCACGATGAGGTTTTAGGTACTTATATAAAAAGCGCATATGACTTCCGATTTACTTATCTGATTGATCTTGTAGCAGTACTGAAAACCTCAGCAGAAAACTATGTTTATTATACAAGGCCCTCTTACATCACTACTGGCTTGCATTTGTTAATATTGTACCTAGGGATTTAATTTGATATCAGACTAATATTATAAAGGCGAAAGTTTGTGAGTGTGTGTGTGAGTGTGTGTGTGTTTATATGTTTGTTACTTCTTCACGCTCAAACAGCTGGACCAATTTTGATAAAATTTGGTATGGAGGTAGCTGACACCTGGGATTAACATATAGGCTAGATATAGATATATAGGCTAGGATAGATTGCATCCCGGGGAAGGACAGGATAGTTTTTATCCCGATATTCCCACGGGATCGAAACTTATGCGGGTGAAACCGCGGGGCGCAGCTAGTTAAAATATAAAAAAACAGGTAATTGTGATGGTTTTATTAATTACTTTCTTCATTAGGATTATCATAATACAATAATACAGTAAATATCCAGAAATTGTGCAGGAGGCAATTGACTACCCTGGTGCCATGCCTAACCAAGATACCATGTTATGCTCGTGGTGTGGGCACAGCATCCAACAGTTCTTTTGCCAACGATACAGGTTGGGTTATAGCAGCCCTTCCACTTAGAGAGCTGTCAACTAATGTATAAACAAAATACATCCTATTACTAATATGCCTCGATTTTATTCTTCCTCTTAACATCCAGGTTAAGTCCGATGTTGACAACTCTTGCTGTAGATCATGGAAATGTCGGGATGCTCTATTTGCTCGCACCCAACAAGAGTGACAGACAACACTTGAAGCACCCACCTGAAAATAATATATCTAAATTAAAGGGTGCCTTTACACCAGAGATGTGTGGTGTGTTATTGCCCACTTTGAAAAGGAATGATCTAAAGAAATCCTGTACTAATTCACTTAAATGTTTTATGCCCGTTTTCACCGCCAACCCCTAACATTTAAGTGTCACTTAACAATATTTAAGTAGCACCTAACTGTAAAATAGCTTTCACCAGGCGTTAAGTGTCACCTAGCGCAATAAGTGGCCCCTTAAAGTTATGGGGCCGAGGAAGGGTCTCCTATTGTTTAAGTGGCAGGTCAGTTTTGTATTGTCTTTAGAAAGTTTTAAAAATTGTACAAAATGGACGATATTTTTGAGTTTTTAGATAATTTAGATGCTATAGATGAGATTGAAAATGTGTACAATATATTTCGAAGACCGCGCATCTTTAGAGAAAGACCAAATTTCTTTGAAAGTTATGACGACGTAGATTTCGTTCGGAGGTACAGGTTATCAAAAGAGAGTGTGATATTTTTGTTGGAGAAAATTGAAGAGTTTTTAGAATTCCCGGACAACAAGTAAGTATCTAACTAACAAATATATAATAAACCAATGATATACTTACATTTGTTTCTACTACGACGGACCATAATATTTACTTAAGTACTTTAGTTTATGTCATATCTATCATTTTTTTTATTTCAGAAATAATTCAGTGGCTCCTATAAATCAGTTACTGATTGCTTTACGGTTTTACGCCACTGGTAACCACTTGCTCGCAGTAGCAGACATGGGAGGAGTCAGTGTAGCCACTGGTAGTAGAATTGTTAAGCGAGTTTCAGAAGCTATTGTGCGTCTTCGAAAAGAATTTATTAAGTTTCCAGAGAATGAAGAAGAACAGACCAAAGTAAAGATGGAGTTTTTCAAAATTGCTAAATTCCCTAATTGTTTGGGTTGCATAGATTGTACCCATATAAAAATACAATCACCAGGTAACTTAATCAGTATCATCAATCTCTATTTATCAATATTTATGAAAAAAAGAACTGTAGATCTGAATAATTTTCAATAATTGGTAGGTATATATCTACTAAACCTAACTAGTACTTACTAAATGTATTGTTTCAGGTGGTGATGACGCTGAATTATTTCGAAATCGCAAATCATACATGTCCATTAATGTCCAAACCATCAGTACAGCAGATTTGTTAATATCAGAAATTGTAGCACGCTGGCCTGGTTCAACTCACGACTCAGCTATTTATCAAAATAGTAATACATACAGTAGATTTGAAAGGGGAGTTTACGGCTCAGGCTACTTGTTAGGGGACAGTGGTTACCCCCTTAAGGTATATTTCCAGCATTTTGATATCTTTACAGGAGTGCTAGCACCAGCTGGATGATGTTATTATAAGTGAGGTTAAATTATAAAAGAAAATGTTATGAGCTTTTTAATTAATGCAAATTTTAATTAACAAATTTTAAATAATCTTCTTTCTTCTGTGATGGCTGTGGAGCTCCTACCAAATGACTAAAGATTTTTCCATCTGAAAAGAATATGAACCATTGCAATAATTTGTTTTAATTTTTCAGTCTCATCTTCTCACACCGTTTCTGAATCCGATGACTGAAGGCCAACACAAATATAATAAAGCCCAAATTAAAACTCGTAATGTAGTAGAACGACAGTATGGACTACTTAAAATAAGGTTTCCTGTGTTGGCAGTTGGAATAAGGTTGAAGTTGGAAACAGCAGTCAATGTTATATTGGCTTGTTCAATATTGCATAATGTTTGCATCTTGAGAAGAGAAGCTGACCCTATAGATGAACAATTCATACCCAATTTACAAGAACTCATTGAACATGGGCAAATAAACGTAGAGGTACCAAATGGTCCTGATCCAATCTATGGATTTCGTAGAAATCAATTAGTAGAATACTTTGAAAATGTCATCCAAGAATAATAAATTTTGATTGTAACCGTACACATACCTTTCACTTGACGCAGAATTTCAGTTTTAATTTCTACCTCTTTTGTAGCCGCTTGCAATTGCACCTCAAAGTTTGCGTTTGAACTCCACTTCTTCTTCCAGTAGCTGTATTTTGAGCTGTTCTAAATCCTTTCTTTTTACATTTATTTCCGCAATGCCTGAGCACACAGTAGATATAGCTTCAGAGCGCTCATTATTACGGTTTAATTGTGGTCGCCGTCTCCTTGACCACAATGGTGTTTGGCTGTTAGCTGTATGTGATTCTTCATTTACTGTTATAGTTACAGGGTCCTCCTACAATTTATAAATTAAATTTAGTTGATACACAGCTGTTTTAGCAATTTCATTATAAAATAAATAGATACTTGACATGGTATTTGAATGATATTATTAATGGCAAATGGAAATGGGATGATTAAAAAGTAAAAGTTGTTCATATTGATGAGTTACTATCACACCTTATAGTTTGAGAAGAAAAATACAAGTCATTCTGATGAGAAATATATTATATAAATAACTTACAAACTCCATATTTATCGGTACTGCCATTACTTCAGCTACAGGTTGTTGAAGTTCAATCGGCTCAATATTATTAATTGTCTCAAACATTATTACCCCAGGGGTATCCGAGTCACAGTCATTCACATTCAGAATTCCTGTACAACCACGACCCATTATAGCACATACTTGCTCCATAATCGGGTCAATTTTAACACAGGAAGGGCCACCTCCTGTTCCTGTGATATTTTTATTATTTTTGGAATAATATAGTTTTCCTTCACTTTTTAACTTCTCCCACAACTTTATTAATGATTCTTTAGTTCTGAAACAAAACATGAACTTAGTTTAGATGTTTTTTGCAATCATTTTTGTCCTTCTCGTTTATGATGTTGGTCAAGAGCAAACCCGTCACAAAGATAGCTAGGCAATGTAAATAATTTTAATAGATTTACCTGTATTTTAGCTCGGAGCAGTTAAATTTTGCTGCAAGGGAAACCCATGCTGCAGCTTTTGCCTCGTTGGTAGTTCCATCTGTTTTTTTCGACAGAATTGTATCTTTATACTGATTTAACAAACACAACAACTTTTCTTTATCCTCCGCAGTAAAATTTTGTCCGCGTTTTCGTTTTTCAGCCATTATCTTTAGAATCTCAGAAATAAACACCACGAAAACCAGCCAAATACAACGACGCGACACACAAGTTAGAGATGGGTAGCTATTCTAATAACTAGCCAAATAGCGGCTATTCAAAAAATAGCCACGGCTATGTTATCCGTCAACACGATAACTAGCTATTGGCTACTGGCTAGCTAGAATAACCGATAACTTTACGGCCCAGCGGTGGGCGGGTAGCCGCGTATAACTAACGTTTTGTAGCCGTCCCGATAGCCGTCTAGCCAGACTAGCCGATAGCTGTGTGCGCGCTCATTGTGAGTATACTGCTGAGTAGTCCGAGACGCGAGTGAGAACTTCATTCGCATCACACATCTCTTTCTTACAACCATCACAATACAGATTAGAGAAAGAGACGGAACTATACTTAGTAATTTCGTTTAGTACTTATAGGAATTTACGAAATACGATAGTTGTAAAGGTAAACAAACATAAGAAATTAAAATGAAAAAAGAAATATTTGATAATTATTTTAAGTACATACTAATGTGTGATTTTTTGCCTTTTTATTTTAATGACTGAAGTGGACGCTATTGTAGATTTTCGATGTTTCTTTATTAATAATACGTACGACCTAACGAGGGGAAGTCATTTCTTTTCAAAAAAGTATAAAATAAAATAAAAAGTAAATGAAATCATGACATTACAAACTTAACTTATTAATAACATCTAGACTTGTGGCCGCGGCGAGGATCGAACTCGAATCGCAATACCTAGCTACGCCGCTAGCGGTTGACTTGTTATTGTTCAATAGCCAAGTAGCCAAAATAGCTGGTTATCTAACTGGCTATTCCACCACAAATAGCCGGCTAGCTAAGCTATTGAAATTTCGGCTAGTTACCCATCTCTAACACAAGTTCACACAACACAACACAACAAAGAGTATAATAATATTGACAACACCTAACCTTAAAAACAAACGAACGTCACGTCAAATACATTGTAATTTTTTTGAGCAACGGCAATGTTCTATAGAGCCTTAATCCGCAATTTTGTCTTGTTTCTACCGTTATTCACAAGTTTATGTAATAAATTATAACATAAATATGAAAAGGATGTTTTTTAAATAGTTTTAATGGTTAATTTTCCCAAATTTCTCTTGAAATGATGCAAATCGATATTAGTCGGCAATTCTCTTCACACGCGCATCACTTTTAGAAAAAAAAACCGTCACTTTGTTAGGAAGCCCTTATTTAAGGGACACTTACGCCGGTGCAAATCGATTTAGGTAAGATACCTATTTATGGGAAGACTTAGTTTAAGGGTACCTCAGCTAAGTGATAGTTTAGGGATCCTTGGTGAAATCGGGCATTAGCATACCAAATAAACCATTTTAATGCCCTTGTTATCAAAACTAAACTAAAAAAAAATGTTATTAAAAAAGCATGAAAAAAACTAATATATTAACTGTGCGTAGTAGGATCCATCCTCTTATAACCTCGTGTATTCTGTGTTCTTGCACTGTACCTGCCAGTAGTCGTAAGTTGATGGCAATGAACTCTTCTCAGAAGAGAACGTCCACAGTGAACACACACAATTTACCTGAAGCAAACATTTATCATTTGACTATTAAGTCTAGCATTAGCATTTAGCAATAAACATCCGAGAGGCACATTTGGGTAAACATAAGAGCGCTTGTAGACGTCCGTTTTTTTCACCGGATAACGGACCGTGTTTTTTGCCGGATTCGCGGTGGTGTATGAATTATAATGAATGTGTGTACATGCACCGGACATCGGTCCGGCGAACAATTTACGCCGGATGCACCACCGCTTCCCCTCGGCGCGACGGACACCGGTCCGGTGTAAGAAAAGGCGGTCATCCACGCCAGTGTATTAGTGCGTGTTGACGCTGCCGGACGTATTGCCGGTTTTCTGTTAATTGAGTGCCGTCTACCTGCGTTCTTTTAAAAATGGATGATATTGACATGGAATTGTTAATAAGTTTAGTTGAAAATAGGCCTGTACTGTGGGACAAAACCCAAGAGTGCTATAAAAATAGACAGTTGAGTTTTGCCGCTTGGAGAGAAATTTGTGTTGCATTAAATGAAGGTTTTGAAACGATGTCCGAGAAAGAAAAAAATGATTTTGGTAAGTAACATTTTATTTTCATTATTTTTATGCATATTGATTTTGCCATGGTACACACCCTACTGGTGACATGAAATACTCTGCATATTTGTTACGAATCATATTTGCTGTTACATTACCTCGTGTTGAATGGGAACGAGGCAAATGGCATAGAGTAGACATCATGTGTGAACTAGCATTGTCAGTAGCATTATTAGCAATACCCTCTACTTTATGAATTATGTTTTGTAATAAGCAGCATGTTTTTACAATGTTAACAGCAGTATCTGTTGAAACATTTAATGGTCTATGCAAAATCCTCCATTTATTGGATAAAATACCAAATGCGCATTCGACGTAGCGTCTCGCTCTTGTGAGGCGATAATTGAATATTTTTTTTATTGAGTCAAGTTGATGCCCACCGTAAGGACGAAGTACGTGTTGATGTAAAGCGAAAGCTTCATCAGCAACAAATACATAAGGTAACTCACTAGTAGGGTAGAATTGGGGGTTCTGGATCACTTGTTCCTCGCTCCGCTCGGAATGTGATCCAAAACCCCCAATTCTCCACACATATGATCCAGAAACCCCAATTTTCTGCACATACACGAATCGGTCTACAATACAGTTGTAGATTGAATATTGTATTTTATTCTACAGCGTCAAACCGATACAGTGGAACAATATCGCTTATAATCAGATTCCAAGCGAGGCAGAAATGATCCAGAACCCCCAATTCTCCACACACAAAATATGATCCAGAACCCCCAATTTTCTGCACATACACGAATCGGTCTACAATACAGTTGTAGATTGAATATTGTATTTTATTCTACAGCGTCAAACCGATACAGTGGAACAATATCGCTTAAGGCAAGTTTAACCACGAATCACACCGATTTCTCTCTTTCAGTCGTCAGTAATTAGACTTTCGAAAAAAGAAGACAAAGCCCTGTGTAACTATACAGACGCTATACAACCTTTTAATAAAGGTAAGGGGGTGAATATTGCATTTCATTCTACGATGTCGAACTGGTACAGTGGAACAATATCGCTTGATCTTTGGGTGTAAGTATGTTTTTTAAACAAGTTTTTATATAAAGTCTATTCAAACTTATGTTATGATTCAAATTAATATTACCTAATACAAGTTACACAAATATCAACTTTAATCTAATGACAATTAAGTTGATTTCAGAGTGACTAGCACTAATGAAAAAGTTATAAAAGTTAAATATTTGAAGATGGGTCTAAACTGAACTTTATTGTGTAGGATTTAAAGTTATTTTTCCATAAACTCATATTTGTTCACATTTTTGGCAAATAAATCGCGAATGCAGATTAGTTTGTTTATTAGGATTTTATGATGTTAATTAAAGATCTATGTATAATGGATTATATTAATAAATTCAATTTTAAGTTAAATTACGTCTTACATTAATATTTAATTTACTAGCGAGTAGGTACATACGTTTACCTTATAAAAATTTCGTCACAAATTGCAGCGACAGCTGCAAGGCGTCGAATTACCGCGGCCACCCGCGGCGTCGCGTCGCCACCCGCCCGAAAACGGAATTTGGAGACTGTGTGCATAGTGTCTAATAAAGAACAAATGATTATAGACCTTATTTAAGCAGTGCTGTAAATATAATTTACAGCAAACATATCAAAATCGCTTTCTCACTTTGCTCGCGATTAGTTACTGTAACCACCGCTTTAAAAATGTAATCTATAAATATGACTGCATTCAATAATTTCATTTTAATTAGCGCCCATCCCGGGTACTTGTGACTTTTCTTTCTTTTTCAATATTATTGCAAACAATAAAACAACAAGTATGTACGTATAACTCTACAATTATTAGATTTTATATCGAATAATAGTTAATTAAACTTATGAGTGAAAATAATTAATAATGATGTTCTTAATATTTTAGGTCAACTAATCCCTTCGATTCTGATTGTGAAATACCAGCATCTCAGCCAGGACCGTCGGTAGAGAAAAAGAAGGCGAGGAAAAAGACTGCTGGCAAAACAAATAAACCTGCATTAAAGAAAATTGCCAGTGCTCGGGTGGTAAAATCTAGCTTTTTTGGGTCCGACACGGAGTCGGACGTTGATTTGCCGACGCCATCAAGATCGGCCAAAAAAAGGAAACTATCGGATTCAGAGGTACGCTGAAGTTTTTTTATTTATAAACATAGGTCCTTTTTGAACTCTTCCTATTTAATTCACAACGAATTTCATTTTTAAACTACTTCGAAAAAGGAGTAGGTTATCAATTCGGTTGTATTTTTTTTATTTTTCCT
Source organism: Mesoligia furuncula (assembly GCA_916614155.1). Taxonomy (NCBI): domain Eukaryota; kingdom Metazoa; phylum Arthropoda; class Insecta; order Lepidoptera; family Noctuidae; genus Mesoligia; species Mesoligia furuncula. Next base: position 10,903,637 of record OU744795.1, read on the forward strand.
TTTTTTTTACATATTACTTAGTTCCCATACCTACTGACTAAGATATTCTAAATACTTACGATTCATGTGTCACTTAAAACTTATGGGTCAGTATATTTTTAACGGACTTCAAAAAAGGGGAGGTTATCAATTCGGTTGAATATTTTTTTTTATGTGTGTTACCTAAGAACTCCGTTATTTATAAGCTGATTTGCAAAATTCTTTTTTTGAAGGTTCTTTCATGCTTTTTCTTTTTAATTTTCTAATGATAATGATTTTAATTTCAGAACGACCAAGAACTTGACGGTGAACCCATCCAAGCGGCTGCGCTGCGGAGCTTCTTGTCAAGACGTAGCGGTTCCGGTTACACACTCCAGCGGGATCCGACCCGGCAGGGCAACTACTACGTGGAACTGCGTGTTTACAACGCTCGGGAAGCGGAGGCGCTCAGCACCGACCGCTGGAAACGGGCACTATTTACCTTCAAATCGGCTGTTGATGACAACAGCCCGGTATGGAAAGCAGTCACAAAAGTTGTGACCGCTGCTAAAGAAGAGTATCGGAAGATACGACCGATACTCTATCAGTCTAACGTATTTTAAAATTAGGTAAGCGTCCTACTGTAAAGGACCCTTAATATTTTTTGCTCTTTTTGATAATTATACCTTTAACCTATAATATAATGGCATAGGTAACTATATTTTTTAATGTTTTCCTTTTTTTTTTAATGCTCTTTTGATTATTATAATATTTTGTTTGTTACATTTTTTATAGACAAACATTTTTAACGATCACTTTATCAGTCTAATCTATATTTTTTGAATTTGAGTAAGTACATAATGCATGAAGTCTACAATAATTGATCTTTCTTTTTAATTTTTGTTCCCTAAGATAATTGTAATGAAATATAATCTTGCATAAGTACTTACTTATTTATATTTTTTTAATCATAATTTGTGTGATTTCTTTCAGTAAACCAAAAACCAAAAGCCAAAAAACTAAAAACCAAAAGCCAATAAACTCGAATTAATGAATCTCAAAGCTTAAAATCAAAGACCAGTAATTATGGCCTTGAATCTTATCCTTTAAGTAAATACTTAAAAAATCCAGATCAGTAATTCTGACCTTGAACCTTAATCTTGAAGTACATAGTTAAAAATTCTAGACCAGTAATTTTGACCTTGAAGTACTTAAGTCAAAACTTAAAACAACTTTATGACAAAATAAATATATAAAAGATTTGTTTCGGTGAATCTATTTTTTACATTTATGGATTATTGCTAACTTTGTTGTATTCAATATAACCAAACATGAAATTTTGCCCAGATTGTAAGGTTTATGTCCAAAAATATTCATCACATAAGAAAAGTAATATACATAAATCAAACTGTTTGTTGAATACTGAATTTGATAATGTGCAAATAATAGCTACTGCTTTCAAAAATAGAATTGCTAGCTACAGATTTGTTGATCCAATAAGTTCAGATAACATATCACCAGAGATATTTTTATCAAATATTTCTAGCACGATTTACAAGATTATTGAGACATTGCGACTAAAACATCGAGCGATTAAGATTCAATTTGAGCTTTTTGTATTGTACAAGTTACCTAAAAATGAAGAATTGTCTTTGAAATCTTTCAATACAAAGTATTATGTGATAGTTCAGAATACTAATATAAAATTATTTTTTGAAGAATGCATCCAAATAATGCTGTATAAGTGCACAGAATTTGAATTATCAGAGTCTGGTTGGGCTATAGAGTCGATTAATCATTTGGAAATGAATATAGTTAAGTATAATCCCTTAAAAGCTGGCAGTTACATATCTTTACCGATAAAAATTCTTAAAACAAAGTCATGTCTTAACATTTGCAACAAAGATAGACATTGCTTTCTCTGGTGTATTGTAGCACATATGTATCCAGCACGGTATAACAGTAATAGAGTTTCATCATATCCACATTACTCTCAATTATTAAATATAAATGGTATATCTTTCCCACCAACATTTGATGACATAAAACAATTCGAAAAAGAAAATCCGCATATAAGTGTAAATGTTTATGGTTTAGAAAAAAAAAACACTGTTACTGGACCATTATACAAAACTTTACAACGGAAACTGACCCACGTTAATTTATTATTGATTGAAAGAGGAGACAAAAATCATTTCTGTTTAATAAAAAATTTTGCGCGACTAGTTCATGATCAACTAACAAAACACAAATCTAAAATTCACTTATGTGATGAATGTTTTATATACTTTGATTCAGAGGCAAAATTAGATAATCATAATTGTGCACGAATGCAAACAGTGCTCCCAGAAGAGAATAGCAAACTGCGGTTTTCTAATTATATAAGGACTCAAAGAATTCCTATTGTTATTTATGGAGACTTTGAAAGCTTACTTCGAGAATATTCAGATAAAAATAAAAGTCAATATGTCGAAAATATTCAAATTCATGAAGCAACTTGTTTCGCCTATTATATATGCTGCGAGACTAATCCAGAACTTAATAATTTAGTATCTTATCGAGGCCCAAATTGTTCGAAAAAATTTGTAGAATCTATTGCTAAAGATTTAGAAAGTTTGTATGACATTTTATCTTTGCCTAGAGACATGTCCCCGTTGAATGATGAAGAGTTACTTTCATTTAAGACTGCTACAGTATGTCATATTTGTAAAGAAAAATTTTCTAATAATGACCGCATCGTTTATGACCACGATCATTTCACAGGTAAATATCGCGGTCCAGCTCATAATTCATGCAACTTAAATAATAAGTCTGTAAAATTTATTCCCATAATATTTCATAATCTTTCAGGATATGACTGTCATTTATTTATAAAAGAACTTTCAAGTGTTTGCGGTCGAATCAATTTAATTCCAAGAACCAAGGAAAAATATATTTCTTTTACAAAATTTTTCCCATTTAATTCTCAGAAAGTAGCCCAATTAAAATTTATAGATTCTTTTAATTTCTTAAGTTCGAGCTTAGACAACTTAGTAAAGACGTTGGACTCCAATGATTTAAAGCATTTACAATCATTTTTCACTGATGAAAATTTATTTCGACTATGCCTTAGGAAAGGTGTGTATTGCTATGATTATATAGACTCCTGGGAACGATATGCGGAAACTCGGTTACCAGATCGTTCAAATTTTTATAATAAACTCACATCCGCTACAGCGTCTACTGACGATTACAATCACGCTTTAAATGTGTGGGCTAAATTTGGTATTAAGAATTTAGGCGAATATACTGATTTATATTTGAAATGTGATGTCTTACTATTGTGTGACATATTTGAGAAATTCAGATATATGAGTTTATGTCATTATGAACTTGACCCTTGTCATTATGTTTCATCACCGTCATTAAGCTGGGACGCTATGCTCTTGTTAACTAAAGTAGAATTAGATTTAATATCTGATATAGAAATATATCAAATGCTAGAAAAAGGTATCAGAGGAGGTCTTGCTCAATGTTCGCTGCGATATGCAAAGGCTAATAATAAATATATGTCAGACTACAACGAAAAAGAACCCAGCACATTTTTAGTTTACTTAGATTGTGTAAATTTATATGGTCATGCTATGACACAAAGACTTCCCACTGGAAATTTTAGATTTTTAACAAAGTCTGAAATGGCTTTATTTGAAATTGCATCCGTTTCCGCTGATAGTGACGAAGGGTACATACTTGAAGTTGATATTCATTATCCTCCTGATATACATGACGGACATTCTGATTTGCCATTTGCGCCAGAAAAATTATCCGTTCCTATTCCATGTGATAGCAAAAACACAAAACTAATTGCTAATCTGTATGATAAATATAGATATGTCATCCACTTTGTTCACTTACAAGAATGTTTAAAGAATGGTCTTATATTATTGAATATCCACAAAATTCTAGCATTTACCCAAAAAAATATCTTAGAACCATACATAAATCTTAATACAGTACTCAGACAAAAAGCTAACTCAGATTTCGAAAGAGATTTTTTCAAAAAGCAAAATAATTCAATATTTGGTAAAACGATTGAAAACAAAAGGAAACAAGTGGATGTTAAATTAGTTAATGTGTGGAAAGATTGCTTTAATAAGACCAATAAAATAAAAGGGGCAGAAAAATATGTGAGCGCCCCTAATTTTAAAAATATGGCTATTATTTCAGAGAACCTTGTTGCTATTCAATTAAAGCCTGCTAAAGTTGTTTTAGATCGACCAATATACATTGGTTTTACAATTCTGGAATTAGCAAAGTGTCATTTATATCAATTTCACTATTCTGTTATGAAGAAAATATATAAAGATGGCATAAACCTTTGTTATACTGATACTGATAGTCTCTTGTATTTAATACATACTGATGATTTTTATAAAGACATGAAACAAAATATAAAATATTTTGATACTAGCAACTTTGAAGAAAATAATATTTATGGTATTCCGAAAGCGAATAAACAAATACCTGGCTATTTTAAGGATGAGATGAGTGGAGATGTCATTACTGAGTTTATTGGTTTGAGGGCTAAATTATACTGTATAAATAGTTTAAGCAATACAATTAAAAAAGCTAAAGGAGTTAAAAAGTCTGTTTCTAATAAACTCACAATTGAAAAATATAAAAATACTTTGAATAATGACATAAATCTCAGAGATACTATGTATGTCATTCGATCCAAAAATCATAAGTTGTATACACAGAAAATTAATAAATTAGTACTTAATGGAAATGATGACAAACGTCAAATTAAAAAAAATAATAATTGTACTGCGCCTTGGGGTCATCATCGTACTATGTTTTAAGCTGTTATTTTGACTATGTACCTACCTAATTTTATTATTAATTATATTATTAATTTGAGAAATGTTATTATTAATTATATTGTTCTTAATATTGTTGTTCTTATTATATTGGTGTTCTTAATATAACTATTTTTAATATTTATATTTTACTTTCTTTTATGTTTATAATATAAAATATTATTGCTTGAACAATAAAATCTCACGATACGACAATCTTGTTTCATTTTTTACTTTATGTCCCTCTGTAATAAATATAGGTACCTACTCATTTGTCTAAAGAAGTACCTATAACCCGAGTCTGAGTTCAATTCTCAGCCCAATTAAATTTCCAAATTTTCCTCTGAAATCCTTAGTAAAGTTATTATTTTATGAAGTAGTGATAATAGACCAATCATCATAATGTGATAATATTTTCAGAGGACCGATAACCTAGTACAGTATCTGAATTAAGTGTTGCCTTAAAAAGATTACAATGCATTAATTTAAGGTGTCTATTTAAGCAAAAATGAATAAAGTAAAATGTATTGAAATCACACTAATATTCTAAAGGCGAAAGTTTGTGAGTGTGTGACGGGGCGTGTGTGTGTGTGTGTGTGTGTTAAATAGTAAAAAAAACTCCAGAATAGTTGATAGTCATAATATTTATTTACAGAAACGTAATCTTGTGATTGTTTTACATCATAATTATTTTTAGAATATTTTTACAGTCGACCATACATATATGCGTATAAAATAATAAAATCAAATCTTGAAACAGTTATAAAACAATAAGCAATAAAATATAATTATTATTATTGACTTATTAAATCTAGAACCTATACATTTTTGACAGTACAAACTACGACTATTTATTATTAACTAAGTATACAAAAATTACCTAAAACTGCTCCGGCTCACTCAACTTCTTCCCAATTTTTTTAATAAGTGTCTCTGCTGCTTCCATCACTTCGTCATAAGTTTCACGCACCACATATTGTACACTTACACATGCATTGTCACTATCTCTATAATCATTTTCATTCTTAGAGTTTTTAATTTTATGCACTTCTAATTTAATTAGATGACCTCCGTTACTGTTTTCCCCTCGGCGAGCAATGTATGATGTTGATGATGATTTTATTGTACATTTTCTCTTTTTTGAAGAATGTTTAGTGGTTGGAGCTTGATCGTTTTCATTGAGCAGCTTTTCAATATTAGCATTCTGATTTAAACCTCCGAAATATGGTTCATAGTTGCCCTGGGAGTAGAAAAATGAGCTCATTACAGGATTGCCATTGAGGACCTCAGAGCTCCACTGAAAAAAACAAAATTTGCATGTAAAAAATAATAACAGCATGAGAAAAAAAATCTACCCGTATAAAATATAAAAAGAAAGATTACCTCACGTAATCTGGATTGTTCCTGTTCTACAGAAACCACATTTTCACTGTCCAAAATGCTGGGGCTGTAGGATGGTGACGGTGCTCGAGACATGATTCTGAAAAAAACAAAACCAAGTAATTTAAAAAAAAATAAAAAACGCTCTTAGGATGACCTACTACCTAAACATTAAACGAATATTTAATTTATTATTATTATTTGATTGGTTATTATTCATACACTTACCTTTAGACTGAAAATATTATTTAAATCGCGACCAACGGCGTAAGGTCCTACTTCGATCAGCTACTGCAATGAAGTGTGATGTTTAATTACTTTGACCTACCGACAATATGTACTCCTTTCAGTTATTAGTCACAAATACATTTATGCAGATAATCATAATAAGGACAGGTCCAAACCTGCTCTTTGAATACTGCGCTCGCATATTCATATATAAAGGATAGTAAGTAATGAAAATAAATAAATAATGGGAGAGGAGACTCGCCGCTCGACGCTCGCCGTGAACGGACGTGCCGCTCCCCGCCCGCTGCATCGTGACTCACCGCTCTCGCCGCCCGGCCTCGTTACGCTTGCCGTAACGAGCTCCGTAGTCCCCGACTACGACCGACTTCTATCAATAGCTGTCTTTTTCAAGGCACTGTTGTTAGAATTATTTCTTCGGAAATTATCGTCAAAAACGTTTCGTCGCTTGTTGTGGCCCCTTCAGGGTAAAACCACAGTTTCGTGGTCCTTGGCGGAAACCTCACGGTGTTAACGAAGCCAAGTGGGTGGTGCCCCAATCCACCAGCCTGACCCCTTCAGGGTGAGGCAGTCAATTGGAGTCGGGAGCTAGAACCTTGGCCTTGGGGGATCTCCTAGTCAAGTCTAGCTTCGTCACTAATCTTGCATTCGTCCACAGCTTTGCACCTAGTACGGTTGGGTGTGTCAACCCCTTCGTACTAGGACCGGTCTGGGTGTCTCTACACCCATTTCACTAGACCGGTTAGGAACCCGTTCGCGCAATAAGATTAGCGACGGGATTCAAGCTTAGGGCTCACCCTAGGTACTCACCTCCCTGTCTTCACCCGACAGGGAGGGTAGGATCACACACCCGGGCACTCCCACCCGGGGTTAGGTAATTAGGATTTTTACGCCTCTATGCGTAGTCCCCTTTCCCTCTCCTAGACCACCATGGACGCTATTATTTTAGCGTTCGTCAAGGAGGTCCTTTTTAAGGATCCGTCCTTCAAGGCGAAGTACGGTCCTCAGCTGTTGGCATATCGCCTAGCTCCCTCCCCCTCCACCGACTCCGTCGCTGATTTCAGTGACGTTTTCGAAACCCCGATTGTCTCGGAAACACCGGCGCCTTTGTCCGTCCCGACAAAGGGTTCCGCCAGTGTTTCCGAATCGACTAAGGTCGCCGCAGCCCCCTTGTCGGCACCCATCGTCAAAGCCGCCATTGTCCCAGAGACAATGGACTCCTTACCACCCTCCCAACCCGAGGCTATGGACACGTCCATACCTCAACCCGACCCTGACGAAACCCCCTCTGACTCTTCCTCCTCCGAAGACGACTATCAAGTTGTCGGAAAGGGAGGTAAAAGAAAGAAGGGCTCCTCTTCCCACGCTTCCAAGGCTAAGAAAAGCCTAGCGCCTTCCCCATCTCCCCTCCCCCCCACCCCTCCCCCCGCCTCACCCACCGCAGCATCTCCCGCCGCTTCTCAGGCCGTCCCTGCCTCATGCCCTAGTGCAAACCCGCCAGCTTCTATCAAAAAGAAGCAACGCCCCCCGCCCCCTATCTACATTCAGGAGAAGTCCAAATGGACAGAAATCTCCAAAATGTGTGTTGATCGTAAGATCAACTACACAAACGCTAGGTCCACCCAACAGGGTATTAAAGTCTCGGTTCCCTCGTCCTCGGACTACAGGGAATTCACCCGCCTTCTGCAGGTACGGAATTATTCATTCCATACCTACTCCCTCCCGGAGGAAATCCCCACCCGCGTCATAATTAGGCACGTGCCCAAAGAAATCTCCACTGAGGAGATCAAAGAAGACCTTGCTTCACAAGGCATCCCTGTTTCCGCCGTCCATCGCTTGCACAAAGCGAGGACAGACCTAGTTTACGACATGGTCCTTGTCGTATGCGACCCCACAGACGGACATCACCCTATTTTCAAGGTGAAGTCCGTCTGCTCCCTCTCGGGCATCTCTATCGAGAAGCCCCGAAAGTCCAACCTGATTGGACAATGTCATAGGTGCCAGCTATATGGCCACGCCCAATCCCACTGTTACGCGACACCTAGATGCGTCAAGTGTCTAGGAAATCACGGAACAGCTGACTGCTCCCGTCCCAAAGACCGCACTCTGTGCACAGAGCCGCCGAGCTGCGTACTCTGCGGTCAATCCGGGCACCCGGCTAACTACCGGGGGTGCCCCAAAGCCCCTAAAGCCCCCTCTCCCAAACTGGCCAAGCGCGCAAGCGACCGCCAACAAAGAGAGAGCCCCTCTGTGAAGATCCCATCTTCACAAATGCCCGAACGGCTCAGTCCTCAGAGACCCTCGCCCTGGGCCAATCTCTTCCACCAGAAAGCTCCCGCAGCTTCGGTGCCCTCCCAATCCCCGACCCTCCCTGCACTGATGGCAGTCTCCATCCCACCGCCACCAGTAGCCCCCGCAGCCCCAGTAGCCCCCTCGGCCTCAGCTGCCGCTATGATAGTTCAACCTGCTACCACTCCCTCTGGCCCCAGTAGGTTCCCCCAAACCCTCGTCCCTGGCCCTCAGCCAAACAGCATGGAGGTGATAATCGGTGCTTACGCATCATTCATCGCCCCAGCTAACGCTATGGCAGCCGAAATCCAAGCCTGCCAAGGCAATCCTCGGCGTATTGCTGAGATTTTCAATGCGTATCCCGAGATTACGCAAGTCCTCACAACTCTTAAATTCTAATTGCTCCCAATGGATCAACAAAGAATAAGTGTAAATAAACCCCGATCCCTTAAGCTAGGCTTCTTCAATGCCAATGGCATTTCTAGTCAGCGTGATGAGATCGCCACTTTCCTCCGCGATCATCAGCTTGACATCCTTTTAGTCCAGGAAACTTTCCTAAAGCCCCACAATCGAAACCCGAACATTGCCAACTATAAACTAGTTCGCAACGACAGGTCTCGATGTCACAAAGGTGGTACCCTTATTTATTTTAAAAAGTTCCTTCATTGCTCCCCCATAGACCCTCCTCCTCTACTCTCTCACCTGGAGGTCTCTATCTGTCGGCTTGGCATGACTGGTCATCAATCTATATCAATCATCTCTGCTTACATCCCGCCCTACACTGGTTCAGAGGATACCATCTCTCTCACCAGCGACTTCACTGCCCTCTTCGGTATGAGTGACTCCGTCATCATGGCGGGGGATCTTAATGCCAAACATCCCGCCTGGAACAGTAACTCGACCTCTACCAGAGGGAGATTCCTGTTCAACCTAAGCTCCACCCTAAATTTCGATGTCATCGCTCCGATGCATCCCACCCATTACCCGGACGATCCAAACCACCTTCCTGACGTGCTCGACATAGCGCTGCTCAAGAATGTAAACCTCCGTTTGCAATCTATTGAGACGCATCAAGAGCTCAACTCTGACCACCGCCCAGTCATTATTCACCTAGCCCCCTATTCGGGCCCCCGTGATCCCAACCAGCCCCCTCAGACCAAAGTAGTGACTGACTGGAGGAAAGTAAGCGAAAGCCTACAATCCACCACGTCACCTCACTTAGACTCCATTCCCGATCATATTGTCTCAGTCGCTGACACGACGGGAGCGATCGCCTCGTTTACAGAGCACGTCCAATCCGTATTGACGGATTGTTCACGGGAAGTTCCAGTGATGGAAGACCATCGCTGGAAATTACCGGCTGACGTACGTGATCTGATAACCGAGAAGAACGCGTCCATTCGTGCCTACGACTCCTTTCCCTGCGATGCGAACAAAGCCCATATGCGCCATTTACAGCGTGCTGTAAAGAAACGCATATGGGAATTGCGCTCTGAGGAATGGAGCAAGATGATCGGTGAACTAGAGCCCAATCACCATGCCTTCTGGCAGCTTCAGAGGAAGCTTCGCTCCCCCGAAGAGGCCTCTATGCCTCCTCTCGTACGCCCTGATAAGACCATAGCCTTTGACAACATCGAAAAGGCCGAATGCCTCGCCGCCAGCTTAGAGTCCCAATGCTCTCCCAGCTCTCAACCAGTAGATCAAGCGCACCTCGACAAGGTGAACGCTGAGGTCGAACGTAGAGCCTCCCTCCCACCAGTCGAAGACCCTGATGATCCTCTGCCTCCGGTCACTCCTGACGAAGTGCAAGACATCATAAAAGGGCTCCAACCCCGCAAAGCCCCCGGTTCGGACGGTATCACCAATAAAGTGTACCAACTCCTCCCCGCCCCCCTCATTTTGCTCATGACCGCTATCTTCAATGGCGCTCTGAGTAACAACATCTTCCCCCAAGCGTGGAAAGAAGCCACGGTCATAGGTATCCCCAAGCCTGGCAAACCCAAGTCTGAGCCCTCCAGTTACCGACCCATTAGCTTGCTCAATGTTTTTGGCAAAATCTATGAGAGACTTATTTATAAGCGTCTCAGGGATTTTGCCGAATCAAAGAGCCTCATCCCCAACGAGCAGTTTGGTTTTCGAGCTAAACACTCGTGCGTCCATCAGGTCCACCGCATCGTTGAGCACATTAGCGCTGGCTTCCAGCGCGGTGCGCCAACAGGTGCTCTATTCTTCGACATTGCGAAAGCATTCGACAAGGTCTGGCATAATGGCTTATTATATAAGCTCTACCAGCTAGGTGTGCCGGACCGTCTCGTGCTCATCTTACGAGACTATCTGTCGGATCGTACCTTCCGCTATCGCATAGACGGCGCACTCTCTCCCCCTCACCCGGTCCGTGCCGGAGTCCCCCAGGGTGGCGTTCTATCCCCCCTCATATTCACCCTGTTCACCAGTGACATTCCCAAAAGTAAATCGGCTCAGTTGGCTCTTTTCGCCGACGACACCGCTATTTACTATACGGGTCACAGTCAGGCCTCTATCGCTCGCACTCTCCAAAAATCCGCAAAAGCCTTAGGCGATTGGTTCCGGAAATGGAGAATCGAGGTCAACCCCGATAAGAGTCAGGCGGTTCTCTTCAGGAAACCGCGAATTCTCCTCCCCCCCCTCCCCAGCCCGATCACTATGTATGGCAAGCCGATCCCTTGGGACAAGCAAGCCAAATACTTAGGGGTCATTCTCGATGACCGACTTAGTTTCGGAGTGCACATAAGGACGGCGCGTTCGCGCGCCGCCTTCGCACTCGGCAGGCTCCACTCCCTACTGACCTCCCGCAGCAAATTGTCACTCAAGTGCAAATTGCGCCTCTACACCGCAGTCATCCGTCCCATCATGACATACGCTTGCGTAGTCTTCGCACACGCTAAGCCTCATCACCTGCATAAAATGCAGACCCTTCAAAACCGTTTCCTCAGAAAGGTCACGGGAGCCCCCTTCTATGTCCGAAACGTGAACCTTCACGTAGATCTCAGACTTCCCACCGTCCAGCAGTTCATGAAACGCCTCTCAAAGCGTTTCTTTGATACTGCCATTAAGCATCCCAATCCCCTGATTGCGGCGGCCTCCCGATACACTCCCTCCCGCATAAGTAAGATTCGCCGACCAAGGCATACCCTCACCGTCCCCGATGACGCCACTACCCTCCGTCAGGAAAGTAGAAAGAGCACAAGCACACTGAAAAGACACATATCCCGTCGTCCGTCATTCCGCCCTCGCCGTCGAGGCCCGTCGCGACACCCCGTACCATGTCCGCCCCGACCCTTGCTCGATGTAGTGCCAGCCCGCGCCGCAGCTGAGCCTGTAGACTTAAATTCCCGACTGTGACCTCTGAGTTTGTTTCGGCTTTTCTTCTCAGAGCAGTCTGCTAGGAAAAGCCGGTCTCATCGTTCGTTAAATAATATTAACCTGATCCAGCCTGTCCCTCTTGCTGCCCTCTCCCAGCGACGCCCTAAGCCGAGGTCCGTACCCCACAGGGGGTGCCCTTAGCGTGTAGTCGCTTAGTTTTTAAGTTTATTTATGCCCTGGCTGGAGGCCTTAATTTATTGAGGCATCCACAGGATCGCCCGGTTAAGCAGTCGACAACCCCTCAGGTTGAACTGCGAGATGCCATTTTCAAAAAAAAAAAAAAAAAAAAAAAAAAAAAAAAAAAAAAAAAAAAAAAAAAAAAAAAAAAAAAATGAAAATAAATAATAGGCAAGATGAAGTTGATCAAACAACCCATATCCCTAAACGTAAATAATATCAATTTCAATGACTCTGTTCGGCAGATTAGACACAGTGCTTTATTGCCTAATACGATTCGCTGCATAATATGCGGACCCTCCAACTGCGGCAAAACAAACGTTATGATCAGTTTATTGTTGCATGAAAATGGTCTTAAATTTCAAAATCTTTATCTTTACTCGAAAACTACTTTCCAACCAAAATATCGTTTCTTAAGTGAAGTATTAAGAAGAGTGCCTCAGATTAACTTCAACGAGTTCAATGACGATAAAGAAGTCATATCTCCCAGTGAAGCTTTACCAAATTCTATATTTATATTTGATGATGTTGCATGTGAGAAACAAATAAATATTCGTAATTATTTCTCTATGGGTAGACATAAACAAATTGATTGCTTTTACTTATCGCAAACCTACTCAAAAATACCAAAACAGCTGTTACGTGATAACGCCAACTTTCTTATAATATTTAAACAAGATGATGTAAACTTAAAGCATATCTATGGAGAACATGTCAACTCCGATCTATCATGGAATCAGTTCAAAGATATTTGTAAAACTGTTTGGAGTAATCCGCACCAATTTCTTCTTATTAACAAAGAGTCACCATTAAATAATGGAAGGTACAGACAGAATTTTGATATTTTTTTTAAATTTGACTGAAGGTATATAAATATAAGGAAATAACACGCAAAGACAAGATTAGTATTGTTTGTTCTTCAACTGAACACAGTTGTTACAACATGGAGAAAAATATTAAATTAGAATTAGTGAAGTCTGTAGACTCTATAAAGAATAAAATAAAACAAATGAAGAACCAGGAACACTCAATGAACTTGTCACTCGACAAAATGCTAAAACCTGTCACAGATCCACTTAAAACCATAATTGATTCGAATATGTCCATGGAAAAAATAAAACATTTAGAAAATACAACCCTCACTAATTCTGAAGACATTGACTTGAACGAAATCAATACTAGCTCATCTACAAAGTTTGAAGACTGCTACGATCCAAAACTAAATTCTGCCAAAACACCTACAAAGTGTAATAAAATTGAATCACCAATTGATTTAGAAATTTCATTAGAGGGTCGTGATATCCATGATATTTATGATGGTGTAAATATACCATTTGGAATAAGAAGTGTAAACAAAACTTTATTGTTGGGTAATTCAGTAGTATCATTTTCTAAAATTGATAGTTTAAATGATGATAATAACATTTTAGTTAAAGTCGATGACAAAGCCTATAATTTAACCCCTGGCCTGAAAGAACTTTTGCTTCGAAGAAAACCTGATTTAAAATTAATTTCGAGTAAAGATAAACTTGTCTATAAGGATATGCTACATTTTACAAATGCTCATAAGAGAGATTTTAATCCTAATGGGCAAATAAGAGGCGATAAAGGAATAAAATATCGTGAAATAATCAAACCACTGTTTTCCTATGATGATAAACTTGCTCACACTAAACTTGGAGGAAACTTGCCAACACTAAAAAAATATAAAAACAACACTGACTTTGTATATTGGGATGACCCTAATGAATTAGTTGACAGATTGAAACTATTAGTTGCTTCAAGAGATGCTGGCAATACCAACCATGACAATGAAATTTTATCGATAATTGAAGAATTAAAAGAAGCTGACATAATTAAGAATAAATAGTCGTAATAATATGCTTTACATTCAGTATTATACAAAGATTCAAGACAAATGTACTGAATTCTGAACATGAGCAAAGCCGACGTGGTAAACGAAATTCATAAAAATGCGAGGGTGAACTTTCCGCGAAGACATGTTATTATGAAAGATATAGACGACCTGTGGCAAGCAGATTTAATTGATATGCAATCAATTTCAAAAGAAAATAAAAATTACAGATTTATTCTTGCTGTTATTGACACATTTTCGAAATATGCTTGGGCCTTTCCTCTGAAAAGTAAAACCAAAGATGATGTATGTAACTCTTTCAAAATTTTGTTGACTATAGGACGTGTTCCTAAAAATGTGCAAACGGATAATGGAGCAGAATTTTATAATAATAAATTCCAAAAGCTTATGAAATCTAATCAAATTAACCACTATTCAACCTTCTCAACAAAAAAGGCTTCAATAGTTGAACGATTTATCAGAACATTGAAATCTAAACTTTATAAGGAATTTAGTTTAAAAGGCAACTATAATTGGGTAGATAATACCCTTGATGATGTTATTTATAAATACAATCACACTTACCATCGGACGATTGATGAAATTCCCGCTAACGTGGATAACATTAATAAAAAACGAATATTAGAAAGATACGTACGGTTGGTAAAAAATTATAATAAAAGAAGCAAGTTTAAAGTAGGTGATTATGTACGTATCAGTAAGTACAAAGGAACATTTGAAAAAGGGTATACCCCCAACTGGTCATCGGAAATATTTAAAATTAGAAAAATACAAAATACAACTCCTATCACCTACTTAATTGAAGATACAATCAGAGGTCAACCTATTTTAGGAGCATTTTATGTGCAAGAGCTTCAAAAGACAAAACATCACAATGTATATTTAGTCGAGAAAGTTCTTAGAAGAAAAGGAAACAGGGTTTTAGTAAAATGGTTAGGTTTGTCTTCTGCTGAAAACAGTTGGATTGATAAATCGAATATATTATTTTAAATAAAAATAACATTAACTCAACAACAAAGTCATTGATGAAGCTTTTAAGTATTTATTATAGCGCTCGGTTCAGATTCATTAGTCTTATGATGTGTATTGGAGAGAGTAGTCTTCTCAATTGGGTTATAAACAATTTACCAGTTGAATTACACTTACCAGGATACAATTATTGTGGTCCTGGCACAAAATTAATTAAAAGACTTTCACATGGTGATAAAGGTATTAATAAATTAGACGAATATTGCAAAGAACACGATATTGCCTATCATAAATCATCAAACTTAAAGGATCGACACAAAGCTGATTTAATTTTGTTAAAAATGGCAAAAGAGCGAGCAGTTGCCTCGGACGCAAGTGTATGTGAAAAAATCATGGCACGATTAGTAAGCAAGGCAATGTCTACAAAAATTAAAACTGGCTCTGGCCTGAAAAAAAGCAGCAAAAAGTGCTCTCGGAAAGTTACATCGGGAAAAGGGTTAAAAAATAAATTCAAAAATGTTATTAGTAAAACGAAAAGACACATGAAAAAATTAAAACCAAAATGCAAAAAAGTGGCAATAGAATTAGCTATGGCTGCAGCCAGAGAATTAGCTGATGATTCATCCATTAAACTTCCTCGGGTTATTCCTATACCAAAAACTGGTGGTGTATTACCTTTGATTCCTATTTTTGCTGGATTATCAGCGGCGGGAGCGTTAGCAGGCGGTGCAGCTGGTATTGCCAAAACCATAAATGAATTCAAGATAGCTAAAAAGCTGTTGGCTGAATCGAAGAGACACAATGAAAAAATGGAAGCTCTTTGCATTGGAAAAGGCTTACACCTTAAACCGCATAAAGACGGGCTTGGAATTTTTGTATCGAATAAAAAAAACTAAGATATCGGCTACCCAAACGAGCCTTAACTAACTTTGACATTTTGAAGTATGGAAATAATATTCCTTATTTTCGAGGTGTATTTATGAGAGATGAGCTCCCTAAACAACCTTTTAAAAAAGAGTGTGGAGTTGTTAATTTAGATAGTTCTAAAAATCCAGGTTCTCATTGGGTAGCCTATGCAAAATACAATGATTATATTGAATATTTTGATAGTTATGGAAATCTTAAACCGCCAAAGGAATTTATAAAATACTTAGGTGCTAAAGTACATTATAATTATGACAATATACAACGCGACCACCCTTTCAATTGCGGACACCTATGTTTACATTTTTTAAAGAATTTTTGGTGTAGTAAAGGAATAAAATAAGCAGGATGTTCCAGGAACGTTCAGTATACAAGCATGTCTATTACGGTCACCATCTCTGGAAATAAATCAGAATTAGTTTCATACTTTCAACCACCTCTGCATTTATCCGATCAGTATGAGTGTGGTTTGTTATACTTTTCAGTATTAAATTCTATACCAAATCTGTACGTTAACGATAGCATTCCGCCTGTGATCAGAATCGAATGTGATCTAGTGCATGGTTCATATTCCAACGGATTACCAACTCATATTATACACGAATTTGTGTCAAATACTGATACAGGTCATCGGTACATAGAAATACCACAAAACATTATTTACTTTCCAGTGAACAAAAATATAATTCCATCTATACTTGTTAAGATTGTTGATCAATTTGGTTACTGTATTAACTTTGGAGAAGAACATAATATTCAACTACGACTTCATTTAAGAAAAACACAATGATTTTGTTTTATAAAAACCCTACCGTCAACATAAAGCGTCCTATTTCTTATACGACCGCTAAGGTGCAAAGACGTAAGAATAAGCTTAAGAAATTGACCAAAACGAATAAAGATTTTCTTAAAGCTCTTGGTTTTATACTATGAATATGCTACAAATTGCTGAATCACCACACTTCGATACTTCGATTGAAAGCTACGAAGTCCATTCTTACAATCCCTACAATAACAGCTTTAGAGAAAACGATGAAATCAGAATTCCCATACACCAGCAAGATATATACGTGTTACCGTCAGGCAGTTCAATTTATGTCGAAGGTCAAGCAAAGTTCTTCGACAAAGATGGAAAAGCAATTAAGAAAACTATTACGTTCAGTAACAACCCTATTATGTTTTTGTTTCAAGATATCAGATACGAAATGAATGGTATTGAAATAGATCGTATTAAAAATTCTGGAATAACATCGACAATAAAATCATACGTTTCCATGAATGATGGAGATAATAAGGTCGCTGCTTTGTGGGGTTGGAATATAGGCGGATTTAAAAACGATGGATATTTTAGTGCTATTGTACCCCTTAATAAGATTTTAGGATTTGCTGAAGATTACAGCAAAATTGTAATAAATTGTAAACATGAACTTATACTGAATAGGAGTAACTCTAACTTAAACAGTATCTTAGTAACTGATGACGTTACATATTTTCAAATAGATATACAAAAAGTGCAATGGCGTGTACCGCATATAAAAGTATCAGATCGCGAACGGTTGACTCTCCTTAAACATTTAGAAAGAGATAAACCTATTCAAATGGCGTTCAGAAATTGGGATTTATATGAGTATCCGTTACTCCCTAAAACCACAAAACATTCTTGGTCAGTTAAGACTGCATCACAATTAGAGAAACCTCGCTATTTAATATTTTGTTTACAAACTAATAGAAAAAATAATAAAACCAAAGATAGTTCTCTGTTCGATCACTGTGGAGTTACAAACATAACGCTGTTTTTGAATTCACAGTATTATCCGTATGAGCCTCTTTGCTTAAATTTTGCCGAGAACAAATACAATATATTATACGAAATGTATGTGAAATTTCGTCAGTCGTATTACAACTGCCCTGCGGACCCCTTACTTGATTTAGCTAGTTTCAAGGAGAAGGCGCCTCTCTTTATTATAGACTGTTCAAGACAAAATGATAGTTTAAAGACAGGTCCCGTAGATGTGCGTCTTGAGATTGAATTCTTAGAACCAATACCAGATAACACGACTGGATATTGCTTAATTATTAACGATAGACTTCTGGAATATAAACCTTTGAGCAACATAGTGCGCAGGCTATCATGACTGCCATTGTAGATGTTCAAGGTTTTAAAACAGAAGCAAATGAATTTATCTTAAAAGAAATCGCTGTATTATACAATAAAAAAATTCAAGTGTTTTTAATTAAACCACCATTTCCATTTTATAATTTGACGAGACCAGAAAGACGCCAAGTTAGTTGGATTGAGCGTAATAGAAATATATACTGGTGTGAAGGAATTGTGCCTTATTCAAATCATCGGAATTTGATTGCAGATATTTTAAGAGATAAATATGTTTACACTAAAGGTATTGAAAAAGTGTTATGGTTAAAAGATATTCTAAATAATGATAATGTAAATAATTTAGAAGATAAAGGCTGTCCTAGTTTATTAAGTTTGCACAAAAAATATGAACATTCTCATGAAATGTATAGTTGTATTTATCATGACTCAATATGTGCTTTAAAAAATGTTTTATGTATAAATAAATGGTGCTTTGAAAATAAAGTTTTGCATTAAATATTTTACTATTTTATTTATTAAATTTAACGTCCCATCCCCAGCCACCCCTCCAACTCATCCACATTTACATGTTTATAAGTTGCTAGCAACGCCTATGTGACTTCATTATACTTTCATAAACATCAATATCAAGAACTCGAGCGTATATAATATGTCTCAAAATAAATACAATCCTCGTTATGACACATATCATAGATATAAAGTGCGCTTACTTTCATTCAACCATTATTGGGCGACAGCTGATTCAAAGAAAGCCGTGGTAACGGAAATGGCTGATGCCGGATTCTTCTATTGTGGAAATAGTATAAATGATAAGGCAGCATGTTTTCCTCGATGTTTTTATTTGAATGCTGTGAGAGGGAGAGATTATATTAATAAGTGTCTGAAACAGTACACAGATTTTTATTAGTTAGAAACTGATGGCAGCAGTGATCAATCGTTAAACTTGCCTTAAGCGATATTGTTCCACTGTATCAGTTCGACGCTTTAGAATAAAATATAATATTCAATCTACAACTGTATTGTAGACCGATTCGTTTATGTGTAGAACATTGGGGGTTCTGGATCATATTTTGTATGTGTGGAGAATTGGGGGTTCTGGATCACTTCTGCCTCGCTTGGAATCTGATTATAAGCGATATTGTTTCACTGTATCAGTTCGACACTGTATAATGAAATACAATATTCAATCTACAACTGTATTGTAGACCGATTCGTGTATGTGTAGAAAATTGGGGGTTCTGGATCATATGTGTGGAGAATTGGGGGTTTTGGATCACATTCCGAGCGGAGCGAGGAACAAGTGATCCAGAACCCCCAATTCTACCCTACTCTCACTGCCTGCACCTGGCAACTGCTTAGGTCGAGGAATATTTAATTTATCGCCTACTATTCTTTTCCAAAATTCTGTTTCTTTAAATACTGCTGAATCGCATTCTTTGCCGTAGGCTCCAACATCAATAAAAACAAAATTATAGTTTGTGTCTACCACAGCCATTAATACTATTGAGAAATAGTGCTTGTAGTTGAAAAACATTGATCCACTTTCTTCTGGCTTGATAATTCGAATATGTTTGCCGTCAATGGCTCCCAAGCAATGAGGAAAATTTGCATTCGTCTCGAAATTTTTTGCTATTGTTAACCATTCGTCTTCCGATGGTAGTTTCATATAAATTGGAGAAAAGGTTTCCCACAATGCTTCAAATACTTCTTGTACAATACAGCTGATAGTTTTTATACCCATTCTGAAACTGTAATGTAGATCACTAAATGTGTTCCCTGCAGCTAAATATCTGTAACAATTTTTTCTTTTTTAGGCAAAGATATCATAAAAAAATGGAACAATGCAAGAGATAACTGGATGAAATATCACAAAAAAGTAAAGGAATGTAAATCCGGCTCTGGTGCAAAAAGTGTACGAAAATATAAATTCTACGATCAAATGCTCTTTTTGTGTAAAATTGTGACTCGCCGAACAACGGAAGCAAGTATTACATCAGAAAAAAACATCACACAATCTCACAACAAAGAAACTGACTCACAAACCAATAATGACCCTACCACACCAGCCAATACTACCGATAGAACAAAAACAAGCAAGAAGAGAAAGACAGACTATAGCGAAGTTGATCGACAAATGCTTACTTTAATTAAATCAGTTGAAGATGAAGACAAGAGTAAGAGTATGTGTTTTTTCAAAGGTATTGCTCCGATTGTAGACAAGTATAGTGACGACGATTATGTTGAATTCCAATATGAAGTCATTAAAGTTATGAGAAATTTAACTCGGAGAAATCAAGCGGCCATGCAGCAGCAAAATTACAATATTAATCGAGGCTACACTACGGCTACACCCGACTACAGGATACACGAATATCAACCAACACAACCCATTCCATCGACATCCAGGATGCCCTATGAATATCAACCAACACAACCCATTCCATCGACATCCAGGATGCCCTATGAATATCAGCCAACACAACTCATTCCATCCACATCCAGGATGCCTCAAGAACTCATGCAGCAAGATGATTCCCAATCTTCAATTATTACTGAATTAAGTTCAATCACATCGCCTGATTACGATTTCGATTTTTCTAAAACTCCTTAATTTCTTTTTTGAGTATAATAAAACTATTACTACCTACTAAATTTTGTTTTAATTAATACAGGTAATCCCCTTTTCTACAGGGTGCATTTTTAATCATGGGCAATATTTTTATCTAAGGCTCTACTCACGATACTGATTGCATTAGGGCTGATAATTCGTAAATTAAAAATATTTTTAATGCAAGTTTGGAAAACGTTAAAAATGTTTTAAGTCACATTGCAAAGGCATAATGTTGCAAATAAACACTAAAAGTAATGAAAAAAATACTTCATAAAACCTCAATAAGTCTTGACGTATCAAAATTTTAAAGCGCAGTACAACGCGTAACGAAAAGTAAACAAAGATCAAATAATAATAATAACTAGGTACCTAGTTTGCTGCCGGGCGGCGGCGGCGGCGGCGGCGGCGCGAGCGACGCAAGCCGCCCTCTCTCCGTCCCGTTTCTTCACGCAAAAATACGAATATGTTTTTGAGTTGCGTAATACAATCAGTATCGTGAGTAGAGCCTTAGATTAAAATATTGCTCATGACTAAAATTGCACCCTGTATAATTTGAAATTGAACACTTCTTTAACATACCTTAGCGTAACGGCTAATCTCTCTGCCGGGGAAATAGATTTACGCATGTCAGTATCCTCGTGTCTTATTTTATCATATATGGCTGTTAATAATAGTTGAAAGGTTTCTTTCTTCATCCGAAAATAATTGTAAAATTTAGTTTCATCTTCTTCCAATTGCGTAAAAAGAGTTTGAAATGCACCATATTTTTCCCTTTCCAATAATATAGGATGCACCCACGATGACCTTTTACGTTTTTCTATTTCTTTTTGTTTCTTCTTGTACAAATAGTAGGTCAATACGAGTTTTTTTTCTTATTATTCGACATTTCACACGTGTGTAATCTCTGACTGCCAGTTCAAAACTAACGCATATAGACGGCAGTCCATCCATCCGGTAAAAAAAATATGTATACAAGGATAGCCGTTTATTGACGGTCCGTTATCCGGTGAAAAAAACGGACGTCTACAAGCGCTCTAAGCGGCCTTATTACATTCCCACTGCAGGGACACAGGTCCCCTCCCTGAGAGGGAATATAATTAACCATGCAGGTTCAGTCCGGATTGGTGATGTCACAGTCATGTCGAATATGAAGCATCACATCTGCACATTCTGTTAGCATTATATAAAGTACAACTATCAACAAACAACTGAACATATGCGATAACACTATTTAGTTTGACTACGTTAAATAATTACATTTATTTCTTTATGTTTTTGAATAGGTACGCCCAGCGTATCACCATATACACTTGGAATTTTTTTAACAAGTAAATCATGCAGTCTCTGAGAGACTCTGTCTGTCTCTGAGAACGGCTGGAATGATTTCAGGTGGGGATCATGACCCTCGTGACGATCACCCCGCATCAGTGACCGTGCCAACTTACATTGTACAAAAATGTTACAATATAGAAATATCGGATACTAACCGTTTGAGGCGCGCGGGACCCACAATTGAAAGAATCATTTTCATCTTCCAATCTTCGCCTTCCTATTGTATGGCAGTGGGCCGTTGCTATTCCGCAATTAATGCACAGGTTCATGATGCCGTGCCAGTCGTCAAATAAGCAATAAACAGATCCGGTTTTCCAGCACGGTGGCAGGATATGTAACGGTGTCAATTGTTCAAGCGAGGGTCAGTCAGAATGCAATCAATTTCGGAGTCCAGTATTCGATTAGAGGTCTTATGAAAAAATAAATCCTCAGAAATACAGAAAACAATACATTGACTTGCGCAAAAATCCGAAAAGCGAATGACATTAATGACATGACATTGCAACCGTGACAATTGACAGACGTTGACATTGACATTTGCCGTTTACTAGTGCAATCCATTATGCAGTCGATTTTATCGATTATTTATTTCTTTTAATGTTTTTTAATGGCGATTACGTTAAAAATCAATTAGTTTCCAGATTTTAACATTTTATATTGATTTTAATACCTAAAAAGTCATTTGTACTTAAACAATGGAGTTTTATTTAATTATTTGTATCGGCATCGATTTCCACTAAATCGATCATATTCTTAGGGTGCGCTTTATTGATCGAATACCAGCATTTGTAAAGTTAGTGACGTATAATAAAATAAGTGTTGTAACGGTTTACAAAGGTGGTTTAAAACAAAAAAATAGAAATCTACTTATTTTCTACACTTGGCCATTGTAAATGAGGCTCAAAAAAATCAAGGTTAAACAAGTTGAAATCTTGCTTGATTGAAAAAAATATGACTGAATTATTCAAGAAAATGTCAAAATCAACAATTGGCGATTTTTTGTCACAATAAAGCTACAATGATTAAACGTCTATCAATTCGAATGTGTTGAATTTAATATGTTTACTTTATACCTGTCGAGACATAGTCAGCTCTATCAAGTTACTTTATCAATATCACTCATTACAATTAGTTAATCTCAAAAAGATTTTTATTAAATATATAATAAACCTATTTAATACAATAATTATAAAATAATTGATACAATATGTTTCTTAATTCATTCGATCACTACAACTTTATATGAACAAACGCGCGCTTTTTTGATTGAAAGGTTAGTTGTAACTTCGTAAACAATATTTGGCGTCGTTCGAGTCCCAACATGTTTGAAGAGTTCATTTCGATTCGCCATTTAGCCCGCGCGCTGCTTTTACGCAAAGTGCTTTAGAGCTTAAAATAATTGTACCTACCTATGGTTTTAAAATCGTTGCACTGCAGTGTTAGTGAGAGTGAAACTCTAAATGGAAGATTCTGAGGTGATGGATTTACTAAGAGCCTGGGGCAGCGTTGCCAGATGTACGATTTAAATCGTATTCATACGATTTTTTACATTTATTTTGCATGTACGATAAAGGGGCAGAAATCGTACGTAAACATACGACTTTTTTAGATTTCATACAACCAAAGTACTAATACCAATATAGCACGTCACTATTTATTATTTTACTGACTAAGTACCAACCCTTCACATCACTAGTTAGTTAGATTTGTCTATGGTTAGGGAATTTCCCTTACATCCCAATGTTATATGTTACGTTACTCGGAAGTCGGAAGTTTTTCATTCAATATTTAGTTATTTGAAGTTAAAGTGTGAAAGTTCTTAATCATGGAGGATGAAGATTCAACATCTAATCCAGGCCCAAACTCAAACTCAAAACTCAAACTCAAACCATTTATTTCAATTAAACCATTTACAGGCACTTTTGAATTGTCAAGAAATCGGTCAGTCAGAAAATATGAAGCTAGTTGCCCATTCCAAAGCGTAGGTACCTATGGAGAAGAAACTCCATGGACACTCTTTTAAATTATATTTTTACAAAAATATTAGTTACATCATTAATGTTGAATTTACAATTAAATGTGAGAACGATGTTAAAAGGAACGCGTACGCGCTAAAAGCGTCCAGAGTACAGCAAATAGTAAGAAAACAAGAATCCAAAAATAAAATAATTAAAAATAAGCCGAGGCAGCTGAGTGATGCCAGCCCCAACTGACGGCGCCCGTTCACGGACATGACGCATAGATCAGCACCAATCAGCTCAACCATTTTGAAGGGAGCTAAATGATCCAACACACACGCCACCATCAGCAAGACGTTTGTGTGAGCATGACATACTATCAGCCGCCAGGGCATATTAAAGTC
Source organism: Mesoligia furuncula (assembly GCA_916614155.1). Lineage (NCBI taxonomy): Eukaryota > Metazoa > Arthropoda > Insecta > Lepidoptera > Noctuidae > Mesoligia > Mesoligia furuncula. Next base: position 10,928,117 of record OU744795.1, read on the forward strand.
AATGAAAGACATACCCGGTAAATGGTAATGGTACCCGGTAATGCAATTATATAATACAAAGGAAATTGAGTTTATACAATGCAAAGATAGTCTTAGAATCTTCAGCAGCTCCAACAGTATTTTCAAGTGTTAATCAATTAGTTGTGGTTGTGGTGGAGCAGGACCAGCATTGAGCTAGGCATTTTTATCCGCGATGTAATCCCCTAACTTATAATATGCCTGACTGCATAGTGTGCGTTTTATACAAGACTTGAATTTTGTCTCATTCAGTTGAAGAATGTGGGGAGGTATTTTATTATAACATTTTAAACAGTACCCCATAAAAGATGAGTCTACTTTAGCCAGTCTGAAACCTGGTTGAACTAATAGGTTTAAGTCGCCCTTGTCCTGGAACTCCAAAAAAGACTCTGGCGAAACGGAATGAGTTATCCAAGGATCAAAAGGAAAAACACAGAGCTCGGAAATACCGCTCCGATTGGGAAAATCTTGAAGTTTTCAAGCATTGGCTGAAACCCGGCAAAAGTGAATACAAAGCAAAATGTATTGTATGTGATTGTGAGTTATTATCAGAGTAACCATACTCTGATAAAACTCCATTCCACTAGGCAGAAACACCTCAAAGCTCTGTCTAATGCTAAAATTGCAAACAAGCAACGTAATTTGATGAGAAATTGTGTCACAGAAAATTCTGTTGGAAAAAATAAATTGGAATCTAAAATAGAACTAAAGCTATCAGCTTATATCGCCGAACACAATATTTCTTACAATTCTATCGATCATCTGACTGATATTATCAATGATATATTGCATGACTTTGATGTCAAACAAAAAATAATTTACGGAAAAAAACTTGTACGAAGTTTCAGAAAACTAGAAGTTAATGTGTTTTTTTTTTGTTTCAGGATAGAGCCCTTGGAATTATTCAAAAATTTAAATGTGAACATCAGAAAAAAAAATTAAAAGATTAAATGAAAAAGTGAGAAGACAGAGTAAGAAAATCGCAGATTTTAAAATTGTAATGAAAGATTTAAAATCCAAAAATTTTGTGAATGATGATCATGCAGCTGTGTTGGAGTAGTGTGCAGGCCCCAAAGATTTTCTAAAAAGACAAATTGCGAAATCGGTAGGAAAGCCTTTGGAAAAACAATACATCGAAGAAATTCGAAAATTCGTATTGACGCTCCACTTTTTGTCTCCAAAGGCCTATAATTTTGTTCGTCGTACGTACAATTCCTGTTTGCCACATCCAAGAACTTTAAGTAGGTGGTACCAAAATGTAAAAGCTGAACCTGGGTTTTGTACAGAGGCTTTTAATGCTTTGAAACTCAAAGCTCAAACAAGTGAGATGCCAGTGATATGTGCCATGGTTTTGGATGAAATGGCTATTAGAAAGTCTCTTTGCTGGGATCCTCAAACTAAAACTTACTATGGAAGAGTTAACATAGGCATTGATTGCGATATGGACTCACTAGAAGTAGCCAATGAGTGTCTTGTGTTACTGCTGGCCTGTATAAACGGTAGTTGGAAGTTGCCTGTGGTGATACTTTTTCATAACGGCTTTGTCTGGGGAACAAAAAGCAGTACTAGTTGAAACATGCATCCATAAATGTGAAGAAGTCGGCGTCAAAGTTGTAAGCTTGACATGCGATGGTCAAATTTTAGCATGTTTTCAGCATTAGGATGTGATTCCAATTCAGGCCAGGTGACTTTTACTTACAGTAACAGCATCATACACGCTTTCATTGATCCCTGTCATGCTATCAAACTAGTCCGAAATGCTTTCGGTGAATTGAGGGTGTTTTACGATATGAATGGCAGGAAAATAGATTACATCTACCTGGAACAACTACAAAATTTGCAGGAAGCCGCAGGACTGCACATGGCCACAAAATTAACAAAGGCCCACATACTGTATCAAAAACAAAAAATGAAGGTACGACTTGCCACGCAGCTTCTTAGCGACTCGGTGGCAGATGCCTTTGAGCATTGTGCTGATTTAAAAATCCCGGAATTTCAAGGAGGTGAAGGCACAATCAACTTCATTAGGTTGATAAACAGCATTTTTGACGTCCTAAACAGCCGATCAATTAGACCACCGGGGTGGAAAAAGGCTATATTTTCGGGAAATATTAGTCTGGTGGAAGCTTTATTCGAAGGTGCTATAGCGTACCTTCAGAATCTGATGCCGCCATCTGGGCAGAAACTCGTTGATTCCAGAAGAAGAACCGGCTTTGTAGGGCTTATTCTGGACATGATCAGTGCAATTCAATTGTATAAATATTTGATTGATGGTACCAAACTTTTACAGTACCTGCCATTGTACAAGGTCAGTCAGGACCACGTCGAGTTGTTTTTTTCTGCCATTCGAGCTCGAGGCGGCTTTAATAATAACCCCAATGCGGTTCAATTTAGGGCCGCTTTTAAAAGATTGTTAATAAGAGCTGAAATTAGGGATGCGGGCGTTGGCAACTGCGTTCCTCTGGAGCAAATTAACATACCTGCTCTAGTAAGACAAACCCAGTGACGGCCATCAATGAACTAACAAAAAGGAATTCATTTGTTGAATTGCCAGAGGATGATAGTGAGTTATTCGAAGAATTTATACACTGCATGTACAATAACTTACCCAACTACTCCGAAAGCGTAGTTACTTATATTGCCGGTTTTATATCGAGAAAGTTGGCTCGCTCTGTAAAATGTGATATTTGTGCAAATTTGTTATTCGGAGATGCCAATGCCTACCAAAAAAGCTTAATAACTTTGAAAAATAGGGGTGGATTGGTTTACCCGTCAAAAGACGTGACCAATATTCTAATTAAAATCGAAAAAATTCTTAAAGGTATTTTTCAAAAGCAGCTTCGGTCTGAACAGTATTATCTGCATGCGTTTCGATTTTTTTTTCATGGAACATTTTGATGAATCCAATTTGTTCAAATCGAACTGCGAACATGACACGACCCACAGACTTTTACTTATTAAATCTATAGTCCAAACGTACATACGAGGGCGGGTCAAAAAGTTCGCGGAATGGAGGGGTTGGAGAGGGGTGGGGGTATTTTTTTTACCTGTCACTTGTCAATTCAATACAACTAAGTATAAATACCAAGTTTCATTCCAATCGGTTCATTAACCTTTGAGATATCGCTGGATACACAAGTCAATCGGGAAGAAAACGTCAACTATGGAGAAAATTGAGTTTCGTGCCGTGATTAAGTTCCTCACTAAGCTAGGAAAACCACCACAAGTGATCATGGAAGAAATGTCATCTGTTTACGGGGACTCTTGCCCTGGAAAAACAATGATTTATAAGTGGCATAGTCTTTTCAAGCAAGGTTGGGAGTCGATTGAAGACGATGAGCGCTCAGGCCGACCGATTGAAGCGACGTCCTCAGACATTGTCGATAAAGTTGAAAACTTGTTCTGGAAGATGCCCGTTTAAAGAAGAAACAAATCGCAGAAATGGTTGGAGTACCATCTACAACCATTTTGAACATCCTCCATGATCATCTTGGCATGTCTAAGGTCAGTGTAAGATGGGTTCCGAGAATGCTCACACCGCTTCAGAAACAACAGCGCGTCGAGTGTTCGCGCGAGTTTTTGAGTCTGTGTAGTGAAAACAGGGATGAATTTATGAACCAAATTGTTACTGGAGACGAAACTTGGGTTCATCACTATGAACCTGAGTCAAAGCAGGAGTCTATGCAGTGGCACAAAAAAGGTGGAGCACCTCCGAAGAAGTTTAAAGTGTCGCAATCGGCCGGCAAGATTATGGCTACGGTCTTTTGGGATGCAGAGGGTATTTTATTGACCGATTATAAAGAAAATGGTGTCAGTATTACCGGAGAATATTACGCTACATTATTAGAAAAAATAAAAGACGCTATTAAGGAAAAAAGAAGGGGAAAGTGGACTCGAGGTGTGCTCCTTTTGCAAGACAATGCACCTGTTCACAAGAGTCATGTTGCGATGGCTGTCCTACACAGATGCGGGTTCGGAACACTGAACCACCCTCCCTATAGTCCAGATTTAGCCCCATCAGATTATTATTTATTTCCAGATATGAAAAAAGAGCTTCGAGGAAAAAGATTTACCGATGATGAAGGAGTGAAGTCGGCTATTTCTACGTATTTTGAAGGCCTAGACAAAAAAATTTTTTTTGAAGGTATTAATAAACTTTATGAAAGATCTGAGAAGTGTATTAGGCTTAAGGGAGAATATATCGAAAAGGAAAAATAAATTTGGTTTTAATTTCGCGCCCCTTCCTCTCCATTCCGCGAACTTTTAGACCTCCCCTCGTAGATCTGAGGTTTAAATACTATGGAAAGAAGACCACAGAAAAGATTTCGTTTCGCAATTACTTTAACAAAATCATATTATTCCGTAATGAGTAAATGGCATTGAGGGTTCAACGTGCTCTTATTTGATTAATGTGTATATTTTTATATAATGTGTATTTTTAGAACTTGATTATGACTGGAATCGACGGCTTTTAGTATTTTTATTAATCTATGTAAAATGGTAATTTTCGTTTTATTATGAATGATCGACCCAAGTAGTATAAATAAAAATAAAATATTAATAAGTAAATTAATTAATAAAAATAAGTAGTTCGAAAAACGAGAAAAAAAATCTGTATTTAGTATTTATTTATTCTTTGCATTGGTAATTAAAGACCTTAAGTGGTAATGCTGATCAGTAATAGTGATGCTCTATTAAGGCTCCTACACATATGCCCGGCACAAGCCGCAGAAACTGGCACTTCCCGCACGAAACTCAATCTTAATTCCAAGCGCTAAGTAACCTTGAGCCGCGCGTGGCAAGCTGAGCCGACGGCACTGTGTAGGAGGCTTTATACTCGTAGCCACTAACCACCAGAGCGTGGTCGCCAGTTCGCTACTGTGGTTCTGGCCGCAATTTCGGTCGCATACTACGCCCACAGGAAAAAGCGAGCAATATACAGGCTACAGTGTTTATTCGTGATCGCCGCGGAGGTAACTGGGAATAAATGGGATAAACATACCATAGTAAAATTCGTTTTATTACGAACATAGACATCTACAGACTACGACACTCTGAGCGTGTGCGTTTTTATAGCTCGCATTACCACGTAAAAAAAACTGAAGAAAGCTAAAAGAAACTAATTTTAGAAAATTTTGAATTCTGCAAACATCGTGCAATTCAACTATCGATATTATTCATATTATAATGCGCGCAGCTTTACGGCAAGCCGCCATCTTTGTGACAGACTCACATTAGGTATGCACGTTTTTTTTGTAGGTATTTCATGTCCATTCTTTTTCCTTCGTCTGAGGTGTCGTGACACACTTTGAGTTAGATTATTAATGACATAAAATTAAGCATGCGCCGGTAAAAAAGGTTTCAATATATTCAAATGTATGATGCTTTTGAAATAAAACATAAATTACTGCCACTTTAATACAAAAACAATTATTTTACTATTTTAATTCATCATCATCATCTGCCTAGCCTTTTCCCAACTATGTTTGGGATCGGCTTCCAGTCTAACCGGATGCAGCTGAATACCAGTAATAATACCAATAATATCTTACTATTTTAATTGTGTCCCACTATTTCGGACGTAGTGGAAAATTACACCTTGTAACCGTATTTTCTCCACAAGTGAAAACTAAACTTCCAAAATCTTTGCACATTTATTTTCCTGGCAATATTATTCATCGATTCCGCCATTTTGTTGGGTTGGCAATCAGGCTGTCAAAATCATTCGTGTCTAAACTTGCAAAGCGTTACCGTATCTACGTGTAATTCATCCACTTTGTTTGAGGAATTTCTACTGGTAAGTTTTTGTTTTTGTTTATTTTGTTATTGTTGATTAAAATTAAATGATCGTAAAAATGATTAATTGAATTACTTGCAGCATTCATTGTTCTATTGTTTAATTACACGCAATTTTAGATTGGAAGACATAAAAACGTTACGTTACGAAATGTAAATGTAAAGGCGAGTACATAAGCTAAACATGCATGACGTGTGAAATTTTATACGATATTTTTTTTATTGTGGTTGTCATTTTTTTATTTGGCTTTTTAATGCACTTATGCATATATTAATGCATTAATTTAAAAATTTGTTCAAGTAACTAACTTTTTCAACCGAATGTTACTAGCTAATGAAATATCACTAATCTAATGCTTTTCTTTGGGCTGGTTGAATGCGGGATATTGCTATATTGTATAATATAATGCTTGGTAAGGGATTATTATTATTTTGTGCAATATAAAGTGTTACCTATGTTACGTCGCCTATAATATGGCAGTTTTTTGAATGCAACCTGTACATTTACACTCCAGATAATAGCATCTCGAGTGTAATGTGTGTCTGTCTGCGTGTGTGTGTGTGTGTGTAGTCAATAGTGACTACAGCATTTATATACATATACTATATTTTTAGGTAAATTAAAATGCCCCTTACAAATGCTGAAAAGCAAAGGAGATACCGGGAAAATTTAAAAAATAACCCCGAAAAAAAGGAAGAGATAAGGAAAAAAATCTTGATAGAATTAAAAAAATAACCAAAAAAATAGGTGACATGACCGAAGATGAAAAAAAGGCAAAAAGGGAATTTGGCGTCAACAGAAAAAAAATGAAAAGTCCGAAAAAATTAAAGCACATAAGAAACAAACAAAATGCCAATTAAGTATTATTTTAAAGAAAGTACGTATGATATATAAAGGTTCTTTAAAATCCGTTGAAAACCTTAAAAAAAACCTCGGAAACGTTACGAAAACGTAATTTTTGCTTAAAAACCCGATTAGAAGCTAAACTCAAAGAAAAAAGCAAAGAAATTGATATGTTAAAGTGCAGAAATGAAGTACTCGAAACAATGATTAAAAAAATATACGCAACAAGCAATTCTATTAAAAAAGGCGTATCAGAAATGTTGTAACTTTACAAGCGCAAAATCACAACATGGAATCAAAAAGATACGTTGCTGACTGTCTCGGCATTGTTAAAATACAAAAGCACAAGAAAAAAGGAGTAACAAAAAATAAAAGAATATCAAAAAAAAAGACAAGTTTTCTTTGTCAGGGATGATGTTAGCCGAATAACGGCGGAGAAGAGAGAATGCAGAACAAAAAACAAACAAAAACAACAAATACGATATTTGACGGACACCTTGAGAAATTTGTACGAAATTTACAAAGTAGAAGGTGGTCAACAATCTTTTTCCACATTTCATAAATACAAACCCTTTTTTGTTCCATCGCCTACATTGAATAGCAGGAACACGTGCTTGTGCATTAAGCACAGCAACATAGGCTACCTTCGTCCAAGCGGGCGTGGTATTGCTGGTGGAAACCTATTTTAAATACTTATACGACCTAAAGACCTGTAAATTCGGTAATCATCCATAACTGTTGGAAATTACCCCAAATAAAACAGCATCCAGTCAAAACATCCCCCTGGAGTTTTCATTTCCGCCGGAACGAGTGACGTCATCGACTTGGGAGTCAACGACACCCCTTTACAAACTGGCGCCCAACGTGGGGCCCGACTGCAAGCCGAAGTACATAACCCGCTCCGGCCGTCTCACTACGACTACAGTGAAAAGGAGGAATGCGGAGATGTCTGTCAGCCTGTCCGACGCGCAGTTTGAAGCACTTCTGACTAGAACCATGTCTTCCAGGTGACCTGGAAGACATGGTTCCTTTGCCTCGTGTAACGCCCAATATGATGGAGTAAGGAATCCGGAAGTGTTGGAAGCATTTTTGGCAGCGACAAGTGTTTTCAAGGAAATAGAAAATATAAGTGATTCAGAGGCTCTTACTGGAGTACCACTTGTATTAAAAGGAGAAGCTGCAGTATGGTGGCAGGGAGTGAAACAGCAAGTCACCACCTGGGATGACTTCAAGGAGCGCCTCAGTCACGCTTTTGCCCCTAAAAAGCCCGCGTATATAATCTATCAAGAGATAGTACAAGTCACGCAGGAGTTCGCAATGCCTACTGAGACCTTCATTGCTCATAAACGGATGTTGATTGCTCAGCTCCCGGGACCTGCGCCCACTGAGACACAACAGCTTGATATGGGTATGGACAGCTGAAGCACAGAATCCAGGAGAAAGTTCCGCGACATTCCATCACCACCTTTGATGAGCTACTGACAGCAGCGCGAGCAATTGAGCAATTATGGAGCAGCAGATCAAAAGAAGGAGATCCTGAAAAGTCTAATAAGAAGACCAAACAATCAAAAATAAAATGTGGATTTTGTCATTTCCCAGGACACAGCACAGAACAGTGCCGAAAATTGAAAAAGAAGGAGAAGGAATTGGGTAGTGTGGAACGGGATCCAGGTTCACGAGCACAGATAAAAGGTGCCTGGGTACCGTCACCGACAACACCTGCAGTATCTTGCTACGGATGCGGTGCGCCTGGCGTTGTTCGTACCAGTTGCCCAACGCGTTCAACAAAGAAGCGGGAGTCCGCCAAGACTGAAGTGGTTGGCCTAAGTTTCTGCCCAATCAACCTTCAATACGATATCAAAATGAGGTCCATTGTATTTATTGAGGTCAATGGGATAAAGGGCACAGGATATATAGATACATGTGCGAAAGCTAGTGTAGCATCGTACCAACTGTACCAAGAACTAGTAAGGAAAGGCAACAAGTTTGAAGAGGAAATGGTTCGTGTCACCTTGGCGACGGGGTCGGGAAAAGACAACGCGTCTTGTCAACCACAGCCGCTGTAATGCTGGAAGGGCGTACTTTTCTTACTCGCTTCATTGTGCTTCCCGAGGCGAGAGACAACCGTACCCTGCTGGGGGTCGCCTTCCTACAGCAAGCCAAAATGGTCTTGGACCTGGGACAATTTACATGGAAATACCTAGACAATGACCATACAACATTTGAAATGTACGAAGAAGACTTCGTGCACTTTGAAAGTAGTGCCGTGAGTGTGATAAGTTGGCCGAAAACCGCCGATACAGCTGGGACGGCGTCACAAGAGGTTGGCTTACCTGAAGGCACCGGCTTTAAGTTGATACCGCTGGAGCTTTCACCACTAAAGCGAAGTCGAGAGATATTCGACGGATACATGCCTGCTTTCGCAGAATATATGATGAAGGATGCCGAGGAAAACATTACAAAAGCGGACATCAAACTTTCTCCCCACTCTTAGCAGCTGTTTACTAATGATACCAATATTGAAATAGGTTGTTTGGATGTTGAAATAAATAAATTATTAGTAGATTACCAAGATGTTTTCACTGGTAATAACCAACCATCTTTGCTTGGGGAACACTGTATTGTTACCAAGAGCGATGTTCCCATAGCAGTGCCTCCTTATCGATTATCACCAAGTAAGAAAGAAATTCTAAAAAACGAACTAGAAGATATGCTAAAGAAAGAAGTAATTGAATGGAGATATTCGGGTATGCGTCGACTATCGACGCCTAAATGCTATAACAGTACCCGATACTTACCCTATTCCTCGAATAGATGACTTACTCCACGCTGCGAAGCCCACTACTTTTATGACGTCATTAGACCTCAAGGCAGGATATTGGCAAATTAGAATAAGGAAAGAAGATGAAGAGAAAACTGCGTTCATAACACCTTTTGGGCTGTATAAATTCAAAAGGATGCCGTTCGGACTACGCAACGCGCCGGCTACATTTCAGAGATTACTTGACAGAATGCGTGTTACGTTAGAACACGTGAATATGTTGGCTTATTTGGACGATCTGCTTCTGTTTTCCACTACGTTTGAAAGCCATCTCTCCGACCTAAAAGATGTATTACAACGAATGAGAGAATACAACATTACTGTGAACAAAGACAAGTGTAGATTCTTCTGTTTATCGATCAAATACTTGGGACACATCATCACACCTGAAAAACTGAAAACCGAAGCAATTCTGACGAGGCCGACTCCTAAGAACCTTCAACAACTCATCTCATTTCTCCAAATGTGTTCATGGTATCGTCGATTTATACCAAATTTCTCTGCCATAGCACAGCCGCTCACCAAATTAACGAAGAAAAAGGCTACTTGGATATGGGAAAAGGAACAAGAAGATGCCTATTCTACACTGAAAACTTGTTTGTCTACAGCCCCTGTATTGCGACAGGCGGATGAAACAAAACCATATATTATAAAAACGGATGCCAGCAGTTACGCACTCGGAGCTGTTCTCGTCCAGGGGGAGAAGGACGAGGAACATCCAGTAGAATATGCGAGCAGATTGCTCACATCAGCAGAAAGAAACTACTCTACTACTGAGCGCGAAGCTTTAGCCGTCGTGTGGGCGTTGAACAAATTTCGAGCTTACATCGATGGTTCACCCGTGACTCTAATAACTGACCATCAAGCCCTGAAGTGGTTGATGAATTTGAAATCTCCTACAGGCCGTCTAGCCCGATGGGCACTACAACTTCAAGCCTTCAATCTTGATATCAACTATCAGCCGGGTCAATTTAATACTGTGGCTGACGCGTTATCTCGACCACCATGTTGTGAGGAGTCTTCTGCTTGTGCCTTATGTGCAGTAGAAATAGATATGCCTACAAGAAGTAGCAAAGAAATTCGAGAAGAACAAATAAAGGATAACAAAATCAAGAAAATAATAGACGCCTTAGAAGAATCAAACGGCAACAAGGAAGCCGTCTATTGGAGTAACAAAGGTTACCTAATGAATAATGGTATGCTATACCGGTTACATCCTGACACGGAAGTAGATGATGCACAACTCGTAGTACCTTGTCATGAGTGGCAAAATGTTCTCAGTGCTTACCATAACGATCCCTTAGCAGGACATTACGGTGCTGAGAAGACATTCAAGAAAATTGCCAATAGATACTACTGGAGTGGAATGCGTAGATAGATTCGCAAGTTATGTAAAGAATTGTTTAGAATGCCAACGATATAAACCTTCTAACCAGAAACCGGCGGGACTTTTGCAAACTACTTCTATGAGCCAACGATTTGAAGTAGTATCCTTTGATTTGTTTGGACCTCTTCCACCCACTGAAGATGGTAAGACTTGGATATTGATAGTGGAAGATGTGGCTTCACGATGGGTAGAACTATTTGCCCTATCCTCGGCAACCGCAGAAAACTGCGCTGTGACTCTCATCAACGAGGTGTTCCTAAGATATGGGGTGCCTAGACGTCTAATTAGTGATAAAAGTACCCAGTTTGTGAGCGCTGTAATGCAACAGGTTACTTACAGCCTCAACATAAAACATAATTTTACGCCGTTATATCACCCGGACTCCAACCATGTGGAACGACGAAACCGAGACTTAAAGACACAGTTGGCCATATTGGTGCAAGGCGGAGAACATAACCAATGGTCTGAGTTGCTACCGGTCATCAGATTTACAATGAATAGAGCTCATTGTTCTGCCACAGATAGAACTCCAGCCTACATAACGTTTGGAAGAGAACTACGATCCCCACGGGATAATGAAGTCGATTTCAAAAACATAATGATATCTGAAAACTTAATACCGGAGATCACCCCGTCCCTAATACAGTTGGCCGAGACCCTACTGAAAGCGAGAGAAGTACAGGAAATGAAGGAAGAGATTCGTAAAAAGTATGTTGATTACCTTAGACGGAAACTTCCACTGTACCAAACAGGAGACATGGTACTTGTTAACCTGCATCCTGTTAGTAAAGCAGCACAGGGCGTAACAGCTAAGTTTGCACCCCGCAGAGACGGGCCCTATATAATTAAAGAAAAACATGGACCCGCATCTTTTAAGTTGGCTAGTCCTGCTGATCCTGAAACATCAGTTGGACTTTATAATGCATCCGCTTTAACTCCATACAAGATGCGACTCTCACACTACTGTGCCAGAGCCTGTTGAACCCCTTCGCAGAAGATGACGACCCAGGAAGAAAGTGGACGACAACAAGTCATCCTCACCTACCCGACGAGGACGGGGACGTCCTAGGAAACAATAACTCCTCTCAATCCTGTCCCTCTCTGACTGAGGACTGAGGGGACTGAGGGGGAGATTGTACCACATCTAATCACTATAAACGTTGTTATTCATGGACCTTACCACTAAGCGCCACCTATGTATAAAGCTGTGAACTGTTATTGATTATGAATACTTAATGGGAACGTAAGTAGCAGCTAAGTGTAGCAAACTCAAGTTGTCACTTTAATTGATTGCCTTGTAAATAGTTCACAATGTTGCTAATAGATGTCTCTGATCGTTTACGTCATCTTTGTGAATCGCGGTGTCAAGAGTCTCCGAGGGTTAATGACCCTCGCTACAACCTTTGATTTAAGTGACTTCTAACCAGGTGCACATACGAGCTACATCCTGCTGGAATAGACACTTTAAGGAAACCTTGATACCACAAGGTTCAGAATCTCAATATTCACAAGTTTCAAGAGCGCAAAATAACATACTCATAAATTCTCCTACCCCGTCGGTAATCATACATAGTGACATACCAATACCAGCTCAAAAATTTACTGAAACAGAAAACAATAATGATGAGTCCTCAATATCTTTACAAAACTTTGAAGTAATTACTGAAAAGCACACTGAAATAGGACATATCAAGCCAGCGCCCCAGGTATTTATGACGGAAAATAAAATGGTTCCTCCATCCGTACAGAATGCGACTATTAGTGATGTGATTGGCGTAGATGAAGTGCAAGCTATAATATTAAAAAAACTCGATCAAGTGCAAGAAGATCTCAGTACACTGGTTGGCGAATTTAAAATTATTACTGAAAACCAGCATACACTTTTTCAGAATCAAAATAATATGCTGTTAAAACTTGCGGAAAACCAAACGCAATTGGAAGAATTTATAAAGCAGTCTTGTACTTCAAAAGAACATGACAACATGCCTGACGTAAAGCCCATTAGTAACAAGAAAGAGTTACAAGAATTAGAACTTTCATTAACAGATCCTAATTTTAAAGGAAGGTTTAAAAATAAAATAGAGGTTGTCTGTAGTAAGGGCAAAGATAGGGGAATTAATAACGCTTATGCTCTGATTGACGTCCTTTTTCAAAGAAGCTTTTTATGCCAATGTTCTTGGGCTGGTGGATTCAGAACAGGGGAGGCGAAAATTTGTCTCAAAAGTTTTACAAATATATTTGATTTATTTTTCTCAGTTCTTCACGAATCAGACTCTGGCTTTAAAAAACCAGATTGTGAGAAGTTTATAAAAACAATTTTAAAAAATTCTCGTCAACGGTGTGTGAGTCAGAAATTAAGAATGTCGACAATGAGACATCGACAAAAAGAAAAAAAAATAACCTCTACATCCCCTTCTAAAGTCTCAATTTGCGACGAACTGCTAGGCCAACCAAAAGCCAATTGTGAAATGATTAGAAAACAAACCACAAGTACTTTATGTGAAGGGTCAAATTCCATGAAGCTACCATATGAACCTCTTGCGGGGCAATCAGAAGAAGAATCAGAAGAAGGTTATCAATTGTGCTAAGAATTTGTTTTTTTTTAGATTTTTAGTTATAAGTTGAATTATGAATCACCAATGAGTACAAAATGATTAAAACAATAAATGTTATTGCCTTTATTTCTTTAAGTTTTATTTCACATCGTATGTAATAAAGGTATAAAAAATAATTCTGAGTTGTGCTCAATTTTAACTAATTTGCATTTCACATTAGAAACTTCACAAATTATTTTAATTTTAACATAATCGTTACAATTGACTTTGTAAATATACAGAAATGAAGACTTTAGAGGTTCGTCAAACACGGCATGAATATTTTCAAAACGATATCCATGAATTGAAATATTGCCTTTATTAGAATTTTCGGTTTTGCTACAAATTGACTGCAATTCAATAACATAGCCATCTTCACTTAAAAACGGCTTCCAAATTGGATGGTTTATTATCTCCTGCATATATACCTAGAAAAAAGAATAAAAAGTAAGCATTAATAGTTAAAATATAACAAGAGATTAAGAAATTAAATAAATACGAAAATAAAGAATATATTAATATTTTTTAATATTTTATAATAAAACTAGGTACAACTGTAATTATTATCTTTAAAACGAATTTGAAAAAGATTCTGCAATAACTTTTCAAAATGACTAAAAAACTTTTTACAAAAAAAATTAACCGACCTCAAAAAAAGTGCAAAATAACTATAATTTCGGAAGTCGGTGTTCTCTTCGTTATTTAACACCGACTTCCGAAATTAAAGTAAGTAAGAATTAAAGTAATAAAAAAAGAAGAGAGAATCAATTTGACGTCCAGGTTTTACTCTTTTATTAGTAATAAAACAAACGGAATTCCAAATAAAAGAACCATGACGCAAATTAAGGGTTTATCACATTATACACTATAATAATAAATAAATAAAATAATAACTTAACTAACTTACCTATCACCAGTGGAGGTAACCAGGGCATTTCAAAAATACTACAAAGTATTGGCCAAAATTGTTGTCGCGAGCTTTTGTAAAGCGGCAAACCATCAATATTGATATTAAGTGAAATATTATTTGGTAAAGGAACAACGTCGTGTTCAAAAACCTTTGCCAGTACTTTTTGTAAGCCATTGTGCCAATAGTGTCCAGTCCCCAATGCAACAATCTGTACTTCTTGTTTGAGTGTTTGAAAAAGTGTGCGGGCATCCTTAGGTAACATGTGTTTGATTCTTTTATTCAAAATCACAGAAAGTGCATTATACGCTGAGAGCGATATGTTATATTTGATGGCCCATATTTTAATTTCTTCCCGCAACTCTAAATCTTTTTCATAATCCATTTTGTCGACGTCCGATTCATTTTCCCATTCATCACTAGATGCACTATTATTTGAAAAATCTATCTCTTCAAAGACTTCAGAAATAATATTATTTTTTGGTAGTACGGAACCATCAAATAAATTATTAATTTCCGATCTCGTAGAATCTTGTACCGATTTTCGTATACACTCTGGCTTTTGTACTAACTCAGAGTATGTTTTATGCACTTTTTTTCGGTATTCCCCACTTCTTTTGAATCTCTTCCATTTATTTATATCCATTTTTTAAATTAACTTCAAATATAAATTAAGTTTTAGGTAATCAGTTTTACGATGCTCTTAAAAAGTAAGTCTTAAGACTTTTGCAAAAGCAAATGATCTTATGAAAGTCTTCCAATATTCTTCTACTCTTTAATGTCTCTTAGATAAGACAATTTACACTTATGATTGGTTGGAGTTAGAGAAGTTGCATACAAAGCTTTAGTAAGAGCAGAAGTCTAATAAAACACTTACTGCAGACTCTGATAACAACAAATATACTTGAAAGATGCTTTTTTAAGTGTAAATAATGATCAAGAACAATTACTCTTAAAAAATGCTATAATAAATCTTTTGTTCTGAGAAATGTTTTATAAAGATTTCTTATATAAACCTTAAAGAGTTCTTAACAAGTGTGACTGTCCTCATAGCCCAAACTGTCTTAAAAAATGTCTTTAAAAGACAGGCTATCTTAGTCACGACACATATAAGCCTTTTATAATACCTAAGTTCTTATATAAGTTCATTCTTATGGCTATTTTGCTAGCTGGGAAATCGGCTTACCCAAGAGGTAATGCTAAATTTTTTGCGCAACGATTTGCCTCTATTGTTGGAAGACGTCCCTTTGTTAACAAGGCGAAACATGTACTTCCAGTTAGATGGAGCCCCGGGACACTACGCGATATCTGTTAGACAGTACCTAAACGAAAACTACCAAAGGTGGATCGGCAGGGGTGGTCCAGTGGCATGGCTCCCAAGATCTCCAGACTTAACGCCACTGGATTATTATTATTGGGGCTACATGAAACAAAAAGTTTACGCTGTGCCGATAACTTCAAGAGAGCAATTAAAAGAAAGGATCAATACAGCTGCGGCAGAGATTTCAGAAAACCATTCCGAAATAAGAAGGTCGACACAAAGGATATCATTTAGAGCTCTGGCGTGCATTACTGCTAATGGCAGTCATTTCGAAAACGTAATTAATTAATCATGTGTTTCTTTTTAATAAATAATAATTTGATTACAACTTTGTTTTTTTTTATTACATCTAATAAAAAAGTATCTAATGGATATTAAGACTTCTAACAGTGTCAATAGCGGCTTTAGTTAGCTTTGAAGACTTTGCTCTTTTTTACTGAGTATGGGAGTCAAATTTCAACTGACTGTACTTTTGCTTTTGTTTGAAATTAGTAGCAAACGTTGTTCTGAGCTATTGTAGGAAATATCATGTAGTTAATTAATAAATTAAAAAAATGTGATATAAACGGCATTTTTTAGATTTATTTTGAAAAAACTGAAAAGAAGAGTTTTTTTTTTTTCGAATTTTAATTTTAATTTTGTTTTTTATTTAATAAATGTTTTACTACATTTAAGTTATGTTTAATGATTTTAATTGATAAACTATGATGTCGGCTAGTCAGTAAAAAAAAATAATGGAAAAAGATGAACAAACTTAGGAAATATCGTAAAAAAAACTGCAGCATTACAAAAAAAAGAAATAAAATCATAAAAAAAAAACTAAAGCCGCTAAGTCACAAATATAAATGTAATTATTAATAATTTTGTACAAATATTCAAAAACGCCGGGCGGTCACTTAACCCTGGGACACATTGTATAAGTACAACATTAACATTTAATTTACAGAAAGTGGTAGCTTGCCAGAGGAAAGTGTGGACACTGCAGACTTAATAATGCTGTTAGACGATCTCTCCGACTCAGTAAACGCAAACTCACACAAAGAAGAGGGGACAATATACAGATCGGCAGTAACACCAAACTCGCCCCATTTAAAATTTTGGAACTCTACTTTGCCAATTTTAAAATCTATGAAATATGTAATTAATTATGCTAAAGAAACAACAGTGCCTTCTCTTACCAGCTAGGTGAAAACAATTGAAGGTTTTAAATCTATTATCAATTATTTATGGTCGCAAGGAATCAACTCAATACTATTAAGAAATATGAACCAAGACCACCTTGAAAGCTTTTTTGGAGCCATAAGAGCTCATCGCTATAGCAATATAATGACCAGCTCTAGAGCGTTTGAAAATGCATTTAAAACTTTATTAATAAATAATATCACATCCGCACACTCCCTACAGGGAAATTGTGAAAAGGATGACACTATTTGTCTGCAGTCTTTAACCCTTTGACCGCCAATGACGCTTTAAAGCGTTAATTACGATTTCACTCCAGACGCCGACGACTCTTTAAAGCGTCAATTTTTAGCCTTATGTTTGACATTAAAATACACAGTAATAAACACTATTTTACGTAGTTTTAGCAACAGATCACGCTTAAGCATAGACTAGGCCTTTATTCTTAATGCATAAAAATCTACAAAAATCCATATTTTAAGCAAAAAATGATATGAAAAACCAAAGACTACAATTTGAGTTTTAAAGCATTACACTGATCGACATTGACGACTTAAATCGTCACGTACTGACGTGACCATTCGCACAAAAATATAAATATAGGAGGTAGATGTAAAATAAAAATCCCCACTTAACAGGTGGAGATTTTTATCTCCACCTCATTTCTTGAATGTTTCCACAAGCAACTGTTAACTTCTTAATTGAATTGGTGCGTGTGTGCATTTTTAAATATGGACAAATAAAAAATCAGCCCGTTAAAAATAATATGTTTAATATAATATCGTCCACGTGGATCGACTGGCGCGTTATTATGGGGCCGATAATGCTCGGGACGAGCATGTCTTAGGAGGGGGCAGTGTTGCGCGCCACAATTAATGCCTAGTACATGGCGACAGTAGTTACCACTAGCGCCATCTAGTATCGAGTAGCGGAACTAGTAGTCAAGACCCTTCTAGAAATTTCGATGCGAGAACTTTCTAGAACATTCCCGAACTATCGACATCTGGTCGATCGGGGCCTGTATGTACTCGAACATTCTAGATGTTTCTACAATGGAAGGTTCTAGAACTAATATAGGAGGTAGATGTAAAATAAAAATCCCCACTTAACAGGTGGAGATTTTTATCTCCACCTCATTTCTTGAATGTTTCCACAAGCAACTGTTAACTTCTTAATTGAATTGGTGCGTGTGTGCATTTTTAAATATGGAAAAAAAATAGAGGTAAGTTGTTTTAATCATATTTTAGATATACCTAAGTACGTAATTGTCTAATGGATTCATAGGACTATGAACATTGTTTTTACTTATGGAGCATGTATCGTCCAAGTGTAGTATTTTATCCCTTTGTACTTCTTTCTGTCTTGTGTTAGAATGGGCCATTCTTTTAAAGAGGTATCAAGGTCATTCAGCGATTCTTTATTTTATACTGTGGGAACCAAATAGATGTAATTTTATCTATGTTTCATTTTTCGCTTACTTTTTTTCAGATTTAAAAAGATCGAGGGGATGGACGGCCTCGCCAAATATTCTTGAGGCCGATACTCAAGATCTTTATGAAGCATCAGTTGCAACTAAGCAGGCGGCAACAAATAATTCTAAATGTAAAGATTGTGAAAAATACAATTCAAGCGACAACCGAAATGAGCATTTTTCTCAATTATTATGTGAAGAATTTAGGTATACAGGGGGGACCCTGTATACCTAAATTCTTCACATAATAGCGCTGTGTTAAAATTTGTCCATCTATTTTAATGGGAATTAAAATAGATGGACAAATTTTAACACAGCGCTCAGTACGTCTAACTAAACATATCCAAGCAAAAAAAAACACCGATTAAAGTTATTATGTATTTTCTAATTAAGAATTTACATTCATTATTGTATCAATGAAATCCATATTTTTATTATAAGTCGCTATGACAACCCGATGACATGACAATGTAAAAAAGAAATATATGAGAAATGAATGAAGTTGAAACAAAGAGGCCACATATATAACACCTCCGTCCCAAATCGTCTAGTTGTTAAGTTCCGAAGGGTGTTCGGTGTTACTGTTCCTCTCTTGGTATTAATGTACCCAGCATCTGATCAACATGTCTTTTGCAAATCTGACCAGAATCAGTCTCTATTTGATAGTGCAATTTGCCTAATATCCTTGAAACGGTTCCGAATTCCCATTTAATTTGGTCGTCTGTGTAGCTGCGTATTTGCACTCTCTGCCCCAGAGTAAATGAGCGTACCCTTGCCTCATCAGTCGGCGGACGTTTTTCATCCCTCGTCCTCGCCTTGAAACGAACACTTAGGGTGTTTCTTATTTCCCTGCCAAACATGAGCTCATATGGGCTTTTATTTGTGTTGTTGCTCGGCGTCCTCCGTAGGCGTTCCTTAATAGCCAGCAGTTTGTCTTGTAGAGAGCCTGGCTCTGCCCTGATGCTATGTATTGCCTTTTTAATTGTTTGTACGTATCGCTCTGCCTGTCCGTTCGTGGCCGGATGGTAGGGGGCTGTGGTTTTGTGAACAACCCCGCTTTCTCTGAGGAATGATTCGAATTCATTTGAAAGTAATTGTCGGCCGTTGTCAGATACTAAAGTAAGCGGAAATCCAAATGTCACAAAAAGTTCTTTAAATTGGCGGATACACCATGAGCTTGTGGTAGTTTTCGTTTCTACAATTTCCACCCATTTTTTGAAAGCATCCACTATTATAAAGAAGGAATAACCCTTAATCGGCCCAGCAAAATCGACATGGATCCTTTGCCATGGGCCTGATGGTGTGTCCCAATGATGTAGTACTGCGCATGCAGGTTGATTTTGCTTTAATCGACATTCTCGACAACTTTTAACTATGTCTTCTATGTCTTGATCCAAATTTCTCCAGTATACGTATCCACGCGCCAGTAATTTCATTTTTACTATTCCAAGATGTCCTGTGTGTAGTTCTTCTAAAACCTGGTGTCTCAGGGTTGCCGGAATCATTACTCGACAGCCTGATAGTCGTGATTAATGGGTATAAGTCGGGAAGTGCTGGTATGTCATCCGGTATTCCGCAGGGCTCTATACTAGGACCTCTACTTTTTATTATATTCATTAACGACATAAATACATGCTTTAAATACACAAATTTTCTTTTATACGCTGATGATTTGAAATTATATAAAACCATAAAAAATGATACCGACTGTTCAGAACTTCAGAGCGATCTTAACCGACTCTCGGTATACTGTTCAGTTAACAAGTTAAATTTAAGTATACCCAAATGCCATATCATCACCTTCACTAAAAACAAAACTACAATAAAATATGATTATACTTTATGTGGTACTATACTAAAAAGAGTAACGAACCTTAGGGACCTGGGAATACTTTTTGACTGTAAATTACATTTAGATCTACATATAGAAAACATCATTACTAGAGCATTTAAAATGTATGGCTTCGTTATCAGAACAGCAACCGACTTTAGGCGCCCTCATACATTTTTACATCTGTATCGTTCACTCATTCGTTCTCAGCTTGAATATGCCTGTCTGATATGGGACCCGTTATATAATAAATATAAAATAGCCATTGAAAAAGTACAACGAAAATTCTTACGAACTATGCAATTCAGATGCCAACTACCACGCTTACCTTACGAAGACCTTTTAGCAATGTATAATTTACACACACTCGAGAAGAGACGAATGCTTCTGCAAGTAATGACACTGCATGACCTCTATCATAACAGGATAAATTGTATAGACCTTAATAATGATATTAAACTTGTAGTTCCTAGATCAATTCTTCGTCGTGGAGTGCGCGATTACCGATTGTTTGTTCAGGCTTCAAACCGGACAAACGCAGGTAAACGTGCACCCCTTCAGCGTCTCACGCAAATGTACAATAAGCATTTCATAGATATTGATATATTTATGCTAAATAAAAATGCTTTTCGAAGTAAAGTTATTAATGTACTGAACAACTTAGATATATCTAGTGGTTAATACTTATTTATTGGTTAGTAACGATTTAACATGTTTTGTAGAATGTAGCAACTAGCTTACCGATAAATCCGCATCATAGCATACTTCTTTGTTAATATGTGGAAAATGTTGTGGTTATTACATTGATTTTGTTTTATAAGTACGTTACTGATAAGTGTCATATTTAATGTAATATCGTTTTTTTTTCCAAATAAAATAAAATAAAATACTCGAGTTCCTTTTATAATGCAACCGTCTTGTAAGGTCAATTCATTGTCATTGTAGCCGTATCTTCTCACTGAAGTACCATTTTTTAAAGCTTCCAATAAATGGTTGTATTCATCATCACTTTCGGTATTTTCTGCAATTTTTATACGGTCGACGGCAATTGTGTTCATTTGATTTAATTGAAATGCGCAATGTACGTCAATTACGTTATTTGCTACTGTATCTACCGGAAATCTTGATAGATAATCCGCATTGCTATGATCATCCGATGTTCTGTATTCAATAGTGTAGTCAAAACCAGATAGAAAATGTGCATTGTGAAAGAGCCTCATTGTGCTCATCGCCGGTAAAGTTTTGTGTGGATTGAAAATCGTAGTTAATGGTTTATGGTCTGTAATAAGTATGAATTTTCTTCCGTAGCAGTAGTGAAAAAATTTCTTTAATCCCCAGAATAAGGACGTCGCTTCTTTGTCTATCTGACTGTATTTTTTTTCACTACTCGTCAATGAACGTGATGCAAAAGCAATAGGCCGATCAGATCCGTCCGATAATCGATGCGATAGAACTGCTCCAAGTCCAAAAGGTGAAGCATCTGTAGCGAGAACCAATGGTTTCTCTGGGTCAAAATGCATTAAAACTCTGTCACTGAGGATTTCCTGTTTAATTTTCTTGAAACTTTCATTACATTTGTGCGTCCATTCGTATTTAATGTCCTTCTTGAGTAAGTTATTAAGAGGGCTGGATATTGAAGCTAAATTCGATATGAACTTATTGTAATAATTAGCCATTCCTAGAAATGTCCGCAGTTCGTTGATGTTGCTGGGACGTTTTGTATCCAGAATAGCGTTTACCTTATTTCTATTTTTGTGCAGTCCGTTTTTATCAATGGTATGACCCAAGTATTAGATTCTCTCTTGAAAAAAATGACATTTGTCCTTATTGAGTTTCAAATTTTTGTCTTGTAATTTTTGTAATACCAAGCGTAGTCTTGAAAGAAGTTGTTCTTCTGAATGTCCTTGAATAATTATATCATCGAAAAAGCATTTCACTCCAGCTACTCCTTGGAGCAAACGATCCATAAATTTTTTCCATAAATTCGGGGCAACCTTGACGCCAAACATAAGTCTATTTACTTTGAACGTACCCTTATGGGTACTTAATGTTTGCATCATAGCGCTCTCCCCGTCCATCATCATGTTTAGATAAGCTTGACTGATATCAAGTGTGCAAAATATTTGACCTCCGTTCATCTCTACCAGAATGTCCTCTATGATCGGAATAGGGTATTGTTCATCCCTTATCACTTTATTTAAGGTGACTTTATAATCCGCGCATAAGCGTATACTGCCATTTGGTTTGACAATAGGAACCACTGGTGTTCCCCACTCAGAACTATCAACTTTTGTAATTACCCCTTGTTCGCAGAGTCGCACTATTTCATCATCAACTTTATTTTTAAGAGCATATGGTATACGTCTTGGCTTGACAAAAATTGGTGACACTTCTTCTTTTAGGGTCAAATGAGCTTTGTAATCAGGTATGCA
The DNA here is from genome assembly GCA_916614155.1 of Mesoligia furuncula. NCBI lineage: Eukaryota > Metazoa > Arthropoda > Insecta > Lepidoptera > Noctuidae > Mesoligia > Mesoligia furuncula. Next base: position 10,950,718 of record OU744795.1, read on the forward strand.
CCCAAGGGAGCCATCAAATATCGTCGAGTATTCAGAAAGTAGCTCATCCAGTTCTGTATGTTCTTTAGTATTAAGTGCGTTTATATTTGCCAGATCCAAGTTGATGGCTCGTATCCATGCTCAACCAAAGATAGGGTCAACATCTTGTTTGATGATGTATACTTTTCCCTGAAGTGTTTGGTCTTTGTATTTATAAGTAACGTAGGCTACTCCAAGTGGTGCGAAGATTTCTCCTGTATATGTTCTCAACATGATATTAGTTTTATAAATCTTGCATCCAGTGTTCAATGTTTTAAAATCTTTGTGAGATATAGATGACAGAGCAGCTCCTGTATCTACTTCCATTTTCAGTTTCGAGTCATTGATGCGTACATTTATCATAAATTTGTCTGTGTTGTTAGATCGTACTAAATTCATATCCCAAGGGGTGGTGTCATTGACTGTATCTGAAGAGTTGTCCGTGTCCTGCACCTCCACGTGTTCAGGCTCCAGTTGGTTGTTCCCAGGTAATGATTGTAAGCAAACGCGATCAAGGTGACCTACTCGTTTGCACTTGCTGCAAGTATCCTTGATGCTGCGACATCTGCTAACTAGATGTTCCTTGCTTCCACAGCGAAAGCATTTCCCTCGTAAGTCCTTAATCGTTAAAGGTTTATAATCAGGTCTTTGATTGCGGTGTTTGGGGTCAGCTTGAACAGTTTTCACATTTAGTAGTCCTTGGTTTGAAGAGTGAGCTGGTGATATATAGCTGCTGTCAGATTTTGCTAGTTCAATCGTGGTTGCTTTATTAATTAAGTCAGAAATATTTGTCACCATTGTTTCTTGTAGTATTTTGGTTCGAATATCGGTGTCATTTAATCCTCTTATAAATTGTAAGGTAAGGAAATTATCACAGATCGACTTTTTACAGTTATTGCACGTGAACTCGCAATCTTGAGCTAAATGCTTCAAGTCTGACGAGTATGACATGACTGTCTCATCAGAGCCCTGAAGTCGTGAAATAAATTTGTGTTGACGAGCCCAAATGCTCGGTTTTGGATCTATATAGTGTTGTAATATTTGAACCAAGCTGCTGAATTCTAGTTCACAAGGATCGTTCGGTGCGCACAAGTCGTAAGCTTTCTGGTGTAATTCTGGTGGCAATATACTAAGCAGCGTGAGGGTCTGAATTTGTGAATTATGACAATTATTTAGCTTCATGTATGTTTTTAATCTCTGAACAAAATTATTGAAACTTTCACCTTCCTGTAACGGTTGAAAATTAATTCTTGGTGTCGTTTCCGGTGTACTTACAAGTGAAGCCGTGACGTTAGTCGACGGTGCGCTCGGTGGTGTAGTGCATAAGCCATGCAGCATTAGCTTTAATTTTAATATGTACTCTTCTGTAGAATGCCGCTGTTCATTTTCAGCTTCCGCATCATGTGTTTGTAATAATTCAATTTCATTTTGTACTCTTTCAAATTTTTGTTCATAATTTGTTAGACTTGTCAAACGTGAACTTACTTCGTAATCCGAAGGATTTTGTAACTGTGCTAATGTATGTTCAAACTTTGTCAGCTGGCCGCGTATATTTGCGCGCAGGCGAGTAAGCCCCTTCGCACATGGCGTCGTACCGTAAGAGTATCGTAGAACGCGCGTAGTACGAGAGCAATACGAGCAGGAACATGTTCAAACAAGTCCGCACACGAGGCGGTGTTGCAGCGTATCGTATGAGGTGTTCATTGTCATTACGATAGTCGTAGCGTACTGGCGTAAAACGGACAGTTCACGTGCAGCAACAAACAATCTTTTCTTGTAATTATTTGCGATGTATGGATGGATCCAATGAGCATGTCGCTTTCTACTTCTAGCGAAATCAAATAACAAGAAATCCTCTTCGTCTGAAGAGATGGTAAAAAGTTGGGAAAAAGGCTAGGCAAATGATGAATGATGATGTATGGATGGATCAATAAATAAATTCAATAAATTCCCCAAACACATCTGGTACGCTTTTCGCCATGATTTCAACTGAGATATTACAAAACGATACGTCTACGCGACGATTCGTTTGTAGAACACTCCGCGTCTCGTGCGCGTAGCGTAATTACGATACGCGCACGAGACAACTACGCCTACGACCCATGTGCGAAAAGCCTTAGTCGCGCCAGTTCTGCCTCCATCGTCGCCAATATTATGTATTTTCTAATTAAGAATTTACATTCATTATTGTATCAATGAAATCCATATTTTTATTATAAGTCGCTATGACAACCCGATGACATGACAATGTAAAAAAGAAATATATGAGAAATGAATGAAGTTGAAACAAAGAGGCCACATATATAACAAAAGTGATTTTATTTTGACCTAAAATAATAAATTGCCGGCACATTAGTGTTTTAGCGTTAGCTGATTTTTTTTTTTTTTGTGAGTATCTATGCGTTTTTCTTTTATATTTTTTTACCATCGTCCTTATTTTGGTGGTCTGAATGATTCGTAAAAGTTTGTCCACCTATTTTAATGGGACCTTATATGACGATGCTAGAACCAGAGTGATCTAAGTGACATTTTTGGCTAAAATGGTTTTTTTACACAATTGCATGGAAAAATCATAATTCTTTCATGCCATACTGATCTAAGTGCTTCCCAGTATAATTTAATAATACTGGGAAGCACTTAGATCTGCACTGCACTTAGATGCACTTAGATTTTTCCATGCAATTGTGTAAAAAAACCATTTTTGCCAAAAATGTCACTTAGATCACTCTGGTTCTAGCATCGTCATATACAACCTTGCATACGTACCAGTTGTTTTATTAAAATTTTAATTTTTTTAGATGAAGCTAAACATAATCACTGTCATGAAATAGATATTATAAATACACAACAATAATAGATTTTGTGTATTTGATTGTCATAGTACAAAATAAAAACGAGTCAAATTTGTATTTTATTTACTTTTAAGAATTACTTAACAAATAACTCTGAATATATATACTTGCCATATTTAACAAGTGTTATAGTAGATAATTGAAATGTCATATTACTAGAATGTGGGTAAGTAAAAATAAACATCAATATATCTACCGTACCACACTATTTCATGCACATTTATCCATATCGCGGACGCCAAAGAGGCTTTAAGTTGTCCGCTAGTGACGTCATAAACGCTTGCCTCGTTCTTATTAATGTGGGGACATGTCGGTAGAGTGAAATAAAATCTACCTTCAAAGGAAATTATAATATTTATTTATTATTATTTTAAGGTAAATTTTATTTAAATCTACCGACATGTCGGCTTTCCAACACAAGTTTCGTTTCGACGTACCAATTGCTAATTGGCATCCACACGATTTGTTTTACTATTTTGAAAAAGAAAATGGACAGTGAAGAACTTATTCGCATTTTGGAAGGCGTAGACGACAACGAGGTCGTGTACTTAAATTCATCTGACAGCGAAATAGAAAGTGAGATAGAGGTAAAATATTTATTTCCTATTAATAAATACAAAAAAAAACAAAAATAAAAATACAAAAAAAATAATAACTGTCACGGTGCTTATGCACCGTGACAGTTATTATTTTTTTTGTATTTTAGGAGCAATTAATAGAAGAAAGTCAGGGTAGTTCGAGCTCTGAAACTCAGTTCCAATGGACGGGACTTCCGAACTCGATGGATATTCAGGCATTTAACGACTTTAGTAGTGGTATTTTACCATCGTTACAATTATCACCATCATCAAGCGAACTTGAATATTTTGAGAAATTCGTGGATGAATCATTAGTTTCTAAAATTGTTTATGATACAAATCGATATCATCGACACTTTCTTTTAAATACTGATTTAACAAATCACTCAAGGTTACAGGCGTGGCAAGATGTTACGATACCAGATATTTATATATTTCTGGCTGTTACAATGTTAATGTCTAGGAATAGCCGTTTAAGTATCGAAGAACATTGGTCGACTAATCCATTATTAAACTCACCTATTTTCACAACTCTTATGAGTAGAAATCGATATACTACTTTGTTGGGCATGCTACATTTTTCTGAACCAGGGCCGAAGCAGACGAGGGATAGCATCTTACATAAAATAAAAGGCATAGTTGATGATGCGCGACGTAAATTTCAAGATTATTTTATACCGTACCAAAAGTTATGTATTGACGAAAGCATGGTTCCGTTCAAAGGAAGGTTATTAATTAAACTGTACCTTCCAAATAAAAGAAATCGTTTCGGAATAAAGCTTTTTGTTTTATGTGATGTCAGTACTAAAATTATTTTAGATTTTATAATTTACACGGGTACTGAGACTGAAATAGTGCGAAATACTGATTTAGGCATAAGTGGATCTGTTGTTACTACTTTAATACAACAATACTACTTTACTAACAGAAAAATATATATGGATAACTGGTATAGCAGTCCTAAATTATTTAATTATTTGAAGTGTCACGGTATAGGTGCTTGTGGAACAGTGAGAAAAAATAGAAAAGCAATGCCAGTGTTTAAAAAATTGAAGAAAGGAGAAAGAGACGCAAAATATACTTCCAATATAATGGCTTTAAAATGGCATGATAAAAAAGATGTGCATATGTTGAGTACATTCCATGAGGATAAATTAGGGCCATATGAAAAAATCGACAGGCCAACCGGTCTGCCAGTAATGAAACCTGAATGTATTTCAGACTATAACAAAAATATGGGTATAGTCGACACGAACGATATGATGCTAAGTTCAATTCACTGCATGAGAAAAACAGTGAAGTGGTATAAAAAGCTTTTCTTTCACATAATCGACATGCATTTGCTCAATTCCTTCTACTATTGCAAGGTGTTAAAAAATGACAGTAAATTGCACTACCACAATTTTCAGTTATCAGTAATTAAACAGATCGTTGTCAAATACGCGGGTGACAGGTCACTTCCCATGACTACCCGTGCATTTAAAATAAAATAAATAAATAAAAATGTTTATTTCTTCACTTAGGGATATAACTATGTTAGGTTTGGAGTCACCTTTTAAGCAAAGATTTGCTTGTATTAGGTGGTTCCGCTCCTCCAGTTTACAATAATTCTACAGATGTATGAGAAATAAGCAAAAAGATTGTTATAAGACTAATTAACATTTTATCGTATAGTAGATCGTAGATCAGTAAGGGGGCGCACTGAGTGTAGAATATGTTTGTGAGTGTGTGTATGTGTGTGGGTTTGTGCGTAAGTGTGTGTTTGTATCGGTGTCGGGGTGCAGTGGGTGGGCATGTGTATGAGATATGTGGTATGTGTAGCGCGAGGATATGTGGGTGTGGTGTGTATATGTGTACAAATTATATGTGTTTCTTAGTTATGTGATCTTGTGTAGGATATCTTCGATTTCTTCGTAACTTTTACTCTTGAGCCATTCAGTTAGGGTTTTTTTGCAGTCGCGGTATGTCATAGAGTAGATGGCACATTGTTCATTGAGAGCGTTATATATACGGGAAGATTGTTTAATAAATTGCCTTGTAGCAAATGTAGTATTCACTGGACAATCTTCAGCTACTTTATTTTTCCTCCTAGATTGTGTTTTGAAAGTAATGAAGGGAAGAGATTTGTGTTTTTTTAATGCAATCTGCAGGACATAGAGTTTCCTAACTGACAAAAGGTTTGAGGTTGAGTATAAACTTTCCGTAGGGAATCTTATCGGTTTAAAGTACATGACTTTTAGTAAAGCTCTCTGTGCCCTTTCCAGCTCCAAAAATTTTGTTTTAGACGCTCCGCCCCAAATTGGCAAACAGTACGTCAGTATAGACTGACCCAGGGAGACATAAATTTGCTGGATAAGATCCTTAGTGGTCACGTGGCGAAGAGATTTGAACGTCCAAATCAATTTCCTAACTCTGTTCATTAATAGTTCTAGGTGTAAGTGCCACGATAGCCTTTGATCAAGCATAACACCAAGGTATTTAGTACTGGATACCTTATTGATTCTTAAACAGGAGCAGGTGGTGTTAGTGGAGCTGGAGCAGGTATGGATTTTAATCTGAAGATCTTGTGATGGCTGGGAACGGTTAAATATGGAAAAGCAGATGTAATTTGTCTTTGAGACATTCAAAGTTAAAAGGTTCCGATCGAGCCAGGTAGCTATTGTAGACAGACCACGTTCGGCAATGCGACCAACGCTGTCCCATGTTTCTCCCGAGAAAACAATTGGTGTATCGTCAGCATAAGAGAATATGTGAGCACCTTCGATACTCATGTTACATAGGCTGTTTATATAAATAAGAAACAGCGGCGGCCCGAGCACACTACCTTGTCCTACTCCGTAAGTCACTATTTCTTCGGAACTAGTGACTGATCCTATTTTAACTACGTACCTGCGCTCACTCAGGTATTCCGCGAAAAGTTGAAGTGGTACTCCTCTTATACCAATGTCTTCTAGCCTATGTAAAAGCGTGGGGACAGAGACAGTGTCGAAGGCTTTTTTGATGTCTAGAAAGACGGCCAGACACTTTTCTCGTTTGTCCACTTTGTCAGTGACGATAGAGGTCAGCGCTAGGACCGCGTCTTCAGTAGACTTTCCTTGTCTAAAACCAAACTGTGAGGGTGAAATTATTTTATGTTTTGTTAAATATGTATTTAATCGTTGGTTTATTAATCTTTCGACAATTTTAGACAGGGACGGGAGGACGGATATCGGCCTATAGTTAGACGGATCAGCTCTGTCACCACACTTATGCACAGGTGTTATCACAGCTTGTTTCAGGGCCGTGGGAAAGCATCCTTGTTCAAAACATAGGTTAATAAGGTGTGAAATTATTGGTGAAATAATGAACTTGGCAGATTTTAAAAAACTTACCGGGATTTTGTCCCAGCCAGTAGCACTGTCGGATTTTAGGCTCGTAATTACGGTTGCTACTTCTTCAGCGTCAGAGTTGAGCAGTACAAACGATGAGACCGGCGGGTTTGGAACGTCCGTAGGTATGTTGGGGCCGCTGTTAGCCTGTCTCTCAGGATTATTTATTATTTCGTCAGCAAGATGCCTTCCAACGGTTGAGAAGTATTGATTTACTTTATTCACCGCCTCGAGAGGGGTAGCGGCTGATTCCAGTAATTCTGTGTTTTGTGTCTTAGGTGGTTTTCGTTGGGAAATATTGTTAATTGTTTGCCATAGCTTTTTAGAGTTTTTGTGTGTCTTATAAAGCTGTTCGCGATCGTATTTACGTTTTTGTTTCTTAATGGCGCTGTTGCAGTAGTTCCTGTATCTCCTATAAGTGATTTTTAGTATCTCATTATGTGGCTCTAGTTTTAACTTTTTTTGCATATTGTTGCGGTTATGTATACAGCGCAACAAGCCTAAGGTCATCCAAGGTTTGATTAATCTATTTTTAAGGGGGATTTTTATTACAAGTGTACCGGCAGTGAGAGTGCATTTGACAATCCGGCTCGTATATTAGGTGACAATACTGCTAAACATAATATGCCAGCGTATCTTCCACAGCAAAAAAAACTACGCTGCAAATTATGCGCTCATGTGTATCGTAAAAGGCGTGACTCGCGATTTTGGTGTGAAGAGTGCAAAATACCACTTTGCGTAACCTGCTTCCGCCCTTATCATGAAACTAAAAAATAATACAAGTTTTTAAGTCAGTTTTTGATATTTTTGAAGTAACCTTACAATTTAACGTCATGTACCTATAACCTGTATCAATATGGTGATTATGTATAATCCAATTATGTATGTACATTGAGGGTAAGTAATAATTCAATAAATTCATTAACAACATTGAAAGTTATTTTATTTAATTTTATTCCTACAACATAAAACATTATTATTAAATTATAATATCGATAACAGTTACGAACAACACTATTAATTTGATGAAAATGTGTTGAAACTACACTTTGGTGTCGCCGTTGACGTCTTAGGTCGTCGACTAGTTGCGTCAAATTTCTGAATTGTATATTTTATTTGGGAAGCAAAAATTGATATTGTATTGTGTCCAGTCTTAATTTTATGGCGTAATTAGCTGTCTGTTATAATCTAATACGTTTTTAATGCATAATTTTAACGTTATGTATAGTTTAATCATAAATAAACTCAATATATCACGTTTTGCAAATGATAAAATGATAAATGATTTATTTTCTGTAAGTAGGTTTTTACAAACACTTTTACACGTCATCATATTTTTTAAACTAGATGTGGTCGGCGTTTCCTATCTGACTACTCTGAGAAGAAAGGCCGAAACAAACTCAGAGGTCACAGTCTCTTTTAAAGTCCAGACAAAATCTTGGTCAGATCGTGTGAAGACCATGTAGATTGATGTCTGAAATGGTCTTTTGAGGAAAGAACCACACAGATTGAGCGGACCTGTCCAATCAGTGCACGCATTTGTCAAAAATCGTGCAGCTCAACTCAGAAATTGAGGAGCTTAACGATTCGACGAACAATACCAAAGAAAGGACATTTGGGTAGGTAAATTACTCAAACTGCCAGATCATGATTAAAACTAAGAAGGAAAACAGATAAAAAATGACCCACATAGTCCCCACATTCACAATAATTAAATGAAAAATAAAAAAAATAAAAAATACTTTACAAAGTAAATATTCATGTCATTGTCTAAATAAAATTCATCAATGTCATATAAAAAAATCCGGACATAATCTTTGAGGACCATGTAGATTAGTGTCTGAAATGATCTTTTGAGGAAAGAACCACACAGATTGAGTGGACCTGTCCAGTCAGTGCACGCATTTGTCAGTAACCGTGCAGCTCAACTCAGAACTTAAGGAGCTCAACGATTCGACGAACAATACCAAAGACAGGACATTTGGGTAGGCCGCATAAACTACTCAAACTGCCAGACCATGATTAAAATGAAAACAATGACCCACATAGTCCTCACATTCACAATAATTAAAATAATATAATACTTTATACAGTAAATGTACATGTCATTGTTTAAGTAAATAGATACTTAAAAAAAAAAAAATTAAAGTGTAAAATAGCAAAATAACATTCACTGTCTAAACCTATTGGAGCAGCTCAATCCCAAGCCTTTTTGTCCTCAATATAGTCTTTTACAGTATAATAGGCTTTCTGGCATAGTTTTCGCTTTATAAAAGATTTGAATTTATTAAGGCTTAGTTCTTGAATGTGGCTAGGAAGTTTATTACAAAAACGTATACATTGGCATCTAAGCGAGCCACCTATTTTCTTGAGCCTTGTTGTAGGAACAACAAATTTGTGTTTGTTCCTAGTATTTATATTATGGATATCACTGTATTTTTAAACAGATTAATATTTTTATGTGCATACAAAAGATTATCATAAATGTACTGAGAAGGCACAGTCATTATATTAATCTCTTTAAATTTGTCTCTGAGGGAGTGTCTGGGACTATTTATAAATGGAACGAATTGCCCTTTTTTGTAAAATAAAAATTGTCTGAATATCAGCGGCATTTCCCCACAACAGAATACCGTACGACATCACACTATGAAAATAACTAAAGTAAACTAAACGGGCTGTCTCTAAATCAGTCAAATCACGAATTTTCCTAACGGCTTATGCTGCAGAGCTAAGCTTTTTTGACAATTTATCTATATGGGGGCCCCATTGAAGCTTGGCATCCAACCTTGGTTTTAACTCTTCATCCTTAATGAGAACACTAGTTTCTACTTGTCTAACGTGGGGTATCGTAAACTTAATACATTTCGTTTTTTTCCGTTAAGAAGTAGGTTATTGACATTAAACCAGTTAACTACTTTTGCAAGGGCGTTATTTACATTGTCAGTAACCAGCTGCTGACGTTTGATTTTAAACAAAAGAGAAGTGTCATCTGCAAACAACACTATATCATGATTATCTTTTATGAGGTACGGCAAGTCATTAATATAAATAAGGAACAAGAAAGGACCAAGTATTGAGCCCTGGGGGACCCCCATTCTTACTACAGATCCGGGTGACCTTTTTCCGTTAACATCAACTCTCTGAATCCTATCACTCAAGTAAGAAGTAAGAAGATCCAGAGAGGCGTTCCGAGAGGTGCAGCAATAATTATATCGTAAGAAGGGGGCACATCACTACAGTATCATGCGAGAAATTATAGCAAAAATAGGCGTGGCGCTGGTGGTCAGGTTTTTAAGATTGAGCGTGGCGGTCAAAGGGTTAAAATCATTTATAGAAAATGAAGTACCCAGCAACAAAAATGCTGATGGTAATGAGATAAGGCACATAAAAGATTATCATTTAAATATTGAAATTATTAGTACATATGCAATGTTACTAAGTCGTTCTCGAGTCCATATAGAAAAATGCTCTGCTATAGCATGTTGCAGTGGATGGATGGCCACCAAAGCCAAAAAGTTTATTTTAAAAAAATGTACCATATGTAAAAGTAATTGCATTAGTGAAAATATTGAAGATTTTCACAACTTTATAAGAAAAAAAGAATATTGTGGCAAACAATGGTTGTGCTATCCATCCCGGGCATTGTTTGACTACTTTGCCCAAGTGGAACACATCACTTTAGAGGTTTAAAAACTGATGCACATAGAAAGAATATCGTACATTATATAAATGTAATAGTATCTGTACATATTGATTTAAATTTTTTAACATGCAAAGAACATAAAAATACACTAAACAAGTATTTATTGAATAAAAGTGTTGTGTTCTTTATCATGAATTGGTGCAGAGAAGTCTGCAATGTCCTCAGTGGCAAGACCTTTTATAATTTTACTAAAGCAGACGGTAATCAGATGGACTGCATTATTCTACAGGTTCGAGAGCATTTTAATAAAAGAAAAGGTAAGAAATGAGAAAGGCAAACTGAAGTAGCCATAAATGTTTAAGAAAATAAATGAATTCAATAACTAAATTTTATATTATTACCTGACTATTATTTGGTTCTAGTAAACATTTAAACTAATAATTTTGATAATTACCTAGCTCTCGAAATATCAAATTTACTGATTTGACCGATTTGAATGAGGAATTATCTACTTTATTTTCTGTAATAAAGTATTTAATCTCTTAATGCAAATCGGTCGAATCAGTAGATTTGATATTTCGTGAACTAGCTATTATGTATTAATATATTTCATCTAGTTCCCTGCTCGGCGTCCAGATGTCGCTTTTCGCTAAGAAATAAAATGTCAATTACCAGTCTATCTCAGTTTATATACATATATTAATGTATGGGTACAACCTCGCCGCCAGTTCTCTTCAATGGTACGATCGTTCTCTTTGGTACTGACGTGAAGGACTTTGGCTTGCACATTGATTGTACCCTAAACTGGCGGACTCAAGTCGCTAGAGTGAGCCAGAAGGTTACTGGAACGCTGCGGGCTCTGTATCGTTTGAAAAATTTATTACTATCTAGTACGAAGGCAATGCTTGTGCAGTCCCTTATTTTGCCAATCATCGATTATGGTGATGTGTGCTACTATGACCTGAATACAGATCTCCTCAACAAACTTGACCGTCTTCTCAATAACTGCATTCGATTCGTTTTCAGTCTGCGTAAATATGATCATGTCCCTGCGCATCGGTCGCTTCTAAAGTGGTTGCCCATACACCAGCGTAGAGAGCTTAGAGCGCTAACCACCTTGTTCTCATTTCTTGATTCTCCATCTTTCCCTGGTTATCTAGCCCCCCACTTTCAGTGTATTTGCGCCAACCACAATAGAAATCTACGTTCATCACACAATCGTCTTCTCCAATGTCCCACTCACCGTACTGAGTTTATTTACTCTTCTTTCTTCGTTCAGTGTATCTCTCTGTGGAATGCGCTCCCCCAGGAAATCAGGATAGCAACCAACCGATAATCCTTTGAAGTTAAGGTTCGCGAGCACATTCGCAAGAAACTAGCAGTATCATCACAACGGTAATATTTTCTCATTGTTTGTCTTATTTCTTTTTAGTAAGTATATTTATGTATTTATATATATTTATTTGTGCTTTTATTAATATGTAATTAGGTATATATTATATTTAAAATATTTATTCCTCAATTTTCATGATTGCTACCACTGTTTGTCTCTGCATCACCCAAAGGTTGACTGGTAGAAAATGCCTATGGCATTAAGTCCGCCTCTGTACATTTATGTGCTTGAAGTATTAAATAAATAAATAAATACTCACAACAGTCATCAAGCGAACATTTAATTTGCAAAGAAAAAAATTATTATGGTCCAGAATTGAAATAAAAACTATCCTATCTCTTAAAGAAAGGTTCGCCTAGGTTTTCCCCTTCCAATGTTCCCGCTCACTCTCTCCTTGTATTTTTTTTTCGTCAGTCTCCTTTCATCATCCCTCCATTCCTTTTTAAATTTTAGTCACTACATGTTCTTGAGGGGCCCGTGGCTAAATAATAGCCGCACAGGTCGATCGATCAGGTTAAGCTACGCTTGCCGCGGTTGGTCTGTGGATGGGTGACCATCTTTACATACCGTGACCCCTCCGTGCCTCGGAAAGCGCGTTAAGCCGTTGGTCCCGGCTGTCATTCGAGGATCTTTGACAGTCGTTACGGGTAGTCAGAAGCCCCGAAGCCTGACAACCAGTCTTACCAAGGGGTATCGTATTACCCAGTAACTAGGTTGTGGAGGTCAGATAGGCAGTCGCTCCATGTAAAATACTGGTATTTAGCTGCATCCGGTTAGACTGGAAGTAGGGATTGCAAATATTCGATATTTTTGGTATTCGAATATACGAATACTTTTTCAGCCTTATTCGAATAATATTCTAATATTTCAGGAAAAAGTATTCTTAAAATTTCTCACGTTTTATTGCCTTAGAAACTCGAAATAAAAAATATTAATTCTTAAACAATTATAGGAAAACTACTTACTTAGGAAACACAATTAAAATATCACTAGCAAAATCAAATAACATGTTAATAAAATATCTACAACACAAAAAAACGAGGAAGAAACAAAAAGGTATCATGAAATTGTACTTTTAGGAACCAGAAGTGGATTTTATTAAAAAAAGAAACAACGGCTACGAACTATTTTAATACAATCGATAAATATTAATAATTACAACACAAAAATAATTATAAGGAAACTAATGCTAAAAATGACACAGCTGAGAGTGTGAACGCTCCAACGTTTGGCGGGAAAAAAGGGCCTGTCGTCAGTTTGACACTCCTTTTATAGGCGTGCTTCGTGGTATTCTATGGACTCTATGGTGATGCTACTCGCTACTGTTCATTCCCAACACGGCCTCTCCTGATTGAGCGTCGTCCTCGACTGCATCTGATCTGGTGCTGGGTGCTGGTATAGGCAGCGCATCATGTTCACCGTTTATTTATTCATCAGATTCATCTGGAAGCCATAACACAAATATAAAAAAACACCTGAAAGTCAACTTCGTAGGCAACTCAAGCATTCATCTCTCAATCAGCTAACTCATATGTCACATTTCATTTCCATCTCGCAAAAACGGTAGGTAAGTCGAAAATTCATCCATCCTCAACTATAAATCATCATCTACAGAGACGTCTCGCTTAAAAACACAAACCATACAGGGTCGAAGTCACCCTTGCGCGCGTTTCAGGAACCTTTTGCTGCAAGGGCAAGTTCCTATACACACTGCCACAGGCCTTACAGAATAAACCTGCCTCAGTGTGTCAGTTAAGTGATCCAGTAGGATCTACATCGGACCATTACACAACACCAACCCAGTAACATCTACATCGGGTCTCCAATGATATTGATCCAGTAACATCTTACATCGGATCATCGATCAGCACAGATCCAGTAGCATCTACATCGGACCATTACACAACACCAACCCAGTAACATCTACATCGGGTCTCCAATAATATTGATCCATTAACATCTACATCGGATCATTTATCAGCACAGATCCAGTAACATCTACATCGGATCGTTTATCGACACGGACCCAGTAACAACTACATCGGATCTATACGAGTAACAAGGTCAAGTAGATAAACATCAGACTTAACCAGATACACAACATAAATATGTGCAAATACTCACTTTCAAAGAACCCTGTACAGGTTTCAGGGCACCGTATACTCAGCCGCAGCCTGACTAGTTTTTCCGTAAGCTCCACTGGTGGTGAGGATATACAAGCGGTTTTGACTGCAAAGCCTTTTAAATACCGCCTGAAGTATCCAGCGAGTCCTAAGAACTGCCGGACTTGTGAGTGACGTTTTGACGTTTGTACTGGTGAGATCGCTGTCTGGTTTTTTTACGTAAATAAAATAAAACAACGACGATACAGTGTCTGACAAGTTTTAATTAATCGTATAACAATATAATACAAAATATACAGTGTAGTGAGGCTTCGTGAGTGCTCCTAAAGTGCATAATTTCTGTAAAACAAATACCAAAATCACCAAACTATATTTATATACCTTCAATTTTTGAAAATAACGTTGCGTCGAAATGTCATTTTTTTGAAAATTGGTCATCATTGAGATCCGTTTGTAAGAATGACGGTGAAGTGTGGTGGATGCGGCAAATTTTTGTCAGCAGTTGACACGGCGAGGTGCACAAAATGTGCCGTCGCGTATCACCGAGTGTGCGTTGGCCTCCCTACGAAGGGACCCTTAGTATCCGCCTGGCATTGCCCTGAGTGCAGGAAAAATGTCCGTAGGGACAATAAGGCCGAAACGCCGGTACGAGGTTGTGCGGCAGAAGTACAGAGTGCGGAGCGGGTGTCCATCCCAACGCCACCAACTGTGGCGACGCTCTCGCCCGCGACGCCTACGGCGGTAACAATGTTGGTGCATCCGACGTCGCCGCTGTTAACTACCGCGTCACCGACGCGTCTGTCAACAGCTGCACCTTTGACTCCCCAGTCAATCGCTGCACCACCGTCGCCTGTGGTGGTGGAGGCGCTTATGCAGGTATTAACTCCTCCTCCGCTCGTGACTGTAGCGGTGGACAACCCCGCTCTGAAGGCCATTCCTGACTTTCCGCCGGACGTAGGCTCAGCTTTGAAGCTGGTAGTGGAGGAGTTGCGCGCATTGCGCGTGGAGGTCATGGAGCTGCGAAAAGACGTAGCGGAGTTAAAGGCTTGTAACGACTCGTGTCACAGCCGCATGGAGGGAATCGAGTCCAGACTGCAAGCGCTTGAACTATGTCATGATGCCGGTCCAACAACAAATTTAAGTGCGGTGGAGAGTGTGGTTCAACAGCTGAAGAGGGATCTCAATGACAGGGATCAAGAGCTCATGGCTAATGATCTTGTCATAGCGAATGTACCTGAGTCGCCAGCAGAAAACCCAGCACACCTGGTACAGCTAATTGGCACGAAGCTTGGGGTCGCATTGGAGGACCGCGACATCGTGAGCGCGGAGCGAGTCGGAGGCAAGCATATAAAAGCCACGAGCCCCACAGCATCAACTGAACCGCGCCCTCGTGCTATCATGGTGCGCCTCGCTCGACGTGATCAGCGTGACGCCGTATTGAACGGAGCCCGCGTGCGTCGTGATGCTACTACAGAGGGTCTCGGAGTCTCTGGGAAACCTGTGCGTTTCTTTGTAAACGAGCGGCTGACTAAATTGAACCAGCAGTTGTTTCGTCAAACCAGGGCCGCTGCGGGTATTCATGGATGGCGATTCGTATGGACCAAGCGCGGTCGTATCTTGGTTCGGCAGAAGCCTGGCGACTCCACA
Organism: Mesoligia furuncula; assembly: GCA_916614155.1. Taxonomy (NCBI): domain Eukaryota; kingdom Metazoa; phylum Arthropoda; class Insecta; order Lepidoptera; family Noctuidae; genus Mesoligia; species Mesoligia furuncula. Next base: position 10,966,343 of record OU744795.1, read on the forward strand.
CAACGGATTGCATCTGAGGAAGATATACTGCAGTTTATTGGCCCATACACAGATAATAACAAATAGGCTATTGTTCTATGCTGCATGCTTTTTCTCTATAGTTGATAGTTTCTTAGATAATAATCGGTTGGCATACATGGTATCTGTGTGTCGTATCTGTTGCAATCCGGGGAGGTCGGAACATGTAAGTGAGTACTATAATAACACGAAGAACATAGATTTATACATATTTACGCATATTATCATTTACACACTAACAACAGGATTATTTACAAACAATACATATATATTATTTTCAGCTCATAATGATTGTAACATACTTATTACTATACAACCAGAATTAAAACTTATGCACAAAAATTACTTATTCAAAAGAAATAAACAAAATTACAATAATACATATATGAATAAAATACTATCATTACTATATAAATACACCTATACAGCCACTACTCCTAATATAACATGACTAAGTCAAAATTATTAAAGTTTGGTTTATTCAATGCAGGCTCTCTGGCAACTAACCAGGACATAATGGATACAACACTCAGTGGATATAATGGCAATTAACGAAACTTGGCTGAGACCTGGGGAGGAGGGACGCGCGCCTAAGGTTCCTGGATATAGGTTGAAGCATGTGCCGCGCCCTGCCACTATACGTGGGAGGCGAGGCGGAGGAGTAGCGTTTTACATCAAAACGGGGGTTAGGGCGCGCGTACGGCCGCACTCAGAGCAGTCTGATGTAGAACAAATGTGGTTAAACCTAACTATCAATGGTAGAAAGTTGTTATTTGGCACTGCATACAGGCCACCCTGGTTTGAATTGGCAACATTTCTGGATGGAATAACTGACAGTATTAGCGCGTTGGCACCTTATGATCACTTGGTATTGCTGGGGGATTTCAATGTTAATCTACTGGATACAGGCAACACAAAAACTAAAGATATGATGGAATTCTTAAATTATACTAGTCTAAATCAGGTGGTACAGTCACCCACTCATTTTGTGGGGGATAGTAGTACTCTCATAGACGTGATCTGTACCGATGTAGGAGTTCGTAATGTACTAGTGAATCATATCAGTGAACTTGGTCATCATTCGTTTATTGTATGCGATACAGTCATTAAGAAGGTAAATAGCAAACCTAGGCTGGTTGTATATCGGCCTTTAAGGGATATATTGATGGATTACTTTATAGTCGATTTGAAATTAATGCCATGGTTTGATATAAGCTCCTTGCCGGATGTTAATAGCATGACTCAACATTTTAATGTCTGTATCACTCAATTGTTTGACTTACATGCCGCCATAAAGAGTAAGTTTTTTAGAGACCGGCCCACGCCATGGATAACAGAGAATATAAAATTAATGATTAGGCTGAGAGATGAGGCAAAAAATAACTATCATAAGGACAAGCTAGATACCACAAAAAAATATTATTTGGACTTAAAAAAACAAGCTTTTACAGCACTAACGCAGGAAAAGAAGGTATACTTTGACGGGAACATTAATAGTCAGCTAAAAAACCCAAAAAAGCTTTGGAAAAATCTTAAAACTGGTGTATTTGCTGAACATAGGGAAAGTATGCTTCCCGGACAATTTAATGACCCAGACGAAATTAATAAGGCATTTCTGAATGTCCCTGGACAGAGTATACTATCCACATCGCAGCTTACATATTTTAACACAAATAAATTTGGTGAAACTCAATTTGAATTACGGAATGTTAATGAGGAAGAAATTTTAAAAATTATTAAAAGTTTGGGGTCAAATGCTAAAGGGATAGATGGAGTGAGTCAGGATATGATAATGCTAACATTACCTACCACCCTTCAGGCTATCACCACAATAATCAATAAGTCGATAGATACCCATACTTTCCCTGACGTATGGAAGTGTGCTATTGTGCGTCCTCTACCCAAAATCAGTAACCCAAGTACTTTCAAAGATCTACGTCCTGTTAGCATTTTGCCTTGTTTATCTAAAGTACTAGAGAGGGTGGTCTATAACCAAATGCTGGAATATTTAGAAAAAAACAATATGCTCCCCGATCTACAGTCTGGTTTTAGGAAGGGCCGTGGGACGGCCACAGCCCTTTCTGACGTAGTAGGGAATATCCTAGAGGCACGGGACAGGGGGGAGGGAACAATCCTTGCACTTCTTGATTTTTCGCGGGCCTTCGATGCAATAAACACCACTCTGTTACTTTCCAAGCTAGCCTATTATGGTTTTACAACGGATACAATAGAGTGGTTCGCTAGCTACTTGCAAAATAGGTCACAGCTCGTTGAAATCCAGAAAGAAGATGGATCAAATCTGTCATCCCCCCCTCGCCAGGTGCCACGTGGTGTGCCTCAGGGATCAATTTTAAGGCCCCTTTTGTATATTCTTTACAGCGCAGACATTATTAAGTCATTCCAGCATTGCATGTATCATATGTACGCAGATGATATCCAGTTATATATAACCTTTAAACCGGCTGATACATTGGAGGCAGTGGAGAAAGTCAATGACGATCTTGAAAGAGTGGTAGCATGGTCTGACGATAACTCACTGGTATTAAACCCGCTGAAATCTAAATGTATGGTTTTAGGAAGCAGGAAAATGATCAGTGCTATACTGTCAGCCAAGCCAGAAGTTGTTATCAAGGGGGAAAAGATAGATAGGGTAGAGATAGCATGCAACCTTGGGTTAACCATGGATCCAGAACTACGTTTTGAAAAACACATCAGTAACTGTATGAGGAATTGTTTTTATAGATTGAAACTCCTATATTCAATTAGAGACTACCTGAGTGTTGATCTTCGTAAACAATTAGTGGATAGCCTAATTTTATCAAGACTTAACTATTGTGATACTGTGTATGGCCCATGCCTGTTAGCAAGAACAGAGAAGCTGATACAACGCATACAAAATGCATGTACACGGTTCTGTGTAAAGATACCTCGTAGAAGTCATGTCACACCTTTTATAAATGAAAATAATATTTTGAAAATGGCTGCTAGGAGAAGGTTACATATGGCTGGTTTACTTTTTGGAGTAGTCACTACACAAAAACCTCACTATCTGTTTGAGAAGTTAAGTTGGAGACAGAGCAAATACGAACCACGTTTTTCTACCAAACCTCTTTGTACAGCAACACATACGAGTAGGACCGCAGCATTCAGGGGGAGTTTCAGGTATGCTGCCACGCACTGTTGGAATAACCTTCCTCCACGGGTAAGAGTCCTGAGAACAAAAAAGCATTTTTTGAGTATCTTAAAGAAATATTTCATGCAGATACAGCTATCCACATGATTGTACATTTATATATATCTATATTGAATAATAATAGCAGCTCTTTTTGTACTCACCTCGAGGGTCACGGCCTACAGGCAATGGATATGGCTTTCCAGCAGTGTGAGTGGCCTTTCTGATTCCTCCCTGTTTAGGTCTGTGTTATTGTCACAGGAGGAATGGTAGTCCTCAGATATCTGGGGCGTGTTTGCTGTGTGTCTTTCTGAAGCTGCATTATCTAAGATACAAAGGGTAAAATATTTAGTGAAGTGTCACAAGGGTTACCTACCAATTTTGTTTGAATGTCGAATGCAATGATAATACTTACCATTAAGGTCATGGAGAATTTGGAGGCGATATGGTTTTGAATTCCTTGGGTTTAGGTATGTAGGAAAAAGCATGGGTGGGCGTCGTTTGTCAGCGACACGCATGCATCTATGCATGCCCGTTATGCAAATGGCCGCCATCGCGATCCCAATTTTTTCATGGTGCATTCAAACTAAAAAATGTGTTGTATCAATGCTTAGTTCTTTACTTAATTGTGGAGTATCGAAGCTATAATTACTAAAATAGCATAAATTTCTATAGGAAATAGGAAAACACCACACTGTACAATGAGTTATTAATTACTTAGCATTTTTGTTTTAATAGAATTGTATTATGGTTATTAAGTGTCAGTTTATGTATTTTTAATTATAAGAGTAACGCTTGCCTAGAGATATATATTTTACTTTATTTTAGTTATAAGTACACACTATGTTCAGCAAGAATCACACTTATTTCGGAAAACTAGACTTACCCGATTTACAGTGGGACGTCATTACGTCATCCGAGAGGTAGTTGCTGAAAATCAGCGCTGTTTACGTTAGGTTCGTCCGAAGTCACAGCATTTTGCTGAGCAACGACCTGTTCTTGCACAGATGCGACGCACGGCTTAATTTGTCCTTATTATTGTTGGTTGTTACAAAAGTAGTTATTTTTCCACTCTGCGATTGGCATTTTGTTTTTGTTTTGATTGTTATTGTTTTTCACTTTGTTTTGATGTCATTTATAAGCCAGTGACGCGGGCGCATCAGTGGTATTGTCAAATGTCAATCTCAAAATTCTCAAACACTGACGTATATCTCAAATTGTCAATGTCAATTAATAAATAATGTGACATCAAGCAATGGACAAAATTGTCAACATGTTTTTAGCTTGAGTACGAGGCTTTTGACTACGCTGTGTGTGTATATTTTATGTCTTTTTTATATTTTTTTTATTTGCAATGTGCGTTTTGTTTGTGCAGAATAAACAGTTTTTCTTTCTTTCTTTCTTTTCTTACTTGCTTGACGTTTTGTGGCGACCGGCTGTTTATCAAGGCTTCTACTTTGCGAGGGCTCGGCCTTACCTGACCCTGACTCACCACCCGGCCTAGATACTCCACTTCGGTTGTAACGAATGTGCATTTACGCAAATTAATAGAAAAACCTGATGTCGAGAGCGTGTGAAGCACTTTCTTAAGGAGTTCAAGGCCTTCCTCCACCGTATGGCTCGTCAATAAAACTTCATCGACGTAAATTAGGACACTACCCGCTTCTATAAAGCTATTTAGAGTTTTATTAATGATCCGCTGGTATACGATGGGAGAGTTCGTCAGACCATTATGGCATCTTAACAAATTCGTAATGGCCTTCGGAGGTGACGAAACCAAAAAGCAGTCCTGTGTATTGAGGCCTCATGGATTCTCCCAGAACTGACTGGAGAATTCTGACTGGAGAATTGATCCTCAGCCAGGTCATTCTCAGTCCAGAACTTGAATTAAACCAGTTGCCATGTCTAATGAGCTAAAATATTTAAAACTACCCAACCTATCAATATGATCGTCGATCAATGGCATCGGATAACAACGATCTTTAATTGTGATTTGATTCAATGCCCGAAAGTCAACGCACATTCTATCCGTGCCGTCTTTTTTCTTCACTAGAATTATAGGACTTGAATACTCTGACTGTGACTCCCTCACTATCCCCTTATCAAGAAGATCTTTAATAATTATGTCTCGTACTTTTAGTTTTTCTTGGTAAGACAGTTTATACGGACGGTAAACAATTGGCGTTTGGCTTGTTAAATTATTGTGCATTTCGCAAATTGTTACAGTAGAGCTCGCAGTTCCAGAAATTAGGTACTACGAAAAGTCATTAATGATAGACATGAGTGAGTCTTTATGTTTACCTTTAAGAGGCGTAACAACATTGGCGTCTGTAATAATGGCGTTCACTAGACGTGATGAAGTCTTAGTAGTATTAGGTATGTTAGGTACTGCCTGTCTTTCGTACGTACAGTCACGAGCAATAATATGTCAACACTTTCAATTGCGATTTTTTCACGAAATAACGAAAGCAAAGTTGAAATATGACACTTTACATAAACCTATGGGTTCGAAAATACTATGTTCTTAATAACATAAAATGTCATTCAAAAATAAAGGAGAAAATCGCCTTTGAATAAAGTCAAGTGTATACATACTTATGCTCGTGACTGTACATAGGTTACGCCATCGCGGTTAAGTATGTCGGTTCCAATTATTAAAGATGTAATGAGGAAGGTACAAAAACATGAGGAAGGTACAACTACGAAATCAGCTTCAATAGATATTTCGGGGAGCTCAACGGTCAAAGTAACATAAGTAGTTGAAACTATTTCCTTTTCGCTGATGCCCTTAAGTACGCAACGTCTAGTCTTTGATTGGCATGACAGGTATTTTAAAACGTTATCAGATATCAAAGAAGTATTCATTGCACCGCTATCAATTAGTACGTCGTCCGGGATGCATTGGACTACTGCCACAGTAATGTCATGACTCTTATGAGAATTTACTGAGCAACTTCATTACAAAGATTGATGTTACGTGCGTTACGATTTCCCGATCGTTCTTTTGCAAAACACTTACTTTCATCATGTCCAAGCTTTTTACAAAAAGTACATGGGACTGATGTATTTGAGCTTGAATGTGATTTTTCCTCCGGTTTATCAACACGCGGTTTCTTATTTTGACAACGATAACTTTTATGTCCAGTTTGCCCACAGTTAAAACATTTGATCTTGGGTTGACTAGCATCATCATGCCGTTTAAATGTTGGTACGCGATTATCTTGTTTACCGGGGCTAGGCTTGGTATATATCGATAGAAACGAAACTAAACTATCAGCAGTTAAGTTGGCGTTTGCTGCTGCAGCCCTCACCTGCGCGTCCGCTATACCCCGAATAACTATATCTGTCATCAACTCTTCGCTCAAACCCTTGACTATGCGAAGCCGTAATAACGATCGACGAGCGTATTCGGCATACGTACTAAACTTATCTGACGTGCTATTTATCACATCGGCAAGTATGTTAGCAAAATCGAGCTTACTTGGGCAAAGAGGTTTGAATTCTCGCTTAAAATTTGTCCAAGACCGCCAGACAGAGTTGGTCACCCACTCGCTTAACCAAACTTTAGCGTCACCTTTCAAACACTGTGCTACACGCGACAAACATTCTCGGTCGCTCCAACCATTCGAATCCCGGGCTAGATCGACTTCCTCGCACCACGAATTTATGTTGTGAATACTGGGGTCGAAGTTCGAAACGTAATACTGAGATCGCGATGGAATTACAGATTTTAATGCTTCAGCTAACACTAAGGTACAATTCGTGTGAGTATCGCTCGCAATCATGATTTTTATGTACACCACTAGTACTAGGCATAGACTTTTGCAATAATTCGCGGTTCTCACTAGTTACACGTACAGGTGTCGACATAAGGGCGGTAGTTTCCTCAGGACGAGACGGAGAACTATTATTTAACTGATCACAATTTAATTCACTTTCGAATAATAAGGGTTGAGTACTTACCGGATCCCTGTTGACGACATCTGCATGCGCCTTATTTTGTTCTAACACGTTCAATCGCGGCAGGATTACATCTAACGAATGTTGTAACTTTGATCCTTAGAATTTTTACGACTAGTACTATGCCTAGCACGCGATTTATGTATAACGCGGGAATGCGACCGCGACCTAGTTCGCGAACGACGCCTATCACTATCACTGGAATGTTTTACCTGTCCACGAAAATCACGCGACCGACTACGGGAACGAAGACGCCGCGATCTACCCATTATTTTAAGAAAATTACTCGCGGTACAAGTGTTACAGATTTAACGATTCGCGCCCTAAATAAATTTGAAAAAATGGATAGTCCAAACGGTCATGCTCTGTGTAGATCCTATCCCACTTCTGATTTTAGGAACCAGAAGTGGATTTTATTAAAAAAAGAAATAACGGCTACGAACTATTTTAATACAATCGATAAATATTAATAATTACAACACAAAAATAATTATAAGGAAACTAATGCTAAAAATGACACAGCTGAGAGTGTGAACGCTCCAACGTTTGGCGGGAAAAAAAAGGCCTGTCATCAGTTTGACACTCCTTTTATAGGCGTGCTTCGTGGTATTTTATCTATGGACTCTATGGTGATGCTACTCGCTACTGTTCATTCCCAACAGCACTATCAATTTCTTAAGGATAACTAAAATGAAACGAGATCAAAGTCACAAGAAGAATGCACTACGCGGATAACTAGCATCTAAAGAGATATGCAAATTGCAAGTGCACGCAATCACTTATATTGAAAATTATGATCCAACGCGGTAAGTAACAATTATAATTAAATAAATGTGCGGCCGTCGTATAGGCAAATGATAAAATTATTCTTATTTACGGAAAGAAAAAAAAAGAGTCAAAGAAAAATAAAGAATAAAGAGTTAAAGAGTCAATAGAATCATCATTTAATTTACATCTGAGATGATTGCAGATATATTTTGTAGAAGACAATACCCTTTCGCATTCTATGCTAGTTGGTGGAATGCATATTAGCACGTCATAGGCCTGACTTAGGTGTATTTGTCTTGGCGTACCTGTATCTTATAGAGCCATCTGCATTTTTATTGATGTTTCTAGATCATGATGTTCACAAGTTGCTGTGGATGTGGAAGGCACTGCATACATTTCATCCTCTGTCTTTTTCTGCAGCTGTTCTTTCATTGACATATTTGAGATTCTTGACGCTTCTTCATTTTGATAACACTGAATGTTTAATATAGCAATGTCATCTACGTCATCAGAAACGCCAGTGTTAGATGTCGCTTAAAATATTTTTTTTGAATGTCAACTATGACTTTAGTGATAACATCATTTCTTACTTTAGGGAAGGTAGATGAACACGGCTCCTGGTAGTATTTGTTTGCGTTGTGCAAATACTTCAGTGTACATACCAGGAGGCCAATCGCGCTATATTTTTTTCAACGAAATCGCAACTAAACCGCTACCATATCACAACTTTTTGACCGTTTCGTATCGCGCTAAAAATTTGACAGCGCGTTGAGACGAAACGCGATTGTAACTGGAACGTTACCGCTGTCAAATGAAAAGTTGATGGGACACTACTTTTTTTGGATCGTTGGTGCATCGTTGGACTATTTTGTCTTTGTTGTGAAGTGCTTCCGAGTGAAAATCTTGAAAAATACAACATTACCATGTACGGCTACATAGATTTATTGGAGATATCTCATGAATACGATGTAGCGGTGGCTCGAGCCGAAACCAAAAGGAAAAACTTAAAAGCTAGACTTAAGTGTGACTCTTACAGTGATCGTCAGTTTGTGAAGAGATATAGACTCACGAAAGAATTAATTTGCAAGTTGACTCCTCACATGCCACCCGTTCTCCGTTCAGATGCTTTGGATGTTGAAACCAAGGTAAGGAGTGTAACGGCAGATGTGATGATTCCTCAGTAAAGTAATCAACAGCAATATCGCCTTTACTACTTTTTTCTTGTATAAAAATAACCACAAATCAGCCAACTAATAATGTTAAAACTAGGTATGTGTGCATAGGTCAATCAATAGATAACCTGAATTTGTTTTAGATTTTGGTTGCATTGGCCTTTTATGCTTCTGGGTCCTATCAGACCATTGTTGGAGACAGCAGGAACCATTTCATTTCCCAGGCCAGCGTTTCAAAACCTATCCGGCAAGTGACAACAGCCTTGAACAATCCGGCAGTCATAAATGAATATATAGCTTTTCCATTCAAACAATGTGAGAGGGAACAAAGTTAAAAGAGAGTAAGTAGCATATAGTCTTCATTTTACATATTCAAAAATGAACCAATGTTCAAGTTTTAAGTACATAATTGTCTACAATATTTATAACTATTTTCAGTTTCTACCATAAGTTCAAAATACCAGCTCTGGGCTGTATTGATGGGACCCATGTGGCAATTGTATGTCCTGCTAAACATGAAGAACGTTTTTTTAATAGAAAAGGATACCTTTCGTTAAATGTGATGATTGTGAGTATTTCTATTGTTATAATTTTATTCTTTCTTGTCAGTGCTATTTCATATCATTATTTTTTTTTTCAGATATGTGATTCTAATTTAAATATATTGTGTGTGGATGCAAGTTACCCTGGGTCCACACATGATAGTGTTGTTTGGGCCAACCATCCGTTAAATGGTTATATAGACTCCACATTAATCATGGAGAAGATTTGCATCTTTTGGGTATGTTTAAATTGAGTATAATTTATGTTCCAATCTTCTGATACATTGTGTAATTAAATTTGAATAAGAGGTTTTAATACTTTTTTTGTTATTGCAGGAGACTCAGGGTACCCTTTGAGACCGACAATGATGACACCCATCTCTGAACCAAGGCCAGGCACTCCAGAACATTATTACCAAGGCCTGCACTTGACCGCCAGAAATGTTGTTGAACGCTGTATAGGTGTTTTAAAAGCTCGCTTTAGGTATACCTTGAATATCATACCATTGTTATACTGGTTGATAAGATATATAATGTGATATAATAAAATAAAACATATATATATATATATATACGGTCGAATTGAGAAACCTCCTCCTTTTTTGAAGTCGGTTAAAAAGGTTTGTCTTTGCAGGTGCTTATTGGTTGATAGAAAGCTGCATTACACTCCAGTAACTGCTGCGAGAATAGTGAATGCATGCTGTGTTCTGCATAATATAGCACACAGGGCTCGCATCCCCTACACTCCGCTAACAGCAGAGGAAGCAGCTCGTGAACGCCAGTTGACGGAGGGCGCCGGGCATGGCGCCAGGCAAGAGCGGCGACGCGGCGCACGTGCTCTTAGTGAGCTGGAGCTTGGCCGCGCACGACAACGGGCGCTCATTCAACGTTTATGGACCAATAGGAATAATCAATTTTAGTGTAGTGTATTTCTTTAAATACCAATGTATACGTTTTTATAATAAACTTCCTAGCCACATTCAAGAACTAAGCCTTAATAAATTCAAATCTTTAATAAAGCGAAAACTATGCCAGAAAGCCTATTATACTGTAAAAGACTATATTGAAGACAAAAAGGCTTGGGATTGAGCTGCTCCAATATTTATAGACAGTGAATGTTATTTTGCTATTTTACACTTTAATATTTTCATTTTTTTAGTATCTATTTACTTAAACAATGACATGTACATTTACTGTAGTATTATATTATTTTAATTATTGTGAATGTGAGGACTATGTGGATCATTGTTTTCATTTTAATCATGGTCTGGCAGTTTGAGTAGTTTATGCGGCCTACCCAAATGTCTTGTCTTTGGTATTGTTCGTCGAATCGTTGAGCTCCTTAAGTTCTGAGTTGAGCTGCACGGTTACTGACAAATACGTGCACTGACTGGAGAGGTCCACTCAATCTGTGTGGTTCGTTCCTCAAAAGATCATTTCCGACACTAATCTACATGGTCCTCAAAGATTATGTCCGGATTTTTTATATACACATTGACATTGATGAATTTTATTTAGACAATGACATGAATATTTTCTTTGTAAAGTATTTTTTTAAATTTTCATTTAATTATTGTGAATGTGAGGACTATGTGGGTAATTTTTTTTCTGTTTTCCTTCTTAGTTTTAATCATGATCTGGAAGTTTGAGTAATTTACGCGGCCTACCCAAATTATTGTTCGTCGAATCGTTGAGCTCCTCAATTTCTGAGTTGAGCTGCACGATTTTTGACCAATGCGTGCACTGATTGGACAGGTCCGCTCAATCTGTGTGGTTCTTTCCTCAAAAGACCATTTCAGACACCAATCTACATGGTCTTCACACGATCTGATCAAGATTTTGTCTGGACTTTAAGAGACTGTGACCTCTGAGTTTGTTTCGGCCTTTCTTCTCTGAGTAGTCAGATAGGAAACGCCGACCACATCTAGTTTAAAAAATATGATGACGTGTAAGTGTTTGTAAAAACCTACTTACAGAAAATAAATAATTTATTGTTGAAGATGGAGGAGGCCTTTACCCGTAAAGGCGTTACGTCTCCAACCTTCAATAAAAACTAACAATACTAACTAGGTTAAGTGGAATACTAACACAACTAACACTAGGCCTATGTCAGAAATCTGTTGATTTGAACCTGTGAAAAAATGTATATTTTGTTTTAGTTTCCTTCTTTGAAACTATTTATGAATAAAGGCTTATTTGTATTTTTAATGCATTGTTATTTTAATATGAATCTTGCAAAATATGTTAAAATGTAGATTATCACATACCATAGTGTAGCCTTTATATTATGCTATTTTATTATTACTGTATTCTAAATTACAGAAAGATACTTATTGTAAATTGTCCTAACATTTAAATATGTATACTTAACATTATTGTACTTAATAAATTATTGTGTGTACAAACGGACGCGCGATCTAGTTTGTTAGTAGTTAGCAAACCGGTCGGCCGCCCGCGCCCTCTGGTGTACAGCGCGCGAGGTGGGGGCTAGCATTCCTGAGCCGCGCGCGCGCATCATTCGGCGGCGACCGCCGAATGATGTTCGGCTCGCGCGCTAAACGCTAACGCTTAATATCGCTTACGTGTGTCTATTTTATCCTTCTCTCTGTGCTTTCCGTCTGGTACTCCTTCTTCATAAAATATATCGTGCTATTGACTGTGTTGTAAAACTGTATTCTTCTTCCTTCGAACAATAAACTTTCCTCATTGTGCATGTGTCAGTTACTTTATTTATCTCCGCACACATACCCCGCACGAAGCTTAGCCATCACAGCTAAAATAGTTTTATTAAGGTGCAAATGATGGTGGGAAGGCAAAAGCTACCTACCCTAGGCAAAAGGGGGTTAGGGGCTAGTGCCAATTTCAAATTCAGGAGAACCAAACAAAATTAATTTATAATATAATTATATTTATTAAAGTACAAATACTAATAACTAACAGAGAAATATTAGTCTGGGTGGTGATGTTGTTGGCCATCCTGAAACCAAACATAAGTGTTACGATTATGATGTTACTGACAAATAATACTTAGTAAGTAATAGTGTATGTAAAAGTATAAATAAAAGTATATCTCTTCATTTTTGTGCTTTTTACTAATAATTATTTTATAATTATATAAATGTCTAGATGGAGAGTCAAGTGCGCGCAAACGTGTCAAAAAATGTCAGCCAACTGTTGGCCTACAAGTCCTTACCCGCCGATTAATGCAGATCGTGTCGCTTTACTGTCAATACGTATTAAGCGCGCCAGGTAAAAAACAAATATCAGCGACAAAATGACGGTATGTGCTATTAAATTGTGCCGGAATTATAAAGGAAGTATAGAGGTATGAGGAACAGGATGTAAAGTTCACTCAACCTCCATAGAAAAGGGAGGATCCTCCGACCAGACGGGTGTTGTGTCTGGCGGGCAACGGCCCGATGATTCATGTCGGGCCGTTGTGTCTATGCTAGTTGCGCGGTAAACTCTGCTTGCGCGATGCAGGATTTGCGTGACGTCAGTATGACGCGTTGTTCGCATGTGACGTTGTGGATACCGCTACATCACTCCCCCCCGGAGACCGGAGGTCGATAGTGGACTGAGTCTTGTATATTGCGATGCTTGCCAGGCCAGCTGAGGTTCCAGTGAGTCGGAACCGGTTGCCGCATAGTTCACGGTGAGTCGGAACTGTCTGCGAAGATGTCCCCAGTGAGTCGGGGTGGCGCTGCATTATGCTCCAGTGCGTCGGATGTGGTACAGCGCCGGGTTGAGGCTGACTGCTGGCGTCGACCAGGAGAGGGTTTCTATGGTTCTGCTTGAGGACCGGCCGAAAGTGCAGTATGCTGTGCCGAGGTTGCTGATGAGGCTGAGGGTGATGACCAGGTATGCGCGGTCGCTGCATGCTGGTGGTCAGGATACCCGTTGAAGCCGTGGATGCTGGCTGGCTGTGTGACTCGCCGCTCTAAAGCTTGCGGGAGTGATGATGACGTCACGCCGGAGTAGGTGCACGAAGGTTGCGCTGACGTTCATGTTCGGGGTCACCAGTATAGAGGTATGAGGAACAGGATGTAAAGTTCACTCAACCTCCATAGAAAAGGGAGGATCCTCCGACCAGACGGGTGTTGTGTCTGGCGGGCAACTGCCCGATGATTCATGTCGGGCCGTTGTGTCTATGCTAGTTGCGCGGTAAACTCTGCTTGCGCGATGCAGGATTTGCGTGACGTCAGTATGACGCGTTGTTCGCATGTGACGTTGTGGATACCGCTACAGGAAGGATAAAAAATACCAAACACATCACCTACCATCGGTAAGAAACCAAGAAACTACATTTTATTTTTTGTTTTTATGATTATCAAATCACGCCATATTTTATAAGTGCTGCCAGTTTCTTTTTTTTTACTCTCCCAACTTAACGTCATTTTCGTGGGTACATATTAGTTGGTTTATTTACAATTTTGAAAAAGTATTGGAAAATCCAGAGATTAAAGAAGAATGGAAAAAGATTTTTTCAATTATTTGTGGGAAATGGTCGAGGGGTAAATAGAGCGTATGCATTGGTCGATATAATGTTTAGCAGATGGTTTTTACTCCAGTTTAGCTGGGCTTGAGGATCTCAAACTTCTAAACAAAAGATTTGCTTTAAAAGCCACACTAAAATCATTTTCTTTTTGAAATTATTCATGAGTCGGATAGTTAATTGTCCTTATTAGACTGCCATAAATTCTTTAAAAATATCCCGAAAAACTCACTTCAACGCAACTAAAGCAAACAAGAACGAACATCTAGAACCAAAAGTCGACCAAAAATAAAAGCAAAGCGTATGAACTTGTGTAACGAAACAGCCATCTTTACCCATCACCGGAACTTCTGCATCAAAAAACAGCTCAGAGTTATCATTACCAGTTGCTGGGACGTCTGGTTCTGGTTCAGGAAACCGCTCAGATTTATCATTACCAGCTGTTGGGCCGTCTGGCTTTGGTCCAGACAATGATGATGATGACCCAATGTCATCTGCATCCGTTGCAGGAATACCCACTAAGCCACTTGAAACATCTGTATAAAGAACCTTTTTTTATCTACTTATTATTTTGATACGTTTAATATTTACTAAGACTATTACCATTATTAGCTAGTCTTTAATAATACCTAAAAACTAAAATTATCAAAGACTTATTGTAGTTGTTAGACTGTTCTACATATACAGACATTTATTTTTTATTTTTATACATCGATGGTTGCGGGGAATAAAACCACAATCGTAAAATAATCATACTGATAACTTTATTTCCTGCAACCATCGATATTTGAAGTACGAAAAGTGTTTCCTATTGTAATAATTTTATGACTGATTAATGATTAGGTTTCTACTTCTTAGAAGTAAGAAGGTTAGTGTTTAATAGCTTGATAAGTTACTAGTTTTATTTAAAGAGACTGATTTTGTACTGTTTTCTTAAATACTATTGTGTTCAAAACACATCAGAAGTGGGTATTTTACTTGTAAAAACTGAATCAATCTATCTATTGATCTTTGATTATATAAATGTCTAGATGGAGCATCAAGTGCGCGCAAACGTGTCAAAAAGTGTCAGCCAACTGTTGGCCCACAAGTCCTTACCCGCCGATCAATGCAGATCGTGTCGCTTTACTGTCTATACGTATTACGCGCACCAAGTAAAAAACAAACATCAGCGACAAAATGACGGTATGTGCTATTAAATTGTGCCGGAATTATAAAGGAAGGATAAAAAATACCAAACCCATCACCTACCATTGGTAAGTAACCAAGAAACTACATATTTATTTTTTGTTTTTATAATTATCAAATCACGCCATATTTTATAAGTGTTGCCAGTTTCTTTTTTTTACTCTCCCAACTTAACGTCATTTTCGTGGGTACATATTAGTTGGTTTAATTACGTTTACGTTTATACAATTTCGTTCCTGTACTTTTTCAAAAAACTGGCCAAGTGCGAATCGAATTCATGCATAACGTATTAGCCAAGACCATATAGAATTATTATTTGGATCGATACGCATGCATGGTGGCTATAACGATAATCCGAATGCCCGACAGCTGAAAGGTATTTATAAGAAGCTACTATGCAATATGGAGCTTAAATCGATCCAATCGGGAAACTGTGTGCCCCTTGAAAACATAAGTGTTCTTATGTGTTCTTCGTCCCTTAAATGCATAAACGAAACTGTACCTTTTTTACGCAGAGATGATGAGGATGAAATTGAAAATGACGAAGAACACTTGTCTTTCTTTGTCAAAAAGGTACAGTTTCGTGATGCACAGCGCAGTTATCATGCACGAAGTAAATGTGTTCTTGCGGGTATGCAACGCGCACAGTAGGCAGCATCACGTTTTGTAAAACGTCCAAGTAACCTTGACTGGAATTGCGACCCCCTACCTGCACTAATTCACCGGGACCCATTGATGACATCCATCCCCAATATCCTAAAGTAATGCGGCCACTAGATCGTCGATCGTTATAGTTGGATACTAAAGTAAAAACAGAACGTAGTCACGCTGTACCTACCTACCTACACGTAAATAAATCGTTACCAAGGTAGATGGTTACAGCTAATGATTGCTTTATTGCCTGTTTCGTATGATTAAGTTACGAAAAATTAATTCTGCTTCGACTGATGTAAACAACAAAAGCGTAGGTAAATGTTAAAAAGGCCATGCAGGGAATATTGTTCACAACAAAACAAAGGGCCATGCCTGAATAGTACGCAATTATTTTAAATGTGCTGTAATGCAAACTGTAAATTATTGTTAGTTTTTATTATTGAGTAAGTGCTTTCATTTAAATAACAAGATAATTGAGTTATTTGCACGCTTCTAATTTTAAATAAAATTAATAACCGATTATTATCATAAATCTTGGACATACTTAACTTTTCTGTTGTAAATAACCTACATACCCACTTATTGTAAATATAAAACAAAATCAGTAGATACTATTTTAATGAGGTCACTGGTTTTGCCAGGATCAATTTTATTGTTCGATACAGAAATATTAAGGTCACGCAAATACTATTCGCAATACGATCATGCTTAACGGATAAATATGAGAAAAGACCGGGAAACGTTAGTGTAAGCATCAATAATGGCCTAATTACTAGCATATTTACTGCCAACCAGTTAATAAACCTAATTTGTTAATAGATAAAGGTTATTATCAGTCAATTTCCATAATAATAGTAAAGTATAATATCGTGTCCTGCGTGTCCTGTCAGCTGCACGTTACGGGAACTGATGGACGCTGGTGAAGGCGCCAAACAAGTAGCCGAATTCGTGTTGTGCTCTGTGGCCACGCCACCGTTTATTTTTTTATTATGATATAATCCATTTTTATGTACGGCTGACGGTCATGACGTACATACATTGTTTTTGAATGTACGACTTTTATTTTAAAAGAAAAAAGTAAATTAATGTGGCGTTGCTGCGGAGAATTCTCTGTAGCCACGCCACCTGTAATCAATATTTGTAGATACAATTTCAGCTATTTCTCTGAAGTTATAAACTACTCAAAACTAAATATTGCCCACCATGTTTTTTTGCCTTAACTTAAAATTGAACGTAATTGTTCAGTTTTTATGAATGTACAAGTGTCAAGTGGGCGTTCAGGAATAGTGTAAAAATAAACATTGGAATCATTTGTTTATTTCCTTTAATAAAAACACAAATAACAGTTTTTAGGAAAAATTACACAAAATAAAGGATCAACATGATCTTGTAAAGCACACGTCTTCTGAAAAAAATTATGGTGCTTGTTATTTTTTAATAACGAGTGGGTCCTCCTCTGCTCCGTATGCACTCTCTGAGCCTATCTGGTACACTTTCAATCAAGTGAGTCACGTTTGTATGCGGTATTTGTTCCCAACAGACTTTCAGGACGTTAATGAGCTCCTGCTGGCTGTTAACATCACTGTAGTTTTCTTTCAGGCTTCTTTTGAGTTGATCCCATAAATGCTCTATTGGGTTGAGGTCAGGACTCATGGCTGGCCATGGCAAAACGGTGATATTGGCTTCAGAAAGGGCTCTTTGTGTGGTGCGGGCTGTGTGTGCGCGAGCGTTGTCATGCATAAAGACAAAATTATTGCCCACTCTTTGTGAAAACGGGATGACATGTGGCCGGATTACTCGCTCGATGTAACTGGCGGCGGTTACGGTACCTTCATTGAGAATTACCAGCTCTGTTTTGCCGTGTAAGCTAATTCCACCCCATACCATAACACTGGAACCCCCCCATCGGTCTGTTCCATGGACGCATGGTTCAGAAAAACGTTCCCCTTCTCTTCTCCACACGCGTATCCGTCTGTCATCACTGTAAAACTTCACTTTAGACTCGTCCGTAAAAAGCACATTCCTCCAGTTATCCATGGTCCATTCCAAATGTTCCCGGGCGTACCTTAATCGTGCTGCACGATGAGCCCTCGTTAGTTTCAGTCGAATAGCGCGTACTCTAGAGCGTTGTCCACCTTCGTGAAGCCGATTCCGAATGGTTTGGTCGCTGACTCTCGTCCCTGTGGATTGCCGTAGTCGAGTTTGTAAGGTCCGAGCGGTAACAGTACGCTCCCGTCGTGCGGTTAACCTTAGATATCGGTCTTCCTGGGTAGTCGTAGCCCTAACTCTTCCTGTGCCAGGTCTCCTAGCTACACTTCCGGTCTCCTGATACCGTTCCCAAACATTTCGGATTGCTCGTCGCGAAACACCGAGGTGGATAGCCACAGACCTCTGAGACTGTCCCTCTTGAAGCAAGGATACTGCTCTTGCAGCGGTTTCCATGTCCATATGACGGCGAGGACCAGGCATAGTGATCACAACTAACACAGAAACCAAACAAAATTGTTAAAAACGTGAGTATTCCACAACACTGTTTAGTGTAGACTGAAAACTTAAGTGACTGAGAATTTGTGCATTCGACGATTTTTTCGAGTACTTCACTTTTTTTAGCTACCCTCTTGAAACCAATATGAATGTTGTCGAAATAAACATTGATAAGGGTTCCTAAACATGTCAGCTTGACGGTTCAATGCATAACTTTGTCAACAACTACTTAGATAACTTTATTTTGACCAAAATAGTGACTGATTCGAGGTGGGCCCTATTTTGTTTTGAGTAGTTTATAATGTACGAACGCTGTGTATTATGTACACGCGATAAGTATGAAAAAATATGTTAATTCTAAAGTTTAATTCTAAACTCACAAATTGTCCCATATAGTGTATTAAGGGGGAAGCGCTAAGGTAGCCCGCGAAATTCAAATTTTCTTACGTTTTTTGCAATTGGCCGGTCAGTATTAAGTTGAACGTTGATTAAAATATGATTCGCGGTCGTAACAAATATGTATCTACTGAATTATAATCATAACAATCAGTAATACAACTTGTTAAGTTAGTATAATCCCCAAATGTCAAGATTTCATGAAATAGTCATTCTTGGGGATTACTTGGTCTTAGAGACTTGTGTTGATGACTTTAATGATTATAATTCTGTAAACACATATTTGTTACGGCCGCGAATCATATTATAATCAACGTACAACTTAATACTGACCAGCAAATTGCAAAAAACGTAAGAAAATTTGAATTTCGCGGGCTACCCTGGCGCTTTCGCCTTAAACAAATGTATTTTAGCGATTACTTCAGACAGACTGAAAAATTAAAATAAAACTCAACAGATTTCATAAATAGAAGGTATTTATTATATATGCGTGTTATAAAAAATTCTGAATACTATGCAGTATACTGAATGCTATGCAGTATGTACGTATGAAAAAAAATGCTTATATATAAATGAATATATAAATACCAGACAACATTATATTCATTGATCTGACCCCAATTACTTTGCTTACGCACTTGTGTTATGGAAATCAGAACTAACGAAGGTAACTCAAACACCCAGACCCGAGCCGATTTAGAAAAGTTCGCTTTCCAAATTGACGCGACCGGGGATCGAACCCGGGACCTATTGCACTCTGGCCAAATGCCTGTACCACTGCGCCATCGAGGTCATCGTAAGTTATATACTTATGTAAGTTATTAGTATTCTACTATATTACAATTTCTACATAAATTAAAAATCCAGCCAGCCCGGGTTGAACGCGTCCCAGAGGGTCATGGCCGTCCGGCTAGTCCGGGGTTACCGCACGGTCTCCGGGTAGGCAGCGAGCCTCCTTGCCGGATTGCCGCCATGGGATCTGGAGGCCAAAGTCCTCGCCCTCATATGGGAGTGGCGAGAGGAGGTAAAACGCCGGGGCGTAACTCCACTGCCGCGAGATATCGCGGCGCAGCGGACAGAGCTCCGGCGGGATCTCATGGCGACATGGAGAGACACGGCTGCTTCGGGAGGTTCCTGTTCAGAATAAGGCGGGAGGAAACGCCCGGGTGTCACCATTGTGTGGATCGCCCGGAGGACACGGTGGAACATACGGTGGAGTCTGCCCAGGTTGGGCAGAGCACCGGCGTGGCCGGCGGCGATCGGCGACGACGATCGGCGGCGGCGATCTCTCGCGTCCGGCCCTAGTCCGGGCCATGGTACGGAGCGAGAGTGCATGGAAGGCTGTCGCCTCCTTCTGTGAAGCAGTGATGCTCGCGAAGGAGGAGGCGGAGCGCGTGAGGGAGAGGCAATCCTTGCGCCCTCACTCCCCTAGCCGCCGCAGGAGACGCCCTGGGCGTCGGGAATCGATAGCCGATTCCCGGCCACCACCACAGGCACCTCTCCTTCGCAGAGCATATAAAGACGGTCCGTCCGCGCGCCGCCTTCGCTCTCGGCAGACTCCACTCCGTTCTCAATGCACGCAGCAAATTGTCACTAAGGTGGAAATTGCGCATCTACACAGCGTGCATTCGACTAATAATGACTTATGCCTGTGTAGTCTTCGCTCACGCAAAGCCCCACCATATCCATAGGATGCAGACCCTCCAAAACCGTTTCCTCCGAAAGGCTACAGAATCCCCATGGTTCGTCCGTAATGAGATCCTCCATCTTGACCTCAAAATCCCCACTATCCATCAATTCATGAAACGCCTCTTCAAGCGCTTCTTCGATACCGCCGCCAAACATCGCAACCCTCTAGTTGTCGAGGCCACCAGTTATACTTCCTCCAAAATCAGTAAATGTCGCCGTCCAAGGCATTCGTTCTCACCGACCCTGATGACCCCATAACCCTCCTCCAGGAGAGCAATAGGGCAACCAGTACAGTACACAAAAACATAAACCTCGCCGACGAGGTCCATCGCGATGCCCCCAAGTAAATGCCCCAGACCCTTGCTCAATGTAGTGCCAACCCACGCCGCAGCTGAGCCTGTAGAATTAAATTCCCGACTGTGACCTCTGAGTTTGTTTCGGCCTTTCTTCTCAGAGTAGTCAGATAGGAAGAGCCAATCTCATCAAGCTTAAATAATAATAATCTGATCCAGCCTGTCCCATCTTGCTGCCCTCTCCCCAGCGACGCCCTAAGCCGAGGTTCGCACCACACAGGGGGTGCCCTTAGCGTGCAGTCGCTTAGTATAGTAGATAATTGCCCCTGGCTGAAGGCTTTGAGTTTACTTAAGGCAACCACAGGATAGTCCGGTTAAGTAGTCACGACCTCTCAAGGTCAACTACGAGATGCCATAGTCAAAAAAAAAAAACGACCGGGACAGTGTTAGATAAGCGACACAGGCGAAAACAACCGAAGCTATCTTCAAGTGCGACTTAAAGCGATCAGTAGTGCAATTGTGTTTTGTAATTAGTGTGTGTTCAGTTGCTATTAGTGAGATTAAAGTGTAATTTTTTTGGTTATTAAATCGGCAGTTTTTATTGTCGCGAACCCGAAGCTCGTAACAATACATTAGTTTAATACACTATATGGGACAATCTGTGAGTTTAGAATTAAACTTTAGAATTAAAATATTTTTTCATACTTATCGCGTGTACATAATACACAGCGTTCGTAGTTTCGTACATTATATAACTTCAGAGAAATAGCTGAAATTGTATCTACAAATATTGATTACAGGTGGCGTGGCTACAGAGAATTCTCCGCAGCAACGCCACATTAATTTACTTTTTTCTTTTAAAATAAAAGTCGTACATTCAAAAACAATGTATGTACGTCATGACCGTCAGCCGTACATAAAAATGGATTATATCATAATAAAAAAATAAACGGTGGCGTGGCCACAGAGCACAACACCCGAATTCTGGGCCGAGTCCATTTAGATTGCTATTCTGGGCCGAGTTCACTTAGATTGCTATCGACACACTAAAAAGAAGATAGTAAAGTAACGTTACTGAATAAAGTTATTCAGTATATTTAGTTAGTCATACTTACGCTTACGTCAAAGGTCATGCTGAATCCGAAATGCTCTAATGAGCACGAATACGAGTCTCAAAATCCTGTTATAGGGCGCCCCAAAAAAATAATGACTCACGCAATAACCTACCAAGTACCTACTTACAAAAATATAATAGGGCATGCAGTTGTGATACTGTTACTGATTTTCAGTAAAAGCCACGCAAAAATAAGAATCAATACAGAGTAATATATATTCATTGTAATACTTACGAAACACTAAAAAAAAAAAAACCGTTCCACAGAGGATAATTTCCTGCATGTAGGAAGAACTACCTAATGAGTACTACTGATAATGCCATGTGTACCCGAGTTCTAGGGTGACATAATTTAGATTGCTACCTATCAACAAACTAAAGAAAAGACAAAAGCTATGTAATTGTTACTATAATTAAATACTAGTACCAACCAGTTAAAATAATAAGTATATATAACAGCAAACTGCTGTTTGATGTTATTGCAATGTTAATTAAAAATAATAACAGAAAGCTGCCTGCTTCTTGAAATCTTAAACACCTGCAGAATAGTTAGGAAATTCATGCAGTTAGAGGAAGAAAACACACTCTAATACACACCACACGTTGCATTTACTTGGCTTTGGCCCGTAAACTGGCGGTAGCTAAAACCAGCCTAAGAGGTTAGAAAAAAAAGACACAAAAATAATAAAACTAATGTTTATTTCCAGAAAAATGTTCACAAAGGTTACAAGTACAGTAATATGGTACAACATATAGTACATTGAGTATTATCTCCTGGCACCCAAACTAGGTTAGGCCTATGACTTGGGGACAGATAGATGAACAAAATGTTTTAGTAAAACTGTTTTCACCAGTAACATGAATTAGAATGACATAATATTTTCTTATGATATGATGAATCTGTAAATCAATTTTGTTTAAGAAGAGAAGTTCCCTTCTTCTTTTGCAGTTTTGTGGTAGTACCTTCAAAGGTCACTAAGTTACAGGTGCCATGTAATATTATGTGAAACCAAGACAATAATGTACATAAAACAATAAAGATTGCTTACCTATTCAAACATAGGTGGCAGAACAGGCGTGATGTGGTTATGAGATTGTAATTCTTATTTATCATAAAGTTGGTAATACTGCCCTATGTGAGGTAATTAAAATGTATTTGTGATGTACCATTATTGATGTAGCACACAACTCAGTGGCAGCACTGCTCGAGTCAGTCACGGCTTACCCCCGTGTCGACCCCGTATGTAAATAATATCGAGAAAATATTATTCGATCAAATAAAAAATGTTCCAGCGAAAATATCGTTAATGTACCAGTTTTAACAGAAGCTCCACTTCGGTGAAATCGAAGTAAAGTAAGAAATTATTATCTTTCTGTTAAAACTAGTGTTATAAAAAAAACGTATTAGCGAAAATATCGTAATGTACCAGTTTAACAAAAGTTCCACTTCGGTAAAATCGAAGTAAAGTAACAAATAAAATTATTATCTTACCTACTGTTAAAACTAACTAGTGTCATAAAATCTGTTATGGTTAATGATTGAACTAATCTTAGTCAAATCAAATGCATTTTGCACTGGCTATTGTAATTTGTAATCAACAAAAGAATTCATAGAATTCATTACAGTGTTGTAATATCAAGTGAACATTTGCTTTAAGCACATAGCACACGTCGTCAAAGGAGCTCTGTACGACTTGCTGGCTAGTCAAATATGAACGGCGGTGATTTAGTTTAAAATAAACTTTAATTACAATTATTTCAATTACTTATAGGAAAAAAAAACATTGTGCAACTGTACTGGGTATGGTACAACAAGACAAATTTTGATATACATTAAAATATGTGCGTGTGTGTGTGAAAGACACAAATGGAACAAGTTCCAACAAAACAACCTAATGGTTGCGAAAAACACAAATGGAACAAGTTCCAACAAAACAACCTAATGGTGAAGAAAAACATCGTGAGGACATCGATCGGACATCATCGTGAGGATCGTGCCATATGTAACACTCCATTCAATTGGATTTATCAAAGCGAAAATTCTAGGAAAATCATCTACTTTTACAATATTTGTAAATAATTTGTAAATATGTGAGCACCTGTATCTATCACATAATTGATTTACCTGCCATTGCTTCATTTTAATTCTTTTTACCTTTCGTGGTAGACTAATTTTATTATAAGTGCATTGTCTTCACATATAATTATATTATATAAACAAGACCTTGTAAAACATTTTAAAAGGGTAACGGTGGAGTTTCTTGCCCATTCTTCTCCATACGAAAACTACCTTTTGGAATGGGCGACTAGAATCAATTCAATATTTCAATAAACATGACAACAACAAACATTTCAATTCAATAAAAATAAAGGAGGGATGTAGTGTATGCGCAGGCATTGGCGTGGAGTCGCTTACCGGCCGTAGGCGACGGCAGACGTTCTCTGGGTTTCGTGTACACTATGTCACCTCAGTAATCTGTCCAAGTGTGTTTTATTAACCCAGCGAACATTACAGCCGATACGAATTATACCGTTGTGACCGTAATTATCAAGCGACCGGCAGCGATCGCGGCGGCGGTGTTATGATTGCCGTGCGTCACGAGCTATGTCCCTAGCAGCGCAGTGACATGCATACATCACCGCTGTCGGACGAATTATGGGTCTCCCTGCCACTGCGTACGCAATCGTCGGCGGGCCAAAACAATATCGGTTCACCTAATTACTTGCATATTACAGCTACGTATATACCGCACGGTACTAATCATGAATCATTACTAGCATCCTTTTACGACAGAGTGAGTGAATTTGTTTTACGTAACTATAATGACAAATTTCTTATGTTGGGAGACTTTAATGTATCACACGCTTGTTGGTCTTACAATTATGACTCTAATTCTATGGATATATATACTAATAATGACAAGCTGGCTAGCCTGACCGCCGATTTCATGAATTTCTCTTACTTATCACAATATTTTAATCAGTTTAACCATAATAATAGAATATTAGATTTAATTTTTTGTAACGAATTGTGCCTTGTCTCACAGTGTAAACATCCATTTGTAACACAAGATTTGCATCACATCCCGTTAGAAATTGACTTAAAATTAAGCTTCTGTCCCGCACTCAAGCTCCCATCTGTAACGAAAAGACAATATTATAAAGCAAACTATGACTCAATTAAAACTGCCCTTGCGTCAATAGATTGGGAGACTATTTTTTCTAGTATGACCCATGTAGATTCCATGATTGATTACTTCTATAGTGTCCTCCAAAATATTTTGGACGAATTTGTGCCAACCTGCAATCTTAATTCTAGACATAAATACCTTCCTTGGTACACTAGACCTCTTATTAAGTTATCTAACGAAAAATGCAAGTTTCATCACAAATGGAAAACATATGGTAACCTTCAAGACTATCGCATCTTCTCATTATTACGAAGTAGATTTAAAAAAATGTCTAATGATTGCTATCAAAATTTTATTAAGTATTCTGAAGATAATATAAAAAAAGATTCCAATTATTTTTGGTCATTCGTCAAATCAAAAAATGCATCTAATACCATCCCTGAAAGAATGATGTACAACGGTAAAATACTCTCCACTGGCGAGGACATTTGTGATGCTTTTAATGAGTACTTCAACTCAGTTTTTGTTTCGTCCACATCTCGGACCTACCCTTACAACTACAACACATCTTCTACTGTGGACATAAGCACAATCAACGTTACTTTTGAAAAAGTATTGAGTGAATTAAAAAAGGTTAATATTAAAACAGGTGCCGGATCCGATGACCTTCATCCAGTTTTCATATCTACGTGTGCTGAGGGACTTGCAGGACCAATAACCCTCATATTTCGCACGTCTATTGAAACTGGAGTGTTTCCTAGTAAATGGAAAAAATCAATTATAACCCCTATTCCCAAAAACAATAGAAAAGACATTGTGACTGAATACAGACCGATCTCTAAATTGTGTGTCGAGAACACACAATTTAAAAAAATATTAGAAAAATAGTAACATCTCAAATTTCATTCGCTGTTCGTAATCATATTTCTCAGCAACAGCACGGTTTCTTTAAACATCGTAGCATATCTAGTAACATGCTAAATTTCTCGGAATTTCTCGTGAACGCTATGGATAAGAATCTCCGAAAGAGTACACCGACTTTTCGAAAGCGTTCGACAAAATTAATCATGATATGCTTATTGAGAAACTAGCGAGGGCCGGTGTGCACGGCAACTTACTGCGATGGATCCAGTCCTATATAAATAAAATCGAAGTCAGGCGGTTTGTGTTAAAGGTTACTCATCTCAATTCCTCCCTGTTCCCTCCGGAGTCCCCCAAGGTTCCCATTTGGGACCCTTGCTCTTTACCCTCTACATTAATGACATAGGGACCATATTTGACCACAGTAATCACTTACTTTACGCTGATGACACTAAAATATTCCGAGTTGTTGAGTCCGTTAGAGATTGCTCTAAATTACAAAGTGATTTAATAAATTTGCATAATTACTGTACAGCAAATCAACTCTTTCTCAACATAGATAAATGTTTCATTATGTCATATACGCGTAAAACTCACCCATTAAATTTCAACTACGCCATAAATGGCTTAACTCTTAAAAGAGTTTTCACCATCAGAGACCTTGGGATCATTATGGACTCCAAATTAACATTCACCCATCATATAGACCACATAGTTAGCTCTGCATTTCGCAGCCTTGGCTTTATACTAAGAATTAGTAAACCGTTTAAAAAAGTTATCACTTTAAAAATTCTTTATTTTTCATTTGTGCGCTCTATTCTAGACTTTTGTAGTACTGTATGGGGCCCATGTTTTAATATACATATAAATAGGATAGAAAGGATCCAAAAAAAGTTTTTAAAATCACTTAATTACCGCAATAATACTTACGACGCTGCGTATGAAGACGCAATGCGTAGGCATAAACTGATAAGTCTACGTAACAGACGTAATATGTTCGACATCATTCAACTGTTCAGGATTTTAAACTCATTTACTGATTCACCATCACCTACCCGTACGCCCCTCACGTACAACACCACTCTTTGTTCCTCCTCGACTGCATAAAACATACACTCGTAATTCATATCGTTCCACTAACAATTATAATAGAGAATTTACAAACAGAGATCTTTTTAACATTTCTCTTAATAGCCTTAAACAGAAACTTAAAGGTAGGTATGTCACATAATTTTAACTCACTCTATATTTTACTCTGTCTACCTTCAGTTTACTTTGTAAATTAAGTTGCATTGAACATTTAGTTCTGATACAAAAATTAATATATGTATTTCTTGCACGTCTTTCCTTGGTAAGAGTTTATTGTTCATATTTTTAGAACTATACCACATTGTCGGCACTATAGGACTTTTGTAAGGAACCAATTCTCTCATAGGTAATATTGTTTGTAAGTACATGACTTTTTGTTGCCAAAAAAAAAAAAATAAGTAAGTTTAAAGGATAATCGGTTGGTTGCCATCCTGATTTCCTGGGGGAGCGCATTCCTCAGAGAGATAGACTGAACGAAGAAGGAAGAATGAATGAAGTCTGTGCGGTGAGTGGGACGTAGGAGAAGACGATTGTGTGATGAACGTAAATTTCTATTGTGGTTGGCGCAAATGTACTGAAAATGGGGGGCTAGATAACTAGGGGAAGACGGAGAATCAAGAAATGAGAACAAGGTGGTCAGCGCCCCATGCGCGCGCTGGCGTATGGGTAACCACTTTAGAAGCGACCGATGCGCAGAGACATGATCATATTTACACAGATTGAAAACGAATCGAATGCAATTATTGAGAAGGCGGTCAAGTTTGTTGAGGAGATCTGCATTCAGGTCATAGTAGCACACTTCACCATAATCGATGATAGGGAAAATAAGGGACTGTACAAGCATTGTCTTCGTACTTGATGGTAATAGATTTTTCAAACGGTACAGAGCCCGCAGCGTTCCAATAACCTTCTGACTCACCCTAGCAACTTGAGTCCGCCAGTTTAGAGTACAATTAATGTGCAAGCCTAAGTCCTTCACGTCGGTACCAAAAGGAACGATCGTACCATTGAATAGAACTGGCGGCAAGGTTGTACTATCTACCTTGCTAATACTACGAGAACTGCCAATGATGATCGCCTGACACTTCGTAGGGTTTACAGCTAAGCCAAATCTAACAGACCAGGTTTTTATGGCTATCAAGTCCTTATTTAATTTGTCGATAGCGCCAGGTAATTCATCAACCTTCCCTTGATAATACAACTGCAAGTCATCTGCATACAGATGATATGCACACTGAAATTCGGAAGTTATAAGATTAATAAAAATTGAAAACAAAAGAGGAGAAAGTATACCGCCTTGAGAAACGGTTTAATAACGCCCTGGTAAACACTTTGACAGACTAAAATAGCAGCGGCCTTATTAAACCGTTTTCAGGAGCCTTATGAAGACAGCAGATATAGGTACAAATGATTTTATTGCATCCATAAACCGCCACTTACATAAACCGAATCTTTTGGCAGCGTATGTTCTACAAAATAATTTGAACAGACAAAGAGCAACATTTATCAGGCTGGACGCAAACAATCCACAAGTATCAGATTTTCCGGAGCTGACGTATGAGGAACTCATAAAATTCGCTATAAGCACGTACCGACCATCTCAAAATAACACGATCATACTGCAGCGAACACACGAAAAGAACTGGCGTATATGAGATCGAGGTGTATGGACACTGCAAACAAATCGACATAGTAAACGATGAAGTCGTTAGGTCGTAGTCGCAATCAAACAATGTCCTGATTCGCTGCAGAATAAATTTAAGCCACGTAAGATCAACGGACGTCTGGACGTCTTTCGGCTGAAATGATGACGTAAGATCAAAAACGTACTACACCTATTTATTATTTAACACTGCGGTTTCTAGAATTAATGCAATTAAAGAACATTACCGTTCTTGTTATCATGGTAAAAGAACACTTGGAAGTTGCGCCCATAAAATAAGTATTATGTATAATCTGGGTTGGGCTAGAAACAATGAACATGATCTGGACCACCCAGCTATAGGTATAGATTATGTTTTTATAGATTTGGATGACTGAAGTACTTGACTAATGCCCGGTTTCTGAAGTCCCCAGTTATGTTCTCATTAGCTATTGAATCAATAAAGTTATACATAAGATAATCGTCGGTTAACTGTCACTGCGTTTCTGATACGCAACTAACCATTCAATAACTATGAAACCGATAGCTTGTGTCTTAGTTGCCGCTAGATGGGTCTGTATAAAAGATCGCGTCTAAAAATAACTTTAATATTTTAATTCGTCTTTAAAACTAGTTTTAATAATAATATTGTTATTATTTAGTGTAACTAAGTGGTTTAGCACTATTTTATTTTAAAAAATATGACAAGTCGTCATTTATGGGAGGATCTATGAACGACAACATAGTTTTTTTTTAAAGTAACCTTTCATTCACGAATCACGTCGCTTAATAAAGCGACGTGATTCGTGAATGAAAGTTTATAAAGTTTAGTATTATATAAATAGTTTTGCTTTGCCGTTTCATTTAAGTTAAAAGTCTATTATTTTGTCTTTCCAATCGTTAGTGCTTGAACCATTCTTTTGTAAAATAAAACGTAATGGAGTCTGGAAAACGTAGTAAAATTTTTACTGAAAGAGAGAAGATGCTTGTTATCGGAGTGGCTAAAGAATTTGTCCATATAATCGTCAATAAAAGAACGGACGGGACTTCTGTAGAGTCCAAGAAACAGGCTTGGATAGCGCTAACAAATAAATATAATGCTGTCTCGGAAACTGGATTTAGGACTGAAAAGCAGTTACATGCCCTTTAAGACAACATAAAGAAAAAAGCGAGAAAAAATATGAGCGATGATAAGGTAAGTCGTGTCCCTGTTATGTACTTTTTACCAATTTGTTATAAGTCCTTATTGTATACAAAGTACAAAGCCTCCCCTAAGCGTACAAGCTGTAATATGGTACCAATAATATACCTAAGTACATAATTATATATTTCTTATGCAGTTACGCCTCAGAGTAATAATATATTCATCGACTATCATCGACATGTTACACAACAGTGCAAGAAAGGAATGTAATTTATTTGTTAAATTTTAATTTCTGTCCGAGATGTACAAGACAGGAGGTGGAACACTTTGTCCTAAGACAACCGCAATTGATGAGAAAGTTGTAGCTTTATTGACTCCGCAATTCAAACCACTGAATAATGAATTTGACTCATCCGCACCGTTTTACCACTTAGGAAAGTCCAGAGTTTCTTTTAACATCATAGAAAAATATTTTACTCACTTATTTGACTAGTTAGATTCTTCTTATTGGATATGTTCTAGCTTACGCTATACTTTACCAAGCAATCAAACTAATGTGCGCAGGCAACATTGTAGACAAAATGTTGTTCAATCAACCTCTCCCGAGAATTTTAACTGAAATGGATTAATTAATAAAAAACAATTACAAATTCACATACAACATACTCAAATAGTAGGCTTCTATTTGAGTTATTACATTATTGCGCGCCACAATTAATGTCTGATACATGGTGACATTAGTTACCACTAGCGCCATCTAGTATCGAGTGGCGGAACTAGTAGTGAAGATCCTTCTAGAAATTTCGATGCGAGAACTTTATAGAACTTTCTCGAACTATCGACATCTGGTCAGTCGGGACCGATATGTACTTGAACATTCTAGATGTTTCTAGAATGGAAGGTTCTAGAACTATCTGCGGCACTATATAAGGCCGGTGTGGGACGTGAGCGGGACAGAATGATCAAAAATTCGATTCGGCGCTCGACGCTCGCCGTGAACGGACGTGCCGCTCTCCGCCCGCTGCATCGTGAGTCACCGCTCTCGCCGCCCGGCCTCGTTACGCTTGCCGTAACGATCTTCGTAGTCTCCGACTACGACCCGTTTTCTTTCAATAGTGCCTTTTTCAAGTCGCTATTGTTAGAGTATTTCTGCAGAAACAAGTCAAAAAACGTTTTCGTCGTTTGTTGTGGCCCCTTCAGGGTAAAACCACAGTTTCGTGGTCCTTGGTGGAAACGTCACGGTGTCAACGAAGCCCCAATCCACCAGCCTGACCCCTTCAGGGTTAGGCAGTCAATTGTAGTCGGGAGCTAGAATCTTGGCCTTGGGGGGTCTCCTAGTCAAGCCTAGCTTCGTTACTGATCTCGCATTCGTCCACAGCTTTGCACCTAGTACGGTTGGGTGTGTCAACCCCTTCGTACTAGGACCGGTCTGGGTGTCTCTACACCCATTTCACTAGACCGGTTAGGGACCCGTTCGCGCATTAAGATTAGCGACGGGCTACAAGCTTAGGGCTCACCTTAGGTACTCACCTCCCTGTCTTCACCCGGCAGGGAGGGTAGGATCCACACACCCCCGGGCCCTCCCACCCGGGGCTAGGTTGTTAGGATTTTTAGGGTTTCATGCGTAGTCCTTTTCCCGGACCCTCGCCCCCCTTTTTCCCACCATGACGGACGCTATGCTGTTAGCTTTCGTCAAGGAGGTTCTCCTTAAGGATCCGGCTTTCCGTGCCAAGTACGGAAAGCAGTTGCTGAAATTTCAGCGATCCCCCCCTCCCTCCCATCATGACTCTCTCGCTGACTTCAGCGACGCTCTGGAGAGCCCATTGTCGCCACCTATGGCCGACAAAGGGATCTCTCCCACTGTCCCGTTTAATCCCTCAGTAGGGATCAACTTGGAAATCCCGGAGCCATTGTCCGTCCCAACAATTGCTCCCTCTCTGACCGAGGTCGCCACCGCCCCCATTTCGGCACCTGTGCCAGCCGCTGTTGTCCCTGTGACAACAAGCGCATCCACATCCAAACCCGAGGCTATGGATACGTCCGCACCTCAGCCCGACCCAGAAGAAGCCCTCTCAGCCTCGTCCTCCTCCGAAGACGACTTTGAAGTCGTCGGAAAGGGAGGCAAGAGGAAGAAGAGAAAATCTTCGCACGCCAACAAGGCTAAAAAGCCTGTAGCGGCTCCCCCGTCCCCCCGCCCCCCCCACTCCGCCCCCCACCGCGCCTCCTGCCGCATCTCCCGCCGCACCCCCCGCCGCTTCGCAGGCCGTCCCTGCCTCTTGCCCTCCCGCTTCTGAGAAAAAGAAGCAACGTCCCCCACCCCCGATCTATATTCAGGAAAAGTCCAAATGGACTGAAATTTCCAAAATGTGTGTTGATCGCAAGATCAACTACACAAATGCCCGCTCAACCCAGCAGGGCATCAAAGTCAAAGTTCCCTCGTCCTCGGACAACAGGGAATTCACCCGCCTTCTGCAGGTACGGAACTATTCGTTCCATACCTACTCCCTCCCAGAGGAAATCCCCACCCGCGTTGTCATCAGACACATCCCCAAAGAGATCTCCACCGAGGAGGACCTTATCTCCCAAGGCATCCCCGTCTCCGCTGTGCACCGCTTGCACAGAGCCAGAAAAGGACCAGTCTACGACATGGTCCTGGTCGTTTGCGACCCCAATGACGGTCATCACCCGATTTTTAAGGTGAAGTCAGTCTGCTCCCTATCGGGCATCTCCATCGAGAAGCCCCGCAAGTCCAATATCATTGGACAATGCCACAGATGCCAATTATATGGCCACTCCCAGTCCAACTGTTTCGCGACTCCTAGATGCGTCAAGTGTCTAGGTAATCACGGAACAGGTGACTGTTCTCGTCCCAAGGACCGCACTCTGTGCACCGAGCCACCGAGTTGCGTCCTTTGCGGCCAATCCGGGCACCCGGCAAACTACCGGGGCTGCCCCAAAGCCCCTAAAGCCTCCTCTTTCAAACTGGCCAAGCGCACAAGCGAACGCCAGCAAAGAGAGTGCCCTTCCTTGAAGGTCCCATCCTCCCAATTGCCCGATCGGCTCAGTCCCCAGAGACCCTCTTCCTGGGCTAGCCTATTCCACCAACAGGCTCCCGCAGCTTCGGTGCCTTCCCAACCCCAGACCCTCCCAGCACTGATGGCAATCACCACCATCATCACCACAGCCATCAGCAGCCCCCACAGCTCCAACGGTCCCGTTGGCCCCAGCTGCTGCCCCGGTAGCCCAACCCACCATCACTGCCTCAGGCCCCAGTAGGTCTCCCCAAACCCCCGTCTCCTGCCCTCAGCCTAGCAGCATGGAGGTTATAATCGGTGCTTATGCATCGTTTATCGCCCCCGCTAACGCTATGGCAGCGGAAATTCAAGCCTGAAATGGCAATCCTCGGCGCATTGCCGAGATTTTCAATGCGTATCCAGAGATTACGCAAGTACTCCAAACCCTAAAATTCTAAGTGCCCCATAATGGATCAACAAAGAATAATAGGTGTAACCAAACCCCGATCCTTCAAGCTGTTTCTTCAATGCCAACGGCATTTCTGGACAGCGTGATGAGATCGCCACTTTCCTACGCGACCATCAGCTGGACGTCCTTTTAGTTCAGGAAACCTTCCTAAAGCCCCACCATCGCAACCCGAACATTGCCAACTATAAACTAGTTCGCAATGATAGGGCTCGATGTCACAAGGGTGGTACCCTTATCTACTTCCGAAAGTCCCTTCATTGCTCCCCAATAGACCCTCCTCCTCTCCTCTCTCACCTGGAGGTCTCTATCTGTCGGCTTGGCATGACTGGGCACCAATCGATACTAATTATCTCTGCATATATCCCGCCCAGAACTGGTGGTGAAGATCCCACCTCTCTCACCAACGAGTTCACCGCCCTCTTCGGTATGAGTGACTCCGTCGTCATGGCGGGGGATCTCAATGCCAAACATCCCGCCTGGAACAGTAGCACTACCTCCACCCGAGGTAGAATCCTGTTCAACCTAGGCCCCACCCTTAACTTCGATGTCATCGCGCCGATGCATCCCACCCACTATCCTAATGATCCCACCCTGCATCCTGACGTGCTCGATGTTGCGCTGCTCAAGAATGTAAACCTCCGTTTGCAATCTATCGAGACGCAACAAGAGCTTAACTCCGACCACCGCCCGGTTACGATCCACCTAGTCCCCTATTCGGGCCCCCGTGACCCCAACCAGCCCCCTCAGACCAAAATAGTCACTGACTGGGGGAAAGTAAGCGAAAAGCTGAAATCCACCACGTCACCCCACATGGAGTCCATTCCCGATCAAATTGTCTCAGTCGCGGACACGACGGGCGCGATCGCCTCGTTTACAGAACACGTTCAATCCGTATTGACGGATTGCTCACGGGAAGTTCCAGTGATGGAAGACCATCGCTGGAAATTACCGGCTGACGTACGTGATCTGATAACCGAGAAGAACGCGTCCATCCGTGCCTACGACTCTTTTCCCTGTGACGCGAACAAAGCCCACATGCGCCATTTACAGCGTGCTGTAAAGAAACGCATAGCGAAGCTGCGTTCCGAGGGATGGGACAAGTTGCTCGGCGAACTGGAACGCAATCACCAAGCCTTCTGGCAGCTTCAGAGGAAGCTTCGCTCCCCCGAAGAGGCCTCTGTGCCTCCTCTCGTACGCCCTGACAAGACCATAGCCTTTGACAACACCAGCTTAGAGTCCCAATGCACTCCCAGCTCCCAAACAGTAGATCAAGCGCACCTCGACAAGGTGAACGCTGAGGTCGAACGTAGAGCCTCCCTCCCGCCAGTTGAAGACCCTGATGATCCTCTGCCTCCCGTCACGCCTGACGAAGTGCAAGACATCATTAAAGGGTTCGAAACTCGTAAAGCCCCCGGTTCGGATGGTATCACCAATAAGGTGTACAAACTCCTCCCCGCCCACCTCATTCTGCTCATGACCTCCATTTTCAATGGCGCTCTGAGCAATAACATCTTCCCCCAAGCGTGGAAAGAAGCCACGGTCATCGGTATCCCAAAGCCAGGCAAGCCCTAGTCTGAGCCCTCCAGTTACCGCCCCATCAGTCTGCTCAATGTTTTCGGCAAAATCTATGAGAGGCTTATTTATAGGCGTCTCAGGGACTTTGCCGAAGCAAAGAGCCTCATCCCAAATGAGCAGTTTGGTTTTCGAACTAAACACTCGTGCATCCACCAAGTCCACCGCATCGTCGAGCACATCAGCGCTGGTTTCCAGCGCGGTGCTACGACAGGCGCTTTGTTCTTCGAAATAGCGAAAGCATTCGACAAGGTCTGGCACAATGGCTTATTATACAAGCTCTACCTCCTAGGTGTGCCAGACCGTCTCGTGCTCATCTTACGAGACTTTCTGTCGGATCGTTCTTTCCGCTACCGCATCGAGGGCGCTCTCTCCCCCCCACGACCGATCCGTGCCGGTGTTCCCCAGGGTTCCGTCATATCCCCCCTCATATTCACCCTATTCACCAGTGACATCCCCAAAAGTAAATCGGCTCAGTTAGCTCTCTTCGCCGACGACACGGCCATTTACTGATCAGGTCACAGTCAGGACTTCATCGCCCGTAATCTCCAAACCTCCGCAAGCGCCTTAGGCGATTGGTTCCGGAAATGGAGAATCGAGGTCAACCCCGATAAGAGTCAGGCGGTACTCTTCTCGAAACCGCGCTGATTCACCCCCCCCTCCCCACCCCGATCTCTATGTATGGCAAGCCGTCCGTCGTAGGCTTCACTCATTACTGACTGCCCGCAGCAAATTGTCACTTAAGTGCAAATTGCGCCTATACACCGCGGTCATCCGCCCAATCATGACCTATGCTTGTGTAGTCTTCGCCCACGCCAATCCCCGCCACCTGCACAAAATGCAGACCCTCCAAAACCGTCTCCTCAGAAAGGTCACGGGAGGTCTACGTCCGAAACGTGAACCTCCACGTTGATCTCAGACTCCCCACCGTCCAGCAGTTCATGAAGCGCCTCTCCAAGCGCTTCTTCGACTCTGCTATTAAGCACCCCAATCCCCTGATTGTGGCGGCCTCCACTTACACTCCCTCCCGCATAAGCTCGATTCGCCGACCAAGGCATACCCTACCCCCGACGACGCCACTACCCTCCTCCAGGAGAGTAGTAAGACCACCAGTACTCTCAAGAAGTACAAGCCCCGTCATCCGTCCTTCCGCCCTCGCTGTCGAGGCCCGTCGCGACACCCCGAAACATGCCCGCCCCGACCCTTGCTCGAGCCAGCCCGCGCCGCTGAGCCTGTAGTTCAAAATCCGTCCCTAAATAATTCCGATCCAGCTTGTCCCTTGCTGTCCTCTCTCAGCGACGCCCTAAGCCGAGGTCCGAACCCCACCGGGGGGTGCCCTTAGCGTGTAGTCGCTTAGTTTTTAGTTAGTTTTTAAGCCCTGGCTGGAGGCCTCAATTTATTGTGGCATCCACAGGAAAGCCCGGTTAAGCAGTGGACAACCTCCCAGGTTGAACTGCGAGATGCCATTCCCCAAAAACAAAAAAGCGAGCGGGACAGTTTGGATAAAGTGATACAAGCGGTAACATCCGAAGCGATCTTCAAGTGCGACTTAAAGCGATCAGTAGTGCAATTGTGTTTCATAATGAATGTGTTTGCATTGTAATTAGTGTTGTTGATTAAAGTGTAGTTTTTTTTTTGGTTATTAAATCGGCAGTTTTTATTGTCACGAACCCCAAGCTCGTAACAATTAGAGTCAGAAGCGAGGATTAAAATGCCGGTTTTACCCAAAGACGACACGGAGGGTGTCCGTACCCGGAGTCAACGCCAGCTAGAGACGGACCAGAGGCGATTAGGTGGAGCAACGCTACAGAGGTCGGAAGGCCAGCTACCAACTAAGGAGGCCGGCCTGTCCTCAGCTGCTCCAGCATCATCAGCACCAGATTTGGTTGCTCTGATGATGCTGCAGGAACAGGCCCGCCGACAGGAGGAACAGGCTCGTCGTTTGGAGGAACAGCTCCAGTGGGACAAGGAGGAACAGGTTCGTCGACAGGAGGAACAGGCCCGCCGACAAGAGGAACACGCTCATCGGTTGGAAGAACAGCTCCAACGTGTTAAGGAGGAGCAGGCGCGCCGTCTGGAAGAGCAGATGCTCCTTATGAAGGACCTTTACGCTACCTTCGGGAAAGACATGAATGAGGTGAAGAATAAGGTTGCCCAACATGACAACCGCCTGTCGGAAGCTGCAACCCGAATCGACCAAGTGAATAATCGGGTTGACAACGTGATGCCTGAAGTGAAGCTAACTTTGATGGCTGGCGTGAAGAAAACGCTGGATTACCTTAAAATTGGGGATGGAATCGCAGCTCCCGTAGCTACAACACCTTCGCTACGTGGATTCAAAGTGCCACCGTTCGACGGAACTTCTTCCTGGTCGGCCTACAAAATCCAGTTTGAGGCTGTCATGAAGGCGAACGGGTGGAATAAAAGTCAGACCATGACTGCTCTCACCCTAGGCCTGCGCGACCAGGCCTTAACTGTTCTGGAAGTTCTAGGTAAGGAAATGACTTACGAGCCGCTCCTTGAGGCACTGGAGGCTCGGTATGGGGACGCTCACCTGGAACACGTGTTTCATGCGCAGCTCAAGGATCGCGTGCAACGCAGTAACGAAAACCTGCAGCATTGGGCCCTTGAAGTGGAGAAGCTGGTTCGCAAAGCTTACGAGTCCGTACCTGCGATTGTTGATGGGAACCTAGTGCAGGCATTCATCGACGGAATCCGCGACCTTGAAGTTAGAGCTGCTGTGAGGATCGGTCACTATGGGACGCTTAAGAACGCCTTGGCCCATGCAGTGCATGGGCCGCACAGCTTCCACCTCCAGTGCATGGCATGCACTGGAGGTGGAAGCTGTGCGGCAGGATCATCGTTCCCATCGCGTCAGGGAGGATTGCAGCGGCAATAGTTCGCGACCGCAATAAAGGATACAGCCCCTAGGTTCTATGGCTGTGGGGAAAGGGGCCACCTTCGATCCAGTTGCCCTAAGCGAACTGCAGAAAAGGAAGAATTGCCTATCAGTTGGCGGCCGAGGAGATTGCCGGTAGTACGTGAAAAGGAAGTGGTACCTGTGAGGATGCTCAGGACAGACCTCAGCAACTAGTGGAAGGAAAGCCTACAACGTGCGCAACAGGAAGATTCGGACATCAAGCCGATTCTGGAGTGGATAAAGACCAGAGCTCCTAAGCCCAGGTGGAGCGACGTCTCAGCGAGGAGTTCGATCACAAAAAGCTATTGGGTCCAATGGGACAGCTTGGTGATTCAGGACGGAGTCCTGTGCCGTAAATGGGAAAACGCTCGGGGAGACAGCTGTCATTTGCAAATGGTTGCTTGTTATTGTCACGCACACAAAGTCACAACACCACTATTTTTTAATCAGTACAAAAAAAAATGGGGCTCTATCCGTACCCGTTACTGATCATAGTTGTGCAGTCAAAAGTAAAAAAAACGAAATCCCAAAATTGTCCACGAAACTTTGATATAATTGGTAAATTCATAACCGAATCAATCATTCATAACAACTGCTACTAGAAAATACTACGCGCAGTGCTTTACCATTTCCGTCCGCCATTCATTATCCCGACAAACTCGCGTCCAAGCTCAAGCCCCGCCCCTTTCTGCGCCAGCGATCCTTTATCGAGCGACGGAGCGAGCAACAAACAAACAGATATGAGACAGTGCCAATTCGTTAGCGAAAGTGTGCGCGCGCGTTCTGCTTTTACTTTTAAATAAAATTATTTGTTTACGTTTTTACTGTCGCGATGGCTTACCAGTTCTCTTATCGAGAGTATGCGGCTATGTTACGTGCGTACTTTTTGTCTGGTGAGAACGCGAGTGCCGCTGTGCGTATGTACAGGGAAGAGTACCCGAATGCTCGCCAGCCGAACGTTCGGACTGTAGTAAACGCTTACCAACGTTTACTGGACCATGGATCATTCCACGCACCGGCCCATAGTCACGGACGTGGAAGACCGGCGTGTTCGCAGAACCTGTACGACGATGTAGTGGACTTCTTTGCAGAAGATCCCCGGCGAAGTACGAATGACGCAGCTCTTCATTTTAATATCAGCCAGTACTGTGCATGGAAGATCATTAGATCGTCTGAATTTTACCCATACCACTACAGAAAGGGACAAGAATTGACCACTGTAGATAATGAACCAAGGATGACGTTCTGCAGATGGATACTCAACAACAGTAAAACAAATGTGCTATACTCAGATGAGTGCATGTTTACTCGTATCGGATTGTTCAATCAACGCAATGAACAGTGGTGGTCAATACGCAATCCAATGTTAACAAGGGAGAATTCTTTCCAACACAGGTTTTCTGTAAATGTCTGGGCAGGAATCCTGAACGACAACATCGTTGGCCCTTATTTTATTGAAGGGCGTCTTACTGTCTTACTGGAGAAAGTTATTTAACTTTGCTTCGGACTATGGTGTCTTCAATGCTAGATGACATTCCATTAGCCAACTCACAAGGCCTCTGGTTCCAGCAAGACGGCGCGCCTCCGCACTACCATAGTGCAGTGCGTGAATACCTGACGGGGGAGTTCGGGAGTCAGTTGATCGGCCGAGGCGGTCCCGTGGCATGGCCTCCACGCTCACCTGACCTTACGCCATTGGATTTTTTTTTGTGGAGTGAACTTAAACGACGAGTGTACGTTAGTGAGCCAACAAGTTTAGAACAATTAAAACAGCGCATATTGGACGCATTTGACGCAGTGAAAAGTGAGCGAAACATACTTTTATCATTAAAAAACAATTTAATTAAACGTGCCCGTCTTTGTATTGATAATGGTGGTGGACATTTCGAAGGACACTTAAAATATCTGTAAGTTTTTTTTAAGTTTTGTACATACGTAAATTATTGTAAATATCAGCTGATTCAAACTTTTTAAATACGCCAAAATTACTTTTTTTTTACAAATTTTGAAGCTTTAATTTGATTTCTTAATAATTAATTGTAAAAAAGTTGATAATTTTGATGGTGCTAAGCCCAATTAAAGTACGAAGGAAAAGTTTGAATTGAATAAGTGCCCATTATTTTACTTTTTTTATTAGTTTTCTATCGTAAAGCATAAAGATGCGTTTTATTTAGGTACCTACAATACAACAGCTGTTGGAGGCGGAGCAAGTTCGAGCGAAAAGACGCGAACGCGAGAGCGAGAGAATACGATGAATGAATACTACTGATACTACTATGAATAGCCTGTACAATATTTCCATAAATTGAGTGACATTTTGGAATATAAACAAACGCTAATAACTTTGCTGTTTATGAATATTATTTATTGAGACTTTACATATATAATAACAAGACCTTTTCTAATAAGCCCTTTAAGTATTTGTACTAATTAAAAATTAGTGGTGTATGTACAAGGTTTACCCACACAAAGGGCCGCGCGCACAACTGAGTTGAACTATCTGTACTTATCTACAACAGCCGCCCTTAATCGAAGTTGTGCAAGACAAACAGAAAAAACAAAAATAATAAAATTAAGTTTCTAGACCTAAGCTAACTATACATAGTTTGTGAACTATAGGCCCTAGTGGCTTTGTTAGCACATCAGCAGGCATATAACTTGTTTTCACATATTCTAACATTATTACGTTATCTGATACTTTTTCCCTAATAAAGTGAAAACGGGTATCAATGTTTCGTCCTGCTGTGGTATAAGGGATTTCAAACGAGATTAATGGCACTCTGACTGTCAGAAGCTTAGTTAACTGATGAAAGTTTACCTGTTATCTCTTAGATAAATCTACGCAAGTAACACGCTTCCTTCGTGGCAGACGCTAGTGCCATATACTCTGCTTCCGCCGAGGATAAGGCAACAGTAGGTTGCTTTTTGGACTCCCAGGATAGAAGACCTCCACTCAACTTGAAGGCGTACCCAGTGTATGACCTTCTATCTATCGTGCAGTTGCCCAGTCAGCGTCGCAATAGCCTTTTAAGGGTTTTCCGCTTCACCTGTAAACCAATGAATAGTTTAGAGTACCCTTTGGATACTGCAGAACCCTTTTAGCAGCATTCCAGTGTTCCTTCGTATAACACGTATTATACTGACTTAAGTAGCTCGTAGCGTAGGCGATATCGGGCCTAGAGTTTACCGAAAGGTACATTAGTCCTCCTATTAAATTCTGATAAGGACTCTCCAACTTGCCCATAAGTTCTTCTTTCCATATTCTTTTTAACCAAAGGAGTATCCACTGTTTTGCAGTCTTTCATATTAAACTGATCCAGTAACGATAAAATATAATTTCTCTGATTTACTTTTATACTCTCGGAAAAAAATTCAGAGAAAAATATTTTGACAAATCTTTTTTGACAATGTCAAATGTCAATTCAGATTTAAAGAAAACGATTATGTCGCCGACAAAAATACCTAATATTACGAGTTCTTCACTAAAAAGTTTCATAT
This sequence comes from Mesoligia furuncula, assembly GCA_916614155.1. Lineage (NCBI taxonomy): Eukaryota > Metazoa > Arthropoda > Insecta > Lepidoptera > Noctuidae > Mesoligia > Mesoligia furuncula. The sequence goes on from OU744795.1 coordinate 11,007,628, forward strand.
ATACGCAAGCCTCAGGAGTTCCTGTAAAACCTATTTTTATAAGCGTTTTGTTTAACTTTTTGTTCCAAGCTCTTGGCGCCTGTTTAAGGCCGTACAAGGATTTACGCAACAAACAAACCTTGTTTTCCTTGCCTTTTGCTTTGAAGCCTAGGGGTTGCTCCATAAAAACTTCTTCTAAGATGCCATTAAGGGACGCGGTATCGACGGCTAAGTGTTTCATTCTTAAGCCCATCTCTGCAGGTGCGGAGAGAAGAATGACGAATCACTGGCGCAAAAGTTTCGTCGTAGTCTACGCTTTTAACTTGATTAAAACCTTTGACGACGAGTCTGGCTTTATATTTAGTGAAATTACAATAAGTGGCTTTTTTAAGTTTATAAACCCATTTACCTTTTTTGTTTGGTCTATCTACTAGTTCCCATGTGTGGATTTTTATCAGAGAGTTGTACTCATCAGCCATCGCATGGTGTCACTTATCAGCATCATCACCATGAGTAGCTTCATAATATGTCGTAGGTTCATTTGCATCATCTGTCGACACATTATAAGAAAGAAAATCTGGTGGTTTTCTGTTTCTTGTGGGGTACCTCCTCTCCTCTTCCAAACTAGGTGGCTCTTCATCGACACTTGGAAGTCTCAGCTCAAAGAATGGTTCTGGTTCTCTCATATTTGCTGATTCTTCTGCACTTTCTACATTTACCTGTGTAGTTGGCTCATCAATAGGATCGGTACTCTCAACACAATCGAAAAATTGACAATCGTCATGTTCAGGTTCCTTATTTTTAAACAACAATATGGAATCTGACTGTACCACGGGCTCAGACTGCCTGTGCTCTTTCAACTCTGTAAAGCAATTTTCAAAAAAGGTTGCATCTCTGGACGTAATCACTTTTCGTAGATTAGCAGGATCCCTAAATATATAAGTATTTGAATTTTCTGAATAACCGACAAAAATCGCTTCCTTTGCCTTTTCGTCTAACTTTTTCCTGTGACATGAAGGTATATGTACAAGTGCTCCAAACACTTTCAAATGACTGAGGTCATTTCTACAACCACACCACCTGTCCTCGGGAATTTGTCCACCTAAGGCTCTGTGAGGAGACTTATTTTTCAGGTATACGGCAACTTGGAAAACAGCTTCCCAGAATGCTTTAGGCAGTGAGCTTTCTGCTAACAATGTCCTCGCCTTCTCTGTAATTGAGCGGTGGGTACGTTCAGCTAATCCCACTTGTTGAGAGCTGTACGGCGCCGTCGTTTGATGTTGGATACCTTAAGAGGCAAGATAATAATCGAATTCTCTATTAACGAACTCCTTACCGCCGTCAGTCCTAACTGCTTTAATTTTCTTATCTAATTGATTTTCAACAAAGGTTTGGAAAATACTAAATTTATCTTTTACCTCTTTCTTGGAAGAGATAAAGTAAGCAAATACCTTCCTTGTATAATCATCAACAATAGTTAACATAAACCTATTCCCCTGAAAAGAGGTTGTAGACACAGATCCCAATAAATCCATATGTATCAGTTCTAAAGAAGTAGCTCTATAATATGCTACCTTCTTAAAAGGTTTCCTTGCCTGTTTTCCTTCCACACAAGCGATGCAACTGCTTTTATCTACTACACTAAAACTTTACACCTACCTCGTGATTCTTCAGTTGGGTCATGTCTATACGACACAAATGTCCTAACCTCTTGTGTCAGTGTTTATAACTAATATTCTGACAGTCAGAGTGCACATCCTGCGTCAAATGATTACTTGCTACATTCTCGGGAACATTAACAGTACCATCTACAACGTACAGTCCACCACAGGGCGAGGCATTAAGTACCGAATCACATGTAAAATGTAAATTATTAGATTTATAAAAGTTACATCATCCATTTTCGTCAAAAACACAAACAAAACCCTTATCAACAGCTTTCTGTTCAGACAATAAGTTTGCTTTTAAGTCGGGGACAAAAGCAACATCGCTGATCTTGTTGATTACGTTCTCGGGTGTATTTATAGTAATGTCTCCTATGCCGCAGCATTTAATCTGCTCTCCGATTGCGACAGTAACATTACCTTTGTTCTGTATCGTAATGTTCTGAAGCCAACCTCGTCTAAAACTCATGTGTTTAGTACAACCAAAATCTACGTAAAATACCTGCTTGCTTGAGCGGCCAAAAGTATTGAGAGCTGTAAACGTGGTGTTCTTAGCTTTCTCCGTATTGCCTTTCTCCTTGTTTCTCAGCGGGCAGTCAGGTCTCTTATGACCAGGTACTTTACACTCGTAGCAGACTATTTCCTTCTTCTTAAATTTAGGCTTCTTCTTCGCATGAAAGGCGGAATCTATAGATATACTCGTAACTGCATCTTTAGACATCTCATTCAGCAATTTTGTCTTTACTGTCACTAGTGAGACCTCCCAAAACTATAGCAGCAATAGACCTGTCCTCTATGACTACATCAATATCCGCAAGATCCTGTGCGGTTGATAAAACTGCATTAGTGTACAGTTCAGTATTTTCGAAATCTGACTGACTCAACCTGTACAGTCTTCGCTCTAAGGCTAGTTTTCTACCCATTCCCTTATCTTCAAACGCCTGTTGCAAATATTTTCATGCTTCAGCTGCAGTTTTCGCACATCTAACGTGAGTAATAGCTGCACCGTCAACTGTTAAGCAAATTTTTGCAAGAGCTCTCTCGTCGTTGCGTACCTTGATCGAAGCAGGGGTCGTGTCACCATCCGGATAACCACTAATTGTTACCCACAAGTCCTCGTGTAAAAGGTAATTCCTCATCTTAAACTTCCAAGTAGGATATCCATCTTTATTCCGAAGACATAATGATGGAATCGAAGATGAATTCGACGTAGAGGGATTCGTCTTATTAACACTCGAAGCATTTCCAGTTTCACGTGACATTTCGACAAGTAAAATTTTTCAGTCAAACAAGAAACTCAACTAATTAGATTACAAATTATATTTTAAACTCTTCCAGAACTTCGTGCTGATAACGTGTTGGAATATTTGATTTAAAGAGTTGGAAGAGTATTAAATAAATTATTTGTAAAATAAGAGTTAAAAAGATGTTCATTGACAAGAATGTTTATTTCAAGTAAATAGGCAATAAGAGAAGAAAAAGTATAACTATAAAAAATAAAAACAAATCTGCACAACAGAGGTAACTTATCTACAACACCACCCACAGTCGGATGGAATGGTGGAACGGTTTAAACTGACACTGGAGAGGTACCTAGCCAAAGTTGTGGAAAATCGGCAACGAGATTGGGACAAGCACATTCAACCGTTTTTGTTGTCATATCGAAACGCTGTTCACGAAAGTACATCGGTGACACCAGCTTTCGCAAACTTTAGAAGAGAATTACGGCTGCCTGCAGACCTGATCACCGGAATACCACCTTGATGCCCCACGCAGTATAACCGATTATGCGAATGACTTGCGGAACAAAATGAATGACATTTATGAGCACGTCAGACAATCGGGCGAGCAAATGTCTGAAAAGATGAAAACCCGTTATGACCGTAAAATGAACAATAAAGGGTTCGACGAAGGTTCACTAGTGTGGTTGCACAATCCAGTCCGCAGCAAAGGGAAATCACCTAAGCTTCAGGCTAAATGGGACGGACCGTACCGGATTGTGACAAAGACCAATGACGTAACCTAGCGGATACATAAAGGTGCAAGAGGTACTCCTAAGATCGTTCACGTGGATTCACGTACATTATTGGGCCGATAATGCTCGGGACGAGCATGTCTTAGGAGGGGGCAGTGTTGCGCGCCACTATTAATGCCTGGTACGTGGTGACATTAGTTACCACTAGCGCCATCTAGTATCGCGTAGCGGAACTAGTAGTCAAAATCCTTCTAGAAATTTCGATGCGGGAACTTTATGGAACTTTCTCGAACTATAGACATCTGGCCAGTCGGGACCGATATGTACTCGAACATTCTAGAGGTCTCTACAATGGAAGGTTCTAGAACTATCTGCGGCACTATATAAGGCCGGTGTGGGCCGCGAGCGGGACAGTTTGGATAAAGTGATACAAGCGATAACATCCGAAGCGATCTTCAAGTGCGACTTAAAGCGATCAGTAGTGCAATTGTGTTTCATAATTAGTGTGTTTGAGTTGTAATTAGTGTTGTTGATTAAAGTGTAGTTTTTTTTTTTTGGTTCTAAATTGGCAGTTTTTATTGTCACGAACCCCAAGCTCATCACAATATCATGTTACACATATCAGTCATAATCAAAGCGGTGTTATGTGAGTACAATCATCAGGAACACAGTAGTAGCAATTTATTTATAACTGATATTGAAACACAAGTACTAAGAGAAGATGCGCCTCCTGGTACTTTTCAAGACATTTTCATGGTATTGGATACAAATGATGAGAACGTGTCTGGAACCCAATTGTTGTCTGGAATCAACTTCTAAGCAAGTTGTATGTTCCAAAAGACCGATTTCGTCGGTTATGAAGGACTTCGAAAACACACCAAGAAGAAAGAAAATTTGTTTAATAGAAACAAAGAAAAAAATATAAATAATGTCAGTGCATCTATAATAAAAAGAAAAAACCAGAAGCAAGTAAACGAAGATTGCATAACTAAAAGGTTAGAAATATTGGAGATTCAACGACAACAGGAAGCGATGAAATTAGAAAAAACAAATTTTTTATTGGATATTGATATTGAATTAAAGAGAGTTCTTCTAGAAATTGCAAGAATGGACCTAGAATTTAAAAAGAAGAATTTTAATTTATGTTAGGTAATATGTACGAGGGTGACACTGAAGGTTCTTAGAAAATAAAAACTGAACAAACTAGCAAGTTATTAGTTTTATTATATCATTTCAAAATAGTGTCCATTTACATCAATATATCGCTGCATCCGATGGAACCACTGAGAAAAGCACTTTGCCCACTCGCCCATAGGGGTCTCTTCAACGGCATTTTAAAACGCAGCCACTGCTTCCTCGGCGTCCATAAAACGTTTTCCTCGAAGTTTTTCTTTTATTTTCTGAAATAAGTAGAAAATCGCAAGGTACGAGGTCCGGGCTAAAGCACCCTAAAAAATCACCGGAATTCAACAAGTTTTCAACACACGTCTACGGGATTCCTGAAATACTCCGACCTATAGGTGCAAGACGTCAGCGCCACGCGACGGGGAGATTTACAACCTCCCCTCACCCCTCGCGTCCACGGACGCGAGGGGTGAGGGGAGGTTGTAAATCTCCCCAATTGTAAAGCCCGTCCCGCACAGAGAAAACAAAAATACCGTGGCTTACCAAAAGTGTTGAGGCTTTCGAGCAATGTAAGGTCAGCTTGCAACTAGCCACTACATTAATTCACCCAAGTGTGAACGTACCCATATCCATCATGACGGACGCGTCGGACACATGCGTAGGAGCAGTATTACAACAAAAGGTAAGTGGAACGTGGAAACCAGTTGGATACTTTTCGAAACAATTGACAGAGGCGCAGAAGAAGTAGAGTACGTATGATAAAGAGTTAATTACAATTTACATGGCCATGGTTCATTTTCGTAATCTGATAGAGGGCCAACAAGTTACCATCATAAACCGTTAATGTACGCGTTCACTAAGAAAGGCAGCGATAAGGAAATTCCAAGGAGAGCCAGACAATTAATGTATATTAGCAAATTTAGAAGCGACATACAATATGTAAAGGGCCCAGAAAATACAGTTGCTGGCGCATTATCGCGTATAGTCTATTGTTTGTCCAACGGTGCTCGATTTCAACGTATTAGCTCATGCGCAGGCGCGCGATCAAGTTGCGACAGGACGTGACGTTAGCAGTAAGTTGGAATTTAGACACGTAGTCATGCCGGCGGGCAATAATCGGCAATAACCGGCGGGAAATGCCAGACCTTATCTTACAGATAAGTTTAGGAAAATCGTATACGAAAACATTCACAATATCCAAGTAGAATAACGACTGACCAGGGCAGGCAATTTGAAAGCGACCTTTTGAGATATTTGGGCGTACAAAGAGTTAGGACAACCCCTTACCACCCTCAGAGCAACGGGTTAGTAGAGAGGAGGCATCGCTCGTTAAAAAACGCCTTACCCGCACTTTTGACAGGTAGTTTAGATTGGGTAGACGAACTGCAAACGGTTATGTTGAAACTTTTTTGAGAACTTTTTTATCGTTTCGTAACAATGGACGAAACATGGGTCCAACATTTTGATCCCGAGACAAAACAGCAATCTTCGCAATGGAAACGGCCATCATCACCGACCCCGAAGAAGTTTCGTGCCGTGGCATCGGCTGGCTAGGTTATGGCCTCAATATTTTGGGACTCAGAAGGGATATTGTTGACTGCAGCATGCGCCGCCGCCGTTAGGAAAATTCGTGATTTGACTAATTTAGAGACAGCCCGTTTAGTTTACTTTCGTTATTTTCATAGTGTGATGTCGTACTGTTGTGGGGAAATGCCGCCGATATTCAGACAATTTTTATTTTACCAAAAAGGGCAATTCGTTCCATTTATAAATTAAGTCCCAGACACTCCCTCAGAGACAAATTTAGAGAGATTAATACAATGACTGTGCCTTCTCATTACATTTATGATAATCTTTTGTAGGCACATAAAAATATTAATCTGTTTAAAAAATACAGTGATATCCATAACATAAATACTAGGAACAAACACAAATTTGTTGTTCCTACAACAAGGCTCAAGAAAATAGGTGGCTCGTTTAGATGCCAATGTATACGTTTTTATAATAAACTTCCTAGCCACATTCAAGAACTAAGCCTTAATAAATTCAAATCTTTTATAAAGCGAAAACTATGCCAGAAAGCCTATTATACTGCAAAAGACTATATTGAGGACAAAAGGCTTGGGATTGAGCTGCTCCAATAGGTTTAGACAGTCAGTGAACGTTATGCTAATAAATCAAGAGCTGTCACCATTTGTCGATGGGTTGTAGAAGTGGTCAATGGCCGCTTCAAAAGAGATTATAAACTACTTCGGCAAGACTATTTTAATGTATCAAGTAAACATTTAATGAAAAATTTGTTGTGTGGCTGTTGTGAATGCATGGCACAAGTGGCCGCGGCTCTGATGAATACATTTCACCCTCCTATTAGAGATCGTCCTGATGCTGTGGAAATACTTAACATAATGAATAAGAAAATGTATATAAATAATGCTTTGGCTGATATTGTGCAGCAAAGTAATTTGAATAGACGTACAGCTAATTTCACACGCATCGATGCCCAAAGTAACATAACGGATTTTCCACAGCTCAGCTTTTCTGAACTTATATTAATATCTCTAGGCACATATCAGATAAAACAGGCACGGTCGTATTATGGAGAGCATGTAAGTTGTCATCTACAAATAATTTATACTTATACTTCGTAAAAGATAGCTTGATCTCTGCGACAGCTGTCAGTAAAATCACGCCTATGAAGTTCTGAATTTCATAGTAATACAGACACGTAGACAGAGAAACTAATAGACGCAGTGACAATTCCTTTCTCGCTTACACAAGAAAGAGAGCGAAAATTACACTACGAATGTTTTAGACAGAGGTACAATTATCCATTTTTTTGTACCTTACCGTGTAACCGGTTGATTCAAGGTCAGCAACTCAAATTGCGAAACTAACTTTGACACTTCATACTTCCTGAGATTTAGGCTATGCCACTTTATGCACGCGTCTGGATTGAGGGCCCAAGTTATTTAATGATAACAGTTTTAATTCACGTTTAAGAAATTCATGGCCCTTTGCTTTAAGTTTTTACTATTTTTAACTAATTTCCCTATAGGTCTTATTTCGTTTCGTAATGGTTCAAAAAATAGGCCCTTAATCGAGATGCACATCTCGTGAGTATAAAAACTATAACCAAGAAATGCTGGAACTAGCAGTTGAGTTAGTGCAAAATGATAAATTATCGGCACGAGCAGCTGCACGACAGTTTTCCATACCTAAACAGACCATATTGAACAAAGTCCACAATAAACATAACAAGTCTGTTGGATGTCCACCGCGTCTATCAGCGAAAGAAGAAGCCAAAATAGTGAAAGTCCTGATTGCCGCCGCTAAAGTCTAAAGTCTAAAGTCCTGATTGTCCTGGTTGTCCGCTTACTAAATTAGACCTACGTCTCGTGGTTTTTGAATTCTTAAAAAAAATGATCGGCTGGACTTGTTTGAAGGTCAAATTCCTGGAGAAGCTAGGGTGGACAATTTTCTGTTGCGAAATGCTTGTGATTTGACCGTACGCAATACACAAAATATCAAAACAGTCCGAGCTGAAAAAAGTGTCTATGACTTTATGACATATTTTCAAAATTTACAGGAGACTATCAAAGATGTTCCTGCAACGAACTTAATGAATTTTGACGAAACCAACTTAAGTGACAACCCCGGAGATTCCAAATGCATTTTCAGGAGAGGGGTGAACGTGAAATATCCCGAAAGAGTCCTTCTTAACTCCACAAAGGGGGCCCATTTCAATTATGTTCTCTGCTACAGCGGCTGGTGAAGTTTTACCGGTTTATGTTGTTTATAAAGCTGACAATGTATTCAGAGATTCAGGGATTCAGGGAGGGCCTCGTGATACTAAACGTGATAAAAAAGGCGGGAAAGGACAACCGCCGCCTCTGGAAAATAATAAATAAAGTTTCGAATAGATCAAGACCCAAAACGTCACCGACTGAGTTAATGAGCCCGCAGGATCAACCAGTTCATTGCTTAAACAAAGTTAATCATTATTTTGCCAATATTGGCTCAACTCTGGCTAGTAAAATAACCGCCCAACAGCAGGGTCATGATAACCCCCTTACTAGTACCCACCTACCAAACTTTTCCAATTCCATGGTTATCCTGCCCACTGATGAGCACGAGGTAGCTGCCATTATTTCCACTCTCAAGCGGGACTGCGCCGTGGGTTGTGACAATATTTCTTCAAACCTTCTCATTGCACATAAGAATCTTTTAGTACCCTCGATTACACATATCTGCAACTTGGCGATTGAATCTGGTACCTTTCCTCTTGCGTTTAAAAAGGCACTTATCCATCCGATTCACAAGAATGGGGACCGACACTGTGTTAATAATTATAGACCAATAGCAATTCTGCCCGCCTTATCTAAAATTCTGGAACGGCTATTGAACAACAGGTTAGTGAAATATCTAGAATCAAACAACCTGCTGTCCCAGTTTCAGTTCGGTTTTCGTGCAGGGAAATCGACAGCCATGGCAGTGCACGAATTGACCAACTTTATTGCTTCTAACATGGATGATCGAAAGAAGTCGTTAGCTATCTTTTTGGACCTAGCTAAAGCCTTTGATACAGTGTCGGTCCCGATCTTGCTTCGTAAGCTTGAAAACCTTGGTATACGTGAAAATCAATTGTTACTTTTCAAAGATTACTTAACTAACCGCACGCAAATTGTTAAAATTGATAACCACTTTAGTGACACTCTTCCCGTAGCTTTTGGAGTTCCACAGGGTAGCATCCTGGGACCCACGTTATTTCTGGTCTATATTAACGACCTCTGCAATCTCTCTCTTCAAAATGGTCGTATTATTACCTTTGCGGATGACACTGTGCTTCTTTTCAGTGCAGACTCATGGAAAGAGGTGCATGACTATGCTCAGGTTGGATTTAATACCGTGAATGATTGGCTTAGAACTAACATACTCACCTTAAATTCCATTAAAACCAAGTATATTGCATTTTCTTTAAGGAACAGTCCGCAGTCATCTCTTCAACCTTTCTCCATTCTCGCTCACACCTGTTCATTCCCTCATAACGGTGATTGTTCTTGTTCCAAATTGCAGAAAGTTGATCATATTAAGTACTTGGGGGTCACCTTGGATTCTAAATTAAACTTCACCGAACATATAAATTGTCTGACTAGCAGAATACGGAAATTTATCTTTGTGGTTAAAAATCTTCGGTCAATCCTTAACTCCAAGCAACTACTATCTGTTTATTGTGCTTTGTGCCAATCGCTCCTGACATACTGCATCACTTCATGGGGTGGAACGTTTAAAACTAACCTTTTAGCACTGGAAAGGGCTCAAAGGGCAGTCCTTAAAGTTGCACTATTCCTTCCTTTCCGTCATCCCACTGTAGAAGTTTATAAGACTGCTAAAGTCCTCTCAATTCGGCAGCTTTTTATTCTCCATGTTGCTTTGAAGCAACGATCTCTTATTCCTTTTATAAATACCGATCATATTTCTAACAAGAGAAGCAGAAGAAGGAATATATGCCAACCTAAATCAGTAAAATCTAAATTTGCCCGAAATTTCTTTTCTTTTCTTGGCCCATATCTATACAACAAACTAAATGATTTACTCTCTGTTCATAACCTAAACAAAACAGCTTTTAAAAGGAAGATAACTGACTGGCTTATTACATTAGATTATACACAAATTGAAGATCTTTTCAAAACTATATCTTGACATAAATTTCCCTTTGCAACGCACAAACAAGCACCCCAAACCACACACACACTCACTCCACAATACACACACTCACTCCACAACACACACACTCACTTCACATTCATTCACATACATCTTCCCTTGCATGTATTCTTATTAAATTATTTTATTTCACGATTTTTATAATTTTCAAGTTTATTGAGCAGTATTGCAATATTGTAATGTGTGAGATATTAATTTTAATTTTAATATGATATATGAACCAGATCGTCTCCAGCGCAACACAATTAATGAGAAATTTTGATTAGGGGCCTGGTGACCTGACATACAGGTTTTCTAAAAACTTAGTTTAGGCACCAGTCTTCCACAAATTAATTATGAAATTGTGACTGCAGACTATTATTTCTATCTCTGTAATTTGTGGTAAGAAAATAAATAATTATTATTATTATTATTATTATACTAGATATAATCACACCATGTCCGGCTGGTGTGATTCTCAAACTTTTGAGGACTACTTCAGACGAATCATCTTGGATTGGGCGAGTAGTCTACCTGGGAAAAAAGTCGTTATTTGCGACAATTTATCGAGCCATTTAAGTGTAATGTTATTGAGCTCTGCGAAAGTCATGATATTCACTTTGTTTTCCTCTCCGCAAACACAACACATCTGACAAAACCGCTCGACGTGGCTTTTTTTGGACCACTTAAAAACTATGACAAAAATGTAACTTCAATATAAAATCGAGAATCCAAAACAAACGACACTAAATAAAAACCACTTTCCAAAATTATTAAAGTCTGACTGGACAGATCCAGTTAACAGGATCGAAGAATATCAAAAGCGGGTTTAAAGCTACTGGAATCAGCCCTCTCAACCCTCGTGAAGTGTTGAAACGGATACCTGAATATCACGAAGACTTGGGGTCGTATGAAATCGACGAGGCCTTACTCGATTATCTAAAACAAATTAGACAACCAAATCCCATCACTGTTAGACGAAATAAAAAAGTTGTAACGGAACCAGGAAAATCTGTGACAGTCAATGACTTTCTACGACAGGAAACAAATGCGCCAAAATTTTCAGTACCTGGTGTACGAAAGACTTCCAAGACGAACCGAACTAATAAGAAAAATTATCGAAAATTTTGCAATAGTCACAACCTGGTGGACAATGGTGCAAATGACAGCTATGAGATGGACATGATTTTACATGAACGAATGGAGCTCATGGAAAGAACTGAAAATCGAGAAGGAGATCTTACAGAAAAGGAGATCTTACAGATAACATTGCAATGGGTGTGACACAAAGATATATTTGAAGATGACGTTAATGACATTAATACGTTTCTAGATGAAAAGACGGGACTCCTAGCAACGAAAGGAAAAACAAACATTAAAAATAAGACTGAAACGGACAACCATATTAAGAAATAATCTGGAAATAAAAACAATGAAAACAAAATAAAAATTCTCTCAGATGTGATTTTAAAGCTACCATCAACCTCAACTGGAAGGATAAATCAATCGCCCCCGGCGGCGTCGGGAGCCGCGTGACGACTCCCGGCCATCGTAGGCGCGGGCCTGCGGGTGGAGAGTAATGGGTAGCTCACCGTCCGATCAGGACCAGGCCCGTGCCGGACGGCGCGTACGTGTTCCACGCGCGCCTCAAAGAGATGTCAGCATCGAGGAGGAGCCCCTTAGGGCCGAAGCCTACCGGGCCAGCGGGATTGTCCGAAAGGGTTACCGCTGGCCCGGAACATAAAGGGCTAAGGAAGGAACACGGGTGGGTTTTAGTCAGTAAGAGTCTGACGCTCCACCCAGAGCGGGATGAGTCATTTGATGATTTCCCATCCAAAAAAAAAAAGGATAAATCAATCGGAATCATTTTTTAGACCACAAGTCCTATACTCCGACAGTGACGAAGAACTGCAAAACATAGACAAAGAAAACATGCTGGCAGAAATTGAGGTCAACATAAATAATGAAAAGAAAAAAAGAAACCGTCCATTGCTGTCTAGAGAAAATTACAACAATTGCGAAGAAACAGAGGAAATAATGACGAAAGAAGACATTATTTTAATACAGGAAATGAAGCCTATAAAAATTACTAATAATGAGAAAAAATATAGTGAAAATAGTAAAAGACAAAAAGAATGTAGACGACTAGCTCGAAACAGTAAGTGGCAGTGAAACTGACGTGTCCGAGAATACTTCATACAGAGAATCATCTGACAGCGAAACATACGTTCTTGAAGACAGAGAATCATCTGACAACGAAACATACGTTCCTGAAGATGTTGAAGCTGACATCGAAATGAATACAACAGAATATAGTAAAACTATTACCGATGGAGTAGAAAATGAAGATCTATTCGAACATGTAGATATTCATAATGATGTGCACGCTGGCACATATGTCTTGGTCAAATTTATGGCTAAGAAAAGTGTTAAACATTACGTAGGAAAGGTCGACAAGTCGATGAGATCTTTGTATTGATACATTTTTTGAGAAAGAAGAAACATAATACATTTTCATGGCCTCAAGTCAAAGATGAGTCTGAAATGTATTTATTTGATATTGTCAAAGTATTACCACAACCTACTGATGGCCATCGGGGTTCATTAAAATTTGACGTAGATTTCAGTGGATTCAACGTAGGTACTGATATAATCATAAACCTCTCCAAAAACTTTTTTATGATCTCGTAGAATAAAACTTAAGACTAATTTACCTGCATAAGTAAAGACTTTGATTAAAAATATAAGTAGATTTTTTAGAAAGCTTTTGTGTTTGTGGGTTTAATTTTTTTTTTTTGTTTCTATTATTTCAACAAATTTAATTCGTTGTGCTGAAACGCTGTAGTGCCATTTAAATATAGGTTAAGTGGAAACAAAGACTTAGCCGACGTTCTCACGGGCGTAAAAATATCGCGGCGGGATTTTATCGCACACTGGATTTTCAACTCTCGTTGTTGAGCCGAGCGTTGAGAATCTAACCTCCGACAAGAGAGTGCATTCTAGCGCGTCGAAAAAACACACTGGTTTTTCAACTCTCGTTGTTGAGCCGAGCGTTGAGAATCTAACCTCCGACAAGAGAGTGCATTCCAGCGCGTCGAAAAAACACTGGATTTTCAACTCTCGTTGTTGAGCCGAGCGTTGAGAATCTAACCTCCGACAAGAGAGTGCATTCTAGCGCGTCGAAAACACACACTGGATTTTCAACTCTCGTTGTTGAGCCGAGCGTTGAGAATCTAACCTCCGACAAGAGAGTGCATTCTAGCGCATCGGAAAAACACACTGGATTTTCAACTCTCGTTGTTGAGCCGAGCGTTGAGAATCTAACCTCCGACAAGAGAGTGCATTCTAGCGCGTCGAAAATACACACTGAATTTTCAACTCTCGTTGTTGAGCCGAGCGTTGGGAATCTAACCTCCGACAAGAGAGTGCATTCTAGCGCGTCGAAAAAACACACTGGATTTTCAACTCTCGTTGTTGAGCCGAGCGTTGAGAATCTAACCTCCGACAAGAGAGTGCATTCTAGCGCGTCGAAAAAACACACTGGATTTTCAACTCTCGTTGTTGAGCCGAGCGTTGAGAATCTAACCTCCGACAAGAGAGTGCATTTTAGCGCGTCGAAAAAACACACTAGATTTTCAACTCTCGGCGCTAAGCAGAGCGTTGAAAATCCAGTGCACGAAAAAAATCGCCGCGATATTTTTACGTCCGTACGAACGTCGACTTATAGTACATTTTTAATACCTACTACCATTGTTTGCTCTCGTTATTTGCCAAAAAAAAATACTGTGATCTTTGTAAACTCACATGACTGAGGCACAGACTAAACTGAGGCCCAGTGCCGACCTGACGGCGCGCGACGAATATACTGATAATACAACAAAGGAAATTGCCCATTTCTCTACTCACCGCCGTTGCGCATCAAACAATTTTGTATGCTACCATAAATTGGGTATAAAAGAGGGGTACCGTAATGTCATACTTTCATAGGAAATTAAAATTATCCATTTATTTGGTGGGGTTTTTGTTGTTTTTTGATTTTCTGCTGTTTTGAGGTTAGTTTTGTAACAAATCTTCCACCAAAAAAACAGTATTTTACAACAATATGATTTGATTCACATAAAAGAACTGAAAATAGTTCCAATAAATCAATGAATGATCCCAATTAAATAATATTACAAAGGTAGGCCATGCTAAATGTAGGTTTTGATAGGAAATAGAAAATGAAAATGCTTGAATATAGGAATGCAATAGTTTCATTGGTCCATATTATCATCATATTCATAAAATATGTTGTCTAAAAGCGGAGCCGGTGGCTCAACAGACCTAAATCGAGCCAAACTAAGATACCACAAAATGGTCATAATGAGAGCACAGCATCCCATTGTCTGATTACCCAACAAACAATTGCAATAATAGCTAGTAATATCACCTACTGAGTTACTTGTTAACTGTTATTGAGTTGTTAGTTAACTAAAATGTAAGCGTAACCTTTCTGCTGACATGTCGTGACTTAATTCTTCCCCCTACTAAATACATGTCCGTTCCCAGTACCAACGGCAAGTCAACCTCAATGTCGTTTGCTAGTTCAGTTTCGCATATTTCGCTCGTACTGACATGCTCCCAATAATACGACTGAATCTAAAAATAAATATAATAGATTTATCATATTTTGTAAAGAAATTGATCTTAGATTAGTTTAATAGAAAATACACATATTGTCACAGACAGGCAAAAGCCATAAACAAAATCAAATCAAACTAAGAAAAGTATAACTGGTGGTTCTTAATTCTCATCTCAACATCTTCTTCTTAGTGTGTCGATAGCAATCTAAATAGACTCGGCCCAGAATTCAGCTACTTGTTTGCCGCTATCACCAGCGTCCATCAGTTCCAGTAACGTGCAGCAGACGGGACACGATATTAAGTGTCCCATCGTTTGTGGAACAGCACCACATTTATACTCCAAGGCGGAGTCGTCTATGAACAGGTTTTCCTTACTTCGGCCAACCGGGGTCTGGAGGTTACCCAAGGTAACTCATGTCCCGGTAGGAGCTCTTCAGCCTGTGGAACGAATGATTTGCGTAAGAAAGCACTGTGTCGCCATAGCTTCAGTCTTTCTTGTGATCGTTCGCAAGTGAGTGGTACAACACACTTCACCACTTTTCTCATCATGATGCATTTAAATGTATATTTTGAACATAGTTAAACAGCTTCTAGTATTAGCTGTAAACAACAAAATACAAATGGTGCTGAAAGACTTCCATTATATCCATTGCCTCCCCGACTTGATGACGGGGTAGGCACAGCTCCCACAGCGTGACATTTTTAATGAAATCGTTGGTGATTTACTGAACTTAGGACACAGGCCGTAGTCGTAAAAACGTTCTACACAATCCACAGCACAGAAACAGTACAATGGTCTCCATAAGAATTCTCGACCGTGCAGAAATCTGAAGACAACTGGACACGATGTCAACGCAATGATAAGTTATTTTTTAGCACAATAAACTCAACAACTATCAATACATAAGTAAAAACAATGTTCGCTGCGGAGTGTTGGTCGGCAGGTCGGCCGACATGAGATACTTTGATTGACAAATAATTACTGACAGTGAGTGAGTGACACTTTTGGCAGTTCACCTTTCACATTGCCCAACAGTGTGTTACCGTGTGTATAGTGTTACCAACAGTTAATCTTAATCACCCTGACCATGTGATTTGTCAATAATAGAAATAGTTTTAATTAGTAAAGTAATGTAACTATACTAACAAGCATGGACAAATAATTAGTCTGAAATAAATGGATTTAATTTAATATTATTTTGAAGATGTTAAAAATATATAATTATATTAAGTTGATTATGTTAATTATAAAAAAAATAAGGAGGACAAATGATAAAAAAACACTTTTACACGTCAAACATATTTTTTTAAACTAGATGAGAAGGGCGTTTCCTATCTGACATCTCTGAGAAGAAAGGCCGAAAGAAACTCAGAGGTCACAATCTCTTTTAAAGCCCAGACATAATCTCGGTCAGATCATGTGCAGACCATGTATAAAGGTGTCTGAAATGTTCTTTTGAGAAAAGAACCACACAGATTGAGTGGACCTGTCCAGTCAGTGCTCCCATTTGTCAGTAAACGTGCAGCTCAACGCAGAACTAAAGGAGCTCAACGATTCGACGAACAATATCAATGAAGGGACATTTGGGTAGGCCGTATAAATTAGGTACTCCAACTGCCAGATCATGACTAAAACGGAATCAATGACCCAGGAAGAATGTCATAGTTGAAATTATTTTTAAAACTCAGCGTCTGTCTTTATACTAAGCGTTAAGACCGATTATGGGGAGGTTCTTAAAATTGGCAACACTGGTTTTCTTCGAAAATGAAACTAGTGAGATATATTTGTTCTATCTGCATTCTCTAATGGCTATATTTCACAAAAGGATTGCTTCGCTAGAAAAAGAGAAAAACTCAATCGCCGAAGTCCTCAGTGCATTAAATGGAACGACAGAGTCACTCAAAGAATTGAGCAAAATTTCATCCCTTTGAAAGTACTAGAGCTTTTTCAGAAACAATATTACCGCAGCTGACCAAACGAAGATAAATAGCGAAATAAAACAAATGTACGAAGAAAGTATCAACTACATAAACCTTTGGATTACACCCTTACAATCCTTAAAATGCTTCGAATGGATGTGTTTAAAGAAGGATATGCAATTTGAAAAAATCACAGATGCTCTAGTGTTTTTGAGGGACAAAGGAACTCCTGTAGATGACGCAAAACTATTTGAAGAGTTCTGCCTGCTTAAGAATTTTCTGAACACAAAGCAGAGCGATTTTTATGACGAGCTCGCTGAAAACGAAAAATCTTTTTTAATACAATTAACGACAGCTCAAGAGTTTCAGAATTTCTGAAGATTTGTCAATATTTCTTTAGTATTTTGCCACACAACGCAAATGTGGAAAGTCTTTTCTCTCATGACTTCTCAGTGGACCAAAGAGAGAAACAGACTTTCAGTGGAGTCAGTGAGAGCCATATTGCTTACGCAATATAACTATAAACACGTGACGTGTGAACAATTTTATTGCGAAATAGCTGGAAAAAACAACTTATTGCATGCGGTTGCTGGCAACCAAAAATATGGGTCTAAATAATATAAGTAAATAAAAACGTACTTAAATACTATGATTTTTATTTAATACAGGTGCGTGACCGGACTTTTTTTTCAAAATTAGGATTTTTAGACATGTCAGACAGGATTTTGCATTTTTAGGCGTGGTAACCCTATGCGTGCGTTACATTGCGCGCTGCAGTAAACAGCAATGTTTCACACCAAAAGTCGTTTTCCTGCAAACATTAGGGTTCCGTACCCAAAGGGTAAAAACGGAACCCTATTACTAAGACTTCGCTGTCTGTCCGTCTGTCTGTCACCAGGCTGTATCTCAAGAACCGCGATAGCTAGACTGTTGAAATTTTCACAAAGTATGTATTTCTGTTGCCGCTATAACAACAAAAACTAAAAACAAAATAAAATAAATATTTAAGGGGGGCTCCCGTACAACAAACGCGATTTTTTTGCTCGATATCAAAAATGACAACAGGTCAGGCTGTATCTCAAGAACCGCGATAGCTAGACTGTTGAAATTTTCACAAAGTATGTATTTCTGTTGCCGCTATAACAACAAATACTAAAAACAACATAAAATAAATATTTAAGGGGGGCTCCCATACAACAAGCGCGATATTTTTGCCCTTTTTTGCTCGTACCTATTGTCATTTTTGATAAAAATGACAATAGGTAGGCACTTAAAATATTCCCAAAATACTCAGTTGTATTTTAACTTTAATAATAAAATAAAAATAAAATAAATATTTAAGGGGGCTCCCATACAACAAATATGTTTTTTTCGTGCGGTTTTGCCTTGTGGCCCTTCGTGTGCGAGTCCGACTCGCACTTGGCCAGTTTTTTTGCTTAATGTGTCTTAGTTTGATGTACAGCATGCATATATAACAGTAATGTGATGGTCATTCTACACCTTCTATGTAAGTTAAGTACGTAGTAATATATTATAGGTACTTACACATAAACCATCCGAAACAGATTCTTTAAAATGTTGGTGAAATCCATTGCGGCTACAGGTCACATAGACAGCCAAACTCAAACTCAAAGCATTTATTTCAATTAGACCTTGTACAGGCACTTTTGAATTGTTAAAATTAAATAGTCTGTCAGTTAGTCCGAAAGTTGAAGCTAGTTGCCCATTCCAAAAACGTAGATCTCTATGGAGAAAAACGGGCAAGAAACTCCATGGGCACTTTTTTAAATCAAGATATTACAAAATCCTGGGTACATTATTCTTGTTGCTTCTATATGTGAGAACAATGTAAAAAAAGACACAAATGAAGGAACAATTTAAAATATAAGATTAAAAATAAGCATTGGCAGTTAAGAGATGACCAGTCTCAACCGACGGCGCCCGTTCACGAACATGACGCGTGGATCAGCACCATCCAGCTCAACCAGTTTGTAGGGAACCGAATGATCCAACACAAGCGCCACCATCGGTGAGACATTTAAGTGAGCATGACAAGTTCTCAACTGCCATGCTCTTTCAAGTCAACATCAAAAAAATCATAATAAACGGAAACATGGTTCTTACATTTACAAAATTAAAAAATGCTTCTAAATGTACAAAACTATAGTTTGCAATTTATTTAAGAGGTTAATAGAATTTAAAAAATAATAATATAAAACAATTATATGAACTTATAACTTGTCAGTAAACTAATTCTGGAGAAAGAACATAAACATTGTCTTGAGTTAATCAGGGCGACCAACTATTCATATTGTTTAAGTAATCGTTGATGGAATAGTATGCCTATGAACAAAGGTTGGATTTTATTTGAGCTTTAAATGTATTAAAAAAGCCAGGTAAAGCGACTTTGTTTTTATATTGTATTTATCTTTTTTTATATATTTTGTAAATATTATGTATTGCTGTAAACATTATTTAAAAAATATATTAGCAATAGAATTTCAAAACAAGATCCCAAAGTTCCAACAAAATCGGACAGACGAGTTGCCTACTATTCAAAATGTGTGTTAAACATTTCTGCCTACCCCTTCAGGGTATATAGACGTAGCAATTTGTTTTAAAACTGTAACATATGAATTGAAACTTGTTGTGGTTGATGTGTTTGATTTCTATAGGTATATAGAAAATATCATCTTCCTGATTTCAACATATCAACTTTCAATCAGCATGTTACAGGTTATATTGTACCAAAATTTCAGCCAAATTCACGGAACAACTTTTTCCTTACATTTTGTGCGAGGTCCTTTAGTGACGAGATGATGATACCCTAAAAGGGCAGGAAAGCAGAAAAATCAGAAAACAGTATATGAAAGACAAGCCAAATAAATGGGGTTTTAAAAATGATGTACATGCTGGTGTAAGTGGAATGATTTACAATTTCGTTTTATAAGTATGGAGAAGATACCTTTCGTTTGCTTAAGTTACAGAGCAAGAATCTTCACTTGGGTTTGGAGCACAAATAGCTACAGCCTTGACTCTTGTCAATACAAAAAAAACCAGCAACAATATTTTGTGAAAATTTCTACACATCGCTTTTTTACAGAGCTTTTTTACCTATTGAAAGAATACTATAGTGTCTTTGGTCTTGGTACGATACGTAGCAACAGGCTTAGAGGAGCTGAAAAGTTTTTCCCGGATGAAAAGTTGATGAAGAAACAACAGAGGGGTGTATTTTCACAAGTTGTTTGTGATGTAAACAAATTAGTTACTGCATGCTGGAATGATAATAAACCTGTAACTCTTATAAGCTCCTTTGTTGGATCTGAACCAGTACAAAAAATAAAAAGGTATTGTAAAGAGCAGATACAAAAAAAATGGAAGTTGATTGTATGCAAATTGTTCACGAGTACAATAAACATATGGGGTGTACACCTGGCTGTTATGTTGATACCATTATATTAACCCTTAGTCTGCCGGAACGTAGATCTACGCGAGACACAATGGCTTTTTAATTGTGTCTGTAATTACGGCACACAAGCAGTTAAATTTCTTTTAAAACTATAAGGTGGTACATAGGAATATTTAGTCAATTACTAGATATATGTATAAATAATGCTTGTCTGTGTGGTGCCGGACTTAAAGAATACCACCACCCTTTACTTCCCGTGGGTGTCGTAAAAGGCGACTAAGGATCGTACCGGAGAATGGGCAGCAGCGTTCTCTATGTATTCCACCATCATACCATACTGCGATCGCCAACCCGCCTGCCAAGCGTGGCGATTATGGCAAACCCTCCCAAAATTGGGGGAGGCCTATGTCCAGCAGTGGACGTCTATTGGCTGAAACGACGACGACGACAAATGCTTGGCTGTTGCATAAACGTTACTGTTATAGAAAACAAAGAAAATCGAAGTTAATAAAAGTTTTTTGATATGAGATTTACTTAAGTTTAACAAAGAAAAAAAGATCACATGAAAAAATGCAGGAATGTAAAATTACACACCCAAGATCAGCCAGGCCTACAATACCCCATACCCCATCAGATTCGATAATACATTTCCATAATAAATAATTTAATTTATTGATATACATAGTGTTGCATACCTGTTTAAATGACACTAATTTGATAATTTTTACCACAGTGAACATTACAAATTACTTGTTCTTCTCAACGTATTTCACATTGTTCACTGTGATGAACATTGATTTCCTGAAAATCTCTAAATAAAATATTTATTTGCCTATTTTCCTAAGTTGTATTTGACCTTATGACTTCAGAAATACATCTTATTTCATAAAATAAAACGATCCATTACATGACACAGACATGTTAATGATAGACAAAATGTACCTTCCTTATGATTAATTAACAACAATCAAAACAACCACCGCAACAATAACCAAATACTACAACCTGCCCCAAAGATGATCCTCTGCCCAACGCATGTTTGAGTTTCAACAAAACAACATTTTACAAACAAATATCTTCATCTGTTGTAATGTTTTTGTGTAACACACAGAGATTTAAGATTAATTAACAACGATAAAAATAACCACCAACAACCAAACAGCAACAACCAAATACTACAACCCGGCCCAAAGATGATCCTCTGCCCAACGCGTTTGAGTTTCAACATAACAACATTTTACAAACAAATACCTTCATCTATTGATGTTTTTGTGTAACACACACAGGATTACTGCGGGCTCAACGCGCTTGTCAATCCTCGTCAAACCAATAAAAATTCAAACGTATGGAAACGTGTGCCAGGGCGTTTGGCTTGGTTTGTGTAGATGTGATTCCAATAGTGTATAAATCAAAGGGTTTTGCATCCACAAGTTTTTGTATTTGCTAACGTTTGCACACAGCATCATTATTCCGAAATACTCGAAGCCGAAGGTTTATGTTAAGTCAATAAAGAAATTCGAGCGAAAGAAAGCGTCACTGAGTCACCACCCACACATGCTTTGACATTAAATTGTTGACAATCATTAATCAAAAATCAACTACTTGACATTTGACAATGACAAATGACAGTAGCGCTTTTCTTAAATTCAATGACCTGGTTACTGAGACTTTTAAGCCCAGCCTGTTTTTCTTAATAATATTTTTTTAAATTGTTTTCACTGACTTTTTTATGAATTTATAATGTGGTTTGAAACAGTTTGTCTTTTAATAAATGTTCAAGTAGCGGTAGGCGGGAGGACCTAGCACACATTATTTTTCGTTTTATTTTAATTTTAGCCAACAGACTAATCTTTCAAATATACAATTTTAATTTAACACTCGAAGAACAGCATTTCAAACCTCTATTGCATTGATATTATACTACCCAGCAATATTAGCCATTTCGTTGCAAACTATTTCAATGCCGCTATCATAGAAATGCAATATTATGGTAGTTCACCAGTACTTTAACATAAAAATTCAGAAAATGATATTTAGTTAGGTATGTAAACAGGCGCAGGAATTGAGAAGCGCAGTTAGTCTGTTTTAGCAGGGTTTATTAGCAAAGATTACTACGTACACTGTCATCATTTCTATAGACGACAGCGACATATGGAGTTTGGTGGGTTAAAAAAAAACTTGGCAGCCATCTTCTATTCTATTCTATTTTTAATTATGGCAAAGGCAGCCATCTTGTCTTGTTTGAAGTAGTTTGTCATAATGTCAAACAAATGTCATTGTCGTCGGCCGCGGCCATCCGCCATTGTCAATACCGGCTTTCCCGACGTTGATTCGCTTCCCGAAATCCCGAGTTTATCTCAGTTATTTGTGCCTTAGGCCTGAAACTGCGTTAAGCGGGCGCCCGCGCGGTTTCATACAAAAGTGCTCCGTCGCGGGGACCTGCGCGGGCGTCCGACACGGGGTGGCGCGCCCCGCACCCACGCAACGGGGCCCGCCTCTGTGCGACGGAACCTGTCGCGGGGGCACGCGCGGTGCCCGCAAGCGGTAACATGCACGGGCTTGTCCAGTCAAGAACGCTAGGGTCGGAGCCTATTTGTTCAGGTAGACTGTCAGGCGTCCGATGCTGCAGGACTAAAGTTAATAGACTGCAGCGGAAAATGGCCATTCATATCGCACGAGGATACCGAACGATATCCTATGAGGCGGCAACTCTCCTGGCGCGCTTTCCGCCGCTGGACATCCTGGCGGATATGGACGCGAAGGTCTACGACCAGATTCGCGATATCCGCCAAAGCGGGAATACTGTGCCAGGAAGCGTATTAATTGTAAGAACAGCGTATTTGCGGGAACGCCGACACGCGCTCGAGCGGTGGCGCGAGCGGCTACAGCAGCCGCAATATTCGTGCAAGCGCGTTGTCGAAGCCGTTCTGCCGCACTTCGAAGCCTGGCTGAAAAGAGGAGAGCGCATCTCCTTCAGGATCACCCAGGTGCTCACCGGACATGGTTGCTTCAGTGAGTACCCACCAAATGGTTTGCCATGGTGGCAATTTGCCGTGGCCTCTCGCCCAATTCTGTTTAGGTACTCACTGAAGCATGTGCTCGGAAAAAATTTCTAGTTCTCCATCGACACGAATATACATGCACACCGTTAAAATTGAACGGTCTCCGCGACGGGTACCCGCTACGGGGACCGTCGCGTTCCAACGGAGCCCACCCGCGTGTCCACGCGCGTAGACACGTGACGGTTGCCCGTCGCGGGCGCCCGCTTAACGCAGTTTCAGGCCTTAGTTCATCTACCAAACTCAAGGTGGCAGCACTTTCCGTACAAGTAAATTTTACCACAGAGTTGTTACTCTTTTCCTCTATACTTACTTTACTCTTTGGTCTACACTTGTAGTTTTTATACAGACCAATCATAGACACTAGCTTATAATAAAGGGCATTTAGAGAGTATTTAGAGAGTGTTGCTAATCAAAAAACTATGCCTAATTTCACGAGTTCGCATCAACGCCCGATAAACTGCTTAAGGAGCCAGGATTCGTTCATAATTAAGCTCTGAGAGTATTTCATGTGTGAATCATATAAAGTAGCACATAATTAACTATTACCCTTCTACAATACCAAGACTATAAATTACATAATAATTATGCTCTATTTTCGGATAAAAACTTCTAACATTTCTAATATTATTTTGAAAAATATAAATATGTCGGATGTCGGAAATACGTCATCCGTTTGACTATTCGGAACGTCAGCGCCATCTGGCGGCGCTGGACAGAGTCTAGCCTGAGTCCGTGGAGGGGTCGAGGAGAGCCAGCAGCGAGGTGCAGCGGCGGACTTGACCATTGGACATCGGACGGACAACATGTGCTCATAAACTGTCGCGCGTTCCGTATCGTTGAGTGTGTACCTAAAGTGGGTGATTTGCTAGTGTAATTAAACTTTTCGTGAAATTATAATCTGATTTGAACTGCAAACTGTTTTTTTCTATTGCGCAATAACCAGCACTACCCATAGTACGCCCACAATAATTAAAATATGCCTGAAGATAACGAGACGCACTATACCTTCTCCGACAAATATAAATATTTTTTTGGAAAACTTTGGTTGGATGTGATTTTTTTGCAATAGAGCAGTCGCCATTGGCCATTGGCACTGTTTTCTAATGCTGGTTCTGTTCTTTTTTATTTTCTGTAATACTTTGAACTTTTGGACAATGTTGAGAGTTGTTATTCAATGGAGAAGTTTCATGATCTGTTAATACTATATTTAAATAAAATATAAATTATTATTCTATTAAAATATAGATCAAAACTAATAAATCGCTGAAAAAATCTTTGAAATCCATCAATAAATTACTTAAGATTGATGAAATAGATAATTGAAGTTTACGCATTTTAGCACGGAACGTCTGTGGTCTTTGTTTCGCATGTGGCGTCATTTGACCTAACCAAGATTGTCGCACCACAATTTGTTCAAGTATTAGTTTTGTAGTCGCGCCAGGTCTTGTTTTTTTTATTTAGAAGTGTGTAGTTCTTATTTCATTATAATGGAAGAAGGCTTTTTATTCTATATTTTTTCTTTTCTTATTTGGGTTTTTACACTGACCTCTATACAAGGGTTTTTTTACTGTCGTGCTATGACACAGCAATAATAAAATATTTGTAGGCGTATTTTTTAACCTCAGCGATCGTGATAAAAACAAAATAAGACTCGAACGGCGCAAGTGACTACACACCAATGAATGTATACTTACTTAGCGAATACGAGTCGCGTCGTCTAGGTCCAATGACGTCACGCGTCTGTTACATACCTATATTATTTCCTGTTAACTTGTCTGCTAAATGAAAACTCATAATCATTTTTCAATTATTATTATTAACGTAATATAAATAAATGAATGAATTCAGTTTAGCATATACAGGCTGTTGATTTGCATCCTAGTCAAATTCAAGGACGTAATTATGCTAATGATTCTCGACCCAAATCAACAATAAAACGGGTAGGTATTTTTTTTATTATTTTTTTCTTATTTACGGAAATCCGTAAGTGTGAACCAGCCGTATTTAAACGCGGCCCGTCTGTTACTAGCCCTATAACCGCGCTTTCACACACACACACACATGTAAATGCGCAAGAGAATCGATCATTCGATAAATTCGTAGGTAATCAATCTCATCCCCCAATCACGGTGCGGCGATGCGGGTACTTACTCTCCCGCGCACCCTAAGCCACGCCCCCGCGGCCCCGGAACTAACAGTGTAATTGGAATCGCCGCCGCGTTCGTGCGCTTTGCGAATTCCGCTTCTCGGTACATCGTGTAGACGTAGGTACAAAGAGTTCAATTCAAATGTCGAGCTGGTGGAGATGGTCAGGTGGGTATGCCATCAGTGGAGACAGCCTACGTGGAGTCATCCGGATGTTCACGGAAATGTTTCCCGATCGGGAACCCCCATCACAGAGCGTCATGCTGGCTGCTATGCACCACACCAGTGTTGCGCATACTGAAGCGTGAACTGCAACACCCGTTCCACTACCGCAAGGCACAAGACATTCACCCAGGTGATAATGCCGTGCGGATTACATTTTGTCGCTGGTTGCTGGAACACCAAGACGCCTACGTATGTACTTGACCGAAAGTTTTGGTGGCCTGGCCTCCGCGTTCGCCGGACCTGACGCCTCTCTAGACTTTTATTTGTGGGGAGACGTTAAAAGGTTAGTTTACACGGAGGAAGTGACAAGTGTAACAAAATTACGTGCAAGGATCAAGCGCTTTCGACACTTTAAAAACGAATGTGTTAGTGTTACGTAAGCTGAAGGAAAACCAGTACCTAAGTACGTGGCAACTTTACCTCCGGTAACATAGGTAGGTAATTTATTTATTTGTACATTTTGTAAATACGTTGTTAGCTTAATCAATTTCATTAGTGTAAATAAGTTATTTCAAATTTTTAACTACCTACACCAATAATACCTAAGAGTCGAAAGTATACCACGTACTTACACTTAACTAGAACATCTTTCCATTTCCATCAAACGTAGAAAACATTTTTAGACTTAGTAGATCAGTACACCAACAAAGGTAGGATTATTGCCGGTCCTAAGCCCGTTAAGTAGGAAGGAAAGTTTTAAATCAACCAATTTAATCCACAAATAAAAACAAAATCACTACGAAAACTTTAGCTTGAAGGATATTATTAATCATCTGATAACAGGTCAGTGAACTTTTCTTTGGCGCACTAGTATTACTGTCATTAGTAAGATTTCCGTATTCCAATGATGCTCAAAAATGAGTTAATTATCAAGCGAAATTTATGACAATAATGTAGGTGATTTTCGAAATAAAATTAGGTAAAATGATTGCTACCGGTCATTGCTCGGCGGCGCGACGGCCGGCGCTACCATTTCGGGGAATTACATGGCAGCTGCATGCATTGTCGCTGTGTGATTCTGTTTTATTTGTATTGAATGCTCGGGTGATTCTGTTTTATTTGTATTGAATTAAGGGTTTAATTCTGAAATACTGTTAAATTTCTACAACAAAAAAAAAGCAGCGCTTACTAGTTATTGCCCCCTACCGTACTTCAAATGATTATTTATGTCTTTTATGACAACCTCCTGAAATTTGACGAGGATGCAAATCAACAGCTTCTATATATATATTTTATTTTACCACTAAACTTGTAACATAATTACAAGCGAGATTGTCTACGAAACTACGAACTTTGCAGTACTACGAAAAATTTCAATATGTTCAGCACAAGAAACGCTAAAAGTTGTCAAACTACCAATCCAATTGTTGAAATATCGCAAAAATTTAAAACAGATGCAAAAGGAATTGAAGAACTTATCACAATGGCAAAACAAAATTTCTATACAATGCAATTTTATACATACGTAAGATTCGGATTAAAAAGGGTAAACAAATACTCACGTTCACTCCTACGAGGTCCCTGACCCAATCTTAGGAAAAATAGGGACAAATGAAGCTTATGGATCTACGTCCTCTGCTCCATATCTA
The DNA here is from genome assembly GCA_916614155.1 of Mesoligia furuncula. Classification (NCBI taxonomy): domain Eukaryota; kingdom Metazoa; phylum Arthropoda; class Insecta; order Lepidoptera; family Noctuidae; genus Mesoligia; species Mesoligia furuncula. The sequence goes on from OU744795.1 coordinate 11,035,046, forward strand.
CCGGCTGCATCTATTCAAGAATATACCGACGATGTTTTATTTGTGTCACAAAATTAGTTGTTAAGGTGCTTCTTTTTTACACTAGGTATCGTAAAGATTTTTTAGTAAATGCTCTTGTTCTCTGTGTTGGCATTTTTTTAGTATTTTCCGAAAAAAATTTGCATATTTTTTGCAATTTTTTTAATGTAGATTTAGCATAAATAATTTTTAGAGCTAGCAACACTGAGTGTTGTATTTATACTTTATTATTACTTTATTACTATAGAACTTTTTTGTCAATACGGCGTACGGCGGCTCATCGGCATTGCCTTCGTCGTATACTATGATATACGACGGAGGCGATGCCGGCGATGCCTTAAGTCATATGGGACTTAGGGACCGTGTCATATGGAAGGCATAGCATGATATTCTAATAGCATGTGTCTATTTCCTTTTTTTATATTCCCGTTTGGTATATTCTATCACTAATAAATTCTATTATTTTTCTTTAATATAATAAATAATACATATAATACTATTAAATTATATTATTTTTATTACTCGACGCGACGACGTCATAACATCAGCGCCGGCTGTCGCTGAAAACCAGTGCTGGAGCTCTGGCTTGCATAGAGTCGCACCCGCTGCATAATGCTGAGCGACAGCCGATTTGCGTGGATGTGGCGCATGTTACCTTTAACCTGTTCTTATTTTTTTGACAAAGATAAAGACAAAGACATTTATTCGTAGGATATGGTAGGTATAAAGTTGGTTGGTATAATGGACAAGTTCAACACATCTGCTGCTAATAGCGGCATACGAATATTTACAATGTGAACCTAATGTAGGTACACGTAGGTAGGTATAAAACCTAACTTGTTTATTACATAAACTCTAATAAACACAAAACACTTATAAAATGGACACTTTATATACTTATAATAATACCTATGTATAAATATCAAATAAAAACATAACAATAACAACATTTCTATTATCTAACTAAATAAACCTACCATATTATTAAAAAGAAAAAAAAAATTAAGTAAGTACTTAAATTTCCCTTATAATCAAAAAATCTTCTAAAGTGTAAAAATTATTTTGGAGAAGCCAATTTTTCAGACTTTTTTGGTAAAAATTAAATGGAACTACCATTTAATTTTTACCAAAAAAGTCAGAAAAATAGGCTTCTCCAAAATAATTTAACTCATATCACTTTTGGGATGTTGTTAAATATTTTAATGGACATAAGGTAGCTGTTTCTGTAGTGGAGAGTGCTACTACAAAATTGATTTTTTAAATTGGTGGGGTCTCTTTTTCGCCATGTTTACCGCAAATAAACTTATTTTCTTTATTTTCTTTTTTAACAAGCCCACATTATTATTCTGCGGTGCGGCTGGCCCACCATGCCATAAAGAAACCGTGCCGTGTAAATCGGGCCTTAAAGTTCGTGATCAAAGGTTTTATGTAGTCTGTGGTTAAAGTACGATTCCACGTCAAGAGTCTGATAAATAAATAATTAGTCTATGGTCACTGTCACTGTTCAGTTCAGTCCTGACTTAGTTTATAGTTATCTGTGGTTCAGTCAGTGACACAGTGAACTGTGACTGGCGTTTTATTAATTTATTGTTTTATTGATTTTCGTTGCTTTACAGTCTATAAAGTGCCGTTTCGTTCCGTTCGGCTTTTCTAAATTTCGTACTATTATTGATTTCACTAGAGACGAATTTCGTATTAATCTAGATCCAGTCAATCATCGAGTCACAATCATAGGTATCAACACGTGTTCTTTTGTCGAGAAGAGTAGGCAGCGACTTCTAATCATCTTGCTATAACGTTTGTCCAGTGAAAGAAAGTCTTTTTATTCAAAGGTATGGTCAGTGGGTCGTCTTAGGGCGCCTTATTTAAAAGTATTACTGCAGAAACGCATCCTTGTGCCTTGTTTGTTCATAAGTACAACTTCAGGAATGTATGAAAACAGTCACACAAGACTTGCCTTGGTCAGTGGGTCGCTTGGATAGCGGTTAAGTTAAGCAGCAGATTGTATTCTGTAGGCTCGTAAAACTTGCTGTTGCTACAGGCAGATATCGCTAGGACTTCTTGTTGAGGTGAATGGATAGTGGTAGATCTTGATCAAAATATGATTCGCGACAATAATAGATACATATTTGGAGAATTATAATCATTAGAATCATTAAGACCGTTTACGCCGAACGGCATTTCATACAAACTTTCAAGCCCTTATTTTTCGAAATGAATGAACCGATTTCAATGAAACTTCATACGTATAAGCAGGATGCAAAGGTCTAAAAAGTTAGTAGAAAACATTTAAAAAAAATAGTCTTACAGCCAAATTAGACCGATTTTAAATTTTCCATAGAAACAGAGCTTTCCAGTTATCTTTTTTTAAATAAGACATTTAGAAAATGTTTTCTACTAACTTTTTAGACCTTTATATCCCGCTTATGTGTATTAAGTTTCATTAAAATCGGTTCATTCATTTCGTAAAATAAGGGCTTGAAAGTTTGTATGAAATGCCGTACGGCGTTAACGCTCTTAATATATCTTACTAAATTAGATTTCTATCACCAACCACTAATCTCATAAGGAAAAGTGCTAATGGTAGAAATCTAACTTAGAAAGATGTATTAATGATTCTAATGATTATAATTCTCTAAATATGTACCTGTTATTGTAGCGAATCATATTTTGATCACAATACAACCTGACACTGGCCTGCAAATTGCAAAATATGTAAGAAAATTTGAATTTTGCAGTCTCAACTACCCATTCACCTTAAGTGCTAGGTCGAAAAAGAAATGTTACAAGGGTAGATTTTTTTTGTCCAAAATGTGAATAGCAAGTACTGTTGCAAGTATTATTTGGTACATTGTGTTTGTTTACGGTCTTGAAATTTGAAAAAAGAAATTGTATGGGTAAATTTTGTTGTTCAAAATGTGAATAGAAACCAGTGTTGCCAACTGCTATTGTGAGAAATGCGCTAAACAAACCCTAAAATGCACTAGGGTTGTGCTAATTTTGATAAAAGAGCACCAAATAAATAAAATCAATCAAAATATTTAAAAAAGATGTTTTTATTGAGAATATTAAGTTGTTGTTGTAGTTGTTGTTGTTATAATTTGATTAGATCGTCTTCCGAGTCAGAGTTGGAATCATGGTCTGAATTCACGGTTGCTGTAGTGGCTGTTGAGTAGGTGAGAGACCAGGAGTTGATTGTTTAAACTTGTACATCTCTTTCGAACCGACTTTTTCAAGAACTTCCATCGGAATATCATAATTGTAGCAAGTTTTATTTGCTGCTTGTAGCCCAGATCGAATTTATAATATTGAATTAAGTGTGTGATGGCTCATTCGATTTCGCTCCTTTGTTTTTGTTATGTTCATCTGGCTAAACACTCTTTCAACATTGGCATTTGAATGTGGTAATACTAAAACGAGCAAAGCAAAATCAACTAATTCTTGGAATGGGTTATTCATTCCAGCATCTTTGTAATGACATACTTCAAGCTAAAACTTGACAGTGTCATTGGTGTGAATCTATTTCTGAATGTGTATAATTATTCCTCCACTGATTAACTATCTTATCGATTTCATCTGCATTCACACCAAATTCTTCAACTAAATCAAAAGTTTTTGCTGGAATTTTGTGCTTGCGATGCGCTTAAAACATTAATATTAAAAAAAAAAAATATATTAGGTGGTAATCTGCCTTGTTTCTCATTTATTAGTTTAACTGTAAATTCAATGCAACGTTTTGCCAATACTTGTTTCTCTCCACCAGGAATATGTTCTAGCGCCTTATCTATCTAGTGGCGTCGTGCAGAAAATATTACTTTTCCAGCTAGTGACTCAATAAGGTCGACAAGAGTCTGTCAAAGTTTTGTAGGGTCTGCATTTTGTCCTTCAAATGCCTTCAGAGAGTTTTGTACGTCATTCAGTAAACTTCTTAAGAATAGCAAATAGACTTTATTTTTTGTATCCGAAAACATACAAAAAAGCATTTCCGAAGTATAACAATTGTTATTAGGATCATAATAATCTAGATGTATAATATGGTATGAGAAATATGAGATAACAGTCAAAAATAGAACTCTGAACTGAGCTGAACTGTGCGTTGCCTGATCTAGGTTTATTTAAACCTGTGTTTCAGTCCATCTCCCTACAAAAGTATTTGTTAAATAGGGCTGTCAGTGAATGTGAATTAAATTAACATTATATTTTCAATATCCAAGCAGATACAATATTTTGCGCAACCTTATTATTTATAAACTATGTTTTTGTATGTATTTATATCTATAACTAAATTTATTATGAAATAATATTAGGTTAAGTAATTACAGTTAAGTCAGCTAGTTTAGCTCAGCACCTCTAGTAGTTTTTCCGTGTCCGAGTAATTTAGTTTTGCTAAATAATCGAATAACATTATACTACACCTATTATAACTTACATTACCTATATATTAAGCAATTTGTTAAACTTATTATACAGGGTGTGTCGTAAATAGTGGTCCAAAGTAAAGGAGTCGATACACTGTATTCTTATGTATCACATACCGAAATTTTAACCATTTTCAGTTAAAGGTCTCCGAAAAAAAAAGTTGTTTTTTTTTAACACGTTAAACGCCGAGCAGAAAATGGCAGTTAGTCATTTGGGCCACGGGGGACACCGGTGGGCCACCCTGTATTGAACTGTTCGGGCCACGGAGGACACCCGTGACCGGAGCGAGGTGTTCACATCAAACGTTGATTACAAGCCACGGGGCATTAATATTGAATGAAAACGGTAAAGATGTGACCCGCGTGGCCCTGTGCAACGACCAAAACAGCTTGGTTTTTTAATATTTAGAAAAGATTAAAAATTACAGCGAATTTCTTAGGAGATGTTAGGGGTGCCCTAAAACAGAATAAAAAATGTATAATTTTTCTTGTGTTTATTTATGTATAAAAATGGCTAACAATTAAATGACCTAGAAAATATTAAATAGAATAAAATAGAAAAAAATTACATATTATTAGTGAAGTTTATTGGAACAGGGCAAGCAAAGTGATGGTTTGGAGGGACATTGTTCGCAATAAGTGATCACTTTTTGTGACTGATTTTTAGTAATCTTGCTACCCACAGTTGAAGCTATCTCTTTATAGCACTGACGACAAGTTCTTCTAGCTGCTCTTACCATACCATCTCTTTTTGATAAAACATGTTTTATTCTTCTCGGTCTTACTAGGACTTAAGGTTCTTGTGTAGTTTCTGACATAGATGTTCCAATAACTGTTTTCTGAAATCTACGATTAGAATGCTTTTTAGGGTTCCGTAGCCCAATGGCAAAAAACGGAACCCTTATAGATTCGTCATGTCGTGTTACCGCATACGCCGGAAATATGGCCACTATATTGTCCATATTAACAGTACGAGTTTCCAACATAATTATTCCTCGCATTTAGGGCACATGTATGTTTCTTTATCTGCTGCTGTTAATCCTACACTCTTCATGGACATAGACACCACAACTGTTGCAGAGCCTCATGTCTGCTACTCTGTCTTCCTTACAGAGGAAGCAATACCAAAACTGCGATTGTTTGGTAGTCTTGTCTCTTCGCCGATTGGGAAGTTTTTGAACTTGATGGGGTATTTGCTGCTGGAGGGTTTTTCTTAGAGAATATTGCCTTTGTTAAATGCTGTGCCAGACTGTTAATGGCTTTGCGTCGTGGAGTTGTTTTAGGAGAACTTTTTTCAGGAGTTTTCATCATATCTGTGAAACACACATTGCCCATTTATTACATTGCTTGAAGACATTGAAAATATCGGCTGCAGAACAGTGCATGACGTAGAAGAAAGCATAGGCTGAACAATACCTTCAGTAGTTGAAGGTATATGCTGATCGGAGCATCCAGAAGTTGAAGACCCTGGTTCACTGAGCACTGGAGTATTTATGGGTCTTAATTCTGTGAGTGGGGGATCCAGGGAAGCCAATGATGCTGGTTCATCTCTGATGCAAGATGGGTTCACATTTTCTTCTTCATTGCTTTGAAACAAGGATAAAGGGGCGTCATCTTCAGAACTGAAACTATCATCATTCAGGTCAGAAGCTGTACTAACGCATTCAGTGCGGCTAACGCGCATGCGCGTTTTTCGTACTTTGACCATGTGCTGGCGGCGCATATGCGCGTCCATACAATTTACTTAACTCTCTTCAAGTGCGGCGCGACGCATCTGTGCGTCCATTGTGTATGTCTATTGTTTCGAAAACATCGTAAAATAAGTGTCAGTAAGGGTGTCTACACACGTGTTCTCTATTTCGATTGTTACCTACATACAATAGTAATATGTTACGAGCGCAGGGTGGAATAATATTCATTATTCGGTATACCTACCCAGTACCCACCACAACCCTCTTTCCGAGTCCGGTTTATACGTAGCTATTATTGACATTTATTTGTGAGCGTGCAATAAAAAAAAAATCTTTTTAGTTTATGGCCATTAAATATCAGGCTATAGTCAGCGGATCGTACTGCCTAGTTTTACGTGAATTGTTCTAAATAATTGAAAATAATGTGTCCTATGAGTATCTGTAATGTAGTTAACGATGTAATTTAATATTTTGTAAAATATTCTCTCTATATTCTGTGGTATATGGATCGAATCTAATCTGTATAAGTACAAAAAAAATATCATAAGGCCTCTGTAGCCATGCCAAAAATATATAAAAAATAGTCCAAAATGCTAGGAACACATCACCAATCCACTCTGTTACTAACTACTTCTCACTCAACCATACTCACCTATTGTCAGCTTTACCTGTTGAGTCTTCACTTCATGTTTGTGTGTGTGAAAGAAATAAGAAAGGGTAATGATAATAAAATAAAAAAACTTGAGGAAAAGTTCATAGTTTATTGGGGGAGCCCTGATGGGTCGTTAGACAAGAACGATCACCAGGGCTCCCCATAATCAACACGCTCCTGGAGCCAGGCCAGCCACACGCTGCGAGCCGGTGGGTCAGGGGGTGGTGCTGCTGGTACAGGCCGGAAATCCGGAATCCATTCCTGCAAAAAAAAAATAGTCTAACTAGATGCCTACAAAGAAAACTTCCGAATATGAACCTAAATTGTAGGTAAGCATGGTGTGCTGGTTCATACTGAAAACATGGTGCATAATGAAAAGCTGGCGCACGTTCAACACATTGCAGGATTTATATACTTAACAAATGTGTGGGAAATAAATAGGGAATGTGCAGTTGAGCAAGTAAGTACTCACGTCATGTCGATGTACTCGCCATCTTCCGGCCTGTACACCAGCAGCGGGTGTAAGCTGAGCTCCAACCGCCTCATGCGTTCCGGCACGTCGGCGATTGGAGCTATCAGACTCCTCATCTGTCGAGTAAAACAAATAACGAAATCATATTTCTTCTATATAGGTACAGGGCGTAGCGTTTCATAAAAATATGGCGTGTATTATTATTCCGAAGTTACTAACAGAAACTATTAACAAAAGTGGCACTAAACAATCTCTTCTATACAGGGTTACTGGTAATTCGACGTATATCAGTCAGGGGCTGATAAGGGGGCCAAAATGCAACAAATTGAACCCCCCATATGTATGGCCGAAATTCAATAGTTTTCGAGATATTTGAATTTTAAGGGTTTTTCGATATTTACCCAAAACATTTAATTACAAATAAAAAAAACCACTACATATTTGAATGGGTACCATTAAAAATTATGTTGTAGCTGGCACTTCAATTAAGCTATGGACATAATTAAAACTACTTAATTAAACAAAATAATTAACACGTTCTCTGCCGCGTAGGTCATCGGTGACCTCACCTGAACTAGATCGAGACGCCGCGTAGGGCATCAGTGACCTCAAGGTAGACCTAAGTTTGAAACTGATTTGTGAGCCGTAGGCCATTATTACCGAACATTTCTCTATAGCAGGTGACCGGAATGGGGCTGTAGACCAATCCTTCAGTATGGTTTCTGAGTAATCGTAAATTTGTTAAAAATGTGGGTGAAATTGCCAAGCAATTAAGAAAAAACAAAGGCATCCATTATGAATCGTGTTTATTTGTAATAACTATTGAACAGTTAGCTACAATTACCGGCACGTAACTTGGCAAGAGATTTTCGTAGTGGGGGAAGTTCGCGCATATAAAAATGTATGAAATTGTGCGTGCGCAAACTTCCCCCACTACAAAAACTCTTGCCAAGTTACGTGCCGGCAACTATACTACATTATTAAAAAAAACCTTTATAAATAACGGTGAGATTTATTGAAGCATTGTAGGCAATAATATATTGTACCAGGACAGTTCTTACAGTATGTAACTACTTTTTGAGTTTTATTCCGAGCGACTTTTGACCCATGATTTTTAACATTTTCTTGTAGCAACCGACGCAGAAACGTCTCAATTTAGCAACAGGTCCCTCTCTTTTCAGCAATTCGTGTTTCATTCTTTTAGGTCTCTCCTGCTGCTGTTCACAATTTTCTTTATCGACTCCTGAATCCACAAGATACTCGACTAACTGACGCCTGAATTGCACTATACCCTGATTAGTGTTTTTGTTCTCTTTATACATTATCCAAGCATTCACCAGCGCTGTGTTTAAAATAAGCTCAATGGCCAGCTTTTTGTACCACTTCACAGTTTTTCTGAGTGGTGATGAAGATGAAGTCATTTGATCAATCATATCGACTGAACTTTTTGCTTCAGTGTAGGCAAGTATAATTTTTGGTTTTTTAATAGCTCTACCTTTCTTTAGAACCGTTCGTTTGCCATTTGAGTGTTTCGTCGAAAGCACTAAGACGTCGCGCTTATCCTTCCATTTGAGAACAGTAAGGCTCGACCGAGATGGGTTTTTCGTTCTCGGCCGAGACCGAGAATAAAATAATATCTCGGCCGAGACCGAGAGCCGAGAACGAGAATAGAAAAAGCGTGAAATTTTTTTTTTATACTGTTTGCTTTTTAATACACTACTAATTGTTTAACAAAATTAATTGTTTTAATAATCAAAGTTAAATAACATTGTATTATAACATAAAAAAAGCCGAGAGACGACATTCTTTGAAGGGCGAAAATGCCGAAAAATTCATTTTCGCCCTTCAAAGAATGTCGTCTCTCGTCATACAATTGTCCAGCTTTGCTAAAAAGTTGTTCACTTGCTACGCTAGTAGGCGGCGCAGATAAAAACTTATTTGCTGCGGGCTTAATCACCTTATAAGGCGACGAAAACCAATACTCAAAAATATTAGCATTTCTTTGCAGTCTTGGCTCTCTAAGAAAGCTTTCTAGCGCTATTTCGATCACAGAGCTTGAACTGTATTCGTCATTGGTCATTGGCTCGTCTTCCAACTCTATCGAATCATGAGCTGCCCATAAGTTGGATTGACTTGTTGCAGCCATGTTTGACGAGTTAGTTGAAGATGCCCATGTCGTCTCACGAGAATCTGATCCTACATTTTCATTGAGAGTGAGAGTCTCGATAATATGAAGTTTGGCTGAGTTAACTTCGCTTTCAGTTAGATATTTACTTTTAAACCGTGGATCCATCAGTGTTGCAGTAACTAGTGGCAAACAACTTTTAACAAATGAAAACCGCTGATTAAGTGCATCCAGTAGCTTGCTCTTCATCGTCTCTGCGTGATTTCCAATTTCATTATCATCTTCCTGGTCATTAAAGGACTGAATGTTTTGTGTTGGCGCCAATTTTCCATTCAACATTGCCACCAACGGTATTACCACTGAAACACAGGACGAGTCGGAAGAGATATCCAACGTGGCTTGGTAAAAGCATTGCAAAACGTTCACTATATCTTTCATGAAATTCCATTCATCACTGTTAATTTCTAGTATGCCTCCTTTTTCAATACGGTATAGGTTCAAAGCATTTTTTTGCTCAAGCAGTCGTTCCATCATTAAGTAGGTACTATTCCACCGAGTTTCGACATCTTGAAAAAGCGCATGCTCCGGTAAATTTAAGGTTTTTTGAAAGGTACTTAAATGTCTTCGAGCTTGTTCACTCCTGTGAAAATGGCCGACTACTTTATGACATTTTTTTATCAGCGTTTCAACTTCTGCAACCGAAAAAATGGCATCATGGATCGTCAACTGCAGAGTATGAGCAACACAACCCAACGATGTGAATTCAGCTACTCGAGTGGCGCGGACCATGTTGCGAGCGTTGTCTCGTACAGCCAAGTGAACTTTTTTTGCAATGTTATAAGTTTCGGCAATTTCTTTGAGTTTTTCTGCTATATAATCGCCAGTGTGGTCGTCTTCCAGAACAGTCGCAGCCAGCACCACTTTAAGGCGCTGTTCTTTCCGAACGAAATGGGCAGTAAAACTCAGCAGCGAACAAGTTTTTGTAGGATTTGACCATATATCAGTAGTAAAACTTATCCAATCAGCTTTCATTAACAGAGATACCACTTTGGCTTGAACCTTTTCATATGTTTCAGGCATTAACTGACTGCGAAAGTATTTTTCGGACTTCAATTTGTATCGTTTTGGCCCAGATGGATCAGCGAAATTCAAACGTTTAAATCCTTCACCTGACACTAGTATAAGGTTGCATGTCCACAATTATGTAATCCATAATTGCTTTATCAATTCGTTTGACAATCTGATGATCATCAGGCCATTTTGCTGAAGGCGGATGAGATATTAATTGTTCTATAGTAGGTTGATGCTTTTTATCATTATTATCAATATTAAGGCGCACGGGCTTTGAAATAGCCGGTTTCAAACTATTTTCGTGAGCAATTTCAGCCAGTTTATTCTCATAGTGTTCATATTCAGATGAATGATATTTCGACAGGTGCAGTTTCAAACCTTTGATAGTCTGATGTTTGGGCTGAGGACTGCCTAATGACACCGTTTTACTACACGACTTACAAGTAGCCTTTGATGGATGTAATACAATATTTTTTTCATAATATTCCCAAATAGGATTTACTTTAGGCATATTTAGTTTTCATCTGCAACAATACAATATTATACCTTCTTAGTAAACATACACATTAAACACATTAAATCGAAACAAAACTGAAAAAATAGCACCTGATAAGATTGTTGTTTAAAAAACAAATAAGTCGTTAACTTAGATCAAAACCAATTTTCGATTAATTTTACTAAGAAACGGTACCTAACCTACGTATCGTATTTGATTTTAGCAAAAAGCTTTGCAAGTGCTATAGGTACCTATTGACAAACAAACCATGTGTTTAGTTATTTTTAATTGTAGGTATTTTATTAATTATAAACCTTACGTATTTTCAGCAAAAAACATACGCATAACGTCACAAAACCCTATCAATCTGTAATATATATTTAATTTACTTATATTTATAAAAACAACTTACCCGCTTTATATTCCACCGCAAAACTATAAGTAATGATCTTGCTTTCACCAAACCAGTGTAATTAATCAATTTACAAGTATCAACAACAAGTAATCACAGCAAGTAGCAACACAACACTTAAAAGAACTTATTTCAATTTACTGTGTTAAAACAAACTTCCACTCATTACTATTGTAAACATAAACAATTACAAATATTGCTCGAATGGGGCGAAAGCGGCCGGCCGCAGTTCGCCAGCCGGGACTTCAACCAATCACAATTCAGCTCTCTCACGCACTTACACCAATCGACTACGCGCTGCGGCGCGTTGCCACGCGCGGTAAAATTTGAATGCCGATCCGAACAATGTTACAATCTCGGTCATGACCGAGAATCTCGGCTATAATTAGCCGAGAACCGAGACAAGTTTCTCGGTTGGATTTGTAGCCGAGAATGCCGAGACCGAGACCGAGACCGAGATCTCGGTCGAGCCTTAGAGAACAGTTATACCCCGTTGATTCTCCATAGCTATGGATTCGCCTTTTTCCAGTTTGGCGTCGACTACTGCCATTGGCAAACCTCTTCTATTCTTTCTAATTGTTCCAATTAGGTGGGTGTCGTGGTTCAGTAGTTGATTTGCCAAGTCCAAATTGGTATACCAATTGTCGGTGGCAATTGTATGACCCAAATTTAATATGTCATCACAGAGAGACATTACAACATTTGTAGGTGTTGTGTTAACCATTTCATCATTTTCACCAGCATATAGTTGTAATTTACAGGTGTATCCCGGGAGGGTACAAAGCTTAAACATTTTAAGCTCAGACACATACGGTTTCATTTGGGGCGTACAATTTTTTAAAATTTTCTTTCAAAGCATTGATGAGGGGTCGAATTTTAAAAATTCTATCGGATTTGTCCGCTGTCTCATTATCAGTGAAGTGAATCATTCTCAAAAGCAATTCAAATCGGTTCCTGCTCATAACAGTGGCTGGAAAATGTTGCCCGAACACCCTGTCTTTACTCCAGTATAAATTTATTTGAGGAAGTTTCACCAGTCCCATGTACAGGATTAACCCAAATAATTGTTTAATCTCATCTTTTGATGTCGGTTTCCACTCATTTGCACGAGACTTAGGTTTTAAGGTTTTTGATAGTGATTGCTGTGCAAACAAATTTGTTTCGTTTGCAATCGTCTCAAAAAGACTGTCTGGGACCAAAACACTGAAATATTCTCCCGCTGCACTATTTTTCAATTCTCTCGCATATGGTTGCTTCATACCTGTAAGCAAGAAATAAATAATATGAGGGACAATTTCACGCAAGCCAACTGGCCCCAAAATAAAATTATCGCGAGATAATCACAGACAGACATACATACAGGTCAAACTGAGAACCTTTTTTGAAGTCGGTTAAAAAAGTACTTAGCACTTACCAGTTGGTTCCGTGAATGCTATGACGGATGGTTGATGTCCTCGTGGTCGTGTCCATTTTTGTACTGAATTAGATGTTTCTTCTATGCGAGCAATTTGATTAGAGATATAATTTTCAACCGACCCCGATTCACTTTCGGAGCAACTTGCAATCACACGACGGTAACGTTTTTTTGTTGGTAGGATAGCATCGTTACTAATTTCTACCTCGGAAAAATTGCGTATCTCACTAAAAATACTAGATTCTAGTGCTTCAATATGTTGTAAGTCTTCTTGAAAAAGATCGCTTTAGCCTACGTGCAAACCCACTTGTATTTATCTCTTCAGCCGCTGCCTGGATTCTTTGTCGTAATTGTTCAACTGAAGTGATTTGGACTTTATAAACTTTTTCTTTTAGACACCCCAGTAGAAAAAATCAAGGGGGTTCAGGTCTGGCGAACGTGGCGGCCATAAAATTGGGCCTTGTCGCCCAATCCATCTTTGGGGATAAGTATGGTATAAATGTTCAGTAGTGAGCGGGACGTCAATCATTTTGCAGCCACATTGCTTCTCTTAATTCTGGATCGACATCTCTCAATAACTCTGGGAGGTCGTTTTGCAAAAAGTTTAAGTATCTTTCACCATTCAACGTTTCGGGTAGCTCGAACGGGCCAATTATTTGCCCACCAATGATCCCCGTCCACAAATTTATTTTAAATTGATACTGGGATCGATCCTGTCTGATTAAGTTGGGATTTTCTAGCTGCCAGCTGTGTAAGTTGTGCTTATTGAAATAACCATCTTTTTTACATGATGATTCGTCACTCCACATTATCTTGTTATAAAATTCTTCGTCCGCTCGAATTCTACGCAGCATTACTCTGCAAAATTGTACTCTCAATGGCCCATCCCTTGGCAACAAAGTTGGCAAGAAGTGGTTTTCCGGCGCCTTCCTGATTGGGAACTATGGGCTGGTTATCTAGCACTCGTTGATAGGCACTGGTAATTATCCGGGAGTCTGATGGATGCCGACGGTCGGGATACCTATCAATGTAAATTCGGAGGGCTTCCCTAGCATTTCCCCGAGCTTCCCCGTAGCACATCATCATTTCTCCATACTCACGCGCACTAAATGTAGGCATTTTTCACAACACAACAACAAAAAATTTACGAACGTAACACACACGAACCGAACGTGTCACAACGCGACTGCACGGGCGAACCGAATCGACATGCGCTTACGCACAATAGCGAGCGATACTGCAAGTGCCAGCAAGTTACATCCTGCTCGCGATGCGACGACAAATGTTGCCAACTACACGAAAATTTCGCACGAAATCTTGTGCAAATTTTTTGTTTTTGCGCTACTTTTAATCATTTAATCATAAATGGATTAAAGTTAGCTGTCATTTTTCGAGGCGGACTGAAACGATTAATTTGTCAATGTAATTTAAATGTTATGTTAAGTAAAGTATGAGTAGTGCAAGTCCCGTGTAAGGTTAGGCTGCCATTGCAGAGGGCATAGGTTCGATTCCCGACTCTACTATCAATAGGTAGCTGTTGTAAAGCCATGTAAAAGCCCCTTGGGTGGCTTAGATACTGGTTCCAGTGATCACTTGAATATTGAAATTTGCATTTGCGGTCGCAGCCCATCCTCCTGGAGATTGTCCGGCTTGAGTGCAGTAGCAGGGTCCAATTGCTGCTTGAACTCCACGAACAATTCTTCTCCTATGCATAGTTTCAAGGTTAGCCTGGTTTGCAGTGGCGGAACCCTGAGCTGAATTACTGTAAATATTGACTGTTCTGTCGAACAGTGGAGTGACCAATGGATTGGCCGGGCCCTCCGATTCTACGAACGCCAGATTAGAACTGACGACTTTAGGACTAATTTTGGTAATGTAGTTGAGTCCGGTCTTGTTTTCCTCTCTTCATATAGTAGTTACGTTCTATAAAACTACTTATGGCATTTCTTCTCATACCAGCTGGACCACGCGAGACAAACATAGGTTGTCTGATAATAGCGTAGTCAAAATGTAGGACTGCTGCAAATAGACCGTCCATATTGAAATTTGCATTTGCGGAATATAGAATTAATTAATTAATAAGATACGTGCCACAAATACTCAAGGGCACATTAAGTGCAGTTTTCGTTTAAAATTAGGTGCATAAAAAGATTTGATAAAAAAAGATAAATGCAAATCTGTAATCTTAACATAGAAAAGAGGTTCTTAGGTTTAAGGTGAACCAAATTTGTTCTAACATTTTTGTTCACAAATTAAGGTCTAATAACTTGGCAACACTGCAATCGTGGCATTGTACAATCGTGCAAATCTACTCTGTCTCTATTGGTTAGGAGGGAAGAGTAGCATGCGGCGAGTTCGATGTACTGTCGCTAGGCATAAAGTGAACAGCTGATTTCAAGCGACGTTCGTTTTAGAGTATTTCAACATCCATTGCTGTTTTTTTTTAATTCAGCTGTTTTATTTACATAAATGGAGTGTTGCATACAGAGAATGTAATTTTACATTGAAATAAAGGAATATCAGCAGAAAAAACGGCATAATTCTTTTTTTTTTTCTGAGAAAATTCCCAGTGGGATATGATTCAGAATAAGGAGCTGAATCAATCCTGTGTTTTTGTGGAGGGCTGTCAAAAACACCCGGTATATATCGCGACAGTCAGCACTAGGGCATGTAAAAACCGGGTTGTTAAAAAAAAACGATTTTTTCGGATTTGTTGTTTACAAAACCGGTGAAACCGGTTAAATCGGTTTTTTCGGGGTTTTTTTTCAATTTTTATTAAAGAAATGAGAAATATGTGTGTAAAGAAATGAAAATGCTGAAATCTAATCAAAATATGAACTTTTTTACGTTTATCTCATTTATTTTTATAATAATGAGCATTTCAAAAGCAAACGTTTATTTTCTTTAGACCTAACATAGAATAAAGCTTATTATTTATTAAAATAACATATTCTTCAAAACTTAAGGTACCTAGCATACAAAATTAGGAACATTTAGTAGATTCGCAAAGGTTTAAAATCACAGAATATTAAATAACAATTTAATGCGATCTAAATAATTATTTAAATATCGCATAAAATAGAAGTCTTATTCGTAATTTACCAAAACAAAATAAATCAGATATTCTTAGAGACATAGATTTTAAAAATTCAAAATTAAAGTTACACAGCTAAACCAAATTACTATTTTTTACTTAGATAGAATGACGTAAGGACTAAGGATACAAGTGCATCAAGGGAGTCGTCATTTAGAGTCTAATCTAACTAGCCTGTATTGTCCCACTGCAAGGCAAAGGCCTCCCTCTCTCTTTTCCACACAATTCTGTCTTTTGCTAGTGCCGGCCAGTCCTTACGGTAGGAGTAGAGCATTAGAGCACTACGAATTTTATTATACATGAGACCCGCTGATGAAAAAGCTCTCTCTGATTCCACACTTGTTGGAGGTATAGATTTCAAAACTTTATGTACTTTTGTTAATTTCTCTTCAATTTTTTCTTCACCGTCTGAAAGTGCCATTTCCATCCTGATTTTAGTTTCTAAATCAAGTTCTCTAGATGGGCTTGCATCAATCAGAGGTATGTTGTTTGAGCGCCTTCTTTATTCCTTGTCCGAGTTGATCCTTGATGTTCCGTGAAACATTTACTACTGTATGGTCTACGTTTTGCTGTGTTGTCGTCGCCGTCGGTGTAGTAGTCGAAAAATGCTTATTTATAATGTTTACTATGAAACTTCGAATTTGCTTTTATCGAGCGCGATCGCGTTATTTATTTGGTGAAATAGTAACTAACGCCGCCTCGCCGTACTGTCTACGTTTGTCAGTGATAAAGGAGAATGGGCATTATTGTATGAGTTGTGTCCCAACCCTTGTAACAAGTTACAACTAGTATAAACATGTTCATTTAACCTTTCTTATAATCAATATGCCAAGGTTTTATTGTTATCGCTTGCAGGACAAAAGTTATTGGGTTTCAAGTGAAAAAAAAGTTTTTGTTTTAAATAATGCTTTAATCATACTTTATTACAATTTGCGTTACATGTAAACATAATTATTACATTGATAATAATTGTACAGTAATCACAGGTAGTAATAGTTATTTATTGACCGTTATTAACAACTGCACAGTGGAAAATATTTAAAAATAACAAAGGAAATAATACAATCAGAATTAATAAATTGGTAATAGTAATTGTATTGTTTCCTTTGCTATGTATATATTTTGAAATACATAAATAACAAAGGTATATAACCCTTATGTAAGAGTACAGCTTAGACATATGGAAGTCGCTTACAGTTACTTTTAATAATGATTGTTGTCTATGATAACATCATCCAAAGATGTCGCGGGTAACAATATGCTTGGCTGGTGTCTAGCCCAGCCAAGGTACCAAATGATACTCATTATGTGAGCGCAAGTACCTAAAGTTCTTTTTCCTCGCTGTTTCTGCTGTATTTTTTATCAAAATATAGGAGTAATAAATCCTACCCGATATATGCCGCGATTTTATGCGCCCTCTCAACAGAATACCTTCTGAAATATTTATATTGTATCGTGCTAGGTTAGGAATAGCTCCAATGCATATTTCAATTGTGTACATGCCATTTCTTACGTGTTCACTCAAATAAGACCGGGCGAGTTTTATTTGGTAACTGCCTAGCGAAATTAATAAAAGGTCTTCTTCTGTTAATTCAGGAAACTGTAACAATTCATTATCATTCGAGGTTATAGTACGAAATGAAGCTCGCTGTCGATTTATGTTATTTTCAGTGACATAGTCACCTAGGCTGTTGGCCATATTAATTCTCTCATTCAAAACTTGAATACAAATAATCACAGTCATTATAAGTGTGGAAGTATAGATATAAAACTATATTAAACGTACCTGTTGTATTCTCATATGCTGTGAAATATATTCAGCTAGATGTGGTCTTGCTTCTAATACCGTTCTTGAAACCTCATGTCGAACTCGCTGTCGAGTCAAAGACCGACTACAAGTCACACACAAATGTTCCATAGTTCGTAATAAACCAATCAATAACAAATCAAGTCCACAAAACAAGCCGAAGTTGATAGTTGCAAATGAAGAAACACCAGAAGTCCTTTAAAAATGCGTAAGTCGTCAATAAATAAACAGAGGAGTAACACAGAACACGAGAGTACAGTACAGCTACAAAAAACTGACTGTGCATATAGCGCTAGATAAAACAATAGTATCTACGGGCACCGGTAATTATCTCTTTCTAACGTATAGCGCTGTCTCATAAAATGTCGTTCGCTGCTCCTGCGCTTACTGAATGACAGAGTGTGGCGCGTGGTAGGAGGGGCGGTGTTGGGTTAGAGTAAGCGCACGCTCGACCGTGTGGTTTTTTTCACTTGATTTTAAAATCATTTCAGCCCTTTTGTCACTAAAAAACTAATTAATTAAGTTTTATTTAATATTTTTATTAAATAAATAAAACCACTATAGCAGGTTCCCTGCACGAGATACAGAGTTGCGCCCATACAAAAAAACAACACTAAATGAGATCTTCCAAATGATATGGGTGGGAAAATGTTACAACACTTGGGACGAAACCGCCCATTGTCCTAATATTTTGTTTGGGAAAATTAAAGTATTATTAAATCAATAACATATGAGAAACATAACCGAAAAAACCGAAAAATCCGGTTTTGTTAGCCTACAAAACCCGGGTTTCAAATCAGTCGGTTATCCGGTTTTTACGGTTATCCGGGTATCCGGTTTGCAAGCCCTAGTCAGCACACAAATGATAATTCGCAGGACTTTACTACTACTGCTTGGATTTCCGCAGCCCGCGGCACGCTCAGGATGAGGGTGCGCAAGTGGATACCCTGCTTTAATTATCGCACCCATTATACTATATGTATCTTTTTGGTATACAATATGTTTGGTTTTGGACTGTACAAACTTTGAGGGATGGTAGTTTGCTCTATTTTATCACTAAAATTATTCTACATGTCGGGTCTAAACCCAACCCCCCCTGAATGGCAGCCATTTTTATGTTTTGGCTGTCTTTTTCGGAGCGTGCATACTAAAAGTACTGTAACTTTGGAATTTAAAGCCCAATTATCGTAAAAAAAAACTTTTAATTACTAAAAAGTATTAACAATAGGTTTAATAACTCAAACAATTTCAATAAATGCTGTATTATACTGAAATTAACGCTAAAAGATCAATTTTGCGTCAAAATAAACAAAGTTTTTTTAGTTTTTCAAGGTTATTTACAAAAACACCCCTGAGAACTACGTTTTTTTATCTACTCGTCTAACAGATAGAGAGTTTACCTAAATAATAGTACCAAAAACTCGATTCTGTGACTATTGGTTTAAGAGATATTGTTGTTGGAACAATGACTTGCGCAGGTAGTGAGTTCATAAGAATTTGGGTTGATTACATTGATAAGCAAAGATGTGTGTGAAACAATGAAACAAGTTATTATTTATAAACGTAGATTTACATACAAAAATTTACAGCTGTTGTTCAAAATGCCCGCCACCATTTTGAAGGCACGCAGTAGCCCGGATCGCCACCTGCTGTGTTGACCGTCTTAACTGGTTCGGATCAGCCTTAATTTCTGCTGCAGCAACGCGGATACGCTCCAGCAGCTCTTCCCTGGTGTTAACAGGCTCAAAATAAACTTTTTGTTTCATCCAACCCCAAAGGTAAAAGTCCAGTGGCGTTAAATCTGGTGAACGCGGTGGCCAGGTTACGGGACCGCCGCGACCAATCCACTGTGGATGATGTTCGTCTAGATGACCCCTCACTGCTCGGGCAAAGTGTGGTGGAGCTCCGTCTAACTGTAGCCACATGCGTCGCCGGTATGATAATGGCAATTCTAATAACGCTTCCCGAAATTCGTTTCTTAGAAATTCTAAAAATCTTGGGCCATTTAAATTTCTTGGGAGTTCGATAGGCCCAATCAATTGGTCATCGATCATAGCTGCCCACACATTTACAGAAAATTCGTGCTGAAATGTTGATGGTCTAACAGCATGAGGATTTTCAGCCATCCACAAGTGTAGATTTCTAAAATTTGTTATTCCTCTCCTTGTGAATGTCGCTTCATCTGTCCACATTATGCGTTTTAAAAATCCTGGTGTGCGTCGCATATTTTGGGTTACCCATAAACAGAAAACTGATCGTGCAGTGTAGTCTGGTTCTCTAATATCCTGCACACGTCTAAAATGGTAAGGGTGTAGACCTTCTCTTTTCAAAATCCTCCAGACTGCCCATTGTGACATTCCCAAACGCGTTGAAATACGACGGACACTTAGTCTTGGATCTCTGATGATCAAATTCAGCACCGCTTCTTCGCTATGCACAGCTACAGGTAGATTATGTTCATCTTGAGGCCGCCTTATACCATATTCAGATAATCTAGCGTGAATTGCACTAAATGTCTGGTGATTCGGTATTGGTCGATTCGGATATCGCCTTTGATACTCCCGCACAGCAGCTCTTGCATTACCATTGCAAAATCCGTACACAAAATGCATATCAGCAATGTGTTGACTGGAGTATTCACGCTCACGAGTTCCCATAACGAATTATTAGAACGTCACGTCACTTTTAATAAACGTAAATACGCACAGGAGCAAATTATGTGTTGTCTCAATAACTAGGTTAAACGGACTGACAAACAAAACTAGTTTAGTTAATTACTTCCTTTGTTGTCGCGTCGTACCCCAAAATGTGTTTTGTCTCTTTCTCAATTCAATAAACCATTTTTCTACCTGCTCGCCCATGGAATGCGGCGCTCATTCATATCTGACGTACGGAAGGGCTGCGTTCAAGCAACAATATCTCTTAAACCAATTGTCACAGAATCGAGTTTTTGGTACTATTATTTTGGTAAACTCACTATCTATTAGACGAGTAGATAAAAAAACGTAGTTCTCAGGGGTGTTTTTGTAAATAACCTTGAAAAACTAAAAAAACTTTGTTTATTTTGACGCAAAATTGATCTTTTAGCGTTAATTTCAGTATAATACAGCATTTATTGAAATTGTTTGAGTTATTAAACCTATTGTTAATACTTTTTAGTAATTAAAAGTTTTTTTTTTACGATAATTGGGCTTTAAATTCCAAAGTTACAGTACTTTTAGTATGCACGCTCCGAAAAAGACAGCCAAAACATAAAAATGGCTGCCATTCAGTGGGGGTTGGGTTTAGACCCGACATGTAGAATAATTTTAGTGATAAAATAGAGCAAACTACCATCCCTCAAAGTTTGTACAGTCCAAAACCAAACATATTGTATATAATTAGATGATTTTTGTACATATAAATATGTTCAATCACTTATAATAATTGGTTGCCTATTTTCACCTCCAAATAAACCATTAGGTATTAATAAATTCCCTTCGGAGATTTGTGTTCTAGTAATATTATTGATCCCTAAGTTATTTAGGACAAATACTCGCTCTATTATATCTCGAGCTTGACCCATTAACCTCATTAGGGTAGTGCGAGGTATATTTGAAAGTGCCGATATCCTTTGATCACTATCACCCGTTCGCAATTAAATTAGATAGGTAGCAAGCGCTAAATCAATCAATCAAGTCAAGCAATCATCCTAAATATTCTCACGACCGTGTTTCGGGTGCATGCGATGTCGCTAACAACAAACCCTGCCTACCACGTAAAAGAGGATGGTGGCGAAAGGAACAACCGTCGAAGCCACACGGGTTTACTTTGCATGATTTCCGTTGGTGTGAATAACCCCTTAAATATTTATAACAGACTTTGTTCTCGCATAACCAACGCCATCTTTCGTCGACTGGCAAAAAAAAAATTAATTTGCGAAATTTAAATTGTGACAAAATAAACATTTTGTCACAATTTATGACGTTGTGGCCCTTTTTACAGTAAACGCATGCTGAATTTTTAAAAGATTGAGCCTACTATAATTAAAATAAAACAAAATTTAGTTAAAAATTAATTTAATCTATTTTGTAAACATACTGAATTGATTTTAACAGTTCCTCAAATGGGTCTTTGTGAAATATCCTTATTTTTCTCCTCCACGAATACTTAATAACCCAATTCACAAAGTTTCCTTTATATTGATCTCTATTAAATAGTACTTTTAAATTTTGCCAGTGGCTTTCAATGCGCTGGGTGTGGGTCCTGTCTGGTGCTACAAATTTATTCACAGGGTCACTATGATTTACTTTTTTATGTATGTACTCGTGTTCAGGAAGACAGTCATGCGCTCTCCAAAAATCAATATGAATTTCAGTGCCATCCAGAACATGTTTCTGTATCAGTGGCACCAATATTTCAGCAGACCTTTCATTGTTGGGACACACTTCCAGCCGTAAATCATCACTACCGTCCTCAATCATTCCCAATACTCTATGCCCAGCCCTCAATATGTCTTCCCCTGTTATATTTTCTTTTTCCAAAATTTTATTCATCAATTTGGACAATTTTCCCTGGACCACCAATGTCTTGAGACTCTTGATGCTCCAATTCGTAGATTATTATTGCCTCCCGGCAATAAGAAAACCAATCCGCAACTGTGCCAGTAGACAGCACGGTTTCTCGCTCGTCTCGGTCTGTCTCTACTCGGACTTGCAGGTACGAGTATCTATGACTACTAAACATGTACATGATTTGGTATACTAGATCTAAAGGAAGCCGTACATTTTCAAACTTTTACATCTCTTATCTTACATTTTCAAAATTTTATGCAATGACGTGGTACGGCTTTAGCCTAAACGGTTTTTCTTGCGATTGGTAATTTTAGTTCCATTTTATGAGCATATTGCAAGAATCAGTTAGAAAGGGAATGTTAGGAAAAAAAACTTTTATGATTACTTTCATTTCTTTTTAATTTTGTTTTAAACTTATTATATGCTTTTAATTGCATCACAGGCAACTAAGATTTATTTTCTAGTCTGAAGACATCTAAGCCTTTTAATATTTTATTAATAACATTGCACCAATTAAATACTGCCAGTCTTAAAGTTACTGCGAGAAAGCATTCAGAAACAGCAGCCTTATGCATTTCATAATTTATGAAATCAAACAAATACTTAGATGATATTATTTTTAATACCTTTTATAATAAGATACCGTTCAGGTTGATTTTCTTAGTATTTGTTTGCTTCTTCTATGATGAATCCAAAAAATCTCACAGCATTTTGTGAAGGGTAGGTCAATTTCTTTTCTTTTATGCTCTTGAACTCTCTAAAGAAAATCCAATTATGTACGGTATTGTTATCATAATTGGATTCCCTACTAGTTAAATTTTCTTCGCAATGCTGACACTTTCTTTTTTGTAATATTTTTCTTATGAGGCACCCTGTTGTAAATGCATGTGAGCCGACATTTAGCCTTTCTTGCCTTGCTGAGCTTTGAACGCTTTCACTTTCAACCCAGTTCGATAGCTCAGAGGGCTCAGGTGAACAAACTTCCGCAAGTGAAAAACTTACTGTTTCTGAGTTAGTTTGTTCTTTATTAAAAAGTGATTTTAATTTTAATAACTGAATCTCTTCACAATTGTTTATAAAACTCGTGATTAACAGTGATCTAGAAGTACAGGGTGTCCGGTGGCGGATTTACAATTTTAAAAGCTAATGAAACAAAAACTTGCGAACTTATAGGTTTATTAAAAAGTTTAAAGTACACAAAACTCATGCGGATTTTAGTATTTAAAAATAATTTCGTCCAAATGCTGTCCGTTCAGTCGCACACACTGTTGGAAACGGTCCACCGTATTACGTCCCACGCGATGTAGCAGGCTCGTCTCAATTTGCTGTATTTCATTGCGAATATTTTCTTTCAACTTCATGATAGTCTGAGGGTTATTGACGTATACTTTACTTTTAAGATACCCCATAAAAAAATCCATAGGAGTTAAATCTGGCGACCTTGGTGGCCACGGGATGTCTCCAAAACGACTGATCAATTTTTGTGGAAATTTTTGGCGGAGCAAATCCATAGACGTTCTGGCGGTATGTGGAGTCGCCCCATCTTGTTGAAACCACGTATGCGTCGAGTAGGGTAGGAATGATGTGCTCGTAAATTTGGTAAAAAATACTCGGTGATCATGAGTCTATAGTTTTCTCCATTGACGTTTATGGCTTGTCCCCTAGGATTTTCAAAAAAATAGGGCCCAATCATTCCGTTTGTGGATAATACACACCAAACTGTAACTTTTGGGCAATGTAATGGACGTTGGTGTTTAAGACGAGGATTACGTGTTCGTGGTGCCCAGTAGCGACAGTTTTGTTTATTTACGTGTCCAATTAAGTGAAAGTGGGCCTCATCGCTCCAAAAAATGCAGTTGAAGGTGCGAAATCTCTCCCAACGTCTGTTCACAGAAGCTTTTCCGTAAATTAAAGTCATTTTCTTTCAGTTTTTGGACTAATTGAATCTTAAAAGGATGCAACTTCAAATGTCTTTTCAAAATTTCGTGAACAATACTTTTTGGGGGTGCTAAAGTGGCCGCTCTTTTTCTTAGCGAGAGTCGTGGATTTTGACGCAAACTTCTTTCAACTTCTCCAATATTTTCAGCAGTCCTTGATGTTCTGCTGGGTCCTGGCTGAGGCGTATTTAAAGCCGAAGATGTTATGCGGAACCTTTCCACCCATGACCGTATCAAATTAACACTAGATGCGTCACTCAAACGCCGAATATTGTAATGTAAACAAAATTGTCGACGCGCTGTCACGTAAGAATCACCACTTAAAAAACGCCTCAATGGCGTACGCTCGGTATTGTCCCGACCACTGCGGCATTGTGACTGATAATTCGCACTCTCGGAGCGTCGAATAGCACCGCCCTCCCCCGCACCGTTTATAAGTTTTCGAGATATTTGCTTTTAAAAACATAAATCTGCCACCGGACACCCTGTACTTTCAAAAGCAGATAAAACTTCGCTGGGATACTTTGCCGTGCCCCATTTCATCAGGACATAATCTCCAATGGTAGCAATCTTATCACTGTCTGAGACAACAGTAGATTCCTCATTTTCTAAAACAATTGTATCATTTTCTTTGCACATTCCAGTATGATCTTGAATGCGCGAGGACGACGCTAAAGACAGTTGGTGATTATCCTTCATTATATCCAATTGCATTGACTTTTGAGGGGATTTGTTACGCCTCTTAGTACATCGAATACTTTGGTGTTGTTGAAAATATCCCATATGATAGTGGGTACAATCTTCGCAATCTATGCATGAAATTCTTCTGCACTGTAAGGTGTTGTTACAAAATCCAAACTGTCTTTTTTTCCGTCCTTTTCAAATGAACCGACTTCATAAATTCATTGTCGTTAACTCGATAAGTCACAAACTGATTTGCAGTGATCGGAGTAGGCAGATTGAATTGGGGTCATTGATCCGAAACGTATACATTAATATGGACATTCCTCCGGAATTTCGGAATTGGACTTGTCGTGAAAACAGATTAATAATAAATATAAATACAGATAAATTTAAATTTTGAATTGAGTAGTAATAATATCACTACCAACATTAACAATATTCAATTGGATCCGGAAATACCGGAATTACTTTCCTGGAAAATGGCTTATCCATGTTATTTTTTCTGTGGGCATGTATGATACAAGTACCAAAAATCAATCTACGTACTCGGATCTATGCTGATTAGGCATTGGTAAGTAGTAATCCAAACAGCGTTCCTTGCAGAAATTCCCTGAATAGACATTTTGTGGTTATTGTCGTTGCAGGTTATTGTCGCTAAAGCTGAAGTCACGCTACAAAATTTCAATGCTTTGACTTTATGCAATTTAGATATCATCAGTTGAATATTAGCATGCTGTATTTATATAAATTACAAGTATACAAGTAACAGAGCTCATTCATTTATTTATACTTATTAAAATACTGTTCGATCATTTGAATATCATAACAAAAGTGATTTAATTAAAAAATTACCTTAATTTTTTTAATTTTCTCTGAAATGCCGTGTTCGTCAGTTAACTTATGGAGGAGTCGCAACTGCGCATGATTGCGGCCGGTTTTGTAAACATGCACTATACCATCATCACCTCAATCGAATCAGAAGTGAAGAGATCTGCAGGAGAACCAAGGTAACCGACATAGCCCGAAGAATTGCCAAACTTAAGTGGCAGGGGGCAGGGCACATGGCTCGCAGAACAGATGGCCGATGGGGCCGAAAGGTCCTGAAGTGGCGACCGCATACCGGAAGACGTAGCGTTGGAAGGGCTTCCACAAGGTGGACCGACGACCTTGTAAAGGCCGCAGGAACTCATTGGATGCGAGAAGCACAAAATCGTTCGAAGTGGAGGTGCTTGGAGGAGGCCCATGTCCTGCAGTGGACGTCTTTCGGCTGAAATGATGATGACAAATATGACTATATCATTCCATTTCGATATTTCTCCATTAAGGGATATATTTTTGTAATAAAATTATTTCTTAACCCTTTAGGGCCGAGTTCACGGACTGTCATTTAACCAATGTTTGAGTAATCGGCCGATGAATTCCTAAACATCGATTATGCAGCCGGTTAAGTATTCACTGCTCACCACGAATATTTTAACCGTGATTATTAAATCGGGCAATCATCGTTCGCTCAGAGTGAATGAACGAATGCTATAAGTGTACTCATTTGCGAAGTCACGTCGTTATATTAAGTCAACACGAGTTTTGGTGACATCTATATTTAGTAGCATAAAATAAAACGCTTTCAACTTGAGAAGTTTGAAAACGCATTGGGATCATTATACAGTGAAACCTGGTTAAGTGAGACATCAAGGGACCTGCAATGTCGTTTCACTTATAGAGGTATTCCACTTACCCAGAGTCTCAGATATACAGGTATAAATAAATATCTGTCTCATTTACAGAGGGTTCCATTAATAGAGGTGAGAATACAGGTTATTTCAGTTACACAGGTGCGATCATTTAATAAAATAATTTGTGGGTAGAATAAGAATGAGTAAACAAACAATGTTATCTCAGTTACAGAGGTTTATGCATATAAAATTTACTCGCTGTCTCTGTTAAGCCCGGGTGACACGAGGCTAGTATTTTGAAGCTAGGATAGTAAGCTAGTAAGGGGTCACTAGCTTGGTTTCTAGCTTACCTACTAGCCTGGATTGTAACCAAGCTAGTGCTGTCTACACGAAGCTAGGAAATTTCAAGCTAGTCAAGTCAGTAGTGAGTTGTGCTTAACCTGATAACACGTATACGTAAAAATGAACAGTGTGCGTAAGAGAAAAGCAATTCTACTAAGAAAGTTAATTCGGAAGTTGTGTCAACATGCGCTAGATGAAATATTAGCTCTGCTAGAAGAAAAGCGTACTTGGACAAGACCCTGGATCTTAAGAAGACATAGTCATGGAGCATCTGCATTACTTTTAAAAGAACTGCGATCTGAGGATTCCGGCGAATTCAAGAGTATTTTGCGAATGACACCTAATATTTTTGACAATTTACTGAATCTAGTGGGACCACAAATACAAAAATTAAATACTAATATGAGAGAAGCCATACCGGCTAAAATAAAATTGGAAATAACTCTAGATTTTCTATCATCTGGTGTCAATTACAGGAAGTTAAGTCACATGTATCGTGTTTCAAGATCTACTATATCTAGATTTATACCAGAAGTTTGCAGTGAAATTTATAAGGCATTAAAGAAAGATATACAGGTATGTAGAATTTTATTTATTTCAAATTAAAGTAGGTACTTTTACGCTTACATAAATGGCGAGATTAAATTCTAAATTACAAAATGAGAAATCATAAATGACGACAAAATGTACGTTTACGCTACATAAATGGCGAGAAATGTATCAAGCATTTTGAAATGCTTGATAGATGGGATCTTCATCTTGCTCCAACTCTTGCTGTGGTGGCGGATGGATGATGGGTTCATCACGTTGCTCAGTCTGTTGTAGTTGTGATGGTGGATTAGTGTAGAGTGGACTTGCTGCAGAACTATTGTAAGAAAATGTGGTTGACATATTGGAGTCTGAAGAATTGATAGGTGACTGGTACGAAAATGTAGTATTTCCGAAGTTTAAATCATACATCCGACAGCGGGATAGTGTTGCGTTGATCTGATCCCTAGCTAAAATGGCCTGTCCGGGTGAAAGCTTTTTCAACTGACTTGCTACATATTTTGCAAATATCTCATGTTCATCCAGCTCTGGTTCCTGAAATTCTCGTGAACTGTTTAAATCCTCCTTAATCACCTTAATTTCATTTATCAATGAACTCACTTGCGAAACCTTCCGTTTCTTAAATTGCGGAATGTTACTTCCGGGGGAAATAAATTTAGAAGTTTTATCTTGAATAGACGACATTTCGCTTGCAGGTTGAGACATTTCAACTGTCTTTTCTGACAGATTTTCTGCTACGGGTGGTTCTAATGACTGACTGTTGCTTGCACTGTTGTCATCTTTATTATTGTTTGGAGAATCTTGATTGTTCTGAAAATAAAAAATTTGTTAAAAATATTGTTACAGATTCCAACTACAACTGAAGAATGGGCAGCTATAGAAAATGGTTTCAGAGTGAAATGGAACTTTCCAGCGTGTTATGGCGCCGTCGACGGGAAGCATGTTCAAATCATAGCTCCTGGCAACAGTGGAAGTTTGTTTTTTAATTACAAAAAAACATTCAGTATTGTTCTTATGGCTATTGTTGATTACGATTATAATTTCATTTATATTGACGTCGGCGCCTGTGGAATGGCATCTGATGGAAGTGTTTTTAGGAATTGCTCCATATATAATCAACTAGAAAATAACCTTATACCACAAGGCGGAGTAATTTTGGCGGATGCTGC
This sequence comes from Mesoligia furuncula, assembly GCA_916614155.1. Classification (NCBI taxonomy): domain Eukaryota; kingdom Metazoa; phylum Arthropoda; class Insecta; order Lepidoptera; family Noctuidae; genus Mesoligia; species Mesoligia furuncula. The sequence continues at coordinate 11,063,623 of OU744795.1, forward strand.
ATTCCCATTAAAATCGTATATTATGAAACCGTACCCAGGTGACAATTTAACACATGAAGAAAAAGTATACAACTACCGGCTAAGTAGAGCCAGAAGAACTGTAGAAAATGCCTTTGGCATATTGGCAAGCCGATTTCGTGTTTATCAAAGACCAATCGCAGTTGACGTAAAAACAGTAGACAAAATTGTACTAGCATCATGTGCTCTGCATAATTGGTTACGAAAAGAGCAAAAAAGCACTTATTGCATTAGTAGTGATGTCGACCAAGAAGACATTGAAGCGGGAAACATTATTCCCGGTTCATGGAGAATGGAAAATTTATGTTTACCCAGTATCAGTCGACAGGGAAGTAACCACTCTTCTCTGTCAGCTATCGAAAAAAGGGAGAAATTTAAGAGATATTTCAACAATGATGGAGCAGTACCATGGCAAGCAAGAATGATTCGTTAATTCAGACAAAACTACAAGAAAAATTAAAAATGCCGACGATTATTAATATTTCAATAAGTACTTTTAAGGTAAATAATTGTAAAGAGTAAATAATATTAAAATAACTTACCGAAGTTTTTCTCTTCATTGGCACCTTTTTTATGAAATTATGCATTTCCTCAAACCAAATAATTTTTGGCTTATAGACTTCTGCAGTTCCTGCTCCAGACCTCTCAGAGTTTTCTATCTTTGTTAATTCTTGACAATATGTAGCTCTTAGATTTTTAATTTTATTTTTAATCTCTTTTATCGACATTTCTATTCCATCTTTATTTAGTATGTCGCGTATTTTTTCTAGTGACGAGTCTCGCATTTGCTTGTCCTTGTAAGATGGAATACTTGCATTCCACAAACATTCCTCTTCTCTGTACAATTGAACGAATTTTAAATTAATTTTGTCCGCTAATTTCGGCATTTTAACAAATTGCACGCACTCTCACCACGCTCTCCGACTGCACACTAGCTTAGGTTCGCTAGCTTCGCGGTTGACACGAAGCTAGTAACGAAGCCAGGATAGTAAAACGGGTGGTGGGGGGGCGCCTACTAGCTTGAAAAATAGAACCCCAAGCTATTAAAACTATCCTGGCTTGAGGCACTAGCTTGCTAGCTTCCACACTAGCTTACTAGCTTGTAAACGAAGCTAGTTCCGTCTACACGAAGCTAGTGTCACTAGCTTACTAGCTTGGCAGCACTAGCTTGGCTCACTAGCTTGATTTACTAGCCTCGTGTCACCCGGGCTTTATAGAGGTAACTATGATGATAAATCGAAAGAACAAATCCCAGATATAGAGGCTTACCTCGTCCCACTAACAGAGGTAATTCAGTGCCAAAGTGTTGGGACCTCAGCATGAGTTCCAGTTATGGAGGTGTCTCACTTATCCAGGTCCCACTTAACCAAGTTTCACTGTACTAGCATGTTTGTCCAATTTGGATGGGTAATAACGTCATAGAGCTGTCGCTGTCAAATGTCACACGTGCTAATATTATTCTCCGTGTTGAATATTATTAAGTTGTGTTTGTGTTGTGAAAGTGTTTAATTCTATCGTACGGCTTACTATTTACCTTCTACTTGTAAAATGGCAGCTCAGAAAAAGAAAACAATCAATTTTTCAAGCGATGAGAAACGTATTTTAACGGAGTTGGTGTTAAAATACCAAGACGTAGTTGAAAATAAGCGCACCGATGCCACTACGAATTCCTCTAAGTTGAAAGGGTGGATCGTTTTGCCATCGAACCCACACAGTCCTAAAATGTTGCTGGGAAAATATTAAAAGGCAGACGAAAAAGGATCAAGCAGACAGGAAGAAAAAGCTATTTATGACTGGTATGTACAATACAATAACAATTCACGTGGTGTATTAGGTATCTTTAAGGATATTGCATAATCATGCTTTTCTTGTGTGTTTTTGTATTGCAGGTGGTGGAAAACCGCCAACACCGCCACCGTCTAATGCTGAGTCTAAAATAGTGGAGGCCATATTAGGACCAGCACTAAAGGGAATCCCAAGTGATTTCGACACCGACAGTCCCACATTCAGTGTAAGTACTTTAATTCTTCCTGTTATCCAATAGTGCATGTTCAAATCTGGTAATTTAGCACTGTATAGGTATAGTGCACTCAACAGAGAACCTAATTCCTCATGATTGTCAGATTCAGATCATAAAATTGTTGTATTTTGACTGATAATTAATGTTTCAACAGGAAATCATAGAATGCAAGACAATGGATCAGACTGAAACAGTCTATGTAATAGAAGGCAATACTGATTACGCAGGCATATCAATAGAGGATAATGTGAGTTAATATATTAATGATAATATATATATATTATTGTGATAATATATTAATTATAAGTTATAATTTTCATACCTACCTACCTGTTATCAATTGTAACTTATTGTTTTTTACAGGAAAACATTGAAACTATTGTTTCAGCGGTTGATGAGTATAAAGAGAATGCTCACACAAGTACTGCAAATGGTTTATTGAAAGAAAAGAATGTAAGTTAACACAGTTTATAACTTGAATAGACATGAAACACCATACCAAATAATAATTCTCCTAAAATATATGACAATATATTCTTTTATTACATGACAAACGCTTTATTATGGTTTTTTTTGTGAACAGGATAATGATACCTGGAGTTCATGGACTCCGAAGAATTTAAAAACACCAGTATCAGGTCAACTAAAGGTAACCAGAGAAAGTGAAGAAGGGTGGATAAAAAGAAGAAGACCTAAAGTTGACTGCTTGGGTGACGAGTTAGTAAAGGAAAAAATTCCCTTGGTAAAAATTTTACAAGAAAATGCTGAGAAGGAATCCCGTATTCGATTAGCCATTCTGGAACAGCAATTACAACAAGAACAAATAAAGACCCAAAAACTTAAGGATAGTTAGTTATTATTTAGCTTTTAAGTATTAGTAATAAAAAAATTCAGTTGTTGTTGATGCATATTGTGATGGGTGTTGACTAACGTAGTGCATAAGATTTTACTAACACAATAGGTATAGGTATACCACAATCTCATGGCAAAAAAAAAACAAAAAAAAAACCTTTGTGGTTTTCATACATTTGACATTGCTAATGTTGTCAAATGTATGAAAACCACAAAGTTTTTTTGTTTTTTGTAATGATTTACTTTTCTGTTTTATACTTATATTTCTCTATTAGTATTTATAGTTTGTAATTATATGGATTGATTTTATCTGAAATAGATTGATTAATAATAAACCATAGTTTTATTTACTGGTTAATATACATAATTTATTTTTCAAACTAGACTTTGGTAATAATTAGCTATTAGTGATCTCCTGCTGGGATTTACGTCTCTTATATTATTATCTAAAGAGCGCTGTACTCTTCCCTGGTGTAATATTTCTTCCCATGGTGCTGGCAAGGCTAGATTTGGGTCGTCACAAGGCATTTCATCTCCTCTCATTTGTAGGATGTTGTGTAATACACCTGTAGTCACTATAATAGGCGGCGCATTTTTCAAATTAACCCTATTTCCAAGGGCTAGCACTGGGAAGCGCCTTTTCCAAACCCCAAATAACCTCTCAATTGGGTTGCGTGTCCTGATTTGGGATTCATTATATAATGATTCTGCTGATGTAGCAACTCTATCTAATGGCATCATCATGTAACTCCTATTCATGTAGCCACTGTCTGCAACAAGTACTGAGTCACCATACATTCCCAGCTCAAACATGGCATGTCTTCTGGATGCACTGAATATCCGTTCATCGTGGTTACTTCCTGGCCACCTAACGACTAGGTCAGTTAGTATCAATTGGGCGTTACAGATAGCTTGCACATTTATTGACATATAGCCTTTTCTATTCCTGAAGGTTTCAGCATGGCTTCCTCCTGGTGATATTATCTTTATATGTGTGCAATCCAATGCACCTATAACTTTTGGAAATCTGGCTATATTGTAAAAGTCTATTTGCGTTTTTTTAATGTCTGTATCAGTCTGCGGGAACTTGATGTAATCCCGGCTCAGGGAAGCTATTGCTGCAGTTACTCGGTAGATGACACGATTAGCTGTTGGTCGACTCACTCCAGAAAAATCACCCATGGTCAGTTGATGACATCCAGTTGCGTAGTACCGTAAAGTCAATAGTAACTGATTTATAGGTGCCAGGGAATTATTCCTAAAATAAAGTAAAAGGTTACAATACATACATAAACAATCTAAATTACAGGTTTGCGAGGAAATATAAAAAAGTTGCATTATTGTCAACTATTTGGTAAATGCACACCAACTTTTTGTTTTTATGAATTACTGGCGTCTGCGATATTCAACTTAAGTTAATAGGTATACTTAAGCATAATCTATGTTTGTCAGGCAGCAGGGGTAGCTTTGAGTAAAAAGAACTTTTAAAACTAGATCTGTTTTTCCCTCAACATAGATACAAACACAGTTTTACCTATTTTTAATAAAGATTGATCATAAATTATAATGATTGTAGGTACTTACTTATCGTTCGGGAATTCTAATTTATTCTCTATTAATTGTAGTACGTTCAGTGCAGAAGGTTTTGACAAACGGAATCTAATTTTAAATGCTTCCTCATTATACTCTTCGTAATAATTACGACGCACTTGAAATTGTCTAGGTCGCCTTGTTCGTCTCTATATCTTCTAGATTTTCTAGAAGGCTTAAATAGTGATCTTGATAGTTATCAATTAATACATTGAACACTGACTCCATGTTTATCTATTCTCTTAAACAGCGAAAAATCGGAATAACCTAAACGTATTGTTGCAACTGTTGTAAAATCACAGCAAATGTCAAAATATGGTACTAATGGACGGTTAAACGATGTTGTTGAGCTTGGTTAAAATAATCGGCCGTTTAAGGGCTGTAAACACTGGTTAACGTGTGGTGAACAGTAAAAATTATTTAATCAGTTGTTCAAGTTTTGGTATAATTATGCAGGTTTAAAGGAAACAACGGGTTCGAGACGCCGAACGGTAATGTTCTATTTTCTAAAAATAACTACTACTTATACAAATTCCTAAGATAACAAAAAATAATAGTGGACACTTTAAAACTTGCGAGTTTAACAACCAATCGGTGCGAAGCTCATATTGCCCAATCGCTGCTCGACACGTTGAGGTTGTAGTTCGCTGAGCTCTCAACAGGGGCGCCACTATCGCGGTGGCGATAGCAGAGCGCTAGGGCTAAGGGCTCCTCGGTGCAGCTACAGGCTCCGCGGTTGGTTACTAAGATGATGTATGATGCAGCTACAAAGTGATAAACAGCCGTTTTAAAAGTCGGTGAACTCCGCCCTTAATGAGGTGTGGTGGATCGTGAATTACACTGAGCTTTTATCCGCTAATTACAATAACATCATCTGAAAAATTTAAATTATATTGTTACAATAAACATAAACATTTGTAGTATAGACGTCGTTTTAAATATTGTCAAAAAAGGATGCACATAAAGAGGACAAGACCTACTCACCAATATTTACACCGGCAATTATTTGCTGTCGCCTTGTGACTTCTTGGAGACTCTTCAGGACAGCTCGAAATGCTGAACCTTGGTCGCACACCAAAGCCAACGGTTTCAGTCCTGTGTTTCCAACAGCAGTAACCATGCCCTTATGTATTGTTAAATTCAACCCCAGAAGTTTCTCCTTTGCAGAAATAAAAGGCCAGAGGTTGCTGCTACTTGTGAACCACTCCCCGTAACATAAACACAAAGGCATTGTCAGCAAAATCATTGGTTTTTTTAATTTAGTTCCACAAATCTATTAATAATGTCTTTATGTTTGTCTTAAGACAAAGCTGCTTTTAAAGCCACTTCTTCAAAAAGTATGGAACATTTTTTTTTGTCATCCAATTGTTGTTGACCTGAAAGCATAAAACTAACAATTTAAGTTTTTATTTTATATCACATAATTCATTTATTTACATAATATATGCTAATATTTAAAATAATAATAATAATATGTACATTTTTATAGGGTTTTTCATTAAGAGCGCTCGAACTTTGAAATGAAATAAAACAACCTGTTTAAGTGATATTACCACAATTTTTATTACATTTTAAACAATATTCAATGACATTATGTGTGGAAAATAATATCAGCCAAATGGCCACCGCGACTCCGCTGTAGATGGTGTATTCTGGTGGACCAATTTTGGAGGACGTTTTCGCATAAATGGGGCTCAATTTCACGAAGAACGCGAGTTATGTTGGCCTTTAGGGCAGCAACTGACTGTGGTTTATCTGCGTACACTAGAGATTTCACGTAGCCCCACAGAAAGTAATCGAGCGGTGTTAAGTCACACGATCTCGGCGGCCAGTTGATGTCGCCACCACGCGAGATGACGAAACCCTCGAACTTCTCATTCAATAAATTTAATGTTTCCCGTGCTGTATGGCAAGTGGCGCCGTCCTGTTGGAACCACATGTTTGTAAGATCCATACCACCTACCCTAGGCCAGTGGCCTGTGACCGATGACATCGAGATCCTGGATTCGGCGATACAAATTCTTGGCCTCTTTAAGGATGTTACTGAGGAGATGAGCTCTGAAAAGAATGTAACAATTTCTGAGGTACAATGACATTGAAAATATTTAATGTATTTTTTTAGTTTTATTATCATACTTTTGTACTGAATACATATTTTTTTATTCATTTCAGGTTTTACTTATATCAAACGCACATAAGAAGAATTGTCTAAAATTTTTATCTGCATCACATCCAGATTGTGTTCTGCGAATGGCTCAAGTGCTTTTAAACGAAATTACTACAAGATTTTCAGGTATCGAAGAAAATAATATTTTTGCCGAGAGCACAATTTTAGATCCTAGATTTAAAAAGTACGGATTTGAAAATAAGTACGCTTGTGACAGAGCGTGTAGTAATTTAAAAGCCATGGCCGGAAAAATCGAAATCGATAGCGATCACACAGATCTTGCAGCAGAGGTACTATCTTCGTCATCACCCCATAAGCGTAAACGAAGCATATGGGACGAATTTGATGAGCAAGTCGGAGCAATCATAAAAAATACCAATCCGACTGCAGGGGCTATCATCGAGGTGGACAAATATATCGAAGAACCTTTACTGCCAAGGTCCCAAAATCCTACTAAGTGGTGGTATTCTAAAAAGGACAGCTACCCAAGGCTTTATAAATTATTTTTAAAACGGCTTTGCATTGTTGCTACGTCTGTGCCTTCGGAGCGTACTTTTTCTAAAGCGGGCCAAGTTCTCACGGAGAGAAGGAACAGGCTTAGTGGCAACAATGTCGCCATGATATTATTTTTAAATTCCAATCTTTAATATTTTTCTGTACTTTTCTTTGTTTTTATATTTTATTACATTTTTGAAAAAAAGAAATGTTATTTTTTTATACCTACAGAAACTTCTTTGTTTAATATGTATTAAAATGACAAATTATACATCAAAATGACAAAATAACATATTTGTAATATTCTCCTCAATTGTACCACCGAGCTCGGAACGCCTCACCTCCTCAAATCTACCGCCGAGCCCGAACGCCTCACCTCATTTGAAGTAGGACATTGTACCGGCTCAGTTTGAAAAAGAGGCAACTCTTACAAACTCTTTTTCAAGTCGTGTCCTACCCAACACTATAGGCCACAAAAAATTTGTTATCTTCGTCCGATATCGGTCACCATTGACAGTGAGCGCGGCTCCTTGCGCATCTTCGAAGAAATAAGGGCCGATAATACCGCCGGACCAAAATCCACACCAAACAGCTACTTTTTCGGAGTGTAAAGGCACCTGATGAATCTCTCGCGGATTTTCATCGCACCAAATCCGGCAATTTTGTTTGTTAACAAAGCCGCTTAACCAGAAATGAGCCTCATCACTGAAGATGATTTTTTTTGCAAAACAGGATCAGCTGCCAGATGCTCTAACGCCCAATCAGCGAATACACGGCGCTGCCTGTGGTCATTGGGTTTTAGCTCTTGAGTTAATTGAACTTTATATGGATGAAAACCCAAATCTCGGCGCAAAATCCGCCATGTTGATGTCGCTGAAAGACCCAGTTCTTGAGCACGACGCGGAATGGACTGTCTGGGGTTTTCTCGCACACTGTCTCGAACGGCAACAATATTCTCCAACGATCTTGCGTTTCTTTGACGTACAGGAACTGCTTCATCGATCACCGACCCGGTTGTCTCTAATTTTTTTATCAAACGACGGATTGTGGACTCTGCAGGACGGCCATGAACGCCATAAATTGGACGCAACGCACGGAACGTTAGGCGAAAAGACTGGTTTTGATAATAAATTTTAACAATTTCTACGCGTTGTTGAAGCGTGTAGCGTTCCATGGTGAAATGTCACGACTAAATATGTACTCATGCCAAATTTGACAGCTATCGCATAACCAAGATGGCCGCTATGCGCTGTCAAAGTTCGAGCGTCCTTATTGAAAAACCCTTTATGAAAAAATAAGTAAAATAATCATAGGGCATCAAAAAATTCGTCCGCATCGCTGTCAACAGGAACAGTGCCCAAAAGGCTAGCAGCATTGCCACGTTGAATGGCAATGCTAATTCTTTGGCCAAGAAATAGGCCAGCCCTCTGGTCACGTGAAGAGTCGACTAACCGCTTGGCGATATCCCGAAAAACCAAGTGGGCACTCGGACCCCATGGCCCTAGTGTTTCAACCCCAAACGGCTCGAACTTATAACTCCCAATCAGGTTGGAATATTTTCGCTCCTACTGCAAGATAGGCCATGCATGGTGTCCGAGACAGTCGACAGCTTCATCGCACTGACAGCGATGCGAGAGCCCCGCAAGGAGCGCCCAAACGCAGCTGTCTGCGTTTGGGCGCTCCTTGCGGGGCTCCGCTTCGATGTCAGTGCGGTGAAGCCACCTTCCGGCTCGCTACCTGTAGCGAGCCGGAAAGTGGTGTCACCAAGCAAAGTGCCTATGTTGAGTGACGGGAGTGCTTGAAGCCAGAGCCCCGACTCCCACTCAACCACGGCCAGCACGCGGGCATGCTCAGCAGAATTGGTGGACGTATTAATAAGATTATTCCGTACCAACCTGCAGAGCGGCTCATCCCACTGTTTCTGGGAAGATGGGCTTCTCTGCAGATGCAGTTGCAATTTTCGCAGTAGTGTTGTGACTATCGACGAAATTAGTCGTTTAGGTACGTAGGATTGGAAGATGTTGAACTATAATATAGTTGCGTGTATCGCAAGTGTAGTGATGTACGTTATTATTTATAAAAAGAACCGCAAAATGAAAGCATAATAAAACACTATTTACATTCATTCATAAAAAAATTTGGCAACAGAAAATTAATTTAAAAAATTATATTATAGGCAAGTTATTTCAACTTAAAAAGGATTGTACCTCTTTTTTCACACCTTCAAATATTTGAGGATTGATTCCTGATTCTATATTTAATTTAGAAATAATTTTTTTAGTGTGTATTTGGGTGGCACAATAAAGGACATGTCCAAAAATGTATGGACCAAAAACCCAGAATCGACAGGAATGAAATGTACACCAGTGGATTGACATTGAAATATAATATAATGTTACCAAGGGGGCAACCCTGAAATCGTTATAGTATAGGAGCTAGGAGCAAAATAAAATAAGAAAAAAAAAATCGTTTAAAACAATAATAAAATAAGTTTACGTCATGTTGTGGCTTAATATGACGTTGTTTTAATGTTGTATCACTTGTGATAATTATCATCAACACATTTCACAAGCAACAGCAACATAATAACAACATCATATTAAAACACAACATAACAAACACTCTGTTTTTTGTATATTTTTTTTCTTTTGGCCCATAGATACTACAATCGTTACAGTACTGTGTGTATTATTGGTAATTCTGTGGCTAAAGATTGCAAAATATAAAAATAATTGGTATAGTATAGGAGCTAAGAGCCATGTTGTGGGTGAGAATATCGTTGTTAATCATTTATTTTCATAATGTAAGTCTTATTGTGATAAGTTCTAATGATATTTCCTATAACAACAACGACATTCTAATCCACAATAACTTGTGTTACACATGAATGTACAAGCAAAAGAAATACTCTAACTTTGAGGCTGGTTTTATAGTCACGCCGCTAGACGCGCCGTTGGGCAGCGCGCTGTTCAGCGCGCGTTTAAACAGCGATGCACTATAAAACGACATTAGTAAGGCGCGTTTCGCTGCTGTGAGACAGTCGTGTACAAACATACAAAATGAACGGCAATGCGGTTAGAGTACTGGCTATTTACTTTTTATGGAAAAAAAGGCAACAACAACGTCGAAGAACAGTAACTGTTGATCCTTATAACGCTGTAAGGTTACTGAGAGGCGAACACGTAACAACTTTCTCTGATTTACGAGAAAATAGTTATAAATTTTATAAATATTTTCGCCTATCAACCAGCAGTTTCGACGAATTACTGTGCAAGTTAGAGTTTTCTTTACGAAGATCCAGCTTACGTCGCATCCCCATAGCTCCAGTGGCAAAATTGGCGATTACTCTAAGGTAAGTGAAATAAAAGAGTAGGTTTTGTAATAAATTATAATATTTGTTTGGTTTATTTTAATCACAGTCGTATTTTAATTACAACCTAACACACTTATTCATAAATGCTTATTAAACCTATTTTAGTTAAAATAGTCTTAAAATCGGATTCTTCTCTTTCATTTTGCAAATAAGGAAAAGAAACAAAACACTAGTAAAACCTATATTAACCTCACTCGTTTTTAATGAGTAAGGGCGTTATTTTAAATCACAGTCTTATTTGAATCATAGTCTTATTTTAAATCACAGTCTCATTTTAATCAGTCTTAGTTTGTAGCTAATACTTAATCGCCAACGCCGTTAATGAGGATCAATACTAGGCCGACAAATCAACTCGATATAGATGCAGACTTATAGAGCTAAGATATCCATTACATTGAGCGTGTTCAGAAAGAAAGCGGGTAGCATGCGCCGATCTACAAGCTGCCGGCCGCCGGTTGGAGCTTGCTAGTTTGGCTATTTTGATAGAAACTCGACGCAGGCTACCTGCTTTTTTTCTAGACAGTGCGAACATTTTTGTTCTACCATAAAAATTGACAAGTACTAGCGAGGTTCACTGGTGTATGTATAGTTAAAAGGAACACCGAATGATATTTTGATGGTTCGTCTATGTCAAACAATTGTGACAAAAAAGTGACAAACAGTGACATGTAGCATATAACTAGTAACTTCGTATTTTAAAAGATATTGGAATATCTTAGGATGCCTGTTAGCTCTTAGTGTGCCTGCTATCTTGACGTCAAGCTAACAGGCACACCAAGAAATACAGTTCGTATCAATTTAATTTCCATGTCAGAAAATAGTGATTAAATAGTGACTTCTACACACGAAATTTCGATAATAGTGCTTCACTACAATTGGAGATACTACAATCTCTTGGTGCTCCTGCTAACTTGACGATTATTGCCAAGGGCATTCTAATAAACGGATAGGAATTTTAAACAAATGATTACACCAAAAAATTGTGACTGGAATAGTGACTTGTAATACTACTACTACTTCCCAAAAATCAAACTTAAACTTCCACGTATTCAATCTTGATGGTAACGTCAAGCCTGGCAACTTTGCCCTTTCGGGTCGGCGCGGCGTTGCCCCCCAGGCATTAGCATTTTGATTTTTGGGAAGTAGTAATAAACTTTTTTTTAAAAATCTGCAAAAACTAACTAATGTCCTTATTGATCCTCATTATCAGTCTCATTCTCAGGATTTATTGATTCAACTCTCGAGCTGTACGCAGCAGATAAGTCAGGAAAATTTGAGTTATTATCGCCAGTCGGCGATACGACATTTGATAATTCTACTGCAGATTCATATATAGCTGCTGTTGAGGTGTAGAGGTGGTAGCATAGGCATAGTTGATTGTGAAGTGGCAATGTTTGAGTTGTGTAATTATAAGTAAAATTTACGTTCACACTAGAATTAACATTATTTTCTGGTGGTGATAAAAAGTTAGGTGTCGTAGTCGTTGGACCTGAAATCCCAATAAGTAATTCTAGAACCTTTGAGCGAAACTGCAGCTTTTGATAAGCACTTAAATTACTTAGAATCGGACCAAGAGACAAAAAATGACAAATCATCAGGATTTAGGTTGGAAGGGGAAATATTTTGGTTAAGCAACGTTATTAATTCGGTTTCAAAATTTGATTGTTCTGATTTACGTTTATTTCTCCGGTTTTGATTCCATCTGGGAGTATTGTGACTATTTTCTGTGTTTTCCTGTGGTCTATGGAGCTGAGATGGAGTACTCAAGTTATTCGCGGATGTGGCTATTTCAGTCAAATGTTCAGATACGATAGACTCAAAGAGATTTAAGATAGGTACAATAGAGGGGCCATGCAAAGAAATGTCTTAGAAAAACTGTGATCCCATGTGTCAGTGCCGCCATCTGGTAAGATATAGCATAATTAGAGCGGCAATTTATTCAATTAGGTTCAGCTATCGCCCGGTAGATGGCCAGTGTGGCCAGTGTTGCCAGATACGATTTTCAATTCATCGATTAAAAATCGGATCGTTGGTGCCTGAAAAATCTAATATAAATCAAATCAGTTAGATAAATATCGAAAACTAAACAAATTAGGCAAAAATTGACTCAGGCAGAAAAAATATTCTAAGTACAATTTTATTCGCTACTATTCATTGTCCGTGTCACCGTCTATGACAACGTATCAGTTTCAGTGTGTGTTTTTAAGTAAGTAGTTATTTACATTTTAAAACAAAATAATTTTAAATGCGCCTGCTTTGCCGCCGAACTATTATGCATTTGTGTTTTATATTGCTTTTTGTGTAAAGTAGACCTTTTTTGCAATTGTCGGTTGCGTTTCGTTTTTTGCAAAATTATTTTTTTACACTTTTGTTTGCAAATATTTGTAAATCTTATATCGATATACGTATATCCGAGGCGAGGTCCAAAGTCCGTAGATCTATGGATAAATCCGTAGGTCTGGCAATGCGGGGTGACACTAAGTACAAACTATAAAACCTGTGGTAGGGATTTTACCATATAGATTCAAACGTATCGATAATATTGAAAAAAGTTAGTAACACAATTTTTTCGCATTTGAATAGATTGAAATAAGTGCCAAAAAATTAGGAAAGCAATAAAATTATCCATAGTTTCAATGTTTACAAATGATTTATTTAAAAAAAATATTTTTTCATACAAATTACTAAATTATCGTTATTATCTTTATATGTGTGTGGTATAGTTAATTCTTCAAAAGACCATTTCAGTATGAGACCATACTGAAATGGTCTTTTGAAGAATTAACTACTTGACATGATCTGACCAAGATTATATCTGGACCTCTTGAGTTTGTTTTGGCCTTTCTTCTCTGATTAGTCAGATAGGAAACGCCGACCTCATCTAGTTTTTAAAATATGATTGACGTATAAAAGTGTCTTCACAGACACCAGCACATCAAGCTACCCGAAACTGTCAAATTTTCCTAATCAACTTTGAACCTTATGCTTTAGCGATAAAGTTGAAAATCTATTAAAGAAATTTGACAAATTGTAGTAGCTTGACGTGCTGGCGTCTGTGCAAATCTACTTACAGAAATAAAATCATTTATCATTTACCGTACAATTTTTACATCAATAACTAATGACTACTTAATTAGAATAAAATCTTAGGTCCCATCAAATAAAATCAGTTTTGTGAACTTTTGTCTTTTAGATTTGTTCTGAAGACCGGGGTCGAACTTTGCAACAAATCGAAGTTTAATATTAGCATATGTCTCTACTATAGATCTTATTAAATATAGTCTGTGATTGAGCATCGCAGGGCTCTCAAAGGAGTGGATAATAAGACCTTCAAAAATATTCGAATTTAGGAATACTTTTAGTACTTTCGTTTTAATAAAATCAATACTGTACTTTGTAGATACACCTTTACCGTCATTTTCATTTATAAGTTTTCTAATAAATATTTCAGTGGCTTTACTTACATACGTCAAAAACGCTTTTACTAGAAAAACATAACCCACCCATATCTTTTATTGTAATTAATTTATGAAAATCAAATTTTCTATTGGAAACCAAGCTTGACACACAAATTTCACACTTGATTTTCTTACTTAGTACACGAGACACATAGCCAGAAATATAGCCAATAATTTGATGAGCTCCCACAGACACAGATGTTTCATTCAATATATCATTCGATCACGCAATTTTCACGCGAAAGAATAATTATTAAGGGTCTTCGTTCCCAATGTTTTAAAAAAAATTAAAGTGTAAACTAATTTTGTGCCTATATCACAAATAAATACTCTATCTCTAAAAGGTAGTTTCCCTAAGATAACCTCCCTCACACATTTAAATAAATATTATCGATAACAAAATCGATATACAACATCACATCTCTGAAAGGCAGTCCGACTTTTAATTAGTTTTTAATTCTTCTAATAATTATTACCCTCTTTTATAAAATCAATTAAACATGGATCGATTTTAAACTGAATGTTACTTGAATGAATCGATTATTTTGTCACACCACTATATTAATTTCGTTAAAAAGTGGTAACACTGAAGCTGTCATTTTACCCAACTACAGTAAAGCTACTCAGCAATAGATGGCGTTTAATACAAAATAAACAAATTTTCTAGATCTTTTTATGAAAATTATTTAATTCTAATTACTGAGTAAATATAGATAATACATACGAAAATAAACTGAATTTAGGTCCAGTTGTTTTACCATAACGAGACTTGCAGTAACGTAATGCGCAACTCGGCATATTTCCATACAAAATATTTTTTTTTTGTTGGACACGAATGCGTCAATGCGACTTGACGCGCAGGCGTACAATACTAGACTGAGAGACTTGTTACGCCTAGGTCACAAGTACCGGGACACTGTTTTGTTCGCAATGTCCCGTCTATTGTAAATACTTCTTTAAATGTCTTTGGATAGACTGATTATCGCTTATTGATTCTGTAACTTCATTTTCTGAAATACGGTCAAGGAATGTCATTTGCTCGAAAAATAGATACTTCTTGTGTTTTGCAGCGCTTCCCGATGGCGTATTTCGCATATTCCCTTTTGTTCTGAAATAATTATCTCTGGCTGATTTCCATCGATTGCGTATTTGTGTATCTGCAATAAAAACGTATTTTTTGTAGGTACATACTGATCAAATGAAAATACTTTTTTGTTTTCAGGTTTTTGGCAACGGGCAGTACTATCACATACAGAATGGGAATCACTACTGTAGCTAAGATAGTAGATGAAGTTTGTTCGACTATATGGGAAAAACTGCGTCATGAATGTATACCTGAACCAACTACAGAAATGTGACAGCGCATAAGTGAAGAATTTCAGTTATATGCAAATTTTCCAAATTGTTGCGGGGCGATAGATGGTAAACACATACGTATAGTAATTCCTGCAGGTGGAGGCTCAATGTTTTATAATTATAAACATTTCTATTCTATCGTCCTTTTGGCAATGTGCGATGCGAACTATTGTTTCACCTATATTAACATAGGTTCTTGCGGGAAAAACTCAGACTCTACAATATTTCAAGAGAGTTCACTTTTTCATAAGTTACAGAACAATAGTTTGAGGTTGCCAGGTGTAAAGCATCTGCCTGGTACTAATATAACACTACCACACATAATAGTTGGTGATGGTGCATTTGGTATATCCAACCATGTGATGAGACCTTATGTGCGATCCAACATGACTCATAATAAGAAGATATTTAATTATCGCTTAAGTCGTGCTAGACGGTACATAGGGCCAGGCCACAACAGTGCGTTGCGGCGTCGCATCGCAAAAATCAACGACGCCGCACAACGCATCGTGGAAATTTCCGATGCGCTGCCGCAGCGTACAAATCTGCGATGCGACAACGCTTTGCCGTTTAGTCGGTGTCCATACTTTGAACGACCTGCACGTGTTTTTTAAGCGATATGGCGCAGTACGATGTCGACCACCTGATATCTTTAATTTACGAACGTCCCGTCCTTTGGGACAAAACTATATCACAATTCAAAGACAAATTTTTAAAAATAGAAGCATGGAGGGAAGTGTGTACAAGTTTATATTCAAATTTTGAGGAGTTAAATAGTGTTGAAAAAACAAAACTCGGTAAGTACTTATAAACATTTATATTTTTGTTAACTGCCAACTAAGACCTCCAATGTTACTATTAAAATAATTACAAAATTCGTTTCTGATTATGTTAGCTCCTGTTCTACTTTCATGTGTTGTTTCGTGTAAAATTTGCAAAGAATCGTCAATAATCATTTCTTCAAACGTTTGTGCGCCATCTCGATTCAATACAAAGTTGTGTAATACACAGCATGCTTTTATAATGTCTATTGTGAAATCGTAAGAAACATTAATGGGTCGATGAAATATGCGCCATTTATTTGCGAGTATGCCAAAACCGCTCTCAACATATCGTCTGGCTCGGCTCAAACGATAATTAAAAACTCGTTTTTCTATCGATAAAAACTTCCCAGAATATGGGCATTATATTATTTGTCAGTGGTAATCCTTCATCCGCCACGAAGACAAAAGGAATTTCTTTTTGAAAGCCAGGTAACGGTTTTGGCGGAGGTATAGATAATTGACCTTTTTTTAATAAGTCGTATAGATTTGAGTTCTGAAAAACAGTGGAGTCACATTCCTTACCATATGCACCTATATCGACATATATAAATTTGTAATTCGTATCAACAAGTGCTAATAGAACAATGGAATTATAATTTTTATAATTGAAAAATAGGGATCCACTGTGATCCGGGCTCAATATACGAATGTGTTTTCCATCTAGCGCTCCTATACAATTAGGAAAGTTGGTCTTTTTTTCATACTCTTGAGCAATTTGTTCCATCAGCTCTGTTGTAATTTTTGGTAATTCCAACCTTTTAAGAATGTTCCATACAATACGACAAACAAATTTTATTATTCCTGTTATTGTAGATTTTCCACGATAATATGTGAAATGCATATCTTTAAAAGTATTTCCCGTCGCCAGGTACCTGAAAGAAAACAAAATAAATCATTATTCGTCATATTTTTTTAGGTAACGATGTCATAAAGAAATGGAGAGGAATCAAGGATAATTTTACAAAATACGATAAAAAATTAAACGAGCAATGTAAATCCGGAGCTGGGGCCAAAAAAATTAAACAATATCATCTATACGACCAGCTCCTATTTCTGAAAAAGAATTCTCAAAATAAAACAACATCAAGTCTTGACGATGAAGAAATAAGACCAAGCACCTCAACCCAACAAAGCCAGCAACCTGTCATGCCACGTTACCAGCCTGCATCGCGTAAAAGAAAAATTGACGAAGACGAATTTGAGAAGAATATTATAGCTGCTTTAAAAACACCTGAAAGTAGACATTTATCTTTTTTTAAAGGAATTTTGCCATCAGTGGAAAAATTGAATGATAATCAAACAATAATTTTCCAAAGTCGTGTCCTACAGATATTAAGTGATTTACACCAACCATCATACTATCCCAGCCACTATCAAACTTCACAAACATCCGTCCAAGCAAACTATCAAACATCTCAAACAACTGTTCAGACTGGCTATCAAACAGCTCAAATGTCTATGCAGAGTGGCTACCAATCAGCTCAAATGCCTATGCAGAGTGGCTATCAAACATCCATTCAACGCAGTGCCTTCCAAAGCGGATGCGGAACATCACCGGCACCTATGCAATCGTCTCCACAAACGCCAAGGAATGATGATGTAAATGAGCCAGAACAAATTGATTTCGATGATGAACTAACAAATTTGACGAATGACACACAATCGGAATACGAGTTTTGAATAACACTAAATTATGAAAATGATTAAACAGTATGATTATAGTAAAAATAGTTTATTTTTTTCTTACCTTACAGTTAATCCCAGCATCTCCAGAGGTTCGATGGGTTTTCTAAATATGTATTTCTTTTGTAAATGAGGCTTTATCAAACTAAGAAGTTCTTCAAAACTTGCTACACTCATCCTAAAGTAATCGAAAAATTTAACCTCATCCACTTTTAGCGCCTCATGTTTCCTTTTGAAGTGGTTTCCATCTTTATTCATAATTGTCAGTAATGGGTGCACCCAGTACTTTCTTTTCTGTTTCTTTTTCTTAATACGCCTTAACGCAAGCAGAAGTAGAACACGCGCAGTGCGGTCCATGTCTCACTAGAAACTGAACTGACGGTTAGCGTCTTGTCGTACGATGTCGTATCCGATGAAATTTTTGCGTTGCGACATCGCATCGCATAGCTGTGCAATGTTGTTTTTGCGATGCGACGCCGCAACGCACTGTTGTGGCCTGGCCCATAGAGTCGACGTTTGGAATAATGTCCAACAAATTCAGAGTGTTCCATACTCCTATGAGTGTCAGTTTTCCTATTGCAAAAAAGATAGTTCAAGCCTGTTGCATATTGCATAATTTTATTAGAGTACGGGATGGCTACAACGTTAATCACACATTAACTATAACGGGATTGACTGATCTAATTGACGAGCCAGATCATAGATCAGGAAACACATTACGCGATTTATTCGCTAATTACTTCATATCACCCACTGGTAGCGTGTCATGGCAAGATAGATCTGTGTTCTGATTATATAGTTGACACTTACCGCGAAATTCAAAAATGGAATGAAACGAAACGCAGTAATATTGTCGTGGTCTATTTGATTTACGTACCCAATTAATATTTTTCATTAGAATTTCTGAAATTCGCGGGCGGACAAAACTATTTCACTTAATTTTACACTAGGTAATAAGTAGCTAATTTGACTTAATTAACGTACCAGACTCGCCGGTTACACTTGACAAATGATCTTTAAAGTTAATTCTTCAATAAATATATTTTTATGTATCTCTTAATTGTGAACTGAACACTAAAAGTGATAAAATGTTTTAATGGAGGATTAACTTTAAAGATCGTTTGTGCAACTGGCGGTATACATGTAGGTATGTAACAAAAAAGATTTTATTAAAGAGCTTATAACATCTTCCTAAATATCGGATCCGATATTTAGTCGTTCCTAAATTCAGGATCGTGTAATCGCATTTAGGAAGGAAGGATCCGATTTAGGATGCGATTTAGGACAAGAATTGTTTCCGACGTCCTAAATCTATACCGGATCCTAAATCGGAAAGATGTAATCACATTTAGGACGCTCAGTCGCCGCTCGCCTGCCGTCGCGAGCGCATGTTTTTCGTTGACTGTATGCATAAAAACAAAATGACTACAGAAAAGGAGGCGATTCAAAACATATTTTAGGGTTCCGTAGTTCCTACAAGGAACCCTTATAGTTTCGACATGTCCGTCTGTCTGTCCGAGGTTTTGCTAAGAGGCCGTTAGTACTATAAAGCTGTAATTTTGTAGGAGTGTGTATATCAATTACGCCGACAAAGTAGTAAAATAAAATTTTGGAAAATATTTTTTTTTAGGGTAGCTCCCCTACATGTGAAGTGGGGATTAATATTTTTTCGTCGTCTACCCCATCGTGTGCTATCGATGAATAGGTCTTCTAATATGACTTGGGGTTTGCTAAAATTATTTTTCGATTTAATACTCCATTTACGAAATATTAAACTTTAAAGTGCAAATTTTTGTTCCAGTAGGGCGTCCCCCCCCCCCCCCCCCCCCCTCTAAAAGCTAAACTGCGGGCTTATAATTTTGTACCATATACAAAATCCTTAGCATTAATCCTTTAAAGTGACAAAGATGAAGTAGTTGCTTGTTTATAACGGGTAAAGACTTGCATTGAAAAACAAAATAAGTTTGTTTTTTATATTCAGAATAAAGAACAACAGAATCGTACTATATTATGATAACGGGCTACTACGGAACCCTATACTGTGCGTGGTCCGACACGCACTTGGCCGGTTTTTCTCTTTTTAGTGTATAAGGAGCCAACCGTTAGGGCTACGATAATACCAATTTTTTGGTTTTTCGTAAGTATTGGGGCCATTTCGACACACTTCTTTTTAACTCGACACCAAAGACTACAATATAATGCTCTCGACACGTCCGTCACCCGTCGCTCGTCCTTACCGACTGATTCAGTGTCCTAAATTAGTGAACGTGTAATCAGGAGCTCCGGCGACTGAATTTAGTGTCCTAAATCGGAGCCTAAATATCGGATCCGATATTTAGGAAGGTGTAATAAGCTCTTAATAAATGTTTCTTACCCAAGTTTGTATTAAAATTTTCACCACACAATTCCTTTCCAATTTCTTCCCAGGCTTTATTTATTGCGTCCTTATTCTTATAAAATTCATCGGCCGGGTCCCATAAACATCTTCTAAATCGCACTTCCTCAATTACTCGTCCTGTATCGATGTGATTCATTTTGTACACAACACTCAACAGTACCTAACGGCGCGTCTCAACGGCGCGGCGGCGTCACACTAAAACGCACAATGGCCGTAGAAGCGCATGAGCGGCACGCGCTTCGACAGCGCCGCGCGAATAGGACGCGTTCACCGAACGGCGCTGCTCAAGCGCGCGAATTTGAAACGCTACTACTACCCCAATACATATCCGAGCGCGCGCGCTCCGAAGGCGCTGCTGAAACGCGTGACTATAAAATCAGCCTTATACTTATTTTTGTTCGCTCATAGATACTACAATCAACGTATTGTGTGTTATTGGTAATTATGTTGCTTTGGATAAAAAAAAAACAACAATTATTATCATAAAAACTTTATTGCCCAAATAATCAAAGAACATACAGTTTGGAACTATACACAAACTATACACGAACTAAAAACATGTACGCGGTTTTGTTGTAATTGTAACAGTAATCTCTTTTATTTATTAATTATTTTCTATGTCCAAACATACCAAGTCTAAAAATCCCGCAGGTTGAATCAAATCACCTTCGTTCCTCGCCCATGCAAGATAATATATATGATACTTATAATATGGGCACAACTACCTAAAGTGCGACGCCCATGTATACAACTACAATAGTGTTCAGTGACCGCGTGACTATTATATGCTATATAACAATAGTATGTTCTTGTCGTAATGTGTCTTGAATGTATTCTGCATCGCATTAATGTGTGTTCCCTCTCTTCATTAAAATTCACTCTTTCAGGATGCCTGTACACTTCTATTGAGTACACACCTGTTTCTCTTATATGTTCGTAGCAGTACGATCGAGCTAGTTTCACATGATGTGTACCGATGGCAAAAATAAGCAGCTCATCAAATGTCATTCTTGGGAAATCTACAACATCCGTTACCTCCATCCTGGTAAACGCAATATTTCTTTGTGCGTTCAAACGGTTATGATCGACATATTCGGCCAGTTGGTTTTGTCTATTTATGTTTCTTTCGATCATTTCGATGAAGTTCGCAGTCAGGTGACTGTCCCCATATGGTTCTTGCGTTGCGTTAACAAGCGCTGCAGCTATTCTGAAGTCTGTCATTGCCGTGGTTAAAAAGTGTTATTAAAATATTTATTTCTAAATATTTTAAAATCACGTTTCATTCTTCCGTTTATTGTTTCTACCACCCATCGAACTAGTGTCACTAGTCTCGACTTATTAGCAGCTTCAGTGCTCAGCTGACTTTCATGTCTACTTAATGTCTGTGGCGTGTAGACCCTGAATCCACATTCCTCTGCATCTGGCAGAGCGTCCCGAAACCCCCTATCTAAAACCATGACGTCGTCTGGTTCAAAAAACCATCTTATCGGAGCTTCTTCCATAGGTTCGCTGTGATTATCCAAGATCTGTTTCAATATTGTTGCATCGGACGTTCTAGCATTATAAGGTCCTGTCACTTCTATTATATATCCATCGCAACATACAAGCATAAATGGTTTTACTAGATTGGAATATTTATGTAAACTGTAACTCAATCTCTGAAATAAGAAGTTTGAGCTCTTTTGTATGTATAAATATGTCCCATCCATAATAACAATGGCTTTTGTATGATCTTCAGTTCCAAAAATATAATTAGGTATAATTCTATTTCTTGCTATAACTTCATTCCGGGTAATATGGTCAAAACCAAGATGGCGTGGAACATAGTCATTATTGAGACATTCTCTTGCTTGTTTCATTTTTTGACATATTGCTGACTTGGATAGGCCAAAAACCGTCTCCAGTCTTCGGTAAGGTGCACCGCTTCTCAGTTTAGATAAATAGATACCCAAGATTGTGTTTCTGTTGGATCGTTCTTGTAAAGAAAAGGTTTCTTCTAATACGCTATAGAATTGCTGGTGACTTATACCGATCCAATTATGAAGTTCGTCCGGACTTATTTCATCAACTTTTTCAAAATCCAGCAGCTTTTTTTTTCGAGAGCCTGAGTGTATAACTCTACTATATCGCGTAAGTTCTCGCCTCTGAAATCGTCTTGACGTCTGGCGATGTTTCCTGGTAAGTCCTCCGAAGTAGTATTCCTTAAGTGGTGTGAACATATCCGTGCAAGAGGTGGTATGTATAAATGAAAGTAGCTTAAAATATATACTTTCATTGAATTGGGCACAGCGCGAAGTTTCAAACTCCTACAAACGTCGACAATACATCGTCTTGGCGTGTTTGCTGCGCGTGCGAAGCCAGGTGTAGATATCGATGCAGTTGGAGGTCTGGGTGGTGGTGGAGGAGGTCGTCTTAAGCTATAGTCTATGCGCTGCCAGCACGGATGACAAATAGCTCTGGAGCCATCAAATGCAATCTGAAATAAGCAATAACATTCCCTCGTTAGTCTCACATTCATTTTAAAGTACCTATTGTTTATGGTATACTATCTGATATGTTTACAACGTGAGTTTTACATCTATAGCGAACACATGAAAATACGCGAAACTAGACTCATTATTATACCATACCTAATAGGTTGTTGATGAATCGACGACGAATATTACTCGTAGTTATTGTGCGTTGTCAGTTGTGTTAGTTTAATTACTATTCTATACTAATCCAAATAAAACATGACGCAATATGATAACACGCCGTGTCGAGCGACGCCGCTGACATGGGGGTGTCGCCTTGATTATAAGTTAAGATGAAACTACATACTATATTATATGTAATTGAGTAACCATAGTACTTACTTCTTGTGGCGCTTGTAAAGTGCTGAACATATGCTCCACGAAGTCCCGGTGTGACTCCAGAAACTCGAGGGATAAAACATGATGCCGCCTTTGTAGAATAGAACGGGGACAAGTCACACAACGGTTACGTTCATCCATTTTAAACAATATCCAGTCGCAAAGAAAATCGAAGTCCGGTTTAACGCGTCACAGTTTCGAATCAACAAGAAAAATCAGTGTCCAGTATACAAAAGCAGAGGTCAAGTTAAAATCCACGAAGTAAAACAAAGCATACAGATCACAACGAAAACAAACGAAGGACTGCGACGGGATAATGGTCGTCGACCATTGTCCCGTGCTGCCAGATGAAAAAATCTAATCGGCGCTGACAGTGGTGCACTAAGCGCTAGATTCGAATATATTCACGACCCATTAAAGCGCTAAATCGGCTCAAACGAATCAATAAAGCGCTAAATTCGAACTTATAACTGAAGCGCTTTTTAGACGATCAGTGTGATTAAATAATCTCCCATACTAAACATGGGCTGTAACCATGAACTCTTAAAACAATTCTGATAAAGGTTTGGAAGCGAGACGCAGATTGCGGCTCGTATAAACGCATCTCGTTTACGGCTCCGTTGTTTTGCTCTATGTGTTTAGTATGGTAGATTTTGTAATCACATTGATCGTGGAAAAAGCGTCATACGCACGACAAAAATAAAATAAAATACGAAGTGATTGTAGTGAAAAACAACTTTTTATTACAATAATAAAATTTAGAAGAGAAAACATAATAATATTATTCTATACCTACAGTTAGGGTATAGTAAAGTCAACTTTAAGTAAAAAAAAATTAAAATTCTTCTTCCATCATAGCTGAACTCGAGGGTCCAGGCTGGTTAGGTTCAGTAGTTTTTACTTTATATTTTTCGGATGATCCTATCTTACTTAAAATATCAGCTGGTAGTTGATAATTATAACAGTTGCTGTTAACCACGGTTAATCCTGTTCTTATTAATAGGATGGCGTTAATAGTTTTTAAATGCAATGCATTTCGCAACTTGCTTTTAACCACATTCATTAAGCTGAACACCCGCTCAATATCAGCGTTTGAATGTGGCAAACTCATTATTTTTGTCGCGACATTGAATAAGTCTTTATATGGACAACATCCAGCTGCGTCCCTCGACTGTTGAACTTCTGTCCAGAACTTCACCGTATCTTCGGTATTTTCCCAGTTCTGTAGGATAACAGTTTGCCACTGCTGTATAACATTATCCACATTTTCTGTGTAACCCAGACTTTCCAAAACTTGTATAAAGTTATCAATATTTCTGTTTGGTTTTAAAATGACGGAAACAGATAATGCCATAGAGTTTTTAAGTAGTTTTAAATTTTCAGGCAGTCTTCGTTGCAGGTCATTTATTAGTTTAATAATAAAATCAACACACCTCGTCTTCATTGTATTTTTTTCATCCTCATTCAATGAAGACTCGTTCATCTCTTTCTCAAATAAATAACCAAGGTATGGTGACATAGACAGATGTTCTTTCACATTAATGCTTTCGAATTGCATTCTCGGTTGCGCTATTATTATTTTCGTGCACATGTTTCGTATCAAATCATGTAGCGTATTGTAGAGCAGACATGGGTCAGAAGTTTTGTTTTCAAAAGTTTTTATCGCCCCTTGTAAATTATTAAGTATTCCACACAAAAACTGCAAATAAATTTTGTTTCTTTCATCGTTGTACATGTTATATAATAATTCGGCTTGGTAGCAATTTTCACCAGTTCTCATTAATTGAAAGTGTAATTTTAGTTCTATCCATTGACTTAGTTACCGCGGGTTCAATTGACAGCCATCGTGTATCACAAGCTTTTAAGATCTTAAGTGGCTCCTCTCCACAGTTTATCGCTTCATATATTTTTTTATATTGGTTTTTTCGTTTCGGTGAAAGCTTGAACCAATTGTGAGTTTCTCTTATCATAAATTCTATATTTCTTGGTATAGACTCACATGATGCATGTGACACTGCCAATTGAATCGAATGGCAGACACATCTTATCAACACTAGATTGGGTAAAGCATACCTTTCCTGCAATATTTTATGGACACCTGCGTTTACTCCAGTCATAACCGAAGCATTATCTGTTCCGATTCTAATTAACTTGCTTTTATCAAGTTTAAAAGCTTCAAGTTGTGCTGTTAACGCCGAAACTATTCCTTCGGCATCTGCAGATTCCAATTCAACCAGCCCTAAGAATGTGGAAACTACACTCGCGAGCAAAAGTATGGAATCACTTACTTGGAATTGATTCCTCGCGATCTTGAGTACTAAATAATTTTATTTTTAATAATAAAAATGGTACCATTTTAAAGGTTCAACTGTTAACTTTAAATTGATACCAAATTCATTAAAATCACACCAGCATTTAAGGAGCTATCCCGGATTAAGTGAAGGAGTTAGGAAAACAGGGAAATATGGAAAAATTATGAATGAAGAAAACAACAGAAATTAATTAATAAAAAATTTATTTAGTCTTAAAATTAAATTTCAATATTTTGTGTTCCCTCCCCTGGCCCTAATAACAGCTTGAAGACGATTCTTCATTGATCTAATCAGCTTCTGAATAGACTCTTGCGGGATACTTTCCCACTCCTCTATCAAAGCCGATTTTAGCTCATTCAAACTTGAAGGAGCAGGATTTCTGGAACGAACCTTCCTCTTTAGTTCATCCCACACGTGCTCAATGGGATTCAAGTCCGGGCTGAGCGCTGGCCAGTCCAATGTTGCTATACCGACTTCTTCCAGGTATTAAGTTGTGGCACGGGAAGTGTGACAACGAGCGTTATCGTGCATAAGGATGAAGTCATCACCGATATATCCCGCATAGGGAAGGACACGTTCCAGCAGAATGTCGGAAATATAGCGGTCTGAAGTTAGGCCGCCTCCTCGTCCCCCACCAGGCACGAAAACAAGCTCCGTTTTACCGTCGAACGAAATGCCGGCCCACATCATACAGGAACCGCCCCCATAAGCCACTGTCTCAGCAAAACAGCACTGCGCAAAGCGCTCTCCAGGTCGCCTATAGACCCGACCTCTTCGATCACTGCCGTGCAAACACATTCTGCTCTCGTCGGAGAACAGGACTCGCCTCCATTGCTCAACTTCCCAATCAAGATAAGTGCGAGCAAATTGAAGGCGTGCCTGTCGGTGACCTGCCGTCAGTTTCGGGTCTGTGGCAGGCCTTTTTGGAGTCAAATTGGCTTGCTTGAGTCTTCGACGAACTGTCCACTCGCTGGCAGCTACCCCACGAACATTTCTGAGCTCCTGCTGGACGTCGACACCAGTCAAGTGACGATTGCGAAGAGAGGTTGACACGATAAAACGGTCATCCCTCTCCGATGTGCACCGGCGCCGTCCAGATCTTGGTCTCGGGATGAAGCCACCCGTCTCCCGAAACCGTTTATAAATTTTCGAAACACAGACAGACACAGCGGAGATGTGTACAGGTCAACGTATGAAAGCCGACTGATATTTTTTTTTTTTTTTTTTAGAAATGGGCATCTCGCAGTTCAACCAGAGGGGT
The DNA here is from genome assembly GCA_916614155.1 of Mesoligia furuncula. Classification (NCBI taxonomy): domain Eukaryota; kingdom Metazoa; phylum Arthropoda; class Insecta; order Lepidoptera; family Noctuidae; genus Mesoligia; species Mesoligia furuncula. The sequence goes on from OU744795.1 coordinate 11,090,282, forward strand.
TGTCGACTGCTTAACCGGGCGATCCTGTGGATGCCTCAATAAATTAAGGCCTCCAGCCAGGGCTTAAAAACTAATTACAAACTAAGCGACTACACGCTAAGGGCACCCCCTGTGGGGAACGGACCTCGGCTTAGGGCGTCGCTGGGAGAGGGCAGCAAGAGGGACAGGCTGGATCAGGTTATTATTAATTAACGCTTGATGAGACCGGCTTTTCCTAGCAGACTGCTCTGAGAAGAAAAGCCGAAACAAACTCAGAGGTCACAGTCGGGAATTTAAATCTACAGGCTCAGCTGCGGCGCGGGCTGGCACTACATCGAGCAAGGGTCGGGGCGGACATGGTACGGGGTGTCGCGACAGGCCTCGACGGCGAGGCCGGAATGACGGACGACGGGTTATGTGTTTTCTGAGTGTGCTGGTGCTCTTTCTACTTTCCTGGAGGAGGGTAGTGGCGTCATCGGGGACGGTGAGGGTATGCCTTGGTCGGCGAATCTTACTTATGCGGGAGGGAGTGTATCGGGAGGCCGCCGCAATCAGGGGATTGGGGTGCTTAATGGCAGAATCAAAGAAGCGCTTTGTGAGGCGTTTCATGAACTGCTGGACGGTGGGAAGTCTGAGATCTACGTGAAGGTTCACGTTTCGGACATAGAAGGGGGCTCCCGTGATCTTTCTGAGGAAACGGTTTTGTATGGTCTGCATTCTATGCAGGTGATGAGGCTTAGCGTGTGCGAAGACTACGCAAGCGTACGTCATGATGGGACGGATGACTGCGGTGTAGAGGCGCAATTTGCACTTGAGTGACAATTTGCTGCGGGAGGTCAGTAGGGAGTGGAGCCTGCCGAGAGCGAAGGCGGCGCGCGAACGCGCCGTCCTTATGTGCACTCCGAAACTAAGTCGGTCATCTAGAATGACCACTAAGTATTTGGCTTGCTTATCCCAAGGGATCGGCTTGCCATACATAGTGATCGGGCTGGGGAGGGGGGGGGAGGAGAATTCGCGGTTTCCTGAAGTGAACCGCCTGACTCTTATCGGGGTTGACCTCGATTCTCCATTTCCGGAACCAATCGCCTAAGGCTTTTGCGGATTTTTGGAGAGTGCGAGCGATAGAGACCTGACTGTGACCCGTATAGTAAATAGCGGTGTCGTCGGCGAAAAGAGCCAACTGAGCCGATTTACTTTTGGGAATGTCACTGGTGAACAGGGTGAATATGAGGGGGGATAGAACGCCACCCTGGGGGACTCCGGCACGGACCGGGTGGGGGGGAGAGAGTGAGCCGTCGATACGATAGCGGAAGGTACGACTCGACAGATAGTCTCGTAAGATGAGCACGAGACGGTCTGGCACACCTAGCTGGTAGAGCTTATATAATAAGCCATTATGCCAGACCTTGTCGAATGCTTTCGCAATGTCGAAGAATAGAGCACCTGTTGGCGCACCGCGCTGGAAGCCAGCGCTAATGTGCTCAACGATGCGGTGGACCTGATGGACGCACGAGTGTTTAGCTCGGAAACCAAACTGCTCGTTAGGGATGAGGCTCTTTGATTCGGCAAAATCCCTGAGACGCTTATAAATAAGTCTCTCATAGATTTTGCCGAAAACATTGAGCAAGCTGATGGGTCGGTAACTGGAGGGCTCAGACTTGGGTTTGCCTGGCTTGGGGATACCAATGACCGTGGCTTCTTTCCACGCTTGGGGGAAAATGTTGTTACTCAGGGCGCCATTGAAGATGGCGGTCATGAGCAAAATGAGGGGGGCGGGGAGGTGTTGGTACACCTTATTGGTGATACCGTCCGAACCGGGGGCTTTGCGGGGTTGGAGCCCTTTTATGATGTCTTGCACTTCGTCAGGCGTGACGGGCGGCAGAGGATCATCAGGGTCTTCGACTGGTGGGAGGGAGGCTCTACGTTCGACCTCAGCGTTCACCTTGCCGAGGTGCGCTTGATCTACTGGTTGAGAGCTGGGAGAGCATTGGGACTCTAAGCTGGCTGCGAGGCATTCGGCCTTTTCGATGTTGTCAAAGGCTATGGTCTTGTCGGGGCGTACGAGAGGAGGCATAGAGGCCTCTTCGGGGGAGCGAAGCTTCCTCTGAAGCTGCCAGAAGGCTTTGTGAGTGGGTTCCAGTTCGCCGAGCAACTTGTCCCATCCCTCGGAACGCAGCTCCGTTGTGCGTTTCTTTTCAGCACGCTGTAAATAGCGCATGTGGGCTTTGTTCGCGGGAGGGAAAAGAGTCATAGGCACGGATGGACGCGTTCTTCTCGGTTATCAGTTCACGTACGTCAGCCGGTAATTTCCAGCGATGGTCTTCCATCACTGGAACTTCCCGTGAGCAATCCGTCAATACGGATTGAACGTGTTCTGTAAACGAGGCGATCGCGCCCGTCGTGTCCGCGACTGAGACAATTTGATCGGGAATGGAATCCAGGTGGGGTGACGTGGTGGATTTCAGCTTTTCGCTTACTTTCCTCCAGTCAGTCACTACTTTGGTCTGAGGGGGCTGATTGGGATCACGGGGGCCCGATTAGGGGGCTAGGTGAATAATGACTGGGCGGTGATCAGAGTTGAGCTCTTGATGCGTCTCGATAGATTGTAAACGGAGGTTTACATTCTTGAGCAGCGCTATGTCGAGCACGTCTGGAAGGTGGTTTGGATTACCCGGGTAATGGGTAGGACGCATCGGAGCGATGACATCGAAATTAAGGGTGGAGCTTAGGTTGAACAGGAATCTCCCTCTGGTAGAGGTCGTGTTACTGTTCCAGGCGGGGTGTTTGGCATTGAGATCCCCCGCCATGATGACGGAGTCACTCATACCGAAGAGGGCAGTGAAGTCATTGGTGAGAGAGATGGTATCCTCTGCACCAGTGCAGGGCGGGATATAAGAATAGAATAGAATAGAATAGAATACTCTTTATTATGTACACCATATATAAGCAGAGATGATTGATATAGATTGATGACCAGTCATGCCAAGCCGACAGATAGAGACCTCCAGGTGAGAGAGTAGAGGAGGAGGGTCTATTGGGGAGCAATGAAGGGACTTTTTAAAATAAATAAGGGTACCACCATTGTGACATCGAGACCTGTCGTTGCGAACTAGTTTATAGTTGGCAATGTTCGGGTTTCGATTGTGGGACTTTAGGAAGGTTTCCTGGACTAAGAGGATGTCAAGCTGATGATCGCGGAGGAAGGTGGCGATCTCATTACGCTGACTAGAAATGCCATTGGCATTGAAGAAGCCTAGCTTAAGGGATCGGGGTTTATTTACACTTATTCTTTGTTGATCCATTGGGAGCAATTAGAATTTAAGAGTTGTGAGGACTTCCGTAATCTCGGGATACGCATTGAAAATCTCGGCAATACGCCGAGGATTGCCTTGGCAGGCTTGGATTTCGGCTGCCATAGCGTTAGCTGGGGCGATGAATGATGCGTAAGCACCGATTATCACCTCCATGCTGTTTGGCTGAGGGCCAGGGACGAGGGTTTGGGGGAACCTACTGGGGCCAGAGGGAGTGGTAGCAGGTTGGACTATCATAGCGGCAGCTGAGGCCGAGGGGGCTACTGGGGCTGCGGGGGCTACTGGTGGCGGTGGGATGGAGATTGCCATCAGTGCAGGGAGGGTCGGGGATTGGGAGGGCACCGAAGCTGCGGGAGCTTTCTGGTGGAAGAGATTGGCCCAGGGCGAGGGTCTCTGAGGACTGAGCCGTTCGGGCATTTGTGAAGATGGTATCTTCACAGAGGGGCTCTCTCTTTGCTGGCGGTCGCTTGCGCGCTTGGCCAGTTTGGGAGAGGGGGCTTTAGGGGCTTTGGGGCAGCCCCGGTAGTTAGCCGGGTGCCCGGATTGACCGCAGAGTACGCAGCTCGGCGGCTCTGTGCACAGAGTGCGGTCTTTGGGTCGAGAGCAGTCAGCTGTTCCGTGATTACCTAGACACTTGACGCATCTAGGTGTCGCGTAACAGTGAGATTGGGCGTGGCCATATAGCTGGCACCTGTGACATTGCCCAATCAGGTTGGACTTTCGGGGCTTCTCGATAGAGATGCCCGAGAGGGAGCAGATAGACTTCACCTTGAAGATAGGGTGATGTCCGTCTGTGGGGTCGCAAACGACAAGGACCATGTCGTAAACTAGATCTGTCCTCGCTTTGTGCAAGCGATGGATGGCGGAAACAGGGATGCCTTGTGAAGCAAGGTCTTCTTTGATCTCCTCAGTGGAGATTTCTTTCGGCACGTGCCTGATTATGACGCGGGTGGGGATTTCCTCCGGGAGGGAGTAGGTATGGAATGAATAATTCCGTACCTGCAGAAGGCGGGTGAATTCCCTGTAGTCCGAGGACGAGGGAACCGAGACTTTAATACCCTGTTGGGTGGACCTAGCGTTTGTGTAGTTGATCTTACGATCAACACACATTTTTGAGATTTCTGTCCATTTGGACTTCTCCTGAATGTAGATAGGGGGCGGGGGACGTTGCTTCTTTTTGGTAGAAGCTGGCGGATTTGCACTAGGGCATGAGGCAGGGACGGCCTGAGAAGCGGCGGGAGATGCTGCGGTGGGTGAGGCGGGGGGAGGGGTGGGGGGGAGGAGAGATGGGGAAGGCGCTAGGCTTTTCTTAGCCTTGGAAGCTTGGGAGGAGGAGCCCTTCTTTCTTTTACCTCCCTTTCCGACAACTTGATAGTCGTCTTCGGAGGAGGAAGAGTCAGAGAGAGTTTCGTCAGGGTCGGGTTGAGGTATGGACGTGTCCATAGCCTCGGGTTGGGAGGGTGGTGAAGAGTCCATTGTCTCTAGGACAATAGCGGCTTTGACAATGGGTGTCGACAAGGGGGCTGCGGCGACCTTAGTCGATTCGGAAACACTGGCGGAACCCTTTGTCGGGACGGACAAAGGCGCCGGTGTTTCCGAGACAGTCGGGGTTTCGAGTACGTCACTGAAATCAGCGACGGGGTCGGTGGAGGGGGAGGGAGCTAGGCGATATGCCAACAGCTGTGGACCGTACTTCGCCCGGAAGGACGGATCCTTAAAAAGGACCTCCTTGACGAACGCTAAAATAACAGCGTCCATGGTGGTCTAGGAGAGGGAAAGGGACTACGCATAGAGGCGTAAAAATCCTAATTACCTAACTCCGGGTGGGTGTGCCCGGGTGTGTGATCCTACCCTCCCTGTCGGGTGAACACAGGGAGGTGAGTACCTAGGGTGAGCCCTAAGCTTGAATCCCGTCGCTAATCTTATTGCGCGAACGGGTTCCTAACCGGTCTAGTGAAATGGGTGTAGAGACACCCAGACCGGTCCTAGTACGAAGGGGTTGACACACCCAACCGTACTAGGTGCAAAGCTGTGGACGAATGCAAGATTAGTGACGAAGCTAGACTTGACTAGGAGATCCCCCAAGGCCAAGGTTCTAGCTCCCGACTCCAATTGACTGCCTCACCCTGAAGGGGTCAGGCTGGTGGATTGGGGCACCACCCACTTGGCTTCGTTAACACGAGCCGCTTCGTTCGCTTGGCTTGGTTTCCGCCAAGGACCACGAAACTGTGGTTTTACCCTGAAGGGGCCCACAACAAGCGACGAAACGTTTTTGACGATATTTCCGAAGAAACAATTCTAACAACAGTGCCTTGAAAAAGACAGCTATTGATAGAAGTCGGTCGTAGTCGGGGACTACGGAGCTCGTTACGGCAAGCGTAACGAGGCCGGGCGGCGAGAGCGGTGAGTCACGATGCAGCGGGCGGGGAGCGGCACGTCCGTTCACGGCGAGCGTCGAGCGGCGAGTCTCCTCTTCTCATCTAAAAAAAGATAAAAAAAATCTGATAACACGTGCTTTTATAGGGGGTCAATAGGGCGCAACTCGTGGCGTATCCAACAATTGAAACATGTCTTTTTTCTTACTCCTTCACTTAATCCGGGATAGCTCCTTAAATTCTGGTGTGATTTTAATGAATTTGGTATCAATTTAAAGTTAACAGTTAAACCTTTATAATGGTACCATTTTTATTATTAATAATAAATTATTTAGTACACAAAATCGCAAGGAATCGATTCCAGGCAAGTGATTCCATACTTTTGCTCGCGAGTGTATTTCGTTGCGACTGCTGCTAAAATATTTAACAACAATACCGAGATATTTTCGAACAGAAACATCAGTAGATTCATCTATAATCAAGCTATACGAATTATCACCAATATCATTTCTCAAAGAAACTTTAAAATGAGGTGCTAATACTTCCTGAATTATTGCTGTACATTTCGTTCGGTGCAATTTCATTTCTGTAGTAGCCTTAGAATCCGAAAATTTATTCTTACACTAGCTTCCGCCCGCGACTCCGTCCGCGCGGATGTCGGTCTTCGCGTGGATGGTTTATTTCTCCATTTTGAGTAACACTGACAATGACATCTTATAAATATCTATTGGACCCAAATACGGCTAAGCCTATAATAATTAAAGAGATCCCTCTATTGAGCTACTGGTGTTGAGCTCGCGTTCTGTAGTAAGTATTTTTTTCATAGTAATTCCGACCTTGATAAGTAGCATGTAGCAGTAAATTACTGACAGTGACGAAAAGTTTGCAATAATAAAAAAGTGATCGTGACAAAGCGACAGAAAGTTAATTGAGAGCTTCAGCATACACAACATTGTTAGTGAGCTCGTCCGGAATATGAACATGAAGATTTCTTGGTCTGCTCACACGGGAAAGAGCTACGTAAAGTTGCCCGTGTGAAAAACAACTCGCGGTAAGATCTACGCCAGCAACTCCTAGGGTCTGACCTTGAGCCTTATTTATTGTCATGGCGTAACACAAAGCTACAGGAAACTGTATTCTCTTAAATTGAAATGGAAAATTATCCACTACGGGTAATGCAACGTGTGTTCGCGGTTCTACAGAACAACGTCTATGAATAAAACCGAAAAATAAGAATTTTTTTTCTACGTATTTTTCCAGGATAAAAAGTATCCTATTTTATGCCCAGGATAATAAGGTATAATTATACCAAGTTTCATCGAAATCGAACCGTTAGTTTTCACGTGATGCCTGCATATACAGACAGACAGACAGACAGACAAAAAATTTTTTAATCACATATTTGGGTTTGGTATCGATCCAGCAACACCCCCCGCTATTTATTTTTTCAATATTTTCAATGTACAGAATTGACCCTTCTACAGATTTATTATATGTATAGATAATTCGGTAAGGTGATCAATTGCTTGTATAGCTGTGTGTTCTGCAACATACATTGAGAGAGCACCTTCAGCCTCAACACAGAGCTTATCGACGGGTTTTTGCAGCATTGAAGAGATTTGTGTTTGTTTTTTGTCCAAGAAAGGTTTCGCCTGCTTCTTGTGATGAACTGAATCACAATGTCTCTGGATATCGCTTAATTTGGCAAGAAAATCCTTCCTACAATACAAACACATTGCCCTTGAATCATCTCCAGGCACAGGTTTCAACCATTGTTTAAAGTTGGGCGATTTCTCCCATTCGACTTTATATCTATGTACACAGTTTTTTTTGATAATGGTACATCCATTACAAAAGAGTTAACCAACACAACACTATGGAACACTCACAAGAGTAACTAATAAAATCAGTGCTTAAAACGTTATTTCTAAACTTGAACTTAAGTGCGTTCACATAGACAGAATGAAAATGAAAGAAGCAAAATCAATCAACCAAACATGAAACAAACCGTACTTAATGTTCATGGGATTCCCCGTGATATTAAAACCCAGCTGGCATAGAGCACAAAATTGAACATAGACAATAATTTTATTCTCCACGGAACAAATAGTGCTGCCATATTAAAAATTAAGAAAGCGCTAAATTATCCGCTAGGCGCTAAAATTATTAAGTGTCCGCTGAACATAGCAAAAAAGCGCTAGATCTAGCGCCGAAAGCGCTAAAATGGCAGCACTAGGTCGTGAGTCGTTACCTGCCTGCCACACCGCCCCGCCCCCCACGTCACCCCGTCCGCCGCGCCGCGCCCGCGCATAATAGCCAGTAGCAACTGTGTATTTTTTTATTTGCAATCCTTAGCTACAGAATTACCAATAATACACACAGTACTATAACGATTGTAGTATCTATGGGCCAAATAAAAATAAAAAAACATAAAAAAAAAAGAATTTTTTACTTATTTTATTTTGCTCTTAGCTGCTATACTACAACGATTTCAGGGTTGCCGCTTTGGCAACATTGTATTATATTTAAATGCCAATCCATTGGTACACAGTTCATTTCTGTCGATACTGGGTCATTTTTTGGACATCATCTTTCCTGTGAAGAAATCTATAGCACTTCGGACTCTGTTTCAATATTAAATGATAAATGATCTTATTTTGTAAGTAGGTTTGCACAAACACTACACGTCAATCATATTTTTTTAAACTAGATGAGGTCGGTGTTTCCTATCTGACTACTTTGAGAAGAAAGGTCGAAACAAGCTCGGAGGTCACTCACAGTCTCTTTTAAAGTCCAGACACAATCTTGGTCAGTTTGTATGAAGACCTTGTAGATAAAGACACAGATTGAGAGGACCTGTCCAGTCAGTGCACGCATTTGTCAGAAATCGTGCAGCTCAACTCAAGACTTAAGGAGCTCAACGATTGACGAACAATACCAAAGAAAGAACATTTGGGTAGGCCACATAAATTACTCAAACTGCCAGGCCATGAAAGAAAACTAACAGAACAGCGAATAATAAAAAAACTAATTAAATTGAATAAAATGATCCACATGGTCTTCACATTCACAATAAATAAAATAATATAATACTTTACAAAGTAACAAAGACATTTGTCTTTGTTTATAAAAAAATCATCAATGTCAATGAGTATAAAGGGTGTCCAGCGGAAAATTTTCATGTTCAATAGTGGATAAAAAAAAAACTACAAAGTTATTCTCATAATTTATATAAACGGAATGGAGTTTGACGATGCGGATTTTATGTCTTTAAAACAATATCGTCTAAATGCCGCCCATTTCTCTCAAGACACTTGCAACCGGACTCTTAAATTTGCGAACACGCGTGAGCAAAGCGTTGGTTCAATGGCAGCAACTTCACAGCGGATATTTTCTTGTGGGGCCTGAATAGTTCGAGGAATGTTACTGTAAAGTGTAAACCCTCGACTTAAGGTATCCCCACAAAAAAAAAATCACACGGTGTAAGGCCAGGTGATCGAGGAGTAGTAGTGATTCGCTGGTTCTGGCGCACCGATCTCGAGGGCGGGTGTGTCAGAACCTAAAAAAAAAAAGGTTTTGCGGTGCTCTGATAACGTTTCTGCGGTCCGTTTTTGCGTAGGATGCGCGGTTCCGGAGATGTGCAAATCAATTAGCTAATCTAATTGATTTCCGGTGCTGCTGCGCCCTTATTAGCGTTTCATTGTTCGCCTAATCCTCTTATCTATTCTACCTCGGACACCGTCATTGCGGTTGCATTCATTGGCGTTCATATACAATATGTTGATTTGCATCCTCGTCAAAGTTCAGGAGGTTGTCATAAAATACATAAATAATCAATTAAAGTACGTTATGGGGCAATAACTAGTAAGCGCTGCTTTTTTTTTGTTGTTGAAATTTAACAGTATTTCAGAATTACACCCTTAATTCAATACAAATAAAACAGAATCACCCGACTACGCACACAGCGACAATGCATGCAGCTGTTTTTCCCCGAAATGGTAGCGCCGTCGCGCCGCGTAGCAATGACCCGACCGGTAGCAATAATTTTACCTAATTTTATTTCGAAAATCACCTACATTATTGTCATAAATTTCTCTTGATAATTAACTCATTTTTGAGCATCATTGGAATACGGAAATCTTACTAATGACAGTAATACTAGTGCGCCAAAGAAAAGTTCACTGATCTGTTATCAGATGATTAATAATATCCTTCAACCTAAAGTTTTCGTTGTGATTTTGTTTTTATTTGTGGATTAAATTGGTTGATTTGAAACTTTCCTTCCTACTTAACGGGCTTAGGGCCGGCAATAATACCTACCTTAGTTAGTGTACCGATCTACTAAGTCTAAAAATGATGTTTTCTACGTTTGATGAAATGGAAAGACGTGCTAGTTAAGTGTAAGTACGTGGTATACTTACTTTCAACTCTAGGTAAACACTCGTCCATCCACAGGATGTTGGCGTCTTGGTGTTCCAGGAACCAGCGACCAAAATGTAACCCGCACGGCATTATCACCTGGGTGAATGTCTTGGGCCTTGCGGTAGTGGAATGGGTGTTGCAGCTCACGCTTCAGTAGGCGCCACACTGTAGTGTGGTGCACTCCAAAGTGTTGACCAGCCTCCCGCGTGCTTGCCCGTGGGTCTCGCTGGAAGTATTCCAGGATGTCTTCCTGCAAGGCGACAGGCAGGCCTACGCTGCCGCGAGCTTGAGCATGCCGGGGAACGTCAAACTGCCGATCATCCCGCAGTCTCTGCGTAGCAGCCAGCATGACGCTCTGTGACGGGGATTCCCGATCGGGATACATTTCCACGAACATCCGGATGGCTCCACGTAGGCTGTCTCCACTGATGGCGACCATCTCCACCAACTCGGCATTTGAGTAATTGTCCGTCATCACACTTTGTAACTACGTCTCGATGTACGGAAATTCGCAAAGCGCACTCGCGAACACTTCGGCTAGTTCAATCACACTGTCGGCGCCGGCGCCGCTGCGCGCGGCGCCGGCGGGGAAAAGGGGCGTGGCTAGGAGCGGCGCGGGAGAGTGTGATTGGGAGATGGGATTGATTACCTACGAATTTATCGAATGAGAGTTGCATGTATGGTTTGCATTTGTGTGAGTGTGAAGCGCGGTTATAGGGCTAGTAACAGACGGGCCGCGTTTAAATACGGCTGGTTCACACTTACGGATTTCCTTAAATAAGAAAAAAAGATAAAAAAATACCAACTCATTTTATTGTTGATTTGGGTCGAGAATCATTAGCATAATTACGTCCTTGAATTTGACTAGGATGCAAATGAACACATTGTATATTACACATTGTTAACCCTCATTATGAGTGCTTTTCTGAATCATCAATAAAACACATTCCTTCATTTTATTTCTACATTTTATTACTTATTTTCTACAAAATATGAGCGGAACATCTCATCCACTAAAATATCATTGTACAGTGTGTTCCCCGTAAATATGTTCGTAAAACTATGCTTTGAACATCCCTGAAACTTATATAGCAAATACATTAAGCAATTTTCACCACAAACTGAAGTCCAATCATTCTGAATCCTATCAACATTCCAGTCCCATCTTTTGCAATTCCTTTTTAAAAAACGCGAGATAATATTGCGTAGGTGTTCGTCCATATGAATCTAAATATTGACCGATGCCATTCGACCCAGTGTGAGCCTGGTTTATCATCCGCATCCAAATTGCATATTATATACGTCGGTACATGGGTATACATAGGTAGTCTACACACATCAAAAGTGTCTAGGGATCAACATATATTTTTGCAATAACTTTTCTCCTGATTGATATTAATTAAAATTTTCTTTAAGGATTCATCAAATAAAGTGTTTTCGTTTGTCACAGTAACGATAAACCAAGTCACCTTTGCATTAATAAAGAAATTTGCCATTTTCCTAATAAAGGGATTTTTGACATTTGAACCACTAACACAAAAGTTCGAAAAAAAGACTGAAATAACAGTTTTCTTTAAAATTTTATTGGGTAACTTAAACAATTAATAATCCGTGTTTCTACCGCGAACACTAACAACACAAGAACATCGGTTTGGCATACTCAAAATGAGTTCATCCAAATCACGCTGTGGAATGGCCGCCCATGTTCGTTGCAACAACAAAAAAAGGTCTTCTTGCGACTGGATACCCTCCATATTCGGCAGAGCTCTTCTCTGTAGCATATCCCATGCATGCTCAATCGGGTTCAAGTCTAGCGACTGAGCAGGCCAGGGCAGGACATTGATGTTAGCTGCGGCGAGAGTCTGTCTTACAACTCTTGCGGTGTGCGGTCGTGCATTATCATGCATTAACTGAAATAAGGGACCGATTTGCACTTGTAGAGGAACGATGACGTCTGATACAATCGTCTCAGCATAAATTTGAGCGTTGAGGTTGCCTCTGATCCAAATCAACTCAGTTCTTCCGCCGATCCAAATACCCGCCCATACCATGATGGTTCCACCACTATAAGGATGGACTTCCTGGCAGGATTTTAATCGCTGTTGGCGTCCAGGGGTTCTCCAGTGTCGTATACGTGTTGTATCCGGTCTCATACCAAAACGAGACTCATCAGAAAAGCACACGAAACGCCATTGTTCTTCTGCCCAATTTCTGTGTTCAAGAGCCCATTGATATCGAATCCTACGATTGTGCATTGCTATAGGTGGTACCCGTAGCGGTCTTCGGGAATGAAGGTTCACTTCATGCAAGCGGTTTCTGACTGTTTGGTCGCTAATTAAGTTCCCTGAAGAGTGATGAAGCCTCACGGCTAACATCATGGCGGTTATTGTTGGAGCTCTTCGAGTTAAGATTTGAATGTATCGGTCTTGTCTCCGTGTGGTGCAGCGATACCGTCCTCCATGGCGCTCAGCCACGGTACCAGTGCTTCGGTAACGTGTCCAAAGACGACTGATAACACTCTGACTTGTATTCAGAGCTAAAGCCACAGTACGTTGCCGGGAACCAGCTTCTATCATTCCCACGGCTCTGAGCATTTCTTCCCTGCTTAAATGACGTCGCCGCTCCATAATAACGTTGGTTTTAATCAGTAGTAGGGAAACAGTAGCACTAATGATGTCTTCAATTCGTTGTATGTTTTTATAGGGAAAATATTGACAGCTGATTTTCATCTTTTACTCGAATTTGATTCACAGTTCCTGATTCAAATTATGAAATGCACCAAAAAGGATCCATATAAATTTATAAAATCATAAATTTATTACAAAGCCACATCTCAATCTCAAGAAATCCGCATAAAAATGCTTGATCCCTAGACACTTTTGATGTGTGTATTAGCAGCATAAACATTTTTTTCTAGACTGGGATGGATCTTTTTTAGATGTTGCTGTACTTCTAGTGTATCCATGATATTACTGCTATTAGCAGATTATTACAGTACCAATCTGTTCAATGGTTGTCATAGGAATGTTCAATTATAGTGTTTTTTGTAAAAATATCGCATTCTTTTGTGGGAGTCACAAAACAAGTTGATGCCTGTTGCGAAACAACGTGAGATAACTTTGTTGACTCATAGAGTTACTATAAAAAAAAAAAAATTTAAAACTATTTATTGTAAACAACGTCATGGAACATTTACATCAAAAAATAGCGCTCAATCTTTGATACATAATAAGATTATGTGCGCTACTGACTTGTTTTAGAGTTAGCTCACTTAAAGTTAAAAAGGCAAATGAAAAAAACAGAAAAATTTAAAAAAGAAAAACCTACACGCAGACCGGGATCCCCCATTCCAAACTTCCCCACGGTGAAGTAGGCTTTCAATATATTTTTAATTTGTTGCCCTTTTTGGTTTTCTAATTTTTTGGCAATTTCCTTTTGCAGCTTATTTAGAATGTCAGGAAAGGCATACGTCCAGGCTCTCTTACCATACTCATTATTAATTTTTGGCAGTTTATATAGAGGCAAATACGACAGGTTACGAACAAAGTTTGGTCTGTTTGTTTTCTGCAGTTTATTCATAAAAACAGAATAATCAGCGGCAACAGCCAGTTTGACCTTATCGTACACATTTATGATTTTACAATATTTAAATAACATATCATAATCGGGCTTATATTTTAGTTTAATTTTATATGGTACCAATATTTTTAATATCCTTATCTGAATATCATATATTTTTTTTAGATACGTTTTATAAGTTCTTCCATAACTAGTTATAAAATATATTATATAACTTGAGTTTAAAGAAATGTCTCTTTTACCTTTACCCTGATGAAATAAATTTTGTGTTAAATAAAATACACTAAGATTCCTATGATGACTACCTTTTGTAAATATATCCACAATTCTTCCATCAGACTCTTATTAGATGAACAATAATAACAAGATGTGGGTTTTCACAGACAGACACAATAGAAAATCTATTGTTCGAGGTCATTGGTGACCGCGGTGGCAGTCATGGTGTTAAGATTAGGAATTCCTTGATGATAGTTAACATTTGGTAAATTATATAAAGGTTGCATTTCATCAAAGCACCATGTGATCTGTTTAAAATCACAATTACACATTTCTTTAACTGATTTTATGAAATTTGTTACAAAATTTGACTTCCCACATCCACTTGGCCCTGCCACAATAGCAGTAAACGGATGGATAAAGTGAAACATTTCACACGTCTAGAGTTCAAAGGGATGAAATAAAAAATTAAATGTTTTTGTAAAAATTAAGTATATATTGCTAAAATGATATAAAACATAAAATTGATGAAAAAAAAACTATTATACATACGTATACTATTTCTAACACAATTAGTACTCATCAGAATTTTACAATCTTCTCAAATGTATGTTCACAGTTTTATCATTACTTATATGACATTATTTACAATTGAATAATTATAACTCTTAGCACAATTTTGTATATACACAGAAATAAAAATAAAAAGTCGACATGTATCAATGTTGTTGTTCATAATACATCGTTTGGTAACATTATATGATAAAGATGCTTTATTAATTTTTTCTGAAAAATAGTGTGTTTGATTGACTTAAATCGAAGCATACTACAATATTGTACATTTTTATTAAACAAACACGATTTGTAATTTTTCATATTCATTTTTTTGGTAACACTTTTGTTAACCCCTTTTGCCTTTGCTATAAATTTATCTTCTACTTCCAGAGCATACATTTTTGATCGCAACCCTACAAATTCCCTCAATACTTTACCATTATTCTCGTCTTTAAAAAAACCTAACTTTTTTTAAATTTATTTTTGGATAACCGTAAATATTGTTTTCTGGATAATCTGATGTATTAAAATAGTGAAGTAGATCTGGTTTTATATCCTCATAAAAATTGTCTGTAAAAATTTGATCTGATTCGAAACTATCGGTATCGGTGTATAATAATTTTATTTTATTTTTAAACTTTTAAATCATGTAGTTATAATGAAATTCATACATAAGGGTCTTAGATATATCTAAAATACAAAATCCTAAATAAATTGGCTTATCATAAATTAATTTTGTTTTTCGTAATTGTATTGCGACTAAATCGAGCCTTTACCGCCGTTTTAGCGCAACCGACAAAAACAAATTTTACAGGAGAAGGTTTTTTTTAAATATTTTTAAAAAGAAATGTGCTAGTAAATTGAAATTTTACATATATTAATGATTTTCAGACATTTACATAATATATAATGGAAAAAAATACAAAAATATTTAGTATTTAAGCTATTTATGTCGCTTAATTTAATTTTGCTGTCATAATCTAAGGTTGTTTTGGCATTTACGATAAAAATATCCATTAATATTACTGATACAATAAACTATAATTGATAAATAAATAGATATTTTATAAGGCGTTTAAATGAAATAGTTATAAAATATTGAAAATGAAAATTTACTTTTATTAAACAATTGGAGTAATGAGATCAATCAGCATAATTATAAACTTAGATAACTAGTTATTTAAAATGAAATAAAGTATTTCTTCTCGTACGAATGATCTTAGCCCGTTTTCACTGAACACCAGGGTTATCATGGTTTTTACACAAAACATTAATCAAATAATATTATATCAATCATTTGGATTAGTGAGATCAATATTGTATTAATATAAAATTAAATATATTTAATACTCCTCATCCTCATCTGTTTCAGCTAAAGCATCACGTACGTTTCCATCATGCTTCATACTTAAATATTCTTGATGGTATCTGTTTGGAATCACGTTTTTGTTACACAGATCCTGTAAATCTTTGTATTTAGCTAATGAAAGTTTGAGCTCTTCGACGTATAAAGGTGTAGGTCCCTTTTCCACAATAGCTTTGTTTGCTCTCGATCTGATGATGAAATCCATGTTTATTTCGTAATTGTCACTATCTTCGAAAAAACCGTATTGAAATTTAACAATAGGATTATTTTTATGAAATTGCACCACCCTTAATGAATTAAAATTAATCTTAAATTTTGCCGGTAATAAAGCTTGTGAAAAATTCTTCCAATCCATGAAGTCTCCATAGTTTAAAACATTTATATTGTAGTTTTTAGGCTTATTTCTAGCATTAGTAATCATAGTTGGCCACTCAGAAGGAGCCCATACTGTTTTATTACGCACAAAACTTTCAATAGTGCTATGAATAGAGTCTACAAGCATCATGGTGTGTCCCGGTAAAAGATAAGTTACCTTTATTTGTGTAATAGTAATTGCGGTTTTCAAGAAATGAATTAACATCGATATCATTGCTCGATTCCTATTTTGCCCGGCACAGCTATCGGAGTATAAATTTATCTCTGTATGGGTACCTCTTTGGTCTACCATAATCAAGTATTTAAAAAGGACTGTAACAATTTCATTACAGCCCCTTTTTCCGTCGCATTCACCCCACAGGTAACAGTAACCTTCCCTTGTACCACTTTCGTATATACTTTCATTATAGTATGCATACTTCCTGGAATAGTATAGGGTAACACTTTTACCGTGTGGAGTATTCAAGACTTTTTCTAAATCAAAGCTTACGCATAAGTTGTTAGAATCAGTTAATTTGCTAATTTTTTGGTCTTCTAAAAACAGTTGCTTACATTTTTCTTTATCTAGAATGTGATTTTTATATTCAGGGGTTTGCTCAAAAATAATTTTGTTCTCAGGAGATAAATTTTTGCACTTCTCGCAAAAAGCACATTTATCTTTTTTAGGCAAATGGAATCCGATATTAAAATCCCTTTTGAAAATGTTACGAAATACTCTTTTTGATAATACTGATGATTCTGGATTATTTTCTTTCACGTGATTAACATACTGTAGATACAAAAACGATATATTTTGAAATTCTTGAGGTAAATATACTATTGTGCTTTTATTGCGACAATAATGGGATGGAACAGCAGGCAACATCTCAATAAATGATTTTAACTGTGCAACTTCTACCTCATAAGATTTATTATGAGGACGACTAGTTCTTCTGCCATCTCGAGTGGTATTCAGAGCTTTAGGCGGTTTTCACACTGCCCCGCATCATGCTGCATATTGCGTGTCGACGCACCTACGCGCGTTCCTGCGGGAGTGCCGATCTGCATCATCGTGCGGGTTTTTTGCGCACTCACGCGCGTAGGTGCGTTTTGTAGTTTCACGCACGGCGGCTCTCATTTATTCGCCGTTCTCTGTCACACACGTCACGCCCATTCAAAATCACGCGCGGCACTGCGGGATTCGGTGTGCCATACCTTGCGTCTCGCCCCGCACCTACGCGCGGGGGTGCATGTTTCTCCGCGTGTATGCGCGTGATCCGCATGAACGCGCGTGGTTGCGTTTTCAGTGTGTTGGACTGTGCGTGTTTTCTATACAAACGGAGATACTTACAAGTAACGTTAAAACACGCAGTCACGCAACATGCAGCGTGGTGCGTGGCAGTGTGATAATCGCCTTATTAGCATTTTCGATGGTGTATCTCATAGACATTTGGGATATGTTTAGGGTCTTAAGTAAAAATTGTTGACATACTTTAATATTCTGCCCATTGTAGCTGATAAAATAATCGTATGATATTTTGCGAACATTACTGCTGGATCTTTTTCTTCCAATCGGTTTTTCTTTAGCACAAGACAGCAGGAAATCTTTTTGTCTTTTATCACAACCTAATCCCCAATAGTTTTCAAAAATATTATTGCGATCATCTTCCGTAAATTTATTTGCACATGAGTTACCACATTTTTTATTCATACAAGGGTTTGGTTGTATAGATTTCCCTACAGCAGCCTTACGATTTTTTTTTGCTAAAAGTCGTTTCGGTAAAGGTTTTATTTTCCTATATCCTCTTTTACCAACACTTGTTTCTTCTTCTATTGTTTGAACTGACTTATCTTCATCCGAATCACTGGACGATGAGGCAGGCTTCCATGAATCTTCGCTATCAATAGAGGCAATGCTGTCGTGGGTCTCCAAATTCTTGGACATATTTAGTTCTTGTTGGTCAAACAGTGAACTGGTGCTCGGCTGTATTAATTGATTAATGAAAGCTGGCATAGTAGGATCATAAGTTGTTAAGTCTTTTATGTTCTGGTTATCTAAATCCATTAAAGTGTAAGTATTCTCAGTATCTGAATCACTGTATAATCGACAAGTTTAGTTTGAGGTAATGGTGTTAATAATGCGTTAGTATTGAGCTCAGAATTTAAATCGGTATCACAAATATAATCGATCAACGAAGGTGATGTCGTATCAGTTAATATTGGGTCCATGTCAATATCGTTGTAGCTGTCTGTTAGTAAGAATTGATCTAGAGCTGGGGCCTTATCTTGCTGTATGTTCTCGGGAAAAGCAGTTCCAGGATTACTCTCTTCTGATATGGGAAGTGGTGATATTAACTGCATAATTTTCTTCATTCGTGACTATAAAAAACAAATAATAAGTTAAAAAGAATCACATAATAATAAATAAAGCATTAATGGACAGACGTAGGCAGTGACCTACTACGACTGCTTATTTTATACCAGTGGTGCACCCTGGGAAGTGCACCACTGGTATAAAATAAGCAGTCGTAGTAGGTCACTAGGTAACCAAGAGTTTCACGAATTTAGGAATAAAATATTCACATTATCCCTGACTAGCTTTTGCCAGCGGCTTCGCACGCTCCCCCCCCCCTCCCCCTTACTTCCTATGTCACTCAGAACCAAAACAGCTTTCAACCGGTGTAAGAATTATTGAAATCGGTCCAGTAGTTTCGGAGCCTATTCAATACAAACAAACAAACAAATCTTTCCTCTTTATAAAATTATATATAAAGTATAGATGAACCCAGGGATAATGTAGTATTAGTACTTTCACGGAAATAAACAGGTCACGACAGGTTTGTTTATAGTAAACGCCTCATAGTCTATCACCTATGTCGGTTGCGATAACAAGTAGTGTCACTTGCGCTACAAAAAATTGATCGCAAGGCGCTTACGATAAAAATGCTTGTTGTCGCTTACGTTATGGCTTTAAAAATATGTGTATTTACGATAATTTTAGCATTTGCTACAACTTTATAACGGTTAAATTTTGGCGGGAAAATGTCAACAGGGATAGATCCGTTATGGTTTAAAATACTGCTTACGATAAAAAAAGCATTTTCGACAAAAGTGTCGCTTACAATAATTTGGCGGTAACGGCTCGAAATGTTCTGAAAATATTGGTAAACTACGGAATTCTGGTTTTGCGATCAAATCCTGAACACCTAAAACTTTACCACGATTATCCCAGTGAGTTAGTAGTTTAACGTTTACTCTTTTTTCAATATTTTCCATAGTCTTACCGAAGACAGAATTGTTCATTAATTTAAAAAAGTCTTTTTCAAAGTTGATGTAGCTAACGTTCTCAAACTAGTATTTAAGTCTATGTATTTCTTTAACCAAGAACTCTGTTTGAATTTTAAAATTCTATGTACTTTAATTAATATAATTCCCATTTCAATGCATTGTTTTAAATTCCTGTAGTGAATGATGTATTTATTTTTATTATTTAAATTAGGAACTAATTTAGTTTCTTTAGTATCACCCACACATATGTTTTCAGGACATAACGGAAAGTCAGAATGTAAATTATGAAGTTCATCAGGATATTCCAAATCAACTTCTAAAACATAACCGAAGTCAGACGTATCCGACACATTATAATCCGTATTACAATTTACCCATTCGAAACCACCAACAGGGAAGGGATTGGGACATTGCCCCAACCAATATAAATTATTCGCATCAATATATGTTAGATATGAATTAGGTTTTTCACTATCATAATCCTCCATGAATTTGTTATTTGCTCTAGCAAAACGATTGCTACACTGAGTTAAAAAAAGCAATTTTGTCATAGTCCGTTAACAATTCTAATTCTATTTTCGTAAATTTTAACATTGCGTCCCAACTTAAACGTGGAGCAGTATAGTAATGGGCAGGATCTAATCCATAAGTTTTAATACAAAGCTTTCTGAAGTTTTCGAATACATTGGTCAAAAGTAAAACATCAGTTTTTAAATACAAATTGGAATAATCAGACATACTACTACACTTAAAATGTTGCCAAATATCTTTTGCATGATTATAATCATCATTTGAAATATTCGAATCTGTGAGTGAACTATAAAACTGGTGTTGATCAGGAAGTGATGGATGTTTCAAGCAATCACTGTTACGCATAAATTCATAAGGATAAATAATACCTTTCCGTCTTAAACGTAAAAAATCTTCATTATTAGGATAGTTTCTTTTTAGTTCTGTAAACTGATCATAATTAAGATTTTTAGCTACTTGATCTAATCTACACGATAAAAATTTCAATGAATCTACGAATCTCAAAGTTACTGGTTGATTATTTATTGTTAACTGTTTTGAAAATGATATGTATCGTTCTTTATTTTGTGGAATAAATTCGACTTTGGCATCATCGAGGCTTAATGCATGGACAATAAAATGAGCATCGTAGTGACTGAGGTTATGTAAAAATATTGGAACATGACGAGGGGTTCTGAACTTAGAACTACACACTTGATGTGCAACACCCCTAAAACTGCCAGTGTGCCAATCAAAATCGTAAAAAAAGGATCGTTATTTAACTCAGTTTCACAAATATAATCTGTTATCATATGAACATTTAATGCAATATCCGAAACTATACACTTCATGTTTTTGAATATTAATTGTACTAGGCTTGGAGGGATCGTTACTACATGATACTATCGGATTCAAAAAGGCCTCAAAGTCTGCATAAACCACAAAGGGCATTTCCAACTTTTTTGTGAATTTATCAAATTTTAATTTATTATTTGATGTTGCTTTACCAAACCAATCCTTTTTGGAATCCTCAC
This sequence comes from Mesoligia furuncula, assembly GCA_916614155.1. Lineage (NCBI taxonomy): Eukaryota > Metazoa > Arthropoda > Insecta > Lepidoptera > Noctuidae > Mesoligia > Mesoligia furuncula. The sequence goes on from OU744795.1 coordinate 11,111,271, forward strand.
CGTTGGGTAATTCCGTACAAATGTGAGCGCAATCATATTGTTGATGGTTATTAAGTCTTTCCTCTGATGGGAAATGAATTAAACATGAATCGCATATATAAACTGCACGATGTTGACTTGATATTTGTGGACTAACTAATCGCGATAAGTTTTTAATAAAACAGTAATGATTGTCAGTACCATTCTATATATATAGTAGGTTGATATGATTAGGGATATGACATTTTGTTAAGTATAAAGGACCTACAACAGAATTACACTTTTTTTTCTTTATTATACTCTAAGCCAAAAACATTTATACTAATATTGTTTAATTTCTCTACTTTTGATATATCTGCAATTTTAACCGGAAAAGAAATACCAATAAATTTTAGTTTATTTCCATGAATTGTGTAAGATGTTACCCGATCTACACTTTTACATACAGGATATAAACCAGAGAGTAATGCTCATTTGAAGCACATATTATCATTATTTTTAACATTGATTACAGCTTTTTTTGATTTAATATCTTGAGGAAGATCGAACTACCACGTAGGGGGTTGAATTTGTTAACATTCATGTCTATGTATTTAATTTGATTAAGACTCCAACCACTATCCTTTTTTTCAAATTGACAAATTTTACCGACTACAGTGTCTATTAATGATGAATAAAAAATATTTAAGTCATCACGCTGACAAATTATGTAATTAAACGTTTGAAAATCAAATGTATTTTTAATATCTTTAGTTTGTTGTACGAAATCAGCATGCAATATGAAGTTTATTTTTAAAATTGTATGTTGTTGATTACATTCATAAATCAAAAATAACATATCAATCTTTAATGAATTTAAAAACGATTCCGGTGTTTCAAAATATTGCATCAATTGAGTTGTTTTACTATTAATTCTATATGTTAAAATTCGGTTACCAAAAGCGGTTTCAACAACTGTTACATTTGTTAATGAATTATGTGATTTTAAAAGATTATTTTTATGAGAATTGCTTTTTAAATGGTTATTTAGATACCTTTTATTAATAAAAACATGACATGTGTCACATTCCACCTTATTGTTGTCCACGTTATTGGTTTCAATCGATGATGTAGAAGCTCCTTCATCAAATTTTGTTTTCTTGATACCCATATTTTCGTCAGTAGTGATACTTCGTTTGTTACCTGTTCCAACTCGTGGTTGACTGTAACAAAAAGCAAGAAAATTATTAGATAAATCTTAAAATAAAACATTACTACAATAATATTTCTTATTGAGTTTGTACTTTTAATACTACATCAACGTTGTTTCATCCATTGCACAGTTATTATACAACTCATCATAATATGATGAATCGAACAGTTCACGCTTCTCCATTTCATCACAAACTTTTGACATCTCCTGATCAAATTCACTGTCGAATAGCTCCATATTCTTTTCCCTGGATGCGGAAAAGAAAGCACTGGTGCACAATTCACTGAAGTTTTCCATCTTTGCAAAGAATAAAGTAGGGAGCACACTAAGTAACAGTTAAGTGTCGGTAGACGAACTGATACCCAATTTCAAATAATGTTCAATATTAATATGATTTAAGGAAATAAGCCATTTAGTCGCAAACTCCAAGAAATAAGATGTTTTGTTTCAGCACTCCTAAGAAATAAGCCATTTTGTGTTAGCATAAAACGCACTACGGTTTATTAGAACTTGGCGCGTAGTGAAAGAACTACATTTATATTTACTGCCCTCTTTGTGCCGACATGGAATCCTGAATTCTAAACCCAAAGGATCCTTATCAATGTACCTGAAGCAATAATAAATTTAATTGTTAAGAAATAGGTATCTAGTAGGATTAAATTACAATTGAAACGAGAGCCGTTTATACATTGCTGAAAACTACTTACGATTTTCTTGTTCGGCTGTTTTGTCCTGATTTCCTTTTTCTGGTGCATGAATTTAACTCCTCCACGGTCTTATCTGCCATTATGCACCGTTATTTACTCAGAATTATTCGGATTAGCAACAAAAACACCAACGAGCAACGATACAAGAAAATATTTTTCACCTTGACACTCAGCCTTGACATGAAAGTATTGAGAAGTTGACAGCAAGGTGACACATGACGTTTAATATTTTTTTAATTGGCCGTAGTCAAATAAAAAGTGTTGCCAATGTATAAAAATATATTTGCGGATCCACTTCCAGATATTAAAGCTATCTTTCAACCCTCCAAAATAACCTGTGATACCAGATTAGAAATAAGCCATTTTGATACGTATTAACAAAATTTCCATACAAAATGTTCTAGAAATGAGCTATTTTGAAAAAACTCCTATCACAATTTAGTAGGGCCGAGAATTAACGTGAATTAAGCTATTTTGTTGCGGAAAGCATTTTCTATGGCCATTTTTCTTCGAGATTAAAGTACTTTAGAACCGGACACTTCACGTCATATAATGTGAGTGTACATAAAGTCCCGATTGGCATTAAAAAAATAAGTAAAATTGGGAACCCGAAATAAGCCGTTTTGAAAAGTCACTCCTCATTTATAGTCTAGCAAAAGATTAGAAAGACATATAGAATCCAATGAGTACACAGAAGTAATTTAAGTAAACAGAATCACATTCACTAATCAGCTAATAGCTATCATTGTTAAAAAAGTATTTTTTAACGTTTTCACTTTCTGCTATTGTCTTTGTAATATTGTATACGAGGACGTTTATGTTGTCGTAGATGCTATCCTTATTATTCTTTACATAATAGTTAATCCTCGTGGTAGCGTGCTTCCAATGATCGGTAGTTGGAATCTTACATAGCTTCTTCATATCGTACATTTCAATTTTTATGAGATGCGTCGCTTGGGCTCCGTCGTCAGAATCAGTAGAAATGTATGATACACCATCTCTAGCGGCTCGTGCCACGGTTGACGATAACAGTTTCTTCTTTTTTATTTTTGGTACCACTTTAAAAAAATTATCAATCGGTTGCGATTTCCTTTTTCCACCATCGCATGTGTTATTAATGACGATGTCATCGCCCTCTTCTTCATGTTGAGGGGAGAGCGGTGAGTAGTAATACTGTTTATAGGTATTTTCATTATCGTCTGCGAAGCTGAATGATCTCTGCAACAACAGAGTTATTATGTTAATATCAATTTGTTTACATTGTGATTACACACACACACACTTTAGGAAACAACAAAAGATATACAAGTAAGTTTGTCAATAGAATAAACACTTACCTCCATGATTATTGATGCGCTGAAGTACCACAAACGTAGTATCGGTATACAATCTACTGTGGTCAAACGACCATAGACTGATTTCATGACTGCAACTGTTCGCTCTTATATAGCACCATTCTTATCTAAAGCAAATTCCTAAGTTCAACGAAACTGATAGTAACTCTATGAGTCAACAAAGTTATCTCATGTTGTTTCGCAACAGGCATCAACTTGTTTTGTGACTCCCACAAAAGAATGCGATATATTTACAAAAATCACTATAATTGAACATTCCTATGACAACCATTGAACAGATTGGTGCTGTAATAATCTGCTAATAGCAGTAATATCATGGATACACTAGAAGTACAGCAACATCTAAAAAAGATCCATCCCAGTCTAGAAAAAAATGTTTATGCTGCTAATAGACCTATGTATACCCATGTACCGACGTATATAATATGTAATTTGGATGCGGATGATAAACCAGGCTCACACTGGGTAGCTGTACATATCGATACGAATGGCATCGGTCAATATTTTGATTCATATGGACGAACACCTGCGCAATATTATCTCGAGTTTTTAAAAAAGAATTGCAAAAGAAGGGACTGGAATCTTGATAGGATTCAGAATGATTGGACTTCAGTTTGTGGTGAATATTGCTTAATGTATTTGCTATACAGAGTTGATATGACAGAGGGGCATTAAATTACACTACGTATACTATACGTTTATAGTATTAATTCGATACGGTATAAAAATAAAAAACGCCAAAAATGAGATTTTTTTTTCAAACAAACTAAATAGCTTACAAATCAGAGTAAAACGCAACCATCCTTTATAAATAAATTTCACTGACCTTAGATGCCTAGGTGACAAAGTGGCATCATCGCGCGCGCGCCGGAGCGCGGCGTGTGTTATCTAGTGGCGGGCGGGCGGCGGTGGCGCGGGGGGCGGGCGGCTTAGGCCGCCCGCGCTGCCTTTTATGTTAGGTAAGTCTGGGTCATAAGTCCAGTACCACTTTAACGATCGTATTCGCCTGCACGGTACTGCGCTTAAAATTACATGTGTGAGTGATGTCAACGCAAACATTTACCTGTCAGTTTAACTACGAGAAGTTGATAGTGTGTGGGTCAATATTAGACAAAGATAACAATATAGTTTTATTTTCTTATTAACCCCTTGAACGTCGGGCCTCTGTATGCGCAAGTGCCACAAACGTCGGCACATTTGGAAGTACTTGTTGATTTTTGAGCAAGCCTTCGAAAAAACGCAGATTTCGTTAATACATAGCCAGTTAAACGTTACATGTTATACCTTCCTGGGGGGCGATCGCGCTAAATAATACCAACCGAACCAAAACTGAACCATAACCGAAACACGACTTTATGTACTTTTCGTATCGCGCTAATGCGTTGACAGATCATGACAGATGGTTGAGCCGAAGTTCGACCAATAAACAAACGGTTTAGATATAGTTACGGCGGAGCAACTTTTTCAGAACTATTTTAGAATTTTTGTGATAAATAGTAGGTAAAAATAGTGAAAATGATGAATTTAGACTTCATGGAAACGGCCTACGGGTTGTGATGTGGCTATTGCGCGAGCGCAATCAAAAAGAGACAATTTGAGTGTACGACTTCAAAGTGGAGCTTTTAAATTAAGTGAAACGCAGTTCATAAAGAGGTATAGACTGTCGAAGGAATTAGCTCGTGGGCTAATTACTGAGTTAACTCCTCATTTGCCACCAACATTGCGTTCAGATGCTTTAGATGTAAACACAAAGGTTAGTAACACAATGTTATGTACTAGAAATGTATTACAACATTACATCAATCCTTGTTATAAGAACTATTGATAAATGACATTTCCTTGCCTAAAATAGAACTAAGTAAGTCAAAATACAGACCAAATAACTCCTAAAATCTTGTTTCAGGTGCTAGTTGCTTTAGCATTTTATGCTACTGGCTCATACCAGACGATTGTGGGAGACAGCCGGAAACACTGTGTTTCGCAGTCTAGTGTCTCCAAAATTGTTACACAAGTAACCATGGCTCTCAACAAGCCAGAAATTTTAAATAAATATGTCGTCGCAAGCGAATTCTTAGCGATAGGCGATACCTAGATATTAAGCTTCAGTTATTGTTTATAGAAATAAGGTTCCTGATTGGTCAAACTGTTAATACTGTGAACACCCTGTGGTGGCGCTAGCAACGCACATCACTCGTGAGCAGAGTCGATCGCGGCCGCTCGGAGATTGAATCGGTGACCCTCTCGGTCAATACACGCGGCGCGCACCGAAACTGCTGAGTTCACTTTGATACCCCACGCCCCACGATAATTTACCGCTTGCTGCGATATCAGAAGCGGGATACGAGTGAACTGAGAAATCTCTTGATAGTGAAAACAGTTTGAATAGACAATAGCGTAAACTGTTCGAAAAACAGAGCTGCAACGTGGTTGCGTTGATACCTATTCGCGCGTCAAATAACTGGCCCGAACCATTAGCTCATCGTTCTTGGGTTCGATTCCCTTCAGACAGACGTTGCACAATTATGATGAGGGTCTTTGCCCGATACTTTGTCTGACCAAGATGTGAAACAGTGAGTGAGAACGAGTAAAGGTGTTATAAATCCGGTGAGTCGTTACCATTTTATAACCTACCCGTACCCATGAATGAGTTTCTCTGGTGAAACATTTGTTTCATGGGTTTGAGAAGTGTTGTTTTGCATTTTAAAGTCATGCTACTTAATTTTGTTGTTTTGATGATGTTTTATTGCGATTGTACTCTTGCTTGGTTTTGTCGAATTGATCGATGTCGGTTGTGAGAGTCAGAAATTTCAGGTATTCACATAGAATGATTCACTTTTATGTTTTCGCGGTTCAATATGGTTGACTTATCCAAATTGTAAGACATTTTTGTGTTTTAAGTACGGACCCATAAGCGTAATCAGAACAAGCTTGGACCGAAATTAAGAATCTCTTTACTGTGGGAGTCACTCGATTATTACAGTAGTAATGCGCCTATTTTGATACTAAATTCACGGTTACAGGTTACCTAGTTTTAGTGAAGTGTAGATGTGCTATGCACTTCTGCCTGCCCCTTTGGGTTTTGCGATCGTGATGTTGTGTTCTAATTTAATTCACGAGCTTTTCGAAATTCTAAACCGAAAGGCTTCTTAATGTAAACGCGAAGTCAGTACTAGATTGCAAGCTAACAATGAAATTAAAGTGCTTCGGATGAAGAATAATGATTAGAAACAGACAATCTGAGTGCTGACTTAAAGACAAGTACTACAGGCTGAAGGATACCACACCATTGGTAAAGGCTACAGCTTCGCAACTAGCAAACAATACCGCCCCATGAGTTGCTTCAAGTGTGGAGTATTTGGTGAGCTGATGCACCTCCAGGGTGGATGTCTATGGTGACGAGTTGATTTTCGGCGTGCAATCCCTGCATCAGGCTGAGATGTTTGTGGATTAGCTTTACATCTTCTATGTCGTGATTTCGCAGACTCAGGTGCTAGATGGTTATTAATTAAGGACAGTGTAGTTAAGTACTTTCACAAAAAGCTTTATTATGACGTTGTTTCCTTAACTGATGACGGAGAAAGACATGTAAAATCAATAGAACTGAAATTACTGTGATAGTATGACTAAAGTGAGGTCATTTATGAAATTATGGGTATCGTGATTGGGTCATGAAAATAACCAATGTACTTTGTTTATTAAGATTGTGAATAGCTGAACCATTGAGAACTCGATGCCTATAATATTAACAAAGTTTTACGAAGCTTGATTGTTTGTTATAGCGGCGTTTAGTCTTTGTAATGTAGAGGCGTTGGCGCATAGCTTTTATAACTTTGAATAAGCAACACGAGTACCAAAATATAACATTCGGGACTGTGTAATGCGATCACCAATTTCAGAGAGCGATTGTTAGCGGTTTGTGCAGAGTGGTACTTGACAAGTTGACAACGTCATTGTTTACGTCGAAAACGCAGCGATGCTGTCGGCAGCGATAGAGCAAGGCTTAAACCCAAACATTGCGCTAGATGTACTTACTAGTTATAAATCAAATAAATTGCCCTTGTTCTAAAAGTGTTTATAGAGTTCTTAGGCTATGAGGTATGACTGCGGAAATAACGACCAAATAAGCGTAATCAAGTATGTGTATTGATCATACTGAAGCCTACAATGCTTATCTACGGTAGCAAATTTTAATACTGAGACAAAAAAAAAACGAGTAACAAAAGCAAGCCCTTTAGAGCTTATGATCGGACGTGTAGGAAGGCCTCTTAATCTTTTGACTTTAAATGATACTGAAATAGAAGTAGACTTAATTCAGACGAGAGAACAAGCAGCCCATAATACCGAACGAAATGCCAGTTATGAAAAGTCACGTTTTGATAAGAATAAGACTAAATCAGTGAAGTTTGATGTTGGAGATCTTGTCCTCCTTCAAAATGAACAGAGAAACCAAACTAAGCTAGATCCTAAATACAAAGGACCTTTTAAAGTAATCGAAGTACTCGATGGCGATCGTTATACTTTGAAATCATTGTCAAGCAAAAGAACTTACAAGTACGCACACGATCGTCTTCGAAAAAATGCCTCAGAGTAACTTACCACCTGAATTAGAATCCGAAGAAAGACCTAGTGAAGGCACTTCAGCTAAAGTTTGATGACGTTACACACATAGCACGGCGACTTTGTCTCTGTCACACACATGCTTCAGTCGTAGTCGTAACTGCAATTCATGAATTGAACAGGGCGCGATGCGCAGCTGGAGATGTGGAGTGTCATGAGGCTGTTACTGGGTCTATGTGACCGCTTACTGGGTCTATGTGACCGCTTACTGGGTCTATGTGACCGCTTACTGGGTCTATGTGACCGCTTACTGGGTCTATGTGACCGCTTACTGGGTCTATGTGACCGCTTACTGGGTCTATGTGACCGCTGACTGGGTCTATGTGACCGCTGACTGGGTCTATGTGACCGCTGACTGGGTCTATGTGACCGCTTACTGGGTCTATGTGACCGCTGACTGGGTCTATGTGACCGCTGACTGGGTCTGTGTGACCGCTGACTGGGTCTGTGTGACCGCTGACTGGGTCTGTGTGACCGCTGACTGGGTCTGTGTGACCGCTGACTGGGTCTGTGTGACCGCTGACTGGGTCTGTGTGACCACCTGAGCTATGTTTATGCGTGAGCGTCTTTGTGATTTGTTAAAAGCTACACTTGATTAAATCAAATTTGAGTTTACTATGAGGCATTTACTGGATGACGGTTAGGTAACCCACCTGCGCCAGGAGCGAAGTTCTTAAATTTTAGAAGAAGAATGAAGCATTAATTTTCCCTTTTTTACTCTGCTTTGTTATCTGTTTACCCTTACTCTTGTAGTCAGGTTAAGCCGAGCGCTACCGTTTACTCCAAGTATGACATTTGTTTCAGGGACACACGAGGACGTGTGACCTGTCAGTCTGGCCGTGTCGTCGCAAGCGAATTCTTAGCGATAGGCGATACCTAGATATTAAGCTTCAGTTATTGTTTATAGAAATAAGGTTCCTGATTGGTCAAACTGTTAATACTGTGAACACCCTGTGGTGGCGCTAGCAACGCACATCACTCGTGAGCAGAGTCGATCGCGGCCGCTCGGAGATTGAATCGGTGACCCTCTCGGTCAATACACGCGGCGCGCACCGAAACTGCTGAGTTCACTTTGATACCCCACGCCCCACGATAATTTACCGCTTGCTGCGATAAATATGTTTCTTTTCCCTTTCAACTTCGTGATAGGGAGGAAATTAAAAGGGAGTAAGTAACTATAATTACATTAATATTTTCACAATTTCATAATGTAGATTAATATTATGGTTTGGTAAACACAATAACAATTAACACAAGCATTACTTTATTTTCTTTTGATTGTATAGCAATAAGTTGTACTAATTACCTATTTTCAGATTCTTTAGAAAGTATGGAATGCCTGGGGTTCTGGCTTGTGTAGATGGCACTCATGTAGCAATTGTTACCCCTAACATACATGAGGAAACAAAAACAGAAAAGGATATCATTCTATGAATGTTATGATTGTAAGTTACAGTTTTTGTCTATTTTGGTGTTTAAAAGATTTTTAAATGATGTGATTGGTTACTTGACATATTACTGTTTTCTTTCAGATGTGTGACTCAAATTTAAATATATTATGTGTAGACTCTAGTTACCCTGGTTCCTCACATGATAGTGTTGTATGGGCCAACCACTATTTAAATGCTTATTTAGATAGGCTTCACAGGGTTGAGGGAGAAGATGTTTGTCTTTTGGGTATGTATGATAGTTAATAATAAGGAACTTTCAATGATTTCTTTTTGAAGGTCTCAAAATTTTATAACAATGGAACTTGTTAATAATGTACAATTATTTTGCAGGAGACTCGGGATACCCATTGAGGCCAACAATGATGATTCCCATCACAAATCCCAGTCCAGGGACTCCCGAGGAGTTTTACCAAAATCTTCATCTGTCTGCCAGGAGTGTAGTTGAGCGTTGCATAGGAGTTTTGAAAGCCCGCTTCAGGTAAATAAAGTTGTTGCAAATTCTTAACTGCCATGACTTGTATCTTTGTAACGTTTATCATTTTTATTTTTAATGTTTTGTATTGCTCTTTACCTGAATGGTTTTAGTCCAGAATAAAAAAAAAATGATAAGAGTGTCCATGGAGTCTCTTGCTTGTTCCTCTCCATAGAGATCCAAATAAGTTTTGGAACGAGCAACTAGCTTCAGACTCTTAACTAACCGACTCCTTGGCAATTTAAAAGTGCCTGTAAATGGTCTAATTGAAATAAATGCTTTGAGTTTGAGTTTATCCATTCTCATACTTATAAATCAACAAAAATAGAGACGCCTTACAGTATCTATATCTTTTCTCCTTTCCAAAGGTGCCTGTTGGTGGACAGGAAGCTGCATTATGCGCCGCACGTAGCCGCGCGAATAACAAATGCTTATTGTGATCTACACAACATAGCTCACAGAGCTCATGTGGCATATACTCCGCTGACGGCGGAGGAGGCGGCTCGTGAGCGCAGGCTGACGGAGGGCGCAAGCGGCGGCCCTGCACCGCGCGCTGCAGCACGCCACCACCTCTCCGACTTGGAGTTGGGTCGCGCGCGGAGGAGTGCAATTATCCACAGATTGTGGACTAATAGGAGATAAAATAAATCAAATATAACCAAGTAAATGAGTTTTATTTATGTAGGTATTTATTAATGTATTATATATTATATATATTATCATTGATCTTGTCTTCTTTGTTGGGAACAAAACTGAAAAGAAATAGGTACAGGTAAGTATACATATTTTACTTACACCTACATACTACTACATAGCACGAATAAATAAATTATACTACTACTGCATAGCATGAATAAATAAATTATAAGTAATAATTTTCCAATAATAATTACAGGAAAACACTGAGAAACGAAATACAAAAATTAAGTAGTCCCTACAAAAAGCAAGAAATTAAAAATTAAATTAAAAAACCCCCGACACAAAATAATAATAAAATTAAATGTAACCTACTCATAGGGAAAATCAAGAAATAATTTTAAAAATTGGTTAAGTGCATTAATTAAAAATTGCTTTCCTTTTATTTGCTTAGGACAGATTTCCTAGGTAACTATTCTCTCTTTCCTACCTAAATTGATAAAAAAGTGTAATTACCTGCAGCGTCAATCTGTCTATGCTCTCAGCAATTAATTTAGCTGATTGAGCATTTTGTAGAGCAGCCTGGGAATTGTTCAGTGCAGCCTCTGCCCTCAGCTGCTCAATTTTCAGCACCATTAGCCTCAACTGATCCAACATGCTTCTACTGGCTAAAATATAAATAAAATAACTTAATTTTTAAGCTATTGTATAGCTTTTTTTATTGTTTTCTGATATGGAAAACAAACTAATGTTAGGTAAATTAACTACAAAGCATAATTATAATTACATTGTGCTAGTCGTGGAGCTTGTTCCTGTTCTAAAGCTGAGGTGTGTGTCCTTCGGCGCCCTGCCCTACGACGGTCACGGACAACTCTGTCTGTAAAGATAGTTAAATTAATTACTTAAGTATATTAAAAAAAAAAAAAAAAAATACAAACATCCGAATTGAGAACCTCCTCCTTTTTTAGAAGTCGGTTAAAACTATCACAAACAGTTTATCTATCTACTGACCTGCTGTAGATGTACTAGGCGTATCTATAAATTCTCTTAAATCATCAGCAGCTTGGTGGGTGGATGTTCCTGGTACCTGAGGACTTGCTACAGTAGCATCTTCTGCTGAGACATTGAATGGAATGTCTAAGCTAAAATTAAATAGAAAAATTTTAGTCTGACATTGAATAAATAGTGCTAAAAATAAAATAAAAAGATTAGTGCTACAACAGCTAATTATCTATTGCCATACTTTATATCACTTACACTATGCATGGTGAAGTATTTCCAACCTCAAGTTCATTTTCTTGCTCTATTACATTGAGCTCCTCTACAATGTTTCCTTCACCCTATAATGAATAGGTATAATAAATAAAAAATAAAAAGCTATAAATAAAATAGGATATACAATACATGTCTGCAGTGCATGAAGAACAATTATTGAAAAATGTGCATAAGTCTTGTACATTAAAAAGGATGGAGAAAAGAAGCAGGTATATTTAACTTGTTTCTATAAAGAATACTTACAGCACTTGAAGCTAATAATAGTTGGTCTTGCATAACATTAGGCAGGGGCCCAACATCCATGCCTATAATACAGGCCACTTTATTCTCCAGCGGAGTCAAAATGGGTTCCTTACTAGGCCCACCACCAGTAGCCCGTTGACCAGCATTTATGGCAACCAATTTAGCCCGGACTTTACATTTTTGATCATTCCACACCTGAAACAAATTTGCTTTGTTATAGGTACTTACTTGTCTAAACTTTATACCTACATCACTTAACGAAAGTATTATTTCTATCCAGTAAGAAAGTTTCAAGATGAAGAGAACTACAAACCTTGGCCCATTCCTACAAACCTTCCCAGTCCTAATTGCTCCAAAGGGATTAAGAATTTCGGCGCACTCCCTCCACAGTCGGTCTGCTGTCGCACGGAATTCTTTTGATTTTATACGACCTAGAGCTAGGTCTCTGTGATTTTCTAAAAATTCCAACATCATCTCAAGTTGGCGAACAGTCGTGACTCTGCGGCTCTGATGTTCCATTTTCTATGAAAATCAAGTTTACGACTTAGAAATATAAATACAAACCAGTTACAGATTTAAATAAAAACTTATTCATAATTCAATCAATTCATAGTATATTCTACACGTTAAAATCTTCAAATATTAATACTTAAATGTACTATTTCAATAGAATTGACTTACCAATTTTTTTATAAAGTATTCCCAGAGTTCTTGATCAAACTACAACACGTATTCACTCCCGAAATGTTGAAGGGATACTTACAAAGGAACATTTTAGCTAAATATGTAACTACTTGAAACTATAAATTAACTTTTTTGCAGTCAGCACTTCAAATTCCTCGAAATTCCCACCCAAACTTCAAACAAATAAACATTTCTCACTCAAGTGTTGTCATAACTAGAGGTGCCAACAAAGAAAATGCTGAATCGATGGTCGATTATACATGAGATACCAGGTTAAAATTTCAATACCACGTTACACCTCTAATGTTTTGATTATGACAATGGTTCAGTTTCAGTTCTACTTTGGTCAACACTTAAACATTAGCGCGATACCGAATTTCGTTCAACCGAACCAAAACTGAATTGTAATCAGAACTGAACCAAAACCGAACTTTAGACATTTGTTCATTTGACAAAATAGCGCGATCGGCCCCCTGGCTTCGTTAATAAATTACCTAACTACTTATACCATTCATTATGCAAATACTGGGTGGCGCAAAAGTAAAGACCCTATTTGGTTCAGCTATAACATTTTTTCTAAATTAGAAAACTAGATTTAGATTTTTTTAAATGTATATTTGTGCCATTAAATTTCGTACCATTAGGATTTAAAGATGATGTCTTTTAAATGGTGACCTCCAGAGTTGATACACATTTGAGCCCTATTTATGACATTTTGCATAACTTGCCGTAACACTTCCTGCGATATGTTCGTTATTTCTTGACGAATGTTTTCTTTTAGAGCTGCGAGAGTCTGTGGCTTGTTCACATACACCCGAGATTTCAAAAAACCCCAAAGAAAGAAGTCTGGACTGGTCAGATCGGGTGATCTTGCAGGCCAAGGCAAATCGCCAAAACGAGAGATAACTCGGCCTGGAAAAGCGTCCCTCACTAAGTCCATAGTGTCGCGCGCTATGTGTGCCGTAGCGCCGTCTTGTTGAAACCAGATGTGCTCCAGCCCCAATTCGTCCAAACTGGGTATCAAAAACTCACGTAACATGGTTCTGTAGCGTTCTCCAGTGACAGTAATCGCATTGCCTCCAGCGTCTTCGAAAAAATAGGGTCCGATCACTCTGTCAACACAGATGCCACACCATACAGTAACTTTTAGTGGGTGTAGAGGTGTTTCTTGAATAATGCGCGGATTATCAGTGCCCCAGAACCGAGTATTCTGCTTATTGACATGCCCTGAGAGATGGAAATGCGCTTCGTCACTCATAACCAATTTTGAAGGAAAATCATCCTCTTCAAGGTTGAGGTTTATGACGCGCTGGCAGTAATCTAGACGAGCTCGGTGGTCAGCAGGCAGCAGCTGATGAGTCATTTGAGTTTTATACGGGAACATCTTTAAGTCTTTCACCAAAATACGCTGCAGGGTCCGTCTGGAAATGCCCAATTGCGTGGCACGTCGCCTCGTTGATGTTTCTGGACACTCTTCCACATCTTCGCGCACAGCATCGATATTTTCAGCTGAACGGCCTGTTCTTGGTCTCCCAGACTTAGGTCTATCCAATGTTGAGCCAGTTGCTTCAAGGCGTGTGGCAAAGCGTCGAATTGTGCGACCAATCGGTGCCGGACGGTGGGGAAATCGTCGACGAAATTCACGTTGTGTTCTTATCACTGATGAATTATTCCGTAAGAACATTGACACAATTATTCCACGTTCTTGGGGAGTAAAACGGTCCATGTTTATTTTCAGTGTATTTTACATTTGTTCACTACACAATTTTCAACAACAGAATGACAGAAAATGTCATATAAAAAAAAAAAAGTATTTTCTTTAGTGCCAGTACTTTTGCGCCACCCAGTACAACTGACCTTATCTAGCAACGATGCGTTAAGTTTTTGTTTTGATAATTTTCACTCACATAACCTTCAAAGCTTCTCACATCACATCTAATCTACACAAACATTCACCAAAAAAACACTTTATTACGATAACACAATATCTGTAGAAACGATAAAATACCACACATTAACAACAATCCACTTATAAACAATAACTAAACCATAAAAACTATTTATTTACGCAACGACAAAATTTCGGCGCGGACTCTGCGCGGTGCCGACGATACACTGACGGCGAAGTAGAAATACGATTACGATGATAATACGCAATAATGTCGGTAGCTATTAGCCAAAATATGTTTGTGGAACAATAATCTAACTACATAAGTGTATTTCAAATTCAAACACTAAACAAAAATATTTATCATAAAACATTACGAAATACGGCGGCCATAACTATCAAATTATGAACATTACAAAAGTTTCGTAACTTTTTCTCGACATATTTATAACTTTTCTATAAACTATCACTTCATACGAAATCTATACTTATTTCTCAGTAATTCTGTATAAAAATCTCATAAGATTACTCACTGTTTCCTTCTTGAAACATTTTTTCAAAACATAAACACCCGCACTAATCACTCGTAAAACAACAAATATGGCCGTCACAGAAGCACTAATTTCTTTCTTTTTTTTTTCTTCCGTTTTGTTGGCGTTCCTGTTAAAATGTTACCAAAATAGGTCAAGCATGAATCGACTAATCGAATGATACTGCTAGATCGTGTTGCAAGTGCCAATAAATAGAAAATATTACCGTCCAATGACAACCATGGGTGTTGACAGTTGTTATTAACAGTGTTCGCACCGAGCCAGTCCGAAACTAAAGCCAAAATTTAAACCCATTATCACCAGTTCTTGTGGTTAAGTGCAGCAATGTATGACCTGTAAACGAGTGCCTGTCGGTTCGAAACCCCGGGTGGGTTGGCTAGATCGATTTTGTTACTATTCTTTACTTTTTTATTATAATCCACAAATAGTTTTTTTTTAATATATTTAAATTAATGTTATAAATAATTATTAGGTATAATAAATAATATTTAATAATATATGAATAATTAATATTTATATTTAATCATATATACTTTATAATATGTTATTTATATAAAAATATTTTATATACATGTATTTATATGTATTTCGTAATTATATACAATTAGATTTTAAATCGAAAATTACAAAAAAATCCATTTTGTTATTTTCGATTTTATAGGAATAGTTTTAGGTTGAAATAAAATAATAGTAGGTAATTTGAAGAAACATTTTATTTATATTATTACTTACTAATGACCCGGCTCTGCTTCGCACGGTTTTTACGACTTATTTATGTAATTATTTATTTAGGTTAGCCAACAATTGTTTACACAACACTTTAAAAATAATTTCGTTAACATTGTTGATATGAAAATAAATTGTTCTTATGCTTCTAACTTTATTGAGATTATAGCTTAATTATTCATTTTCCCAAAGAGAAAAGAAGATTGAAGCTTAACCCCAATCTTACAATAATAAACCAACTTACGCATTACTAATATACTATATTACGACCAGCACATCCCCTGTATAAAACAGCGTAATATTTAATATTTGATATGACCTCCATTATTGTCAATGCAGCTGAGCAGACGTCGACGCATGGAGGCATTGTGGCCTCCATGCGTCGACGTCGTTTGCACATATATCTGTGCCACGTAAATTATCCCACAATTGAGTGCAATGGGATTTAAGCTGCTCCGAACATCTCTCATCTCGTGCTTCCCATCTTTGAACCATTAAACCCCATTTATTTTCAATGGGGTTTAGATCAGGGGATCGTGCTGGCCACGGAATAACTTTAATATCGGCATGCTGGCTAAACCACTCTTTTACAACACTGGCACGATGTATAGGACAATTATCTTGAACAGAATTTATTTCACTAAAGTCTTCCGAGGGGTAAACATTACGCAGAGTAGGTAGCATTATGTCATTTAAAACCTCGACGTAATTATGGCTGTTGGCACGCGTAGGTATGAATTCCAATTCACCCGGCCCTTGAGCACTAATCCACCCCCACATATTCACACTTATTCTACCTGATTCTGTATTCGGAATAATGTTTTTCTCAGACCAGCGAGTATTGTCTTTTCGCCATAAATGAAGTCTTCCTTTTTGGCAGGATTTGAATGTCTTCTCGTCAGAAAATACGGTCGTCTCCCAGTTAAAATCTAAATATTCCCGAGCAAAACGTAGTCGTTCCTCCTTGTGTTTTTGTGTCAAAAATGGTTTCTTAGCTGGTTTCCGATGATGTAACCCTTCAGCATGGAGTGCACGGCGAACAGTTCGCAATGACGTATCAAATTGTTCTGAAAACGTTCTAGTAGGAATGAAACCATTTGTTTCATATTGTTCCACCATGAAACGTCGCTGCGTCGAGTTAATAAGCGGCGGCCTTCCACTTCTTACACGACTATTAAGACTACCTTCTTCATCAAACCTCTTCACCCAACGCCTCACAGTATTTCTCTAAAAAAAAGGAAATAATATTACACACTTGTAACTAGCGATTTATTTAATAAGAAAGTTATACACCACAACTACCATCATAATTTTATAATCATTAAAAATAACTTACACATAAGCAGGTTTCAGTTGAAATTTGAGAAATATTAAACCCATTTTTACGAAAGGCGACAATATTTGCCTTGGCATCAATACTAATATTTGCTTGCATCTTGAATAAAGATAATCAAACAACACGCTAATCGCAATAATATACACAAACGCTCGTAACAAAGTTCACCAACCAACAACGTCGTAACTACTTTTTAGTTTATTTTGTTTCACATTCACCCTCGTCTTTTTGCTTTTTTGCAAATAATAAGTTCAACTAATACGGAAGGAAACACATCTCAGCGGGTCTTACTTGTCGTAGACATTCAGAATTCATAGTTAAAACACAAAAGTGTATTGTGTCACTGGGGTTCGAACGCAGGCCACAACGTGCGAATCATCTTTACTCTAGCGTTAACCTCTAAGCCAGATAGACACTAGCTTGTTGAGTGAAATTAAATACCACTATCTTATTACGCCGCCGCCGCCGTCGCGACATGACAGTTTTGTCACTAAAGCAAATGATCATTGTATCGCACTCTTTCTGGCTAGATAATAATGAAAGAGTGCGATATACGAGATCGTGTATGTGTGCAAAATGTTTGTTACAGAAAAAGGTCGTAAGTGCGACTTGTTTGATGCGATAGATTTGTGAAACTGGTACTGGACTTATGACCGCTACCGTACACACACACAAAAACACAAAATTTTTAAATTCTCAATGTGTCCTCCATTCATATTTAATTATTCACGCACAAATTATACCAACGGAGAATATTGTTATTTATTTTTATAAATAAATCACTGTCCGTCGCTAAGCACTTTAATTTGTGAAATGCTAAAATAATCCTATTTTTTAGTTCAACAATTGTATTTACCTCTGAGGCATACACTTCACCCTTAATGTACCCCCACAAAAATAAGTCCATGGGAGTGAGGTCCGGAGATCGTGGTGGCCACCGAACAGGTCCGAATCGACCGATCCATGGCTGCCCAAACATTTCTGTGAGCCGCTCCCTAGAAGCCACCACAGAATGTGGAGGCGCACCGTCCAACTGGTACCACAAATTGCGATGAACGGCTAAAGGCAATTGATCAGTATACTCGGCCACAGGACCACTTAATAAGTCCAAAAATTTCGCCGCTGTAAGGGTGCCGTCAATAAAAACAGGGCCGATAATATTATTATTATGTATACCAGCCCACACATTGAGAGAAAATCTGTACTGGTGGTCAGATTCTCGAAACACGTGTGGATTTTCAGTACCGAAGGTTTTGCCGATTCCAGATGCCGTTCCGAGTATAAGTACTCTCATCGGTCCATATCACGTTATTTAAGAAATGACGGTCTTCGGTTGTTTTATTTAATAGATAAATGATAAATGATTTTATTTTTGTAAGTAGGTTTGTACAAACACTTTTACACGTCAATCATGTTTTTTTAAAACTAGATGAGGTCGGCGTTTCCTATCTGACTACTCTGAGAAGAAAGGCCGAAACAAACTCGAGGTCACAGTCTCTTTTAAAGACCAGACATAATCTTGGTCAGGTTATATGAAGACCATGTAGATCGATGTCTGAGATGGTCTTTAGAATAGCCATTGGCAGTAACTGCTCCTGACCGGCAAGTCTCTCGATAACAAAGCTTGCACCTTCTGATATTTATAAAGTTTGCGTTTGTTACGTTTTAGAACCTTGTGGATGGTTCTATGGCAAAATCCAAACTCTCGGGCGGCCCTGTGGAGACTCGTTGTTGGGTTGCGGGAAAAATGGTCTAAAATTCGTTCTTCCCAAGCAGCGGATATTTGCCGCGGTGGCACTCCCTCCTGTTGCGGCACTATACTTCTATTGTCCCGTAATCTTTGTACTGCCAATTGTATGGTGCGGGCGTTCCTAGGGCAATTGCGGCTGTCACCATACCTTTCTCGGTATGTTCGCAGAGCTAAGGCTGCGTTTCCACGGCATTCGCCATAAATTAAAATCATGTCAGTGTATTCTGACGCCGTGTAAGTTACACGAGGCATTGTTAAACAGTTAAATTACACACATACAGCCAACGTTTAATTACGTGTCCCATCACAATAAAAAAACAGTCAATCACAAAAAAAAACACACTAAATAATAATAATCCCAAATTACGTGTCCTATCACAATAAAAAACAGTCAATCACAAAAAAAAAACACTAACACTAAATAATAATAATCCCAAGTTACGTGTCCTGTCACAATAAAAAAAGAAATACTGTCTTAAACTTATTTGTGTCCTATCACAATAACAAAACAAAAAAAAACACAATTGTCAGCGCGAGAGTAACAAAAGGGCGGCGCGGCAAGAGCTTCGTTCCGTAAGGGTAGCGTCGGCGCACTGAAAATCGATTTTTATCGAATTCGCTGATCTATGATGCAATAGCAACACACTGTCCTATTTCTATTTCTTTTACGCGCGGGAGGTTTTGCTATGATTGTCACGTCACTCTCGTAATGAAAGTGCAAGTGTGTGCAAAAACGGACCGCAGAAACGTGATCAGAATTTCAAATTCAAATTCAAAGCATTTATTTCAATTAGACCTTGTACAGGCACTTTTGAATTGTCAAAATTAAATAGTCTGTCAGTTAGTCCGAAAGTTGAAGCTAGTTGCCCATTCCAAAACGTAGATCTCTATGGAGAAGAACGGGCAAGAAACTCCATGGACACTCTTTTAAATCAAGATATTACAAAATCCTGGGTACATTATTCTTGTTGCTTCTATATGTGAGAACAATGTAAAAAAAAAAAAGACAAAGAAGAAACAATTCAAAATATAAGTTTATTCTTGTTGCTTCTATATGTGAGAACAATGTAAAAAAAAAAAAAAGACAAAGAAGAAACAATTCAAAATATAAGATTAAAAATAAGCATTGGCAGTTAAGAGATGACCAGTCTCAACCGACGGCGCCCGTTCACGAACATGACGCGTGGATCAGCACCATCCAGCTCAACCAGTTTGTAGGGAACTGAATGATCCAACACACGCGCCACCATCGGTGAGACATGTAAGTGAGCATGACAAGTTCTCAACTGCCATGCTCTTTCAAGTCAACATCAAAAAAAAAATCATAATAAACGGAAACATGGTTCTTACATTTACAAAATTAAAAAATGCTTCTAAATTATACAAAACTATAGTTTGCAATTTATTTAAGAGGTTAATAGAATTTAAAAAAATAATAAAAAACAATTATATGAACTCATATAACTTGTCAGTAAACTAATTCTGGAGAAAGAACATAAACATTGTCTTGAGTTAATCAGGGCGGCCAACTATTCTTATCGTTTAAGTAATCGTTGATGGAATAGTATGCCTTTGAACAAAGGTTGGATTTTATTTGAGCTTTAAATGTATTAAATGGCAAATCTAGTAATGAAGAAGGTAGCTTGTTATAAAAGAGCACCCCAAAACCTTTTTTTTTTTTAGGTTCTGACACACCCGCCCTCGAGATCGGTGCGCCAGAACCAGCGAATCACTAGTACTTGTAATGCTTTTTTTCATAAAAATACACTTCTTTAGTTTAATCCGCAAACCGACCTCACTTAAGCGAGTCAACACAGCCCGTAAATTAGCAATATGTTCTGACCTGGAGGCGCCTGTAATCGCCACGTCATCCAAAAACACTGCAGTGCCCTTCAACCCCCTAGGTGTTTTTTCCATAAACTTTTGGAATTCTCGGGCATGCACGTCAAACCAAAAGGAGTACGAAGGTAAATAAAAGTGCCTATATGCGTTGTTATCGCACTACAAGCTCGCGAATTCTCATCCAAAAATAATTGTTGGTACAGTCAACAGCAAAAGTAGATGATCAAAATCAGAAATTCAATACTAATGAACGGAATTCGCGTCAGAACTGCGTGGCGTCGAAGTGATTTCTGTGTGGCGTTGATGTGGTGTTGAGTGGTTTGAATTTTATTGGAACCAAAATCTCTCTAAGCTTGTAGCAGAGAGAAGACTTGCTTTAAGTCAATTTAGGCGTAACCCGAGCCCTGAAAACCTTAGTGTACTAGAAAGTAGAACCTTGATAGCTCAAGAAGAGATTCGTAGAGCAAAAGCAAGTAATCGTCACGAATTTTGTTCAGAGATTGATAGTTCTGTATCAGCGTCTGATATGTGGCGAAGAATGAGATGGATCAAGGGTAATATAAATAAAAACTATATATCTATGGATAAAAAAAGAGACCTTTTGCGTAGTTTAACCCCTGATGCAGTTCTATCTCCAAAACCTATATTTGTCTCGAATAATTTATTGTTAGAATCAGATTTTAAATTACAAGAACTTGAAGTTTGTATTAAAAAGAAAGATACAGCTCCTGGGGACGATGAAATTACTTATTCCATGATTTATAACCTCCCTCCTGTAGCAAAACTATATTTGCTTCGAATATATAATAGCATATTTAATTTAGGTTATATTCCTCAAGAATGGCGAAATATTAAAGTAATTGCTATACCAAAGGCCGGTAATAATAATAATACAAATGTTAAATTGAGACCTATATCATTAATTTCATGTGTATGTAAAATATTTCATTTAATGATATGTAAGCGTTTAGAATGGTACATTGAACATAATACTATATTATCCCCGAGTACATCCGGTTTTCGGAGAGGTCAATCTTGCCTGGATTCTCTCACACAGCTGATAACATATATTCAAATTGGATTTACCAAAAATTATCCCACTCTAGCATGTTTTCTTGACATTGAAAATGCATACAACAATGTTTTAATTGAGAGTGTTGTTCAGTCCTTAGATAAATTGAAAGTTGGTAGTCAGATATGCAATTATTTATGGGAATTTTTAAAGGAACGGCATTTAGTAATTAAAGATGAATCGGAGGACGGGAGAGATATCGTGAGATGGACTAATCGAGGCTTGGCACAAGGGGACCCCCTCTCCCCTTTGCTCTTTAATATTGTAACTGTGGATATTTGTAAAACGAATTTAGTACAAATATGTCAATATGCGGATAATTTCGTTATATTTATTTCTAGTAAAAAATTGAATGATAGTATTAGTAAGTTGCAGATTTCTCTTGACAATATAATTGGAATTTTATTGAACATAGGGCTTGAAATATCAACCACAAAATCACAATTATGTTTATTTAGCAGGGGATTTAGACGACAACAAATTCAATTATATATAAATGAAGTTCCTTTGGCATCAAATCAAAATATAAAATATTTAGGTATGTGGTTAGATTCGTCACTCAGATGGGGAAAACACATCAATGAACTGTCTGAAAAATGCCAGAAAATGTTAAATATCATTAAAGTATTGGCTGGCCGTGATTGGGGGATACATCCAATACATCTGAGACGTTTGTATGTGGCTCTAATTAGAAGCCGGATCGATTATGGTGGTTTTCTATATGATAGTAGTATACAGTCTCGTTTATTTAAAATAGAAAAGATCCAGAACCAAGCCATGAGGATAGTTGGAGGTTTCATTAGAACCACACCCATTCACGTAATGGAAAGCGAATTGTGCTTACCCCCATTACATCTTAGGCGTAAATATTTGGCTTTTAAGTATTGTTTGAAATCAAAGTCATGCACCAATGGCAAGACGAGTAAGTTATTGTCCAATCTCGGTAGTCTCTGTGGCAATAGATATTGGTCAAGTAAAAAGAAACCTGTTTTAATGAGTACTTTTAATGAGATTCAAGAAGACAAAGTTTATTCATCAAATCCGTTGGACATGTTCAAATCTAGCTTTTGGTGTAGTTACATTGCCATCCAAAATGTAATTAAAACTGAGTTGCAAAGTGTAAACAGACCTAAGAAATCGTATGATACCAATTGTTTAAGAAATGACATCATACTTGAACTAAATGGGACCTATATGGGATGGCATAAGCTGTTCACTGATGGTTCAAAGAGTACAGACATGGGAGCGGCTTATTATGATCCAATAAATAAAAATAGTGGTAGTTATAAAATTGTATCTAAGGTGTCCATTATGACTGCAGAGTTATTGGCAATCTCTGAAGCACTGTCGTATGCAGCAACACTGTCTCGTACAAATATTGTTATTCTCACAGATAGCAAGAGCGCTCTTCAGCATGTGGCTCGATGCGCCTATGGACACAGAGGTGTACCGATAGCCTACGCCGTGTTAGGTAAAATTTATCAATTTATGAATAATAACATTAATGTAGTGTTGCAATGGATACCGTCCCATATTGGTCTGCGGGGAAACGAGGAGGCAGATAGATTGGCTAAAGTAGCAGGAACTTCCGGGGTAGAAATTTATATTAGACCAATGTATTCCGAAATCATATCAAAATTCAAAAACTATTGCCATGAAGAGTGGAAAAATCACTTTGATGAAAGGTCAAAATCTAAAGGTATTTGGTATAAAATAATACAAAAAGAACCTCCTCGTATCCCATGGTTTAGCAGCGGTGCGTTGACACGAAATGACATAGTCACAGCACACAGGGTTCGTTCCGGCCACATGCCGTTGAGAGGTTTTGCATTTCTAATGAAAAAAGTCAGTTCACCTAATTGCGAATTTTGTGATGGTAAAACAGAAGATGTGCAACACGTCTTAATGGAGTGTGGTAGGAATGAACCCGAAAGATGTAGATTATTAAGTAAATTAAAATTAAATAAACTAAATGTAGGCGTATTCACCAACATATTGGCTCAACCTTCGTCACATGAGGCAAAAATGATTTACACTTTAGTTAATAATAACAACAGTGGCACTTAGTATGTTTTCTTTAGTATTATTATAGACATAATGATTACTTTGTATTAGTCATAGATTAAGTTATGATGGAACTGGCATGAACTGCGTTCAAAAGTTCCTAAATAAAATAAAGAGAAAAAAAAAAAAAAAAAAGCTTTGGATTAATGGTGACTTTATAATCACCGCAGATACGTATTTCCCCAGATTTCTTTAAAACCGGTACAATAGGTGTACCATAATCAGAGTAATCCACCTTACGAAAAACCCTCTGCCTCGAGTCGTTGTAACTCTAGTTCTACAGGTTTAAAGCTAGTGGTAACGATCTCGCTTTGATAAACACAGGAGTCATGTCGCCTAATCTTAAGCTAGGTTCATATTGCTGTGTCGGGGTGTGTCGGGTCGCCGTCTGTTGTGTCGCGGAGTGTTCATACTAATGTGTTGTCTTGTGGCGCAATATGTCGCATTTTTAGATCATTCTCATTTTAAGAGTTGTAGAGTGAATACGTGTTTTAAAATGGAATCGTCTGACGACAGTGACTTCGATGAAGATATTCAATTTTTTCTATTGATGACTCTTCTAAAAAAAAATAAAAGGAAAAGGAGATATTGGGTTCATCCCGTAAATAGATTGAGAGAGACTAGAGGCGCATTTCACTGTCTTGTTCGAGAATTAGAAAGTGATGACAAAAGATTCCAACGATATTTCAGATTTACTAAAATACAGTTTGAGCAAGTACACACTTTAATTGAAAAGGATATCAAAAAAATACACACTCAGTTCCGCCGCCCTATAGGAACAAAGGAAAGACTTGCTGTATGTTTAAGGTATGTATTGTAATAGTAGTACCTACTTAATCAACAATCACATTACAATTATGTTATTTTTTATACTTAAATCACAACATACATTGCAAACAATTTATTAATTTATCACTCACAATCACTATAATCAACTGAACTGTAGTATGTCACAAGATTTTGATCCGCCAATGGACTTATTTGCTGTGGTTGTGATGTGTGAGATGACGATGTGGATGGCATAGATATTGTATTCGATGTTAATGCAGTTGGATGGTAATCGATAGATGAATGAGTGGATGAACGAAGAGACTGTTAACATTCTTGATATGGTGGTGAAACCTGGAACTGGGACTAAGTTTGCTGTGGTGGAATAATCTTGTAGGATGTTATGTTGATTGGAGTTTGTAAAACTATGTTTATCTGTTGTTTTTCTAATTTGCGGATTTGTGCTTGAGATACTGCAGAGTGCAAATCGAGTTTGATTTTAGTTTGTTCAAGGATCGAAAGACTTTTTACCGCTTTACTCATACTCAAAAAGAATAGATCATTTTCATCCATTTCTACCTCCCGTCTTGCGTTTTGTTTTTGAATTCTGAGATCATTTGATGATTTCATAAGCTCATAAATCTCCTGCATGCCAGCCTTGCCAGTATTCTGGCGAGTTGATGTGGAACTCCTGGTCGAGCATTGAGATTCGCTTCTATGATACGGGCTAGCTTGAGGACTTTCCAATGCCGATCTTGATGGTGACACTGATCCAGGCGGAGATACTATATTTGTAGTCGTGTTTCGAGATTCCATAAACGGGCATAATAAACTCATTTGGTCTTCATATTTCTAAGGTGTGACTGTCATAGCGGCTTGACCACTTTTTTATTTCGCCTGCGTTTAAGTACACTGGCGAAAGAATTTCTTAATTTAGTCCACTCCTCCTTGCAACTATCAACTGAAACAATAATATTTAAGAAGTTTTAAAATTATTTAATTACAGATTTTTGGCGACAGGAAATTCATTTCGTTCAATGGCGTTCAATTATCACATGGGAGTATCTACAGTAAAGGCAATAGTTGAAGAAGTTTGCGATGCAATCTGGAATATTATGACACCCATTGTAATGCCGCAACCAACTGAACAAGCATGGAGAGATATTGCAAAAGAATTTAAAGAATGTTGGCATTTTCCTAATTGTCTAGGAGCATTGGACGGGAAACATATAAACATAATTTGCCCAATAAATGCAGGTTCTACCTTCTACAATTACAAACAAGAACATTCTATCGTACTACTGGCTCTCGTTGATGCTCGTTACAAGTTTATTATGATCGATGTAGGAGCATACGGTAGGAACAGTGATGGTGGTATATATGAAAAATCGTTACTAGGTCAAATGTTTGCGCGACAAGAACTAAATGTTCCACAGAACGAACCGTTATGTCAGAATACATAGCCTTTACCGTATACTATCGTCGCTGACGCAGCATTTCCATTAAAAACATATTTACTAAAACCCTACAGTAAAGTTAAGCTAGTAAACAACGATGCTAATAAAATTTTTAACTATCGTTTGTCACGTGCACGTCGTACTGTTGAAAATGCTTTTGGAATATTAAGGGCAAGATTCAAAGTGTTTCAGGGACCTTTACAAGTACAGTCTTACATGGCAGATAAAATCGTTCTCGCCACTTGTTGCCTTCATAATTTTTTAATGGCTCAAAATGCGCATGTAGAAGATGTAAGTTTTACCAACTCAACAGAACTCAATAGCAGTAGTCCTACTGCTTTGTCCAATATTTCTTCCATATCAAGAAATCCAACCCAAGAAGCTGTCTACGTCAGGGAAAAATATAATAATTACTTTATGAGTCCAGAGGGACAAGTACCATGGCAAATGGAAACTATTAGACGTACAAGATAGGTAGAATTAATATTAATAATTCATAAATAAACAACTTACCTGATTTATTTAATGTTGTTGCTATTTCCTCCCAAGCACTATTCCTGAACCGTGATCCTTATATTCCTTACATTTTGTGTCATAGAGAACTTTGTATTGCCGTACTAATTCAATAAGTTCATCAGACATTTTAAAGAACGAAAAACAGAATTATAATAATTGCATGAACTGTGTTCCCTCGCAATAACGCGTCGTAAATGATAGATTCACATTAGTGTGGCGCGACAGATCCCCCACCACCACTCTGGCGCGATCGGGCGTCGAGCGATTTTACTGCGACAGAACGCGCCACAACACAACACAACCTACTAATGTGAATCTATGCATAGTAAATGAACGTAAGCGATTGCGTTCTGGCGCGCCCCGACACACCCCGACACAGCAATATGAACCTAGCTTTAATGAAAGTTGCTTGGTACATGTGCCGAGACCCGGGGCAAACACGGTGGGAAATTCTTTTTGCAAAGTATCTACTAATTTGTCGTCTGATAAGTTCAACATCAATTCGTTAATTTGGATGCGATCGATATTTAATTTACTCAACCAAGATCTACACATTAAAGGTGGTCCACTATTCTTAATGACAAATATTTTTAAATCTCCAGCCGAGTGTGTCCCGATCTCCACATTACCCACAATATAACCGATCACTTCAATCCGAGTGCCATTATAAGAATGTAAACAAACATCCTTTGAAATAAGCGGCAACGCCTTGAAATGCTCGTAAATGAATGAGTACTAATTGCAGACAACTTACTGCCAGTGTCCAGTTCAAACGTCATCGCCTTACCGTTAACTTTCACGCACACATTGTATGGCCGATTACTATTATTGCACACATTTAGATTATATATATCTGAGTCCAAGTCGCTATCACTATTATCCATATAATTTTGATCTCCCCGCGACGACCGCACCTCGCCCTGACGGGAATTTCGTTTACACATAACTTTAAGGTGGCCTTTTTGCCCACACACGTCACAAGAATAATTTTTAAAACGACACACGACTGCTCGATGACTCTTTCCACACCGCCAACAAGGCTGTTGCTGCGCGCGCTGTGCCTCGTTCGCGGGCGCGGCTGGAGCGCGCGTTTTTCGATGCTGCTGCCGCTACTGCCGGTCGCAGCGCGCGCCGTACGTCGTCCCGTCGCGAGCCGGTGCATCGGCTCGGGCGCCCCGGAACTCGTCGACGTCGCGGACGCTGCTCCGCTGCTCGTGCCGCTCGCTTGAGCGTGCCTATCAGCCGCTCCTAGTGCGAAGGCTAACTCCACCGCCTTCTTGTACGTCAGTGTGGACTCGGCAAAGAGCCGCGATCTCATGTCATCGCTCACAAGACCAGATACGAATTGGTCTCTTAGGTTTTCTTCCAGACCACTTTTAAAGTTGCACGTGCTGGCCAGATGTTTGAGGACTTGCAAATAATCGCTCAGACTTTCGCCGCCATTATGGCGTCTCATTCTAAATATATACCGCTCAGCTATCTTTGAGCGCTTTGGTTCGAGATGGTCGCCAACTATGTTCACTAGCTCCTGAAAACTTTTGGTCTCCGAATTTTCCGGTGCACAAAGATCACACATTAGATCATAAGTAGCTTCGCCCACTAACGTGACTAATGTAGCCACTTGTAATGCTGGTTTGATTTCGTTGAACGCCATAAACTGTTCCACGCGTCGAATGTAAGCCAACCATTTTTTGCTCGATAAATCGAATTGTTCAATTTTTCCGATTGGCATTGATAAATGATAAATGATTTTATTATGTAAGTAGGTTTGTACAAACACTTTTACACGTCAATCATGTTTTTTTTTAAACTAGATGAGGTCGGCGTTTCCTATCTGACTACTCTGAGAAGAAAGGCCGAAACAAACTCAGAGGTCACAGTCTCTTTTAAAGTCCAGACATAATCTTGGTCAGGTTATATGAAGACCATGTAAATCGATGTCTGAGATGGTCTTTTGAGGAAAGAACCACACAGATTGAGAGGACCTGTCCAGTCAGTGCACGCATTTGTCAGAAATCGTGCAGCTCAACTCAAAACTTAAGGAGCTCAACGATTCGACGAACAATACACAAAAAAAGGACATTTGGGTAGGCTACATAAGTTACTCAAACTGCCAGACAAAGATCAAGAAATAAAACTAACAGAACAGAGAGAGTAATAAAAAAAAATATAAAATTAATAAAATGACCCACATCGTCTTCACATTCACAATAAATAAAATAAATAATACTTTACAAAGTAAGCAAATGTCAATGTTTATAAAAAAATAATAATAATAATGTCAATGTGTATATAAAAAAAAAACATTCAAAATGCAGAAATTGGAAGCAGCTCAATCCCAAGCCTTTTTGTCCTCAATATAATCTTTAACGGTATAAAAGGCTTTCTGGCACAACTTACGTTTAATGAATGATTTGAATTTATTAAGGCTTAGATCTTGAACTTGGCTTGGTAGTTTATTATAAAAGCGTATACATTGGCATCTGAACGACCCACCTATTTTCTTGAGCCTTGTTGTAGGTACAACAAATTTGTGTTTATTCCTAGTATTTATATTATGGATATCACTGTATTTTTTAAACAATTTTATGTTTTTATGGGCATATAAAAGATTTTCATAAATATACTGAGAAGGCACAGTCATTACATTAATCTCTTTAAATTTGTCTCTGAGAGAGTGTCTCGGACTTAATTTATAAATTGATCGAACAGCTCGCTTCTGCAAAACAAAGATAGTCTGAATATCGGTGGCATTTCCCCACAATAGAATACCGTACGACATTACACTATGAAAATAGCTAAAGTACACTAAACGGGCAGTCTCTATATCAGTTAAATTACGAATTTTTCTAACAGCATATGCTGCGGAACTAAGCTTTTTGGATAATTTATCTATATGTGGACCCCACTGAAGCTTAGCATCCAAAGTTATGCCCAAGAATACTGTATTGTCTTCAGGATTCAATTCCTCGCCCTTTATCAACACATTAGTTTTCACCTGCCTAACGTGGGGTAGCGTAAACTTAATGCATTTGGTTTTTTTCTCGTTTAGAAGCAAATTATTAACATTGAACCAGTGGACTACTTTCGATATCGCGCTATTTACATCGTCAGTAACCAACTGCTGACGTTTAAGTTTAAACAAAAGAGAAGTGTCATCTGCAAACAACACTATATCATGATTATCCTTTATGAGGTACGGCAAGTCATTAATATAAATTAGAAACAAGAAAGGACCAAGAATTGAGCCCTGTGGGACTCCCATTGTTAGTGTAGATCCGGATGATCTTTTACCATTAACGTCAACGCTCTGAATCCTTTTACTCAAGTATGAAGCAAGAAGATCCAGAGCAGTGTTTCGGATCTCGTAGTGGCGGAGTTTCCTGATTAACGTTTCGTGAAGAACGCAATCGAATGCCTTGGACAAATCACAAAAGATGCCCAAGGCATCGCATTTACCTTCCCATGCACTATAAATATGTCCTAAAAGTTCAACACCGGCATCAGTAGTTGAACGACCCCTTGTAAAACCGAACTGTTTGCAATGTAATAATTTATGTTTATTAAAAAATCTTTGTAGTTGGTCTAAAATTAATTTCTCAAAAATTTTACTAAAGGTAGGTAGTACAGAAATAGGTCTATAATTTGTAGGGTCTGATGTACTACCTGATTTAAACAAAGGTATTATTTTACTATGTTTCATAAGGTCAGGAAACTCCCCATTGTCAATACAACTATTAAAGATAAGAGCTAGAGTAGGTGCTGCAATGTCAATAATAGACTTAGCTACCTCTACAGAATTACCCCACAGATCTGCAGTCTTTTTTACATTTAAAGTGTGAAAGGTTTTAATTATATCTCTACAGGTAATGTATTCAAAATAGTGTTGGGTAGGACACGACTTGAAAAAGAGTTGTAAGAGTAGCCTCTTTTTCAAACTGAGCCGGTACAATGTCCTACTTCAAATGAGGTGAGGCGTTCGGGCTCGGCGGTAGATTTGAGGAGGTGAGGCGTTCTGAGCTCGGTGGTACAATTGAGGAGAATATTACAAATATGTTATTTTGTCATTTTGATGTATAATTTGTCATTTTAATACATATTAAACAAAGAAGTTTCTGTAGGTATAAAAAAATAACATTTCTTTTTTTCAAAAATGTAATAAAATATAAAAACAAAGAAAAGTACAGAAAAATATTAAAGATTGGAATTTAAAAATAATATCATGGCGACTTTGTTGCCACTAAGCCTGTTCCTTCTCTCCGTGAGAACCAATAAAATTCAAATCAAACCAATATAAAAACAATAACCCACAACAAATATTAGAAGAACAAACATTGTAAACAGTTATTGAAAGTCATTCATAAAAAAGAATAATTACTACAACTTACATGAATATTTGTACTCCGCCCCTAAAACGACCCACTGACACTGACTTACTAAGTTATGGTTATTTTATAATAATTTTGTTGAATAGAATATCACAAACGATATTGTTTCAACTGTAATTCAAAACTTTTGAACTGGCCTGTTCACGTTCCAGGCGCATAAACTTAGTACAATATAAATAGCTTCGCGTCATATTGTCATCTCATTCCGGTACATACAAATGACATGAAAGAGTAGACCTAGGCAAGTGGGTGGAGGCTCGACGCGTTCTCTCTCACTCATTTGTATGTACTGATACTGTGCTCCGTCTCGTTTGCGACTATCGCGACAACCGCCGCGTACTGCGACAGAAAATGTGAAGTAGTACATTTTGAAACGTTGTACCGCTCTTACATTTTAACATCATGTCCAGGACAAATGTACTGCCTCTTGTATGTTCGAAATGAAATTCCGATTCGCAACAATTAACATTTTCCTTAAGCAAAGACTCAGCAACAGAAGGTGACGAGTTTAGTGATTTAGTAGTTGAAACGGGAATATCTGAAAAGAAATTTTCAAATGCCTCGGCGACTTGTGAGTCTGATTTTATTATATTGTCATTAATAGACAGGCTGTAGTCAGTATTTCGGTTACTAGATCTTCCCGTTTCACTATTAATAATATTCCAAGTCGTTTTAATTACATTACTGCTGTTTTTAATCTTTGAACCCAAATAACGTGACTTGGCCATATAACAAACTTTTTAAAATAATTTTGAATAATTTCTAACATACAAATTAAATTCATCAGTGTTAATATAAGTCCTTTCATTGTAAAGTTCATAAAGCCGTGTTCTACTTTTATGAATACCAATGGTAGCCCAATCACTAAACGACGCATTAATATTAACCGAGATAGTCTTGGGAATAAAAGTGGAATCAAATTGTTCACAGTATACTTTAAAAAAATTATCATAAAGATGATTGGGATCAGCATGAATAGACAAAACTGGTAATTTATTAATGAGTTTAACTTTAAAATCCTCCAAGCGACTTGCAGTTTTGGGGTTAACAGTGATATCCTTTTTAGCCACTTTTTTGTTTTGGTTTTGAATAGTAATCCTTTGCCCGCAATGATCAGAATCTAGTAAAGTTATAATTTCTTTGTGGCTTGGTATAATATCTGTATAAATATTATCTAGGCATGTGGCACTAGTAGGGGTTATTCTTGTGGGCTCCAAAAATAGGTTTAGAAGATTGTAGGACTGAAACAGACTTAAAATTTTACTACAAGAACCTGAGTTTTCTAATAAATTAACATTAAAATCACCGCAAACGATAACGGACTTGTTTGAGTTACAAATCCTGTGTAACACTTCATCCATTACCTTTTCAAAGCAGTCATACAATCCTGAAGGGGGTCTATACACACTTAATACAATAGAGTGCTCCAATTCTATACAGGCAATTTCAACCGAACGCTCAACAGAAAGGCTCACAATATCTTTACGTTCTTTAAATTTGAGCTGGTTACTTACTAAAATTAATGAGCCACCATGTATAGCATTTATTCTGCTAAACGAACTACCAACCTGGTGATTATTAAAATTGAACAAGAACTGGTGGCTTTTCAGCCAATGTTCGGTTATACAAAGAATGTCAATACTATTAAAATTCATAAATAATTCTACTTCTAAATCTTTGTTCATAAATCCTTGAATATTTTGATGCACCAGGTTGATACTATTTACTGATTTTAAACTTTTTTTTGAGCTGTTTTTGAAATTCTGTACATTATAGCTAGAGGTTGCCTCTATTGTCTTAATTTCTAATTTAAATTATCAGCAATGTCATTAATAGTGACCAAATTATTGGCAGAATTATTTATAAAGTTGTTGCATTGCTCAAAAGAAGCAAGTTGTTTAGCCAAATTTTTGGCTGTAATAGAAAAAATATAAGATAGCGACACAGCTATTTGTCATTTATAATAGTCAGAAAGACAGTACATAACAATGTTATATCTATCTTTTGTCAAATAGAAATTATTACTAACATAATTGTTAATATCAACTAAATGGAACATGTTATTATTAAATGTCAAGTTATGCAATGTCATATTCAATTCAAATCTTAGGCTATTTTCTTCCTGTGGCAAACTGTTACTATAAGGAAATGTAAATAACACAACTTTTCTTAAACTAAGGTTGCATAATGTTCTATGATACTGGAGCAGTTCTCCTTTGTTTACATTTCCCCTATTACCCATAAAAATTAATAAAGTTGTATCCTGGGTAAAGTTACATTTAATAATTCTTTCATAATATGAAACAACGAACAACCAGGCATACAGTAATTTATTATAGAGTGTCCCGGATATTCATCTGTCAACAAGTGACCTAAGTCCTTACCAATCTCATCACAAAATAATACAATATCATTATTTAAAGTTTGTTTACAATGTTTATACTGTAGTGACATTTAATTATTAGGTAGCTATATCACCCAACCTATAAAAATGAAAACTAAATATTTAAGTAGTAAAACTATGTACGGACAAACATATTTTATATATTAGTAGATAAGTAATTAGTTGTCCGGCAGCTCGGCTATGACGCGCCCTATTGTTCTCGCGGCGTGTCGGTTCGCATACGTCACGCGCCGTGAGGGCGAGCGAGACGGCACCATCGCATGTAGCACTCGCGCGCCCGCGCCGCCAGTCCGCTGACCGCTACGTATGATATCGCACGCTAACTATTTTCTAGCTTCGCCGCGCTTAGGTAGATATACGAAAATAGTAAGCTTTCGCAATTTCTGTTCTTCGCTATCCACTATCGTTCTATCACTCCTTCTTCTTCTATGGAACTCTTGTGTGTTGTGTAACTGACTGTGAACTATACTGTGAAATAAACTATTCATCTTTCCTTGTGTACCTACATTCATTCTATCATTCCGTCAACACTGACCAACGATCCTACATTGGTGACCCCGAGTCTGAACACGAAGATGGCGCAGAGCAACCCAACCCCTGGACAAAATGACGGCGAGAAAACAGCGGAAACTTTTCGTGTGGGTGTGCGAATACCACCATTCTACCCGGAGAAACCGGCATACTCTGGTCCACACAAAGTCGTTCAAAGAGGTGACAAAGTTTTCAAGTTGCTTGTGAATGGCAAGCAGGTGAACGTGTCGATAGACCGTCTAAAACCAGCCTTCACACTGCACGACCCAGATAACACACCCCATTCACAACCTCACACTTACAACGACACTCAACACCACACTCCACGTGCGGATCACCAGGACTTACCTGGAGCCAATCATGATGTCATCAAAACGACGCGGTCGGGACGTCGCGTAAGATTTCCCGACTATTATCGCCCTTGACGGTCTCTGGAGGGGGGTGATGTAGTGACATTTAATTATTAGGTAGCTATATCACCCAACCTATAAAAATGAAAACTAAATATTTAAGTAGTAAAACTATGTACGGACAAACATATTTTATATATTAGTAGATAAGTAATTAGTTGTCCGGCAGCTCGGCTATGACGCGCCCTATTGTTCTCGCGGCGTGTCGGTTCGCATACGTCACGCGCCGTGAGGGCGAGCGAGACGGCACCATCGCATGTAGCACTCGCGCGCCCGCGCCGCCAGTCCGCTGACCGCTACGTATGATATCGCACGCTAACTATTTTCTAGCTTCGCCGCGCTTAGGTAGATATACGAATCTAGTAAGCTTTCGCAATTTCTGTTCTTCGCTATCCACTATCGTTCTATCACTCCTTCTTCTTCTATGGAACTCTTGTGTGTTGTGTAACTGACTGTGAACTATACTGTGAAATAAACTATTCATCTTTCCTTGTGTACCTCCATTCATTCTATCATTCCGTCAACACTGACCAACGATCCTACAATACGAACTTTTAGTAGAAGGAATTATCAAAACGACACAGGGCTGCAGTAAGGTTGTATTGCAAGTTGTCAATGAATGGTCTGGTGTAAGCACGTTGGTTGGTGTTTGACAATGCTCACAGTTGTTTTTTTGTGAGTTTACCAGCTCATTCATTGCCAACACATATTCCCTCATTAGGTCTTCAGAGGTATTATATTTGTTGGTCATTGAACTAAGTTTCTCCTGTAGATGGTCAAGTTCAGATTGCAAGGTCTCTGTGTCAATGTTGTACTTCCTAGTACTTTGCTCCAAATTATAAGAATACCTGTCTAATTGTTTCAGTAAATTCAACCTTTCTCTATTCAATTTAACGTTTTTGATAAAGTACTTTTGTCTTTTTACCATTTTTTGTGTTTTAACAATGTATTTATTAATTTTAATGTATTTTTTTAGTTTATTTTTACTGGTAACTACCCTCACTGAATTATATGATTTTGATTCATCATCAGCTGTCAAATCAATAGTGTATGTTGTGGGATTTAAGGCAGAAACCATTGACGGGGCAATAGGCATCAATTCATCGAACAGACTTTGGTTCAGCGAGGCGGTGATGTTAAGATTGGTCGTCTCAAGTTGTGTTATTTGACTTTGAGCCTCATGTAGCTGCTGTTGTAATATATGTTTTTGACTAAGAGCTTGTTCATACTCTGTGCTACTCTGGCTGAACCCGTCCACAACAAGTTGAAGTCTATCCCGTTCTTCTATGGCATCAGTGTATTGATTATATATCTGAGCCATTTCAATTTTTAACTTCCTATTCTTTTCATGAGCATCAAAGAGCACCCTTTCATTGTCATCTATTTCCTTAATTAGTTGGTCACAGGACTCCTTTGACGCCTTTAAGGCGCTCAAAGCCTCATTGAGTTTGGACTCTCCGAGACGAGCACGGGCGCTGCGAGTCATAATCATGATTAAAACAAGGAAGGAAGCGACAAGAAACTAGAAGAGAAAAAGGTAGTTGTGGCAGCAGTTGAGATGATTAGTTTAAAAGGAAAAATGAAATTTAGGGTCAGTGGGTCGTCTTTAGATGTAATTCTAAGGAGTTCTGTCACCAAACCAAAGTAAGGTTATGTTTACGTTCAAAGGTCATTGGCATCAATAAGTAGCCTTACTAAAATTGAACAAAGTAACTACTGATGAAATTGTAGTACGTAAACAAACTAATAGCAAGTAAAATATAAAGTATTGTACCTAATATCAAGATGACAATGCAAAATTCACTTGTGCCGGTAACTGTCACCGATTTACATTGAAATATTTACACTTAATTTGCACTAGCTATGTGAATCTAACACGAAATACACATTATTATCCTATTTACTTGAGGAGTAATTGGAAATAGGCCTAAAAAACAACGAAATTTAATATTTAAGATTTAAATTACAAGAACAAATTTTTAACAGCTGTTAGCTGTAGTGTTGCCACAGGAGAAAAAAACTGTCATTTTATTGTCACTTCACAATAACACTGTACACTAACTATTAGTGGTAATTTAAGTAAGTTTTTCTCGTCGCCAGTAATGTTTAATGTATATTTTCGGGAGCGCACTCAATGAAATACGAAGTCAACGAACCAACTGTTTATTTGCGGCCTATCCGCAACTTATAATTAAGTAAGTATAACGGTACGCGTACACTAAAACCGATTTTGTCGGCTGATGGCGGACAGAACTACTCGGACGAGTAACTCGAACGTTCAACTGAATACACTGCAGACGATAACGGTCGTTGTCGCTGGAACTTATGAAGTCTGAACTGTGCAACTACAGAGTACAGACGTGTTTTTAAAAATGGAGGATTTCGAAGAAATGTATTTTTTAGAAAATTTATACCGCAATTTTGTTCGTCGAAGTCGACGTCGGCGACGTCGGAGTGAGTGGGTTAATGAAATACTTATACACAGGAAGCAATTGGGCGAATTCCATCACCTTTTTGAGGAGTTAACATTACAACCCATCAAATTCTTTGAATATTTTAGAATGAGTTATGGTACATTTCAATACATATTAAACGCAGTTGAACCACTTATTACAAAGCAGAATACAAACTATCGGGAATGTATATCATCGACGGAAAGACTTGTAATAACTTTGCGGTAAGTTTAGCTTACTTATATAATTTTAGTAGCGGCCGCCCCGGCTTCGCAAATAGATTGCTGGCATCGCTCATACATGATATTAAGTGTTTTTGGGATAAAAAGTAGCCCATACCAGTTCCAAAAATATTACCAACATACGACTCCCACGTATCCCTCATCGATTTCCTCCCCCAGACCCCCCAAATATTATTAATTTTATAGCAAGACACTTTATATACGGTTATCCGTTTAAACGGTTTACACGGTTATTATCTGATATATTTTTTCGTTTCAGGTACCTTGCAACTGGGGAATCTTTTCGATCTTTAGAATTTTCGTTCAGAGTTTCAAATAGCGCCATTGGAATGATTGTGAGAGAAACTTGCAAGGCTATATTTGAAAGTCTAGTATCTCATCATATGCCTGTGCCGAGCGAGGAAATGATTTATCAAAATGCTGAATTATATTGGGCAAAATGGGGTTTTCCTAATTGTATTGGTTCCTTGGACGGTAAGCATATTCGACTGAAATGTCCTTCGAATTCTGGCAGTATGTACTATAATTATAAGCATTTTTTTTCCCATAGTTTTACAAGCAGTTGCAAGCCCAGATTATACATTTTTATTTATTGAAGTAGGAGCTTATGGACAACAAAGTGATGGTGGTACATTGGCCTCTTCAACGTTATTTCGACATTTCGAAAATGGGCAGTTCAATATTTCAAAATGTTTACCAAATACCAATACTGTGTTACCCTTGGTATTAATAGCTGATGAAGCCTACCCACTTAAACGGTATATTATGAGGCCGTATCCGAGGCGTAACCTTGGAGAAGAGGAAAGGCTTTACAACGAACGATTGTCTAACGCACGAGTAGTGATTGAATGCGCTTTTGGTATAATAACACAAAAATGGAGAATTTTAACTAAATACATAGAGACAACTACAGAAAACGCTGAAACTATAGTGAAATGTATCTGTTTACTACACAACATTATTATTGACAAAGAAGGACAACCAGGGCACAGTTATTCTACAGATCAAACAAGTAGTTCGGGTCAAAGAAGCAACTTTGCATCTAGAGGACAAAACATAAGTACGACCGAAGCTTATAATATTCGTGAAGCTTTCACAGTTCTTTTGTAACGAAATTACATAGATATCAATAAATTATACTTAAAGGCTTTTGAATATTTTTGTAAGAACATTATTTATTTTTAAAGTAAACTTAGGTCTTAAAATAGGTATGTTCAATAAAAATACAAAACTTTAAGTGGTTTTATTTAAATTAAAATACAAAACATCTAATGGTAGTAATAAAACTTATTCCAACATAGTGAAATGAAAATTACCTACTGTTGGTTCATATCTAAATCTGCATACGAGAAAAGGCTCTGGGCTCTGGCTCTGGGCTCTGTGACACATTTGATGGTATGTTATAGTTTGTGGCTGGTGGCAAGTGGCCCTGCGCAGATGTGGATGTGTGTGAAAGTGTCATTGAATTCGTGGTCAGTGATAAAGGCTCCTTAAAATTAACAACGTATGTCGGAAGTGACGCATTTGATGACATTTCACAAGAAGCAGGGCGGCTTAATTCTTCAGAAGAATAGCAGCTTACGGGAGAATATTGAGGTTGATTTCTTTCTTCTTCCATAAAGACGTCTAACAACTTCCACTGAACAGAGAGTTTTCTATTGCGTGGCACTTCTTTTAAGTATGGAAGTAAACTTAACAAAAAGTTTCGATCAGGGTCTTCTGCTGACTTATCAGCTGACCTGGACTCATATAATTGAAGTTTTCGTTTTTCGATCTGTAAATACTCTTGTTCGACGTGAGTATTTCGCTGTTTCCTAATACGTCCAGTTGACGAGTTGAAACTATAAGCTTGCGTTACAGGTACACGAGTAGGATTTTTGTGTAATGGAGTATGTTGTTGCGACGTTAAATTTTCAGATTGGCTCGAATTTGAAGTTTCTGGTCGTGAAACAGGCGAATGCTCGACATGCGGTATTGCTCGTGGTTGTAATTCCGATGACACCTCAGAAAACTGAGATGACTCCGAATCATCTTGATGTTCTTGGCTCGCGCTTGCTTCAGGCAAATTCCCACTTAAGAGCATTCACTCGCCTTACGCGCTATTTCGCTCAAAAACGATGATTTTCAAACACGTTTATACGCATTAAAGACTTATGATACAAACATGTAATTTACTAATAACATTAGGAAATGATCTTGTCTAAATAGTTACACAGGATTTTATTTAAATTAAATGCACGCTTGTAAACTATATTCAGATATGTAAACAGAGATTTGCCGATTTTACATACAGAGTAAATTTCGAAGCTTGAGAACGTCTAAAATTCTAACATAGTCAATAAACAAAAAATATAAGCCTATAGCTAAGATCCCCAACAAAATAGTTATAGAAAAAGATTCATTGATTTATTTTATTATCTTAGTAAATTAAAATCAAAACGATGTCAAATTATTAAGAAATTATGGGTACATAAAATGATCATTTGCACTCATTTAACTTCCTTTTATCAATAAAATAATAACTTATTCTAATAGAAGAACATTTCCTTTAAAACTTACTATTTAAAATTTGAATTTAAATAGCTTTATCATTTTTTAATAAATATTTTAAAAATAGTATAAATCCCGGCGCGCGAGCGTCGAAAATTCAGTCGCATGCGAGGCCGAGATTTATACTAATTTACACTCAAGCTTCGAAATTTACTCTGTATGTAAAATCGGCAAATCTCTGTTTACATATCTGAATATAGTTTACAAGCGTGCATTTAATTTAAATAAAATCCTGTGTAACTATTTACACAAGAACATTTCCTAATGTTATTAGTAAATTACATGTTTGTATCATAAGTCTTTAATGCGTATAAACGTGTTTGAAAATCATCGTTTTTGAGCGAAATGGCGCGTAAGGCGAGTGAATGCTCTTAATGGTTTTGGAGCAATTTGTTTCGCAAGGAATAATAACAAATCGTAATATGCCCACGAAGATGATTTGTGATCCGCCGCTGAGCCAGGTCTACCTGGTTGAGTACATCTGTTATACTCTTTGCGAAATTGGTTCCTCAGGTTACTCCATTTCTTCTTAATATCTGCCACCGGTACTTCCATTTCAGAAGCAACTTCATCCCATAGACGTTTCCCAATATCTCGATTATTGTAACTTTTTGAATGTTTGTCCCACAGTGACGGTCTGTTATAAATGCAAGTAATTACTTTTTCAATATTCATTCTTAATCCAAATAACGACTCGATCGCAGAAAGAAGCCGGTAAAACTGACAAAAAATCCAAACACGTTCGGACTCGTCAGTTGATCGTCCGTTTTCGGGCGTCATCGGACGACGTCGGTAGTAGCAGTGTATGCGTTCTCTTTCATTTACTTACGTTTGATTTGATCGGCCGAGTTCGGCCGATGACGCCCGAGCATACTTCGGCCGATGACGGATTCGGTGTACGCAAACCGTTAGACAAATACCACAGTTACAATCTAACGTCAACAGATTTTAAATTATCATAGGGTAATCCTCATCAATACTTTTAAAATAATCGCATATTGGATGCCTATTCAATAATAAAGTATCAATACAAGGTAGTAATGATAACCACCTAGTGCCAATATGTCTCTTAAGCTCATCAAAGTCTCTTTCAACTATTGCAACAATCATTTTCAATTCTTCTCTCCTACAAGCTGACACAGAAAAATGGCTACATATTTTTAATATAACATTTTCAACATCATAAGTTATAAAACCATTGCATGTTTCACACCAACTGTGTGAAACATGCACAATATGTGCATGACAATTACCCTAAACAATATCAGACATCTACCATGTTAGTGTACCTATAATGAGTGATGCACACCAAAATTTGAATTTGTGTTATCTGCACTAAGGCCAGATACTCGATTAAAAGGGATATTATACATATCCATAGATTTTTTTTATAGCAGGAAACATTCCATCAGCACTCTCATTATCATTTTCATAAAAATCTAAAGGTTTGTTTTGTATTCCCTTTTCCACAGTGAACTATTGAACTACTAAAGGGAATAATTTGATGTTTTTTTATTGGATGCATCAGTTTGCAGACAGAAATATATATTTTCATCTTTTAAATCATTAACTACACTTTCAAGAGCATGAGGTCCGAGAACTTCCATAACTAGAGCTTCCATTTTAGTCCTGGCTAATTTGATGTTAGTAGCAGTTTTAGAGTCAGCATATATTATTTTATCTAGTTTAACTAAGCAATCCATGCTATTATATGACAAATTATGTTTAACTGTATGGAATGATAAAGCTAATTCAGCAGCTGTAGCATTATCATTTTCAGATACTGGTCTTGAAGTTGAAGCTGGAGTCAAAAACTTATGTAGGGCTCCTGATGTTCTTTTTAATATTTAAAATAATAATAATAATATGTACATTTATATGAAAAAATAAGTAAAATAATCATAGGGCATCAAAAAATTCGTCCGCATAGCTGTCAACAGGAACAGTGCCCAAAAGGCTAGCAGCATTGCCACGTTGAATGGCCATGCTAATTCTTTGGCCAAGAAATAGGCCTCTTTTTAATTGAGTTTTGGCTTTATGTTGTTTTGCATCTTGATGCTGTTTTATCTGAAAAAAATTAAATAATGTACATGTTGCATGCACCTTAACCAAAACATCACACACACAAAACATCTTTGTCGACATGAATAAGTCCAATTAAATGACTGCCAGTACCACCAAAAGCCCAATTCAATGACACATATTCACACAACCAACCGACCCACCACAAAGATAAAACAAATT
Organism: Mesoligia furuncula; assembly: GCA_916614155.1. NCBI lineage: Eukaryota > Metazoa > Arthropoda > Insecta > Lepidoptera > Noctuidae > Mesoligia > Mesoligia furuncula. Next base: position 11,153,074 of record OU744795.1, read on the forward strand.
AAACATTCCATGAACTAAAATCGTAATAAACAGTTTTACGTACGTGTCCAACTCCAGCTGATGAAATAGAAAAAATTACACCACAAATTATGCATTTGTATCACTTTCTGGGTCTTTCCTCAGCCAAGAAAATTCATTTTACCAAGATTGTGTGTACTTCTGTGACCTTTTTTCCTCGTAACAACTTTTCGCTTTTTAGGTGGGGTGCTTGCGTTATCAACACAGGATTCTTGATCTGCATTATCTTGTTCGTCAATTACGTCATCCATTACGAATTGGTCGAAAAGGTCTGTGTGGTGCCGACTAACAGCCCTTTCACACGGCAGTCCAGTTTTGCAGGATCGGCTTTTTACGGTATCCTGCTAAACTGGACGCTGTGTTCACATGGCAGTTCAGTTTTGCAGGATTCAGTAAAAAGCTGGTCCCGCAAAACTAGACTGCCGTATGCACACGGTTGCATCCTGTTTTTTTTACCATTTCTACGCCGGTTATCAAGTGAAATGGACGTGAATACTTTCCTAATTTTCAATTGGTATTATCGGCGTCGGCAGCGAAATAGAAGATTATGGGTTCATCCTATTTTGACACAACGTTTGAATTTGGGTATTTTTCGGAATCTTATGAGCGCGATTTGAGAAGAGATGAGTCAAAATTTTTCAATTATTTTAGAATGAGTATGACCACATTTGACGACCTTTTAAAAAGGGTGAATGAAAATTTAAAAAAACGTGATACAAATATGAGAAAAAGCATCACACCTGAAGAAAAGTTAGCAATATGTTTAAGGTAAGAATGAAACTCATATTAAAAGTTTAATATTTATTACCAAACATAATAAGTTATGTATGTATGATATTTTCACAAGATAATCGTTAATATTAATTAAATATTAGTGAAATCCGGAAAATCAGAGCTCTGCGATTCAACTGATTGTGCAGATGGCGATGACTGAACACTGTAATGCGGTGTGAAATAACCTGCTGATTGAGAGTAGTTATTAGAAGTAGATTGTTGTTGAGAGGACCATTGGTTAATGTTGGGGCTTTTTATATTTTGCAACAAACTTATAACACCTGCTTGAAATTGTAATATTTGATCATCGTTGAGTGAAGCTAGTGTAGGAAGTAAACTTTAAAAAAATGACAAGTTACGATCTTCATTCTGCGTATTCGGCTGACTTTTCATCTGGTGATCAATAAAACTCGCCATTTTTTGATCCATTACAGAAAGCCTCTGCCTTGGTAGTATACTTCTCTTAAGTCGTTTACCACCACCTGCGGGATTTTCTTGTCCTGGACTTCCATGTTCGATAGTAGGTTCATTTTCACTTCCTTCATTTTCCGTATCACCCTTTTCAATATTTGTAGCTTTGTTACCGCCACTGTCTTGTGTTTTAGCCGGATCTATATTTTTTTTTTGAATAACAACTGGTCGTGATAACAGTATTTTTTGGTATTAACTGCAGCAGATCCAGATTTATTTATTTTCTTTTTCGCATTTAAACTCCTCTTCCAGCTGTCTCTTATTTGATTCCACTTTTTAACGACCATAAATTATGAATAAGGGCGGAGAAAGAACCATCAACAGGCTCCAGTATTAGGTATTCTGCTATTTGTTAAACATGTGTTAAACGTCTGTTTAACTTTTTGTAATAACACTAGGTACTTATGTTTTCAATTTGCAGGTACTTTTTTTTTTTTTTTTGCGGATTGGAAATCATCAAATGACTCCTCCCGCTCTGGGTGGAGCGGAAGGGAGTGTCAGACTCTTACTGACTAAAACCCACCCGTGTTCCTTCCTTAGCCCTTTATGTTCCGGGCCAGCGGTAACCCTTTCGGACAATCCCGCAGACCCGGCAGACTTCGGCCCTAAGGGGCCCCTCCTCGATGCTGACATCTCTTTGAGGCGCGCGTGGAACACGTACGCGCCGTCCGGCACGGGCCTGGTCCTGATCGGACGGTGAGCTACCCATTACTCTCCGCCCGCAGGCCCGCGCCTACGGTGGCCGGGAGTCGTCACGCGGCTCCCGACGTCCGGAGCGTCTCCCGCGGCGGCTGGGACGGGAGGCTCTCTCCCTGAGCCGTCCCGCCACCTCCTTCGCTAGCATGACTGCTTCGCAGAAGGAGGTGACTGCCTCCCACTCCCTCTCGCCCCGGACCATGGCTTGCACCAGAGCCGGACGCGAGAGGTCGCCGTCGCTGCCGATCGCCTCTACGAGGACACGGCGGTGCTCCGCCCAAGCGGGGCAGACCTCCACCGTGTGCTCCACCGTGTCCTCTGGGCGATCCTGGCAATGGTGACACCCGGGCGTTTCCTCCCGCCTGATAATGTGCAGGAACCTCCCGAAACTTCCGTGTCCGGTGAGGACCTGCGTCAGGCGGTAGGTGAGGGCGCCGTGGCTCCTCTCTAGCCACTCCTCAAAGAGGGGTCTTATCGCCGCTATCGCGGCGTGCCCTGCGCTGGGTTGCGACAGTCGCTCTTTCCATGCCGCCATGAGATCGCGCCGGAGATCCGTCCGCTCCGCAGCGATTTGCCGCGGAAGCGGATCCTCCCCCCGGCGTAGTGCCTCCGCGCGCCACTCATACAGGCGCGCGAGTACTATCGCCTCCAGATCCCATGGCGGCAGTCCGGCAAGGAGGCTTGCCGCCTCGCCAGAGATCGTGTGGTAGCCCCGGATAGCCCTTATGGCTACCACCTTCTGGGGCGCGTTCAGGTAGTGGGCGGCTCGCCGCCGCAGTGAACGCGCCCACACCGGGGCCCCGTATAGGGCCATGGACCGCACGACCCCCGCGTAAAGCCTCCGGCAGGAGGCGTTTGGCCCCCTCAGGTTGGGCAAGAGCCGCTTGAAGGCGGCCCCGGCCCGTTCCAGTTTGGGGGCCAAACGTCGGAAATGCTCCACGAAGTTCCACCGGCTGTCGAGGACGAGACCCAGGTATTTCATCGTCATCCCGACGCCGATGTGAACCCCTCCTACCGTTAGTTGGGATCCCGATGGCGGCGCGTTCCGGGGCCCATGAAACGACATGGCCTCGGACTTGTGCAATGCCACCTCGAGACCCAACTGCCGGATCCTCTCCACGACTATCGCAACCCCGCGTGTCATCGCGTCGGCCGCCGCCTGATGCGACCTCCCCTGCGCCAGGACCAGCGTGTCGTCAGCGTAGCAAACCACGCTGACGCCATCAGGGAGGTCGGCGCGCAGCACCCAGTCGTACCCGATGTTCCACAGAGGCGGCCCCAGGACCGATCCCTGTGGGACACCGCACGACATCTCTCGCCGGTTCCACTCCCCATCGCGACCGGGGTAGCTGACGGCTCTTTCCGTCAGATACGCCTCGACTATTCGACGGAGGTAGGGCGGCACCCGGTGATACCGGAGTGCCTCCACAATGGTGCTCCAGGGCAGGGTGTTAAACGCGTTGGCGATGTCGAGTGACACCGCCACGACGACTCCACCCTGGGACACCGCGTCCCCCGTCGTGAGGGCTCTCACGCGCATGATGGCGTCCACCGTCGAGCGCCCCTTGCGGAAACCGAACTGGCTGTCTGCAAGATCCGGCCCCGTCCTCACCAGGTGCCCGACGAGGCGGAATTTGCAGGTACTTGGCATCTGGGTGTTCATACATGGATTTACATTACACATATCGAGTGGGAGTCTCAACAATCAACTCAATAATAATAGAAGTAACAAATGTTGTATGGAATAAGTTGCATCAGGAGTTTATGAAATTGCCCGACACAAAATATGAGTGGGAACAAATTGCTGACGCATTTTATAATAAAGCTAATTTTCCTCACTGCATTGGTGCAGTTGATGGGAAGCACATAACAATGAAGAAACCAAGTCACAGCGGTTCTATGTACATGAATTACAAGAATTTTTTTTCCATTGTTTTGCTAGCGGTAGTGGATTCGAATTATAGATTCACCTATATCAGCGTAGGCTCTTATGGCAAAGAATGTGACTCCTCTATATTCAAAGAATGTACTTTTTGGAAAAGATTAAATGATGTCAGTTTAGATTAACCAGAAGTTCGTCCTCTCTCTACAGGTTTGGAATCACGTGATCCATTTGTGATAGTGGGTGATGAAGCATTTGGTTTGCATTATAATCTGTTGAGACCCTATGGAGGAACTCATTTAGATAAAAATAAAAGGATATTTAACATCGATTAACAAGAGCCAGACGTTATGTGGAGTGCGCGTTTGGAATATTGGCAAATAAATGGCGAATATTTCATCGTCCACTGGACGTAAGCACCAGTACAGCTATCTCGATAGTTAAAACTTGCGCTGTGCTTCATAACTATATCATGCACAATGAAAGTTCATATGCGAACATTGACAGCAACAGTTCAACGATATCTTTGGAAAACGTACGTAATGAGCCAAATACACGAGGTGGACGCTGTGCTAACACAATACGAACAGAGTTCACAAATTATTTTGTTTCTGAAGTGGGAGCTGTACCTTGGCAAGAAGAAGCAATACAAGGATAAACGAAATAAATATAAAAACTTACCATAGCCTTGTCTTTCTTTTTCCTCAAGTTCTTGAAAGTCTTCTCTCAAAACAATGCAAACTTCGCGCCATGCTGCAGTTCGCAAGTTGTTATCTTTATAATTTTCCAGCGTTTTCTCCCATAATATAGGCCTAATTTCAATTAGTGTAATAAGAAGTTCGGTATCAATATTTGTTTGCGACATTTTTCGACGAAACACAACCTTCTCGGCGCCGCGCAAAAGAGCAATGCGCGAGAGCTACACACGCGCGGGTGGCGCGGCGGGCGCGGGGCGGGGGCTGCCACCACTCCACTATCCCGCAAAAAACAGTGTCCAGCAAAAAACCGCACGCAGGAAGCTGTGTGAACACTGCTATTGAAATATATTATTATGTGTGATTAAACGGGATCCCGCTTTTTACTGAACTTCGGATCCAGTTTCTGGTGACAAAACCGAACGGCACAATTCGACCGGATCGGTTTTTTGCAGGATCCCGCATGCGGGATGCTCGTGTGAACGCTAGCATATAAACACATTCGCCATCAAACGGGATCCTGTTAAAACTGGACTGCCGTGTGAAAGGGCTGTAAGGGTCGTACCGGAGAATGGGCAGCAGCGTTCTCTATGTATTCCACCATCATACCATACTGCGATCGCCAACCCGCCTGCCAAGCGTGGTGATTATGGCAAACCCTCCCAAAATTGGGGGAGGCCTATGTCCAACAGTGGACGTCTATCGGCTGAAACGATTACGAATTGGATAAAAGTATTCCAAACAAACAAAAAACAAAGTCACAACACAGTGGAAACAAAATCAATGTAACGGGTAACCTCAAAGCCTACTCAAAACAACTTGTGACATGACATTGACACGTTTAACTTAATGACATTAGTGGCTGCGTTCAGGAACGTTCGAATATGGTTTGGGGAATCGGCGATACCAACATATTAACAGTAAATAGTAAACTTTTTTATTCTGATTGTGAGTTTTTGCATATTATTACAGACTGGCACTAGTTAAGGAAACATCGTGTAAAAAAGAGTATTTTAGCGTACTCTATTAGTGTTATAGATTATAGAGTATGCCTACATGATATAGAGGACAATACTCTATTTTAGAGTACGGTTGGCAACCCTAGTATTAGTGCCGAAAAAAGCCGACAGTAAACGATTCTTTACGTTTTTTTTTTGTGAGCAGGGTCAACAACACACAAAATGAATCAAGATATTCACAATAATTTAAAAAATCAAATACTTACCTTACTAATTGCCTAAACACTCATACGACGTTGCGTTTTTAATACACTTTCAAAATGTCCACCACCTTGTTCAATACATTTTAATGCCCGTTTACTTAATTGATATTTTAATTTAGAAAGCACTTCAGTGTCATTTTTCACTATTTCAAAAGCGTTCACTATCCTATTTTTAGGTCCTCGGCACTTGTTGTCTCACTAAAATAAACTAACGATTTAATACGCCCCCATAAAAAAAAGTCACGAGGCGTCAAATCAGCTGATCTGGGAGGCCACTGGACAGGGCCGCCGCGACCGACGGATCAGCGCTCTCCAAACTCATCATCAAGGTGCTGTCGAACACTCATAGTGAAATGAGCAGGGGCAGCATCGTGTTGGTAGAATACTTCTTGTAAATTATGAAGAGGTATGTCTTCTAGCAGCGTAGGTAGAGTTTCTCGTAAAAACAGTAAATATGAGTCTCCTGTTAACCATTGTAAGAACACAGGCCTCAGTATGTCTGTACCAATGACACCGGCCAAGACGTTAACTGAGAAACCGTATTGGAAGGAAACCAATCTGCATGCGTGAGGATTTTCGTGCATCCATAAATGTGTGTTGTGTTGATTGTACATCCCCACACGTGTGAATGTAGGGTAAACTTGCCTAATTCGTACCCCTTAAGAGAAAACCATCATATTTAGAAAATTAGGAAATTCGTTTTAATTAAAAGTATTTTTTGTTTGCTAAATGCTTTATTGCTTCTGTAATCGAAAACATAAACTTTATAAACTTCTCAAAAATAAACAATAAAAAAAAAACTAAAAAGGTACTATTTAAGACCATTCATCCCAAATTGTACTGCTATATCCTTAATTCGTACTTTGAGATCTGTTCATTGGTATACAGTATTGAGAATCAGCATCATAATCAACAATGTGTTATTAAAACAAGTAGTAATTCTTCACAAATTCGACGGCTGGTCTTCGCCAATTCTCGGCAATCATCGCAGTTAGAAGGATGACTCACGCTAGACCGTGTCGGGTCCGAGCCGAGTGTCGGCCGTAGCACGGTCACCGAGCCGGTTCCGTGTCTGAAATTACTAAGACGGGCCTCGACCGGGCAATCATCGTTGCGCTGTGATACAGTATACTCGTCCGAGAAAAATCAGTGTTGTAACTAAACTACAATCATGTTCAATTTTAACGATCTGGAATTAGCGGCTATTGCGATCGCTCTGGATGACGAAGAATCTGAAGAATCTTCAACTACAAGGAAATGGCGTGTGCATCCACTTTGGAGAGAGCGACAAGAGAAAGGAGAATATGTGAATATCTTTGTAAAGATCTACGTAGTTATGAAGACAAATATTGGGACTACTTTAAAATGACTAAGGAATCTTTTGACATCTTACACATGAAAATTAAAGATGATTTGACCAAAGGCAATACAAAGTTTCAGATTCCTATTTCATCCAAACATCGATTAGCTCTTACTCTCAGGTATGTATCTTTATAAACTTTTTATAAGTCTATATAATATCTATATATATATATAAGTAATTTTATACAAGCTTTCCCTAGTTTAGGGTCAGAAGCCTGTGTGTGATTATCCAAGGTATCATTATCATTAAAAAAAAAAAATATTAAAAAAAAAACAAAAAACCCGACGGCGTACCGAAACAACTGAAAAGAAAAAAACAAGTTTATTTAAAATGTAGACCTATTCAACTTTACAAAATAATGGTCCCCGACTGTTAAAGTTGCTATTAACAGAAGTTGACTGCTATATTTGTTTACTTTGGGTACGCAGTCGGGTTTTTTGTTTTTTTTTTTAATAATTGATTTTTATTTTGGTCTTTTTAGTTAGGTTGTGGTTTAATTATTTTTTATTTTATTTTCCTGTAGGAATTTCGGTATAAAATGTATCCTATTATAATCCCGCGATCAAGACGAATCTAACGATACCTCATACATCAAAATCCATCAAGCCGTTTAGGCTACAGGAGGCCACAAAGAAACAGGCATACATACATACACTCGAAATACATTACCCATTAAAAAGGAGAGACGGTTGGGTTTCTGGCAGTAGCACAGTCGGTCAGAGGCAGAGAAATCATTTACATTAATATTATTACAAAGAAAAATTCATTAATTTAATTTACACATATACACACATCAAAAGTGTCTAGGGATCAACATATATTTTTGCAATAACTTTTCTCCTGATTGATATTAATTAAAATTTTCTTTAAGGATTCATCAAATAAAGTGTTTTCGTTTGTCACAGTAACGATAAACCAAGTCACCTTTGCATTAATAAAGAAATTTGCCATTTTCCTAATAAAGGGATTTTTGACATTTGAACCACTAACACAAAAGTTCGAAAAAAAGACTGAAATAACAGTTTTCTTTAAAATTTTATTGGGTAACTTAAACAATTAATAATCCGTGTTTCTACCGCGAACACTAACAACACAAGAACATCGGTTTGGCATACTCAAAATGAGTTCATCCAAATCACGCTGTGGAATGGCTGCCCATGTTCGTTGCAACAACAAAAAAAGGTCTTCTTGCGACTGGATACCCTCCATATTCGGCAGAGCTCTTCTCTGTAGCATATCCCATGCATGCTCAATCGGGTTCAAGTCTGGCGACTGAGCAGGCCAGGGCAGGACATTGATGTTAGCTGCGGCGAGAGTCTGTCTTACAACTCTTGCGGTGTGCGGTCGTGCATTATCATGCATTAACTGAAATAAGGGACCGATTTGCACTTGTAGAGGAACGATGACGTCTGATACAATCGTCTCAGCATAAATTTGAGCGTTGAGGTTGCCTCTGATCCAAATCAACTCAGTTCTTCCGCCGATCCAAATACCCGCCCATACCATGATGGTTCCACCACTATAAGGATGGACTTCCTGGCAGGATTTTAATCGCTGTTGGCGTCCAGGGGTTCTCCAGTGTCGTATACGTCTTGTATCCGGTCTCATACCAAAACGAGACTCATCAGAAAAGCACACGAAACGCCATTGTTCTTCTGCCCAATTTCTGTGTTCAAGAGCCCATTGATATCGAATCCTACGATTGTGCATTGCTATAGGTGGTACCCGTAGCGGTCTTCGGGAATGAAGGTTCACTTCATGCAAGCGGTTTCTGACTGTTTGGTCGCTAATTAAGTTCCCTGAAGAGTGATGAAGCCTCACGGCTAACATCATGGCGGTTATTGTTGGAGCTCTTCGAGTTAAGATTTGAATGTATCGGTCTTGTCTCCGTGTGGTGCAGCGATACCGTCCTCCATGGCGCTCAGCCACGGTACCAGCGCTTCGGTAACGTGTCCAAAGTCGACTGATAACACTCTGACTTGTATTCAGAGCTAAAGCCACAGTACGTTGCCGGGAACCAGCTTCTATCATTCCCACGGCTCTGAGCATTTCTTCCCTGCTTAAATGACGTCGCCGCTCCATAATAACGTTGGTTTTAATCAGTAGTAGGGAAACAGTAGCACTAATAATGTCTTCAATGCGTTGTATGTTTTTATAGGGAAAATATTGACAGCTGATTTTCATCTTTTACTCGAATTTGATTCACAGTTCCTGATTCAAATTATGAAATGCACCAAAAAGGATCCATATAAATTTATAAAATCATAAATTTATTACAAAGCCACATCTCAATCTCAAGAAATCCGCATAAAAATGCTTGATCCCTAGACACTTTTGATGTGTGTATTTGTTGAACTATTACAATCACAATAATTTTAATCAGATATAAAATGAGATAAATAAGTTCCAGCAGAATTTTCTGTTGATATTGATGGCAGATTTTCGTCTAATGGAGCAGGAGCTTGGACTGTAGGAGATATCGATGGCTGCTCTGTACCAGTTGAGTCTTGTGATTGACGAGATGAATCCAAAACGGTCGATGCCGATGGTGGAATTTCTGTGTATTGTAACATAATTGGTGTTGAGGCCGATGACGAAGGTGTTGATTCATTAATCACAATCGGTGATGAGGCCGATGACGACGGTGTCGATTCATTACACATCTGTTCGAATTCCAGTTCCTGTACAACTGCAGCCGATGACGACGGTGTCGATTCATTATACATCTGTTCGAATTCCAGTTCCTATACAACTGCAAACAGTCGTCCCTTTGCGACATGTTGGTAATATGGGGAAAATGTTTTCACTGTACTCGACAGACCATTGAAAAAATCATCTATAGGGTGTGATTTATTATATTCATTTTGCTTCTTTGTGTTATTTTCAAGAATGTACTTCTTCAAGGTATCGGATGAGGATTGTTTGTGTGGAACTGTACGACGTTTACTGACTTTAGCACTGCTACGGTTACTACTTTGACCACTCTGTTGTGTTGTAAATTGATCAATCCTTTGTACTTCTGTGGCCCTGTCTCCTATAACCCCTCGTTCGCTGTCTGTGTCTCCTTCGTTTCTTTTCTCTTGCATGGATTGATTATTTATTTATTTATTAAGGCACATCAACAACACAAACACACACATTTACAAATAACAGAGAACAGAGACATGGACTAGTGTTTACGTCAATTACAGACGTGCACAGCATTCACAACAAAAGAGAATTAAAAACACAGCATTCACGTTACAAAAGCAAAAAGAAAATTTAAATATAACAAAAGAAAACAAAAACAACAAAGAACAAAAACTCTAGCTAAAATCTCGGTAGTAAAGAGAATACCCTCATCGATTTAAACATTGACTAATTATATTATTTTATTTTATTTTACAGTAATATTATTTGTTTAATTGTCTGCAGTCTTCCCCTCATTAATAACCTTAGATAGAGATTATTGTATGTCACTGTCTCCTGTGACTCTTGCTCTTGTTGTATCTCCGATTCATTTGTGTCTGCGTCGTCGTCATCGATGTTGGATCTCGTTTTACGATCTTGAATGTAGGGTAGCAAAAATTGTAGAATCTCCTCATACTTATATTTCTTTATAACGGTAGAACTTTACCCACTTTTTGTTTTTCTATTGTTTAGTGACCTTTTGAATTGATCTCTAATATTTGACCATCTTTTTTTGCAATTCACATCTGTAACAAATAATAATAATGCAATATTTTTGTGTTTCAGGTTTTTGACAACCGGGGATTCGTTTAAAACGATTTCATTGAATTATCGGGTTGGTCACTCAACTGTAGTTCAAATCATAAAGGAAACATGTCGAGCTATAGTCAACAGATTAATAAATGAAGTAATGCCACAGCCAAATGATGAGACATGGAAAAGTATTGCTCATGAATTCCAAAGGCTATGGCAATTTCCAAACTGTACAGGGGCGTTGGATGGAAAACACGTTACTATTGTAGCACCAGCTAACAGTAGATCTGTTTACTTCAATTACAAGAAAACGTATTCCATTGTATTGTTGGCATTGGTGGATGCTCATTACAATTTTATTTTCATCGATGTTGGGTCCTACGGCCGCAATAGCGACGGTGGTATATTTGCAAATAGTTCTTTGGGACAACGATTGAATAACAATTCACTAAATATACCCATCGGAAAACATTTGCCCAATACCACCATAACTTCACCGTATGTCATAGTTGGCGATGAAGCCTTTCCTTTAAAAACTTATTTAATGCGACCATATCCACGTGATCAGGCCGCTACAAATAGTGCTAATGCATATTTCAATCAGAGATTGACGCTGGCTAGACGACTAGTTGAAAATGCCTTTGGCATATTGACACAAAAATTCAGAATTTATTCTAGAAGAATCAAATCTAAACCAGAAAATGTGGATTACATTATTTTAAGTACTTGTGTACTCCATATTTTTTTACGACAAAGAAACGACATTGGATATTTAAGGCAAGATTCAACAGCTACAACAGACAATTCGTCAAGACCATTGCTCGCTCATGTTGGGAGGAAAGTATTCGGTGGCCCTCCACGCATCAAGCTCTCTGTCATCCTTTTACGTTTTAATATAAGAATGGGAGGCACAAATTCTTCAGCTGCGTTCATGCAACAAATGCATGTTGTGTTAACACCACTTTCACCGCTAGTGACAGCTCCAACCTGGTGTATCCCTTTTTGAGCCAAAATTATTGAATCTGTGTTTCAGTCCGTATTTTTCTGAACTAATAAGGTAAGCGCCGTAAATCGGTAATGGTCATGCCGAAAAATCTAGACTCCAACAAAGGAACATGGCTGACTAGTTCTGCTTCCATTTCCTCCGTTAAATCACTCGGACGTCCAATTCTTTTACGAGTATTCAAGCCTTTTAAATGTCGTCTAAATGTATTTTAAATACACGACAAACTTCGTTGAATTTTAAGTCCCCATTGTTACATTTTCTAATCGCTTCTTCCATATCTTCTTTACTCCAAAAATAATATTTTCTTTTTATCATGTTGTTCTAAAATAGAAAATAATTATGTTTTAACCTTTTTGGTTATTTTTCCAATAAAAAATCATATAAAGCACTTGTCATAAACAGTTTAAGAATTGGTAAATTATTACAAATGCAAATGCGCGAGTGCAAATGCAAATTAACTGAGACTGAATTAACCCTCATAGTCCTCATATTCACAATATTTAATTTCTTTTTAATGTTGAAAAATTAGGACATACCTTCTCATCTATGTCGATCACTGCTCAGTTTGCACATTACTCTTCAATCCACTTAATCTTTTCCAAACCAATTGTGATATTTTTTTTATTTTCTAAATATGGTAAAATAACGCGTTGCAACTCTTTGTTGTCTATGTAGCCCTCACTCCAGTAGATTCCTCGATTTCTTTTTAACCACCTCACTAGCTTTTTTCATCTTGTGTTAGGTAGGTAATGGAATGAGTATGGTGTTTTTACCAAGATCGTCTGTGTATGATCCTGACTCGCAATGGACAATTCTTTGTCAATAAAATTATTTATACGAGGCATGCATGCCTATTAAGTTTTGTCGTTTGAAGAAAAAAACACAACTAGAACCTTATAGTACTTTTTATTGTTTTTCAAAGTATTCACCACGTAGCTTAATACACTTTTCCATTCGCTCAAACCAGTTCTTATAACATTTATTCCCCTCTAAAGTGGGGGTGTTCAAAATGGCTGACTTGAAAGCGTCGACTGCTTCTTCACCGGACTGGAACCTTTGACCACGAATACTTTTCTTAATTTTAGGAAATGTAAAGAAATCATTAGGGCTTAGGTCAGGACTGTATGGAGGATGGTCAAGAATTTCTACTTTTTCCTGCTTTAAATAGTCAATCGTTTGACGAGCGCAGTGTGAGCTTGCGTTGTTGTGGTGCAGGATGATGCGTCGCTTTGAGTTAGATTTTCGAAGTTCGGCGATGACTTGTGGTAAACAAACTGTGGTATACCACTCTGCGTTAACCGTTCTACGATCTTCAAGTGCAATAGTCGCAACGTGGCCGGTTTTTCCAACGAATGAGGCCACCATCTTCTTTGAAGTGCTTCGAGAACGAACAACTTTAGTCGGCTTTGGCTCGTCTTGAAAACCCAGATTGTAGGTTGTTGCTTGGAATCAAGAATGTCACCACTGATGATGTCGTAGACGTGATTTGACTCTCCTCTGTTGAACCTTTGCAGAATTTTCTTACACCATCTGACCCGGGACGCCTTGTGATCGTCGGAAAGCAGATGCGGTATCCAACGGCAAACTAGCTTTCTCACACCACGCGCTTCATGCAAGATCTTCTGAATGATTGTCCCTGAGATGCCTAATAGAGCCTCTATCTTTCGATACGTCACGTGACGATCTTCGAGAATTAGTTGTCTCACAGCAATGATGTTATCTTCAGTGAAGGCGGATTTTGTGCGTCCTTCGCGAGATTTGTCACTAACACTAGTATGTCCACGCTGGAATTCTATATACCAGCGATCGACAGTCCGCAGACATGGGGCTTCATCACTGAACACAGATGTTAGCTCTTCAAAACACTGAAGCCGTGTCAGGCCTCTTCTAAACTTGTAGAAAATTATTGCACGAACATTTTCCTTAGAAAGATTCATTTTCGTACGTAACCTGACAGTTTCCAATCGACGCTGTGACTAAACAATAGCATTGATCCTAATACTTTCAACTGTTTTGAGATTCAAAATTTAAACACATTCGAATATAGAACAGTTCCAAATAAAAAATTACCGGGAAATATGGAAACGACAGAACTTAAAATGCGTGCCTCGTAGAATCTTTAAATCTTTGGAGTTTCAGTATAAGGGTATCCGCTTTCATGATATCTTCTAAACAATGTTACTTAATGGTTTGTATTCAACAATGCAATCGTTCATAATGAGACAGTATGCTGAAGTTTGATCTGGTATCTCTGAATCACTCTCAACTTCTACGCTACCGGACCTGTATTTTTAGATTATCCGTTTATCAATAACAAACAGCGGTGCTAAATCTCTTCAAACTGTTTTTCGCATAATATGGGCTCCGGGCGACGTGCGTAATACGACTGTTGTGATCTGGTGTATTCCTCGTATAATAAAGCGATTCTGTTAGCAAAACTCACATTTAAGTTTTCATACGGAAAATAAGTTCAATTGAGATACACTCTAAAGCCGCCTCCACATGCTTGGTGTTTGCCGCAAACACCAAGCGCAACAAACAAAGTCGCAAACATCGACTACAGTCACCCAACATTTGTGTTGGTTGGGTCAAGCATCCTCAAGCTTCCGCCTGATGCAGGTCCTCACCGGACACGGAAGTTTCGGGAGGTTCCTGCACATTATCAGGCGGGAGGAAACGCCCGGCAATGGTGACAACCATTGCCAGGATCGCCCAGAGGGACACGGTGGAGCACACGGTGGAGGTCTGCCCTGCTTGGGCGGAGCACCGCCGTGTCCTCGTAGAGGCGATCGGCAGCGGCGGCGACCTCTCGTGTCCGGCCCTGGTGCAAGCCATGGTCCGGGGCGAGAGGCAGTGGGAGGCAGTCACCTCCTTCTGCGAAGCAGTCATGCTAGTCACTTAATCACAATAAATTACTTTTCTAAAACCTGTTAAATAGGTTTTCACAATAAATTAGATCAAATATTGTATTATACACACATCAAAAGTGTCTAGGGATCAACATATATTTTTGCAATAACTTTTCTCCTGATTGATATTAATTAAAATTTTCTTTAAGGATTCATCAAATAAAGTGTTTTCGTTTGTCACAGTAACGATAAACCAAGTCACCTTTGCATTAATAAAGAAATTTGCCATTTTCCTAATAAAGGGATTTTTGACATTTGAACCACTAACACAAAAGTTCGAAAAAAAGACTGAAATAACAGTTTTCTTTAAAATTTTATTGGGTAACTTAAACAATTAATAATCCGTGTTTCTACCGCGAACACTAACAACACAAGAACATCGGTTTGGCATACTCAAAATGAGTTCATCCAAATCACGCTGTGGAATGGCTGCCCATGTTCGTTGCAACAACAAAAAAAGGTCTTCTTGCGACTGGATACCCTCCATATTCGGCAGAGCTCTTCTCTGTAGCATATCCCATGCATGCTCAATCGGGTTCAAGTCTGGCGACTGAGCAGGCCAGGGCAGGACATTGATGTTAGCTGCGGCGAGAGTCTGTCTTACAACTCTTGCGGTGTGCGGTCGTGCATTATCATGCATTAACTGAAATAAGGGACCGATTTGCACTTGTAGAGGAACGATGACGTCTGATACAATCGTCTCAGCATAAATTTGAGCGTTGAGGTTGCCTCTGATCCAAATCAACTCAGTTCTTCCGCCGATCCAAATACCCGCCCATACCATGATGGTTCCACCACTATAAGGATGGACTTCCTGGCAGGATTTTAATCGCTGTTGGCGTCCAGGGGTTCTCCAGTGTCGTATACGTCTTGTATCCGGTCTCATACCAAAACGAGACTCATCAGAAAAGCACACGAAACGCCATTGTTCTTCTGCCCAATTTCTGTGTTCAAGAGCCCATTGATATCGAATCCTACGATTGTGCATTGCTATAGGTGGTACCCGTAGCGGTCTTCGGGAATGAAGGTTCACTTCATGCAAGCGGTTTCTGATTGTTTGGTCGCTAATTAAGTTCCCTGAAGAGTGATGAAGCCTCACGGCTAACATCATGGCGGTTATTGTTGGAGCTCTTCGAGTTAAGATTTGAATGTATCGGTCTTGTCTCCGTGTGGTGCAGCGATACCGTCCTCCATGGCGCTCAGCCACGGTACCAGTGCTTCGGTAACGTGTCCAAAGTCGACTGATAACACTCTGACTTGTATTCAGAGC
The DNA here is from genome assembly GCA_916614155.1 of Mesoligia furuncula. Classification (NCBI taxonomy): domain Eukaryota; kingdom Metazoa; phylum Arthropoda; class Insecta; order Lepidoptera; family Noctuidae; genus Mesoligia; species Mesoligia furuncula. Next base: position 11,169,082 of record OU744795.1, read on the forward strand.
TAAAGCCACAGTACGTTGCCGGGAACCAGCTTCTATCATTCCCACGGCTCTGAGCATTTCTTCCCTGCTTAAATGACGTCGCCGCTCCATAATAACGTTGGTTTTAATCAGTAGTAGGGAAACAGTAGCACTAATAATGTCTTCAATGCGTTGTATGTTTTTATAGGGAAAATATTGACAGCTGATTTTCATCTTTTACTCGAATTTGATTCACAGTTCCTGATTCAAATTATGAAATGCACCAAAAAGGATCCATATAAATTTATAAAATCATAAATTTATTACAAAGCCACATCTCAATCTCAAGAAATCCGCATAAAAATGCTTGATCCCTAGACACTTTTGATGTGTGTAGTTGCAATGTTTACATATTCAACTGTCATCCAGTCGAACGTCAGTTTCTGACAGTTAGAGGCGACATCTGGTGGTCGCCGATTAACAGTTGTAGTCTAATCGATATTTTAATATATTGATTTCTAACCATCGAAATAATATCGTATGGAGCAATCCTTCATTATTTTCAGCTTTCAGTAAAAATTTATAATAAACTAAATAACCGTAAACGGAAATGAAAGTAATTTTTTCATTAAGGTCTTATTTCTAGAAACTTCTTTGTCTAGGAATCCGATTTTAATCTGTGCATTGGAGATAGTTTCGAAAGTCTCCACTATTTATTTAAAATATCACCTCAACTAGTATCGAAGATTATTCCAAAAGTATGTCAAGCTTTGAATGAAGCCCTAAAGGATGAAATTAAGGTAAGTAAAAAAACAATTGATTTTATTAAAATTATTTATTCATTAACAAAGTATTTATTATAATGAACACTAAAAACTAGAAACAAGTATTTAAGTATCAGTCTTTGATCAGTCTTTTTCTTCAAAATCAAACAAAAATCAAAATCAATTAGTCTTGAAAAATCAAGCACTATTTAACGCAGCGTAAATCAAACATGGTATTCTTGAGTAGCCGGTCGAATACATTCATTTGAAGTTATGATAATCTGTGAAGCAGTAGAGGTTGGGGTTTGTTCGGGAATATGGATTACTGGAGGTGACAAGTGGTGATACATTGATGGATCGGAGTAACTGCTGTGTGAACTATGTGCTCTCTGGTAGTGTGATGTAGATGGTTCCGAATGCGCTGCTTTGTGGCAAGTAGTAGTGCATTGAGGAGTAACTGCTGTGTGAAGTACGTTCTCTCTGGTATGTGGGCGAAGGAATTGGTGGTGCATCAGAAAATGGTGAAAATGATGCTGAATGAAGTACGTTGTTCATGCCGCAGAAACATATTGTATATTTCACAAACAAATTTCATTCTTTCATTCTCGGGAAATTCTCAACTTTTTGGCCGTAACTTTGCCATGTAAGTCACACTCATCATCTTCTTGAATTTATCGTGTCTTTACAGTTTCTTTTAGAGTAGCCAGAGCTTCCTTAACTGTTTCTCCAGCAGCCACAACTTCTATAGGGTTATTATGACTACGAACTGTTGATGGTTTCATAGACAGACTCTTTTTCGGTTGCTCTCGTAGATTGACTATCTTCTACAGTTGCTGTCGTAGACTGAACATCTTCTGTAGTGGCGTCAAAGCTCTCCTCCTCTTCGTTGATCACCGACGATGATTCATCCTGAAAAATATGGAAAATGAAATAGATAAAATATTTAACTAATGTATTCTTTTATTTTTACAGATGCCAACGACAGCAGAAGAGTGGCTTGCGATCGAAAAAGGATTTGCACACAAATTTCCTCATGCTATCGGTTCAATTGATGGAAAACATAGTCATAGAATGTCCAATTGGGTCAGGATCAAATCTGCCAAGCCAGCGATTCGGAAAGGTGGCGTCTAAATGAAAACGCACTGGGAGCGTTATGTGCGTAGGAGCGCCGTCGTGCTGGAACCAAATCATTGGCAAGTGCGCAAGTGGTAAATCCTCCAAGGCTTCCCATTCCTCGTCCAGCTCGTCAGGGAGGGTCTCTAGCTCTCTTTCTAGGTTAACGCGAAGAAAATCGAGATAGCGCGCTCCGTTCATGCGCGCGGGAAGAAACACAGGCCCTAAGATTTTATTACCATAAATTCCTGCCCAGACGTTTACCGACCAACGCGTTTGATGTCCGGTCTCTTGGATCTCGAATGGATTCGATTGCGACCAGTAATGCGCATTTCGACGATTCCACATACCGTTGCGCGTAAAAGTCGACTCGTCGGTCCATATCACATGGGCGATAAAATTAGGATTTCGATCGTGTTCAGCTCGCAACCACCGGCAATACGCTACTCGATGATCACGATCACGAGGCAATAGGGCTTGGACCCTATGTATTACATAAGGCCGTTGCCGATCCCGTCGCAGCGTTTTATGCACGAAGAAGTGTGCGTGGTGTGTGTGGCTCCATGATTCCGCCGCAATAATCGAGGTGCAGTGCGTGTTCCTAGGCGTGGATTTCGACGGACCAAGTCTAAAACCCTTTCTGCAATTACACCGCGAAGTGGTCTTCCGGCGCCTTCCTGATTGGGAACTATGGGCTGGTTATCTAGCACTCGTTGATAGGCATTGGTAATTATCCGGGAGTCTGATGTATGCCGATGGTCGGGATACCTATCAATGTAAATTAGGAGGGCTTCCCTAGCATTTCCCCGAGCTTCCCCGTAGCACATCATCATTTCTCCATACTCACGCGCACTAAATGTAGCCATTTTTCACAACACAACAACAAAAAAATTACGAACGTAACACACACGAACCGAACGTGTCACAACGCGACTGCACGGGCGAACCGAATCGACATGCGCTTACGCACAATAGCGAGCGATACTGCCAGTGCCAGCAAGTTGCATCCTGCTTGCGATGCCACGACAAATGTTGCCAACTACACGAAAATTTCGCACGAAATCTTGTGCAAAATTTTTGTTTTTGCGCTACTTTTAATCATTTAATCATAAATGGATTAAAGTTAGCTGTCATTTTTCGAGGCGGACTGAAACGATTAATTTGTCAATCTAATTTAAATGTTATGTTAAGTAAAGTATGAGTAGTGCAACTCCAGTGTAAGGTTAGGCTGCCATTGCAGAGGGCGTAGGTTCGATTCCCGACTCTACTATCAATAGGTAATACGACGATATGTAACGAAAATCCCGTCTCGCGGTTTCACCAGCATAAGTTTCGATCCCGTGGGAATATTGGGATGAAACTACTTTTCATCCCAATATTCCCCGATCCCGTGGGAACATCGGGATAAAAAGTAGTCTATATGTTAATCCAGGATGCCAGCTACCTCCGTACCAAATTTTATCAAAATTGGTCCAGCAGTTTGAGCGTGAAGAAGTAACAAACATATAAACACACACACACACTCACAAACTTTCGCCTTTATAATATTAGTGTGATACAACAAGTAGTAAACAGGAACACTTATTACACACATCAAAAGTGTCTAGGGATCAACATATATTTTTGCAATAACTTTTCTCCTGATTGATATTAATTAAAATTTTCTTTAAGGATTCATCAAATAAAGTGTTTTCGTTTGTCACAGTAACGATAAACCAAGTCACCTTTGCATTAATAAAGAAATTTGCCATTTTCCTAATAAAGGGATTTTTGACATTTGAACCACTAACACAAAAGTTCGAAAAAAAGACTGAAATAACAGTTTTCTTTAAAATTTTATTGGGTAACTTAAACAATTAATAATCCGTGTTTCTACCGCGAACACTAACAACACAAAAACATCGGTTTGGCATACTCAAAATGAGTTCATCCAAATCACGCTGTGGAATGGCCGCCCATGTTCGTTGCAACAACAAAAAAAGGTCTTCTTGCGACTGGATACCCTCCATATTCGGCAGAGCTCTTCTCTGTAGCATATCCCATGCACGCTCAATCGGGTTCAAGTCTGGCGACTGAGCAGGCCAGGGCAGGACATTGATGTTAGCTGCGGCGAGAGTCTGTCTTACAACTCTTGCGGTGTGCGGTCGTGCATTATCATGCATTAACTGAAATAAGGGACCGATTTGCACTTGTAGAGGAACGATGACGTCTGATACAATCGTCTCAGCATAAATTTGAGCGTTGAGGTTGCCTCTGATCCAAATCAACTCAGTTCTTCCGCCGATCCAAATACCCGCCCATACCATGATGGTTCCACCACTATAAGGATGGACTTCCTGGCAGGATTTTAATCGCTGTTGGCGTCCAGGGGTTCTCCAGTGTCGTATACGTCTTGTATCCGGTCTCATACCAAAACGAGACTCATCAGAAAAGCACACGAAACGCCATTGTTCTTTTGCCCAATTTCTGTGTTCAAGAGCCCATTGATATCGAATCCTACGATTGTGCATTGCTATAGGTGGTACCCGTAGCGGTCTTCGGGAATGAAGGTTCACTTCATGCAAGCGGTTTCTGACTGTTTGGTCGCTAATTAAGTTCCCTGAAGAGTGATGAAGCCTCACGGCTAACATCATGGCGGTTATTGTTGGAGCTCTTCGAGTTAAGATTTGAATGTATCGGTCTTGTCTCCGTGTGGTGCAGCGATACCGTCCTCCATGGCGCTCAGCCACGGTACCAGTGCTTCGGTAACGTGTCCAAAGTCGACTGATAACACTCTGACTTGTATTCAGAGCTAAAGCCACAGTACGTTGCCGGGAACCAGCTTCTATCATTCCCACGGCTCTGAGCATTTCTTCCCTGCTTAAATGACGTCGCCGCTCCATAATAACGTTGGTTTTAATCAGTAGTAGGGAAACAGTAGCACTAATAATGTCTTCAATGCGTTGTATGTTTTTATAGGGAAAATATTGACAGCTGATTTTCATCTTTTACTCGAATTTGATTCACAGTTCCTGATTCAAATTATGAAATGCACCAAAAAGGATCCATATAAATTTATAAAATCATAAATTTATTACAAAGCCACATCTCAATCTCAAGAAATCCGCATAAAAATGCTTGATCCCTAGACACTTTTGATGTGTGTATATATCACACTAATTCTTATGAAATTAACTTTTAACTTAAAACTAACTTACAAGAATAATACCAAATAAAGTGGTGGGCCAGCAGTAGTACTTAATATAAAATATTTCTAACAAATATTCTTGTCTATTGTATGAAAATCTTAGTCTTTACAAAAATTTTCAACGTTTTTTTTTTAAAAATTTTTAACCTCTGTGGCCCAAAGCTTGCCACTCCCTCTGAGCCTGCACCTCCATCTCTCTAATCCTATTTTGCTCTCTCCTCATGTCCATGTTATCATTGTGTTGTTGTTCTTTAAAGTTTCTCCAAAAGGAATCTGCTTGGAGAAAGTGCTGTGATGCCTGCTCCGTATGTGCTGGCCTCGCTCGTCTACGAGGTGACCCTCTAGTCCTGGTTCTTGCACGGCGAGGAGTAGTTTGCACAGACGTAACAGGCTCTGACTGAACAACACGGACATGAGATGAAGGTCTGGTTGAGGAGAGCATGCCCGTCTCTAGAAAAAATAATAAAAGTTATTAATATTATCAGTTGCCATCTTGAAGAGCTTTTTTAAAAAGGTAAAAAGTTCTTGTTTACCTTCCAGTTGGACGTCAACAAAAAGAGGTGGATCAGTCGTGGTAGGAGGTGGTGACTGTGCTGGGGCAATTACTCTCGATGCCCCTGGCTCATTCCAATTTGGTTGGATACCTAGAACAGAAAATACTATAAAGTTTTTCTGCTGATGCCATGCCACATAACCGGTATCCTGCGTTTTCGCCGAAAATTGTTTGGCAGATTATCACTTGCCAACCAATGTTTCGCCGATGTTTCACTTTGACAACTAACGATTAGCAAATTTTTGTATGACAACGTTTCATTGGGTAGAATTATTGTTAAGCTGATTATTATAATGACACAAAACGTTTGGGACATTTATCATTTGTCAAACATTTCACACCTTGATTCAGTTTCTGAAAACATACTCGTATTTATGAACGAGCGAAGGGCACCCCGAGGTTAGGTTTGGTTAGGTTACTTTAAACCCTTTACACAGAAATAGGAGCCCCGCGAAGCGGGGCTACGTCGACATAGGATGCAAGTGTGAGCGAAGGGCACCCCGAGGCTCGGCTTGGTTAGGTTACTTTAAACCCTTTACACGGTTCTCTGCTCATAATATTACATAATTATTAAACGAACCCTACTAGATTTGGTAAACAATAAACAACTAAATGATTATTACGCAAACTAAAACATTCTGCTTCTTAAAAGTTGGCATTTTAAAAAGTGTCATTATGAAAAGCAGACCAAACATACAGTTGGTAACTGTGAGGTTGGGAAATAAAACGAAATTATATGATAAGTTGGCAAATGATTATTCGGCGAAATAAAATTCTGCGAAACGTTAGTTGGCAAGTGAAAATCTGGCAATCAATTTTCGGCGAAAGGGCAGAGAACCCACATAACCATACATCTGGCTTACTCTTTTCCAAGTTTCATCAAAAACAGTTCAGAGGTCAAAAACAAGTAAAAAGAGAGATCATCCTGCTGAAAATGAATATCTAAATTAATTTGCAAAATTATCTAGAATAAAAATTGTTTATATCTTAATTTGAACTTCTTCCTCTATAAATGCAAGTGGTGGAGAAGAAAGAGCTCTCATCAGTGATACTGACTCATTCAAATGCTGAGCTAAAATAATAATTATATTTCACAAACATAGTACTCTCTACTCACACACCCACACAATCACCCATACTACACATCTACTAACATTCGTCTGGCATACTTAATCTAGATATTAATCAAAATAAATAAAACTGTGTATAAAATTCGTATGATACCTTATTACATTCTGTCAGCGCGCTTAGTACATGATTATGAAATGTAAAGGGGTGGGATCCTGGTGTCCTGAAACACAGGCCACGAGCCTAGCTTAGGCACCAGTCTCCCACAATATATAACTTACCTGAACTATGTGGCATTGTCGAATCTGTCTAATGTTAAATTAAACAAAAAAAATATAGTGACAACAATATGACTGCATATCGTACGCGCTGAGCTTGACCGTTTAATAATAATAAGCTGATATGAGCAACTTACATTCTACAATTTCACGTGGAGTTTGTATATCTTCCGCAGTGGGATTGGGCTGAATTTGAATCTCCTGTAAGAAAATACAATTTATGAGACACCAATAAAGTAACATAATTATTTAATGCTGGTTGCTGTTATATACGTAACCAAGTTTAAAACTGTGACAACCCAGACTCTTCTACTGCCGAGCCCGTAGCCACTTGCACACCAGTGATATTGAGAACTCTCTGTTCAAGGTCAGTTAGTTTCATAAATACTGCGTGCCCACCACCAGTTCCACTAGCTGCTCTGTGCAGACTGCAGCCTTTTTTTCGTATTATTTTTGAAATCACTCCAAACCTTCAATCATGCAAAGAAGCCAACCGTTTATTAGAACCGCATCCCTGTTTTTGCCAAAATAGGAACACCATAACCATTTTAACCATCCTTCTTACATTTCTCAGTAGTTTTGGTATCACCACTACCATCACTGTTGAGCAACAGAGTTAACTCCTCCCAATTCTTCATACTAGTCATCCTGCCTCTAGCATTTGACGTAGACGGCTGGCTAAGGTCTCCATGCCTAAAAGACCAAACAAACTTAGTTTTTGCTTAGTTATGCAGAAGTAAAATCTAAGTTTGTTTACTAAGTGAAATTTAAATTATTTGGTGTACAAAGAGCCTATGCTCTTTATACACCAAATCATTTAAATTGCTGCTGGGCGGAGCACCGCAGTGTCCTCGTAGAGGCGATCGGCAGCGGCGGCGACCTCTCGCGTCCGGCCCTGGTGCAAGCCATGGTCCGGGGCGAGAGGGAGTGGGAGGCAGTCACCTCCTTCTGCGAAGCAGTCATGCTAGCGAAGGAGGTGGCGGGACGGTTCAGGGAGAGACCCTCCCGTCTCAGCCGCCGCGGGGGACGCCCCAGGCGTCGAGAGCCGCGTGACGACTCCCGGCCACCGTAGGCGCAGGCCTGCGGGCGGAGAGTAATGGGTAGCTCACCGTCCGATCAGGACCAGGCCCGTGCCGGACGGCGCGTACGTGTTCCACGCCCGCCTCAAAGAGATGTCAGCATCGAGGAGGGGCTCCTTAGGGCCGAAGCCTGCCGGGCCAGCGGGATTGTCCGAAAGGGTTACCGCTGACCCGGAACATATAGGGCTAAGGAAGGAACACGGGTGGGTTTTAGTCAGTAAGAGTCTCACACTCCCTTCCGCTCCACCCAGAGCGGGAGGAGTCATTTGATGATTTACCATCCGCAAAAAAAAGGACCAATTTAATAAATACACATTTTTCCATTTAAAAATTATTTTATTTCAATGCAATTTAGATTTCAGTTTCTGTAGTCTCAATTTCCAAAATTGCATTTCTATTTTGTATTTATTCATTTCCATTTTGTTTTTGTTTATGAGGTATTTGGTTTCTAATTTGGCATTTCTTAGTTTTGTCCGAAAATATTGCTGTTTCATTGTAATATGTGTAGGTTTCAATCGTCCTAAAAAATGGTATTAGTACAATATTAATAAAAATATCATACCTTTAGCACAAAGAACAATCATTAGATAATTACCAGCAGAGGATGTTCTTAGAGGTTTTTTTTTCTTGGGGTTTGATGACCATTGCAGCTGGCTGGTCATCTATTAAGTAAAGGAAATGCCTTTATAGTAAAATATCTAATTAGTTTACCATATAAGTATAAAGATATTATCATCATCATAGTAATTAGGTGACGGTTGAATTTGAGGAGCAGCCATGGCTAAAATCTGTGCATTTTGTTCAGAGAGAACACTTGTAGACTCCACCACCAGTGCGTTTGATTTCTTTCTATATACATAAAATTACAATCAAATATATTGTATACAAATAAACTATTACATGCACCAGGCTCTTGCGGTTAAATAAGTATAAAGTACGTGCAGTACGTACAGTCACGAGCATAAGTATGGATAAGATAAGATATATTTATTTGCTCAAACATGTGTATACATACAAGAATATGTATAAATGCATGCACGATAACATAAAAAAAGAAAGGATCAGACATGTTTGCCAAATAGTATGGCGTGCAAATATTATGAGTAATAATGATTTTGAATTATTAATTTCAAGTCAAAAACATTAATGTTATGTGAATTTGTAAACAAAAAATAAATTATAAACGTCAATTTTAGAAAAATAAATAATAATGCATCAAAATCTATGTCAATATAAATTCTTCTGTCAGAAATTCATTAATAAGTAAGCTTTGTCAATTAGATATGACTTTAGTTGATTTTTCAAATGTAACTTATTTAGCTCCCTCCAACTTTTGGGTATTATAAATAATTGGAGCCATGCAGAAAACACTTTTGCGCATAAGTGCCGTCTTACTCCTATGCAGTCAGAGCTGACTTTGATCACGCCTGTTTCTTGGAAATTTATTTGCCATTCGCGAAAATAAATTAAAATTACCTCTAACAAACATTACTGTTTCCAGAATATAAAGTGATGCCAATGTAAAAATTTTATAATGAATAAAATAGGGCTTACAACTATCAGTGATTTTCATCTTAAACCTGGCTCTGAGGCATCTCTTTTGTGCTTTAAATGCAGCTTCTTTATTATTTGAGTTACCCCAAAAGATAACACCGTATCTGAGAACAGATTCAGCTAGCCCGTAGTAAGCAGTTAATAATGCATCTATGTTAACAGTGCGTGACAGAATATACAATGCGTACGCACTTCTGCTTATCCTTTTAGTCAGAGCCTCTACATGAACCTTACAATTTAAATTTCGATCTATTGTAAGTCCTAGAAACGTAGTTGTATTAACTGTGTCAATTTTAATGTCATTGTATGTTATGTCAAAATTAGAAAAGGTCAACGCGAACTTACTACATACACTACGGCTTTATTCAAAGGCGATTCTCTCCTTTATTTTTTAATGAAATTTTATATTATTAGGAACATAATTTAAAGTTGCCAAGTGTTGACATATTAGTGCTCGTGACTGTACGTAGTTTCATTGTTTATGTATGTACTTACTTCTTTATCAGTTCCAAGAGCATATCTAATAATGATCTTGTTAAATAATCGCACGTAAAATGTTAAGTGTGACGTTCCAATCTACGACAATTATCTCAAGAAATTTTCTTCTCCAATGACGACTTCTTTTGGTACTTATGTAAGTACTTAAATAAATACATAATTTCAATCGTAATTCAAACCAAACTTACATTACGCTTTATATTTCAACTGATTAATAATTATAGAAATATTTGTTCAAAGAAGTCTTCGTAAAACGAATACTAGACGTAAACTAAATTATTTTGTGACTGAGAACGTGCTGATAATAATGTTTGAGCAGGATGTTGCCATTTGAGGGCTAATCATGGTTTCGAATTGCTTGAGTGGCGTTTGTGTATACCATTTTTTGAGAGATGCTTATATTTAAGTAGCTTTTAGATGATTATGAGATTTGAGTAAAGTTTCAGTTTTCGTGTGAAAGCAATTTTCACAGGTACAGGCACATCAAGCTACTACAATCTGTCAAATTACTTTAATAGATTTTCAACTTTATCGCTACAACATTAGGTTCAAAGTTGATTGGGAAAATTTGACAATTTCGGGCAGCTTGATGTGCTGGCGTCTGTACAATTTTTATTTACATAAAATAATTTTTTATGATGTTAGCTCTCCTATGAGTTGCAACATGTAGAATACAGAGGTAGCCACCTCTGTGCTCGTTGGTGTTGTCTGTCACTCTTTCGGGTAGGTCGTCTTAGTTTCGTCTGCCGTTACATCCGTTTCTTGCTCGAAAATTTGTATAAGGGTGCCAATCACCCTTTGTAAGGCTGGTTTTTCCCTACCCACCAACTTACCCAGTGATAGTTATGCATGAGAACCGGGATTTACTCGCATGAGGTTTGGTTAAAATAAAGGCTTTCTTCTGGTCTTCTCAATACTCTTTAATTACGTTGTTTATTACATCCAGTATGGGTTGACTAATACTACGATGACTTCAAGTTCTTCACCATGCTCGAACTAACAAGACATGTGCACACTTACATTAAATGGGGCACTTATTACCCTTAGTTACAAAATGTCCAAAGTGTGCTGCGTCATCCAGTATCGTTGCCCTGTGTTAACAACCTTGGGAGCGCCAAGACACGTGGACAATTGTCTTCGGTTCCTGAAGTTGACGTCAAACTTCCAATACCATAATTCAAGTAGAATACATTGAATCTGGTGTAATATTGTGAGTGTATTCTTATGAGTTGAACATTTTTTTTTTTAATTAACTTGGGACCCTGTCGATAAAAGAAAACATGTTGAAAACCTCAATCTATCTGCATCATACAATGGATGCATCATGAGACGACTCAAAATTAATACTCACCATACTTTTTCGATTTTATCGTTTAAGGTTTAATTTTAACGCTGGACCCACTCCTTGTTCTGGTCATCTAACTTTTTTCGCTTTTAATTTGCTACCGATTACACATGGGAGCTCATTATCATCATAATCATAATCATAATCATAATCATTTTTTATTTGTGTAACATGGGTAGTGAATACAGTTCTTAAATTAAAGTTCATAGCTCGCTATGTTATGCCAAGAGGCGTACAAATATAGTTACATGCTAAATAAAAACAATATGGCATAATTTCTAAAGTCAGTGCATAAATAAATAATCATAAATTACAATTAGTCACAATATTCAATTAAAATTTGTTTCTCCAGTCAAATAAATAAATAAGTCTACATTAATTTATCATTCAGAAATTCATCAGTCATATAATAACATTTTTCAATTAATAACAGTTTTAATTTTTTTTTAAATTGTGTAACATTCAAATTTTTTATGACATTGGGTAATTTATTGTAAATGCGCGGTGCCATACCTAGAACGCTCTTTCTCACTAAGGCAGTCTTACAGCGCTGATTGCTTAAAGAGTTTGCGTATTGGCTACGAATCGCAACATCTCGCAACGTTGACACTTTTTCGAATAACCTCATGTTTGTTTTGACGAAAACACTAATTTCAAAAATATATAATGAGGGTAAGGTAAGTATTTTCAGCGATTTAAAGAATGGTACACAGCTAACATCAGTTTTCAGACCACACATTGATCTTATGCATCTTTTTTGTGCCTTAAAAACGATATCTTTGTCAGTAGAATTTCCCCAGAAAATAATGCCATATCGCAAAATTGAGGCTACTAAGCCGTGATATGCAACTAGTAGCGCATCCATATTTATTTTTCTAGCAATTTGGAAAAGTGCGTATGCTGATTTATTTATTTTCTTACTTAGGTCATCTATGTGGGCCTTCCAGTTAAGCTGGTTATCAAGGAATAAACCTAAGAATTTTGCTACTTTAACTTCTTCAATGTCACAGTTACTATGTCTGATATTAACTTTTGGTACTACAGTTCTTTGCTGAAAGTGCATTATATTGGTTTTCTTTAAGTTTATAACTAAATTATTATTATTAAGCCAATTAATTATGTCCGATAGTGTATTATTTATGTCATCTTGATAAATATTGCGATCAATACATTTCACCATGACAGTACTGTCATCTGCAAACATGACCATTTGATGTTGAGTCACCTTTGGCAGATCATTTATATAGATTAAGAAAAGAGGTGGCCCAAGGACGCTGCCCTGTGGGACACCAAACTTTATTAATCTAGAATGAGATAAAAAACTCTTTTCAAATTTTGTTTTTTCACATACTCTTGCAATCTCTGTACATTGCATTCTGTTGGAGAGATAGGATTCGAGTAGTTTTAAAATGTTACCTCTGATACCATAGCTATGCAGTTTGCCTAATAAGACGTCGTGCTTTACGTAATCGAAGGCTTTGGTCATATCGGTGTAGATAGCACAAATGGGAGCTTTTTCGTCTACTGCTAACATAATGCTACGTAAAAAATTAAAAATAGCCATGTTGATCGTGGTATTCTTTCTAAAGCCATTTTGTTCCTTGCACAATAAGTTAAATTTATTGAGATAGCAATACAGAGACTTATAAATAATTTTTTCGAAAATTTTGGAAAATACAGAAATTTTAGCTATTGGCCTATAGTTCTTCATATCGGTTTTGTTATCTTTTTTATGAAGTGGTTTAATAATAACTTTCTTCAAGTCTTCAGGATAAACTCCGTCAACAATGCAAAGGTTCATAATATGCGCTAATACGGGTGCTATAAGTTCAGTTACAAGTTTTATCACCTTTGTTGACATACCGTCAAATCCTACAGTACTTGTATTTTTAAGTGATCTTATAGCCGTAACAATGTCAGTTGTTAGAACAGGTCGCATAAACATTGATTGATTTGTCAAATTGCCTAATTTATTGTCGAATTCCATGTCAGTTTTTATATTATTCTCAATTTCATCTATAAAATAATTATTAAATGCATTTGCAATGTCAGTGGGTTTTGAAAGGGTCAGGTCACGTTTATTAATGGTCATTATTTGTTCTTTAGGGGAGTTATTTTTAGGTCTATTGACTATTTGCCATGTAGCTTTCGACTTATTCTGCGAGGTTTTTATAAAGTAATCATTTTGAGCTTTTTGAGTTAGTCTTATTATTTTCTTATATTGTAAAGAGTATTTTTTAAAATTAGTTTTATTTTTTGACACAGGATTTAGTCTGTATGTCCACAGTAATTTTCTTTGTTTTTTACTACAGCTTTTTATGCCGCGCGATACCCATTTTGCGTTTTTATTAGTATGAATGATTCGCATCCGAATGCCAAATTCTAAAAGAAAACGTTCTACCAAAATTGGAACGTCAAAGCATTATTTATAGTTCATTCGGTTGGTAATGATCTTATATCGATTATTACTAAATCGACTTCATCTATATTTTAAATTGAAATATTGAAGCTAATGTAACATTTTGATCTTAGAATTATATGCTTATTATTTTTAATTGTTCACATATATGTAAATACTAATCTAATATTCTAATATAGTTTAATAAGTCAACATTAGCGCCATCTGGTTTATCAAATAGGAATTATTTGTATCGATTACTTATATATTATCTACTAGAGGACGCTGCCGACCTTTTATGGTGCTTGTGATATATTTGTTACACCTTAAACAAACACCACTGTTAGACAAAGTTGTATACAACTATTAAACAATACAATAAATAAATAACTAACCGATAATGTCGCATAATGTTGTATAATGTACAGCAAGCGTACACCAGCGCCGATGCATTCTCAGGAGCATAATGAAGGCTCCTGTAAATGCCGAGACACCGAAAGGTCCCCTTGATGTAGCCATTGGTACGTTCAATGACATTGCGCGTTTGGCAATACCACTTGGTGTATCTCTCTTCTGGTGTACAATGTTGAGCATTTCAAATTGGAGTCATGAGCCAAGTCTCCAAAGCATAGCCTGAATCCCCTAAAAATCAATGATTAATAATTAATTTTGTGTTTTGTTTCAGATTACATAGTTCCCGAATGTTGCCATTCGGGAACTATGTAATCTGAAACAAATCTGCAATGGCAAAACATAATAATATGGGCCCCAAAAATTAAATACTATTTTTAGCGGCATGATGTTTATATGATTATCGAATTAATAAAACTATATACAAACTACTACTATGTGTTTCATTTAAAAGGTCTGAAAAAACCACCATGTCATGAAATGTCACAATGAATGCTGCAATGGCAAAACATAATAATATGGGCCCCAAAAATTAATTACTGTTTTTAGCGGCATGATGTTTATATGAGTATTGAATTAATAAAACTATATACATAACTACTACTATGTGTTTCATTTAAAAGGTCTGAAAAAACCACCATGGCATAAAATGTCACAATCAATGCTGATATTTCCACAAAGTTAGTTTTTGATAACTTGTGCTACAGAATGTCTTACCTAGTAGATAATATTGGCCAATTCTGGATTTATGTAGTCTCCGTAGTAGTAGTAGTAGTGTTAATGACAGAACCATTATAAATGAATTGGTCATGAACCCTGCCCGGAAAATTTGCATTGACATTCAATATTTTGCACTCAGGATCTGCAATCTGAAGTAAAAGTTTGTATTTCATTGATAATTACAATAATATGTCGAGTCAAAATAGGTAGGTACATGAACCATTTTATGGTTAAAAGATAAATGATTTATTTTCTTTAAGTAGGTTTTTACAAACACTTTTACAAGTCATCATATTTTTTAAACTAGATGTGGTCGGCGTTTCCTATCTGACTACTCTGAGAAGAAAGGCCGAAACAAACTCAGAGGTCACAGTCTCTTTTAAAGTCCAGACAAAATCTTGGTCAGATCGTGTGAAGACCATGTAGATTGATGTCCGAAATGGTCTTTTGAGGAAAGAACCACACAGATTGAGTGGACCTGTCTAGTCAGTGCACGCATTTGTCAGTAACCGTGCAGCTTAACTCAGAACTTAAGGAGCTCAACGATTCGACGAACAATACCAAAGACAGGACATTTGGGTAGGCCGCATAAACTACTCAAACTGCCAGACCATGATTAAAATGAAAACAATGACCCACATAGTCCTCACATTCACAATAATTATAATACTTTATACAGTAAATGTACATGTCATTGTTTAAGTAAATATATACTTTTAAAAAAATATTAAAGTGTAAAATAGCAAAATAACATTCACTGTCTAAACCTATTGGAACAGCTCAATCCCAAGCCTTTTTGTCCTCAATATAGTCTTTTACAGTATAATAGGCTTTCTGGCATAGTTTTCGCTTTATAAAAGATTTGAATTTATTAAGGCTTAGTTCTTGAATGTGGCTAGGAAGTTTATTATAAAAACGTATACATTGGCATCTAAACGAGCCACCTATTTTCTTGATCCTTGTTGTAGGAACAACAAATTTGTGTTTGTTCCTAGTATTTATATTATGGATATCACTGTATTTTTAAACAGATTAATATTTTTATGTGCATACAAAAGATTATCATAAATGTACTGAGAAGACACAGTCATTATATTAATGTCTTGTCTCTGAGGGAGTGTCTGGGACTTAATTTATAAATGGAACGAATTGGCCTTTTTTGTAAAATAAAAATTGTCTGAATATCGGCGGCCTCCCATGCATTATAAATATGTCCTAAAAGTTCAACTGCTGCATCGGTAGTCGAACGACCCCTTGTAAAACCGAACTGTTTGTTATGCAGTAATTTATTTTTATCAAAAAATCTTTGCAATTGATTTAAAATAAGTTTTTCAAAAATTTTACTAAAAGTAGGTAGTACTTTTTTTTTTTTTTTTTTAAATGGGCATCTCGCAGTTCAACCTGAGGGGTTGTCGACTGCTTAACCGGGCGATCCTGTGGATGCCTCAATAAATTGGGCCTCCCGCCAGGGCATAAATAAACTGCACCCCCTGTGGGGTACGGACCTCGGCTTAGGGCGTCGCTGGGAGAGGGCAGCAAGAGGGACAGGCTGGATCAGGTTATTTAGTTACGCTTGATGAGACCGGCTTTTCCTATCAGACTGCTCTGAGAAGAAAAGCCGAAACAAACTCAGAGGTCACAGTCGGGAATTTAAATCTACAGGCTCAGCTGCGGCGCGGGCTGGCACTACATCGAGCAAGGGTCGGGGCGGACATGGTACGGGGTGTCGCGACGGGCCTCGACGGCGAGGGCGGACTGACGGACGACGGGTTATGTGTCTTCTCAGTGTGCTTGTGCTCTTTCTACTTTCCTGACGGAGGGTAGTGGCGTCATCGGGGACGGTGAGGGTATGCCTTGGTCGGCGAATCATACTTATACGGGAGGGAGTGTATCGGGAGGCCGCCGCAATCAGGGGATTGGGATGCTTAATGGCAGAATCAAAGAAGCGCTTTGTGAGGCGTTTCATGAACTGCTGGATGGTGGGAAGTCTGAGATCTACGTGAAGGTTCACGTTTCGGACATAGAAGGGGGCTCCCGTGACCTTTCTGAGGAAACGGTTTTGTAGGGTCTGCATTTTATGCAGGTGATGAGGCTTAGCGTGTGCGAAGACTACGCAAGCGTACGTCATGATGGGACGGATGACTGCGGTGTAGAGGCGCAATTTGCACTTGAGTGACAATTTGCTGCGGGAGGTCAGTAGGGAGTGGAGCCTGCCGAGAGCGAAGGCGGCGCGCGAACGCGCCGTCCTTATGTGCACTCCGAAACTAAGTCGGTCATCGAGAATGACCCCTAAGTATTTGGCTTGCTTATCCCAAGGGATCGGCTTGCCATACATAGTGATCGGGCTGGGGAGGGGGGGGGAGGAGAATTCGCGGTTTCCTGAAGGAACCGCCTGACTCTTATCGGGGTTGACCTCTATTCTCCATTTCCGGAACCAATCGCCTAAGGCTTTTGCGGATTTTTGGAGAGTGCGAGCGATAGAGACCTGACTGTGACCCGTATAGTAAATAGCGGTGTCGTCGGCGAAAAGAGCCAACTGAGCCGATTTACTTTTGGGAATGTCACTGGTGAACAGGGTGAATATGAGGGGGGATAGAACGCCACCCTGGGGGACTCCGGCACGGACCGGGTGGGGGGGGAGCGAGTGAGCCGTCGATGCGATAGCGGAAGGTACGATTCGACAGATAGTCTCGTATGATGAGCACGAGACGGTCTGGCACACCTAGCTGGTAGAGCTTATATAATAAGCCATTATGCCAGACCTTGTCGAATGCTTTCGCAATGTCGAAGAATAGAGCACCTGTTGGCGCACCGCGCTGGAAGCCAGCGCTAATGTGCTCAACGATGAAAACCAAAAAACCAAACTGCTCATTAAGGATGAGGCTCTTTGATTCGGCAAAATCCCTGAGACGCTTATAAATAAGTCTCTCATAGATTTTGCCGAAAACATTGAGCAAGCTGATGGGTCGGTAACTGGAGGGCTCAGACTTGGGTTTGCCTGGCTTGGGGATACCTATGACCGTGGCTTCTTTCCACGCTTGGGGGAAGATGTTGTTACTCAGAGCGCCATTGAAGATAGCGGTCATGAGCAAAATGAGGGGGGCGGGGAGGAGTTGGTACACCTTATTGGTGATACCGTCCGAACCGGGGGCTTTGCGGGGTTGGAGCCCTTTTATGATGTCTTGCACTTCGTCAGGAGTGACCGGAGGCAGAGGATCATCAGGGTCTTCGACTGGTGGGAGGGAGGCTCTACGTTCGACCTCAGCGTTCACCTTGTCGAGGTGCGCTTGATCTACTGGTTGAGAGCTGGGAGAGCACTGGGACTCTAAGCTGGCGGCGAGGCATTCGGCCTTTTCGGTGTTGTCAAAGGCTATGGTCTTATCGGGGCGTACGAGAGGAGGCATAGAGGCCTCTTCGGGGGAGCGAAGCTTCCTCTGAAGCTGCCAGAAGGCATGGTGATTGGGCTCTAGTTCGCCGATCATCTTGCTCCATTCCTCAGAGCGCAATTCCCATATGCGTTTCTTTACAGCACGCTGTAAATGGCGCATATGGGCTTTGTTCGCATCGCAGGGAAAGGAGTCGTAGGCACGAATGGACGCGTTCTTCTCGGTTATCAGATCACGTACGTCAGCCGGTAATTTCCAGCGATGGTCTTCCATCACTGGAACTTCCCGTGAACAATCCGTCAATACGGATTGGACGTGCTCTGTAAACGAGGCGATCGCTCCCGTCGTGTCAGCGACTGAGACAATATGATCGGGAATGGAATCTAATTGAGGTGACGTGGTGGATTGTAGGCTTTCGCTTACTTTCCTCCAGTCAGTCACTACTTTGGTCTGAGGGGGCTGGTTGGGATCACGGGGGCCCGAATAGGGGGCTAGGTGAATAATGACTGGGCGGTGGTCAGAATTGAGCTCTTGATGCGTCTCGATAGATTGCAAACGGAGGTTTACATTCTTGAGCAGCGCTATGTCGAGCACGTCAGGAAGGTGGTTTGGATCGCCCGGGTAAAGGGTAGGATGCATCGGAGCGATGACATCGAAATTAAGGGTGGAGCTTAGGTTGAACAGGAATCTCCCTCTGGTAGAGGTCGTGTTACTGTTCCAGGCGGGATGTTTGGCATTAAGATCCCCCGCCATGATGACGGAGTCACTCATACCGAAGAGGGCAGTGAAGTCTTTGGTGAGAGAGATGGTAGCCTCTGTACCAGTGTAGGGCGGGATATAAGCAGAGATGATTGATATAGATTGATGACCAGTCATGCCAAGCCGAAAGATAGAGACCTCCAGGTGAGAGAGTAGAGGAGGAGGGTCAATGGGGGAGCAATGAAGGAACTTTTTAAAATAAATAAGGGTACCACCATTGTGACATCGAGACCTGTCGTTGCGAACTAGTTTATAGTTGGCAATGTTCGGGTTTCGATTGTGGGGCTTTAGGAAGGTTTCCTGGACTAAAAGGATGTCAAGCTGATGATCGCGGAGGAAAGTGGCGATCTCATCACGCTGACTAGAAATGCCATTGGCATTGAAGAAGCCTAGCTTAAGGGATCGGGGTTTATTTACACTTATTCTTTGTTGATCCATTGGGAGCAATTAGAATTTAAGAGTTGCGAGGACTTGCGTAATCTCGGGATACGCATTGAAAATCTCGGCAATACGCCCAGGATTACCTTGGCAGGCTTGGATTTCGGCTGCCATAGCGTTAGCTGGGGCGATGAATGATGCGTAAGCACCGATTATCACCTCCATGCTGTTTGGCTGAGGGCCAGGGACGAGGGTTTGGGGGAACCTACTGGGGCCAGAGGGAGTGGTAGCAGGTTGGACTATCATAGCGGCAGCTGAGGCCAAGGGGGCTACTGGGGCTGCGGGGGCTACTGCTGGCGGTGGGATGGAGACTGCCATCAGTGCAGGGAGGGTCAGGGATTGGGAGGGCACCGAAGCTGCGGGAGCTTTCTGGTGGAAGAGATTGGCCCAGGGCGAGGGTCTCTGAGGACTGAGCCGTTCGGGCATTTGTGAAGATGGGATCTTCACAGAGGGGCTCTCTCTTTGCTGGCGGTTGCTTGCGCGCTTGGCCAGTTTGGGAGAAGAGGCTTTGGGGGCTTTGGGGCAGCCCCGGTAGTTAGCCGGGTGCCCGGATTGACCGCAGAGTACGCAGCTCGGCGGCTCTGTGCACAGAGTGCGGTCTTTGGGTCGAGAGCAGTCAGCTGTTCCGTGATTACCTAGACACTTGACGCATCTAGGTGTCGCGTAACAGTGAGATTGGCCGTGGCCATATAGTTGGCACCTGTGACATTGTCCAATGAGGTTGGACTTTCGGGGCTTCTCGATAGAGATGCCCGAGAGGGAGCAGATAGACTTCACCTTGAAAATAGGGTGATGTCCGTCTGTGGGGTCGCAAACGACAAGGACCATGTCGTAAACTAGATCTGTCCTCGCTTTGTGCAAGCGATGGACGGCGGAAACAGGGATGCCTTGTGAAGCAAGGTCTTCTTTGATCTCCTCAGTGGAGATTTCTTTCGGCACGTGCCTAATTATGACGCGGGTGGGGATTTCCTCCGGGAGGGAGTAGGTATGGAATGAATAATTCCGTACCTGCAGAAGGCGGGTGAATTCCCTGTAGTCCGAGGACGAGGGAACCGAGACTTTAATACCCTGTTGGGTGGACCTAGAGTTTGTGTAGTTGATCTTACGATCAACACACATTTTAGAGATTTCTGTCCATTTGGACTTCTCCTGAATGTAGATAGGGGGCGGGGGACGTTGCTTCTTTTTGTTAGAAGCTGGCGGATTTGCACTAGGGCATGAGGCAGGGACGGCCTGAGATGCGGCGGGAGATGCTGCGGTGGATGAGGCGGGGGGAGGGGAGATGGGGAAGGCGCTAGGCTTTTCTTAGCCTTGGAAGCTTGTGAGGAGGAGCCCTTCTTTCTTTTACCTCCCTTTCCGACAACTTGATAGTCGTCTTCGGAGGAGGAAGAGTCAGAGAGGGTTTCGTCAGGGTCGGGTTGAGGTATGGACGTGTCCATAGCCTCGGGTTGGGAGGGTGATGAAGAGTCCATTGTCTCTGGGACAATGGCTGCTTTAACAATGGGTGCCGACAAGGGGGCTGCGGCGACCTTGGTCGATTCGGAAACACTGGCGGAATCCTTTGTCGGGACGGACAAAGGCGCCGGTGTTTCCGAGACAATCGGGCTTTCAAGTGCGTCACTGAAATCAGCGACGGGGTCATGGGAGGGGGAGGGAGTTAGGCGATACGCCAACAGCTGTTGACCGTACTTCGCCCGGAAGGACGGATCCTTAAAAAGGACCTCCTTGACGAACGCTAAGATAACAGCGTCCGCCATGGTGGTCTAGTTGGAAGAGGGAAAGGGACTACGCATAGAGGCGTAAAAATCCTAATTACCTAGCCCCGGGTGGGAGTGCCCGGGTGTGTGAATCCTACCCTCCCTGTCGGGTGAGTACCTAGGGTGAGCCCTAAGCTTGAATCCCGTCGCTAATCTTATTGCGCGAACGGGTTCCTAACCGGTCTAGTGAAATGGGTGTAGAGACACCCAGACCGGTCCTAGTACGAAGGGGTTGACACACCCAACCGTACTAGGTGCAAAGCTGTGGACGAATGCAAGATTAGTGACGAAGCTAGACTTGACTAGGAGATCCCCCAAGGCCAAGGTTCTAGCTCCCGATTCCAATTGACTGCCTCACCCTGAAGGGGTCAGGCTGGTGGATTGGGGCACCACCCACTTGGCTTCGTTAACACCGTGAGGTTTCCGCCAAGGACCACGAAACTGTGGTTTTACCCTGAAGGGGCCACAACAAGCGACGAAACGTTTTTGACGATATTTCCGAAGAAACAATTCTAACAACAGTGCCTTGAAAAAGACAGCTATTGATAGAAGTCGGTCGTAGTCGGGGACTACGGAGCTCGTTACGGCAAGCGTAACGAGGCCGGGCGGCGAGAGCGGTGAGTCACGATGCAGCGGGCGGGGAGCGGCACGTCCGTTCACGGCGAGCGTCGAGCGGCGAGTCCAGTAGGTAGTACTGAAATAGGTCTATAATTAGTAGGGTCTGATGATCTGAACAACGGTATTATTTTACTGTTTTTCATAAGATCAGAAAACTCACCACGGTCACTACAATTATTAAATATAACAGCTAAAGTAGGTGCTACAGTGTTTATAATCGACTTAGCAACACCCACAGAATTACCCCATAGATCTGCGGTCTTTTTAACATTTAACGTGTGAAAGGTTTTAATTATATCGTTAGGCTTCGTGTAGACGATGCCGGATCCGCATCGGCGCCGCACTATGGAAAATAAAGGTCTGTTGCTGATTAAAAATCAATAATTTTTTGTTCCTGAATATTATGTTCTAAAATTTTGCACAAATATAGAATAGTGTATATGGCTTCAAATGGAATGTAATTTATTATGATTGAATTTAAAACCATACATTAAAAAATAGAACAAATTCAAAATTATCAAAAATGTCCAATATTTATTTTTAACAAGGAATACTATTATTTTAGTGTTTACAAAAACCAAATATCATAAAGTAGGTACATCAAAATACAAATCAATTTAAATAATACAAAAGATTTTTTTTGAAAAAAAAAGAAAAAAAATGTTGTGATTAAAATCGAACACAGATTAATTGTTGAGTATCTTAGTGGCCCGATGTGACGTCAGGAACATAATTAATTAATTGTAATTTACTAATTGTTATGTTATTTATACTTGATGAACTTCGGGATCTAAAATTAATTCGTTCACTTTCAAAAGATCTAAAGGCGGGTACAGACTGCTGCAACGCAACATGCAATGCAACACGAAACGAGCATTGCATCAGTGTAGACGCGGGGCGCGCACAACGTGCGCACGAACCGCGCATGTACCTACTCACATCTGTTTCCGAGATGCGCGCGAACGGATCGCTCAGTCTGCAAAAGAACACGCAAAGGAATGGATCGTGACGACCAATTGCGGGCTCTGATGATAGTCAGTGCTTCATTATTAATAGTGAATCATGTGATAAAACGCAGAAGACATCGACGTTGGTGGCGTACAGAGTTGTATAGTCAGAGAGCTGGTGCAAAACTAATGGCCGATATGAGATTAACTGGACAATTTCAAAATTTCTTAAGGATGAGTCCAACGACATTTGAAGATCTACTCAGATTAGTCGGACCAAGAATTTTTCGGAATCGCACACAGTTAAGGGCTCCAATTTCAATCCAAGACAGACTGGCAATAACACTTCGTTTTTTAGCTAGTGGTGACTCTTACACAAGTTTACAGTATACCTTCAGAGTATCAAAACAAGCCATAAGTGGCATTATTACAGAAGTATGCTCCGCCATAATTGAGGAATTAAAAGATAAGTTTTATTCTTAATAAGTCAATTAAAGAACAGTATTATCACATCAAATCATTAAAGTCGTCATAGGATTGGTTAGATTCTAGTGACGTTACAGACGATGGCTGTTGGTTCATATATTCTTCGTTCCTTGCCGTGGTATAGCCATAGCGTCCGGCTTGATTTGTATCTGGAGTTTGCGCGGAAGGCGAGGGACGATTAAATTCGGAAGTTCCAGGACGATTAACATATCCGGTCAGATCCACATAATCTTGTCCTTTCTTCTGTGATGCATAATAGGATTCTTGGTATGAACTGGGGTAGTTATCCTGCTGTCGATATGATGATTCATAATAACCTCTGTCAGCCTTCATCAAAATTTCAAAAATTCCATGTTCGACCGAATTCCTGGTTTGAAGGGAATAAGTATTCATTTTAGCTGATATATAGGAAGCGAAAGTTGTAGTTAAATCTGGAGCGCCTGAATTTCCCAACTTATTGGCAGTAGTTTGTAATATGCCCACTACATCGGCCAGTACACTGCTGCTTTCATCTTTTTTTGCTTGTTTAGCTCGCGTAGGTTCATACCGTGTACGTGGAGTAGCAAATTCGTTCTGCAGATTTTCTTCATTAATCGGTTGTTGAACCGCCTCCTGAAAAACATAAAAATAATTTATAACTGTAGGTCCCATCTCTTGATATAAACTACTAGATAGTAGATATAACTCTCCAGGAAGGTAGGTATCGTGGCACCGATGGACAAATGTCGAAACGACTAAATATTTAGTTCATTTTTTAGTCTAGTTCAATATAGCTAGCAATAAAATCAAGAAATGCTCACTATAATGGCACCTCAAAAATTGTCACCAGCGAGTGTTGGGCTACTAAGTACAATGACTGTCTCGTAGCCATAAATTAAATAAACGTTTTTTGTTTTAGCTTCCAACGACAGAAGAAACTTGGTTGAACATAAGCAAACAGTTTGAAGAGAAGTGGAATTTTCCACACTGTTTAGGGGCACTGGACGGAAAACATGTTGTGCTTGAGGCACCTATCAAAAGTGGAACTGAATTCTACAACTATAAAA
Organism: Mesoligia furuncula; assembly: GCA_916614155.1. Lineage (NCBI taxonomy): Eukaryota > Metazoa > Arthropoda > Insecta > Lepidoptera > Noctuidae > Mesoligia > Mesoligia furuncula. The sequence goes on from OU744795.1 coordinate 11,193,445, forward strand.
ACTTCTTTAGCATCGTTCTTTTTGCTTTGGTTGACGCCGATTATAATTTTCTATTTGTAGATGTGGGATGCCAAGGAAGGATTTCAGATGGTGGCATCTTTAAAGATACAAAACTCTGTGAAATGATAGAAGATCGTACAATAAACCTTCCATCACCTGATTCACTCCCACGGAGACATATTCCAATACCATATTTCTTTGTGGGTGATAGTGCCTTTGCTTTAAGTGAAAATCTGATGAAACCATATGCTGGGGCACATCCAAAAGGCACTTCAAAGAGAGTATTCAACTACAGGCTAAGCAGAGCCAGAAGAACTGTTGAAAATGCATTTGGTATCATATCGTCTGTCTTTAGAGTTCTCAGAAAACCAATGCTTTTAAAGCCTGATAAAGCTGAGCTAGTGGTTATGGCAATTGTCCTTTTACATAATTATTTGAGACGTCACTCTAGAAATACATATATGAATGACACTGAAGATGAAGTTACGAATGAAGACACACGTAGGCAAAATAATGAAGATATGAGATCACTACTACCTATGAGAAATATTCCTCGACGATCGCCTGCACATTTGAATGCGTTAAGAGATGAGCTCTCCGATTATTTTATGAAAGAAGGGAAGGTTCATTGGCAAGACAGATGTTCGTAAAAGAATCAATCCAGTTTTACTTACCGTGTTCGTTCTCTTTCTCGGTTTGTTACGGTTGTCCAAGAACTTCAAAGAATCAAAGGCAAACCATCGACTTTTGTATGTCTCCGAGGCACCTGAAAAAATAAAATAATAATCATGAAAAAAATTAAATAAAAAACATAATTCAGTCAGTTTTAAACATAGTTGTTTTTAAGTAAACTTGACTAATAATAATTAATAATATTTAATAATTAATTTGTGATTTCAATCCATTAAAATATTGTAGTTGTTGTCAAAGTTGTCATTTTGTAGAGAAAAAAGCCAATTTCAATATTAGTCGGCTATGCCAATTTACATTTCAATACACAAACATTTTTGCGGTTTCCAACCTACGATTGTACTAAGAATAAAGTATATGAATAAATAATAAATAGTAAATTATTATTATTTATTTACCTTTTCCTGTTCCTTTCGATTTCTTTTCCATTGCTTTTTCACGACGGTAGGATGATAAAATACTAATCATTTTACTGTAACATTTTTCTTGTGTTGTTTCCATCAAATTAGCAATTTCCATCCATGCATCCTCTTTAAAATGTTTTTTATAAAAATTCTCATGTTGTGGATTCCACAAAATTTCCTTTGATCTGTACACTTCAATTAATTGAAGCACTTTTTCTTCACTCCACGTAAATGTAACCGCCTCCTCCGCCGCAGTAGCGTCGTCTTGTTCCATGTTCGCGCGCGTCTAGCCGTACACACCACACAACCTGTCCACACTGACGCTCCGCGCATACTGCGCGCCTCTTTGTGTTCGGGGAAAAAACCGACAAATTTCGGGTCGCTACGCGCAAGAGTTGCAACAATCTGTTCGTGCGCGTAGTAGACGCGGTTCGTGCGCGCAAGGCGTCTACACTATGGGAATTCTGTTACTTTACATGATACATTGCAGCAATGTGGACGTCAAATTCTTGCATTGCATGTTGCATTACATGTTACATTGCACCAATGTGTACCCGGCTTTAGGTGTTTTCATCAAGTTCCTTCACGTTTTTAGTATACGGTTTTCTAATGCTGGTTCTATAACCAGCATTAGAAAACCGTCTTAAACACGGTTTTAAATAAAGCACGGAGCAATTTTTAGTACTAACTTCCGGTCGCGATGTCACCAGCATGGTTCCCGTTCTCGTGGGAAAATCGGGATAAATAATAGTAATTATATTTATTTTATCTAAAGGTATACGTTAATATAATAACAATAATTTAGCTAGTTCTTTTTTGCATCACCTTCTAAGATCTTTGATACAATTCTCCGGTTGATTGGTAGAGAATGCCTAATGGCATTAAGTCTGCCATTTGTACAGCTATTTTTGCAATTAAATTTAAATAAATAAATATAAAAATTCTGTATGTTAATCCAGACTATCCTCTATCTGTGCGCCAAATTTCATCCAAATCCGTTCAGTAGTTTTTGCGTACTGAACAAACATCTTATACTTTCGCATTTATAATATTAATAGGACATCCTAATAATATTAAAAATCCTACTTCCTGGGAATAGTGATATCAATGGGAAAGTTTGTATGCTTGGATGTTTGTGATCAATCATGCTTAAACAGCTGCTAGCCTATGATAGCCTATGATGTAACTCTCTCTCTGGTGGGCAACCAAGTTTGACATAAGTTGCAAGTACATTGCTGCAATAGTACAAATAAAATTATTAACTTACTTAAAAAGCCTGCAATGAATCTTATGTCAAACTCGGTTGCCCACCAAAGCTGTCAGAGTTATATCATAGGCCAGTTGAACGAACTTGTATGAATTTTGGCACAGAGATAGATAATGATCTGGATTAACATGAGTCGCCAACGACAATTTACCTTATCCAGGCCAAAATTGTCGTTGGTGAGGCATTTCATTTTTTCTATTATTTTAATTTATCTTGATATTAAACTTTTTATTTTTACAGATACCTAGCAACAGGAAACTCAATGGCTGACTTGGAATATAGATTCAGGATAGGGAAGAAAACTATAAGTTTGATTATACGAGAAGTATGCGTTCATATATGGTCAGAGTTTGCGCCCATCTACCTGAAAATGCCTTCAGAAAGGGAATCAACGTGGAGGTTCACGTTTCGGACATAGAAGGGGGCTCCCGTGACCTTTCTGAGGAAACGGTTTTGGAGGGTCTGCATTTTATGCAGGTGGCGAGATTTGGCGTGTGCGAAGACTACACAAGCATAAGTCATGATGGGACGGATGACCGCGGTGTAAATACGCAATTTGCACTTGAGTGACAATTTGCTGCGGGCAGTCAGTAGGGAGTGAAGCCTACCGAGAGCGAAAAAGGCGCGCGAACGCGCCATCTTTATGTGCTCTTTGAAATTGAGTTGGTGATCGAGAATGACCCCCAAGTATTTGGCTTGCTTACCCCAAGGTATCGGCTTGCCATACATAGAGATCGGGGTGGGGAGGGGGGTGTGAATCGGCGAGGTATCGAGAAGAGTACCGCCTGACTCTTATCGGGGTTGACCTCGATTCTCAATTTCCGGAACCAATCGCCTAAGGCGCTTGCGGAGGTTTGGAGATTGCGAGCGATAGAGCCCTGACTGTGACCTGGGTTCTTAGACAAAGTAACATCGCTTCGTAGCGAAATGATATCTAAATTCGTCATCGTCTCTGAGATAACGACAAACATTTCATAGCCAATGTAACACTATGGTCGCGATCGTTGTGTCGAATTGTTTGTTCGCTAAAAAACAAAATATTTGGTTATGGTATCGAAAATTTAGCTGTCAGTGTCAGTCAAGAAGTTCAAATCGGATCAAACCCGCGAGTTAGTGTTATTTTCAAATTTTATTAATAAGAATAAGTGAGTGTTGCGTTTAATCGTTTTTAAGTTATAATAAAAACAATATTTTTACAGTGGTAAGTGAATAGAGTGTTATTACTTTTAGATCGTCTCCAAAACTTAATAATAATCAAAATAGACTCATTTTTCTAAGTGACTGGTGTTCCAACGATGATGGAGTAATCTATTTTAATTTTTAGTGATAAAACATGGAATCAAGAGTGCGAGCAAGTCCCGAACAATTGTCAACGCTGCTTGAGTATATGGAAACGTAAGTAAATCTAAGTTTATTTCATGAGTATGTAATGTAAACAATGACGCGATCTTAACAATGAAGTACTTATATTGAATCTTTGTATTTTTATGTTACAGTCATGGTGACCTGGCGAGGCCTCTTGCTGGAGCACAAGGTCGGGTACGGTCAGACCGACTGTGGAGTGAACTGACCAACATATTGAATGCTGTTGGTGGTGGTGTCAGCAAGACTACAGAAAAGTGGAAAAAAGTAAGGGTTAATGAACATTTTTGGAAAGACTGGTGTAATGGTAGAGTGGCTAGCAAGCTATTTTCTCAAGGGTTTTGGATAAGTGGACACAACCTTGTGGTTATGAAGGTTGGCTAATCACTTCTCTATTATTACTAGACTGGGGACTTTTGATAATTATTATGATTGGTATTACGGGCTGGTTTCCGCAACTCCACGTCAATGCGCGTATTTTGCGTTGCATAATTATTATGATGATGATGATCAATCTGACACCCATAGTAAGAAAGAAAGAAAGAAATAAATAAAAAACGTTTATTGGCACATACCATAAGTACACACAACATGAACAAAGAAATATTTAAAAGCAAATATTTAAAAGAAAACTTACAACTAAACATCAAACGTCTTACTACAAAAAGTTAAGCAAGTACAAGTATAGTATAGTACAAGCTATCCTTTGGTGTCCGATGGCCATATGAGAAGATGCCCCGCATGTTGTTGTTATTTTTCAATTTATTTCAAAAGTTCTTACCAAATTGGCTTTTTAATCTCATTTACACTTATAACTTAAGTCCTTATAACTATGATTGATTTTTATTCAATAAAGGTGTGGGCAGATTAGAAGTCCAAAACAAAAAAGAAGGCATTGACCATAAGGCACCATGCAAGAGGGACTGGAGGTGGGCCAGCAAGCGGGCAAACCTTGTCAGCTAGCGACGAAAGAGTGCTGGCTATAATGGGTGCTTTAGCAGTGGCAGGACAAGTCTCTGTAGAAGAGCTAGGATTTAATGTAAGTACTATACACCTTCAAGGCTCCTGCTCAATAATGAGCTAATTTTCTCTAGTAGGCAGATGTTTTATAAAATATTCCTATTAACATTAGTCAACATGTTAGTTAATGGCAACAAAAGTTACTTAGTTAACATGAAATACACCATTTCATTTTTTGATAAATTAGTTTTAACTTGGTGAAACTTGTTATTAATTAGTATTTATAAATATTATTATAAACCTGAAAAACCGTTGCTGTAATTTTTACATAACTACATACTAAAAATAAATACACTTTTTCAGTAATAAATAATTTCATTACATCTACCACTTATTTTTATTAAATCTACCACTGCCAATTTTTTTCAGAGAGAGCTAAATACTGCACAAGATGATCCCGCCGCCCAAGATAATCCCGTCACCCAAGATGATTCAGTTTATTTGGAAATTTTAGATGGTAAGTCTAATGACTTAAAATCTTACTTCTTACTAATATTATAAACGTGGAAGTTTGTTTGGATGGATGGATGTGTGTTACTCTTTCACGCAAAAACTACTGAACGGATTTGGATAAAATTTAGTACACAGATAGTTTATAACCCAGATTAACACATAGGTAAAGATAAAGATAATTTATTTGTCAAACATGCGTCGGATAGGTTTTTCCCGATTATGGGCGAAGCCGCTGGCAACAGCTAGTATCATAATATTTATTTGTTATGTATATGTAAAATACAAAATTATCTAAAATTCCTAGGGAAACTCAGTTTTTCTATTTATATTCTATATCTGTGTGCCAATTTTCATCGAAATCCGTTCAGCCGTTTTTGCATGATTGAGTAAGAAACTAACAAACATTCAAACCTTCACATTTTACAATATTAGCAGGATTTGATTTAAGAAAACATTTTGATCAAACAAAGGATCCGTAAACTGTCCAAAATAACACTCATTTTCTTTTGCAGAAACTCCACAACTGACCACCTCACCTTCATCACCTCAACCTTCAACTTCACAGCCCTCAAATAATTGGCTTCCACATTCCTCATCGTACCAGATACAGACACCACCACCACCCCTTCCGCTCGTGCTCCCTCAGACTTCGGCTCAAGGACGGCAGCCTGTTGCGCCAGCCACACCAGCCCCGGCCCCGGCAGCGCCATCCCCGCCAGCCCAATCCCCGCCAACCCCTGCAGCGCCCACTATTCCGAGGCGAAGGCGGCCACCTGCCCCCCGCACGTCTGCTATGTCTCCATCTACCAGGCGTCGTCCGCGGTTGAGTTCGCCAGCGACACCGCAGTCTGCTGCCTCTCCCGACCGCCCTCGTTTGCGCGCCCGCCGTAGACGGGCACCGACCCCCTTCGAGAGAGCAGCAAGCGAGTTTACGGCCGTGGAATTACGACGCCTGGAGCTGGAGGAAGCCCGGACTAGGCTACAACACGAGCGAGACTTGCGAGCGTTGGAGGTTGAGCACGAACGGAACCAAGTTTTTAGCTCTTTAGTAAACGTCGCTCAAGCTTGGCTTGACTATTATCGCAGTAGGGACAACACAGAACCGCTGAACACTGAGTAGTTCAGCAATTGTCTTGTCCCTATTGCTATAGTAATCAAAGGTTTTTTAATATGTAGGTATGTCTGAAGCCTTAGGCATTCTGCATCTCAGACTTTTGCGAGTGGGATACTAGCAAAAGTCTGAGACGCAGAATTCCTAAGGCCGTTTTTATTTTATTTTATTTAAGATGTTAAGTTTGTTTTTACATAATGTGAACCCTTTGGGCGAAAGAAGTGACTTCGTTAAATTATCTAATATGTTGCCTCTTTTACTGCCCAGTTTTAAGACTGTAAGGGCTCATTCACACTGGGTCCGTCAACGATGATTCGTCAAAAAAGACGATACGTAATGACGGATAAACGTTCACATTGCATACGGAATCGAGTTTTTTTACGATTCATCAAAATATCCGAATACATGTTCACACTGAATTCGTGATTCAGACGATTCGGATGTGAATATGACTATCTTGTGTTGGTATCAATCTAAACAAAAAAAAAAGAAAAATAAAAAGAAAACACTGGGTGCATCCAATTTTAAAACAAAGAGCAATTTATGGAACTTTCCATACGTTAATGAGTTAATCCGTCATAACGATTCGTGATTTAAAACTGAAGGTTTTTGAAAAAAGACGAAACGTCATTTAAGACGTGTCCGTCATTTTTCACGATTCCGTAATAGTGTGAACACGAGTAATTAAAATGTGTAGCCGCCCATACAAATCAAAATAACGATTCGTGAAAAAAGACGATTCGTGTTTTTAGACGAATCGTCTTTGACGGATTAGTGTGAATGAGCACTAACTGTGAGACTGATTCTTGATTTTGCGTTTTTAAGTTTTGCTTATATTTACCTAACACCAAAGCTTAGACAGTGTGTCACACACATTGGCATTTATTTTAGTTAATAGAGATTTGTTATCCATTAGATCTAGCTTGCATGTTGGATTATGCCTATTGAGGTGAGGCTTGTCTTGTGCCCAGCAGCTGACGTATAAAGGCTGATTAATATAATTATTATGTTTAGTAGAGATACTAAATATATAAGATTAAAATTTTATAGTTTATCAAGTGACTTAATAAAAATATTGAAATATTTAATAGTAATTTTATTTATTCACCTATATTACATCCTACTAACTAAGCGATTGCGCATAGCCCTGCCTCGGATTAACTCATTTTGGTTATCATTGCTGGAGGTGCTATGTTGTACAGCATGATCTTCACTATCTTCTAGACCCCTAGCTGGCATATCACTTGGAGGTGGTATTCTAGCATCTAATGCAATGTTGTGTAGCACACAACATGCATTAGTGATTTTGCTAGCCATGTAAGGGAGATAGTGAAGAACTCTGTGTCGAAGCATACACCTCCAACGAGCCTTGAGTAGTCCGAAACAGCGCTCAATGCGAGACCTGGCTTGGACATGACGTCGTGTGTACACCTCTGCCTGGGATCCTGATTCAGCGTTTAATATAGGCGTCATCAACCACGGCCGCAGTGGATAGCCAGAATCTCCTAAAAAAAAGGAAATATATTTTTGTTAATAGTCTACTCCAGTTCTAATAATAAATTGAATAATCGTTGTTTATTTGTGACTACAAATATAGTGCTCACTTAAATATAGTGCAATTACTGCTTGGCGTATAGGGCTATTTCAGATGTCTCACTATTTACAATACCTATATGGAACAACTTACCTAATAACCAAACATGTTCACCACTTTCATGAAGTCCTTCCATGTATGTGCTCACGTGACTCGCAGACCATATGTGCGAGTCATGTGTTGCTCCACCAAATTTCGAGTTCACATTTGTAATGCGCAAGTCATAATCACATATCTGAAAAGAAAATAAAACTATAGGTACTTATTGTTTGGTTTCCACAAAGAACCAAATTGCAATGTTGGGAATGGATTTAATTTCGAATTAAGGTACCTACTTACAAAACATTTAAAAGATATTTTATAGATTTCACTATGTATACAATATGTCCCTTTATTTTGCTGTGCCGCTTGGCACATAGGCTTCCTCTTACATTCTCTATTGAGTTCATATTATAAATACATATACACATAGTTTCAGAGAAACTTCTTGAAAACTATGTGGTTAACAAACTTGTTAACCACATAGTTTTATATGTATTATGATTAGAATTTATCCAGCAGCCTTACCATTTGAACATTTAAGGAATGATATCCTTTTCTATTAAAAAATATGTGTTCTTCCTCAACCGGTCTTGTGATAGCAATATGGGTACAGTCAATGCACCCTATCACACCAGGCAAATTATGTGTCCTTTGAAATCTGTAAATTATTTAACAATTTTACAACAAATGTCAAAGAGTAAGTAATTATTTAGGTAAGTATGTAGGAACCTAAGAAAAATTTTAATTAGGTATTTAAACTATTTAAAAATATATTTACATACTTCTCTTTGATTAAGGATCTCTCGTGTGGCGTTTGTGGAAACACTATCCACCTGCTGACCATCCAATTGTGATTAAGGGCGTTCACAACCTCCCTAATGCAGCGACTTGTTGTCCGCTGCGTCAAATGCTGGCCCACACCCACAATTTTCTGGTATGACCCTGTAGCTAAAAACCTAAGAGCACACAGCACCTGAAAAATATAATAATACATAGGTAGGTTAATCTATTTAGGTTGATGTGGTTTTATTTTTATTTATACAGCAGTTAATAAAGTATTGTGTGGTACCACAATATTTTTGTTGTATAGTAGGTACCTATAAACTAAGCAGACGAAGATGCTTTAACTCAAGTTATAAGGAACAACAACCAACAACATTAAGTACCTGGTTGCCTGCAATATCTATAATTATACTGTTTTATTACTTACTTAATGTAAAATTTCTTACCTTTATTTCCAGGGGAATTTCAGGGGAACCTTTTAATCGTGCATGAGCTTTTAGGTCTAGGCATAACTTCCTAAATGCTCTTTTATTAAGCCTGAAATGTTGGATGAACAACAATTCAGGCATATCTTCAATTGTTTCCAATTGCCGTCGCTGTCTTAATCGCATTTGGCGCCTCTCCCAGGCGTTCTCATTGTGTGCAGCCCACAATAAACGTAGAGAATGCATTTTGTAACTTATTTGATCTGCAGTAATGCCTCTAACACAGAATAAACACTAGGAGTATGTCATCAATCAATGTCAAAAATCTGCAGCCGAATGAAATCCGGCCATATTGTTTCAATAACTACAACGTTTTAGCATTCGTTTCGTTATCTTTTTTGGCGATCACGATCGAGGCGAAGGCGAACACTGAAAGCGCTGCTTGTCTACGCATTTGTATGGAATAAACACGATAACGATTCGTTACTTTATGGTTTCGTTATGAAATATAACATTGTCTACCAAATTGCGATAACGATGTCGATTGACCACGTGACTTAACGCGGCTTAAGTCAATCCCATACATTTTAGTCTTTTCTAACTTCGTTATCGTTTTTAAATTGTTACTTTGTCTAAGCCACCTGAACAGTAAATGGCCGTGTCGTCGGCGAAGAGAGCCAACTGAGCCGATTTACTTTTGGGGATGTCACTGGTGAACAGGGTGAATAAGAGGGGGGATATGACGGAACCCTGGGGAACTCCGGCACGGATCGGGTGTGGGGGGGAGAGAGCGCCCTCGATGCGGTAGCGGAAAGTACGATACGACAGAAAGTCTCGTAAGATGAGCACGAGACGGTCTGGCACACCTAGCAGGTAGAGCTTATATAATAAGCCATTGTGCCAGACTTTGTCGAATGCTTTCGCTATGTCGAAGAACAAAGCGCCTGTTGAAGCACCGCGCTGGAAGCCAGCGCTGATGTGCTCAACGATGCGGTAGACCTGATGGATGCACGAGTGTTTAGTTCGAAAACCAAACTGCTCATTAAGGATGAGGCTCTTCGCTTTGGCAAAGTCCTAGAGACGCCTATAAATAAGCCTCTCGTAGATTTTGCCGAAAACATTGAGCAGACTGATGGGGCGGTAACTGGAGGGCTCAGACTTGGGCTTCCCTGGCTTTGGGATACCGGTGACCGTGGCTTCTTTCCACGTTTGGGGGAAGATGTTATTGCTCAGAGCGCCATTGAAGATGGCGGTCATGAGCAGAATGAGGGGGGCGGGGAGGATATATCTTAATCTTTATCCCGTGAGCAATCCGTCAATACGGATTGAACGTGTTCTGTAAACGAGGCGATCGCCCCCGTCGTGTCCGCGACTGAGACAATTTGATCGGGAATGGTATCCAGGTGGGGTGACGTGGTGGATTCCAGCTTTTTGCTTACTTTCCCCCAGTCAGTAACTATTTTGGTCTGAGGGGGCTGGTTGGGGTCACGGGGGCCCGAATAGGGGACTAGGTGGATCGTGTCCGGGCGGTGGTCGGAGTTAAGCTCTTGTTGCGTCTCGATAGATTGCAAACGGAGGTTTACATTCTTGAGCAGCGCAACATCGAGCACGTCAGGATGCAGGGTGGGGTCACCAGGATAGTGGGTAGGATGCATCGGAGCGATGACATCGAAATTAAGGGTGGGGCCCCGGTAGAACAGAATTCTACCTCGGGTGGAAGTAGTGCTACTGTTCCAGGCGGGATGTTTGGCATTGAGATCCCCCGCCATGATGACGGAGTCACTCATACCAAAGAGGGCGGTGAAGTCGTTGGTGAGAGAGATGGGATCTTGACCACCAGTTCTGGGCGGGATATATGCGGAGATGATTAGTATTGATTGATGCCCAGTCATGCCAAGCCGACAGATAGACCTCCAGGTGAGAGAGGAGAGGAGGAGGGTCTATTGGGGAGCAATGAAGGGACTTTCTGAAGTAGATGAGGGTACCACCCTTGTGACATCGAGCCCTATCATTGCGAACTAGTTTATAGTTGGGAATGTTCGGGTTGCGATGGTGGGGTTTCAGGAAGGTTTCCTGAACTAAAAGGACGTCCAGCTGATGGTCGCGTAGGAAAGTGACGATCTCATCACGCTGTCCAGAAATGCCATTGGCATTGAAGAAGCCTAGCTTGAGTGATCGGGGTTTGGTAACACCTATTATTCTTTGTTGATCCATTATGGAGCACTTAGAATTTTAGGGTTTGGAGGAATTGCGTAATCTCGGGATACGCATTGAAAATCTCGGCAATGCGCCGAGGATTGCTATTGCAGGCTTGAATTTCGGCTGCCATAGCGTTGGCGGGGGTGATAAACGATGCATAAGCACCGATTATAACCTCCATGCTGCTGGGCTGAGGGCCGGAGATGAGGGTTTGGGGAGTCCTACTGGGGCCTGAGGCAACGATGGTGGGTTGGGCTACCGGAGCAGCAGCTGGGGCCGACGGGACTGGTGGAGCTGTGGGGGCTGCTGATGGCTGTGGGATGTTGATTGCCATCAATGCTGGGAGGGCACCGAAGCTGCGGGAGCTTTTTGATGAAATAGGCTAGCCCAGGGAGAGGGTCTCTGAGGACTGAGCTGATCGGGCAATTGCGAGGATGGGACCTTCAAGGAAGGGCACTCCCTTTGCTGGCGTTCGCTTGTGCGCTTGGCCAGTTTGGAAAAGGAGGCTTTGGGGGCTTTAGGGCAGCCCCGGTAGTTAGCCGGGTGCCCGGATTGGCCGCAAAGTACGCAACTCGGTGGCAGTGCACAGAGTGCGGTCCTTGGGTCGAGAACAGTCAGCTGTTCCATGATTACCTAGACACTTGACGCATCTAGGTGTCGCGTAACAGTTGGATTGGGAGTAGCCATATAATTGGCATCTGTGGCATTGTCCAATGATATTGGACTTGCGGGGCTTCTCGATGGAGATGCCCGATAGGGAGCAAACGGCGGGGGGACGGGGAGCCGCTACAGGCTTTTTAGCCCTGTTGGCGTGAGAGGATGAGCTCTTCTTCCTCTTGCCTCCCTTTCCGACGACTTCAAAGTAGTCTTCGGAGGAGGAAGAGGCTGAGAGGGCTTCTTCTGGGTCGGGCTGAGGTACGGACGTATCCATAGCCTTGGGTTTGGATGTGGGTGCCCTTGTTGTCACAGGGACAACAGCGGCTGGCACAAAAGGTGCCGAAATGGGGGCTGCGGCGACCTCAGTCAGAGAGGGAGCAATTGTTGGGACGGACAACGGCTCCGGGATTTCCAAGTTAATCCCTAAGGGATTAGGCGGGACAGTGGGATAGATTCCTTTGTCGGCTATAGGTGGCGACAGCGGGCTCTCCAGGGCGTCGCTGAAGTCAGCGATCGAGCCATGGTGGGAGGGGGGAGACCGCTGAAATTTCAGCAGTTGCTTTCCGTACTTGGCACAGAAAGCCGGATCCTTAAGTAGAACCTCCTTGATGAAGGCTAATAATATAGCGTCCATCATGGTGGTTAGATCGGGGGCGAGAGTCCGGGAAAAGGGCTACGCATAGAGGCGTGAACCCTAAAATCATAGCAACAACCCAGCCCAGGGTGGGAGGGCTCGGGGGTGTGTGGATCCTACCCTCCCTGCCGGGTGAAGACAGGGAGGTGAGTACCTAAGGTGAGCCCTAAGCTTGTAACCCGTCGCTAATCCTAATGCGCGAACGGGGCCTTAACCGGTCTAGTGAAATGGGTGTAGAGACACCCAGACCGGTCCTAGTACGAAGGGATTGACACACCCAACCGTACTAGGTGCAAAGCTGTGTACGAACGCAAAATTAGTAACGAAGCTAGACTTGACTAGGAGACCCCCCAAGGCCAAGGTTCTAGCTCCCGACTCCAATTGAAGGCTGGTGGATTAGGGCACCACCCACTTGGCTTCGTTGAAACCGTGAGGTTTCCACCAAGGACCATGAAACTGTGGTTTTACCCTGAAGGGGCCACAACAAACGACGAAAACGTTTTTGACTGGTTTCTGCAGAAATACTCTAACAACAGCGCCTTGAAAAAGGCACTATTGAAAGAAAACGGGTCGTAGTCGGAGACTACGGAGATCGTTACGGCAAGCGTAACTAGGCCGGGCGGCGAAAGCGGTGACTCACGATGCAGCGGGCGGAGAGCGGCACGTCCGTTCATGACGAGCGTCGAGCGGCGAGATGTCTCGCTCGCTTTTTTTTTTTTTTTTTTGGGAATGGCATCTCGCAATTCAACCTGGGAGGTTCTCCACTGCTTAACCGGACTTTCCTGTGGATGCCACAATAAATTGAGACCTCCAGCCAGGGCTTAAAAACTAACTAAAAACTAAGCGACTACACGCTATGGGCACCCCCCGATGGGGTTCGGACCTCGGCTTAGGGCGTCGCTGGGAGAGGACAGCAAGGGACAGGCTGGATCGGAATTATTTGGGGACGGATTTTGGAATACAGGCTCAGCGGCGCGGGCTGGCTCGAGCAAGGGTCGGGGCGGGCATGGTACGGGGTGTCTCGACGGGCCTCGACGGCGCGGGCGGAAGGACGGATGACGGGGCTTGTACTTCTTGAGAGTACTGGTGGTCTTACTACTCTCCTGGAGGAGGGTAGTGGCGTCGTCGGGGGGGGTCTCGCTCGCGGCTCACGCCGGCCTTATATAGGGCCGCAGAGAGTTCTAGAACCTTCCATTGTAGAAACATCTAGAATGTTCGAGTACATACAGGCCCGATCGACCAGATGTCGATAGTTCAGGAAAGTTCTAGAAAGTTCTCGCATTGAAATTTCTAGAAGAGTCTTGACTACTAGTTCCGCTAATCGATACTAGATGGCGCTAGTGGTAACTACTGTCACCATGTACCAGGCATTAATTGTGGCGCGCAATAATACTATTTCTTTTTTACACTTTCATTTGACTTATTATTTGCCTTAGTTACATTTTTGCAAGAGGTTGCCTCTATTGTCTTAATGTCTAATTTAAATGATGATTAATGTCATTAATTTTGACCAAATTATTGGCAGAATACTTTAAAAAGTCATTGCGTTGCTCAATAGGAGCAATTTGTTTTGCCAAATGTTTGGCTGAAATTGAAAAAAAGTATGATAGCGACACAGCTATCTTTCTTTTAAGATAGTTAGAAGGATAGTACATAACAGTATTATATCTATCTTTTGTGAAATATAAATTATTACCAACATAATAGTTAGTATCAAAATCATTATTATCATTATATGTCAAATTGTGCAATGTCATGTTCATATCAAATCTTAAGTTATTTTCTTCCTGTGGCAAACTGTTACTGTAAGGGAATGTAAACAATACAATTTTTCTTAATCTAAGGTTGCACAATGTTCGATGATATTGGAGCAATTCTCCTTTATTTAAATTACCCGTATTTCCCATAAATATTAATAAAGTTGTTTCCTGCTTAAAGTTACATTTAATAACTTCTTTCATAATTTCAAATAAAGAACAACCAGGCATACAGTAAATTATTATTGAATGTCCCGGATATTCATCTGTCAACAAGTGACCTAAGTCCTTTCCAATCTCATCACAAAATAATACAATATCATGATTTACATTTTGTTTACATGGTATAATGGAACTGTTAGGACACGATTTAATAATCCCTTTTTAAAAAAAACGATTATTTTAGCTAAATGATTATATTGATTAAAAATCACAATAGAAAGGGAAACTTGGTCAATATTTTGACATGCGACCTATCCGGTAGGAGTCTCAACCCGAACTGTCCCTATTATCTGACTAATGCACTAGGTCTCGACCGGGATGATGACGTGGCGCTTATTAGGCAATAATGGGTGCATCCTGGGGATGTAACAACCCCCCCTTTAAGAGGAACTTTACGGTGTTCATGGAAAGTTACGAATTTATTCTTAACCTTGGAAGAGGAATTGTTTCAGGTTCCGGATCGTTATCTAAGTTGTTATTGTTCTGTGAGTCGGGCTTTCTTTTGCAGTCAAAATATTTCCCAAACTTCTTACAAAGTTTATAACTAATAAATATTAAAATTAAAATGAATACAAGGTAAGTTAAAAGTGGATAATGAGAACTATATTCAATTAGGTTAGGGCTAGGATTATTTATAATTTTATCAACATCTGACATTATTTGATTATTAATAATCCTAGGTAGTTTGTCTAAGTCTATATTCGACAATTTAGAAAATAACAAATTGGGTTTTGATATATTAAACTTTTCTAGATTACAACAGGCTTCATTAATTAGATTAAAATCGGAAACTATATTTTTAACATTTATGTCAATGTTGTTTTTACCAAACAGTTGTTTGTTTCTACAATAAGCAGTACAATTAGGTGGAATATTAAGTATACCAGTACCTAATATTTTGAACTCTATTAAATCAGATTTACACTGGATAGAAAGTTTAGTCGGTTCAGATTGGACAAATATCCATCTATTACCTTGCAATTCTTGCCAAATATCTATCTGACCATACATTAATTTAGTTTGACAGTATTTAGGTATTTCCGTAACAATTTTTGTTAGTATATCAGTTTCACAGGTTGGTGTTTCTGGAATTAAGAGTGTGTTCACATCATCACAAATATAAACTCTATTTACGGGTTCAACACATGATTTTAGATTACTTATACAGGTATATGTTAGTTTATCTTTACTAATGCCAATATAATTACAAGATGGCACAATCATAGCAAAGGAGTTTGGTTTATCTATGTTGTGCGGTATAGGTACCGAAATAGCCTTAAACAGATCTAACTCAAAAGATTGTACAAGAGGAACTTTAATTACAAAGACTAACTTATTGTTTGCGAAATAACAAATAATATAAAATAGCATTGCATTTACAAGGTCGTCTAATTTAAATGACAAGGTAAGTAGGCAAGATGATAGTTCAGTATAGACATCGTTCATTTTTGATTTTATATACAGCTTATCAGATATAATAGACAGGTTACTAAAGGTGCTAGATAGATTAATAATAGCGTCATTCAAACGGACTTCGTTTGTGTTTATAGTTTTAAGAGTTTCGTTATAGCGGGAGAGAGCCGTGCTCGTTACAATTATGTTATCCTTTAAAATAGACGCAATCTTAATATTATTATTATTTAGGGTTTGAATAGCGTTATTATATCTTATAGCATCGTCTTCATCCATTGTGCCAATGACTTGTTTGAAAAGAGAGCCAACTCCTGCTAACCAAGCGGATCTCTTTTCTCGCCCAGATGTTAAATGAGATAAGGTACTGTAGTCTTTTAGAATATCAATAAGTCGCAAAGCCAGAGGCTGTAGTATATTTGTACATTCGGATTCCTTAAGTACTGTATTTTCTCGACACAAAAGTGTGGAACTTTTTAAAACATTATTTATGTTGTCTATGTGGGGTTTTATATATGCAATATCTATGGGTACAAGCAAATGAATGTTATCCCTGGTCTGTTTCATGATTCCTATCGGATCGAAGTATATGCCAGGGCTTTCTGAGACTTGTTCGACGATATCAGACGTTGCAAGGGACAGGAATGTAGATATTCTGAAAAATATATACAGGACAAAATATTTTA
Organism: Mesoligia furuncula; assembly: GCA_916614155.1. Lineage (NCBI taxonomy): Eukaryota > Metazoa > Arthropoda > Insecta > Lepidoptera > Noctuidae > Mesoligia > Mesoligia furuncula. The sequence goes on from OU744795.1 coordinate 11,210,161, forward strand.
ACTAATGTTATTTTTTTATAATTAAGTTAAAACTAGGTTTTAAAGATATATGCGTAATACTAGATTAAGAACTAAGTGTTAGTTGTTTCCGCCAACTTTAATTCGTCATAGTGATACTTAACGTGGCGGCGATTAACGAGAAGGGTCAACGTATTGTTGCCATTAATTTTTATCACTTTATATGGGCCTTTCCAGATAGGCAACAGGGCTTTATTTTGCCGCGGGTGGTGTTTGATATACACCATATCGCCTGTTTTATATTTCATAGGTCTGGTTTTTCTATCATAATAGTCTTTTGATGTAATTTTAGATTTAAGAATGTTTTCTACAGCTTTCTCTCTGGAGAGTTTCATTCTTTGTTGGAGTATACGGACATAACTAGGGTATGTAGGTTCTAGTGCTGTGTCATAAATAGAAGTGGGTATAAATGGTTTGCAACCGAATAATAATTCATATGGTGTATAATTTGTGGTGCAATGGATTGTGGTGTTGTAGGTTAACATTGCTGTATAAACATATCTCGGCCAGTCATTTTGATTGTCATCGACGAAAGATTTTAAATATTCTTTTAGAGTCGCATGACTTCTTTCTAAAGCACCTTGAGTTTGTGGATGATAGGGGCTGGACCATAACTGTTTGATTTTCAAAAAGTTACAAGTTTGTTTAAATAGATCTGCTGTAAAATTGGTTCCTTGGTCTGTGAGAATAGTCTTGGGGATACCAAATTGGGATATGAAATGGATCAAACACTCAGCGGTTTCCTCCGCCGTAGCATTTCGGATAGGATAGCCAGTAGAGAATTTCGTGAGGTCGTCCTGAATTGTTAAAATGAACCTGAGCTTGGCCGTGCCTGATTCGGGCAACGGTCCGACGATATCAAGTGACACGCGTTCAAAAGGTTGCGTAGATGTAGTTGTGATCTGCATAGGAGCTCGATTGGTTCTACGCAATGCTTTATTGGTTTGGCATTGATCACATTTTCGGACATAGTTTTCGACATCTCTGCGCATATTGCGCCAATAATATTTCTCCTGGATTCTACTTAACATTCTATTTGAGCCCAAATGACCTGATATGGGAATATCGTGGTTCTCTTTTAGGATTTTAGTAATTTCCGTTGGAGAAGGGTAAATTATGGTATTTTTGAAAATATGGGCTGCTATTGAAGTAGAATGAAATAGGTATGTAATTATGTTATGAATTTTCATAAAACTATGCGAGTCGAATGGATTACGGAAATCCGTCGTAGCGAATTCAGTTGTGTTTTTATTAATTAATTCAAATTTTAGATTTTTAAGGCTCTTAAAAATATCTTCATAGTTACATTGATCGAAGTGATAGACTTTTACGAAAAGGAAGTAAAATTTAACATTATTGTTTTCGAAAGAGAGGAAGGAATGTAACGTTCTTTCTTCTTTTAGGATATCTTTTGGTTCCGGAAGATTATCGATGACTTCCGAAATATAGTGATTTGACTCGTCGAGGTCAATGGAAGTCGGTATAATAATATTTTTTAATTTTGTTTTTAATAAGTTTTCACTATGTTCATGAATTATAGTATCAAATTGATTTAATTTGTTGTTTATTTCTTTCAGGCATTTAGTATAAGTGTCGTCGTCATTTTGGACTTCAGGTGGTGTTGGGATGTCAAAATCTTCAGGGAGTTCAAGGTCATCGGGTAACTCAACGTTTTCAGGTAAGTCTACAAAGTCAGGTAAGTCGGGAATTTCAGGTATTCCGGGACTTTCAGGATTAACAGGAGGAATTTCCGGCTGTTGAAGTGGAGGTGGAATATTCACTGGTGGTACTTTGTCGGTAAGTACGTGAGCAGTGTTTGGTAAGCTAATGGATTTTACAGGGTAGCGGGAAAGAGCATCAGCGTTACTGTTGATCTTACCCTTTTTATATTCGATCTCATAGTCGAATTCCTCAAGTCTTAATCTCCATCTTACTAGTTTGGAGCCTGGTTCTTTGCAATTAAATAGCCACCTGAGTGGTCTATGATCAGTTAAAATTTTAAATTTGTGACCATAAAGATATGGGCGAAATATTTTTGTTCCAAAAATAATTGCCAGACATTCTTTTTCGGTTACGCTGTAATTAGTTTCAGCTTTATTTAATGTGCGTGAGGCAAACGCGATTGGGCGGTCCTTTCCTACATCGCCTTGAGAGAGTATTGCTGAAATAGCGTAATTTGACGCATCACACGTCAGGTTGAAAGGTTTAGTAAAATCGGGGTATATTAAGACGGGTGCTGAGGTTAAATTATTTTTTAATGTTTCAAAAGCAAGTTGTTGACTATTAGTCCAGTCAAATGGTATATCCTTTTTTAACAAGGATGTAAGAGGTTTGGCTAGCTTAGAAGAGTCGTGTAGGAAGCGACGATAATAGGACACCAACCCTAAGAATGATTTTACGTCTTTTGCGCATTTTGGGACAGGGAATTCGCTTACAGCTTTTATTTTCTCGGGGTTAGGTTTTAAGCCTGCTTCACTAATAGTATGGCCAAGATAAGTAACTTCTTTGCGGAGAAACTCGCACTTGTCTGGTTGCAGTTTGAGGTTGAATTTCCTCAATCTGTCAAATGTGTAGGATAATTTCTGGACATGGGATGTGAGGTCGTAGGAATATATAACGATATCGTCTAGATAGACATAGCAGTGTATACCTTGCAGCCCTGAAAGGACTGTGTTCATAAGTCTTTGAAACGTTGCAGGGGCGTTTTTGAGGCCAAATGGCATCCTAATAAATTCGTAGTGGCCTTCGGGTACACTGAAGGCAGTTTTAGGGACATCTTCATCTGAAATTTCTATCTGATGGAAGCCTGACGCTAAATCGAGAGTTGTGAAGTATTTGCTATTACCAAGCTGGTCTAGGATTTCGTTGATTTGGGGAATTGGATAGCTCTCTCCAATAGTTACGTCATTGAGCTTGCGATAGTCAATCACTATACGCCATTTTCTTTTTCCAGATGCATCCACTTTTTTGGGCACTATCCAAATGGGGGATGACCATGGAGAGGTAGATGGTTTAATGATATTTTGTTCCAGCATCTTACTGATCTGGGTTCTGACCTCATCTTTATGAACCTCTGGAAATCTATAAGATTTTACATTTATAGGTTGCGAGGAACTTGTTTTGATTTCGTGCTTGATCGCACTGGTTGAAGTAAGTTCATCGTCGGGAAGGTGGAATATATCTGCATATTGACTGCAGATGTCATAAAGGACTTCAGATTCTTCGGAGTTTAAATGGGAAGTTCGTAGCTGTTTAAGGACCTCGTTTGTTCTCTCGTAACAATGGGTGTTAGGTTGAGATAGGCATATTTCATTTTTAGTCATAGGTATTAAGGTCAAAGATAGGTTAGGATCTATTGAAATAGGTTTTTCAGATACATTTAGAATCGATACATTTATTCGATTATTACTCTTTACTTTCACTATCGAATTAGCTACTAGTAATTTATCACAAATATGCTGGTCCAAAATTATACCCTCTTTAACTTCTGGGTTTTGAACTAAACATTCTATGATGGTTTCGGTTCGTGGTTCTATAGTGTAAGATGGATGATTAAATGATAATTTTATATGATGGTGTGCGATTTCCAGCATACCAGAATCATAATTTATTCGGCAACCATTTTTAACGAATAGGTCATTACCTATAATACCATCATAAGGAAAGCCTAGGTTATCAAATATATAAAATTTGTGTGATACTACGTATCCAGGAGATAGACTTAGGTCTAGAGTAAGGTTACCGTGACTCGTAATCGGGTCTTTTGAATCTATGCCTTTTATTCTGACAACATCAACTCTTAATTCAGGAGGTTTGATTAGGCATGATTTCTTTAGGATACACAAGGAGGCTCCAGTGTCTATCAAAAGGGTAAGTGGTTTCTCGCTGACAGACGACTGGGCGACGACATAGGGTAAGTATGTTTTTAAGTTAGTATTTACTTCATACACTTTGTAATCATCACTATTTTCTTTTCTAGGGATGCACATGGATTGAGGAGGATTGGAGATGTCTTCAGTTTGGGGCTGGTTACCCTGTCGCGTGACATTATGAGAGCTGCCAATTTGGGGCTGGTTACCCTGTCGTATAGCTCTAGATGATAAATGATGATTAGGATCAGGAATGTCTTCTGTTTGGGGCTGGTTACCCTGTCGCGTGACATTTTGAGAGCTGCCAGTTTGGGGCTGGTTACCCTGTCGTATAGCTCTAGAGGATACGTGGTGATTGGATATAGAATTAACGGCATCGTCTTTTAAAGTTCGTCTCGTGCGACACCCTGTCGAGACGTTTAGTAATTTAAAGTATTCTGATCAGATTCTAAAACATTTGTAATGGAGTCTTCTTCATTATTCGCAAGGTTTACATGAGGATTTTTGGGCTTAGAAGAATATTGTTGCGCGGGGTAATTGAATTTATTGTTATATTTTTTATTATTAAATTCGCGCAATTTACATTCGGTTAAGGTATGGCCCTCCTTCTTGCAGTATCTGCACACTGACGAATCCCTAAAGGAAGAAGGTTGATTGTTATTATTAGGTAGAAGTGGCTTAGGTGGAGGTCTATTGTGTTCTTTCTTAGAATTAACATTCTGTCGGAATGTGTGTTGTTAAATTTTTTCTTCAGAAATCGCATAGTTGACGGCCTCGTTCAGGTTTTTAGGATCTCTACATCTTACAATGTTAGCTATGCGAGGGTGTAATCCTATATTAAATGTATGAAGGGCTAGATCCTCCATCGCAGCCACTCTTCCTACAAGTTCACTTTTCTTTGTATTGGAAATTGTCACTTCTGTAAGTAGTTTGGATAGGCAAGTTTCGATTCGCAGATGGAATTGGCTAACCGTCTCCTGGTTAGTTTGATGACATTCTTGGAGCTCGGTAAGTAAATGGGCGTAATGTTTTCTCTCACCGAATTGATTTTTAAGGAATTCTTTGAGAGATGACCAATTGTCAAAGTCTTTGATAGAGCACGCGCTTTGCGCTTTGCCATCTAGTTGGCTGATAATAAATTTAAGTATAATATTTTCCTGTGATGATGACGACAAAGATATTGCGTTATCGCAATTTACTATGAAAGCATTTAATTTATCTCGAGAGCCGTCAAATGGCTTGATAAATTTTAAAATAACGTTAAGGGGTATTTCTTCATCTTTCACCTCCCTGAGGTCTTTTTTCGAATCGGATTTGGTCATTTTTATTTTTTTTTTGTAAATAAAATAACTGGCTCTGAAATAAAATACAAGTACAGTAACTATTATAAGGTCGCGATATAAAACTTCTGCCAACTGGTTCTGGACGGCTTATCAGTATTCTGAGTACTGAGTTACCGAATACGTGGGCGAAGGATGTTTAGACTACGGTCTGGACACAATGTTATCTACAGATACAAAGTAACAGGATTATAAAGTAACTTACGATTTGTAACTATGGCAAATCTATAAATAGGATTAAAATTAAGATCACTGAACTGACTCACAGAACACAGAAACACTTCATTTTGCGGAGACACGGAGGACGTCTGATCCTGGTCGGTGCTGGATACGAGCAGGTCCGTAGAATGCGCCTGCAGCGCACTGCCCAGTACTACTGCACAGTAGACAGGTGACGACTCGGATGAACCTCGAAAGGGCCCTGGGTTTGGCCTCTCGAGCTGGAGTTAGCCTCTCGAAGGCTACTAGAGATGGCCTATTTCAGCCAAGGTTGGCCTCTCTTAGGCCGTAGATAGGTCGTGGTGAGTTCGGGTCGTAGGATTTGGAGCACACAAGATACACTTGGCACAGAGACACTTTCACTGGATAACACTTCACGGGGCGTTCCACGGGATACAATCCCACCGCTGCAACCAATGTTAGGACACGATTTAATAATCCCTTTTTAAAAAAAACGATTATTTTAGCTAAATGATTATATTGATTAAAAATCACAATAGAAAGGGAAACTTGGTCAATATTTTGACATGCGACCTATCCGGTAGGAGTCTCAACCCGAACTGTCCCTATTATCTGACTAATGCACTAGGTCTCGACCGGGATGATGACGTGGCGCTTATTAGGCAATAATGGGTGCATTCTGGGGATGTAACAGAACTATTAACAGAGGGAATAGTCAAATCAACACAAGGATGCAGTAATGTGGTATTGCATGCTGATAATGACTGGTGTAGGTACATTGGATGGTGTTTGACAGCGCTCACAGCTGTTTGTTTGTGAGTTCACCAGCTCATTCATTGCCAACACATATTCCCTCAGATCTTCAGAGGTATTATATTTGTTAGTCGTAGATCTTAGTTTCTCCTGCAGCTGGTCAAGTTGAGATTGCAAGTCCTGTGTGTCAATGTTGTATTTCTTAGAACTTTGCTCCAAATTAAAAGAATACATATCTAACTGTTTAAGCAAATTTAACCTTTCCCTATTAAGTTTTACCTTTTTAATAAAGAAGTTTTTTCTTTTCACCGTTTTTTGGGTTTTAACAATGTATTTATTAATTTTGATGTACTTTTTGAGTTTATTTTTACTAGTGACTACCCTCACTGATTTACATGATTTTGATTCATCATCACCTGTCAAATCAATAGTTTTAGTGGGATTTATGGCAGAAACCATTGATGGGGCAATAGACACTAACTCATTGAACAGACTTTGATTCAGCGAAGCAGTGATGTTAAGGTTTGTAGTCTCAAGTTGTGTAATTTGACTTTGAGCCTCATGTAGCTGCTGTTGTAATGAGTGTTTGTGGCTAAGAGCTTGTTCATACTCTACGCTACACTGGCTGAACCCGTCCACAACAAGCTGAAGTCTAACCCGTTCTTCTATGGCATCAGTGTATTGAGTATATACCTGAGCCATTTCAATTTTTAATTTCCTATTCTTTTCATGGGCATCAAAGAGCACCCTTTCATTGTCATCTATTTCCTTAATTAGTTGGTTTCAGGACTCCTTTGACGCCTTTAAAGCGCTCAAAGCCTCATTGAGTTTGGACTCTTCGAGACGAGCACGGGCGCTGCGAGTCATAATTATGATTAAAACTAGTAAGGAAGCAACAAGAAATTAGAAGAGAGAAGGTTGTTGTGGCAGGAGTTGGAAAGATAATAAGTTTAATAGGAGAATATAAAATTCGGTCAGTGGGTCGTCTTAGAGACAGAAGTCAATTGGAAAAATGAAATTTAGATGTAAATAAAAGGAGTTCTGTCACCAAATCTAAGTAAGGTTATGTTTACGTTCAAAGGTCATTGGCATCAAGTAGCCTTATTAAAAGTGAACAAAGTAGGTAATTGCTGGTGAAATTATACTAATTGTAGTACGTAAACTAACTAATAGCAAGTAAAATTGTTGTAATAATACTGGCTTTATAGTGTCCTTATATTGTATTCAAAATTCTTCTAATTCTATGTAACTAGGTTACTTGACACTTCAATAAAATAACAACTAGATGAAACACATATTTTCTTTACAAATACAAAATTACAACAAATCGTTATCAGCACGACACTCTAGTATTTGTTTATTCAAGAAAAGTAATGCGCGTTTTCGTAATAATTTGTTGAAGTGATATTTGTGCGATTTTTTATTTGGGTACGAAACAAAATAGTTCTTCGTATACTCTTCTGAGATGGCGAACCCAAATGGAGACACAAATGAGCGAGGTATGCGTAGTTCCTCAATTCCAATGTTCACCCTACATAATAGAGAAGGATATAGTACGTGGAAGTTTAAAATGCGTAATTACCTTATACATGAGGAGTTGTGGGAAGCGATCAGTGGCTACCCAACAGGGATGAACGTTTCCAATGTCACAAAGATGAGGAGCGATCAGAAGGCACTAACAAAAATTTGTCTTACCCTTGAATTATCTGCAATTACGCATGTCCGAAGTGCTACCACGGCAGCGGAAGCATGGAAAGCTCTACAAAATGCTTATGAGGACAAAGGTATGGGTCGGCGTTTATATTTAGAACGGAAGTTATACAGATTGAGACTTGAAGACTTTGATAATAATATTGAGTCGTATATCAATACTGTTATTTCCACTGCCCAAGATTTGGCGGATATAGACAAAGTAATAGATGATGCGTCCATTGCTGCTATTCTATTGGGAGGTCTAACGTCGAGATATGACCCATTGATTATGTCTCTCGAAAATAGTAATGTTAACGTTACCAGTGAACTGGTAAAGTCCAAATTACTGAACGAAATGTCCAAGGAAAGCTCGATAAAACTGGAGACAGCTATGAAGTCAAAGGTTGATGCCTCTTCTGTTGAGTCAAAGGCAAAGAAAATTGTGTGTTATGGTTGTGGAGAACCTGGCCACAAGAGACCAAACTGTCCTTTGAAGAAAAAGAAGGTCATGAAAAGGAAGAATCCCACTAATACGGACTCGACCTCTGTGTCTGCTTTAGGAGCAACAAATAACTATGACATGGACAAGTGGTACATTGATTCAGGCGCGACCAAACACATGACTTCAAGACGAGATTGGTTTGTAGACTTAAAGCCTATTGATACCAAGGTAACAGTTGCAAATGGGACTAAGATTGACGCTGAAGGCATCGGTAAAATTTTTATAAATACCGAAAACAAAGTCAATACAATTAATGATGTTATGTATGTACCTAACTTGCAAACAAATCTTCTATCTGTGAAGACAGCAGTAGAAAAAGGTTTTACTGTAATGTTTGATAAATCGGGTTGTAATTTATTTAATTCAAAAACCTTCTCCTTTACAGGTGATGCGGTTCTACATGGCTCGCCCAGTGGTGGATTGTACACACTTGATTGTGCGGTAAATAATCCCCAATTTAGAGCCTATGATCTGCACTCTGATTCAATATCTAAGTATCAGGTATGGCATAAGCGTTTAGGTCATTTATGTCGCGTCGGTATGAATCTGCTGAAAAATAGTCATGAGGTTATTGATTATAAAGATGTGGATAAAAATCCATGTGTTGCTTGTGTTCAAGCGAAACAAGCTCGAAAACCGTTTAAGCCGATTACTTATAAAAGAGCAACTTCAACATTAGAACTGATCCACTCTGACCTTTGTGGACCAATGTCAGTTAGCTCCTTTCAGGGCAATAAATATTTTTTAGTTTTCATAGACGATTTTTCGAGAACTATATTCGTATATTTTATTTCTTCTAAGACAGAGGTAAAAGATAGATTTTGTCACTTCCAGTCTATGGTTGAAAGACAAACTGGGGCTCAAATTAAAACAATAAGGACGGACAATGGGAAGGAATTCGTCAATAGTGAATTCTCAAGTTATCTTAGATCTTTTGGTATTCAGCATCAAACTACGGTACCATATAGCCCTCAGCAGAATGGTGTTGCCGAGCGCACTAATCGCTCAATTGTAGAAAAGGCACGCTCTCTTATGGCTGAAAGCGATCTTTCTAAAGCTTTTTGGGAAGATGCTGTTCGAACGGCTGTATACCTAAAGAATAGATGCCCACACCGTGCCTTAAATAATAAAACTCCCTACGAGTTGTGGAATGGTTACAAACCAGACCTAGGTAATCTTAGAGTTTTTGGGTGTAAAGCTCTTATACATATACCTTCTTGTCACCGTAAGAAATTGGATCTTAAAGCTGATGAAGCTGTATTTGTAGGCTATACAGAAGATCCTAATAGTTATCTTTTTAGAAATTCATCTTGTCCTAGAACCTTACAAAAGTCTAGAGACGTTACATTTTTTGAAGATTGTTTTTCTACATTAAATAATAGAAATGTCAACAATACTAAGACTTCTACTGAACCTTTAGTACTGTCTAATAGTCTGCCTATACAGGAAGAAAACAGTACAGTTCAAGAGTCTTTTGAACAAATTCCAGTGGTCACTGTTGAACCAGCTCCAGGCCATACTGTTGTCACTGAAGATCAGACTGCTGAAACTGAGGAATTTTTTGAAGCAATTGAGGAAGCAGTAGTTTCTACTAGTCAAAATGATGGACAACGTAGATATCCATCAAGAGATCGGAAACCTCCTAATTACTTCTCATACCAAGTGTCTAGTCAAGCGTCTGATGAGCCTAGAACTTATAATGAGGCTACATTGGCTGATGATGTTGAAAAGTGGCAGATGGCAATGACAGATGAATATAATTCATTAATGAAGCTGAAGACATGGAAATTGGTTGACAGAGAAAACAAGAAAGTTATACCATGTAAATGGGTCTATAAGTTAAAGAAAGATCCAGCAGGAAATGTTCTGAAGTACAAAGCAAGATTAGTTGCTAAGGGATTCACCCAGACGCCAGGTGTAGACTATTTTGAGACATTTTCTCCTGTCGTGCGGCACTCCTCTTTACGTACTCTACTGGCTCTCGCAGCCGAATTGGGTTTGAAGATGCGTCACTTGGACGTTGACACTGCATTTTTAAATGGAGATCTGCTAGAGAAAGTCTACATGGAGCAACCTCAAGGTTTTGAAGTAAAAGGTATGGAGAACAAAGTGTGTCTCTTACAAAAATCCTTGTATGGACTTAAACAAGCTCCACGTGCCTGGAATATAAAGTTAGATGAAACTTTATCATCTTTTGGTTTTGTGAAAACTCCATCTGAACCATGTGTGTATACCAAACTTTTTGGAAAAGAGTTGGTTATAGTTGCAGTCTTTGTCGATGACATAATTGTTTTTTACAGTAATGACAAGACGTTTGACATCGTCAGAAATGACTTGCAAAAATATTTTTCGATAAAAGATTTGGGCTATTTAAGCTATTATCTTGGTTTAAATATAACCAGAAAAAATGATGAAATAAAAGTACATCAGAAAAATTATATAAATAATCTTTTACAAAAATTTGGAATGGAGAATTGTAAAACTTGTACAACTCCAATATCCGGTAAACTGGAGGTCAGTACCAGCAGTGATAGTGATCATAATCTAGAAGCATATCCCTATCAAGAATTAATTGGTTGCCTCATGTTCCTGAGTGTTAATACTCGTCCAGACATCGCATACGCGACTAGTTACCTGAGTCAGTTCAATACTCGGTACAACAAGACTCACTGGTTAGCCGCGAAGAGAGTCTTACAATATCTAAAAGGCACTTTAGATTACTCGATTTGTTATAGAAAATCAAGTATGCCCCTTATAGGATTTTGCGATGCCGATTGGGCAAACTGTGATATAGATCGCCGTTCTTATACTGGTTACTGTTTTAAATTAGCAGGCAGTCCGGTTTCATGGGCCTCAAGGAAGCAGCAAACCGTAGCTTTGTCCTCAGCAGAAGCGGAGTATATGGCATTAACTGAAGCTACGAAGGAAGCGATTTATTTGAGGAGGTTTATCACTGAATTAATTTCAGATCCTATGGTAAGGCAAAAGTTATTACCTACTACCATAACTGTTTGTACCGATAGTCAGAGTGCACAGAGTTTGGCCTTAAATCCGGTACACCACGATAGGACGAAACATATAGATACCAGATATCACTTTATTAGAGAAAAGATTAGTGATAATTCGGTAAACTTAAAATATATCAAATCAAGTGATATGCCCGCTGACATCTTAACTAAACGATTGCAGCGTGTGGCACATGATAGATGTGTACTAGGCTTAGGTTTAGTGTAAATATATTTTTACACATTTACTTCAGTACTTGGTATACATTTTCATACTGTTCTTTTAATTGGTATATTTTGAGTCCATTTTTTTTTAAAATAAGTATGTATTTATTCGTGAGAATTTTGATTAAGGGGGCGTGTTGTAATAATACTGGCTTTATAGTGTCCTTATATTGTATTCAAAATTCTTCTAATTCTATGTAACTAGGTTACTTGACACTTCAATAAAATAACAACTAGATGAAACACATATTTTCTTTACAAATACAAAATTACAACAAAAATATAAAGTATTGTACCTGATATCAAGATGACAATGCAAATTCCCTTGTGCCGGTAACTGTCAGCGATTTACATTGATATATTTACACTTAATTTGCACTAGCTATGTGAATCTAACACAAAATACACATTATTATCCTATTTATTTGAAGAGTAACTGAGGACGTTAATCCATTTAGATGGCGCCATATCTCCGTGTCCGCATCAACTTTTGTTTCAATTGTAACAATTGAATGGCGCCACCTATTTCCTGGTGGTACGTCTGCGATTTCATTACAATTATAAACTTTTACTTCTACGTAATACGCCCCCCTGCTTTGTCTCAATTATTTTTCCTTTAGCCTTTGTTAACCCTCTTAGTAAAATAAGGATGAAAAGGAGACGGTCTTTTACCAGTTGATGTGGACGGCTTCATAGACGAATCCTCTCCTCTCCTCTCCTCCATCGCTCCCACTACCGAATAGGTCCCATACAGTTAGCTTGTTGTTCGTTAACGGCACTGGTTGTATTCTAGGGTTCTTAGATCCGTGCGTCTTAGTTCCATCGATTCGATCGGTTTTCGGCCGCTTGTTTGCAGTCGATTTTTCGAGTCGAGTCGAAGAAGAAGTCGATTTCTGCTGCTTTTACTGCGTCTCTATTTCTGACTCTTCATCCCACAGAGCATGTAACCTTTTACTTCATCCGATGAAAACAGTTGAGGCAACGTAGATGAAGTTGACTTGTACGTGAAACGATATAATTTGAAATTGGTTGCTCGCGAGTGTATAATACACTCGCGAGCAACCAGATCGACTCAAGCCTTGTCGGCGCACACATACATTGATACAACTAAAATTATGAATGGAAATTATAAAAATCATAATAATATGTCATTCGAAAGCTTAAGATGTCAGCTTTAATTTGATATCATTATCATTGAAATCCATCCATCATTTTTGAAATAAATGATGTCTGAACGCAAGAGTAGGAAAAACGGGAATTTAGGAAAAAGGGTATGGGTCTCGTATTTTACAAATTAAACAAAAAATGTTAAAAATAAAATTTATTTATTCAAATCAATACTTCGTATTGCCCCCTCTAGCCCTAATTACAGCCTGCAGTCTGTTTTTCATTGACCTTATCAATTTTTTGACATTTTCTTGAGGAATGCCGTCCCACTATTCTAATAATGCTGTCTTTAGCTCGTCTACGCTTGAAGGGACTGGATTCCTGGCCCGAACTCTTCTTTTAAGCTCGTCCCATAAGTGCTCGATAGGATTCATGTCAGGACTGAGCGCAGGCCAGTCCATCGTGCGTAATTCGACCTCTTCCAGAAACTGTCGAGTGACTCGTGCCGTGTGGCAGCGGGCATTGTCGTGCATTAACACGAAGTCTTCACCGGCAAACCCTGCGCAGGGCACAACATGATCGAGTAGAATGTCGGTGATGTACCGATCAGCTGTTAGCCCTCCTCGGCCGCCCCAGGCACGAAAACAAGTTTATTTATTTATTTATTTTATTTATTTATAACAGCTTAAACTACCATTACAGGGTTTTACCCTAATGCGACAGTTAAGAACTCAAGAGTCCTATTACGGATCGTAAACGCAAATCAAATTATTTCGATCGGCGTACACGAGTCGATAATAGTAGCGATATCCGGACGATTGCGCGCCAAAAATTCGGCGACAGGTCCTAACTCGTCAAGCGCTTGCGCGGGAATCAGCGGGAATGAGGGGCGCGCCGAATTGACGCAGAATGTATAGCATTTTAACCTTATTTATTGCAATTTTGTTTTATTAAATTGAGAAACGAAAACTAATGAAACGTATTCATTGTAGATTGAAGTTTTATATAATATTAGTTTATTTGATAAAGTTGCGTTAATTTGGAGTGTAATGGACGCTGAATCAAGACATTTATTGCTTAAATTAGGCTTTCTTTACGATTTTATCCATAAAAACTCAAGGAATTTAAAGGAATCCTAGAACTCCAATAAACAAGTAAAACATTCAAAGTATCTTTTTATAATTTTAGCATTTATAAGAAATGTAACAATGTGAATTTGAGCGTCAAAGTTCCATCGCCAACGGTTTTTCTTGCAAACTGTGTTCGTAAAATATTTATAGTAAATTACACGAAAATAAAAATGAAAATGTGTAACTGCAACTTACAAGAAATAGAATAGTACTATCGTTATTCTTAAACAAATAATTAAAATATCTTACAACTGCTGAAAATTACAGCGTCAAAAATCATGAATTTGCGTAAAAAATGTAACAAGACTCTTAAACTAATAACCTAAGCTACATACTTACAATAATTAAATTATAAAAAATTAAAACTAACAACATTATTAAATTATTACACCATTAAAATCACAAAAACATAGTATACCATAATTACTTACGTCACATAGTACAAACATAACATAAAAAAACATAACATAGTACAACAAAAACACAAACATACTTTACTTACAGTTTGAAGAAAAAATTAAGTATTATTTTGCTTGTAGCATAATATAAATTGTAATACCCTTGCGAATTCACTCACACAACATGTAAACACATCAATCTGAGTTTGAAGGTCGTTGATGGTACGAATAGCTCTGGTAAGGGGTGCCTTGGCAAGCAGGTTAGTTCTGGCTGTAGGTACCAGTAGCAGTGGCGGGTTACGCCGCCTCCAAACGTAGCGGTCAGGCAAACACAGACTCAAGCGCTGCAATTCTCCCGGGTTACTCTCCAATCCACGATGCACCTTCACTAAGTAGGCAACCAGAGTAAACTCCCGTCGGACATGCAATTGATTATAGCCAACCATGCCCAGGACAAACAGAGTGGGATACATCAGTGGGTAAAACGGATATACCCCATATAATTTCCTGTATATTTATACAGGCGCGTGAACTTGTTCTGAACACGCTCCAACATTACAGAGTACTTAGCTTCATGTGGAGCCCATATGACCGCACTATGTTCCAGATGACTCCTGACTAGTGCATCATACAGGACCCTAACTGCTGTAATGTTTGTGAAGCTTTGTGTCTGTCTCAGAACAAAGACCAAGTTTCTGTAGGCCTTCTCACAGATCCTGGTTACATGCTCACGGAATGTCAGATCGGGGGTCATGAAAACACCCAAGTCTCGCACCTCCGTGACTCGTTGCATTGGTACCGCGTCCACCTCGTACTCATAGAAGCAGAGGTGCATGAGCACGGGTGAAACTCATCAACGAGTACTTTGATACGTTGAAGTACAGTTTGTTTTCATGGCTCCATTGTACTATTCGATCGATGTCTTCCTGTAGGCGCCTGCAATCAGTCTCGGACCTAATCTCTAGCAGCAACCTGAGGTCATCAGCAAATAATAAACAAGCGCCATGTCTTACGACTTCCGGCAAATTGTTTATCATAATTATGAATTCTAGAGGCCCCAAGTTGGTGCCCTGACTTACACCCGACCAAGTGTAATATAAGTCGGATTCACATCCGTTGCAGTCTGCCTTGCATGTAACTGGCGAAAAACCGCAATAGATGCTGGGTACATCCGACCTCTGCTAGCTTCCGCAGTAAGATGTCATTGTCGACGGTGTCAAAAGCTTTTCTGAAGTCAAAATAAGTTGTGTCCACCTGCACCCCAGCATCTACCGCCGGCACCACGCGAAATCAAGGAGATTGGTAGCAGTGCTGCGCCCCGGCAGGAATCCGTGCTGCGCATCCGATAACTGTCCGCGCACTTGCTCTTGCACACAGCGCTGAATGGCAGACTTGAACACCTTTGCAGGCGTCGACAACACCGCCACCGGTCTATACGAGTATACCCACTGATGTCAGCTCCCGCCCTGCCTTTGGGCACTGGAATGACTCGCACTGAACTGGGAACTTCGCAGAATGAAGACAGGCGTTAAATATATAAAGTAAAGGTTCCGCGAGTACCTTACCACAATCTTTAAAAAAAGTTATTTAAAAAAAAGAAAAAACCCGACTGCGGTAAAAAACTGAAAAGCTAAAAACAAGCCCATTTTAAATTAAATAAAAGTTTGAAGCAGGCCATTTGAATTTGAAAATACAATAAAAATAATATGGGTCCCCCGCCTGCTTACACTTTTATTTAATTTAAAATGGGCTTGTTTTTAGCTTTCAGTTTTTTACCGCAGTCGGGTTTTTTATTTATTTAAATAACTTTTTTTTATTTCCAGCTTTTTAGTTTACAATATAAATGTGAAAGATTTCGCAGACGATTTAGTTCTTGGTACGTGTTTTTTTACGATTTTTCACTTCGAATTACTTTTAACCGTATAAGTTGTATATATTTTTGTAATCACCTTTTAAAACCCTTTATTTTGATAGGCGGGCCCACTCGATAGGTTTAAAAAAAATTTTTTTTGAAGACATAATAAGTATTACGCAAAAAATGGGCCATTTTAATTTTTTTTTCAATTTTGATATACCCAGTGTCACTCTCACAATTAAGACGAATCTAACGGCACCTCTCAAGCTGAAATCGATCAAGCCGTTTAGGCTACAGAGCGTGCCAAAGAAATATACATACATACATACACTCGAAAAACATAACCCTCCTTCAGATGCAGTCGGGTAATAAAAAGAAACGCTGGTACACACTACCTGGGCCCGCAGATCGCTTAGGCTTGAGGCGGTCGAGTGCACTTTTAACGTCCCTAAGACTTCGATTATTAATTCGCACGCATGTGTCGGAATATGTAGAGTTATAGAATATAATCTTGATTTATTTTCCTAAATTGCATGGAATTAGTATGTACTATATTTTGCCAAACTGTCAAGAGTATTTCTAGACGAATTAGCAACGAATTCCGAACGAACCGGTGATTTGTGAGTTGGTCTAAATAACTTATTTTACTTTCGCCTAAGATTTAAGGATAGCAGAATTACACATTGTATTTGAAATATTTTCTTAATTTTATGTGCTTTTACAATTAATTATTTATAACCACACAAACATCAAAATGTTTATGTGGTTATAAATAATTAATTGTAGTATACTCAGTGGAATGTATGTTTAAGGGACTTCATCTAATTATAGCCTGATAAATTGTTATAAAATACATTGAATATCTTTTATCGTTTTAAAATAGTTCTGTCAAAATAGATTTACATAAGACTGTCAATATTAAAAGTTATTTGGTCAAAATGTATGATTGTTAAAAATGGTGGGAATGTTAGATATGTACTTGAGTAATATTGGGGGGCTTTTAATACTATAAAAACATGTAAGACCGCCTATTCGGATCCTCTTGGATTCAACTGTGGTGAAAGATGGACTACCGTTCACGTAAGTTAATTAATATTATACTTCAGGCTTCGTCCTCGAGATTAGCATTTATACACATGTAGTAACGCGTAGTACACACCATTCCACACTATTTTGAGAATTTTTTGATTTCTTCTGCATTTTCAACTTTTTTTTTTTGTGGTTAAGTTAGTCCACTTGATTCCTGCGCCCGCAATCCGTGTCATACGCTTTTTAGTGCTGCGCCGTTCCACACTCGCTCGCGATTACCGTTATTTAAAAAGTTATTATCTGGTGTTATTGTTATATTATAATAATGCCTAAAAGAAAAGGTGATGATTGTGATCGTATAAAACATAAAATTAGAAGATTACAAAGAAAATTAAGACGCGAGTTCCACACTCGCTCGCGATTACAGTTATTTAAAAAGTTATTATCTGGTGTTATTGTTATATTATAATAATGCCTAAAAGAAAAGGTGATGATTCGTAAAAAACATAAAATTAGAAGATTACAAAGAAAATTAAGACGCAAACGGCGTCGATCGCGTTATTCATATTACTCGGATGACTCACAGTTATCGTCAACAACAAGTTTGTGCCGCCGTTCTCCGTTAGATGATCAAGGTATGTTTTATTTTCGAACTATAGACATATTAATCAGTGGGTGACTTACTACCCACGATATACTTAGTTATTTTTTTTCAATTTGATTGCATAACGATCTTTATCTGTTGTTAAGAAGCGACTGCTAGCGACATCTATGCATCGCGACGGGCAACTCTGGCTTCAATCGATTCTCGCGCGCTCCGCATCGCGGCGCGCCATCTCGTCGCCTGCAACGTCCGCTTCCGTCTACTTCACTTGTCTCAGGAGGGTCTCTGGACGGTGTGCGTTCGCGCCGTTCTTATACGTTCTAATTTCATTATCCTTGTAATTTTTGATATACCTTTTTTAAAAATAAATATAGTCGAGTCATAATTAATAAAACATCTTCATTGAAAATACCCGTTGCCCCCGCACACATCAGGACACACACAGTCTATAAAACCCCAACATTGGACCTTCGAGCCGAAGTTGAGAACAACAGGAGACGCAGCCATCTTGGCATCACAAGGAGATTCTAATTGCAACGTGGGAAGGTAGCGAATCACGGTCCGGATTGGTATCGTATCCCGTCCCATCATCTCGTTTTTCCTGCAATGAGGGTTAACCTGTGATATTTCTCGTGTTTCAGTCGTACGTTATTCAGTTGCCTAGCTGTGCGTCGCCGTGGGCACGTGCTGTGCAGAAAAATTGTAAGTACTTTTGCCTTTCTCAACCGCCAAAATGAGTGACGACGAATTTCAGGATGTTAGTCAGGATCCCGGTAAAACAGATAAAAAAATAAAGCTCGTTCAATTAAAAAGAAGCCGAAGCACGCTAAAGGGCAGGCTGACGCTTTTCGAGAAGTTCCTTTCAAAATTAGAAAAAGTAGATTCCAAAAATATTGCTACGCGTAAGGAACTTGAGTTACGTATACAGTCAATTTCTGATATGTTCATACAATTTAATTCAATACAAGATGAAATTGAGCAAATAGATTTACAACAGATAGATTATCGGGAAACGTTTGAAGAGCAATATTTTCGTCTTACGGCTGCCGCGAAGTGTTTGATAAGCGATGACGACAATCAAACTAAAAATGTAGGTAGTGGTAATCCAAATCTTTTGTCAATAAAATTACCAGATATTAAATTACCTGCATTTGACGGTTCATTTGATCAATGGCTTGAGTATCGAAACTCGTATATTACCATGATCCATAATCGTAATGATTTAAATAACATACAAAAGTTCCATTATCTTAAGTCATCACTTAGCAGTTCTGCTTCGCAAGTTATCAGCGCTTTAGAGTTCTCAAGCGAAAACTACCTTCACGCGTGGAATTTATTGGAAAACAGGTTCCATAACAATCGTTTATTGGTCCAAAACCATTTGAAATCGTTGTTTAGATTTAAGCCGCTTCAAAATGAATCGAGTGAACAGATTAGAAAACTTATTGATTCGACTTTACGAAATTTACGTGCACTACAATATTTAGACGAACCATCTGATACATGGGATACCGTTATCATTTATTTGGTTGTAGAAAAGCTAGACCCGGCCACCGAACGCGAGTGGGAAACACATACGGGTTCACTGGTGTCTCAATTAAATGGTGATAAAATAAAACTACATCATTTAATGGAGTTTTTGAGAAACCGTGCAGATATGCTATCAATGGTTAATTTTAAGAAAAGTAATGTCGATTCCAAAAGTTCTCATAAAAAAGACAAACCATCAAGCCAACCTCATCACTCGCACTCTTACGTCGCCAAAGGTAAACAAACCACGGAGAACAATAAACAGAGGCGCGTTTGCGAATTATGCGGTAATAATCATCATCTGTATTCGTGTGGGCAGTTTCTTAATATGTCGGTGCAAGATAGGCTTACAATTGTTAATAATAAAAAGGTATGTCCAAATTGTATTCGTACCAGTCATTCGTTAAATGATTGTTCGTATGGCCCTTGCAAATTATGTCAAGGGAAACATAATACATTACTTCATGGGATGAACGCGTCCACGTTAAGCTCGCGCCCTATGTCAACAGCTGATGCGCAGGTTCAATCGGAACGTAATGCGCTGACGTGCAGCGCCGCGGTACAACCGGTATTGTTATCGACGGCTCTTATCGATGTTCCTGATGCTGACAGCCAATATCACACTGTAAAGGCTCTTCTTGACAACGGTAGTCAGAATTGTTTCATTACAGAATCATTATGCAATCGTTTAAAATTGCCGATTATACAGTCCACTGTTCACATCGCAGGTATAGGACAAAGCGTTTCTAACAGTTCTCACACCTGCAAAATAAAAATACAATCTAAAGTTAGTGATTTCAATACAGATATCCAATGCTTAGTTTTACCTCGAATAACATCAAAGTTACCTTCGTTGAACGTTAGTTGCGAGTGCATACGTATACCTAAAAATATGTCGCTCGCAGATCCCAAGTTTAGTGTCCCGTCTGACATAGATGTACTCGTAGGCGCATATATATTTTGGGACTTATTAAATAATAAGAAAATAAAGCTCGCTTCGGGTCCTACGTTATATGACTCGAAATTAGGGTGGATCATTTCTGGCCCTATTCGGAGTAAACATTCGTTTAAAATAAACCAAGTACAATGTAATCTTGTTTACATTGATACTCAATTGCGTAAATTTTGGGAATTGGAAGAATTAACCGATTTACCGTGTACATTATCTAAAGACGATCGTTATTGTGAAGCATTGTTTTCAGAGACCACAAAGCGTGATGCACACGGTAGGTTCACCGTGCGCATTCCTTTGAAGGAGTCTGTCGATACGTTAGGTGATTCATACAGCACAGCAAAAAATCGGTTTTTATCTCTTGAAAGAAAATTAAATCGTTCACCACACTATAAACAATTATATTGTGAATTTATGCGAGAATATGAGGCACTGGGTCACATGTCCCCGGTATCTAATGTTACCGATTTACTAAATAAACCACATTACATATTACCGCATCACGGTGTTTACCGTGAACATAGTCTCACGACGAAATTACGCGTTGTATTTGACGCGAGCGCAACAACGTCAACTAATAAATCTCTAAATGAAATACAATACATAGGTCCACCATTACAAAATGATATTTTTTCAATTTTATTGAGGTTTAGACAGTATAAATACGTCGCCTGTGCTGACGTTGAAAAAATGTACAGGCAGATTTTAATTGATTCAGATCAGCATAACTTACAGTTAATTTTATGGAGGGAAAATCCTGATTTACCGTTAAAATTATATACTTTGTTAACTGTAACATATGGCACTGCATCAGCGCCTTTCCTTAGTATGCGATGCTTGCAACAATTAGCACGGGAATGTGATAATGATTTGGTCGCTAGAACAATTAATGACGATTTCTACGTCGATGACTTGATCACTGGTGATGATGACCTTGACTCACTCGTCGATTTATGTAATAAAACGGCAGCAGTGTTGCGTCAGGGTTGTTTCCCGTTACATAAGTGGACATTCAGTCACAAAGTCTGTCCTGACAGTACTAAAGATCTTAACATAGGTAAAAATCATTTATCTAAAACATTAGGATTAGGCTGGTCCACAGAAAGTGATGAATTGCATTTTACTACCGAATTCACTCAAACTGATTCAATAATCACGAAACGTGTAATGTTATCACTCATTTCTCAGGTGTATGACCCGTTAGGTTTGCTGGCGCCAGCAGTTATCACAGCAAAGTCATTGTTACAAAATTTATGGCTTCAAAAACTAGATTGGGATGAAGAAGTTCCCACTAAAGTTGCAAACACATGGCATAATTTCGTTTTTAGTCTGCAATATTTACGTAATATTAAAATACCTCGTTATGTAACAACAATCGATTCGCGATATAAAGAGCTGCATATATTTACAGACGCGTCTCAACAGGCGTACGGTGCATGCGCGTATATCAGATCTTGCTGTGATAGCTGTGAACATTCTATACCTATATCTGTGCACCTATTATGTGCAAAAAGCAAATTAGCACCTATAAAAACCGTAAGCATACCTAGGCTCGAATTATGCGGCGCGCTGGTAGGTGCAAAGTTATATAATAAAATTAAAAATTCTTTACGTTTAACATTCGATAAGGTTTACTTTTGGACAGACTCGACCATAGTGCAAGGATGGCTACGTATGTCACCTCACTCACTCAAAACGTTTGTACAAAATCGTGTAGTACAAATCAACGAACTTACTGACGATATCATTTGGCGGCACGTTAGGGGTACCGAGAACCCTGCTGACCTCATAACAAGAGGCGCTAGCTTAGAATCGTTAAAATATAATAACAATCACATATGGTGGACCGGTCCAACGTTTTTACGTGAACCTAACACATTTATATTGTCGAATAATAATGAAGAAATAATAACCACCGAATTACCGGAAGTTAAATCACAATCCACAATTAATTTAAGTTGTAATCAGTCTCTTCAAGTAATTGACTTTGATCGTTTTTCATTGTTTAATCGTTTACATCGGGCTTGTGCATTTATGTTGCGATTCATAAATAATGTGCGTGCGCTCACTCCTGGTGACGGTCGAAGCCGCATAACCGGTTTGTTATCAGTAAATGAACTACAACAGTCACTTAACGTGTTGACTCAGTTAGTTCAACAACAGTCGTTCAGTGATGAATACTACAATCTTAAAAATAATATATCGTTAAACCATAAAAATAAATCATTTAATAAAATAGCGGGTTTAAACATATTTTTAGATAAATTAAATATTATTCGCGTAGGGGGTAGGTTAAACAACGCGGTTGACTTTAGTTACGAAAAGAAACACCCGATATTATTAAGTAGTAAACATCGGTTTACCAGGTTGTTGTGTGAATACGAACATAAAAAATTACTTCATGCAGGACCTCAGTTTTTAGTGTATTCCATGCGTGAACGGTGGTGGATACTTGGAGCTAGAAATTTGGCTAGGCAAGTAGTACATAACTGCGTTACATGCACACGTATGAAAGGTAGGACATTGACCCCGATTATGGGTAACTTACCATCTGAAAGATTGGAACCAAACTTTCCTTTCATGCAATGCGGCGTTGACTACGCAGGGCCATTGCTCATATCGGACCGCAAAGGCAGAGGTGCCAAGTTAATAAAAGCATACATTTGTTTATTTATTTGTTTTACCACCCGAGCCATACATTTGGAGTTAGTTGGTAGCCTATCCACACAAGATTATATCTTAGCTTTGAAACGCTTTATATCACGTCGCGGTAAGCCGTATCAAATCTTTTCCGATAATGGAAAGAATTTTGTAGGCGCTGAAAAAGAATTATCAGCAATTTTTGAAAATTCGGATGATATCGTTAATTTTACTAATCAAAATCAAATTCGTCTTACGTTCATACCTCCATATAGTCCTCATTTTGGCGGGTTGTGGGAGGCGGGAGTCAAGTCCTGCAAGTACCACCTGCGGCGTGTACTGGGTGACGCGCGACTGACACGCGAGGAATTTGAAACTGTGTTAACTCAAATTGAATCCGTCCTCAATTCACGTCCTTTGTCCCCTCTCTCCTCCGACCCGACCGATTACCTTCCTCTGACTCCAGCTCACTTCTTGATCGGCCGACCGCTGACCGCGCCAGCCTGCGAAGACTTGACGACCAACACGCCTACACAACTAGGGCGCTATGCTCGAGTGGAGCTGCTGAGGCAACACTTTTGGCAACGCTGGTCCAAGGAGTACGTGTCCGAACTCCAGCAACGGACGAAATGGAAGGTCGACAATGAAGACATCACTCAAGACAGCCTCGTCCTTATCAAAGAGGATAGGCTTCCGCCTTTCAAGTGGAAATTGGGACGAGTCACGCAAGTGTTCCCTGGGAAGGACGGAATTTCCCGCGTCGCTGACATCCGTACAGCCACGGGCACCATCCGGCGGGCCTTCTCAAAGATCTGCCCGCTACCTACGTCATGATCGTGTTCTTCGTGTTGGAATGGTTCTTCCAAGGCGGCCGGCATGTTAAGAAGCGACTGCTAGCGACATCTATGCATCGCGACGGGCAACTCTGGCTTCAATCGATTCTCGCGCGCTCCGCATCGCGGCGCGCCATCTCGTCGCCTGCAACGTCCGCTTCCGTCTACTTCACTTGTCTCAGGAGGGTCTCTGGACGGTGTGCGTTCGCGCCGTTCTTATACGTTCTAATTTCATTATCCTTGTAATTTTTGATATACCTTTTTTAAAAATAAATATAGTCGAGTCATAATTAATAAAACATCTTCATTGAAAATACCCGTTGCCCCCGCACACATCAGGACACACACAGTCTATAAAACCCCAACATCTGTTATTAAAATGTAAGTATACGAGATTACACGTCTTGTTTACTTTGTTTAACATCGTATATACCTACCAACAACAATGTACCTAGGTACATACTTCATAGCTTTTTCTACTCGAGGAATTAGTGTTACGGACAGTACAATGGGACTGTTTTTTCACTAATACGAGCCAGACAAAACAAGATTTAATTATTCTTTACGAAATAATAGTTTGCGAACAGTACTTGCTTGCATTGGGACTGTTTCTTACTGTTAATTTCTAACAATTCAGTTCAGTCTTTTAGACTAATTATGTAACTAGTTCTATTTTATTGTTACGATAATAATGCAGTCATTTCCCGGCCCGCCGAGAAGTACAAATGGGACTGTCTCATGGTGCTAAATAAATTTGTTTGTGGACAGTACGTGTTATCAAAACTTGGAACTATCACTTACAATATAATATTGACTCGCATTGCCAGGCTACATGGGACTTTATGTCTCCTTTTCAGACGGAGAATATATGGGGTTGTTTAACAATGAAGCGGTCATGTCAGACCTGGATCAGCCTTCTCCGGGGCTACAAACAGATGTAGACTTAACGCAGCCCGAGGTGGAGCTGGAACCAGATCCACTCCCCACCACATCACGCGATGAAAACTCTGCCCAAATTTAGTCTGTCGCGATAGTTGCGCCAGATCCCGCGGACCCTTCACCACCCGTAGTCCCAGAGCCTGTTCCGCTTGAAGACGCGATGATACCTGCAATAGAAGACTCAGGACTTGATAATGAACTGTTGGATATAATAGGCACTGATCCTACAACAGATAAACAAATATGGAAACAATATACAAAAAGAGTTATCGATTAGATTTCAACATTGGACTACGGTGGGGATAACGAAAGATATGCGTAAGGAGCTTAAAGAAAATTATTTAACTCCTGAAAATGCCAAGTTGATTGATCCTCCAGAATTGAATGCAGAAATTAAAGCAGCTGTGTCAGATGTTATTGCTAAACGCGATAAAGCTATTGAAAGTAAACAAAAACAACTTACCTTAGCCATTACATCCTTAGGAGAAGCCATCACGCTTATATTGTCTGCTAAGGATAAAAACACAGCTTTACTCAAACTTCTGATGGATTCTACTCGTATCATCTGCGACTGCCAACACGCTAACTCGGTGACGCGGAGAAACTTCCTATTGAATGCTGTAAAGAAAGAAGTTAGAGAGCAGCTACAGAATACAAAAATTGATAAGCTTCTTTGCGGTGAGAACTTAGCCGAAACCATAAAAACTGCGAAAGCCATCAATAAATCTGGTACAGATCTTAAACCACCGGCACCTAAACCTGCCAATAAGAAGTTTACACAGAGCACAGCTAATCCTTCAAGGAATTTAAACTGGAGGCATCCGGGTCCGGCTCGCAGGCCGACGGGTCCACCAAGGATGAAGGAGCCTGCGATGACTTCGACGCCCAATCGGCCAGCCGGCTCATCCAAGCAGTCTCAGCATCCGCAGCAGCGACAGAACTACAGACGTCGCTAAACACGGTAAAACCTGCAGGTCGATTGTCCTTATTTTATAAAGAATGGTCAATGATCACTCATGATCCAATGATCCTTTCATATATAAAGGGTTATAAAATTCCCTTTACTCGGTTACCAATTCAATCAGTACCTCCTAACATTCGGAAATATTCTGAGTCAGAAAGGGCACACTTCACGCCATTGACAATTTACTATCATTAGGAGCTATTTCGGAATGTGAAGCTCGGTCCGACCAATATTTGTCAAATGTCTTTTTAATACCCAAGCCTAACGGAAAGATGCGTTTTATCTTAAACTTAAAATCTTTAAATAAATTTATTGATCCAAATCACTTCAAACTGGAAGACTTGAGAACTGTACTAAAACTGATATCACGAAATTGTTACTTATGCACTATCGACTTAAAAGACGCATATTATTTAATTAATATTGATGAAGATGATCGAAAATATCTCAGGTTCCAGTTTGAGCATTATATTTATGAATTTAATATCTTACCTCTTGGCCTGAATACTGCTCCGTTTGTGTTTACAAAGGTTATGAAACCAGTGATGAAATTATTGAGAACATGTGGATACTTATCTACTATATATTTAGATAACATTTGCCTTATTGGTCATGATCAGCAAACATGTTATAAAAACCTGCAAGAAACTCAACACCTCCTTACAAGCCTTGGTTTTATCATAAATAAGGAAAAAAGTAATTTCAACCCTTCACACACTTGCAGATATTTAGGATACGTTGTAAATACAAGAAAATTTCAGGTCACATTACCAAAAGAAAAAATTAATAGAATAAAATTGGAAATTAAAAGAATCTCGAATTTAAAACAATGTAAAATCAGAGCTTTCGCTAGCTTTATTGGTCTTTTAGTATCTGCCTGCCCAGCTGTGGAGTATGGCTGGCTCTATACCAAACTATTTGAAAGATGTAAATACCTTAATTTAAAAAATTCAAACAATAATTATGAAACAGTTATGAATATACCTAATTCATTAAAAATAGACTTTGAATGGTGGAATCATACTATCGATCATTCTGTTTGTAAAATCAAAATGGATAAATATGACCTTGAAATTTTCTCTGATGCCTCAAAAACGGTGTGGGGAATTGCGTGTGGTGATCAGAGAGCTAGTGGCCTGTGGGGAGACGTTGAACTCAGCCGGCGGCATATTAACTATTTAGAAATTATGGCTGTTTATATTGGCCTTAAAATATTTGCTAAAGATATATCTAACTCGCAGATTCTTCTTCGAATTGACAATACGACCGCTGTTTCCTACGTCAACAGGATGGGAGGCATCCAGTTCCCTCATTTGACAGACGTTACGAAGCAACTTTGGCAATGGTGCGAACATAGAAATTTATATGTTTTCGCTTCATATATTACCTCTTCAGAGAACTTTGAAGCAGATAAGGAGTCGAGACGTACGTATCCTGATATTGAGTGGCAACTTGCAGACTATGCCTATCGTAAAATTATTAAAAAATTTGGTCCCCCAAATATAGATCTTTTCGCCAGTCGGTTAAATAATAAGTGCCCAAGGTATGCTTTTACAATTTCATGGTCAAAACTTTATTTTTATGCGTTTCCTCCGTTTACCATGATATTAAAATCATTACGACAAATTCAGTCTGATAACGCCGAGGGTATCATGGTTGTCCCACACTGGCCAACACAGCCGTGGTACCCATTATTTAAAAGTCTTTTAGTGTCAGAAATGGTAATGTTCAGGGCTAATGATAATTTAATTTTATCTACTGATTTCAGTCGTCTTCACATGCGCAACAGCATTACACTGGTGGCAGGGATCTTATCCGCAAGGCGATGATAAGAAGAGGTATCCCACTTTCATCTATGGATATAGTGCTTAACTCCCTCTCGGAGAACTCTTATAAACAATATGAAGGGTGCTATAAAAAGTGGTTCATTTATTGTAATGAGAATAAATTGAACACGTATGAGGTATCAATTCCAAATATTATGAACTTCCTAACAATTGCGTATAATCCTATCATTATAATTTGAGTAATGCAAGGGGGTGGACTAGTTAACAGCATAATTAATAATCTACCATTCGAAGTTCATTTGCCAGGATACAATTATTGCGGACCAGGAACGAAACTTCACAAACGCTTAGCGCGAGGGGACCGAGGTGTAAATAAGTTGGACGAAGCTTGCATGCAACACGACATTGCGTATACAAACCATACAGACTTATCAAATCGTCACAAAGCCGATTTACAACTACTTAACATGGCTAAGCAAATACTTAAATCAAAAGATGGAAAGGTGAAAAACTAAGCTCTTGGTTAGTGAACAAAGTTATGAAAGCAAAACTAAAGTCTGGAGCAGGCATTAAAACATTTAAAAGCTTAGTTTCAAAATTAAAATCAAAAATTAAGAAACTCAAACGCAAAGATAATAAGACTTCAATAAAAGCAGCTTACTTATCCGCAAAAAAGTTATTTCCAATCATTCATCATCGAATTCGAGTACCCCGAGTACTTAATACCTATACTAAAGACTGGAGGAGTTCTACCTTTAATTCCAATTTTCGCTGGTTTATCGGCTTTAGGAGCTTTAGCTGGTGGTGCGGCTGGAATTGCAAAAACGGTGAATGATTACAAATCAGCTCAGCAAAACTTGCGAGAGACAGAACGACATAACAGAACTATGGAGGGTTTAGCAGTGGGTAAGGGTTTATACATAAAGCCTTATAAAAACGGTAAGGGTTTGTTCATAAAATCATCAAAAAACTGAACAAGAACCTACCCAATCGCCCACTTACTAATGTAGACATCCAAAACTACGCAAGAGACATCCCTTACTACCGAGGAGTATATATGAAAGATCAATTACCAAGGAAGCCGAAATGTATGGAATGTGGTATAGTTAACTTAGACGATTCTAAAAACGAAGGAACGCATTGTGTAGCTTATGTAAAAGTACATGACTATTGTGAATATTTTGATAGCTATGGAAATTTAAAACCTCCATTAGAACTGATACGATATTTCAAGAATTGTAAAGTTTCATATAACTACACAAGCTATCAAAAATTTAACACTGTAAACTGTGGTCATTTATGTTTAAAATATCTGTGGACTTTTTGGAATAAAAATGTATAAAATAAATGCTTTTATTTTATTACAATCATTTGCAAGATGTCACTCACTTTGTCGATAACTGGAAACTCATCAATTTTATCTACGTACTATCCTAATACGTTGCAACTAAATGGAGAATATGAGTGTGCTTTATTACATTTTTCAACATTTAATTCTATACCAAATATTGATAAAAGTAATAACAAGTTCTATTATGGCTCAAACGAAGTTATTGAAATACCGGAAGGCAGCTATGAATTGCAAGATATCAACAATTATTTAAAATCTGAAATAAAAGATGCCTCCATTAAATTACAGTGCAATAACAATACTTTAAAAACCATCATATACTGTTCAAAAGATATTAACTTTAAGAAAGAATACTCTTTCAGTAGACTATTAGGGTTTGACAAGCAGGTCTTGAAAGCAAATAAATGGCATGTGTCATTTTGGTCCTTCGAGCCGGATTTTCCCGGATAACCGCAGTCCTTTCATTCCCGTAGGTCGGCTGACAGACTTACCAGACCAGGGTTCGGGGGTAGGTGAGACACTTAGCTGCCATTCGTGCGGTAGCGGATCGGAAACCGACCTCCCACAAGCGGGTCTCACCGGTATTTTGAGAAGTCGCACTTATCGCAACGAGGGTACAGATCGCAGCTAAGTGTCCTATACCTGAGAAAAGGCTAGGGCAGTTAGGGAAGAATGGACGCACAAGAAATAAATGGAATCATAAGAAGCCAGGAAGCGGATTACAATGAAATTAGACAAATATTCACCAACATCAAGAAAGACTCGGCGACGAGAAAAACTCACAAATACATCGCAGACAGGAAAGCGCGACTCACAGAAATTTTTACCAGAACGTCAATTAACCACACACAACTAGAGAGTCAGGATGTGATGTCTGGACACAAGTACATCACTGCCAACTACTTTGACGGCCTCAAAAAACTTTACGAGCAAGCCCTTGAGTATCTAGTAAAGTGTGAGAAAAGGTTAGTCGTTGTAGGACAACTCTACGAACCAGGAGACATAGAACCTCAAGAAGATGACGACATCAACTCACCTAAGTTGTTTATTCAACTGTTTCGTATCAGTCAAATGCAGAAGAAACTACAATCAGCAACTCGTCAAATGTCGGAAGATAAAGCTACGTGGTGTTTAGAATCTTTGGTGGCGAGCTTGCAAAAACAGTGGCAGGAGATTGAAGACACACACTAAACAAGCATCTATGTGTATTTAGTTTATAATTAGTATATAAGATGTAAACTTTGTAAATAAAATTAGTCGTCAAGCTGGAGTCGTGTTTGATTCCTCTCCGTCGAGTTACCCCTCACTGTGGCCAAGACACCTTTAGCCATCAGTACGATCGATCCTGTGAGTCTGTGGGATCGGCAGTGAGATATCCACCTCCTGTGTACATTGCACCTGGTACACTTACCTTGCCTTCCTACCCGCTCCGGTCTGTTGCCTTAGGTCGCTGGTAACAGGCTTTCCTGCCCACACAACAGTACTAGTACGTTGTGTTATGGTTTGTACGTTAGGGCTAGGGCGTTAGGGCTGATAGGGTACTAGGGCTAGTCAGACAGGTAGGCATTGAATTGTAAGAGCTAGGTTGTAGGCGTTAGGGGCTTAGGGGTAGGAACTTAGGTCGTTATTGCCTCTATCTAGCCACTCTGTGTTCATAGGGAGCGGCAGTTGTAGCACACTCAATAAACAACTAGCAGCTGTCTGTGTGCACATTTTGGTATCCAGTCAACATTTTACCGACGACAGTGGTAAGGATCGAATGTGACATTGTGAGCGGCTCGTACATAAACGGTGAAACAAGTCACATAATTCACGATTTCGCACTCAACGTGCCACCTAGATACAGAATTATAGACATCCCGAAGAACGCAATATATTTTCCAATCAGTCAAAACAACGTAAGCTGCATAAATATCCGACTACTAGATATAAACAATCGCTTAATTAATTTGCGCGGTGAAGAAGTGCAGCAGTATTTACATCTTAGAAGAAAAAATGATTGACTACAATAAATATCTGCCTCAACCAATTAAAAATACCAGTTCTACTCAAGCTACCTACCAAATAAGACGTCGTTCTAAGAGCAAAATAAAGTTAACTAAAGACAATAAGACATTTCTCAGAGCGATCGGATTGTTAAAATGAATATCTTAGACGTCGTATCCACTCCGACTTACGACAACAGTATAGAAGGAATCGAATTTCATTCGTACAAACCTTATGTAACGAGTTTCAACAGGAACGATGAAATTCGCATACCTATCAACCAACAGGATCTTTACATATTACCATCAGCCAGCACTCTGTATTTGGAAGGAACCGTTATCGTTAGCAAAAAAGATTCAAAAGAGAAAGCTACTAGTATCAATTTTACGAACAACGGACTACTCTTCTTATTCCAAGATATTAAGATGAAATCATTAATATCAATGAGTGAGAATGAATCAAAAATAGCTAAAGCTTGGGGATGGAGTATCGATGGTATAAAAAATATTAATGGAGGAAGTTTTTCTGCATCTATACCACTTCGGAATATCCTCGGTTTCGCAGAAGATTTTAAAAAAGTTGTTATAAATAGTAGACATGAACTAATATTGTTACGAAGCAACACTAATTTGAACGCTGTAAAACTGAATACCGGTGAAATAGTGGAAGACATTCAAATCAATAAAATCATATGGCGCGTACCCCACGTTAAAGTATCAGATAAAGAAAAAATAAGTTTATTAAAACTGTTGGAAAAAGATCGACCGCTTCAGATGATATTTAGAAATTGGGATCTATATGAATACCCCGCTTTACCTAAAACTACAAAGCATACCTGGTCTATCAAAACTTCATCTCAAATAGAAAAACCAAGATATGTTATAATTGGACTACAAACAAGTAGAAAACATAATGCAAGTTCTGACATGTCACAGTTTGATCATTGCTATGTTCGTGATGTTCGAGTGTATCTTAATTCAACATATTTCCCGTATGAAAGCCTCAATGTAAACTTCGCTAATAACAGAATAGCTTTATTATATGAGCAATACATCAGATTTCAGCAGTCGTATTATGGACGGTGTCCGGAGTCTTTATTAAGCGAGAAACAATTTAAAGAGTTAGCACCGTTGTTTGTTGTTGATTGCTCTAGACAGATCGATAATCTGAAGACTGTTGTGGATGTAAGGGTAGAAATTGAGAGTGATTCAGAAATACCAGATCAAACTTCAGCATACTGTCTCATTCTCAACGATTGCATTGTTGAATACAAACCATTAAGCAGCACAGTGAAGAAGATATCATGAACGCGGATATTATCATTGTCGAACTCCAAGGATTTAAATATTTAGACAATAGGTTTATCGTTAAAGAAGTGGCCGTAGTAAGTAATGAGCACACACAGACGTTCTTGGTTAAACCACCACATTCGTTTTATTCTTTAACTCGAGAAGAAAAAAAACAAGTGCGATGGTTGGAAAGAAATCGTGGAGTTTTCTGGAGTGAGGGCTAACACGTCATCGTACCGTATTTAGAAAATAAAAAAATTATGACAAAGGGTTTGGAAAAGATTAAGTGGATTAAAGAGTTATGTGCAAACTGTGAAGTGATCGACATAGGTGAAAAGGGATGTCCTAATTTTGCGACATTAAAAAAAAAGTTCTGTAGAAATAATGATTTTAATTGTGTGAACCATAAAATGAATTGTGCATTAAATAATGCGATGTGTATTAGAAAATGGTATGTTGATAATAATATGTCTGTATTTAATCTATTTTAAATTATTTTGTTATACTTATGCAGTAAATAAAAATGTTTATGTACAGTCAGCAAAGGAGATAAGTATACAGGTTCGTCGGATATAGTTGAAGTTTAGTAAGAAACCGATGGAGGTTGTTGCCTGAAATTTAATTTGATAAATGAGCTGTTTGTTTTCTATCAATAAAATAACATTTTAATCCAAAACACCCATCGGTTTCTTACTAAACTTCAACTATATCCGACGATCCTGTATACTTATCTCCTTTGTTGACTGTACCTACATAAGGTTGTTTTATTTAAATGTATTCAGGGTAACTTAAACAACAAACTTTATATTAGCTCGAATAAAATGAATTAAATTGAGTTGAATATTTTAAAATTCTCACCCTATAGTGAGATCATTTCATTAGAACTAATTTAAAGTGTGTTTATGAATTGTCAATAAAACATAATTTAAATTATTTTATATATTATTTATTTATTTTTTAAATTATTTACAATTACAAACTAATTACACTTGTTCCTTATTATTTAACACATCAACAAATAAATTTATAATACCTACCCATATTAAACTACTTATTTCTTTGTACATAATAACTCTTATAACATTTAACTTATACGTTAACTAAAATAATGTGGATATAATAAGTGGCACGAATCTTGAGCGTTGACCTTGAGTTGTGCAGTAGTCGATGTTCATAGAAATTGTCTATGCGCGAACTTACTGCATCCAGCGCTCAAGATCCGTGCCGCTACCTATACAATAAAGGCTCCCAGTTATGTTCGACTCTCATGTACACGCACAAAGCTCTCTACAAACTGACACAATAAGTTACGAACTAGGTAGTTACATTAGATACTTACTAATAACTATCGTCACCACAAAGTTTCTTTGAAATTTTATTTATCAATGATTGTGTCTCTTCCATAACATAGTCCACCGGTTCACTAACTACATATTGCGCACTTAACACTGTCACGTCTTGATTGTCACATGCAGGTTCTTTTCGGTCACTGATGTCCAACGTATCTGGATCAGTCGTAAACCTTTTTTCTTCTCATTGTTTATGACGTATGATGCACATGTGGGCAGAGGTGCCTTCTGTTTTAAACACTCCCGTCTTGTTCTAGGCTTCTTGTTGGCAGGTCCGCAGTCTTGTCTTGATCTAGGCTCTTTGTTAACAAGGCTTTGTTGTTCTGGAAAATCTGGGATATGCCAGCTTAAACTTGGAGTCGGAAAACCTTGAGCGTATTGTGAGAAGTCGATAATATCTGGAGAATCACACATTATCAATTATCTGTAACAACGAAATAATAATAAATTATAATTACATAAAACAACATGATGAAATAACAATATAAGTAGATTGGTACTTGTACAATACTTACAATTCGTTTCGTTTTTATTCAACGAGTTGTGATGTGACCGTTCTGGCTGACTGCCTTGTGATGTACTGTAATAATCACATTATTATGAACTGCAAACTCCATAAAACCGTGTGCTGTGAATCAATTTTCATGTTTCAACATGTCTGGGCTCATGCACGACCACCTGTTCGGTGTCAAATTCTATACGGCGCGTGCAAACTTCGAGCCATGAGTGCTTCGTCATCAAAAATAGGCATTACATGTTTCATCAAGTTGGAGCCTGTATCCTCGTGCGTGACACGCTGCAAGCCCTGTATGCTTTGTCATCAATCAGGAATGGAAATGAAACAGATTTATGAACATAAAATATTATTTATTTAAGGATATATATATATTTAGGTACAGATGTCTGTGTGGTGCCGGACTTAAAGAATTGCACCACCCCTTACTTCCCGTGGGTGTCGTAAAAGGCGACTAAGGGTCTTACCGGAGAATGGGCAGCAGCGTTCTCTATTTATTCCACCATTGTACCATACTGTGATCGCCAACCCGCCTGCCAAGCGTGGCGATTATGGCAAACCCCCCCCCCAAAATTGGGGGAGGCCTATGTCCAGCAGTGGACGTCTATCGGCTGAAGCGAGCGAATAGGTACAGATAAAACATATAACAAGTACAAGGGACACCAAGAATACACACATTTTACAATTAATTACATTACACAACAATAATACATTTCACATTAAAAGATTATCAAACTTTTTATAATAATATGTAAGACAGTAGGTAGGTTGAAAGATTATCTAACTTTCCATTTAGGACGTCACAAGTTTTATTATTTACAATCAATAAAATACCTACATGTTAAAATGTAACAGTTTTACATAAATCCTATTATCTTATTTAAATCATTCAATTACATAAATATGGATGCATTTCCCCAGGATAAAGTAGATACTTTATCTGGTAGTAGCATCCGCTTATCATCATTACTTGACACTGCTATTTTATTTACACTTTGTGTAAATATTTCATGTTTTATTGATTTAAACAACACATTTTTTTTGCGGATAACATTACAATTATACAATACGTTTTCATAATCAAGAATATTTAATTTTTTTA
The DNA here is from genome assembly GCA_916614155.1 of Mesoligia furuncula. Lineage (NCBI taxonomy): Eukaryota > Metazoa > Arthropoda > Insecta > Lepidoptera > Noctuidae > Mesoligia > Mesoligia furuncula. The sequence goes on from OU744795.1 coordinate 11,245,104, forward strand.
CAACACATTTCTTTATGCCTTTTGCTTTTTTTATTGTTTTATCTGACGTTTTAATACAATAAAGTTTTGAGCGCAGTCCTACAAATTCTTTGATAATTTTACCTCCCATTTCGTCCTTAAACAATCCTGGAACTTTTTATTTATAATTGGCAGTTTAAACTCATTATTACTGTCGTAATTGCTGGTATCAAAATATTTTAGAAAATGCATGTTGATATCCTTGTAAAGGTTGTAAGTGTTTACATTATAAATAAGACTGTCTGTGTCAGTATAGCACAATTCAATTCGGTTACCATAAAAAGGCTTTATGATGGAATAATGAAAATCATACATATGGCTTTTAGATAACTCCAAAACAGCAAACCCTATGTATATAGGTTTGTCGAGAATAACACGCGAAGGCTTCATTTGTATTGCTACTAGATTATCAGAAAACACAGAAACACTATGAAAATATGGGCTAGCTATCAATCTCTCAGCACAAGTGGTCTTTTTCGTTTTATTGTTTGAATCACGCCATTTGTTAACTAATTTTACATCTACTCTTTGTTCATTATTTTCCAGAGTCTTACCAAAAATGCTATTATTTAATAATTTGAAAAAATCTTGTTCAAACGTTGATTCTGCTTTTTGTCGTAGTTGAGTGTTAAGATCGATATAATGTTTTAAAAAACAGCTTTGTTTAAAAACAATTGCTCGATGAACCCTTCGTAACACCAATCCATGTTGCAAGCATTTTTATAAATGTACGTAATGAATAACGTAGTGGTATTTGTCATACAAATTCGGTATTAATTTTTTATTCTTGCCACCCGGTGGAGCAAATTTTTCTGGACAAAATGGAAAGTCATTATGTTCAATGTGCAATGTTTTAGGATATAATAAATCAACTTCTAGAATATAACCGTTTTCCGCGGTATCGCTATTATCTATTAAGCTCAATTGTAAATCATCTATTTCCTGCCTACTCATGAATCTAAAATCAGAATAAGGCAAATATTGACACATGCTATAACCGTATAAATTGTTACAATCTAAATAAATAATAAATGAATTCGGAACGGACGGGTCGTAGGAATCCAAGTATTTATTATTGGCTTTGACATGTCTTTTGGAACACATACAAATACCTCCTCGAATACCTTTTTGTATCATCCTAAAAATTTGAACGTCACTTATCAATTCTAATTTAATTCTAGTTTTTAAAAGCATTGCATCGAATGATAGACTTGGTGCTGTAAGATAAAACGCGGGATCGAGATTATAATATTGTTTACTAGTTTTTCTAAAACTTTCAAACACGTCTGTGAGCAAAAGAACGTCGGTTTTAAGATATAAATCTGTATACATACCCATATTTTGAATATTAAATACTGACCAAATGGTCTGAGCATGTCCATAGTCTTCATCGCTAATTGATTCATTAGTCAATGAGTTGTGAAAATGATTTTTAGATGGTAAACATGTATCTTCGTAATGTTTCCATTGAGACATGTAATCGTATGGGTACAGGGGTGTAATCGTATGGGACGATTACATGTCTCATTACGGGTAAGTAGATCAAATTGTGTCTTTTCAGAAAAATAAAATTTTAATAGTTTGAAGTCTAGTTTTTTCATTGTGGTTGCTAACTTTTCTAAGCTAGTTCCTAAAAACTTAAAAGAATCCACAAATCGCACCGCACGTGTATGCTTTCATTATCGGAAATCGGAATATACTTGGTGAAAGAAATATAATTTTCTTTTGTTTTAGGTATGACTTTAATAGATCCCGGAGCTTTACCTAATTCTTTTATAAAATGATGACAGTCATAACCCGATAAGTTATGAAAAAATACTGGCAGGAATTTTGGCATTTTATATTGTAGGTTACAGTAACTATGAGCTGCGCCACGATATTTACCAGTCAAATGACAATGATCGCGAACCCTATCACCAAACAAGTAATGCTCACAAATATGACATGTATCAGCGTTTTCAAAGTCAAGAGCGTTTTCATTCGTGTAAATCATAGGAATATTATTATTTAAAATTCTATAAACTTTTTTAGCATCTTTATAAATAGACTTAACAAAGGGAATTGCTCACTTTGTTAGGGTGATCTGGCTAAGCGTGGACAAGATATTTATTAACAAATAACTTGCATTTCAAAAATTACTTATCTATAGGAAAGCAAATATTATAATAAAGTTGTAGCAAGATGCAAGAATATGCTTCAACTGGCATGTGAAAAATTGGAACCTTGCCGGGTAAAATCTTTGTAATAAGCTTATTCTTTTCTATAATATATTATTTGCCAGTAGTATTTTGATATAATCTGATTATTTACACATTATAGGATTGTATTAGGGTGGTTAAAATAAAACTTATTGCGGATTATTGATAACACTTCAATAAGCTGCAAAGTGTGTCTTCTACGATGCATTACATCAAAGCCACAATTAACACATCGCATTGGTTCCTCATTCTTATTCAAATTACGTGTAGCAGAGGAGTCCAAGTTCGTGCCGTGGTTGTCATTTAAAGCCGGTTCGAAGTCCATAATAGCGCCAGGTTCAACGTCAGGTGCAGATTCAGTGTCCAAGGGCAGGGCCGGGTCATCGTGAGGAGCGGTATCGGAGTCCATGATAAGAAAAACAAACGTTCGAAGCAGCGAGAAAACAAAACAACATCCACAATCCGCAGTGCACGAAAACAAAGCGAATGGTTTTTTCATTGTTACAGTTGTCAGGTGTCATTTCACTTGACGTTAGAGATGTTCGATATGAATCGATACTCAAGTGGGTCGGTAAAACAGGACTCGATTGATTTTCACATCGATTCAACTATATACACGATCCACTACAGTAAATTGATAAAGGTTGTTGTGTGTGAAAGTTAAATGAGAAAAAAATAAAATCTCTGGAAAAAGACTATTAAGGCAGGCCGTTATTTTCCAAAAACACACTTCTCAATCACAACTGACATTGGCAAAATAGATCGGGCAAAATCGGGACTCTGCTTTGTTTGTCTGTCTGTCTGTTTGTAAGAAATTGAATGGAATTAAAAGCGAACATATTAAAAAATATTAATTAAAAGCGATTTTATATCGATACTCGGATCGAAATGGGCCATTGCGAAGCAGAATATCGATACAAAGCAACAGGATCGACCATCTCTATAAGCGATATAGTAGGAGTTGCCAGGCAAAAAAATCTGACAATAATCGATTTATAGAACCGATCTAATCTAAAAAAAAATATGTTAAAATACTAATTACATTTTCGATTGTTTTATTTTAAAGCAATGTAAATGAGTATAATCTTCTCATACAATATTGACCGGTATTCGTTTTGCATACAAACACTTTTTTTGCCATAATTGACTATCTAATCGATTACAGACTGAAATTGATGTTTTATTTCCGTGCTGGTAACACTGCGTCAAACATGGCTATGCTTTTTTTAACCATAGGATACAATTTAAATACTCTTTATTTCGACTTTTTGTTCGTATACCTGGCTACTATGTGATGTACAAAAATATTTTATTTAGAATAAAGAATATTGTTTAGTAAAAATAATTTTTACCGGGCATCTTGTCCACGCTTAGCCGAAACTGGTGATTCCCTTTAGAAACACAATCCGAACCACGATACGAGACATAACGATTATAGGTTTCATCTAGAGAGCACGTAATATGATAAGCGAAAGCGACGGGTACATGTCGCTGGCTCGTAAAAGTGCTGGCCTGAGTTGCGTCAGGCGAGCAGGAGTCGTACCGTTCTAGCATTGTTTCAAAATCAGCGTATATAACAAATGGTACAAATTGTTTTCTACCATAATTTTCAAACTGAATGAAAGAACCTTTTGGAGACAGTTCAGTAGCAACTCCTCCACAACTGTGTGAACTAAGATCATTACATGAATCAAAGAACATTAAACAAACATCGCAGAAGTATAATTTACTGTGATGTCTTGTTATTTGATTCTTTACAAGACGCGGTAAATCCGTAATGAGACAGTAATGTGATAATTCGTCTTTTTCTAAGTAAAGTAAATGAATCACTTTTTCCTTTAAAAATTTTGGTTTATAAAACGGTCCAATCACGGTATTATTTTTTAAGCCATATATATATATACAAATTTCAGGGTTATTTAATTCGAATCGAGCAATATCTGTGAAACTCAATGGAAATTGAATATCTTTTATGTTTAACACGTTTTGAAAATTAGGATAAGACGATACTCTTTCAGCGTGAGTTTTAGCTGGATATAAAGCAGCGACAACTGACCACAAAAAGCAATAATCATCTTTATTGTGAATATTAATACATGCTTTTTAGGGTTCCGTACCCAAAGGGTAAAAACGGGACCCTATTACTAAGACTTCGCTGTCTGTCCGTCTGTCCGTCTGTCTGTCTAGCTGTCACCAGGCTGTATCTCAAGAACCGCGATAGCTAGACAGTTGAAATTTTCACACATGATGTATTTCTGTTGCCGCTATAACAACAAATACTAAAAACATAATAAATAAATATTTAAGGGGGCTCCCATACAACAAACGCGATTTTTTTGCCCTTTTTTGCTCGATATCAAAAATGGTAACAGGTAGGCACTTGAAATATTCACAAAATACTCAGTTATATTTGAACTTTAACAATAAATAATAAAATTAAAATAAAATAAATATTTAAGGGGGGCTCCCATACAACAAACATGTTTTTTTCGGCGTTTTTGCCTTGTGGTACGGAACCCTTCGTGTACGAGTCCGACTCGCACTTGGCCAGTTTTTTTTATTTAATCGCTACTGGCAACTCGATAAAGCTTGAGCCGCGCAAAGGTTGATATCTGTTAATATTAACATCCAAATGCGAACTGTTTAAAAATGTCCACCCACTGTCACGATCTTGAAATTCTTCTATTTTTTTTTTCAATGTATTTCTAACCTGGTTTATTAATGAATCATATTCATAATTCTGATGTACCACATAATTCTTTGTACCAAATGATTTCATCGCAGAACTATCATTTTTAACTATCAAAAACAAAGCATAATACTCAAAATTAATTTTTAGACTGATATGATCCTTAAGGGATTTCTTTATTAACGTCTCGATTTTTACTTGATTGTTATTAAAAAACGAATCTAACGAATAACTTTCATTTGTGTCAATAATTCTATAAGAAACTATACGATTTAGAAATGCTGAATTAATTAATTCAACACCTTCACAAACGTATGAAATATTTTTATTTTTATGATCAGTACTGCGTAAATGACCTGTCCAGTGACTGCGCTCAACAAATGTCTACAAACAGTGCAGAAAGGCATTCTAGTTTAATTAATTAATTACTTCTACAGACTTCGAGAATCACATAAAATGTATTACGTTGCTGTAATACACAGACTTCTAAAATTACTTAAAATGTATCTTGTCGCTGTAATACACAGGCTCTGAGTTATTAAATAACTCGTGAGCCTTGTGCATGAATTTCTGCAGGGCGTCCCACTGCGAGGTACCTCGGTCTAGTTGCAATTTTAAGGCAACTTCTGCCTTCTTCCAACGCTCCTGTGGAGCAGTGGATGTGATGTCTACTTTATTGTAGACTTTTAATTCAATAAAGTAGGCACCACTAATATCCGCTGACCCTCGTACCTTCCCATTGGCGACGCGGGTCAGCAACGATGAACTTAATAACTCCGACTGCGATGTCGAAGGAAGGCCACTCGAGTCTTCCAAACCGAAGAGGTCCCTCGATTTCTTGTTACTGTAATTAATTTAAAAAAAATTACAAAGAAACACTTTATTGTACCTGCTTATGTAGTAATTATAAGATGGTCTTGGATTTTTTTGCGAATCTCATTTCTCTGTTCACATCTACATTATAAATAATTAATAATAGGGATAATTCAGAAAGGAGTACTCATAACTACCTTGACTCTTCCACGACGCACAGACTGGTATTTTGTCCAAAAAGTTGGCCAAAAATATTTGTTACCCTTAATGGCTGTCTAATATTGTTTTATTTAATTTCTAGCTTGGAAAAGGTAAAAAAAAGCATACGTACTATATACAAGCATTTATTCGTCACTTTCGTCGTCATCTCCAAAACTTACATTAAAAATATTACTTTCCAATAACAAATTTATAACGTCGCCCGAAAGTGAGAGTTTTTTTTTTACTCTTCCTCTTCCTCATGCCCGTCAGGACAGGGTCAGAGGTTAAGAGGAGCTGGTTTAGGACATCTGCGTTGCAAGCTACCCGGGAAAACTTTCGGGCGTAGTTGAGCCGGAACATTCGAATATGTTTGTTCCGTGCTTCTGCCGCTTCTTCGGACTATTGTCCAATGGGAAGAATGGCTTCCGCTACCACTTCAGCCCCATGACATAGTACTTTATGTAATGTGGGAGACAGAATAAAAGTTATATAAGGTAACATATAACTTAGCTGTTTCTTGGCAATATCCTTCAAACGCTTCCACGTTTATTTTAAACCCACTACACAATGTATCCAAAATGATCTTCAATCGATATATCAAATTTAGGTCTATCCCAGTAATTGCCGCTGATATTTCGTAGTTCTCAAAAAACCGTCTACTAGTGTTTCCGTCATTGGTATTACCAAAATTGGCTTTTGGTATGTCCACCAATAGACCAAGTTGCTCTTTAAACTTGTCTTGAATTTCTTTATTTTTTGTTTTCCACTTCTTCCTCGGCAGTAAGGCGCACATTCCATTTTTTTACGGGCAATCTATAGGCCACATGTAAAATTCTCTCAAAAAATCTTATACGAGCATGTAACAAAGATAAGCCGAATTCAATATTTTCATTTTTGCATGGCTTCGATCTAAGTTCTTCCGTTTTTCTTCCGTTTGTCTTTTGCTTCTCTCACTCAAGTCTGAGAACGACTTTTGAGGTCTACCGGGACTTACTCCTGTAATAAAAAGACAAATGTTGTAATGTATTAAATTAAAATTTAAGTAATGAACTAAATAACTATGGTGCTGGTAAGTAAAATACTTCAAAGCATAACAAAACAATAGAAGTAATGAAATGTGGGTACCACCTACCTGCTTTCGGAAACGATATGCATCCTTGTAGCCACTCGGCATTGTTTTCTAGAAATCTGGCCTTTATATTGCGAGCAGCTGTCCATTTTTGTTTAAATTGGTGTTTAATAATCGACAGTTTTTGCTTCACATCAGCAATATTTTGGTCATTTTCCGCATATTGATTCAGTAGTTCCCGTTCCATAAATTGCAACTTTTCAGTAAATGTTGAGGAATCAGAACGTTCCATTATATTAAATAAGTCATTTCGAGTCCATTATAGTTCCATTATATTAAATAAGTCATTTCGACTCATTCCGGAAGAGCCTATAACAAAAATACACAAAATATAAATAAAACTTAATTTACTTAATATCCAAAGTGCTTACGGAAAAAAATCGCCAAAAATAGGGGGGTGCGTTGGGGTGGCTGTTTTGTGCTTAATCATATTCTATAAGGTCTACTCTATAACTATCAATTACAATTTTGACTTAGAAATGATGAGAAACATATTAAAACATCCTTTGATGTTCCAAAATGAGTTTTTTTATAGCAATTTTTTGATGCTTACATTTCAAGGTCATAAATGAAGAAAGGCTTTATATTAGTTATTAAAATTAAGTGCCAAATAAAGTACATACCTGGTTGTGCACAATCCATAGTGAAAACCAACACAAAGTCGTCAAGTCACAAAATAACAAATATTTCAAAACAATGAAATTTGGGCGCATCGAACAATCACACGGACACTGTAAGCGAACGGTAACTTCCGACTGAGCCCACCACGTGATGGATGGTACTAGCGCTTTGGGTTTTTTGTTATTGTTTGGACCGGTTATACTAATTTTTGGAAACAATGGTTTAGAGGGGGTAGAACTAAAATAAAAAAAACGGATTTTGGCCAACTTTTGGGGCCAAATACCAGTCTGTGCGACGGTGCTAGGTGCTTTACGCTTTGCTGTTTTTTTTCGTCTTGCTCGGTACTGTCTTAGCTGTAGCTTTCACCGGGCTCTTGATGTAGTCGGAAACTCGGGAAGCGTCGGAGTCAGACCTAATAAACAACATAAAATTTTATTAACAGAACAAATAACCTAAGTTTTTTTGAGATAAAATAATGATAGGATGATAACAGTTACATCAGCCGGCAGGCAATAAACAGGTCCGTAGCTAAGTAACAATCACATTAGAATTCAATAAACATATCAGCCGGCAGGCAAAAACCAGGTCCGTAGCCGAGTAACAATTACATTAGAGTTCAATAAAACATCAGCCGGCAGGCAAAAACCAGGTCCGTAGCTGAGTAACAATTACAAATTAGAGTTAAATAAAACATCAGCCGGCAGGCAAAAACCAGGTCCGTAGCTGGGCATTATAACTAGTAAGAAGTACTTACTTACATGATAGAAAGTCGATTTAGAACTGTGTTGTCACTTTGAAGATACTGGAGCGAATGTAATTTATTGATTGAAATTAATTCGTTTATTTACATAAAAAATAGCAATTCAACAAAAATCACGTTGATACAAAATTGAACTTTATATACATGCTATTAAGTTGAATGAAATATAATGGCAGTTACATTAAATTAAAATAAAATCTATTCCGTCAAATTGCATTTTTACTGTGAGAAATTAAATGTAAAACGAGCGTTTTGTCGGCGCCGACAAAGGTGAAGCGGATACCTAATACATACATTTGATACAAAATATATTTTACATATAGTGTGTTTGTTTATTTAAAATCCTTGAGGGTTTAGTGGTTAAAACATGGCTGCCGAACGTGAGGTCCTACAAAATGTTTTTGTTAGGAAAATCACATAATATAACTTATCGAAATAATAACATCGGCAAACAGTGTAATTAAAGTTAAATTAATCGTAAAAAAGTAAAGGTAAATTGAAACTCGACTGAGCCTGACTGTGACTGATATACCTACCTAAATAATTTTGGACATATTTTTGTTCTAATAATAATAAATGTGGGTGCACAACATTACATTTACACCTCTGAGGCTCAGCAGGATAACCACTGAAGAATACCGGTGCGTGGCTATGTGATGATAATTATAAAATTCGCATGCCAACACAAATACTATAATATTAAAACAGTTTTAAAGACAACGTAAATCGTGAAAAACATCCTATATATAATTTATGCAAATCTATGCGAACTTAATACTATGGGAACTTATTTGTGCTAAAAAATAATTTATAATTATGCTGCAATTAAACTCAAAATTGGTATAATTCATACAACTACTAATTTTTGTTTATAAACATGTCAAGCAAAACTATTTGCTTTAAAAATGATGACTTAAGCATATTGATTTTAAGAATCATCTTATCTAAACAACAAAAATTTATCAAAATCATGAGAAACAGCTTATTATGAAATATAATATTATTTTAAAGAAAGTTATGTTAAAGTATTAGTGTAAATACGAATCATTATTTGCAATTATTAAAAATGTTTAAGAAACATCGTACTTTTAAACAAAATATAAGAAAACATAGAAAATTCAATAAAGCTCCGAATTTAAACTATACACTGCAACATACTACAGCGATCATCTTACTGTGATTGTTGTTCATGGAAATTACCCATAGGTACACTTCATGCGATAATGCATTATGCAATTCTGCAATTTGGACATATTATAAAGGCTCATTTACACTATATCCATTCGATGGATTACGAAAGAGTATACTTTGTTAATATTGTGTTTTGTCCATTCAAAATTATTGACAGATTGCATTCAAAAGACGTGCGTAGATTTTTTTATCAAATAAAACACGTAAAAAAGAAAGTTTAGAAGCTTTCAAATTATACTGCGTACTTAATGCTTACAGTAACAAACCGTCGTGAAGTCGTTACGACGGAAACCGTGTGTGTGAAAGAACCTTAGAGCGAATGATTAGGTACTATATCCACAGATCATTCCATATTCACTTGTGGTCGTTAACGTGTAAGGTAGTGTCGTTTGTTTGAATCACATAATTAAATTAAAATTTGGATGTCCTCGAGCCAATCTGGTCACAGAAAATAGAATGATTTTGTGGAGAGACATGAGACAATCTGTCCCAAATTTTAGTTTAATAAATGCAGTATCCTAAAGTTCAGATGTCCTTGTGCCAACCTGGTCACAGAAAATAGAATGGTATGCCTCTGTAATGGGTTTCTGCCATTTTTTGCTTTTGTGAAGAGACATGAGAAAATCTGTCCTGAATTTTAGGTTACCAATTTAGACAGCGAACGCCCTTAAGTATTTGTTAAAGTTTATCGTAGTGCCGTTTGTTTGAATCACATAATTAAATTTAAATTTGGATGTCCTCGAGCCAATCTGGTCACAGAAAATAGAATGGTGTGTACTTATTATAGGTATATGCTATTTCTTGATTTTGTGGAGAGACATAAGACAATCTGTCCTGAATTTTAGGCTAACGGTTCAAGCAGTGACCGCCCTTATTTGTTAACATGTAAGCTAGTGTCCGCTGTATGAGTTAATTAAATTAACATTTGGATGTCCTTGGTGTCCAATCTGGGACCATAGAAATAGAATGTGTGTGTGCCATTAGGTGCATGCTATTTCTTGCTCTGTGAAGAGACATGAGACAATCTGTCCCAAATGTTAGTTTAATGTTTACGATATCCTAAAGTTCAGATGTCCTTGGTGCCCAATCTGGGGTCATAGAAATAGGATATACGTGTGCCTATAAGTGCATGTTATTTCTTGCTCTGTGAAGAGACATGAGACATTCTGTCCTGAATTTTAGGCTAACGGTTCAAGCAGTGACCGCTTATTTGTTACTAATTCAACTAGTGTCGACAGCATGACTTAATTAAAATAACGGTTACACGGTAAGTTATTATTGAGTTTTAGAAGTAAAGTGTTCCTCTCACTGTGGCCAAGACACCTTTAGGGTCCGTTCACACAGACCGGCTCGGAGAGCATCGGCGCGCATTTTTCTTTTCACACAGACCGGATCGTATGCACTTGGAGTTGGTCGGAGCGGAGCCGCCAACTATTTCACATAGACCGGCTGGAAGCGACCTGAAAGCGGATGCGCTCGGAGCCGGTTGGATGCGCTCGCAGCCGGTCGGAATCGCTCGCAGCCGGTCGGATACGCTCGCAGCCCGTCGGATGCGCTCGCAGCCGGTCGGATGCGCTCGGAGCCGGTCGGATGCACTTGAAGCCGGTCGGATGCGCTCGGAGCCGTTCGGATGTGCTCGGAGCCGGATGTGTACACTACAAAGGCAGTACCAGTCTTCCACGCAGTCCAAGTTTTGTTTTCGGTGTTAACGTGTGCTTTTCGGAACATGGATTTAGACAGCTCCGATGAAGAAATATATTTGTTAGCAAGATTGTTTGAAGCAGAACAAAACAAACGAAAGCGCAAGCGGAGACAAATATGGACAAAAAATATTTGGAAGAATCGATTAATCCATGGGGAGTTTCACACCATTTTCGAGGAATTGAAGAATGATAACCTTAAATTTTATGAGTGTTATCGTATGCAATATTGGCAATTTTTGAAATTGACAGATTTGTTAAGAGTACATATAACAAAAAAGACTACAAATTATCGTTGCGCCATTCCAGTCGAAGAAAGATTAACGGTAACTTTAAGGTAAATAAAAACAATCATTTTATAATAATCATCTTATTCAGATCACAATATCACAGCCGTCCATTTATTAAGTTTTATATGTTGCCGTTATTGTCGTGATTGATTGAAATGTCAAATATTAGACAATAAAACAAACAGTTATTAAACTAAACATTGCTTAAAATTAAATGGTTAAAGTTAAAGATTACACCTAATTGAATGACTGAATGTAATTAAATAGTGCAGATTTGTGTTTCATTATTTTTATTGTTTGTGTTTATTAATTATTTTGTATTTGTGTGTTAGTATTGTACCCGTAAGTAGTCTGATAGTTTTGAGAAATATAGGTTTCGTTTGACAACTGTTGGTAAGTAGATTGATTAGAGGATGACGGAGAATTTATTGTCAAAGAATAATTCAAATCTGCACTATTTTCATACAGACTTAATTCAGCTTCATTAACAATGTCAAACACGCGCTTTTTAATTCGTGCTTGGACTTCTTTTGGAAATGTTTCCACTGTATCTGACATAGACAAAAAAAAATTGCGTAATGCCTTGTCATAGGGTTTAGTATTTTTTTTTTCTTCAAGATATTCTTCGAAAACCGTAGCAACATCTTTGTTTATGCGTGGTCTCTTTTTCGAGTCGGAAGTACTTGCAAGCGATTCAACTTCGGAATGGTCAGAACGTTTAGATGATGTCGATGCTGGTGGTAGTGGTGTGCCAGGTTCCGATTCATCCGATGATAATGTAACATTAGATATTTGGTTCCGATTGCGAAAAAACGGTATTATAAAAGAAAGTTCTTTTACAAATTTTATTAATTTAGCCGTCATCGATCCTATGAGTCTGTGGGATCGGCGGTGAGAAAACCATTTCCTGTGTACATTGCACGACGTACAAAAATCCCTATTCCTACCCAAGTTCCGTCTGTTACCGTAGGTTTCCTTGTAACAGACTTCCCTCACGTAAAACCAACGTAACCTACGTTTGGTGTGATTTGTATGGTAGGCTAGGGCGTTAGGATAACTAGGGGGCTAGGTTTATAGTCATCGTACGCACTTGAAAAAGCTGTAAGTCACGGTGCGCACATTTTGGTGTGGAATAGGCGCCGAACCAGTATTTTACTGCACTATGTAGGAATTCATACTCCACCTTCGGTTCCAACGGGTGGAATAGGCGCCGAACCAATATTTTTCATTTATACCATTGAGCATTCTACTCCACCTTGGGTTCCATCGGGTGGAATAGGCGCCGAACCAATATTTTTCATTTATATCATTGAGCATTCTACTCCACCTTGGGTTCCATCGGGTGGAATAGGCGCCGAACCAATATTTTTCATTTATATCATTGAGCATTCTACTCCACCGAGAGTGACGAAGCGAACGGAGTGAGCCGATGGAACGGAAGGCTTCACCTAAGAACTCAAAAATGTTGTTCGCGTTTTTCTCATTTAAAGCTTTTTTAAAGCCGTATAAGTGTAAATTCCTTGAATTAAATGTATCAAAAAGATTGTTGCAAGTAATCAAAAACTTTTTCGTGGGCTCGCTATCATGAAATGAATCTATTCCTGATTGTCTGCAAAATTTAACAGCTTCCGCTACACTTATTCTGAACAGTTGGGTAGCTAACTTAACTTTCATTCTTTCATTTTGAAAGTTAATATGGTGGTTTAGCGTCAATGTAGGTACACTAATAATTGTGCTTGTGCGGTGAGCAAGGTTAAATAAAAGTGATTGTTTTCTACTCACGGTTATATTGTTGCACATACACAAGTCACAGATACGATCACAGAAGAAAGGCACATAGTTTGGCACACACAAGGATAGTTGTTATACACGAAGAAAGTCCATAAAATATTATTAATAACAGTTTTAACAGTTCGTACACTCAATATCCGGAGACACTACCATAAGCCGCAAGGGTTTACGGTGGTAAACAATTCAACCGGGATTAAACAGAGTTGCGTGGGCTTCGCGTCGCGATAGCGAGATCGGACTAAAGGTCAGCCAAGGTTGACGACCGCGCGCTGCATAGCATACCCCACTTATGCGCCTCGACTACGTCACCGCGTGACGTAGACGAGCGCGTTTCCATTGTACCGGTACGGGATTGTTGTGTACGACAGTGAATTAATATTAAACGATAATGTAATTATATTTATGTGTAAATATGATCCGTAGATATAAGTGTAAATGTGTATGTATATGTTATGTTTATGTATGTGTATTGAGATTATTGTTTAGTGTAAGATAAATGTTAAGGATCGCCACAGTGGTTTCGTAATTTATTTGACAAATGAAAGGTTTCGTCGTTTTGTAGTTTGTTCAGTTCAACTAGATATTGCCATTGATTTTTTTTTCCACCCTTGTCTACTAGAATTTTGTACATTTCTAATGTGTTTCTTAGTAATTTTATCATATGACAGGGTTCTAGGACTGCAACTATTAGGTCTTTGGTAACAGGATGTTCAAATTTAACATGTTGTTCTTCAAAAGAGCAACCAAGATGTTTTGCCATGGATATATTCGCCGCACAACCGTCAAAAGTGAGAGCAACTATCCTAACGCCAGTCTTGTGAATTAATTCTAGGCAAAGTTTTACGAGGTCAGCGCGCTGTTCTCCACTTAAACCATCTACCAGAAAAAAGCCAACAGGAACTTTAAAGTTACTGTTTAACGCAGTAGCTAAAACTACCAAGGCTTATTTTGCCTCCGCCAAGTGATCACCGTCTACTTCCGTGCCCATATTAACATATCCATGTTTATGCCCGTCCCATTCCATACGGCGACGAATACTCATTTCATCCAGAACTAAGGTGCCTAATAATGGTTGATTAGACACCTCAGTTTTTTGTTTCAAAGCAACTAATGACTCCTTGGTAAATCCAGGCTCTCCTCCGACTTTCGAGTACCAATTCTTTAATGTACGGGTATGTAAAGCTTGGCTTGGCTTGTATGGAAAGTCTTGCGCACGTAATCATACGCCTTAGGCGAGTAATAATGTAATGTCAGGGCAAAACTGCGCAGTGCTGGCGAATACTTTCTCCTTGATTGACTCCTGATTCCGTGTTTCCAACTTGTCTGGCAACCAATTCTTGAACCTATAAAAACACATTTTTATATATTCACACTTGATTCTGCCAATATGTATCATGAGTAAAATGATGTAAAATAATAAAAACAAACCTCTAAATTAGTATTTTTGAGGCAATCCAAGTTTTGTTTGGCCTTGGCAAATTTTTCATCCAATCTCAATAAAACTTCATCAATATTATTTATTTTCTTTTTAAGCCTTCGATTTCTCGATTGCAATCGTTTTATTTTTAGACCTTGTTTTATTATTTTGCCTTTGCAAAATCTTAGCTGGCCTTTTAGTTTCTTTTTCCTCGGCGTTGAACAATTCGAACCCACGGGGGGTTCGAACATCTATATTTTGAACTGTTTCTCCTTCGAACTGAACTAAACTGTCTGCGAAATGAAACGGCACAGGAATCACGTCATCTCCTTTCTGTATAAAATTTTGTTCAAGTATGTGTGTATCCACGAAACCTTTATGAACGTCGACTCTTCTTTTTTGGCTGTGACTTAAACTCAGAGCTCTCCGAATCACTTTGTCTTTTTGAAGAACCTGCAGTGGCTACATTAACATTTTGCGGCTGAAACCAAAATAATACAATTAAAAACAATACTAGTAATACAATGAACAGAAGAAAAATTAATTAGTGTGTTCATGAATTAGATTTGATTTTAGTCAGTAAATAGTGCTTTTTTTTCTGGTAATCGTAACCTCATACAAGTATATAACAGGTAGGTGCGTTGTTTAGGTAGTATCCTACCATATCAAGTATTTTAAATCCTTATTTTTAAATGATAAAAATAAAACATGGTAACTTACTTGATTAAAAAATTTATCGATATTCATAGATGGTATGGCTGTAGGTTTACTGTATCTATATCCTTTATTTGATATTAAAAAATCGACTTCTAAAAAATGTTCAGAGCATATTGTGCTTGATTTGGATGGCATCCAATTAACTCTACCCGTTGCATCTATCCATTTCTCTTTGACGCTACCGTCTTTGGAAAACCTAAAAATATTTTAAATGAATGTTAGGCAACCTTATATTTATTATTTCTGGTGTTGGGTCGTCAGTACCAACAATTTCTGACTCAGGCCAGGGTGGTTGATTTTAACGTCTATTATTACCGGACGGGTTTATGGTTTTCCTTCCAAACACGCGGCTCGCCTAGTGGATGCTGTATATACATTTGGTAACGCTCGCAGTATCAACTTTAAATCTAAACTGACAGCTTTCCCGCATACGTCTAAGATAGAGTGGAAAGCACTCAGTCAGGTATTCAGGTGTTTCTCCAAGGAGACAGAGAGCGCCTAATATTCTGAAGGGGCCCTCAACTTCTGCTTGGCTCCAGAACGCAGTTATATTGCCCTGGATCTCCGCTCCTCTAATGTACTGTGCCAGCGTTTCCTGCGTATAATCCGGAATCTTTAGATTCTCAAGGTCGTTGCTTAGTAGCTGGGCCTGGTTTCCGGGAGATGACAAATCCACTGGACCGCCAGCCATCTTAGGTAGGTTGCGCTCTAAGTAAATTGCCAGATCGTTTAAATGATCGAGGTCTCGTTTGAAGGCTACGTTGTCGTAGTCCGGTGGAATGATGGCGTCTGGGTTCATTAAACGACGGCCTTCCCATCTTGATCCTGGTATTGGTGAGTGACGGTAGAATTCTTCACGGACTATTCTTGGTGTTCTAGGGCTACTCAAGGTTTCAACGGTCCGCTTTAGATTTGACAATAATACCGTATGACAGCGTGGAGTAAAAGCGCCTCGCGCATGAAGCTCCTTCGGGAGCACAGGAAGATAAACATCGCCCTGGTGCTTGAGAACGCCAATACAATTAACTAACCGAAAGAATGGCTCTGGTACCATGGGAATATGGCGAATAGTCTGGATAAGGGGATTTGAGACGTCAACATCAAAGGAATCACCCGATAAAGGGTTTGGCCTGTTGAACATGCCTTGCTGACGGGCCAGCCTTGCTTCGACAAGGCCGAGACCTGCTCGGTAAATACTTCGTACGTCAACTTCAATGGTCGGAGTCAGCTTACTGACCGTTTTAGCCATATGGATTGCGGCTGTACCAACTCCCCTAGTGGAGATCGGCATTGCTACGGCTTCCTTAGCCACTACTTCACCAACCGATGGAAGTGCGCCCTCCGAGTTGGAGCATCCCACAAAGAGCTGCTCTCTGATGTAAATGTCACGGCTAGCATGGAAATCTTCTGCTTTCTTTTCCCTGAAGTTGCCTGACCTCTTCGTCTGCTTTCGTTGTCCTCCCTTTTTACTATTTGCTTTTATTGCTTCCATGATTCAGTATGCTAAACCGAGCACCAATAAAAATCCAATAGATAGTAGATTTTGGGTGCTCCGTCGGCTGGGGAAATTCGTCCCAACCTAAAAAGCAGCCCACTACCTGAACGCGCCCCAGAAGGTGGTAGCCGTTAGGCTAATCCGGGGCTACCGCACGATCTCCGGCGAGGCGGCAAGCCTCCTCGCCGGACTGCCGCCATGGGATCTGGAAGCGATAGTCCTCGCGCGCCTGTATGAGTGGCGCGCGGAGGCACTACGCCGGGGGGAGGATCCGCTTCCGCTGCGGAACGGTCGGATCTCCGGCGCGATCTCATGGCGGCATGGAAAGAGCGACTGTCGCAACCCAGCGCAGGGCACGCCGCGATAGCGGCGATAAGACCCCTCTTTGAGGAGTGGCTAGAGAGGCGCCACGGCGCCCTCACCTACCGCCTAACGCAGGTCCTCACCGGACACGGAAGTTTCGGGACGTTCCTGCACATCATCAGGCGGGAGGAAACGCCCGGGTGTCACCATTGCCAGGATCGCCCAGAGAACACGGTGGAGCATACGGTGGAGGTCTGCCCCGCATGGGCAGTGCACCGCCGTGTCCTCGTAGAGGCGATCGGCAGCGACGGCGACCTCTCGCGTCCGGCCATGGTCCGGGGCGAGAGGGAGTGGGAGGCAGTCACCTCCTTCTGCGAAGCAGTCATGCTAGCGAAGGAGGTGGCGGGACGGCTCAGGGAGAGAGCCTCCCGTCCCAGCCGCCGCGAGAGACGCTCCGGGCGTCGGGAGCCGCGTGACGACTCCCGGCCACCGTAGGCGCGGGCCTGCGGGCGGAGAGTAATGGGTAGCTCACCGCCCGATCAGGACCAGGCCCGTGCCGGACGGCGCGTACGTCTTCCATGCGCGCCTCAAAGAGATGTCAGCATCGAGGAGGGGCCCCTTAGGGCCGAAGCCTGCCGGGTCAGCGGGATTGTCCGAAAGGGTTACCGCTGGCCCGGAACATAAAGGGCTAAGGAAGGAACACGGGTGGGTTTTAGTCAGTAAGAGTCTGACACTCCCTTCCGCTCCACCCAGAGCGGGAGGAGTCATTTGATGATTTCCCATCCACAAAAAAAAAAAAAAAAGGCAACCTTATATTTGTATTGTAATGTTATACAGGGTGTTTGGTGCATCGTTTGCCAAATGGAATTGGCCGAAAGGAGAGGTCATTTGCTATCTCTTAAGGCCCCGTAACTCATTCCTTGTTACACCGGTTTTTTTATTATGGCTTTTTAATTTTTATTTAGAAAAATACAAGAACTTTGTATTTAAGCTTAATTTAAAAAAAAAGTTGTAAGTACAGCCTTCAAATTTCATTTTAATTCTTATGTTTACTTTTGTATGGTTCTATGAAATTCAAAATTACTTGCTAATAACATCTAGTTCCTTTTTAATAACTCACAAAGTTTTTGAAAAAAGGAAAAATAACTTAACACTACTTTAAATTGCTGTAAAAAAAAAACTAATAGCGATCGGGATCTTCGAATTCTTTTAAAAAGTTCTTTAGTTTGTCCCCTTTCCAACTGTGTGCAATATACAAAAAAAAAACTTTTAATAACTTCAGTAATTCGCTAAATGTGTAATCGGGACACATCAGGCTGATATTCGATATTACGGTAAGAACACTAGTTTTCACATAAATAACATTCTTTAAGTAGGTGGATAGTGTTATCTCTCTCTTACGCAGTCTCTTATCTCTTTCTAGGGTTCTAACTTTCCTCGAACTTGAAATAAAAAATAAACTTTTATTTAATAAGTACCTAATTATAAATTTTGTTCAAATTGTCCTCCACTATTGCGTACACACGCGCGACATCTTCGTCTTAATATCTCGACTGTAGTGGTGTGTAAACATATTTCTGCTTTGGTTTTTTTTTAATTAGGTACTTATTGAATAAAAGTTATTTTTTTATTTCAAGTTTATTTATTTATTTATTTATAAAAGGTACACCAACAGCTTCTGTATACAAGATATCAATTAACAATAGGTAATAGTCATGTGCTTATACAGTTGCCAATAACAGGTGAACCAACATTCACGAATACATTGATAACCTAAGGTAAAAATGTGTAAAAATTAAGTGAAAAAACTAACTACAAAAGTTCGAGGAAAGTTAGATCCCTAGAAAGAGATAAGAGACTGCGCAAGAGGGAGACAACACTATCCACCTACATAAATAATGTTATTTATGTGAAAACTAGTGTTCTTACCGTAATATCGAATATCAGCCTGATGTGTCTCGATTACACATTTAGCGAATTACTGATGTTATTAAAAGTTTTTTTTGGTATATTGCACACCGTTGGAAAGAGGACAAACTAGAGAACTTTTTAAAAGAATTCGAAGAACCCGATCGCTTTTAGTTTTTTTTTTATAGCAATTTAAAGTTTGACTGTTAAGTGTATTTTTGCTTTTTTCAAAAACTTTTTGAGTTATTAAAAAGGAACTAGATGTTATTATCAAGTAATTTTGAATTTCGTAGAACCATACAAGAGTAAACATAAGAATTAAAATGAAATTTAAAGGCTATACTCATAACTTTTTTTTTAATTTAAGCTTAAATGCAGAGTTCTTGTATTTTTCTAAATAAAAATTAAAAAGTCATAATAAAAAAACCGGTGTAGCAAGGAATGAGTTACTGGGCCTTAAGAGATAGCAAATGACCTCTCCTTTCGGCCAATTCCATTTGGCAAACGATGCACCAAACACCCTGTATATTAAATTACTAATTTTCTTTAATCGATATCTATCGATAAAACTAACATCCGACCCGACTACATCACTAATTGAGTAGCGAAGAACTTTCGAGAACGAAATAGTGAATACCAGTGAATACAATCAATCCAAAATAAACTTTATTTTAATCGTAGAAAGTTGATTTTAACTAGACGTTCTATTAAATTATTAGTAAATTGAAATTAACTAGGATTTTATTAGAAAACAAATAAAATGGTACTTACCGATGGTACGAAACACCTCCATTTTTAAGATTTTTTCTTCTACTATCATTTTTGCACTCTAAAATGGAACAATACGGCATAACTACGGAAAAATAAATTTGTCGCGAGACTAGCAACTCGGTGCGATGTTAGAACACGACTGGGCGTAACAGCGCTCAATTGTGGCACGCGTGCCACGCCTACTTTGCACTTCCACTGTTTTTTCTGTTCCGTGTTGTGTACATTGTGCATTAAATAAATAATTAAGAGAATTTGATTTATTGTTTTTAATTTTGTTGGTTTTTGTTTCAATTATTGTTGATTTTTATTTAAAAAAATATATACTGATTTGATTTGATTTTTTCATTTAGGTAGGTTTTTTATTTTTTACTGTATTTAAAATATATAATATTTTATTAGAATCATCTTGTTTTTTATTTCAATTAAATACAAAATACTTGCCTGGTTTTGTAGCTGATTATCCATTTCTTCTTCCTCGCTTGTGAGCAATGTGATGGGTAGCCTGCTGCGATTTGCTATGTTATGTAGCACGCAGCATGCATTTACTATTTTCCCAGCAGTGAAGGGGGCGTAATGCAATGCTCTTGCTGCTAACAAACATCTGAAAACAGATAACTTTTATTATTATTTATCTAAACACACATCATCATATCAAACCATACGCGTCTCACTCGTCGTCACGCGACTTCTCTCCACACTCGCACTCGTTCACGACACTGCGCCAATATCGCATTGACATTAGTGGACACGTATGTGTCCGCAATGAGTCGTACATCAGTCAGTGTCTCTACCGTTCGTAGACGAAAACGAAGCAAGATGGACGCGGTTGATTTAAGTTCTGAATCCGACACTGATAACGAGTTTTTAAATAGATTATTAACGATAAAGAAATCATCCGGGAAAAAAAAATATGGGAGAGCTCTTACATGTCCAAAAGGAAAACACATGGAGAATACAAATTACTTTTGAATTTTCAGACGAAAAATTTAAAAATTATTTTAGAATGACTAGGAACGATTTTCAAGAAGTACATGCGATGATTGCTTCAGATTTAGAAGATCGAGGATATGGTGGTCATGAACGAATTAGTACTGAAGAAATTTGACCGTTTTCTTAAGGTAAGTTTTTTATGTAGGTAAACAATTACAAATTAAGTGTAACTATTCAAAGCACAATAATATTTTATAAATTTTATTTAAAGCGTTTCACGAGTGCGCAAACATATTTCCAGAACTGTCAAATTGTACCTTATTTCCAGAACTGTCAAGTTGTACCAAATTCAGTTCATTACCCCAAGTGATTGTAATATGTGGTGTCCCACCTTCCTGTGGCTGTTGTTCTATAGGAGTAGACGCATAATATGTTCCTGCATCACTATGTGGCTGTTGTTCTACAGGAGAAGGCGTATATGATGAATAATATGATCTTGCATCACTATTCTGTGAATTGGAAGAATGTGGACTTGTGTTGAGATAATGGCGGCAATTTTTTTGTAGTCTCGTACATACTAATAAAAAAATGAAAAAGTGGATCATTTTTAACATTGCTTATGGTGAAATCATTATTGGTGTTATTAATTAAGTGCTCCCGTTCTTGCTGTCTTTTAGCTGCTCTACGTTCATGGTCCTATCGATTTATTAAGTAAGTAAGGGTAAAAACGGGACCCGATTACTAAGACTTCGCTGCCTGTCCGTCTGTCCGTCTGTCTGTTTGTCTGTCACCAGGCTGTATCTTAAGAACCGCGATAGCTAGACAGTTGAAATTTTCACAGATGATGTATATCTGTTGCCGCTATAACAACTGGTTGCGCTAATTTTAAATCGCATATTAAACTTTATTATTTGGCAACATTACTTTTGGTTGGTAATACATCCCTATCTCCCATCCCTTCCTTGCACGGAACCTATCGTACTCGTGGAAGCGAGATGGCGAACGTACGGCGGAAGTGAGCCGTCATTCACTAGACTTTTGGTTCGTTGGCTATAAACTTTCGTGTCGAGAACATTGTGCTCCCTAGAAAACTTGGAAAACTTGGTGTTTGTGCGTGAAAACCGCTGTGATCGAGCTGAGGAGCTGCTGACGAGGAAATAAAGGTACCGTGCACTCCTGTAACCCTTATGAAAGACCGATTTTCTCTGTGCTTCCACGCGGTCTTTCAACTTCCCACTTCACTATCTACCAAGTCGAGTTTGTTGTTTAATTTAGCTTTTTCCGCGTAACCATTGGTCCTTTTCGAGCCGGATTCCATCTGGAATCAGTGAATAGCCAACCATTCCCCTATCCTGGGTCAATTTGTCGCAAATAGGTTAATTATCGTATCTCGTAAACCCCGCTAAAAGTAGTAAATTCGCATTCTTATTCATATCGTATCGTCTCGTCGTGTCGTATCGTCGTAATCTAGCAAGTAAGTTAGATTTTCGCAACCGCAAACCTAACAAATACGTTGGGCACATTATTTCGTTTCGTGACCCAGGAACATAGCAAACATCGTAGGTAGGTAATAAAATTTCGATCGAACCGCTTAATTTGTAATTATCTCGTTCGTAATATCCAGTCAAAACCGGTTCAGTAAACAAAGAACCACATTTCATAATTTGTCATACAAAACCATTTATTGTAATTTGTGGAGTGTAATCGGTTCTCAGTCCTTTCGGAACTACCTACTTGTCGTAGATATTTAGCTAGTCGTAAGCCGCTAATATGGCGGACGCAACTCTAAAAAGATTAATATCGAAACGCGATCGGATATTTGCTCGCATGCAAACCATCTCTGATCAGGCAAAACGAATCGACTTAGAAGGATTCGATAAGGAGTCCTTCCTCTGTGACATTAAAACAGTGGATTCATTGCGTGTGGACTTCGAAAACATATTGGACGAAATTGTTGCCCATGAGCTCAAATTAAAGCCTGACTGCGCTGTCTCCTATCAGGCGCTTTCTTCATTCGAAGACCTTTTGGGCCGTGTAAAGCGAGCAGAAGAAAAACTACTTATTCAATCTCGTAATGAGGTCAAAAGGTCGCCTCGACTACCTCCTATCGAAATTCCCGAATTTAACGGAGACCATAGAAATTGGCCATTGTTTATCGCTAGCTATAAAAACGCAGTGCATAATAATGTTTCTCTGACAGACTGTGAGAGGTTATATTATTTGATAGGAAAATTAACAGGCAAGGCTCGTTCAATATGTGCTGGAATAAATCCATCAGCGGATAACTACCCCCTTATTTTCGATTCGCTTTGTAAAAGGTATGAAGATAAGCGTCAGTCCGCAACTTCATACTTAGATCAATTATTTGAATTTAAATCTATTTCGACTGGAACCCCAAATAATTTAGAATCATTCCTCGATAAATTCTCGTCGTCTGTAGCCGCTTTAAAAAACACAAAGGTCAATGACCTCGCTGATTTCATTTTGTTACATGTCGCTATTAAGAAACTCGACCAAGACACTGTGCGTGCCTTCGAAACTAATTATCAACTAAGATCTAATAGTTTCGAAATTCCATCCTTTTCTGATTTGGATAGTTTCGTTCGTGACCATATAAAAATGTTAGAACGTACTTCATCATCTGTTGCTAGGGTCACCAATAACAAGAAACCACTCGAACGTAAGTCTACCGTCGCGTACGCCAGCACCTCTGGTCCCGAGAAAACTACATGTGGTCTATGCAGTGAGCAACATGATTACATTTATAAATGTAGGATATTTAATAGTTATAACCCGGATCAGCGTTTTAATTTCGTAAAGTCTAACAATTTATGTATAAATTGTTTAAGTAGTGGACATCGTGTTTCCGTGTGTGAGTCAACTTCTAGATGTAGAAAGTGCCACCGAAAGCACCATACATTATTGTGCTTTGGGGGCCGGCAAGCCGCGTCTGCTACCGTTGCCAATGCGGCACCTAGTGACGCTAACGCTGCCTCCGCTCGCGATGACGTCGCGCTGTGTGCGTTATCGGCTAATAATAATGAGGTTGACCAATTGTCGCGACGCCCCACGACGGTTTTAATTTCAACTGCGCGTATTATTGTCGTAGATTCGCATGGTAATAAACACGTTGTTCGTGCATTGTTAGACAGCGCTTCGCAAAGTAACTTTATAACACGTGAGTGTTGTCAACGCTTAGGTTTAAACATAAATAATCGACCTACTTGTTCCGCCGTGAAAGGAATAGGAGGTTCAAGTAAAACAATACAAGGTTCCGTAGAATTTAAATTTCATTCTCGCTTCGATCGTAATATAAATTATAGTGTCGACTCTTTGGTAGTAGATAAAATTACTGAATATTTACCAACTGCCACGGTTAATTCTTCACTCTTGTCTAACTTCAAAAACTTGCCGTTGGCGGACGACACATATTTTTCTCCAGGCCCAATTCAAGTATTGATCGGTGCTTCGATTTATCCACACTTACTCTTGTCGAATAAGGTTCAAGGACAGCCGCCATATGTATCACCGCTTGCTTTAGAAACTGTCCTTGGCTATGTTATAGTAGGTGACGCTCCGGTCCGTGTTGATAGCAACTCGACCGTTTCATATTGTTGTACCGCGGACCCGTTGGACTCTGCGGTCCGGAAATTTTGGGAATTGGAGGAGGTGGATGTCCCCCCTGTAGTCAGCTCGGACGACAGGGAGTGTGAGGAGTTTTACACACGCACCACTACTCGGGATAGTGACGGTCGATACGTGGTAGCTTTGCCTTTTAAGGGTGATGTCGAATCCCTTGGTAACTCGCGCCAAGCAAGTGAACGTCGGTTTCACTGCTTGGAAAGGAAGATGCAAGCTACTCCACAATTAAAGGACGCGTATGATAGCGTCATCCTCGAATACTTAGAAAAGGGTTATATATCACCTGCAAAATCTGATTCTTCAGAAATTTCGTACTTTATTCCGCATCATGGGGTGATCAGGGATGATAAGGTC
The DNA here is from genome assembly GCA_916614155.1 of Mesoligia furuncula. Classification (NCBI taxonomy): domain Eukaryota; kingdom Metazoa; phylum Arthropoda; class Insecta; order Lepidoptera; family Noctuidae; genus Mesoligia; species Mesoligia furuncula. The sequence goes on from OU744795.1 coordinate 11,270,042, forward strand.
ACCACCAAACTTCGTGTCGTTCTCGATGGTAGTTGTAAGACTACCTCTCGCATTTCGCTTAATGACCTCTTGTACGGTGGGCAAAACCTGCAAGGGAGTTTGTTTAATATTATCGTTGATTTTCGTTTGTTTTCCGTTGCACTCTCCGCAGACATTCGTCAGATGTTTCTTAGCATTGGAATCCGAGAATCTGATCGGCGTTTCCAACGCATTTTGTATCGCTTTTCCCCGCAAGAACCTTTACAGGTTTACGAATTTAATCGTGTTGTTTTCGGGCTTAAATCTAGCCCCTTCCATGCGTTGCGAACTGTTAGGCAGCTAGCAGAGGATGAGGGTGGCTCCTACCCTCAAGCTAAAAATATCGTCACCTCAGGGTTTTATATGGATGATTTCGTCCATTCCGTTCTCACGGAAGACCAGGGTATCTCTACCGCCTCGGAGATGATAGGTCTCATGAAAGCTGGTCAATTTGAATTGGTTAAATGGACCAGTAACTCACAAGCCGTTTTAGATTCTATTCCACCCTCGCATCGTCTGCTAGCTGTCAAAGAATTCGACGAGTCCGACCAGCAGAAAGTACTGGGCTTGTGTTGGTCCCCTACGTCAGATTACTTCAGCATGAGAGTCAATACTCCCGCACAAAATTGTACTAAACGTACAATATTATCCTGTGTCGCTAAATTATGGGACGTCATGGGATTTGTCGCACCTGTCGTCCTGTACGCTAAACTTCTAATCAAGCAGCTCTGGCTGCGTGATTGTGACTGGGATGATACCCCACCTGAGGATATAGTCAGACTGTGGACTCGCTTCAAGGAAGAGCTCCCGTTGCTCTGTAATATAAAAATCCCACGTCACGTTGGTATCGTTGCCGATAGTGTGGTCACCATCTTGGCTTTCGCAGTGAGAAGGCATACGGGGGAGTGATTTACTTCCACGTCCAAAATAGCGATGGCAATATCGTTTGCTTGTTAACCGCTAAATCGAAGGTCTCACCTAAGAAAGTCGTTTCTCTCGCTCGTCTGGAGCTTTGTGCTATTCTTGTGCTAGCTCAACTTATAAAAAATGTCATAGTCGCTTGTCAACACCGCATTGTTTTTCGTAACATATTCGCCTTTTCGGATTCAACAGTCGCGCTCTGTTGGGTACATTCGTCGCCCCATCGGTGGAACACCTTTGTGGCCAACAGAGTGTCGAAAATACAAAGCGACTTGTCGCCACAAAATTTGTATCACGTGTCCGGTACGGACAATCCCGCAGATTGTCTGTCGCGTGGTCTCACGCCTTCTCAAATAGTTGACCACCCGCTTTGGTTTAGTGGTCCTCCGTGGGCCCGTTTGGACGTCTCACAGTGGCCTGTCGTTCCCTTCAGTCGTTTGTCGGTGCCTGAAGCACCTGAAGAGAAGAAGCTTTCGTTGCTATCCGCTGTAGCAAATGAAAGATCTCCTATTCTTTCTTTAGTTGATCGCATCTCGTCTTGGAGTAAATTACTTCGAGTAGTAATTTACGTCTGTCGTTTTGTTAGGTTGTTACCTGTTAGATATCGCATGTCAGCGTCGGATTACGACTTCGCTGAATTACTCGTTCTTCGTGAGCTTCAACGCCTTTATTTCTCCACTGAGATTGCTAAAATCGGGGAAGGCAAGGATTGTAGTCCAGCTTTACGACACTTAAAGCCGTTTCTCAAGGACGGACTCATTAGAATCGGAGGCCGTTTAAGAAATTCGGACTTAAGTTATGAAGGGAAATATCCTATTTTGCTTCCAAGCAAGGATCCCGTTTTGAATTTGCTCGTCGAATACCATCATAAATCAAACTGTCACGCAGGTCCCGACCTGCTGATGTCACTCTTACGTCAGAGGTATTGGATACTTTCTGCCCGTAATTTAATTAGGAATAGGATCCATAAATGCATTCCCTGCTTTCGCCTTCGTCCTAAGTCAAGTTTCCCTGAAATGGCGGATCATCGCTCCTGTCGTGTCGTCCAATCCGCTAAGCCGTTTGTCCACACGGGCACGGACTATGCCGGACCGTTTAGGGTTACTATGTCTCGCGGTCGAGGTGTTCGTTCCACCAAGGCCTACGTTTGTCTGTTTGTTTGCATGACTACACGCGCCGTGCACATTGAACTCGTTGGTGACCTTAGCACAGCTAATTTCATGGGCGCTTTCAAGCGGTTCTTGTCAAGGCGTGGCCCGGTGAGTAGGATTTATTCGGATAACGGGACTAACTACATAGGCGCTAAACGCAAACTCTCGGAACTTCACGAATTTCTTTGCTCAAAATACCATAATACCGAATTTGGTAACATGCTAGCTGAGAGTCGCATAGATTGGTCACTCAATGTCCCGACTGCTAGTCACTTTGGGGGCAATTGGGAGGCTAACATTAAAAGTCTAAAGTCGCATTTGTATCGAGTCATAGGTGACACGATTCTCTCATTCGAGGAATTAAGTACCGTTCTTACCCAAGTCGAGTCGGTAATGAACACCAGACCTCTCTGCAGGACACTCTCTAGTGATCCTTCGGAACCGCTAGCTTTAACTCCCGCGCACTTTTTGAATCTCACGCCTTTAAAATATTTGCCTGCCGAGGAAATAGACGAGAGAACTACTATCGCTAGACATGAATTATTAGATAGACTGGTACAGTCGTTTTGGAAGCGCTGGAGGAGCGGTTACCTCCACACCTTGCAATCGCGTCGCAAATGGAACACGCCCGTCGATCCGGTCGCTGTCGGCACGGTCGTGATTCTTATAACTGATAATTCGCCTCCACTACACTGGCCGTTGGGTGTAGTGGAGGAAGTTTTTCCTGACTCCACCGGAGTCACTCGCGTCGTTCGGGTTAAGACGACGACTGGATCTTACTTGCGCCCCGTCGTTCGTCTTTGTCCGTTACCTAACCAATAGATTGAGCAATTTCGTAATTTTAGGTTAGGTTAACATTAGTGATTAGGTACTTAGTTTATTCTTAGTTTATCGTTTAGTTTAGTTTCGTAAATTAGCTTCAATTCTTGAAGGCATCGCTTCAAGCCCGGGGGGATGGTTGCGCTAATTTTAAATCGCATATTAAACTTTATTATTTGGCAACATTACTTTTGGTTGGTAATACATCCCTATCTCCCATCCCTTCCTTGCACGGAACCTATCGTACTCGTGGAAGCGAGATGGCGAACGTACGGCGGAAGTGAGCCGTCATTCACTAGACTTTTGGTTCGTTGGCTATAAACTTTCGTGTCGAGAACATTGTGCTCCCTAGAAAACTTGGAAAACTTGGTGTTTGTGCGTGAAAACCGCTGTGATCGAGCTGAGGAGCTGCTGACGAGGAAATAAAGGTACCGTGCACTCCTGTAACCCTTATGAAAGACCGATTTTCTCTGTGCTTCCACGCGGTCTTTCAACTTCCCACTTCACTATCTACCAAGTCGAGTTTGTTGTTTAATTTAGCTTTTTCCGCGTAACCAACAACAAATACTAAAAACAAAATAAAATAAATATTTAAGGAGGGCTCCCATACAACAAACGCGATTTTTTTGCCCTTTTTTACTCGATATCAAAAATGGCAACAGGTAGGCACTTGAAATATTCACAAAATACTCAGTTGTATTTTAACTTTAATAATAATAATAAAATTAAAATAAAATAAATAGTTAAGGGGGGCTCCCATACAACAATCATGTTTTTTTTCGGCGTTTTTGCCTTGTCGTACGGAACCCTTCGTGTGCGAGTCCGACTCGCACTTGGCCAGTTTTTTTTATTTTCGTCTTTTATTTCCTTGATCAGGGGTCATTCAGGGGTTTCATTAGTTTCTTCAACTCCTGATTAAAGGATCCGAATCATTATTATTTTTTTAAATGTTATTTTCTATAGTATTTGAATAACTATGAGACGATTCGTCATTTAGTATGTCTTCATTAACATTGGTGTTACTTGGCCTATTTGCCATACGCGGGCTTAAAAACGTAATATTTTCTTGAAAGCGCCGTGACTTTATATTAACAGCCCCTGATCCACTTTTCGGTTTAGAAATTTTCTGCAGACGAAGCCCATCTCTGTGATGTTTTTCAGTTTTTCCCAAGATTTCTTGGCTTCACTTCCTGCAATAAAATTAGTCATCGTTAATAATCACGACTATATAAAATATAATAAATGTATTTTTTTCTCTATGTATACAGATTTGTCGCGAGCGGTAACTCGTATCGGAGCATTGCTTATAGTTACAGAATGGGAGAAAGGACAATCTCAAATATTATAACCAAGGTATCTTCAGCTATTTGGAGGAACATGCAACCTATTCACTTGCCGGAACCTACACTGGATATAATATATCCAGTGGATATAATATATCCAGTGTAGGTTCCGGCAAGACTGCATTTTTTTTCCATGTTATGGAAAAAAATGCAGTCGATTTCCAAAATAAATGGCAAATGCCTAATACTGTGGGCGCTATCGATGGAAAACATGTGACAATTAAGACACCTATAAACAGTGGATCCTCATTTTTTAATTATAACCAACATCATTCTATTGTGCTGTTGGCGTATTTATTGATGTCGGTTCTAAAGGTAGATTTCCAGATGAAAATATATTTGGTAATTGCATATTAAAGAGAAAAATTATGAACAGACAGCTACATCTGCCCGAGCCCAACAGGGTCTACCTATAGTTGTGCCTTATGTTATTGTTGGTGACGCGGCATTTCTTTTAATGGAAAATCTTATAAGACCTTTTCCTCAGAGACAAGAGATAGACAATTATTTAATGTCTCGGTCATCTAGCCGACACGCGCGTACACGCTCATGTACGTGCCTGCGTCCACAAGTGAGAGCAAATGCGGAGTTTGGTACTGCGCCATAGGTTTTAAATACTGCCACTCGCACGCGGCACGTGACGGCCAATGTGAGTGTGGGCATGTGCGGCGGGGCTTACGCCGTAGTTCACCACACTGACCCGATGCGGGTGTGGGACTTAACAAATAACATTATGTGACTTTATGGTTGTTTATTGTAGGTATTAATTAAAATATTAAACCTGAATCGAGCCTTCAGTACTCCTATGCAACGTTCCACTATGTTGCGTGCTGACAAATGAACTTTATAGTAATTGTGTTCAGCAGTCCCCTCCCTTGTATCCAAAACTGGTGTCATCATAGTTGGCCGTAAAGGATAACCGCTATCACCTAGAAATTGATAGATAGTTGATTACCACTTTTTTACATTGTTGTTAGTTTGTTACTTATATTATAACGGTCTTATTCATAATAAGTTATAGAACATCTAAAGGCTTGCTAATGTCTCGTTGTCAAAAATTGTTATTCATAAACGCATTTTAGCACTAAAACGTTCGATAAACCTACTATAAAGTTATGAAACCCAGACCCCTACTTTAACAGTACTATAAAAATGGCCGACTCTACATCAGCTGATAGAAAATGACGTTTGACCTACAAATGTAACATGTGCAGTTGTTTTTAATTTATGTTGCACTTCTGTTTAACCAATTTAGTTTATTAATATATACCTACAATGCAAAATAGAAGCAAGGAAAAATATAACAAAGCACATAAATTATTGCAACAAGAATTACTGTGGGACGCTGCTGCTTTGGGTTGTGGAAACAACGCTTTTCAATGTCTTTTACATGGCCTACATGCAAACTAGGAAATGTGAAAATAACCATAGTGGCTAGAGCAGTACCTTACAATATTGCAGTTGACCATGGAGACATGCAGTTAGTAGTAGTTAGTAGTTAGGGTAGCAATATCAATGAATATCATACAAAGTCAGCCCAAGAAGCCTAGGTGCAAGGGGAAATGCAAATGCTATTTTACAAACTGTTGAGGAAACATTCCGCCGAGATAGCCTCACTTTACCAGGTTAGAGGTACATCTTCCCACTTGTGTCCGGAGACGGTTCAGGGACTTCTGTCGGAAGTTTACACCCTGCAGGGAGATGCTCCACTAGGATGCGGCAGTAGGGAGTGGTTGTGAAGCTATGTTGCAAACCATGTTCTTCCTCCTATCCTACCCTATGCGTCCCTAAACATGGAGTCAAAGTGACCTCTGCGCTGCCACTGACGACGTTGTGAAAGTGGCAAAGTTTTGGGCCAACAAGATCTGAAATACTGTCGTCCCCGCGACACGAAGAAGACAAAGAGGAGACATTTTAGCGAGTAGTGCATTAATAAAAAGCTTTTATACAGATATCAGTTTAATTGATTTATTTTTATAATACTCTAAACTTTAATTCGGCTTCTAGAACTTGTGCTAGCAGAACAACATTTTTAAAATGTTTCTTTTCATTTGCCATCTATGCCACCTCTTCTGTAGGCCGTTTCAGTTTTTGCTATTTGTAGTGAAGCACCATCCTTCCTACTGTCCTGAAATACAAAATGAATGTTATAATTCTTTCTCTTCATCAAACGAATTTCTTGACATTCTTACTCAGGAACTTTGTAACTTATAAGTAAATTGGATAGGCACCTAATTCGTAAATCATGCCATGCCGCCTTTTTCGCGTTGGTGTCAGTCAGTATGTGTTTTTATTTTCAATCTTCTTCTTAGTGTGCCCAGAATTCGGCTACTTGTTTGGCGCCATCACCAGCGTCCACCTTCATTTTCTATTTTGGAAACCCTCTCCCTGACCAATTCTTCTAAAAGATCTAAGGAAAAGCAGAAGCAAGCATAAGTATAAGAAATTAACAATGTTTACAAAACAAAACTTACTTTGAACATAACTGCTTTGAGCACATTTTAGTTGTAGGTAACAGTACACACCTTATCGTCCTCCAACCAAAACGAGTATTCACTTCTTTGCCCTTTCTTGGAACTAGTCTACGGTCTTAATTCCATTTCTTTTAAATACAAAAATATATTCAAAGGTTTTCGCTCGCCTGACAATAAAATAACAATATCAAATTCATTGACTTATAAAACCATGGTTATGCCATAGTTACCATGGTAACGCGGCTAAACTGTCGAAACTGTAGACAATAAATTAGTTTTCAGTACGTCATAATGTCTATGGTCACAATTATTCGGTGCGTAGGCAGATATTCTCGTTTGACAACTCAATGTGTTGGCCAATTTGTTGGATGACTTCAATAAAATGGCAACATTTATATTTATATTGAAGTTATAGGACACTCTAACTATAGAAGGTTTATGAAGCGTTTATGAATACAAAATTTTATCGAACGTTTTAAAAGCTTATCGAGCATTTTAACTAATGAACGTTTTAAACCTTCTATAAGCTTTTTTTATGAATAAGACCGTAAGTCTATAATATTATAAAATACTATGTATTTGGTACCTACCAAAAAACTTACTCTCCAGCATTAGACACCTCAATTAGATGGCGGCACACCATGGAATCATGGGCTGAACCCGGGCTGCTTGCATCAACGCACAATATTTTTAAAGCTGCATCACAGATCTGTAACAAAGTTTATTAGGTATAAGTTATTGCTAACTTAGAATTTGATAACAACCAATCATTGATATATATCTAAAAACAAATCGACAACAATCATGACATTCAGGGAATGGTATCCTTTTCTGTTATAGTACCGCTCTTTGTGAAGTTCAGGCCTCAGTAAAGCGACACGTGTGCTATCAATACAACCCAGTACACCCGGGTCTGTGTGGTGCCGGACTTAAAGAATAGCACCAACCCTTACTTCCCGTGGGTGTCGTAAAAGGCGACTAAGGGTCGTACCGGAGAATGGGCAGCAGCGTTCTCTATTTATTCCACCATCATACTATACTGCGATCGCCAACCCGCCTGCCAAGCGTGGCGATTATGGCAAACCCTCCCAAAATTGGGAGAGACCTATGTCCAGCAGTGGACGTCTATCGGCTGAAACGACGACACCCGGGAAACCAAAACATGTAAAATCTGTAGAAATAATAATATAAACAAACATCATGAACAATAATCATCTCAAAACTATGAATTAAAGTTCAGCTTATTAATTCTGACAAATACCACTCACTTTGCCTTTATTGCATTTCTGTCTTGGGGACGCATTGGCCAAACTATATGTTTATGATAGATTTGGTTCAATGCATTGGTGACTTGTTTCACAGTTCTTGACATACAGTGTCAAGAGAGAAATTATTCTGTGAAGTCTGTGAGAAACTATGCAATGCGCTTTGGCCAACCAGTGTTTGGTATGACCCTGTGGCGTAGGAGCTCAGCGCAATAAGTATCCGAAATGTTTCACTTTTTTTTATTTGATTTAATCTAAAGAACAACTTCGGCGATTTATAATTCTGATCGTAAAATTTTATCATTTAAATAATTATTCAACGTCCGTTTTAAGTTTGGTCGGAGTGTCAAGTCAGGTACCGTCACATACAAACCTTTCCGTCGCTGTCTCTGGAGAAAGGGAGTGAGCTCGTCATTTAACTTGCAGCCTCATTAGTGCGCGAGATTTGCAGCGCTGCCGCAAAAGCCAACGTCGGCAGTCGGCACTGTAAGCCAATGCCAAAATACGCCACCGCAAAGTAGGTAGTGAAGGCCTCATTCACAGAGTAACTTGTAATATAGGAGATAGAGACCAAACTCAGCTGGTAAATAGGAAACATCAAAGTGTCGCCCTCTGAAAACGTGTTTTGGAACTAATACTAATATATGTTCGAATGTGTAGGTTCCCACCCGCAATGCTTCATGTCTCTAGATAAATCGGGAAATAAATTTGTCTGACACAAATTTATTTCCTGATTTATCTTATCAGAGATGGAAAATTGGTCATACTATAATGAATATACCAACTTGTTACTGCACAGAAATAAAACACGATAAAAATGAAATAATACATTATTTATTTTTTCTTTTAAAACATTTATGGCAATATTTTTTTGCCTTTAATTTAAAAGGATCGCTATCATCATCACATTCTCTCCTATTGCTTAATATTTTATTAATTTCTTTACAATAATTAAATATGAATAGTCTGCAAGATAGCTTTATTATATAATTTATTAGGATTTCTTTATGGTATTTACATTTAATAAAATCAAATTCCACATGTATTAAAATTATTGTTTTAATAAGTTCAAAAATATGTTGTTTTTCGAAATTATATTTTAGAATGTGGTAATTGATATCTTGCAGACTTGATATACAGCTTATGAGAGCATGACTTGGACTGCAAGCCATTTTTTATTACAGTATTCTCTATATTTTATATACTCCAGCTCATCTGCACTCAACATGTCTTTTTTACATTGCCTATACCCCTTGAAGATATTTTTCTTTGCATTTTTTACAAAATATCCGCTAACATATTGCAATGCACCCATTTTGCGGGATAATTTTTTTCTTCAAGGGGTGAAATTGTTATTTCTGGTATATTATTTAATTCACATAGAATATCTTTGCAGTTATCACTGTCTGTGATGATGACATTACTAAGGGCATAACAATAATCTGATTCACAATTTGCTCCTGGAGTATGGGCACTAGAGAGGCTATTATCTAGTAATGCTGTGTACGCAAACTCAAATTTTTCTGGGGATGGATTTACATTGCGACACCCGTAACTCCTAATGGACCCAAAAAAGTTTTCGATTGGGTCCTGATTCAGATGCCGCATCCAAACCGAATTTACCCCATATTTGACATGTATTTTTTTTAATAACAACTCTATGCCCTCTATTGTCCATACCCAGTTTTTAATAGTTGGAACATGTTCCACTTTTAATGACTAAGAATTTACAAATTTCATCTTATTCAACATTTGTTTTGAATCTTGCCATACTTCATGGTGTGTTGATGTTGGAGTTGCAGGCCGTAGAAGTGACTTTCCAAACTTTTTTCTTTTGCCGAAGCTCCCATTGACCGAGTCGAAGAGCTGGTCAAAAAATAATAATATGTCAGCGGTTTCCTTCGATACCGATGTCAGAATTCCTTTATCTGTATAAAAAAGAAAAACCTTGCTAAGAGCCAAATTACAGTACGCGCAAAATAACTTGGCGGCTCTGAACTTCGCGCGGAACGCTGCGCAGTAGACGAATTAGATGAATACAGGTGTGCGCGGGGGAGTCGCGCGGGCGAAAGTGTCACTTATAGTTGTTGTAACTTCAGACCCGCCAAGTTATTTTGCGCGATCTGTACTACATATTAAGTTAATATTATTATAATTCTTCAATATCACGAAACTTCTTCATTCTCATATTTTAGACACCATGGAATAACATTATGGTTTACTTTTAGCTTCCTCTGATATTTTGGTAAACAATCAAATTTGAGTAACTAATGAGTGTTGAATTTTTCATAAATAAAATTGCTGAACAGTAAATGCAAAAATAAGATAGCGATGCAGCAGTAATTATGCTTACCTGCAAGTTAGCCTATATTTGTCGCTAAGTTTGACTAAACACCTGTGTAGCATATTTTACTTTCATTTTTGGGATTTTTGCTGGGATACAGTGGTAATCAGTTAACCTTGGAACTAGTCTAATTCCTTTGTATCCAGGGTTTTCATTGTGCAGACCAACTATATGTGACCATTTTGCTGTTTTGTTGATGTCATCTTTAATATATTCCAAATCTTTGGAAATTAAATTATTCCTAATGCATTTTACTAAGTGTGGTGGATCATATAAAGGTATGATCTCGTGTTCATTGACAACGAAATAATTGCCTCTTTGTTCTTCTCCTTTTTTTAAAAGTGTTGCATTGGTTTCTTGCATTAAAAGTTTTATGCATTGTGTGTTGTTGGTACCTTGTTCACATACAGTGGCAACCACAATCAGACCAGCTTCTTGTAATTTTGCAATAACAACTTTCAATTGCGCTGCCAATTCCGGTCCTTTTGTAGCAGCTTGCGAAAATGTGTAGGCTACAGGCTGCTTGTAATTTCTTATTAAGATCATGCTCAAGTTTTTATGATAAGGGGGTTATCATAAAAACTTGAGCATGATCTGCAAACTCAGGACGTGTCTCTTTACCGTTAGTTACAAACCCAGTAACACAATATTTTCTTTCACTGTAACTTAGGTTACATTTTAGTGACATCTCATCGAACAAAACAATGCATAGCCGATCTTCTATATTTTTAATATTTCAGCTGCCTTCTTAATCTGCTGTATAATTTTTTCATTTATTCCGCGCTTGTTATTAGCCATATTTATTAGTTTGACCAGTGTCTGAGGTGAAGGCAAGATAAATATCTTTCTAAAAAATCGATAGCCCTTTGGGCTTTGCTTAAAATTCGATAATGCATTCGATTGTGTACTTCATGAAACATTAATTAGGAAACTGCACCACTACGGAATCCGAAACGCCTCTCTGGATCTTCTTACTTCTTACTTGAGTGATAGGATTCAGAGAGTTGATGTTAACGGAAAAAGGTCACCCGGATCTGTAGTAAGAATGGGGGTCCCCCAGGGCTCAATTCTTGGTCCTTTCTTGTTCCTTATTTATATCAATGACTTGCCGTACCTCATAAAGGATAATCATGATATAGTGTTGTTTACAGATGACACTTCTCTTTTGTTTAAAATCAAACGTCAGCACCTGGTTACTGACAATGTAAATAACGCCCTTGCAAAAGTAGTTAACTGGTTTAATGTCAATAACCTACTTCTTAACGGAAAAAAAAACGAAATGTATTAAGTTTACGATACCCCACGTTAGACAAGTAGAAACTAGTGTTCTCATTAAGGATGAAGAGTTAAAACCCGAAGATACCACAGTATTCTTAGGCATAACGTTGGATGCCAAGCTTCAATGGGGCCCCCATATAGATAAATTGTCAAAAAAGCTTAGCTCTGCAGCATACGCCGTTAGGAAAATTCGTGATTTGACTGATTTAGAGACAGCCCGTTTAGTTTACTTTAGTTATTTTCATAGTGTGATGTCGTACGGTATTCTGTTGTGGGGAAATGCCGCCGATATTCAGACAATATTTATTTTACAAAAAAGGGCAATTCGTTCTATTTATAAATTAAGTCCCAGACACTCCCTCAGAGACAAATTTAAAGAGATTAATATAATGACTGTGCCTTCTCAGTACATTTATGATAATCTTTTGTATGCACATAAAAATATTAATCTGTTTAAAAAATACAGTGATATCCATAACATAAATACTAGGAACAAACACAAATTTGTTGTTCCTACAACAAGGCTCAAGAAAATAGGTGGCTCGTTTAGATGCCAATGTATACGTTTTTATAATAAACTTCCTAGCCACATTCAAGAACTAAGCCTTAATAAATTCAAAATAGGCTTTCTGGCATAGTTTTCGCTTTATTTATATAAAGCGAAAACTATGCCAGAAAGCCTATTATACTGTAAAAGACTATATTGAGGACAAAAAGGCTTGGGATTGAGCTGCTCCAATAGGTTTAGACAGTGAATGTTATTTTGCAATTTTTACACTTTAATAATTTTCCTTTTTTTTTTTTTAAGTATCTATTTACTTAAACAATGACATGTACATTTACTGTATAAAGTATTATATTATTTTAATTATTGTGATTGTGAGGACTATGTGTGTCATTGTTTACATTTTAATCATGGTCTGGCAGTTTGAGTAGTTTATGCGGCCTACCCAAATGTCCTGTCTTTGGTATTGTTCGTCGAATCGTTGAGCTCCTTAAGTTCTGAGTTGAGCTGCACGGTTACTGACAAATGCGTGCACTGACTGGACAGGTCCACTCAATCTGTGTGGTTCTTTCCTCAAAAGATCATTTCAGACACTAATCTACATGGTCCTCAAAGATTATGTCCGGATTTTTATAAACACATTGACATTGATGAATTTTATTTAGACAACTAGCTGTGCCCGCGACTTCGTCCGCGTGGAATAGTGACTTTTCGGGCAGCATATTTTGAATTACATATACCGTCTACAGACCGGGCATTTGCTGTCCGAACCCTCTGAGAACTCAGGCGAATTTCAGTGAAAGTCTCAGACTCTAGTGCTTGAGCTTCACGATCGGCAGTGAGACGTATTTCTCGTTCTTCCTGTGTTTCCTGAGACTGAACATTTGCTGTCCGAACCCTCTGAGAACTCAGACGAATTTCCCTATCAGTGAAAGTCTCAGACTCACGCGATAGTGTATGAGCTTCACGATCGGCAGTGAGACGTATTTCCCGTTCGTCCTGTGTCACCTGGAATCGAGCATTTGTTGTCCGTACTCTCTGGGAGCTCAGGCGGATTTCCCTGACAGCAAAAGTCTCAGACTCACGCGATAGCGCGTGAGCTTCGCGATCGGCAGATAAACGTGCCTTTCGTTGTTCCCCGTTTTCCCTATTTCGAGTTGTCATCATTCAAGAACGATTTGAACTCAGTCGAGATTCTCGCTGAGTCGAAGTTTCTGCAGCACGAAACCTAGCCTGGTGCAGAGAGCCTTTTGCCTCACGACCTTCCTCAGATTCCTGTGATCGAACTAATCTCATCCTTTTAGCATTTCTGCTACATTGGGAGAGGTTGGATCTTCTTCGAGGCATTCTTACAATAAAATAGTACTTACTACTTAACACACAGTTATTTAGTAAACACGTACTATCGTAAACAATTAAATTATAAATACTTACAGATTATTATACAGTCTAAAATTATCACAGTTTAAGTAATAAGTGTTAAGACGTGTAAACCAAACATCATTATCATCATCATTTCAGCCGATAGACGTCCACTGCTGGATATAGGCTGATACTAAATACTTATAATATTTATATACAAACCCTAAATACAAATTAAGATAAGTATACCGAAAATCAGGGAAAGAAATGCCTAACCAATAATAAATGCTTACAATATTTATTTACAAAACCCTAAATAAAAATTAAGATAAGTAAATACCCAATAATCAAGGAAAGAACCGCCTAACCTATACCAAATACTTACAAAATTTTAAAGAAAATTAAGAAAAAGAACTTAGGTTCTTTTTCTTAATTTTCTTTAAAATTTAGGTATTTAGGTTAGCCTACAAACCCTAAAATATAAATAAATGAAATATGCAAACAGTCAGTATTCAAGCGAATCGCAATAATCGAATCCAACTATTCGCCTATACTTTCCAGGATACGTGCGTTAAATGATAAATGATTTTATTTTTGTAAGTAGGTTTGTACAAACACTTTTACACGTCAATCATGGTTTTTTAAAACTAGATGAGGTCGGCGTTTCCTATCTGACTACTCTGAGAAGAAAGGCCGAAACAAACTCAGAGGTCACAGTCTCTTTTAAAGTCCAGACATAATCTTGGTCAGGTTATATGAAGACCATGTAGATCGATGTCTGAGACGGTCTTTTGAAGAATGAACCACACAGATTGAGAGGACCTGTCCAGTCAGTGCACGCATTTGTCAGAAATCGTGCAGCTCAACTCAAGACTTAAGGAGCTCAACGATTCGACGAACAATACCAAAGAAAGGACATTTGGGTAGGCCACATAAATTACTCAAACTGCCAGACCAAGAGAAAAAAAAAACAGAACAGAAAGAATAATAAAATATATATATAAAAGTAACAAAATGACCCACATCGTCTTCACATTCACAAATCACAATAAATAAAATAATGTAATACTTTACAAAGTAAGCAAATGTCATTGTTTATAAAAAAATCATTAATGTCAAAGTGTATATAAAAAAAAAAGGACGTTCCAAATGCAGAAATGTGAAGCAGCTCAATCCCAAGCCTTTTTGTCCTCAATATAATCTTTAACTGTATAAAAGGCTTTCTGGCACAACTTACGTTTAATGAATGATTTGAATTTATTGAGGCTTAGATCTTGAACGTGGCTTGGTAGCTTATTATAAAAGCGTATACATTGGCATCTGAACGAGCCACCTATTTTTTTGAGCCTTGTTGTAGGTACAACAAATTTGTGTTTGTTTCTAGTATTTATATTATGGATATCACTGTATTTTTTAAACAATTTTATATTTTTATGGGCATATAAAAGATTTTCATAAATATACTGAGAAGGCACAGTCATTACATTAATCTCTTTAAATTTGTCTCTGAGAGAGTGTCTCGGACTTAATTTATAAATTGATCGAACAGCTCGCTTCTGTAAAACAAAGATAGTCTGAATATCGGCGGCATTTCCCCACAATAGAATACCGTACGACATTAAACTATGAAAATAGCTAAAGTACACTAAACGGGCAGTCTCTATATCAGTTAAATTACGAATTTTTCTAACAGCATATGCTGCGGAACTTAGCCTTTTTGACAATTTATCTATATATGGACCCCACTGAAGCTTAGCATCCAAAGTTATGCCCAAGAATACTGTGTTGTCTTCAGGATTCAATTCCTCGCCCTTTATCAACACATTAGTTTTCACATGCCTAACGTGAGGTAGCGTAATCTTAATGCATTTGGTTTTTTTCTCGTTTAGAAGCAAATTATTAACATTGAACCAATGGACTACTTTCGAGATCGCGCTATTTACATCGTCAGTAACCAACTGCTGACGTTTAAGTTTAAACAAAAGAGAAGTGTCATCTGCAAACAACACTATATCATGATTATCCTTTATGAGGTACGGCAAGTCATTAATATAAATAAGAAACAAGAAAGGACCAAGAATTGAGCCCTGTGGGACTCCCATTGTTACTATAGATCCGGGTGATCTTTTTCCATTAACGTCAACGCTCTGAATCCTTTTACTCAAGTATGAAGTAAGAAGATCCAGAGCAGTGTTCCGGATTCCGTAGTGGCGGAGTTTCCTGATTAACGTTTCGTGAAGAACGCAATCGAATGCCTTGGACAAATCACAAAAGATGCCCAAGGCATCGCATTTATCTTCCCATGCATTATAAATATGTCCTAACAGTTCAACACCGGCATCAGTAGTTGAACGACCCCGTGTAAAACCGAACTGTTTGCTGTGTAATAATTTATGTTTATTAAAAAATCTTTGCATTTGGTCTAAAATTAATTTCTCAAAAATTTTACTAAAGGTAGGTAGTACAGAAATAGGTCTATAATTTGTGGGGTCTGATGTACTACCTGATTTAAACAAAGGTATTATTTTACTATATTTCATAAGGTCAGGAAACTCCCCATTGTCAATACAACTATTAAAGATAAGAGCTAAAGAAGGTGCTACAATGTCAATAATAGACTTAGCTACTTCTACAGAATTACCCCACAGATCTGCAGTCTTTTTTACATTTAAAGTGTGAAAGGTTTTATTTATATCTCTACAGGTAATATATTCAAAATGAAATTCCGAATCGCAACCATTAACATTTTCCTTAAGCAAAGACTCAGCAACAGAAGGTGATGAGTTTAGTGATTTAGTAGTTGAAACGGGAATATCTGAAAAGAAATTTTCAAAAGCCTCGGCGACTTGTGAGTCTGATTTTATTATGTTGTCATTAATAGACAGGCTGTAGTCAGTATTTCGGTTACTAAATCTTCCCGTTTCACTATTAATAATATTCCAAGTCGTTTTAATTACATTACTGCTGTTTTTAATCTTTGAACCCAAATAACGTGACTTGGCCATGTAACAAACTTTTTTAAACAATTTTGAATAATTTCTAACATACAAATTAAATTCATCAGTGTTAATATAATTCCTTTCATTGTACAGTTCATAAAGCCGTGTTCTACTTTTATGAATGCCAATGGTAGCCCAATCACTGAAGGATGCATTACTATTAACCGAGATAGTCTTGGGGATAAATGTGGAATCAAATTGTTTACAGTATACATTAAAAAAATTATCATAAAGATGATTGGGGTCAGCATGAATAGGCAAAACGGGTAGTTTATTAATGAGTTTAACTTTAAAAGCCTCCAAGCGACTTGCAGTTTTGGGGTTAACAGTGATATCCTTTTTAGCCACTTTTTTGTTTTGGTTTTCAATAGTAATCCTTTGCCCGCAATGATCAGAATCTAGTAAAGTTATAATTTCTTTGTGGCTTGGTATAATATCTGTATAAATATTATCTAGGCATGTGGCACTAGTAGGGGTTATTCTTGTTGGCTCTAAAAATAGGTTTAGAAGATTGTAGAACTGAAACAGACTTAAAATTTTACTACAAGAACCTGAGTTTTCTAATAAATTGACATTAAAATCACCGCAAATGATAACGGACTTGTTTGAGTTACAAATCCTGTGTAACACTTCATCCATTACCTTTTCAAAGCAGTCATACAATCCTGAAGGGGGTCTATACACGCTTAATACAATAGAGTGCTCCAATTCTATACAGGCAATTTCAACTGTACGCTCAACAGATAGGCTCACAATGTCTTTACGGTCTTTAAATTTGAGCTGGTTACTTACTAAAATTAATGAGCCACCGTGTATAGCATTTATTCTGCTAAACGAACTACCAACCTGGTGATTATTAAAATTGAACAAGAACTGGTGGCTTTTCAGCCAATGTTCTGTTATACAAAGAATGTCAATATGATTAAAATTCATAAATAATTCTACTTCTAAATCTTTGTTCATTAATCCTTGAATATTTTGATGCACTAGGTTGATACTATTTACTGAGTTAACATTTTTTTTTGAGTTATTTTTACAATATTATAGCTAGAGGTTGCCTCTATTGTCTTCATTTCTAATTTAAATTATTTGCAATGTCCTTAATAGTGACCAAATTATTGGCAGAATTATTTATAATGTCGTTGCATTGCTCAAAAGAAGCAAGTTGTTTAGCCAAATTTTTGGCTGTAATAGAAAAAAAATAAGATAGCGACACAGCGTTCGCAACGAATAACTGAATCCTTATGGCAGCGGCGCGTTTTCTTTTGAAATGGTCATCTCGCAGTTCAACCTGAGGGGTTGTCGACTGCTTAACCTGGCTTTCCTGTGGATGCCTCAATAAATTAAGGCCTCCAGCCAGGGCATAATACACAACTTAACTACACAATATAAACTTAAAAACTAAGCGACTATACGCTAAGGGCACCCCCTGTGGGGTACGGACCTCGGCTTAGGGCGTCGCTGGGAGAGGGCAGCAAGGGACAGGCTGGATCGGAATTATGGCAGCGGCGCGGCTCTCAGCGCGCTTTATACAAGGTGTAACGGAAAGGGGTAATCAACCCTGAAGGAGGTGAATGTGCTCATGAAACTGAACAAATTTCCCCAAAGAACATAGGTCGAAATATGAAAAAAAATTTGGACCTCCCATAGTAATAGTAAATCATTGATGTGCTATTACTATGGGAGGTCCAAATTTTTTTTTTCATCTTCATTCACCTCCTTCAGGGTTGATACCCCCTTTCCGTTACACCTTGTATATATAGCCACGGACGCGCAGGCGCGAGGCGTTTACGTACTCTGATAGAATACCTTAACAAATGTTCGCCGTGATTCTTTAATTTGACATAACTTTTTTATTTATGAACCGATTGACATGAAATAAACACTAAATGTTAAGTGAAGCTTACTACAATATATTAGTGAAAACCGCATCTAAATCGAATAAGCCGTTTCTGATATTAGCGTGCACAAACACAGCAGACAAACAGACAAACAGATAAACAGACAAAAAAAAATTTAATTACATTTTCGGGTTCGGCATCGATATAATAACAACCCCTGCTACTTTTTTTTAATATATTTCCATTGTACAGACACCACTTTTCTACAATTTTATTATATGTATATAGATGACATGAATATTTACTTTGTAAAGTATTTTTTTTTTCTTTTCATTTAATTATTGTGAATGAGAGGACTATGTGGGTCATTTTTTTTCTGTTTTCCTTCTTAGTTTTAATCATGATCTGGCAGTTTGAGGAATTTACGCGGCCTACCCAAATGTCCTTTCTTTGGTATTGTTCGTCGAATCGTTGAGCTCCTCAATTTCTGAGTCGAGCTGCACGATTTTTGGCAAATGCGTGCACTGATTGGACAGGTCCGCTCAATCTGCGTGGTTCTTTCCTCAAAAGACCATTTCAGACATCAATCTACATGGTCTTCACACGATCTGACCAAGATTTTGTCTGGACTTTAAAAGAGACTGTGACCTCTGAGTTTGTTTCGGCCTTTCTTCTCAGAGTAGTCAGATAGGAAACGCCGACCACATCTAGTTTAATAAATATGATGACGTGTAAAAGTGTTTGTAAAAACCTACTTACAGAAAATAAATCATTTATCATTTAAATATAGATAAAGCCATAAGCTTTTCTTTTAATGTGAAGCGTCGCCCTTTAAGACTCTTTTTGTGCTCTCGAAATTGCAGTAAAGTTAAAGTTTTTGCTGTGGTGGGCCAGTTGTCAAGAGCTTTTAAAAGTTCTGGATGTGAAACAATATTTTGCATAGCTCTGATCTTTACTGCCTGCCTCTTAACTTTGCTGCGGCATTTGCTCAGCTTGACACCAACTCGTAAGAGCTTACTACGCAAAAGTTGCTCAACTTGAGATATACGAGTGCATTGTTTCCTTTTATGCACAACTTTAGTTGGCTCAGTTTTACTCGTCTCTGAAATTAAAAAATAACATGATATAAAAATCAATCAATGGCTCATTTATCTTATCTAAAATAAAGATTTCCTTTATTTTTAACTTACCAGGAATATGATCATTTCCTATATGTACAATGCCGTACCAAGATGCTTCACTTTGCTAGGATTTATAGCAATAAAACAAAGACGATGCTGTTTTGAGTATAAATTTAATAATATTTCTCTCCTTATAGCTAATCGTGTGTAACGAAACCATAGCGCGTCTTTAAACAGCGCAACGCCAGCTATCGAGCCATGGGACAAACCTTTGCAATTATTAACTGAACATTCCGCCCACCATGGACAAAATGTGAGATTTCCGCCCACCTTGACTTAATATTTTGTCCATAATAAACTGAAATACGATACTGACCTATACAAAACTAACTGAGACAATAGTAGGTATAACAAACTAAGTTCACACAATGTTTATTTTATAAAGATGAAGGTTGTTACACACTTTACAGAACACTAGAATATTGAAATACTTTCACCACAGTACAATTACAATAAGAATCAAGCAGCAACTAAAGACGCGGTTGCAGCCGCTATACAAAAAGAAACAAAAAGTAATAGTTGCTTGTTAATATCTAGTAAAATAATATAATAGGTATTACTAAACTTAAAACTGTAACTATAGTTAAAACATACAACACAATATTAACAAATTGTTTGTAAATTTTTAAGTACAAACCATAATTATAAAAAACTCTCCCTTATTTATTAACTGGAAGCAAACATAACTTCGACACTGGTCTTTTAATTTGCGACCCCTTACATCTTAAACTAACCACGCGCGTACTTCCGTCCAAACCGGGGTGTTTTTGAGTGATGATACCATCAAGCCACCTAGCTGGCGGTAAATCGTCCTCTTTCACCAGAACAATATCACCAATGGCTGGTTCCGGAGTCTGATATGACCATTTGTAGCGATTCATGAACTGAGTTAAATATTCTTTCGACCAGCGTCGCCAGAAATCTTGAACCATTCGCTGGGTCAATTGCCATCGCTTTAAACTAGTTTGAGTCGACTGTTCATAGTTAAATTCCGGTACAAGCACAAGAGGTTCTCCGACTAAAAAGTGGCCAGGAGTTAAAGGAGTTTGGTCTTGACTATTGTCACTTAGCTGTGTGATGGGACGGGAGTTTAGACATGCTTCTATTTGAGACAAGACGGTAGCCATCTCCTCGTAAGTTAGAGTGTTATTTCCAACAACTCGCTTGAGATGTTGTTTTGTGGACTTTATACCCGCTTCCCACAGTCCACCAAAGTTTGGAGCGTGGGGTGGGATAAAGTGCCAGTTAGTCCCATTATCCGATAACCAATCTGCTATTTCTGTTGTCACGCTTGATTTTTCAGCAGCCAGCAGTGCCTTCAACTCTTTCGCAGCACCCACGAAATTGGTGCCGTTGTCGCTGTAAAGATCAGCACACTGTCCACGTCTGGCTACAAATCGTTTGAATGCTGCCAAGAATCCTTTAGACGTTAAATCACTGACCGCCTCGAGATGTATGGCTCTTGTCGCCATGCACACAAAGAGGCAAATATATCCCTTGTATGATTGGTTACCTCTCCCCTTGGACGTTCGTATATTTATTGGACCGGCATAGTCCACTCCGCTTTGGTGGAAAGGTCGGCTAGCAGTCACTCTTGCTTTGGGCAACTGACCCATGAGCTGTTCTCTTATACGAGCTGCATGACGAACACAAGATACGCAATTGCGTACATAGAATTTAGTGCGATTTTTTGCATCAAGAACCCAATATCTGGACCTTAAATAATTGAGCATTAGTTGGGGTCCACCGTGTAAAGTCTTCTGGTGAGTGTCTGCTATTAATAAGTTAGTAAAATGAGACTTGGCGGGTATAATAATCGGATGTTTAATGTTTTCATCGATTGTGGCTCTTTCTAAGCGTCCCCCCACTCTGAGCACTCCTTCGTGATCGACGAATGGATTAAGCGAGGTAAGTACACTTTTCTTTTGAACCTTTCCTGTTTTAATGAGGTCTTCTATTTCTCTACTAAAATATTGCCTTTGACACTGTTTAACACAAACCGTTAACGCTTCGTTAAGTTCTTTAGCAGTTAACCATGAAGGAAATCGTTCAGAGTTGCTTCTTCTCTTACAATATATAAAGCGCCTGCAATAAGCGATTACTCTGATCAACCTTCTTAATGTTGAGAATTTTGTCCACACTGTTAACGCTAAATATTCGTCTGTTGTAACGTAGCTCACCCTTTGTGCCTTTTCTTCTAACACTGTCGTGCATTCAGTCTTTTTGCTGTAATCAATGTTTTTGTTTTTCAGCCACCCTGGCCCTTCCATCCATAACAGGTTAGAGATTAATTCAGTTGATCTTAATCCCCGTGAGGCACAATCTGCCGGGTTGTCCGCTGATTTCACATGAGCCCACTGGCTTCTGTCTACTACTGTCAAAATCTCTGACACTCTATTGGCTACAAATGTTTGCCAATTAGATGGATGTTTACTCAACCAAGCGTACTCGCTTGGTTGAGTAAACATCCATCTTATTGTACTACTGTCGAATCGGTCCACGCACGAATCTTCTGCTTTTCAATTTTCAATACTTCGGCTACTTCACTCAACAACTTCGACACTAAAACTGCACCACACAGTTCAAGTCGCGGTATTGAAACTTGTTTAATTGGTGCAACCTTTGTTTTGGCTGTCACCAGACGAGAATAAATGACCCCCTGCTGATCCACCACACGCATGTAAACTACTGCTGCATAAGCTTGATTCGAGGCGTCACTAAATCCATGCAGCTCTACTTTATCACCGCGGTAAATTGATAACCACCTAGGAATCCGATACTGCACAAGTTGTTCGAGTTCGCTGCGGTAAGTAAGCCATTCCTTTAAAAACATCGATGGTAATTCATCATCCCAATGAATTCCAGACAACCACAATTTTTGAATTAATATCTTGGCTTTTATGATTGCAGGTGCTAGCCAACCCAATGGATCGAACAACATTGAAATATGCGAGATAACACTTCTTTTAGTTACAGGTATCTTCAAGGGAGGCAGCCTCACCGAGTATATAAATTCGTCAGTTTCTCTGGACCAGGTAAGTCCTAATATTTTCATTATTATATCTGTTTTCAATTTTAGGTTTTCTTCTTCTTTATCTGTTCTCATATAATTCATTAATTCTGAATTATTAGTTTTCCATTTTTGTAACTCAAAGCCTGCTTTTCCTAATAATTGTGTCATTTGCTCAAATATATCTTTTCCTTCCGCTATATTTTGACAGCCAGTCATCAGGTCATCCATATAAAAATCCGTCAGAGTCTTTTCACGTGCAATAGGAAAGCATTCTCCCTCATCTAGCGCTATTTGGTGCAATGTTCGGACGGCCAAATATGGAGCTGACGCTGTGCCAAATGTTACTCTCAAAAGCCGCAGGTGTTGAATTTTGTCTTTGGGATCTTGTCTCCACAATAATCTTTGGTAGTCAATATCTTCAGTAGAGACAATTACCTGCCGGTACATTTTTACAATGTCCGCAATTATACAAATCGGATGCATTCTCCATCTCATTATAATGTGCCGTAAATCAGCTTGTAAGGTTGGCCCGACCATTAGTTCGCCGTTCAACGACACACCATTTTTGCCTAAGCTAGAGGCGTCAAATACAACCCTAACTTTGGTAGTTGCTTTATCTTCCCTGATCACCGCGTGATGGGGAAGGTATACGACATCAGGTTTGTTAATTTGCTCCAAAGGAACAATTTCTGCATGACCCAAGTCGAGATATTCATTGATTACATCGACATAGTTCCTTTTTAACTCTGAGTCTCTTGCTAACCTTTTCTCCAAATTAAAAAACCTGCGCAATGCAATATCTTTAGTTTGACCATTTGCGCAGTGTGGTGAAGCAGTTTTAAACGGTAGCCTAACAATATATCGACCTTCGGCATCCCGTTGTGTTGATTGCTTATAAAATTCTTCACATTTTTGTTCTTCTTCCGTGAAGTGCTTTTTTGGCACTACCGTTTCCTCTAATTCCCAAAATCTTTTTATAAGATCATTTTGATCACCTTCCAACGTTAGATAGTTAAGACTCTCAGCGTATTCTTCCTTTCCCGTAATCTCCCCCGAAAGTATCCATCCCAATTCAGAATCCTGCGCTATTAAAGATCCCGGAGGACCCTTACTGAGTCCTTGTTTGAGGACTTTGCTATACACCGAGGAACTTAAAAGAATGTCAATTTTTCCTGGTGTATCCCAAGTAGGATCTGCCAAATTATACTGTTTCAGTTCTTTCCACAATGGGAACTTTATGTTATTAGAAGGAAGAATTGACGTTAATTTCTTCTGTACGTGAGCCTTAACCGACAAACTAAAGTTAGGATTGTACATTGATTGTAATCTTAAGTAAACAATATATTTTGAGGTCAATGCACAACCTTTATCATCTTCGCCTAGCCTCAGTGATGATTTATAACTGATATATTTTTTCAGTCCTAAAAGTTGAACAGCTGACTCCGTAATATACGAAGCCTGCGAACACTGATCCAGCAAAGAGCGCAGAGTCGCCTCTGTGCCTGTACCGGAGGTAACCTTCACCAAGGCCGTAGGCAACAAATCATGGCTACGGGAAGTCGCAGCACAGTTTGTTACAATGTTACTTGCATCGTCTTGTGTTTGTTTTGTATCAACTGATTGCTTAGGTTCTTCTTTAGGGTTAGTTGATACGGACGCATCTTTAGAATGGAGTAAAGAATGATGCTTTCTTTTACATATCCGACATCTAGTCGGCAAACGACAGGCATATACAGCGTGGCTTGTCCCGAGACAATTAAAACATAATCCATTGGATTGGACGAAATTACGCCGTGAGGTGACATCTTCGTTACTAAATTTCTTACAACTACCAAGTTTATGATCAGATTTGCAAAATACGCATGACAGAGTAGCTACATGTAGTGTCTTGACAGGAACATTTTTTGTGACAGTATTTTTAGAAGACTTATTGTCTAAAAATTCTAGTGAACGGAATCTTTGTTCTAAAAACTTATTAAACTGTATTAGAGTTGGTAGATCTTCCGAATATTCACAAATTTTTGCTTCCCACATTTTACGAGACTCAGAATCTAATTTTAAGCTTAAAATGTATATTACAATGAAGTCCCAGGTGTCGACATTAATTCCCAAATTTTTAAGCGCATTCAAACAATCGTTACTTGTATCCAATAATTCTTTAAGAGATTGTGCTGACTCGCCCGATATATTTTTCTGACTCAGAAACCTTTTAAGAATGCAACTTGCCATATACTTTTTATTATTGTAGCGCTTGTTTAATTGTTCCCAAGAAGTCTCATAATTTGAGCTACAAATAGGTATATTTCTCAGAAGTTGATCAGCTTCTCCAGATAAATGACTTTTTAAATATTGAAGTCGCTGAACATCATCTAAAGAATTGTTATTGTGTATAAGGGATAAAAATAAATCACGGAAGGTGATCCACTCTGAGTATTGTCCAGAAAACATAGGTAAACTAATTTTAGGTAGTTTTATATTGCAAGATTTATCTGAGTTTTTTCCTGCACAAGACTGTGATACATTTTGAGAAACTTCCTTTTTACACAAGTTAGTAAGTGTTTCTTTTAATTCGGTTTTATATTCCCAATATAAATCTTCAGTAACCTCATACACTTCTGATAAACAATAATGCGATTTATTATATTCAGCTTCCTTTATTTCACTTAATATGTTACGATGTGTGTCGGAAAATGATGTCCACTGTGACTCCAAACTCTCCAATCTTACTTCAACATATGCCTTAGAAATTCGCTCCTTGGGCGACTTTTTGAAGTTACACCTGGCTCGCGATATGGCCTTATTAGTGTCCATTTGAATTTTATTGTAGACTTCCATTTTGTGTAGATATCAATACAAAAAGTTTACACAAATACAATGTCTACCAATAACCCTTTGATCGATGGAAACACTTAAGTCGAACCATAATCTCTCAAAAGAAAGGCCCAAATTATCGCAAATTTTCTAAGTCACTGTAGGGAAGGTTCCTCAAATATTTTCTAAGTCGCTGTAGAAACAAAAATCTTCGAAATTTTCTAAGTCTTTAGACTGACTTTTAAATTTTTGGGCATGGATTCCCCGTCACTTCACTTTTTCGCAAAGTTTTCTAAGTCCATGCAAAATGTTTCTAAACTTCAAAGTTAATTTGTTCAAGAGAATAAGGCTTAAAATCGAATCGGAAAGTACTTACAGTTTTATGTCTGCTCACTGATACACATCACTCACACTCACGTACGACGTCACTATGCTTCGTCACGTCACCGTTCCCTGCTGCAAACTTACTCCGCCAGGTGGCGCCACTGGACATCACCAGTCTGCAGCTCCCACTGGAACGTGCGCCCCGAGCAGCGATCCACTGCTCCTACGTGCGCTGATGACGAAGCGGTTCTCGGGAACCCACACTTCACTGACTCTAAATCCGGCTCGAAGGACCATGTACAATGCCGTACCAAGATGCTTCACTTTGCTAGGATTTATAGCAATAAAACAAAGACGATGCTGTTTTGAGTATAAATTTAATAATATTTCTCTCCTTATAGCTAATCGTGTGTAACGAAACCATAGCGCGTCTTTAAACAGCGCAACGCCATCTATCGAGCCATGGGACAAACCTTTGCAATTATTAACTGAACACTATATCTTGAACAATTTCAAGATTTTGAATTACAGGAATTTTTGCATAACTGTTCAGCAACTGATTCTAAAAAGGAAAATAATTACAAATTAATAATAAATAAAACCTACTTCACGTTTATTACAAAAAAATCTCAAAATATGTATACCATTAAAATTTTAGATAATGTATTAGAGATTAGTAATAATAATAATATATTTATTCAAAATTATAAGGCATGAAAATTAGTACAGTTGACTTGTTAGATTGCACCTATATAGAGATAGTAGATATATTAGAGATAGTATTATAATTGAAAGATCTGGTTCAAAAAGTCATAATCTACTCTTTCATAAAGTTCTTTAAAAATAGTACTGCAGTAAAAACATCTTATTAACAAATATTAAATATTATACAGAATGTTTTTTTTACTCGGTTCTAAATTTTTACAGTGTGTTCTACCCATGAATATGAACAACTTTCACTATGGAACCAACTCTGAAATCACGATAAAAAATCAGCTGTTTCATACATTTTGGTCGGTATTGAACTTTTAAGTAGGTATTGAACTTTAATAGGAAACAGCTGATTTTTTTTCGTGATTTCAGAGTTGGTCCCATAGTGAAAGTTGTTCATATTCATGGGTAGAACACCCTGTAAAAATTTGGAACCGGTTAAAAAAAACACCCTATACAGGGTGCAAGGACGCCGCTGCTGCTGCCGCCGCCACCACCTCCGCCGCCGCCACCACCACCGCCGCCGCCGCTGCCGCCGCCGCCATAGTGGAGGGGCCCTCACAGGGGGCCCGGGAGGGGGCTGAAATGGAGGAGTAATGGCTCCCCTACGCCTCCTCCAGGCGAACATCAACCACTGCGCCTGCGCTCAGGACCTGTTGCTCCAGAGCGTGGCGCAGTGGTCGATTAACATCGCCGTGGTCGCTGAGCCGTACTTTGTCCCGCCCAGGGATGACTGGGTGGAGGACCTGAGCGGCTCAGTGGCCATACTTTCATCGGCCGCCGCCGGCACCCCGTCCCTCGAATGCGGCACGAAGGGACAGGGGTGCGTAGCAGCACGGTTCGGAGAGTTAGTAGTAGTGGGGGTGTACTTCTCTCCAAGCCGAACTCTCGCCGAGTTCCACAACTCTTTAACCGAGTTGAGTGTCGTCGACGCCGGAAACCATCCCTTCCCCGTGCTAGTGCTCGGGGACTTCAATGCCAAGAATTTGGCCTGGGGTTCCCGTTACACGGATGTGCGGGGCAGGATGGTGGAGGACTGGGCTCTGGAAACAGGCCTGGTCGTCCTAAATCGGGGTTCTGTTCCCACGTGTGTGCGGATCCGGGGTGAGTCCGTGGTGGACATCTCGTTCGGCAGCCCCGCTCTGTCACAACGCGTCATTGACTGGCGCGTCATGGAGGGGGTGGAGACCTACTCCGACCACCGGTATATCCGGTTCGACGTCTCCGCCCAGACCTCTAGCGCGCTGGTCCAACAGGCCCCGAGTGGTCCGCGGTGGGCGCTGAAGCAGCTGGACCGGGAGCTCCTCCTAGAAGCCTTGATCGTGCAGGCCTGGGTTTCATCACCGGACAGGCCTGCCAACATCGACGATGAGGCGGAGTGGTTCCGGGAGGCCATGTCCGAGATCTGTGACGTGGCAATGCCCCGAGTCCGGCCAGAACGCGCCCGACGTCAGGTGTACTGGTGGTCGCAGGATTTGGAGACGCTACGCAAGGCGTGCGTCGATGCGCGACACCTGTACACCAGGCACCGCAGGCTCCGCATTCGCCCTCCGGATGCGGAAGCCACGGAGGCGGAGCTGTACGAGGAGTACAGACCGGCGAAGACCGCCCTCCAAGAGGCTGTCCAGCGGGCCAAGGATGTGGCCCGCGAGGAGATGGTGGAGACTCTGAACAGAGATCCGTGGGGGCGCCCTTATAAAATGGTGCGGAATAAACTCCGCACCTGGGCCCCCCCGCTGACGCAGAGTCTCCGCCCCCAGCTGGTGGAGAAGGTGGTGAGCGCTCTGTTCCCTTCACGGGGGGAGCACACTCCCCCGCCCGTGGCTCCGCCACTGGCGGTGCCCGAAGCGGACCACGCGGACGACGACGACGACATCCCTGAAGTGACCGGGGTAGAACTGAGAGCGGCGGTAGGTAGGCTGAAGGCCAAAAATACCGCCCCAGGACCCGACGGCTTGCCAGGTAAAGCCTGGGTCCTGGCCTCGAGGGCTCTCGGGCCTCGACTGGAGGCGTTCTTAAGCGCATGTTTGGAGAGAGGCCAGTTTCCACTCCGTTGGAAGACGGGGAAGCTGGTCCTCATTCGGAAGCCAGGGCGCCCTGCGGACTCTCCGTCCGCATACCGGCCCTACGTGCTGCTCGACGAGGTCGGCAAGCTCTTTGAGAGAGTGATTGCGGGCCGCCTCGTCGGGCACCTGGTGAGGACGGGGCCGGATCTTGCGGACAGCCAGTTTGGTTTCCGCAAGGGGCGCTCGACGGTGGACGCCATCATGCGCGTGAGGGCCCTCACGACGGGGGACGCGGTGTCCCAGGGTGGGGTCGTCCTGGCGGTGTCACTAGACATCGCCAACGCGTTCAAAACCCTGCCCTGGAGTACCATTGTGGAGGCACTCCGGTATCACCGGGTGCCGCCCTACCTCCGTCGAATAGTCGAGGCGTATCTGACGGAAAGAGCCGTCAGCTACCCCGGTCGCGATGGGGAGTGGAACCGGCGAGAGATGTCGTGCGGTGTCCCGCAGGGATCGGTTGTAGGGCCGCTCCTGTGGGACATCGGTTACGACTGGGTGCTGCGGGCCGACCTCCCTGATGGCGTCAGCGTGGTTTGCTACGCTGACGACACGCTGGTCCTGGCGCAGGGGAGGTCGCATCAGGCGGCGGCCGACGCGATGACACGCGGGGTTGCGATAGTCGCGGAGAGGATCCGGCAGTTGGGTCTCGAAGTGGCATTGCACAAGTCCGAGGCCATGTCGTTTCATGGGCCCCGGAACGCGCCGCCATCGGGATCCCAACTAACGGTAGGAGGGGTTTACATCGGCGTCGAGACGACGATGAAATACCTGGGTCTCGTTCTCGACATCCGGTGGAACTTCGTCGAGCACTTCCGACGTTTGGCCCCTAAACTGGAACGGGTCGAGGCCGCCTTCAAGCGGCTCTTGCCCAACCTGAGGGGGCCAAACGCCTCCTGCCGGAGGCTTTACGCGGGGTCGTGCGGTCCATGGCCCTATATGGGGCCCCGGTGTGGGCGCGTTCACTGCGGCGGCGAGCAGCCCACTACCTGAACGCGCCCCAGAAGGTGGTAGCCGTTAGGCTAATCCGGGGCTACCGCACGATCTCCGGCGAGGCGGCAAGCCTCCTCGCCGGACTGCCGCCATGGGATCTGGAAGCGATAGTCCTCGCGCGCCTGTATGAGTGGCGCGCGGAGGCACTACGCCGGGGGGAGGATCCGCTTCCGCTGCGGAGCGGTCGGATCTCCGGCGCGATCTCATGGCGGCATGGAAAGAGCGACTGTCGCAACCCAGCGCAGGGCACGCCGCGATAGCGGCGATAAGACCCCTCTTTGAGGAGTGGCTAGAGAGGCGCCACGGCGCCCTCACCTACCGCCTAACGCAGGTCCTCACCGGACACGGAAGTTTCGGGACGTTCCTGCACATCATCAGGCGGGAGGAAACGCCCGGGTGTCACCATTGCCAGGATCGCCCAGAGAACACGATGGAGCATACGGTGGAGGTCTGCCCCGCATGGGCAGTGCACCGCCGTGTCCTCGTAGAGGCGATCGGCAGCGACGGCGACCTCTCGCGTCCGGCCATGGTCCGGGGCGAGAGGGAGTGGGAGGCAGTCACCTCCTTCTGCGAAGCAGTCATGCTAGCGAAGGAGGTGGCGGGACGGCTCAGGGAGAGAGTCTCCCGTCCCAGCCGCCGCGGGAGACGCTCCGGGCGTCGGGAGCCGCGTGACGACTCCCGGCCACCGTAGGCGCGGGCCTGCGGGCGGAGAGTAATGGGTAGCTCACCGCCCGATCAGGACCAGGCCCGTGCCGGACGGCGCGTACGTCTTCCATGCGCGCCTCAAAGAGATGTCAGCATCGAGGAGGGGCCCCTTAGGGCCGAAGCCTGCTGGGTCAGCGGGATTGTCCGAAAGGGTTACCGCTGGCCCGGAACATAAAGGGCTAAGGAAGGAACACGGGTGGGTTTTAGTCAGTAAGAGTCTGACACTCCCTTCCGCTCCACCCAGAGCGGGAGGAGTCATTTGATGATTTCCCATCCGCAAAAAAAAAAAAAAAAGGAGAACGCTTCCGAAGCCAGAACGTAGATTATGTAAAACCTAAATGCAAACGGATACCAATAACCTTTCGCTTTAAATTGCTTATTTTCAAGACTTCATATTTCGTAAACACGCAATGGAAACCGTACAAAACGTGAGGTCACTGACCACAGATTACTATACAGTATGTTAACTAACAGAGGGCGTTCCCGTTAACCCGCAATAGTATAGCATCTATACATGCTAAAAAAAATATTACCATTCGAAAACAAAATGTTTTTATTTTTTTTATATCAAAATATTCACTAAAAATGTTAAATTGATACTTTAAAGAAACACTCTGTACACGCGTACTTGAAAGATAGCAATGTCGCGATTTATTTATGAATGACGGGCCGCGTGTGCGGCGATCTAATTGTTGCGCGTAGCCCCGCCCCCTGCCCCCGAATGTCCACCTAATTTTATTCGGAACTAATCTCACGCGCTGACCGGACGTGCATTATTTTCACATTGCAACATCTTGCGTCATTCTTGTGTGAAAAATGCCGCATTATCTGTTCAGTGCTCAGGAGTAGGTATGTGAACATGGTGCTCATTTATGCTGAGTGTAATTATGATGGTGCACGTGCTCTGAGGATGTATGCTGAGAGGTACCCCAATGAACATCAACCGCGGAATTCTCGTGTTATTGTGAGTGCCGCGTCGTTCTGGTGGCCCCCGACCCGTGATCTCTGTGCGGCAGGAAGAGAACGTGCTAAAGCATTTTGAGGAGGAGCCCGGTTCAAGCATTATAAGAGCCGACCGCCTGTTAAACATGAGTCACGTCGTCGCAGCCTTTAAATGTTAAAGAAAAACTTGCCAGGCAGTGGGCACTTCAGTGATGCGTGTTATTCAAACGTGGCTTAGATAGGTAGGTACATGAATTTATGTTTTTTTTATTTACTATGTTTGCCAATAGGTCCTTCCAAGCCCAAGGTTGTCAGCCGGGCATTTGAGACGGGTTGTTAAATGTTATTGCTAAATTAAACATACATAAATGTCTGTAATTCAATACGCCGCTTTTATCAAAAATGCCGCTCGCCATTCAGCGCGGCGCGCGGCGCGGGCGGCGGGCGGTCGGCTCGCTCGGGTTCGTGAACTCTCGGAGACGCTCGGTCGGCTTCGTGCTACGATAGCGTACTACAAGTACTATTCCGCGCTACTATTTTGATTTTAAACAGGAGGTTTCGAATTTATTGTCAATTAATTATTTTTTTGAATTCGGATTATTTTATGCTTATTTTTCTATGCTGACATTTTTATTTTATTCTATTAATGATATAGATTAACAAGTTTAAGGGAACGCCCTCTGTTATTTAACATACTGTATACTAGTCAAAGACAGATAGGACACTCTAGTTTTTGCGATTAGTTTCACTCGTATCCGCAAAGCGCTAGTATCGCACGTCACCGATTTTGACAAACGTAGTGATGTGCATACTTGAATTACGAAGCTGATATCGATATTCGCTAGTGATGTACCATAGTCGATATAAATCTGTGGCATCCTATTATTAATATCTGTTTTAATTATGAAAATAAAAAACAAGGATAATTTTTTAATTATTTATTTTTATTTCTTAATCTATAAGTTTTATATTTATTATATGCTTTTATTTGGGGATCATTCATTTTCATAACATATTTTTCTTCTAAATCCCCTTTTAATATTTTATTAATAACATTACACCAGTTATGAATGTGTAGTCTCAAAATTAAAGTTATAAAATAATCCCTCGTATTATGGTTTGAGCAACCCAGCCAGTTCAATTCAAATAATTGCAAGATCTCTTTCTTAATATTTTTTCCAATACCTTGGACGCATGCATTTTTATTTAAATACAAATGTATTTTATTTGTAATGTCTCTATATAATATTAGAAAACGCTTTGAGGGGTAGCATAAATTGCTATTTTTTAATTGCTTGTATTCCCTATGCATTATCCATTGGTGATAATTTTCTTTGACCTCTGCAATGAAAGTTTTTTGGCAGTCTTTGCAATTAAACCGTTTAAATAGTTTCCTACATATATATCCAGCTGTATACGCGGATGCATGTACCCTGACTCTTTCATTTATTGCTGTCACTACGCCTTGGTTATGTTCTAAACTTTTTTCATACGTAGCTTCACTTGAAATGTTGCTGATGTGGGGAATATTTTCTTTATCTTCGTCAATATGAATACCCGACTCTTTTAGTAGATTATAAAAATCAATTATTGTTTCCCCATCATCATCCTCACAGTTCGAATAAATACTATGAGGACCCATCACATTCGAAATCAGTAATGATTTAAAAGCATTTACAAATGTATTAGAGTCAGGGTTAACATTTCTATAATTTATTGCTCGTATTCTGCCAAAAAAGTTTTCTAACGGATCTTGATTAATCAGCCGAGGATAAAAATATTTTAAGTCATATACTGTAAATAGCAAGTTAGCTATCCTCTCAAAACTTTCTAAAGTCGTCACCCATCCATCAAGTGAAGGGACTCGCACAAAATATTCTTTTCTATTAATTTTCGCTCTTTTACTGGCCGAGTCCACAAATCTTATATTTTTTAATGGTTTTATGGCTTCGCGCCAAAATTCAAAATGTTTAGAACCCGGCTTTATTGGCCCCCTCAATTTTCCCCTTTTTGCACTAGTTCTTGAACCATTGACACTATCAAATAATTTATCCATAAATTCTACAGCTTCTCCTGTTGTCTTCATTGATGAACTCACTTTTTCACCACCCACAGTTGTATCTGAAAACCAAAGAAATTATTAAGAAGGTAAGTAAGGTCTTTCACCCCAACTAGCAACGAAAATCGAATTTATTTGTTTTTCCTAAATAAGCCCAATACGGCTGCCACAGTATCTTAGGAATAACGTCTATTATTTATTAACAAGTATTGAAACTAGTACCTCTAGTTAGACAAATGACATGACGTCTCTGAGTAAGGACTCAGAGAGATAGGCTCAAAAATTATAATAATATTACTCAATCGCCAAAGTTTAATCTATACTAATATTAAAAATCTGAAGAGTTTGTTTGTTTGGTTGAAAGCGTTAAACTCGGGAACTACTGGTTTGAATGAAAAACTTCCTTGTGTTGGATAGATAAAAAAATACTGAGAAAACATATTATGTATAAATATAATATGGCATGTGGAATGATACTTACCAAATAACGAAGTGTATTTAAGCATTGCACTGGTTTGCTCACTGAGCACTTGTGCAGCTACACTGACTTTCATCTTTTTAATTTTTGATGGTATAACATGATGGTCAGTTAGTTTTTTATTCATTCTGGTGTGTCCAAGTTGACAATCTGCCCTATAAACAGTGAGGATATCTTCCCATGTTGCAATGGAACCATTAATAACCATGTTTTTCTTCAAAAAGTTGTTTCTCATCCCTTTTAGTAAATGTGGTGGGTCGAACACCACATTTAGCTTTTGTCCGGACACTTCAATTGTTCCATCTGAAAATATGAGGATAAGTTTACAAAAAAAAAAATTAAATACATGAAACATAATAATTAATACTCAATTATCTTTGCTACTGACCATTGCGTTCACCTTTCAGATTTCTTCTCTGCTCAGTATCTTTGCGGATCATATTTAATGCACTTCTAAATGTAGTGCCTTGATCACATACAAGTGCTATTGGTTTAAGGCCAGTTTCTGACACTTTAGCAACCACTTCTTGCAGAATTCTTTTGACTTCAGCAGCAGAAGTTGTACCCTCACAAAAATAATAACATATTGGTTGTTTCCAGTTAGAACATACTCCTCTTAGCATGAAAACTAAGGCATGGTCAGAGTACAATTACTCTGACCATGCCTTAGTTTTCATGCTTCTTTGATTGCCTAAGTCTTTGAAACCTCTAATTTCATCCTTTGATTCAACATATGTCAAATGTGGAGTTAGAGCTACTTCATCGAAGACAATGGAGCAGATTTTCTTTTTCACATCCCATTTCATAGCTCTCTTTTCAATAAGTTTAAATAAGTTTTGATTAATGCCAACACCAAAAGTAATATTTTCAGCCAAACGGTTTAGTGTTCTTTTTGTTGGAAGTTTAAAGATTTTTTGTAAAAGCCGATACCCTTTAGGGCTCTCTTTCATGAGGGTCAGTGCTAACAATTTCTCATCATTTGTAAATCTCACACCTTTTTTCTTTTTATCTACTGATTTTAATTGCATCATGATGAAATTCTGTGCATGTTTATTCATTTTGCCAAAACTTAGCAGAAAGGAATGATCTTGATTCAAAGTTTTAGCACCAGCCCGTCTCTCACTGAAAGTTTTATTTTTCATGGCTAATGCCTGTTTCTTCATCTTCTTGACGAAGCCAGCGCATTGAGCATTCTTGTCTGTAAAAAATATTTATATAGTCAACTATAATATGAAATATACTACAAATACTTGAAGTTGAGTGTGACAAAATAGGTTAAAGTTTAATTAATAATTGTTGTGCATTTGACTACTTAAAAATAATTACAAATAGTTAACTAAAGGGGGAATATAGATTACTTATTTTACACAAATGAAACAATATACACCTACCTCTTTTTAAATCTAACTTTGTTGTAAGTGTCTTAGAGACTTTTTCCCTTGATGTTCTTGAAGTTCCTGGATAAATAGTGTCATTAAATTAATATTATTAAAAATAAATTAAAATCAGCATTTTAAGCTGACCTGGGACTAACTTAATTAAATTTTAAAAAAAACAGGCCAAGTGCAAGTCGGACTCGCACACGGAGGGTTCCGTACCACAACAGAAATTAAATTGCGGTTTACGATTTATGACGTATTAAAAAAAAACTACTTACTAGATCTCGTTCAAACCAATTTTCGTTGAAAGTTTACTTAGTAATGTACATCATATATTTTTTTTAGATTTATCATTCTCTTATTTTAGAAGTTACAGGGGGGGGGGGGGGATTGTCCGAAAGGGTTACCGCTGGCCCGGAGTATAAAGGGCTAAGGAAGTAACACGGGTGGGTTTTAGTCAGTAAGAGTCTGACACTCCCTTCCGCTCCACCCAGAGCGGGAGGAGTCATTTGATGATTTCCCATCCTCAAAAAAAAAAAAAAAAAAAAAAGGGGGGGGGGGGACACATTTTACCACTTTGGAAGTGTCTCTCGCGCAAACTATTCAGTTTAGAAAAAAATGATATTAGGAACCTCAATATCATTTTTGAAGACCTATCCATAAATACCCCACACGTATGGGTTTGATGAAAAAAAAATTTTTGAGTTTCAGTTCTTAGTATGGGGACCCCCAAATTTTTTTGCTTTTTTTCTATTTTTGTGTCAGAATCTTAATGCGGTTCACAGAATACATCCACTTACCAAGTTTCAACAGTATAGCTCTTATAGTTTCGGAAAAAAGTGGCTGTGACATACGGACGGACAGACAGACAGACAGACATGACGAATCTATAAGGGTTCCGTTTTTGCCATTTGGCTACGGAACCCTAATTAAAACACAAAATTAGTGAACACTCTTTCTTACAAATGCATATTTAGTAGAAAAAGTGACTGTGACATACGGACGGACAGACAGACAGACAGACATGACGAATCTATAAGGGTTCCGTTTTTGCCATTTGGCTACGGAACCCTAATTAAAACACAAAATTAGTGAACACTCTTTCTTACAAATGCATATTTAGTAGAAAAAGTGGCTGTGACATACGGACGGACAGACAGACAGACAGACATGACGAATCTATAAGGGTTCCGTTTTTGCCATTTGGCTACGGAACCCTAATTAAAACACAAAATTAGTGAACACTCTTTCTTACAAATGCATATTTAGTAGATGGATAAAGTAAGAAATTGATTACCTTTAGTTTTATCTACAATCGGTGTTTGCAAAACTTGTTCAAAACTTTCTATGTCCATGGGTTCAGTGTGTATAGGACAGCATCCTGAAAATCAACATTATGTTGTTTATAAATAAGCTGAATTATAAATGATCAAATGCACTGAATAATATTCCATCACTTGATTACAAACCTTGGGAACTTGCTTTCTCTATAACACTTTCAGCAGCAATGGGCAAATGGTAGCTGTGGTCATCACCAACTGAAAATATGAAAACTTCATAATTTAACATTTGAAAGATATTCACAAACCTTACACCATAATAATTTATGACATTTAACCTTTCAACAACTAAGCGGACGCCCCGGTGTCCGCACACCTATTGTTCTTTAATTGTGTCTGTAATTACGGTACTCAACAGATTAAAAGCGATTGCTATAGATTCAGAATTTTAGACAATTAGGCTTTAGATTACAGTATATTATATCTGTATTTTTGGTTTAAGATAAAATGAGATATGATAGTGTAACCATAAAATGAGAATATTTGTATGAAAATAAGGCACCTACTTAATGGGTTTTTAATAAGTATTATGGCCGGCATGAAAGGCTAGCACTGACCATTAAAAATATCATTATTTTAAGCAGCGCAGTATCCCCTCCATGTTGCCCTTAGTGCTATACTTTCATGCCAGCCCATATAGGTATATTTAATGGAAAGTAGTTTATTGGTTATGGATTAGGGCCACATATGGCTTATATTGAATAACCATTTATCACTTTCATACCAACCTTCAATGCTTGAAGTAGTAGCTACATCAATGTGGCTTTCAGGTGCAGAGGATAAAAAGTAATTGTGATCACTAAGATGGTCACCAACTGAAAAAACAAGAGCACTGTTGAGCTGGGCAGTATGAGGAAAAGTACGCAGAAAATGATGTAACTTAAAAACAGTTTGCTTACCAGTGGAACTAAGTGGAATTCCAAAAGATATTTCTTTTGCTGAAAATAAGCAAGGGTAGCCGTGGCGGAGACGGTTCCCCAAATTATCAAATTGATACCGGTCAAAATGATTTTGGCAAACACGTTTCGCCACCAACTGATGCTTAGATAAACCACTGAGCTCTATGTTCGTTGGAATTAGGAAAGAAAGCCACAATTGTCTCAAATTATCGTCCTTTGGAATAGAGAAAAGGCGATGAGTACGATTAGTAGATGGACAATTCCCAACACAGCACTTTCGCACATCCATGGCGAAAACACAACGGACCAGTTTATTGGTGATTATCGAGGATTGTTATGGATTATTTGTAACTCAACTCAAGCTATAAAAGCGAGGAATACACAAAATAATACCGGCACTTTCACTCAAAATAACTACGAACAAACTGACAGTAACTGACTGGTGACTGACAGCTTGTATTTGACAGGGACAGCAATATGGCGATCGTCACGTGATCAACACACTAGCGCTTTGCGGTCGCAATGGAACTAACAGTGTCACAGGCCTGTCACTAACACGCAAGGCAACGACGCGTCACCGCACGCCCGCGTCGCCGTCGGCGTCGCGGGCGCCAAGCGCTCCGTACGGCCGGGGCCGAGTCGAGGGATTTATATGGAATTTACAAACACCACTTTCAAAATGCCTACCCCTATAACACTTCACAAAATTATGAATTTTAATCGCATTCGTAGCCCACTGTTTAACATTACAGCTGACATCCTGGAGGCATTTTACGTACTTAAGTACCTGTCTAAATCCTTTGCGACCTTATGAGGCTCGTAGTCTGGAACTGCGGGCCCGGATACGGGCATTTAATATCGGAAGGTTTTCAATTCCGATACTGATTTCCGATATTAGATCTCAATATCGGAATTTAATTTTTTCTTTAGAATTTCCACATTTTATTTATAAATTGCACAAATTCGGTATGAGGTTGGATTGAGTGCAATAAAAACACTTTTAAATCGTATTCTTTAATTTGGTTCAAATATTGGTTGCTTTTAAGTATTTATTTAATCACATTTCTCATTAT
This sequence comes from Mesoligia furuncula, assembly GCA_916614155.1. NCBI lineage: Eukaryota > Metazoa > Arthropoda > Insecta > Lepidoptera > Noctuidae > Mesoligia > Mesoligia furuncula. The sequence goes on from OU744795.1 coordinate 11,308,333, forward strand.
TTTCCTATACCTTATTACTAATTAAACTACCTGACTCAAAATCAACAAAACTTCTTATAACTAATTTAAAATGTGCAAGCTAAATCAACAATTAGGAACAATAATTATTGCAAATATTTGGTTCCAATATTTCTCATTATTATATATCCTATACTTATTACTAATCAACCGAACTCAGAATCAACAAAACTTCCTATAATTTAAAATGTGCAAGTAAAATCAACAACTAGGGACAACAATTATTGTAAATATTTGTTTATCATATTTCTCATTATTAGGTATCGTCGTTTCAGCCGATAGACGTCCACTGCTGAACACAGGCCTCCCCCAATTTTGGGAGGGTTTGCCATAATCGCCACGCTTGGCAGGCGGGTTGGCGATCGCAGTACGGTATGGTGGTGGAATACATAGAGAACGCTGCTGCCCATTCTCCGGTACGATCCTTAGTCGCCTTTTACGACACCCACGGGAAGTACGGGGTGGTGGTATTCTTTAAGTCCGGCACCACACAGATTATTAGGTATATCCTATACTTATTACTAGTTAAACTAGCTGACTCAAAATCAACAAAACTTCTTATAACTAATTTAAAATATGCAAGCTAAATCAACAACTAGGAACAACAATTATTGTAAATATTGTTTATCATATTTCTCATTATTAGGTATATCCTATACTTATTACTAGTTAAACTACCTGAATCAAAATCAACAAAACTTCTTATAACTAATTTAAAATGTGCAAGCTAAATCAACAATTAGGAACAATAATTAGTTATTAGAAATATTTGTTTACAATATTTCTCATTATTATATCCTATACTTATTACTAATTAAACTACCGAACTCAGAATCAACAAAAATTGCTATAATTTAAAATGTGCAAGCAAAATCAACAATTAGGAACAACAATTATTGGAAATATTTGTTTATCATATTTCTCATTATTATCTATACTTATTACTTATTAAACTACCGTACTCAGAATCAGAATGAACAAAACATTAAGAAGTTTTATTGATTCTGAGTTTAACTTGTATGTTTATATTTTAAAATCTCGTGTTTCTTGGTAATATGTTCTCAAGAACAACAAGGTATCAAGCATTTTGTCGGATAGTGAGCTTCGTATTTTATTGCAAAAATATCCGGCCGACGAAAAAACACGCTCAATTTCAACACTGGTAGGCAAAATTGATGTGAGAAAAGTGTATGCCTGTGTCTAATAAACTCCTCTTTCACCTCTATTGTCATATATTGCTTGTTCAGTCATTACAAATCCCAAAAGATCGAATTCGTCAGACGGAAGCACTGCCTTCTTGTTTTCTTTGCATTTTTCCATTTCCTTCTCAAATTGAAGCACTGGGAGCAACAAGGGCGTTAGGGACCCAATGCCCATTTTAATATTATTGCATCAAATTAAGCATTGCGCCATCTAGTATCATATGGCAAAAACTTATTTTGATTCATTGATTCTAGATGGCGTGATAGATAATAATTGAGAGGATTTCAATACGCCGTTGTTGCATAGATTATTGATATGCGTTTGAATTTCAAACACGTTACGACTTGCAGCTTGCGAACGATTATTTTAATGTAAAAACATGTGTGAAATCAGTGAAACCAGTGATTTTAGTGCAGATGATGACCAGACCGATTATTTTCCCCCAAGAAATGAAGGAAAAAAGAAGTTAAAGAATATAAAGTTATGGAAGAAAAATGTTCGCAAGGCGAAGAGAAGTTTAGGTGAAGAGTACACATCAGTTCGAGGTAAAAGAGTACCTAAAAAGGTTTTCCAATATATTAACAAGTGTTGTTCCAAAGAGTGTGCTGGTAACATCGATGGGAACGCTCAGAACAAGATTTTTATTGAGTTCTGGAATATTGGCGACAAAGTACAGCAGGATACCTTTTTATTGTCGTATTTAGAAAAAGTTTCAAAGTTGAGAGAGAATGTTGGGTCTTACAAGCAGAAAAGAGATAATCAATGGAAATATTATTTTACCGTAGAAAGTATTAAGATGCCAGTTTGTAGAAAATTATTATTATCTGTATTAAAAATATCCGAAAAGCGACTAAGAATAGTCCAGAAATATAAGTTATCTGGAGAGCCTATTAAAGATAAAAGAGGAAAACACGCCAATCGGCCTAATAAAATTTCTCAGGAGGTGTATGATATGATAAAAGAACACTGGGCTAAAGGGAATTGCTCACTTTGTTAGGGTGATCTGGCTAAGCGTGGACAAGATATTTATTAATAAATAACTTGCATTTCAAAAATTACTTATCTATAGGAAAGCAAATATTATAATAAAGTTGTAGCAAGATGCAAGAATATGCTTCAACTGGCATGTGAAAAATTGGAACCTTGCCGGGTAAAATCTTTGTAATAAGCTTATTCTTTTCTATAATATATTATTTGCCAGTAGTATTCTGATATAATCTGATTATTTACACATTATAGGGTTGTATTAGGGTGGTTAAAATAAAACTTATTGCAGTCCATTGCCGGATTATTGATAACACTTCAATAAGCTGCAAAGTGTGTCTTCTGCGATGCATCAGATCAAAGCCACAATTAACACATCGCATTGGTTCCTCATTCGAATTACGTGTAGCAGAGGAGTCCAAGTTCGTGCCGTGGTTGTCATTTAAAGCCGGTTCTAAGTCCATAATAGCGCCAGGTTCAACGTGAGGTGCAGATTCAGTGTCCAAGGGCAGGGCCGGGTCATCGTGAGGAGCGGTATCGGAGTCCATGATAAGAAAAACAAACGTTCGAAGCAGCGAGAAAACAAAACAACATCTAGAATCCACAGTGCACGAAAATAATGCGAATGGTTTATTCACTTGTCAGATGTCATTTCACTTGACGTTAGAGATGTTCGATATGAATCGATATTCAAGTGGGTCGGTAAAACAGGACTCGATTGATTTTCACATCGATTCAACTATATATACGATCCACTACAGTAAATTGATAAAGGTTGTTGTGTGTGAAAGTTAAATGAGAAAAAATTAAAATCTCTGGAAAAATACTATTAAGGCAGGCCGTTATTTTCCAAAACCACACTTCTCAATCACAACTGACATTGGCAAAATAGTTCGGGCAAAATCGGGACTCTGCTTTGTTTGTCTGTCTGTCTGTTTGTAAGAAATTGAATGGAATTAAAGGCGAACATATTAAAAATATTAATTAAAAGCGATTTTATATCGATACTCGGATCAAAATGAGCCATTGCGAAGCAGAATATCGATACAAAGCAACAGGATCGATCATCTCTATAAGCGATACAGTAGGAGTTGCCAGGAAATAATCTGACAATAATCGATTTATAGAACCGATCTATCTAAAAAAAATATGTTACAATACTAATAACGTTTCCGATTGTTTTATTTTAAAACAATGTAAATGAGTATAATCTTCTCAATATTGACCTTCTTATTGAATTCTTCATACAATATTGACCGGTACCTACTCGTTTTGCATACAAATACTTTTTTGCCATAATTGACTATCTAATCGATTACAGACTGAAATTGATGTTTTATTTCCGTGCTGGTAACACTGCGTCAAACATGGCTATGCTTTTTTTAACTATAGGATACAATTTAAATACTCTTTATTTCGACTTTTTGTTCGTATACCTGGCTACTATGTGATGTGCAAAAATATTTTATTTAGAATAAAGAATATTATTTAGTAAAAATAATTTTTACCGGGCATCTTGTCCACGCTTAGCCGAAACTGGTGATTCCCTTTCCCAGTAAGAAATCACACTATGGTCGAGCCAGTGACTCTGACTATTACGACATAAAGGATGAAATTCTCGTGTATGGTTTCTTCAATAATAACAACAAACTTTTGCAGATTGATTTACTTTAAATTAAATTCCAAATTACAGAAAAATATTTCGACCGCTCGTGCGGTTGGCAAGTTACGAAGTAATTTTTCTTTGTTGAATAGTTTTTTACACACACCGCCACGAAACCGCGCCTGACCGAAGGCTGCAGGCAATACATTTACGCGGCACACGCTGCTAATTGATATTTATAAGTCGAGCCTAAACATCCTCCCACCCGTTGAAAGGCTTCTCTTTCAACAGTAAATCTTCGGCAGTAGGTAGCGGACACAGCTTGATTATAGGCCGACGTAGAACGCCTCTAGTGGTTTTCAAATCAGCCACTCTTGAAACTCCATCCGGACCAGGGAATAATCTAGTAACTCGTCCAAGGCGCCAACACAATGGAGGTACATGTTCTTCATGGATGAGCACGAGGTCTCCAATACTTAGGGATTTTGAGTTCGTCTTCCACTTCAGTCGTTGTTGTAGCTCGTGTATATATTCACGCTGCCAGCGTGACCAGAAATACTGATGAATTTGTTGCAGTCGAGTTTATCGTTGCAGGTGACTTTCTTTCAAGTTTTCCAAGCTAGGTTCAGGCAGCGCCTTCAGCGGTCTTCCAATAAGGAAGTGCCCTGGGGACAAAGGGAGGTAGTCATCAGGAGATGAGGACAAAGGACACAAGGGGCGACTGTTCAAAACGGCCTCCACTTGTGCGAAAAGTGTAGATATTTCTTCAAAGGTAAGATGGGTATTTCCCATGACTCTTTTTATATGAAATTTTGCAGATTTGACTCCGGCTTCCCAGATGCCGCCAAAGTGAGGAGCGTGAGAAGGTGAGAACACAAATTTTATATGTTCATGAGTTGCAAATTCAGCTAAGTCCCTATTATGTAATTTTAGAAAAGCCCCTATATCTTTAGCAGCAGCTACAAAGTTACCCCCGTTATCACAAAATATTTCATTAGGTTTGCCTCGACGAGCAATAAATCTGCGCAATGTCATCACAAATGCGTCCTTGGTAAGATCACAGACTGCTTCCAAATGAACGCACTTATAACGCAAGCACACAAATATGCAAAGATAACATTTGCTTACCCTTGCACCCTTACCCTTACGATTAATTATGTAGAAGGGTCCAGCGAAATCTATACCCACTGAATTGAATGGGAAATCTGCACTCACACGTTGTGATGGTAAGTCACCCATTTTAGGACAAAGCGTTTTGCCTCGGACACGACAACATCGCACGCAATTGTGAACTGTGCGCCGAGCTAACCTTCTACCATTTATCGGCCATACGGATTCCCTTATCATTGATAACAACAACTGCGGGCCAGCATGCATGTGCCGTAAATGTTCTCTTTCAAATAAAAGTTTTGTCAAATGATGGGACGAATCAAGTAGTATTGGATGTTTTTTATCAAAACTATAATGTGAAGAACTTATTCGTCCTCCAACTCTAATTAAATTGTTGTCGTCTAAAAAAGGTGACAAAGATAGTAATTTAGATTTAACATTTAAAGGTAAGTTCTTAGATAACGCTTTGTATTCACTAGAAAAACATTTATACTGAGCAACACGACATAGATAATGAAATGAGTCATCTAACTCATTAGCACTGAGAGCTAAAACCTGTTTGTTATGAACATTACGAACGTTAAAACAAAATATTTTTACCCATGCGATTATTCTTATAATTTTGTTTAATTTACTATATTTTTCAACATCGATTAGCGGTTGCAGTGTGTCAGTGTTAAGGTAAGTATTCATTTCATTTTGATCAGATATGGTTTTATTATGTGTAACTAATGAATTTTGTGTTTTATGAGTTTTTGTTTCAGATGCTGATTGCTCTGCTTGTTTCGTCGGGAGTAAGGGAGCAGGTGGGACGTTCTTAGGTGAGTATTTGGTTTTAATTGTAATCTTAGGTGTAGTTTTAGATTTAGATGTATTTTTAGTTTCAGGTACATTATTGATATCAATGGAATTTAGAATTGGCCAATCGTTTTCATTACTCATTAGATAATTTGGACCTGACCACCACAGTCTATTATTTATTATCTGATTGGCATTTATACCTCTAGAAATGAGATCGGCTGGATTCATGTCCGTGGGAACATATCGCCAGGAGGATGCGTCGGTGAGCTCGGTTATTTCAATCACCCTATTCGCGACAAATGTTTTGAGTTTAGTAGGATCACCTCTGAGCCATGCTAGCACTACGCTTGAATCGCACCAATGAACGATTCGTGACGGCTTGTAACGAATAGACTCAAGGACACCTTTGCATAGTTTAGCAGCCAACAATGCAGCACAAAGTTCCAATCGCGGTATTGTCATAGGGTTAATACGAGCTACCTTAGATTTAGCAGTTAATAATCGTACCGTGAAATCATGGGTGTTTTCCGTGCTTCTCATGTACACACATGCTCCGTATGCCTTCTCTGAAGCGTCACTGAATGAATGAAGTTCTATTAATTTCGGTGAATCGCATAGCACTCTTCTAGGTATTTGTAAATTCAATAAAGAGTTTAAATTACTCGCAAATTCTAACCACCTTTCCTGTATTTCCTTAGGGATAACTTGGTCCCAGTCTATTTTTTGTTGCCATAAATTTTGTAGTATCATTTTTGCTGTAATTATACATGGACTTAACAACCCTAAAGGATCGAATATCTTAAATGTATTTGATAATATGTATCTTTTTGTTATGATATCATGGTTGTGATAGGGTTGTATAGGAAAGTTTAAATTATCAGTTTTTGGCTCCCACCCTAAACCCAGCGTGCTTGACGCTTCACTTATAGTTAATTTATCTTGAGTATTTAGAGATGAATGTTTGAATAGATTTTTAGAATTAGTTTTGTATTTGCGTAAATTAAAACAAGCTGACTTTAGAGCGGAGGATATGGAATTTTGAATATTAATTAATTGTTTTTCATCATCACAACCAGTAATTAGGTCGTCGACATAAAAATCGTGTTGTATTATGTTTTTTATAGTTTCGTCCCCACACTCCTCGCCCACCTGCCACAGACAGCGAGTACTTAAATAGCTCGCACTTGTGGTATCATAAGTAAGAGTATTCATTTGCATCGTTCTGATGGGCAAGGACTCATCTTCTCTCCATAGAATTAATTGCAAGTTTCTACAAGATTCATCTACTCTCACTTGTCTGTACATTTTTTCAACGTCACCAGTAATTAAATATTTATATTGACGTGCTCTTATGAGTATGGAGAAAAGAGAATCCTGTATATTTGGGCCCACCATAAGAATGTCGTTGACAGATATCCCCGAGGAGGTGGGGACGGATCCATCAAATACGACACGGACCTTGGTTGATTCACTATTGTCCTTAAATACAGCATGGTGGCATAAGAAGTATGAGGGTAATGGCTTAATTTTAGGTGCTACAGACATGTGTCCTAGCCTTTCATATTCTTTCATAAAATCCACGTATTGAACCTTAAGTGTAGGATTCTTTCTAAAACGTGATTCTAGATTAAACAATCTTTTTTTTGCAGTATTATAGGATTCACCCAAGTTGCTTGGAGAACTATTTAGAGGTAATTTCACGTTAAATCGTCCGTCACTTAAACGGACCGTATTTTGTAAAAAATGCTTTTCACAAGCCCTTTCCCTTTCGCTGAGAATAGGTTTGCTTGGGAGTTCTTCAATCTCCCAGAATTTGGAAAGTAATTTATCAACGCAAGACTCTTGAATCTTGTTATTTTTTGTGATTATGCTATTGTTGCAATGTATGCTATTCAAATTATTTTTGTTTATCGGACCGGCTATTAACCAGCCAAACTTGGAATTTCGTAACTTTAGGTTATCTGGGCCTATAGAAATTTGTTCATTTCCTAGGATATCCCAGAAAAGATCACACCCAATCAAGATATCAACTTGAGAGGGTTCATTAAAATTAGGATCGGCTAATTTTATGTGTTTAGGTATTTTTAATTTAATATTAACGCGGTCTTTTGGTAAATAACCAGTTAATTCATTCATGACAAGCATATTAAAAGTAACATCAAACTGTTTATAAATAGATTGCAATTTAACAATGCAGCTCTCCTCTACCCTATTAGACAAGTGGTTTCCAATACCTATAATATTAATACTAGTTATTGGAATGGAATCAAGTGACAGTTTATCTCTTAAAGATTTTGTAATAAAACTGCCTTGGCTACCACAATCGAGCAATGCACGCACTGTTTCATATTGATTGTTATTAGGATTATGAACTTCAATTAAAGCAGTAGATAAGAGTACATTATTAAATTGATATTCCGATGAGTTAACATTAATAGAATCCGATTCTGAATGTGCATGATTACTATTAACTGCCTGGCTAGGGTTATGTAGGAGACGATTATGTCTTTGTTTACAATCAGGACATGGTCCAAATCCACAAGCCTTTGCTGGATGACCCTGTTTAAGACAATTTGAACAAAGTTTATATTTATTTACATCTACCCATTTTTCTTTTATAGTTTTGCCTTTGAAACTAGGGCATTCATATATTTTATGATTCTGACTGCAGATTATGCATACAAATGAGCTTGAATTGTCTATATTAGTAGCTGTTGCGGTCTTTATAAAACATTTTTGATATTTATCCTGTTTGTTATTCTGATTATTTTGATATTGTGAACCCTTTTGGTGGCTGTTATTTGTTTTATTCCTATCCAAAGCTTCAAGCACATCAGCACGATTTATCAAAACTTGTTTAAAGTTTTCTAAGGTTGGAACCTCATTACCAAGCTGGTTTCTAAATTCCTCCCATTTTAGAAGTGTATTATTGTCTAATTTTGAAGTTAAATTAAATATGACACACATATCCCAATTATCAGTCGGCATTCCTAAACTAGATAATGCTCTTAAGTTTTTTGTAACATGGTCAACTAAAAATCGCAACGACTTTACAGTTTCCCTGCTAAATGAACGTATGTTAAATAATGAATTCATGTGATGATCGATCAGCAGTCGTTTATTATCGTAACGATTACACAACAATTTCCAAGCTTCCTTGTAATTTTCAGATGATACTTCAAGATTGGAAATTATGAGTGCCGCGTCTCCTTCAAGGTAAGATATTAAATAATGAAATTTATGTACCGGCGAGAGTTGCTTATTACGATCAACTAAGTTCAAAAAAGAGTCTCTGAACTCGAGCCACCTAAAATATGCACCGTCAAACTTTGCAATTTGTATACGTGGCAACCTGATACCAAAGTCGTGAGATTCAGATCGGGATTCATGACAGTCATGATTACACGATTGCATACAGCTGTCTAACAAACCCTTTGCAGCGGCAAGCACACTCACCAGCTCGACTTCAATTTTGTCCCTCTCCTCAAGCTCCAATAACAGGTTCTCACTATTTAAGACTTCAATCTGACCTTGCAACTCATCAAATCTAGCCGATAATTGTTCAAATCTACCAAGTTTAATTTTTAATTCAGCTATTTCCACATTTGTTAATGAGTCCGTAGACGATAATTTATCTAAAACGTTTTTAAACTTGGTGATTTGACCTTTAATTGAGCTACGCTTGACAGTCAATTCGCGTAATTTCTTTGAATCGGTTTCTTGCGACATTGTGTTTACAATATAATTTAGTTAATGCAAAATATGCTAAGTATACTATCAAGCAGAGTAACTCAACTATGTTTCAGCATAAAACAATAAGTTTATTAAGTTAAATAAATAAATCTCACGCCCCTCAATTCGACGTCACCCGTCGACCAGGAAACCGGATCCACGCTGCCCAGCACAGAATGCAAGCTCTGCTCGTACCAATGGTGCTAGCGTGATGAACCGAGGTATCTGGAAAGTTCGGCGAATAATGTTAATAACTGATTGGGAACGTTACTTTATCGTTTCCTAGAATGGCATGAGAAATACACGATGTCGGTAGATGAAAAAACGAATGAAAATTATTTTAAAATTATTAATTTAGGACGATTATTTAGATAAGTTTCATGCCAACTTGCTGATATGGAATAGTAATGATGGGCTTTAATGAAATACGCTAATATTATAGTGAATTAAGTAGATTACACTTATGTTTGAACAAGTAAACCTTGACCTTGACTGCTTATTGCACAAGTGGAAGGCACGTCTTTCACACCTTTCAATAGGACTAAGGCTGATGATATGATTTAGGCAAGGCAATAGGCAAGTGGGTAAGAATGAGGAAGGAAGGGCACTTAACTGATGATGATCCGGTTCACATGAATGTTCTGCAATTGGTTTTTCTTCCGTACACCTGTGTCGATACTTTAGCTGCACCGATGCTTAGGTTTCAGGATATTCGTTGGTTTCAGCTTCACGACGGGAACTCGGCCTTTTGTGGTCTCGATGGATCACGCCACGCGCCGACTCAACGAACAATTTGTAGTAATTTAGTTTTTCGTGTCCTGTCACGGTCGCCAATTTTTATGTCTATTACGACATAAAGGATGAAATTCTCGTGTATGGTTTCTTCAATAATAACAACAAACTTTTGCAGATTGATTTACTTTAAATTAAATTCCAAATTACAGAAAAATATTTCGACCGCTCGTGCGGTTGGCAAGTTACGAAGTAGTTTTTTTGTTGAATAGTTTTTTACACACACCGCCACGAAACCGCGCCTGACCGAAAGCTGCAGGCAATACATTCACGCGGCACACGCTGCTAATTGATATTTATAAGTCGAGCCTAAACAGAGGAAATATTTTGAAAACCCTGATTTATCTGTGATAAAACTATACAAAGCCTTTCAACTGTTTTATTTTGAACAAACGAAAACTGTTCTAAAAATGACTTATAACACATATCACTGATATTTTCGAGAAAATAGCTTTTACTCGTTCAGACAACCTAGAACAGATGTTTGTGATTATTGTACAAAGTGCAAAATTCTATTAGAAGCTAACCCTGAAGACCCATGTAAGATTCAGTATATGTTACATCTAAAAAAAGTTGAATCATATAATGCACTCAAAAAAGAGATTATACAGTCAGTTCAGAATATTTTAGACACAGTTGTGTTGGAGTTTGATTATGCCCAAAATTTGCCTATACCAAAACTTAATATAACTTCACAGTTTTACAAGAGATTATTGTGGCTTTTCAACTTTAATGTTCACTGCCACAATGATGGTTCCAGTTCCTTTTATTGTTTTCTAGAAAATTATTCCAATAAGGGTCCTAACACTGTCTGTTCTTTCATTTATCATTTTGTTATGGAAAAGCTAAAAGATTTGCCTAATATCAAGAAGATAGTATTATTCTCTGATGCTTGTGGAGGCCAAAATAAGAACATAACAGTGGTTATGTTCTTCATCTGGTTGGCCAAAAGCTTAACACATTGAAGGACACTGAACGAGACACAATAGAAGTTTTATTGTTATTACGTCTATAGGCGTTCACTGTCCTTCAATGTGTTAAATATACCCATTGAACACATATTTCCAGTAAGAGGTCATTCTTATAACCAGTGTGACAGAAACTTTGGGAGATACAGTATATTGCTGAAATCCTTAGAAACTATTGAGACAGTAGAACAGTATTTGAATATTATGTCATCAGCAAGGAGAACCCAAGCCCATTTAAAGTAGAGATGGCAGGATACCTCATTGAGGATTGGCAGAAAAGTTTGCAGACGTTTTTGTCTAAGACACCTACAGTGAAAAAAAATCGTTTTGGTATCCAACAATATGTAAAACTGGAGTTCAGTCCTGGAGGAATAATAACAACTTCAAGATTTTATTCAACTCCAGATCAAGAATATATCTTCAAAAAAAATGATTTGCCTGTGAGAAAAGAAGATTTAAACTTGCGGCCGGTAGAAAAACCAGGAGTAAAGGATGTCAAAATTAAAGACGTTTTATCGTTGACGCCTTACATGAAACCAGAAAATGCTGAATGGCTCAAACAAATTTTGACCTTCCAAGGGGAACCTTTACCTGGACCATCTAGGAGGCCAGTGAGACCTGCAGATGATGAGTCTGACGATTCTGTTGGGTCGAGCGAATTTGGAGGATATTAAACATACACACAGATATGTTTAAACTTTTAAATAATGAAACCAAATGAGTGTTGTGATTTACTTTTAAATAAAAATAATTCTGTAAAGCAGACAGATATGATTAAACTTTTAAATAATGAAACCAAATGAATGTTGTGATTTACTTTTGAATAAAAATGATTCTTTAAAGCACCTAAAGCTATTATTTATGCCTTTAAAACCTTTTAAAATATGAACGCCCAATTAATTGAGCGGTTGGATGCAACAAGGGCGGATAACATGTATTAAAAAAATACATTATTTTGTAGTTTCTAACAATCTGAAAATAATAATAATAATAGAATCTTATAACTTACTGTTAGTTCCCCTTAATTTTAAAAGTTTTAGAGATTTATCTTAATTCATTTAAAATTTATAATACATCTAAAACTTTAACTTCAATTATCTCAGAACTCACTTTTTGGTGTAACGCCCTTGTTGCACCCAATGCTTCAATTATTGTTGCAGGGTCAGCTCACTCATTGTAGCGAGACTAGCTGTAGCTAGTGGTTCATCATCTTCATCGGAAGATAATAAAACAGCTGTCGTTGATTCAGTCTCTCTTTCTGTGACGCTGAGACTGCTAGTAGGGTTTTGTTTATATTTGAGGCGTTTTAACAAGCTTACAATAATATCACATATTTCTTCACTTGTGGGTTTCGGAAGTGTTTCGTCATCTGAAGCACTGTAGAAGCTTTCGGAATCATGGAGGTAGTGTAATACTCCTGCTATTAATAGTTGTCTTTCTTTTATTCGTCTTCGTAAGTTCACAGCGAGACGAACTCACTGAACTCTGATATGTGTTTTGCTGGTTTATTCAGCATAAATTTCAATGCTGTGTCTGCTGTATATAGTGTGGCATCGCGTCTGCAAATAGATAGTACAGTCATTTTTACCACTTCCAAACTACGATGGATATCGGTTAATGTGAATTTCTACATCTGTGAAGGATATATCTGATTGAATGTCAATAAGAAGTTTGAAAATGCAGCTCTTCATTTTTGGGAATCACGTCATTCATGCTGGACCATCTTGTTCGACAGTCTAACTGCAACTGGATGTTTTTACCTAACTCTTTACTGACGTAAGCTCTCAGAGCATCGGCTTTAAGAGGTGACTTTCTTATTGATCTCACCAGATTTCGTACTTTGCCAATCACCTCTTTGTAAAGTCTTGGATCAGCTGTGCGAACTCTTGATCTTTCTACTTCGAAGCCATCACACTCTGTTGACAAATCATTATCACCGTCGCTTTCTGAGTCTGAGCGGTTTGTGGATTCCATTTCATACTGGAGGGATGGTTCGAATTGGGCTTCGGCAGTAGTCGTTTTCTTATATAAGGTATCTATGACAGCGAGCTGAACACCGTGGGCGAGGCAGAGTTGACGATGGGCGGGTATGTACGAACCTATTTTTTTCATGGCACTGGCACCATCAATCGTATGACTAATAATATCTTGCTCAAGTACGATATTGAATTTGGCAAAGTGCTCGCGCATTATTGACAGAGCTGATGTAGCTGGCATGGACCCCGTTATTTTGACGAGTCCAAGATTCTTGAATTCAAAACCTCCAAAAGCTCTGCATTGAAGGTTTATGTTCATACATCTCCTGTTTCGAAGAGAGGTCCACTCGTCGAGAGTCATTGTAAATCTTTCTCCATTTTCCTTCATGAGGGTTATGGTTTTCACCGTTTCACATTTGACTTGTTCGGCAAGTTCAAGAACTATTTTCGCAATAATATTTGGCGTTTTCAGTAAGTCGTATCCACTTTTTTTGAAGAGTTGCTGGAGATCTTGACTTTCAGAGAAGAATCTGAAACTTGCACCATTTAAGGCGGTCATTCGAGAAACAATAGCTTCCATTGATTCTGAAGACCTGAAGTATTCAGTCATTAGTTTCCGTTTCTTGAGTTTGGTCGTCTGCTCTTGTGATGTTGTTGTTGACGTGCTTGGAGTACTCTCCGATGAAGGGGTTCCAACTGCAGTGATGTTTGAGTGCACAGTTCGTAAAAGCCTGTAGTAGACCCACCAGTAGTTTTTAGTTTTTTTAAACATATCTGGCACTTAGCTGTTTGGCCGTCATCCGATCGATGAAAATGATCCCATACATTTGATGAGCGTTTGTTGAGAAATTTTGAGTATGTATCTTTCTTTTTTGATGAGGCCCTGCAAAAAAAAATTGTTTATGTAACGTAAATAAGTATGTAAATTGTTCGTAAATTTTGACTAGTAATTTTGGTAGGAACCTAACCTAGGTACCTGGGCCTGGAACAAACAAGCAAACCTACCTATAGCAGGTACCTAATATTAAATATTACCATATACGTAGGTTTTATGATTCTCTCTCTAAATAACTTAATATTAGTTTTCTGCTTTATTTAATAAATTATTATACGATTAATACGATTTTATGAAAATTATTAATGATTTTAATAATGAAAATGTATAAACCATTTTTTTACGATCTAATACAAACTAGAATCTTAAAAGTCTACAAACGAAAAAATCATTTTTGGCGTTTTTTGTTTTATTTGAACTAGCACAATTTTAAAACCACTTAAACACCGTAGTTTCTGAATTGAAAAACGACAATTAGATAATAATTTGTATTTACACCTTATGAAGCGACGTTGCCACATAAAACACAAACACGTCTTAACTTACTCAGTTCTTGAGCGCAACTGCAATCAGTTGCAAAAAGATCCTGTCAATACAGGATCTTTTGTTCTTTTGTTTGTGCGAATAAGCAAGACGTACCGCGCAGGTAAAGAGTGAGCGAGACAGACAACACTATTATTGTTATTGTATCGCATGCTTAGCGAGCTGGCAACAGGAATATGGTAGCGCGCTACACAAGGATCTAAAATATACGTTAAGTTTAAAACTCTAAGGACCATGGGCACCTTTGAATACTGGTACCTTTGAATGAACACTGGGCCCACTTTTCAAAGTTGTGCAACAGTGATGAAACCTATGTCATATGACAGCTCTTGGAGTGTACTTTATTTCATTTTATGGCAGCTAAGTTCAAATCCAGCGCGAAAGGGGTATTTTTTTTGCGTTTTTTAAAAATGTTCAACTTTGTGCAACAGTGATGAATTATATGTCATATGAAAGCTCTTAAAGTGTGCTTTATTTCATTCTATGGCAGCTAAGTTCAAATCCAGCGCAAAAATGGGTTATTTTTGCGTTTTTAAAATATGTTTTAATTTTTGAATTTAATTTTTTCTTTAGAATTTCCACATTTTATTTATAAATTGCACAAATTCGGTATGAGGTTGGATTGAGTGCAATAAAAACACTTTTAAATCGTATTCTTTAATTTGGTTCAAATATTGGTTGCTTTTAAGTATTTATTTAATCACATTTCTCATTATTTTCCTATACCTTATTACTAATTAAACTACCTGACTCAAAATCAACAAAACTTCTTATAACTAATTTAAAATGTGCAAGCTAAATCAACAATTAGGAACAATAATTATTGCAAATATTTGGTTCCAATATTTCTCATTATTATATATCCTATACTTATTACTAATCAACCGAACTCAGAATCAACAAAACTTCCTATAATTTAAAATGTGCAAGTAAAATCAACAACTAGGGACAACAATTATTGTAAATATTTGTTTATCATATTTCTCATTATTAGGTATCGTCGTTTCAGCCGATAGACGTCCACTGCTGAACACAGGCCTCCCCCAATTTTGGGAGGGTTTGCCATAATCGCCACGCTTGGCAGGCGGGTTGGCGATCGCAGTACGGTATGGTGGTGGAATACATAGAGAACGCTGCTGCCCATTCTCCGGTACGATCCTTAGTCGCCTTTTACGACACCCACGGGAAGTACGGGGTGGTGGTATTCTTTAAGTCCGGCACCACACAGATTATTAGGTATATCCTATACTTATTACTAGTTAAACTAGCTGACTCAAAATCAACAAAACTTCTTATAACTAATTTAAAATATGCAAGCTAAATCAACAACTAGGAACAACAATTATTGTAAATATTGTTTATCATATTTCTCATTATTAGGTATATCCTATACTTATTACTAGTTAAACTACCTGAATCAAAATCAACAAAACTTCTTATAACTAATTTAAAATGTGCAAGCTAAATCAACAATTAGGAACAATAATTAGTTATTAGAAATATTTGTTTACAATATTTCTCATTATTATATCCTATACTTATTACTAATTAAACTACCGAACTCAGAATCAACAAAAATTGCTATAATTTAAAATGTGCAAGCAAAATCAACAATTAGGAACAACAATTATTGGAAATATTTGTTTATCATATTTCTCATTATTATCTATACTTATTACTTATTAAACTACCGTACTCAGAATCAGAATGAACAAAACATTAAGAAGTTTTATTGATTCTGAGTTTAACTTGTATGTTTATATTTTAAAATCTCGTGTTTCTTGGTAATATGTTCTCAAGAACAACAAGGTATCAAGCATTTTGTCGGATAGTGAGCTTCGTATTTTATTGCAAAAATATCCGGCCGACGAAAAAACACGCTCAATTTCAACACTGGTAGGCAAAATTGATGTGAGAAAAGTGTATGCCTGTGTCTAATAAACTCCTCTTTCACCTCTATTGTCATATATTGCTTGTTCAGTCATTACAAATCCCAAAAGATCGAATTCGTCAGACGGAAGCACTGCCTTCTTGTTTTCTTTGCATTTTTCCATTTCCTTCTCAAATTGAAGCACTGGGAGCAACAAGGGCGTTAGGGACCCAATGCCCATTTTAATATTATTGCATCAAATTAAGCATTGCGCCATCTAGTATCATATGGCAAAAACTTATTTTGATTCATTGATTCTAGATGGCGTGATAGATAATAATTGAGAGGATTTCAATACGCCGTTGTTGCATAGATTATTGATATGCGTTTGAATTTCAAACACGTTACGACTTGCAGCTTGCGAACGATTATTTTAATGTAAAAACATGTGTGAAATCAGTGAAACCAGTGATTTTAGTGCAGATGATGACCAGACCGATTATTTTCCCCCAAGAAATGAAGGAAAAAAGAAGTTAAAGAATATAAAGTTATGGAAGAAAAATGTTCGCAAGGCGAAGAGAAGTTTAGGTGAAGAGTACACATCAGTTCGAGGTAAAAGAGTACCTAAAAAGGTTTTCCAATATATTAACAAGTGTTGTTCCAAAGAGTGTGCTGGTAACATCGATGGGAACGCTCAGAACAAGATTTTTATTGAGTTCTGGAATATTGGCGACAAAGTACAGCAGGATACCTTTTTATTGTCGTATTTAGAAAAAGTTTCAAAGTTGAGAGAGAATGTTGGGTCTTACAAGCAGAAAAGAGATAATCAATGGAAATATTATTTTACCGTAGAAAGTATTAAGATGCCAGTTTGTAGAAAATTATTATTATCTGTATTAAAAATATCCGAAAAGCGACTAAGAATAGTCCAGAAATATAAGTTATCTGGAGAGCCTATTAAAGATAAAAGAGGAAAACACGCCAATCGGCCTAATAAAATTTCTCAGGAGGTGTATGATATGATAAAAGAACACTGGGCTAAATTTCCCAGTAAGAAATCACACTATGGTCGAGCCAGTGAGAGGAAATATTTTGAAAACCCTGATTTATCTGTGATAAAACTATACAAAGCCTTTCAACTGTTTTATTTTGAACAAACGAAAACTGTTCTAAAAATGACTTATAACACATATCACTGATATTTTCGAGAAAATAGCTTTTACTCGTTCAGACAACCTAGAACAGATGTTTGTGATTATTGTACAAAGTGCAAAATTCTATTAGAAGCTAACCCTGAAGACCCATGTAAGATTCAGTATATGTTACATCTAAAAAAAGTTGAATCATATAATGCACTCAAAAAAGAGATTATACAGTCAGTTCAGAATATTTTAGACACAGTTGTGTTGGAGTTTGATTATGCCCAAAATTTGCCTATACCAAAACTTAATATAACTTCACAGTTTTACAAGAGATTATTGTGGCTTTTCAACTTTAATGTTCACTGCCACAATGATGGTTCCAGTTCCTTTTATTGTTTTCTAGAAAATTATTCCAATAAGGGTCCTAACACTGTCTGTTCTTTCATTTATCATTTTGTTATGGAAAAGCTAAAAGATTTGCCTAATATCAAGAAGATAGTATTATTCTCTGATGCTTGTGGAGGCCAAAATAAGAACATAACAGTGGTTATGTTCTTCATCTGGTTGGCCAAAAGCTTAACACATTGAAGGACACTGAACGAGACACAATAGAAGTTTTATTGTTATTACGTCTATAGGCGTTCACTGTCCTTCAATGTGTTAAATATACCCATTGAACACATATTTCCAGTAAGAGGTCATTCTTATAACCAGTGTGACAGAAACTTTGGGAGATACAGTATATTGCTGAAATCCTTAGAAACTATTGAGACAGTAGAACAGTATTTGAATATTATGTCATCAGCAAGGAGAACCCAAGCCCATTTAAAGTAGAGATGGCAGGATACCTCATTGAGGATTGGCAGAAAAGTTTGCAGACGTTTTTGTCTAAGACACCTACAGTGAAAAAAAATCGTTTTGGTATCCAACAATATGTAAAACTGGAGTTCAGTCCTGGAGGAATAATAACAACTTCAAGATTTTATTCAACTCCAGATCAAGAATATATCTTCAAAAAAAATGATTTTCCTGTGAGAAAAGAAGATTTAAACTTGCGGCCGGTAGAAAAACCAGGAGTAAAGGATGTCAAAATTAAAGACGTTTTATCGTTGACGCCTTACATGAAACCAGAAAATGCTGAATGGCTCAAACAAATTTTGACCTTCCAAGGGGAACCTTTACCTGGACCATCTAGGAGGCCAGTGAGACCTGCAGATGATGAGTCTGACGATTCTGTTGGGTCGAGCGAATTTGGAGGATATTAAACATACACACAGATATGTTTAAACTTTTAAATAATGAAACCAAATGAGTGTTGTGATTTACTTTTAAATAAAAATAATTCTGTAAAGCAGACAGATATGATTAAACTTTTAAATAATGAAACCAAATGAATGTTGTGATTTACTTTTGAATAAAAATGATTCTTTAAAGCACCTAAAGCTATTATTTATGCCTTTAAAACCTTTTAAAATATGAACGCCCAATTAATTGAGCGGTTGGATGCAACAAGGGCGGATAACATGTATTAAAAAAATACATTATTTTGTAGTTTCTAACAATCTGAAAATAATAATAATAATAGAATCTTATAACTTACTGTTAGTTCCCCTTAATTTTAAAAGTTTTAGAGATTTATCTTAATTCATTTAAAATTTATAATACATCTAAAACTTTAACTTCAATTATCTCAGAACTCACTTTTTGGTGTAACGCCCTTGTTGCACCCAATGCTTCAATTATTGTTGCAGGGTCAGCTCACTCATTGTAGCGAGACTAGCTGTAGCTAGTGGTTCATCATCTTCATCGGAAGATAATAAAACAGCTGTCGTTGATTCAGTCTCTCTTTCTGTGACGCTGAGACTGCTAGTAGGGTTTTGTTTATATTTGAGGCGTTTTAACAAGCTTACAATAATATCACATATTTCTTCACTTGTGGGTTTCGGAAGTGTTTCGTCATCTGAAGCACTGTAGAAGCTTTCGGAATCATGGAGGTAGTGTAATACTCCTGCTATTAATAGTTGTCTTTCTTTTATTCGTCTTCGTAAGTTCACAGCGAGACGAACTCACTGAACTCTGATATGTGTTTTGCTGGTTTATTCAGCATAAATTTCAATGCTGTGTCTGCTGTATATAGTGTGGCATCGCGTCTGCAAATAGATAGTACAGTCATTTTTACCACTTCCAAACTACGATGGATATCGGTTAATGTGAATTTCTACATCTGTGAAGGATATATCTGATTGAATGTCAATAAGAAGTTTGAAAATGCAGCTCTTCATTTTTGGGAATCACGTCATTCATGCTGGACCATCTTGTTCGACAGTCTAACTGCAACTGGATGTTTTTACCTAACTCTTTACTGACGTAAGCTCTCAGAGCATCGGCTTTAAGAGGTGACTTTCTTATTGATCTCACCAGATTTCGTACTTTGCCAATCACCTCTTTGTAAAGTCTTGGATCAGCTGTGCGAACTCTTGATCTTTCTACTTCGAAGCCATCACACTCTGTTGACAAATCATTATCACCGTCGCTTTCTGAGTCTGAGCGGTTTGTGGATTCCATTTCATACTGGAGGGATGGTTCGAATTGGGCTTCGGCAGTAGTCGTTTTCTTATATAAGGTATCTATGACAGCGAGCTGAACACCGTGGGCGAGGCAGAGTTGACGATGGGCGGGTATGTACGAACCTATTTTTTTCATGGCACTGGCACCATCAATCGTATGACTAATAATATCTTGCTCAAGTACGATATTGAATTTGGCAAAGTGCTCGCGCATTATTGACAGAGCTGATGTAGCTGGCATGGACCCCGTTATTTTGACGAGTCCAAGATTCTTGAATTCAAAACCTCCAAAAGCTCTGCATTGAAGGTTTATGTTCATACATCTCCTGTTTCGAAGAGAGGTCCACTCGTCGAGAGTCATTGTAAATCTTTCTCCATTTTCCTTCATGAGGGTTATGGTTTTCACCGTTTCACATTTGACTTGTTCGGCAAGTTCAAGAACTATTTTCGCAATAATATTTGGCGTTTTCAGTAAGTCGTATCCACTTTTTTTGAAGAGTTGCTGGAGATCTTGACTTTCAGAGAAGAATCTGAAACTTGCACCATTTAAGGCGGTCATTCGAGAAACAATAGCTTCCATTGATTCTGAAGACCTGAAGTATTCAGTCATTAGTTTCCGTTTCTTGAGTTTGGTCGTCTGCTCTTGTGATGTTGTTGTTGACGTGCTTGGAGTACTCTCCGATGAAGGGGTTCCAACTGCAGTGATGTTTGAGTGCACAGTTCGTAAAAGCCTGTAGTAGACCCACCAGTAGTTTTTAGTTTTTTTAAACATATCTGGCACTTAGCTGTTTGGCCGTCATCCGATCGATGAAAATGATCCCATACATTTGATGAGCGTTTGTTGAGAAATTTTGAGTATGTATCTTTCTTTTTTGATGAGGCCCTGCAAAAAAAAATTGTTTATGTAACGTAAATAAGTATGTAAATTGTTCGTAAATTTTGACTAGTAATTTTGGTAGGAACCTAACCTAGGTACCTGGGCCTGGAACAAACAAGCAAACCTACCTATAGCAGGTACCTAATATTAAATATTACCATATACGTAGGTTTTATGATTCTCTCTCTAAATAACTTAATATTAGTTTTCTGCTTTATTTAATAAATTATTATACGATTAATACGATTTTATGAAAATTATTAATGATTTTAATAATGAAAATGTATAAACCATTTTTTTACGATCTAATACAAACTAGAATCTTAAAAGTCTACAAACAAAAAAATCATTTTTGGCGTTTTTTGTTTTATTTGAACTAGCACAATTTTAAAACCACTTAAACACCGTAGTTTCTGAATTGAAAAACGACAATTAGATAATAATTTGTATTTACACCTTATGAAGCGACGTTGCCACATAAAACACAAACACGTCTTAACTTACTCAGTTCTTGAGCGCAACTGCAATCAGTTGCAAAAAGATCCTGTCAATACAGGATCTTTTGTTCTTTTGTTTGTGCGAATAAGCAAGACGTACCGCGCAGGTAAAGAGTGAGCGAGACAGACAACACTATTATTGTTATTGTATCGCATGCTTAGCGAGCTGGCAACAGGAATATGGTAGCGCGCTACACAAGGATCTAAAATATACGTTAAGTTTAAAACTCTAAGGACCATGGGCACCTTTGAATACTGGTACCTTTGAATGAACACTGGGCCCACTTTTCAAAGTTGTGCAACAGTGATGAAACCTATGTCATATGACAGCTCTTGGAGTGTACTTTATTTCATTTTATGGCAGCTAAGTTCAAATCCAGCGCGAAAGGGGTATTTTTTTTGCGTTTTTTAAAAATGTTCAACTTTGTGCAACAGTGATGAATTATATGTCATATGAAAGCTCTTAAAGTGTGCTTTATTTCATTCTATGGCAGCTAAGTTCAAATCCAGCGCAAAAATGGGTTATTTTTGCGTTTTTAAAATATGTTCAACATTGTGCAACAGTGATGAAACCTATGTCATATAACAGCTCTTGGCGTGTACTTTATTTCATTCTATGGCAGCTAAGTTCAAATCCAGCGCGGCTTGTTGGCCGGCTTCGCCGGCCAGCCTCAGCCGCGGCGGTGAGCGAAAGCCGTCTGCGACGATTAGCACGCGTGGGGCCGCCGGAGGCCCGCAGCGCCGGAGCCGTGACAGAAACCCTGCCTGCTGCATGTTGCATGCTCGCTTGAATGCTGCATGCTGCATGCTTGCTTGCATGCTGCATGCTTGCTTGTTTGCTGCATGCTTGCTTGCATGCTTGATGGATGCTGTATGCTTGCTTGCATGCTGTATGCTTGCTTGCTTCATGCTTCCTACAGCGAAAAAAAAGCCCACAAAATTGTTCAATACGTTATATTATATTAATATGTTATATATTACCTGATTCAGGAGATATGGCTTTTTTCCAATCGTCGAAATAAATTGGTATATCCTCATCGGGCAAATTTATGCTTTAGGATATTATGCTTAAAAAAGTTATGCTTTAGAACTTTATGCTTAATAAATTTATGCTTTAGAATATTATGCTTAATCATTATTATGGTTAGAGAAATTATGCTTAAAAAAATTATGCGTAAGCTGTTATGCGTAATTATATTATGCAAAAATATAATTGTGCCAAACAAAATTATGCTAAGTTATATTAGGTCTTAAATTTTTATGCAAATGGATAGGGAACCGAACTTAGCTGCCATAGAATGAAATAAAGTACACTTCAAGAGCTTTCATATGGCATATAATTCATCACTGTTGAACAATGTTGAACATTAAAAAAAACGCAAAAAAATTTCGCGCTGGATTTGAATTTAGCTGCCATAGAATGAAATAAAGTACACTTCAAGAGCTTTCATATGACATATAATTCATCACTGTTGAACAGTGTTGAAAAAGTGGGCCCAAAATAACGCATTTAAAAAACGCATAAAAAACCGTTTTCGCGCTGGATTTGAACTTAGCTGCCATAGAATGAAATAAAGTACACTTCAAGAGCTTTCATATGGCATATAATTCATCACTGTTGAACAATGTTAAACATTTTTTAAAAACGCAAAAATAACCATTTTCGCGCTGGATTTGAACTTAGCTGCCATAGAATGAAATAAAGTACCCTTCAAGAGCTTTCATATGACATATAATTCATCACTGTTGAACAATGTTAAACATTTTTTAAAAACGCAAAAAATAACCATTTTCGCGCTGGATTTGAACTTAGCTGCACGTGCCGTTTACAACAGTACGATGACGCAGCGCCGTCACGGCCATGCTGACGTGTGTACGTCCTCGTACGCGCACTTTCGAGATACCTAGGCATCTGAAAAAGAGAACACAATTTTAGTGTTCGTTCATCCTGACATTAAAATCATATGTAATGGTCTGGTCCGGTCCAATGACCCTTCAGAGTTATAATCTCCTGGTCCGGTCTAACGACCCTTCAGTTATAATCTCCTGGTCCGGTCTAACGACCCTTCAGGTATAATCTCCTGGTCCGGTCTAACGACCCTTCAGGTATAATCTCCTGGTCCGGTAATAACTAACCCTTCAGGATTATTACTGCTTGGTCCGGTCATAGACGACCCTTCAAGATGATTTCAGTTTATACTGGTCAAATGCTAGTCCGGACTAAAATGGTCCCTGTAGCTTATAATAATCAGTTAACTCGTAAATTGCCCTTGTTCTATTTTATTAATTTTCTCTATGTATTAAAGCATTTGTCACAACGTTAATTGGTTCAGGTTCCAAAGACTCTACTGATGAAGTACGTGATCTACTAAATTGACTATTACTACTAGCTGTTAAAGTACAAGAATCGGCAGTCATTGTTTCACTATTAACAGACAGTGTTACTGTTCCCTGAAATAGTATCATTTAAAACATCGTTTTAATGGGTAGTTTCATGAACAAGCTCATCATTATTATTCGCCGTCACGTCATCATTACTGATATTATCTGCGATTTCTATTAAACCCGATTGTCCACGAGGCACTTCCCGTAAATTCTCGTGAGAGTACTTGTAAATTCTGTTAGAACCATTAATATGTTTCAATTCGTAACGGTCATTTTCTAAAACAGAGATGATTTTAAATGGGCCCTTATACTTGCGATCTAACTTTGTTTTGTGTCTTTCTTCGCTTTTTATGAAAACAAAATCGCCTATGGAAAAAGGACGTACCCTGGCTTTTCCCTTATTAAACCGTTCAGCATCAGATTGAGATAGTCGTTGAACGTTGTCAGGTGCGTTTGACCTAGCTGATTCAAGATCAAGTCTATTAGTGTCATGAGGGCTTACAAATATTCTTGATAATTGTAATGAATTTCCCTGAATTCCAAACATCAGTTCCAATGGGGAGAACCCTGTTACTCTACAGCGTGTACTATTTAGGGCAAGTTGAATATCTCCCAATTGGTCTTGCCATACAGTAACTGGGCCACATTCAACAATGGTAAGTAAACTTTTTAAAGTTCGCATGACACGTTCTACTTGACCGTTTGCCCTACAGGAACCAGTCGCAATAAGATGAAGTTCAATATCATTCATATTATCGGTACAAAATTGTTTGAAATCGCTGTTATCATAGGAGCGACCTCGGTCAGCTATTATTCGGTTTGGAGCGCCAAATAAATCTACTGCGTTTTTAACTGCTTTAATGGCATTTACCGAATTTAAAGTCATGGTATGTTCCAGGAGAACAAATTTGGTGAACGCGTCTACAATGACGGAACAGTACACTTTACGTTCACTTTTTCCACTAAGTTTGCCCGTTAAATCTAGGTGGAGGGTGTGCCATGGAATAGCCAATTTTGGAATAGGATGCAAACGAACTTGCTGAGCACCCGATGGACCTTTGGAAGCCTTACATGTGACACAAGAATCAACGAACTTTTTCACAAATTTTGACATATTTTGAAACCAATAGAGGTCATATAATTTATCAAGTGTTTTCTCAAAACCAAGGTGTTTTATTTCATTGTGCACGAGGTTTATTAAAGACCAAATTAAAGATTTGGGTAAAATAGGAAGCCATTTTGTGATTTTACTTCGGTCAATCTTTCGAAACAGAATGCCTTGTCTAATATCGTAAGTGCGTACCATATCAGTAGGTAATTCATTTGAACGCATTTTCGAAATAATTTCTGCTGTTTCAGAGTCGCGTGATTGTTCAACATGCAACCATCCCCTTTCTAATACAGATAAATTTACTATTCTTGTATGTCTTTGTTTTAAAGCACATACTTCATTAAGTTTAATAGGCAACGGATTTCGAGAAAGAAAATCTGCATGAGCCATTTGTTTTACCCTCTTTATACACTATGTCAAAATTATAGGACTGCAAAATAGCCCACAATCTATGAACTCTTGGAGTTAAATCTTTTTTAGAATGAGATGCTTTTAATGCATTACAATCGGTGAAAACTTTAAATTTACGACCGAAGAGATAATGTCTAAAATGCTTTACAGATTTGACTACCGCTAATGTCTCTAATTCATAAGAGTGATAGCGACTCTCCGCATCACTTGTTTTGTGGCTGAAATAAGCAACGACATGGGGAAGGTTATTCCGCCTCCGAATTAGGACTGCTCCATACCCATCACTACTCGCGTCAGTATGGAGTTCTATGGTTAAATTAGGATCAAAAATTTTTAGAACGGGTTTTGTGACGAGACGATTGACAATATCTGCGTGAATTTTATCGTGTTCTGGGGTCCAACAAACGTTACCCTTCCCAGCTGTCAAGGGATATAAGGGTTTCATAATTTTTTTAAAATTAGGGATAAATTGCCGGAAATAGGTAGCTAGACCGATGAATTGTCGAACTTGTTTCACAGTTTTTGGTGTGCGGATATTTTTTAAAGCTTCAACTTTACATGGGTTTGGTCTGACTTCGCCAGCTGATATTACAAAACCTAAATACTCGATCTGTTTCTTCATAAAAGAACATTTTTTAAAGTTAAATGAAAATCCGGCCCTTGACAAGGTATCCAACAATTTGTTAAGACGGACCAACCCCTCTTCTATAGATTCCGATGCAGAGAGTACGTCATCCATATAGACTAAAATTTTATTATCATTAAGAGGCTTGAGTGCTGTATTTATAGCTCTTTGAAATACTTGAGGAGCATTTCTAAGACCGAATGGCATAGTTAACCATTCAAACTGACCTGTTGGTGTAACGAATGCAGTTTTTTCAACTGATTCCTCATTTACTTTGATTTGGGAAACCCAGATGCCATATCTATACTAGAAAAGAAGTGAGCTCCATATAATTTATCTATTTGATCATTTATTAGTGGAAGAGGGTAGCTATCCGGCTCAGTGTTACTATTGAGCTCTCTGTAATCCACGCACATACGATCAGAACCATCTTTTTTTTTTACTAATAAAATCGGACTTGCAAAAGGTGAAGAGCTTTCCCGAATTATATTCGCATCTAGTAATTCCTGAACGATTGTACTCGCGATATCGGATTCTGTAGGGAATAACCTATATGGGACTCTGTGTACGGTTTCATTAGTATCAATCAAGTTAATTTTAAGTTCACCGGTAGATACACGAGAGGTTGGAAGCTTTTGTATGAAATTCGAAGAATATTTTTTAAGGATCTCAAATAGTTGATCTTTATATTTCCCTACAAGATCTGTATCGATTGATGCCATATCAAAGTTCTCCTCGACTCTTGAACAGGTATTGAAAGCCTTTGTTTTAGAAAAAGTTAAGCTATCACTATTAATTTTAACAGAAATTCCTTGCTCCAAAATATCACGACCTAGTAAAACTTCTTCACTCAGACAGTCATCAGGTAAAACGTGGTAAATAACATCAAATAAGCAACCTTGTACTATGGTTGGACATTTTACTTGTAACGAACAATCCACGCTATTAGGCCCTACACCCTTTAGAACCACTTGTTCATGAAACTTTTCTCCTTTGAGAATTTCACAATTACTTTGTCTTATAAGACTAGATTCGGAACCAGAGTCGAAAATAAAAGGTAGTTGTAAATTATTTATTTGTAACATACCTCGCGTCACCTTGGAGCATAGGTTCACCTGCTTGCTGCTGTTGCCGCCGCTGCTGCTATTGCTGCCGCTGCTGTTGTTGTTGCTGCTTGATGCTGCATCTTCTTTTTTCGGCCAGCGCTTAGGACATATACTAGCAGCATGTCCACGCTCGCGGCACACGTAACAGATGACATTGGACTTGGGTGAATCCATACTGTTGTCTGAAACATTCGATTTTTTAAGCAGGTACCGTTGTTTATCTCTACAGTCTTGGCCTCGGTGTCCTCGTTTCTTGCAGAAATTGTAAGGCTGGTTTTTCCCTACTCACCAACTTACCCAGTGATAGTAATGCATGAGAACAGGGATTTACTCGCATGAGGTTTGGTTAAAATAAAGGCTTTCTTCTAGTCTTCTCAATACACTTTAATTTCTTTGTTTATTACATCCAGTATGGGTTGACTAATACTACGATGACTTCAAGTTCTTCACCATGCTCGAACTAACAAGACATGTGCACACTTACATTAAATGGGGCACTTATTACCCTTAGTTACAAAATGTCCAAGGTGTGCTGCTTCATCCAGTATCGTTGTCCTGTGTTAACAACCTTGGGAGCGCCAAGACACGTGGACAATTGTCTTCGGAACCTGAAGTCGACGTCAAACTGCCAATACCATGATTCAAGTAGAATACATTGAATCTGGTGTAATATTGTGAGTGTATTCCTATGAGTTGACCATATTTTTTCTAAAATTAACTTGGGACCCTGTCGATAAGACATGTTGAAAATCTCAATCTATCTGCATCCGACATGTATGCATCATGAGACGACTCAAAATTAATACTCACAGCATCCTTTTTCGATTTTATCGTTTAAGGTTTCATTTTAACGCTGGACCCACTCCTTGTTCTCGTCATCTAACTTTTATTTGCCTTTAATTTGCTACCGATTACACATGGGAGCTCATTACCATCCGAATGTCAAATTCTAAAAGGAAACGTTCTACAAACATTGGAACGTCAAAGCATTATTATTATAGTTCATTCGGTTGGTAATGCTCCTATCTATCTTCTATACATATAATAAAATTGTAGAAAAGTGGTGTCTGTACAATGGAAATATATAAAAAAAAAGTAGCAGGGGTTGTTATTATATCGATGCCGAACCCGAAATTGTTATTATTTTTTTTTGTCTGTTTGTCTGTATGTTTGTGCACGCTAATATCAGAAACGGCTTATTAGATTTAGATGCGGTTTTCACTAATATATTGTAGTAAGCTTCACTTATGTTTATTTCATGTCAATCGGTTCATAAATGAAAAAGTTATGTCAATTTTAAGAATCACGGCGAACATTTGTTAAGGTATTCAGTTAACGCGCGTATCCTGGAGAGTATAGGCGAATAGTTGCATTCGATTATTGCGATTCACTTGAATGCTGACTGTTTGCATATTTTAGAGGGGCCCGTGGCTAAATAATAACAGCCGCACAGGTCGATCGATCAGGTTAAGCTACGCTTGCCGCGGTTGGTCTGTGGATGGATGACCGACCATCTTTACATACCGAGACCCCTCCGTGCCTCGGAAAGCACGTTAAGCCGTTGGTCCCGGCTGTCATTCGTGGATCTTTGACAGTCGTTACGGGTAATCAGAAGCCCGAAAGTCTGACAACCAGTCTTACCAAGGGGTATCATATTACCCAGTAGCTGGGTTGTGGAGGTCAGATAGGCAGTCGATCCATGTAAAATACTATGGTATTCAGCTGCATCCGGTTAGACTGGAAGCCGACCCCAACATAGTTGGGAAAAGGCTAGGCAGATGATGATGACTGACTGTTTGCATATTTCATTTATTTATTATTTTAGGGTTTGTAGGTTAGGTTCTTTTTCTTCATTTTCTTTAATATTTTATAAATAAATATTGTAAGTATTTGGTATAGGTTAGGCGGTTCTTTTCTTGATTTTTGGGTATTTACTTATCTTAATTTTTATTTAGGGTTTGTAAATAAATATTGTAAGCATTTATGATAGGTTAGGCATTTCTTTCCCTGATTTTCGGTATACTTATCTTAATTTGTATTTAGGGTTTGTATATAAATGTTATTAAGTAATTTTCTTTATTAAGTATAAGTTCATTAGCTCAGGTTAGTAATTAATTTTTCTAGCAATTCTTTTGTTTTATAAAGTTAGTACGTTTGGTTTACACGTCTTAACACTTATTACTTAAACTGTGATAATTTTAGACTGTATATTAATCTGTAAGTATTTATAATTTTGTCTGTGTGGTGCCGGACTTAAAGAATAGCACCACCCCATACTTCCCGTAGGTGTCGTAAAAGGCGACTAAGGGGCGTACCGGAGAATGGGCAGCAGCGTTCTCTATGCATTCCACCACCATACCATACTGCGATCGCCAACCCGCCTGCCAAGCGTGGCGATTATGGCAAACCCCCCCCTTTTGGGGGAGGCCTATGTCCAGCAGTGGACGTCTTTCGGCTGAAATGATGATGATGATGATGATTTATAATTTAATTGTTTACGATAGTACGTGTTTACTTAATAACTGTGTGTTAAGTAGTAAGTACTGTTTTATTATAAGAATGCCTCGAAGAAGATCCAACCTCTCCCAATGTAGCAGAAATGCTAAAAGGATGAGATTAGTTCGATCACAGGAATCTGAGGAACATCAGGCTAGGTTTCGTGCTGCAGAAACTTCGACAGCAAGAATCTCGACTGAGTTCAAATTGATCTCGAATGATGACAACTCGAAACAGGGAAAACGGGGAACAACGAAAGGCACGTTTATCTGTCGATCGCGAAGCTCACGCGCTATCGCGTGAGTCTGAGACTTTTGCTGACAGGGAAACCCGCCTGAGCTCCCAGAGAGTACGGACAACAAATGCTCGATCCCAGGAGACACAGGACGAACGGGAAATACGTCTCACTGCCGATCGTGAAGCTCATGCACTATCGCGTGAGTCTGAGACTTTCACTGATAGGGAAATTCGTCTGAGTTCTCAGAGGGTTCGGACAGCAAATGCTCGGTCTAAGGAAACACAGGAAGAATGAGAAATACGTCTCACTGCCGATGTTGAAGCTCAAGCACTATCGGGTGAGTCTGAGACTTTCACTGATAGGGAAATTCGCCTGAGTTCTCAGAGGGTTCGGACAGCAAATACCCGGTCTGTAGATGGTATATGTAATTCAAAATATGCTGCCCGAAAAGTTCACGCGAACGAAGTCGCGGGCACAGCTAGTATCGATTATTACTGAATCGACTTAATCTATATTTTAAATTGAAATATTGAAGCTAATGTAACATTTTGATCTTAGAATTATATGCTTATTATTTTTAATTGTTCACATATAAATACTAATCTAATATTCTAATATAGTTTAATAAGTCAACATCAGCGCCATCTGGTTTATCAAATAGGAATTATTTGTATCGATTAATTGTATAATTCTCTACTAGAAGACGCTGCCGACCTTTTATGGTGCTTGTGAAATATATTTGTTACAATACATCTCACCCCGGTTAAAAAAAAAATTTAACTTAATTTTTTTTTTTTAATATTTAAACTATTTCTATGCACATTAAGAGTTTCAACATGTTCCCCGACAGAAGTTGAGGCAGCCCTAAATAAAAGTCAATTAAGACCACACTCAATCAAAGGTTAAGTTTTAATTACCTAAGTAGTCAATACTAAATAGTGAGACTAAAGCTATACGAACATTGGTTGCTCCAACCTACAACTACTAAGTACCTATTAATTAAACAATGCAGGTATGCATCACGCCTACCTAATTTAAATTAAATGTTAAGTTTAACCTATTTACTGGTTATGACTTATTTAAATATATTTAAGCTTTAACTAACTTGAAATATCTGGTTTAATATCCATTTATTTCAAGTGCTTAAAGTGTAAGTTTTAATTTAATGAGATTTAAATATTCTCTGCTTTTTAATTGTAGGTGAGTACCTACTTAAGTTAAGTTTTAAGTTTAAGATTTATTAATTAAACACTATCTTAGAATCTAAGTAAGTGTTAAGTACATATTAAGAAGTACCAAATTGTGACTTTGAAGTCTTAAGTAAGAAGAACACTACACAGTCTTTTCATTATTGTGTTACCTATCTTTCATCCTTTCATACCTGTTTATGTAAAAAATTGTTTAAACCTTAATTTTGAAAAAAAAACCTTATACACTTCCAGCATGCATTCATCCCTTTTTAAATTAAATATTTGTACGTCTATTGTTAATTTCGTGCAAATATTAATTAATTAACACAACAATGTTCTAAACTAGGAGTCTTCATATTTTAAAATGTCTTTTATCATAAAAGACATTTTAAAATATGAAGATTAAAAATATGAAATTTCACATAAAAGTTTTATGTGAAATTTACCTAAGTTTTTACCCTGCATGTCCTTTAAACTGTACACAACAGGTGAGTGTTTAATTGAAACAACACATCTTATAAAACGCGGTGCTAATTTAGAAGTAAAATGCTTACTAGCATCCGACAAGGTAAATGTTCTCTTATAGACTATCTGACCAACCTTATATTCTGTAGGTCGCTTGTTTGATCTGGTCACGCGGCACTGAATTTATCACTAAATAATACACAGTACTACTTGATAAATTCTTTTATTTAATTAACTTGAACTTACAAAAATCGAACATACCACAGAGGGTCATGAAGACCCGGAGAGAGATAAAAAGATGACGTATTTGCACAACGCCATCTAACCATCGACTTAGGTACTAATTAAATATACGCCATCTATGCTAAAACATGTGAACTACGTTAACATCAATATAGTGTTAGAACTTGAACATACCGCCCACCAAGGACATTATTGCAGAATGTCCTTAACAATTGAAATGTAAACTCGAATACTATTTTCCTGCAGTTGATCCTTGATTGACCTCCTGGATTTAAATAGTGTCTTTGGTAAGTGATAGCCTGTTAGAAATTACAACACGAATATACAAACAGCAATAACTTAAATCTAGTTGCCAAATTTGAATAAACGTTACAACAATGTAAGTACTAGCTTTCTAATATTTAACCTTAAGAACAAATGTAAACTTAATTAACACAACATTTTAACAAGAACTTGCGATGATAATAACCGAACAAGAATTCTAAGAATTAATTTGTAAATAAAGGCATGAAAGGTTTATTCATTTACCGGTAGAATACATAGTTTTGAAGTCGGACGCTTCAAGAGACCTTTACTAGTGCGTAATGTTACCACCCTAGTTACCCCATCCAAACCAGGATGTTTTTCTACTATTTTACCAAGCAACCAGCAAGCAGGAGGTAAGTCTGACTCTTTTATTAGCACTATATCCCCGATTTTAGGCTCTGGAGTTTTGAGAGACCATTTGTATCTATGAACTAAACCACTCAAATACTCCGTGGACCAACGCTGCCAAAAGGCTTGTAACATTTTTTGTATGTGCTGCCACCGAGACAACGAACTAACATTGGAATTTGTATAATCAGGACTAGGAACATTAATTAATGATTCCCCAACTAAGAAGTGACCAGGAGTCAATGGCATAGGTTCATTAATATCTTCTCCACTTATGACGGTCATAGGTCTTGAATTTAGACAAACTTCTATTTGACTTAATAGAGTACTCATCTCCTCATAAGTCAGAGTAGTGTTTCCGATCACGCGTTTCAAATGAAACTTCGTGGATTTCACTGCTGCCTCCCATAGTCCACCGAAATTAGGGGCACGGGGAGGTATGAAATTCCACGTAGTTCCACGGGCCTCTACATACGCTGCACTATCTTGCTGGACAGCAATTATCTCTCTGAGCTCTCTTGCAGCTCCGACAAAATTTGTTCCATTGTCGCTCCATAATTGTGCGCAATGGCCACGTCTAGCTACGAATCGACGGAATGTTGCTATGAAACCTGATGTACTCATATCGCTTACTACTTCCAAGTGTATGGCCCTAGTAGCCATACACACGAACACACAAATATACCCTTTGTGTGAACGATGACCTCGACTCTTAGCCGTACGAATTTGAACTGAACCAGCATAATCCACCCCGCTATGTAAAAATGGTCTAGTTGGAGTACAACGTGCCGAGGGAAGTGATCCCATCAGCTGATTGTAGGTTTCAGCCTTGGTTTTGACACACAACACACCTACGTACGTGACAATCGTCCCAACCTATTCCAGATAACCACAGTTTTTGGATAAGTATTTTAGCCAGTATTATACTGGGCGCTATCCAGCCTAAGGGGTCAAACAGACGCGCAATATCGGAAATAATATTGCGTTTAGTTACCCTTTCAGATCTTGATGGAAGCTACACTGTATACTTGAACTCATCTGTACTCCGACACCAGGTAAGTCCCAATATTTTTGTATGATCTACCATTAGCTCTTTCTCTTCCTTACTCTCACATGACTCTATTTCCTTAAGTAATTCTTTGTTGTTGCTATTCCATTTCTGTAGCTGAAATCCTGCTTTGCTTAATGATTCCTTCATTTCTAGGTACAATTGCTTTCCCTCTTCTACCGTAGAACATCCTGTCATTAGATCATCCATATAATAACTAGTGGGAACCCTTTCAGATGCCTTTGGAAAATCCTTGTGGTTGTCTAATGCGACCTGATGCAGAACCTTTACTGCCAGGTACGGAGCGGAAGCAGTACCAAAGGTCACGGTAAGCAGCTCGTAATCCTGTACCTCTTCCTCAAGACTGTTGCGCCACAATATGCGTTGATATGCCACATCTTCTTCAGCAACTCTCACCTGTCGGTACATCTTGACTATATCCCCTGTAAGTGCTATACGATGGAGTCTCCAACGAAGTATGATGTGCCTCAAATCGGACTGTAAGGTAGGGCCCACCATCAGCGTATCATTGAGTGATACACCCTTGTTGTTTTTACAGGAAGCATCAAACACTACGCGAACCTTGGTGGTGGACTTGTCTTCTCTAATTACTGCATGATGTGGTAAGTAAACAGCTTCATTTAACTTACAGTCTGGTTTTTGTACTCTCCTCATGTGATTTAGTTGTAGATATTCGTTCATGACCCTTGTATATTCCTTTTTTAGGTCTTGATCTCTCGCAAACTACCTTTCCAATGCTGTGAATCGTCGCATTGCTATTTCTCTTATATTACCACCCACACAGGACGGTTTTGACTCTTGGAATGGAAGGCGCACTATGTAACGACCGTCAGTAGACCTCATCGTAGTAGATGTAAACAGCTCTTCACATCTCTGCTCTTGTTCTGTAAATAACCTTTTAGTGTGGGGCAGTTGATCTTCTATCTCCCAGAACTGTTTTAAGAGATCGTTTTGTTCTACATGGGCGTGCAAAGAAGTAATTTTGGGTAATAAATGTGATTCGTTATCTGTTTGTGTTGTACCAGATAGAATCCAACCCAATCTTGTACACTGTGCAACTACCGACCCTGTGGGCGCTCTCTTTAAACCTCGTTTAATTATTTTGCTATAAGTATCTGCGCCCAACAAGATGTCGATCTTATTAGGCTCACTGTATTGAGGATCTGCTAACGATATGTGCCTTAACTCAGACCACATAAGAGGTGGCACTTGTTTTTCAGGAAGGTACGTAGTTATGTTTTTTAACACATATGCCCTTACCTCGAACTCGAACTGAGGATCTGTCAACGATCGCAAAACTAATGTGACCATGTGATTGGCTATTGTAGTCTTATTACTACCGAGTGCTGAAACGATACCCTTGACCGGAACTCTTTTTAACTGTAAAAACTGTACCGTAGCTTCCGTGACAAACGAAGCCTGGGACCCCTGATCTAGCAATGCTCGAACTACTTGATAATTCCGCGAAGCTGTTTGTGCCTGAGCTAATGCTGTAGCCATTAATACTTGTCTAGTGCTAATTGTTTCCTTAGTAGAAACACAGGATACTATTGGTGTTGGGTCCACTGAGGTACCACTGTCAGCTGACTCAGAACTTGGCCTGTTAGGTGATTCGCACACTGCACCGCATCACGCAGCGGGGTGCAGATAACGCACTTACGCGCGTGATTTTTTACATACTAATTCAATAAATACGCACTCACGCGCGTGGAATTTGGTTCCGTTTACGCAGCAGTGTGCGGGATCAATCGCCTTAGAGCTATGAGTATCCATGTGCAACAGCGTGTGATGTTTCTTATTACAGATTCTACAAGTCCTTGAATTTTTGCACTGATAAACTAAATGATTAACACCTAGACAATTAAAACAAATCCTTTTACCTTGCACAAACTGTCTCCTTTGAGAGACATCCATCTTTATAAAAGGCTCACAAAAACATAGTTTATGACCTTCACCACAATTCTCACAACTTATTTTTTCCTGTCCTGAGGGGGTGGAATTCTTACTATCTGTGACAAGCATGACTTTCTGATCTGATCTTTCTATCCGTGAACGATTACGCCACTGTCCCGTTGCCCACTGCGGTTCGACAAACTCAAGGGCCCTAAACCTACTTTCAAGAAACATTTTGAACTGGCCTAACGTTGGTAGGTCATTTGCCTCTTCGGAGGCAACCTTCAACTCCCACTGCTTGCGGGTTTCCTGGTCTAGCTTAGCTGAGACAATGTGAATTACAATTATGTCCCAGGTGGTAACATCAATGCCCATATTACCTAACGCACTAATACAGTCAGTGGTTGTATCCAAGAGATGCTTTAACGTTACAGCTGACTCTGTACTCACTCTTTTCTGCTCAAACAATCGTTGCAATATACAATTCGCTAAGTGTCGTTTATTATTATATCTATGTTCTAACTGTTCCCAACATATTGAATAGTTAGCCGCAGTTATGGGTATTTGTCTGAGCAGTTGTTCCGCTTCACCCGTTAAACATCCCTTAAGATAGTGCAGTCTCTGTACATCATCTAAGGTCTTATTGAAATGAACAAGCGATCTAAACAAGTCACGGAAACTAGTCCACTCTTCCTACTTTCCAGAAAACGACGGAATGTTGATTTTGGGTAATCTAACATTACAAATTTTACTATCATTGGTAGATATAATTTGTTCACGCGGTTCTTTTGTTACAGGCTGTACTAATAGTAATTGAGTATCCTTCAATTCCGATTTGTATGTAATATAGATCTCTTCGGTTTTATCATACATATCGGACGTGAAATAGGTACCTTTCAGGTCATCTACTGAGGATTTTTCAATTATTTGCCTATGAGTATCACAAAACCTTGCCCATTGTACTTCTAACGATTCTAATCGGGTTTCAATATATCCCAGAGTTATTCTCTCCTTGGGGGATTTTTTGGGGGGGAAGTTAGATTTCCCTTTCTCTATTGTATTTTTAACATCAAGTTGTAACTTTAATTAATGACTCCATGATAACGAAACAGTATAGCCAAGTGTCGTCTTGAGCAGCGGCCAGACAGAAAAGACGCAAGACGAGGGCGGAGCGCGGACCCGCCGCAGACAGGGCGCCGTCACGACTTTTTAAATTATATAGAAAAGACACGGACGCGTCGCAGACAGGGCGCCGTCACTTTTTATGGCGCGCACTAGAAGCTTTTCTCGGCATTCAACCGTCCGATTTTGATACGACAACATGTCTTCTTCTGAAGATGAAGATGTATTGGCACTGGTATATCTCGCTAATCTGCAGAGGGTTAGACGTTACTGGGTACATCCGGTATGGCTAAGCAATGGACAGAATAGATTTTTTTAAATAATGGAGGATCTACATTATTATCCTGATCGTTTTCAAGAAGTATACAAGATGACTCCTCAATGTTTTAACATTATTATGTCCAAAGTGAAGAATGCTTTACAGAAAAAGGACACAAATTGGAGCGAATGTATATGTCCTGAAGAAAGATTACTTATGTCGCTAAGGTAAGTGAAACAAAATCATTTTTATATTGTTTTAAGATTTTGTTACAAAATTAAAAATTACCAAACATAATAATCAATTATTTCAAATTCAATTGTTACAAATTCTCCAAATTGTTCGACGAAGGGGATTCACTATTGTAACACTGTGTATTGCGCATGTGGGTAGATGAAGCCGAAATGACCGAATATGGTGACAAGTTGAAATACGTATTTTCATCTTGTCGACAGTCTTCAAAATGTTGATAAGCGGATGAAGATGCGACATTTCGTGGTGATGCTGTAGATGGAATATTTTGTAATGCGTGTTGTGGAGATGCAGGTGGAATATTTTGAATGGTCTGTTGTATCACTGGAGGAGGTGCGATATTTTTAATAGTCTGCTGTGGAGCTGCTGGAGCTGCAACATTTTGAAATGTTTGTTGTATTGGTGGAGCTGGAGCATAATATGGGACTGTGTTGAATTGCTTAATACAGGCGGATGATGCGATATTTGATGTCGATGTACTGGTAGATGTTGCCTCATTTTCATCCAAGATTTGCGTCGCTAACTGCATCACTCCCATCTTGAACCTTCTTTTTTGAGCCACATTAATGGCCTTCATTTCAGGCAACATACTTTGGAGGAAAGAAAGGTCTGTATCAAGTGGTCCATCTTTTTTTTCATCTCTTCGTTTTGAGGTGAAGTAATCGTACGCAGATTGATTGACTTCTTTGAGAGTAATCGTTGTACCTTTTTTGCTTGAGCTTACGGATAACGGCGAAGGATGTCTTTCTGTGCGTGGAGATGGTGTGAGAGAGTAAGGCTGATACGGTGACATTGAGTCCTCGCCAGCGTCACTGTCGTCCGTTTGAACAGGATCAGTAGGAAGGTTAGATTTGGATGGTCTTGATTTTAAATATCCATCCAAAAATGTTAAATGTGGGGCGAGATAATATTCTCTCAGTACTTTGGCTGCAGAGCCAGATGGAAGCAATTTTGATTTATTGTACTTCCCATATCTGTTCCGTATGTTTGCCCAGCGTGCTTTGCAATCAGTAACTGAAACAATTAAAACATCAAATGTCAAAAGCTAAAGTATTATAATATATTATATATAAGATATTTCTTTACAGGTATTTCGCAGACGGATGTTCATTCAAATCACTATCAACTTACTTTCTACGAGGGAAATCGACAATTCGACAAATAGTATACGATACCTGTCAAATTCTATGGGAAACATTACAACCAGAATATATGGATTCCTAATACAGAAAAATGGCTGGAGGTAGCTGAACGTTTTCATGCTCTCTGGAATTTACCGAATTGTACTGGAAGTCTTGATGGTAAACATATTCGTATAAAAGCCCCACCTAACTCAGGGTCAGCATACATAAATTACAAAGGATACTTTTCCATTGTATTATTGGCATTAGTAGACGCTGATGGATTATTTTTAACGATCGATGTTGGGGAATATGGCCAAAACAGCGACGGGCGTGCGTTGCAAGTTAGTGCTAATAATAATAATAATAAGATTTTATTTTCTCACCACAATATTATAAAAGTACTTATGTTACATGGTATCAGAGTCGGATAACAGTTTATCGCGCGCATCCATCAGTGGCGGGCGTGTTATGGACTGCGTACTGCGTAGCGAAAAGTCGCAAAAATGTCGAACATTGTAAAATGTACACAGTGTAATCTGATAGTCAATGAGTTACTCTCATATGTGCAAAACAAGGTGTCCGTAATTGATGAAGATACGTTAGTTCGTGTATGTATGTCGGCTTTCGAGGCCGGTGAAATCAAAAATGCGAAATCGTTGCTTTTTGAAGCGATCCCTACAGAAAAGCGCAAAATAAACCGTAAAAATGCGGGCAAAGAAAAACGAGACCTGAACGACATTATCAATCTTTTTAAGTCTACTGATCCCGACGTTATTCCAATTTTCGTAGCAAAAGATCTAGACAAATTACCTCCAGTCACCTTTGACCATCTAGACTGCACGAAGTTACTCAAAGATATGGTGTTAATGAAAAGTGAAATCGATTGCATTAAATCATCATACGTTACACAGGATGATATGAATGAGCTAAAGAGAGAAATATGTCGTTTGAAGACCGATTCTTTGCCGCTTACCTCGGCTTTTAAAGTGAACACAAAACGCGGTGCGTGGCTCAACAGTGGACCCATGGGACTGTCGCACGATTGTCATACGTCAGCATTCAATGAGTCTCAGATTGGACACAACCATATATCTGTTGACACCAAATCGCCCTCACCAACTTATAGAGAAATGAGGGTAGATGTCTGTGTAGACGAAACCGCGGCGCCTAAATCAAGCGAGCCCCAACAATCGGTAACGAACGAGGTATCCTGCGCGGGCGCTAGCGGGTGCTGCGACGCGGGAGGCGAGCGCCTGCCTGCCGTGCCGCGTCGCGGTCCGAGTACAGCGAGCGGCGAGACGGCCGTGGTGACGTCACCTCATAGCCCAGCGCAAGCGATAACACAAGTGTCTTGGCTCGCTGATAAGGTTCGCAACACACCGGCAGACCGGTGGCGGGAGGGCGAACCACAGCGGCAGCGGCAAGTGCCTACAATGTCTCCTACTTGTAGTAACGAGGGTTGGCAGTATGTACAACGAAAGAAACAACCTAAATATCGGTTTGTTGGAAAGTCGGGTGTAGCTCGAGACTTAGAATGTAATTTTAAGGCGGCAGATAAGAAAATCCCGATTTTTATCACGAACGTCCATCTCGACACGACTGAGTGTGACATAATCGATTATATTCGCAATAAAACCAAAGAAGTTGTTGTTTTAGAAAGAATTAATATGAAGACGCAAAGGGGGCACAAAGCATATAAATTTTTAACATCTGAATGCAATGTGTCGTTATATTTGGACGAACAACTATGGCCCGCGGGTATAATATTTAGACGCTTTGTTAATTTCAAACATAAAAGATCGAACAGTCCCCGGGCTGTTACCGGCCTAAATGAGCTACGGAATGAATAGCGCTCCGTATCGCTTCGCTACCTACAACTGCAAGAACGTGAAGCGTTCCATCGATGACGTCAGGAGTCTATGCCGTACGTGCGATATAGTGTGCCTACAAGAAACCTGGTTGTTACCACACGATATACCATTTATTAGCACTATAGATAGCGGTTTTGGATATACTGGGAAGTCAGCGGTGAATACGTCGACGGGCATACTGCGCGGGCGCCCTTACGGCGGAGTGGCAATATTATGGCGGAATAGTGTGTTTTCGAATGTATCCGTGTTGCCGTGTGATAATCCGCGTATTTGTGCCGTTAAAATTATGACGTGTGACAGGGTATTGCTAGTGATAAGTATTTATATGCCGACAAATTCCACTGATAATCTCGATCTATTTAGAGACTGTTTAAGTGAACTATGTGCTTTAGTGCTTACTCACGGCATTGAGTCGGTGTTTATTTTAGGAGATTTTAATGCGGACCCTCGAGAATTGTTTTTTAAGGAATTAATAAACTGTTGCGATGAGCAATTTTTGACGTGTATTGACGTAGATGTACTGGGGGTAGACTCGGATAATTATTCGTACATTAGTCAAGTATATGGTACATGTAGCTGGCTGGATCACTGCGTAGTGACGCAAGCAGCCAGGCAATGTGTAACTAGTGTGCGAGTGAAATATGATTCTATGGTTTCTGATCATTTACCGCTCATAATTGAGTGTAACTTAAATTTATTGACACCTAAGGTATCTCAAACGATAGAATCGGAAAAAAATGTGATCTGGGGTCAACGAAGTGACGAGCAGATTGTGAAATACATGAATGAGAGTAATCAATTGTTAGCACTAATTGATTTCCCAGCCGAATTTACTTGTTGTGCTGATTATTATTGTAACGACTCCGGTCACGAGCGTATTCTGGATAGGCTGTACTCTGACATCATCACTGCCCTCCGCACTGCGGCAACGGTGTCAACGGAGGAGGGCCGAGAGGGGGCCAGGAGGCGTGCGAGAACCTCACGAGTAATTGGGTGGAACAAACACGTCGCCGGGGCTCATAGGGACGCCAGGTCTAAGTTTATGGAATGGGACTTGTGCGGTAGGCCTAGGTCCGGTTCTGTCTATAATGATATGTGTGATAGCAGAAGGGTATTCAAATCAAGATTGAAGTGGTGTCAAGATCACCAAGATCAGATTAGAATGGATGCCCTCGCCGATAAACACCGTGAAGGCGACTTCCGTGGCTTCTGGCAGAGCACTGCACCTGCGACCTGGACTTCCTGCGAGCGTCGGCGGGGTGAGTGATCCTAAGGGTATTGCTGATCTTTTTAAAGAGCATTTTGCTGTGAAATCGCCGCGTGGTCCAGACAGTGAGGTGCTCAATACTGATAGGAGTGGTCATGTTGTCGGAACGAGATTTAGTGCGAAAGAGGTAGCGAGTGTCATAAGGCACATGACTCGAGGAAAATCACCGGGTCACGATGGACTCAGTATTGAGCACTTCCTGCATTCTGGACCTCACATCTCGCGAGTATTAGCAATGTTTTACTCCCTGTGTGTGAGCCACAGCTATTTGCCGGATGATTTTATGAAAACCGTGGTAGTGCCGGTAGTTAAAAATAAGACGGGTGACTTAGCCGATACCAATAACTACAGGCCTATCTCTCTAGCTACCACAGCGGCTAAAGTTTTTGATGGTCTGCTTAATGTACAGTTGAACAATTACGTAACTCTCCACGACAACCAGTTCGGGTTTCGTCCGCAGCTATCAACGGAGAGCGCGATACTGTGCCTTAAGCACACCGTCAACTATTATACGAAGAGAAACACGCCGGTATACGCATGCTTCCTGGACCTCTCCAAGGCTTTCGATTTAGTCCAATACGATGTCCTGTGGAGCAAGTTAGACCAGATTAACTTACCGAATGAAATTACCAGCATATTTCGGTTCTGGTATGGGCATCAAAAGAATTGTGTGAGATGGGGGGGGGTGATGTCAGGCAGGGCGGGTTGACATCTCCCACGCTATTCAACGTGTATATGAATGACCTGATCGTCGCGCTCAGCAACTGCCATGTCGGCTGCCATATTGATGGAGTATCTGTGAATAATCTCAGTTATGCAGACGACATGGTGTTGCTGAGTGCGTCGGTATGTGGACTGAGGAGGTTGTTAAATATATGTGAAGACTATGCTCGTGATCATGGTTTGCGATATAATGTGGCAAAAAGCCAGTTAATGGTTTTTGGAGTTGGTGCAGTAAGTCCCCAGAATGTTCCGTCTGTTAGACTTAACGGGACACCTCTGAAGAGGGTGAATAAATTTAAATATTTGGGACATATTCTTACGCCTGACCTAAGTGATAATGAGGATATTGAGAGAGAGCGGAGGTCGCTCTCAGTACGAGCCAACATGATAGCCCGCAGGTTTGCTAGATGTTCAAAGAGGGTAAAAGTCACACTATTTAGAGCTTATTGTACATCCCTTTACACCTGCAGTTTGTGGGCTCGTTACACAAAGAAGTGCTATAGCGACCTCCGCGTTCTCTACAATAATGCATTTAGGATTGTGGTGGGGCTGCCTCGGTTCTGCAGCGCCTCGGGCATGTTCGCTGAGGAGCGCACCTCCTGTTTTTACGCAACAATGCGCAGACGGAGCATCTCTCTGGTGCGCAGAGTACGGGCCAGCTCCAACGCAGTCCTGGCGATGATTGCTGACAGGCTGGACTGCCCTTATATGCTGCATTGTTGCAGCAGGCATGTTCAGGCGAGGCCGTTTAGCAGGCATTATTAATCTTAGGCGTTATTAATCTTGTTAGTGTGTTTTTGTATGTTTAGAATATGGTAATTTTATAATTTTTATTTTAATGCTATCCTATTTTATTTTGATTTTATTTTTTGACATTTATTATGAATTTTATTATTATTTTATTCTATTATATTATTAGTGTGAATTGTCTTGTAAAATGTGTTCTATGGGCCTAGTTACCCGAAATAAATGAATTATTATTATTATTTAATATTGTGGGAGACTGGTGCCTAAACTAAGCTCTAGGCCTGTGTTTCAGGACACCAGGTCTCCGCCCTTTTACAAAAAGATACATTTCATTTTGTTATGTACATCAACATTATAAAAAGATTGGTGGCTCAAGTGGAAATTTTAAATTTTGAACTATACATGATTATAAACTAAGCTTTTGTTAATTAGGTTATTTCTGTGTGGAAGTGTGTGTGTGGGGGTGTGTGAGTGGGGGTGTGTGAGTGTGTGTGTGTGTGTGTGTGGAGTGGTGTTGGTCTGTGTGAGCGACATGTTGGTGTGTGAATGTGCTGGCGCTTTTATGGGCGTGCGTGACTGAGTGAGGCTGATTTTAGAGTCGCGCTGACCGCACGCTGACCGTCGGCGCTGACAGCCTGAAACGTATGAACTTCTAGGGAGCGTTTTAGAATAACGCGTAGCTATCAGCGCGTGCGTTTCATACGTTTCGGCTGTCAGCGCCGACGGTCAGCGTGCAGTCAGCGCGACTCTAAAATCAGCCTGATAGTGTTATATTATATTATATATTATGTGACTTAAAGGTAACTTTAGGACTTGAGAATGATGATGTAAGTAGGTTTGTATTTTGTAAGGTTATAGCTATATCTGATATTACACCATAGGGCGAGGCCACAACACTGCGTTGCGGCGTCGCATCGTAAAAATCTACGACGCATTGTATTTACGACGCATTGTGCTGTGACGTCGTTTTTGCGATACGACGCCGCAACGCAGTGTTGTGGCCTCGCCCATAGAGGTAAGTATGTTTTCAGTATCCTCATAATTTAGTTGTTCTAGTAAGGCAGTAACCTTCTTTTTGCACATAGTTTTAGTGAGGTTAACTATAGGTGACATCCTGTTTATTTTGTTATATAGAAAACCACCTAGGTGGCAGAAAAACCTTGAGAAAAATTATGAGCGGGCACTGTCGCCGCCGAGCTCGCGCACTGGCACTGCTGAACGCGCACACTGGCACTGCTGAGCGCGCGCACTGTCGCAGATGAGCGCGCAACTGGCGCTGCTGAGCGGGCACTGTCGCCGCGAGCGCGCGCACTTGTGTACTGCTGAACGCGCCGCACTGGCGCTCCTGAGCGCGCACTGATGATGATGAGCAGGCACTGTCGCCGCTGAGCGTGCGCCCTTGTACTTCTGAACGCGCCGCACTGGCGCTCCTGAGCGCGCAAACCGGCGCTGCTGCGCGGGCACAGTCGCCGCCGAGCGCGCGCACTGGCACTGCTGAGCGCGCGCACTGTCGCCGCTGAGCGCGCACGCCGGTGCTGCTGAGCGGGCACTGTCGCCGCTGAGCGCGCCGCACTGGCACTGCTAAGCGCGCCGCACTGGCGCTCCTGAGCGCGCACACTGGCGCTCCTGAGCGCGCACACTGGCACTGCTGAGCGCGCACACTGGCACTGCTGAGCGCGCGCACTGTCGCAGCTGAGCGCGCAACTGGCGCTGCCGGGCGCGAACTGATGATGCTGCGTTCTCTGTTCCTCCGCTGCTGCCATCGAACTGCTCCTGCTGCCGCCGCTCTCGAACTGTTCTCTGCCGCTGACTGCCGCTCCTCTCGAACTGGGTGTTTCCACCTCGGTGCACAACTTACCAGCACCTTGGCACCATCAGTAGCGATCCACTACTGTGTCGGCGCCCTTCTCCGACGACCCTAACTTTGTGACAATAGTCACTCTCCGACTCGTAGGACCAATGTTTGAT
The DNA here is from genome assembly GCA_916614155.1 of Mesoligia furuncula. NCBI lineage: Eukaryota > Metazoa > Arthropoda > Insecta > Lepidoptera > Noctuidae > Mesoligia > Mesoligia furuncula. The sequence goes on from OU744795.1 coordinate 11,353,070, forward strand.
CTGGTCACGCGGCACTGAATTTATCACTAAATAATACACAGTACTACTTGATAAATTCTTTTATTCAATTAACTTGAACTTACAAAAATCGAACATACCACAGAGGGTCATGAAGACCCGGAGACTCTCAACAGCGAGTTATAAAAAGATGACGTATTTGCACAACGCCATCTAACCATCGACTTAGGTACTAATTAAATATACGCCATCTATGCTAAAACATGTGAACTACGTTAACATCAATATAGTGTTAGAACTTGAACATCGCTTCCTTAAATCATACTGCTTTTTATTTTTATCGTGCACAACTTTTAAGTTTTTACTAACTTCCAGAAATATATTTTTAAGTTCTTCTAAGTTATCGCCATGTATTCTGGGATCTACCACGGTTAGATCAGAAATAGGCTGTGGCACTTCAGAGCCATGATGTAATTTTCCATCTACAAACATCTCTCGCCCATGGACGAGAAAGTAACGTGAAAATTTAGTCGACTCATTAACTGCAGTGTTAAGTGCACACTGAATTTCTGGTATGTGATTGTCCCACTGTCTGTGGTTTGATTTCACATATGAGGCAATCGCATACAGAATATTTCTGATAGCTCTTTCAGCCTGATTAACCTGTGGATGATATCTTGGATTATAGTAAATATTAGGCACATTATATTTGCACATTAAGTCTCTAAATTGTTTTGAAATGAATTGTGGACCGTTGTCCACATAGACAAACTTAGGTATCCAGTGTACCAGAAACACTTTCTCTTCCAGAATTTTAACTATAGCATTGCCTGTTGCATTTCGTATAAGAAACAACATGACATATTTACTGAAATAATCTGAACAAACTAATAAATTTGTGTTTCTCTTAGTAGATACAGGAAAAGGTCCTAACAAATCGCAACAAATTGCTTCAAATGGTTTATTAACCTGTTTTGGGTTACCCATTAATCCTGGACGTGATGAATTTACCGGCTTGTACTCTTTACAAGTTTGACAACAATTGACACAATTTTCAACATCCTAATTATGTCGGTCGAGCAGGCAGGTTGCAAGAAAACTCGATGTACAGTCGGTGGCCAACATTATCTGACCCACTTGAGTGATAGCGAATTTGAACCTTATCGTGAACATTTGGAATACTCCGTGCAAGCATTTCGATAAATCATGTTGTTAAGCGATTTTAATAATTATATTGTTGTTGTTAAGGTTGAAAGGCTAATGAGTTTTACGACTACAAAAAAAAAATCAAGGCGAGGGTGGATTAATAAAAAAAATATCGCGCATCAGTAACATTTTAAAGTTGTCTACGGTTAATAACTAAATTCCGTGATTCATTTTAATAGCTGGTTGTGATTGTGCGATAATGAACTTTATGAAAATATACGATATGTGTACGGTCAGCAACCGCACATTGTACTTTGGCCTAGTTAAAAATACTGCAAATATTGTTAAATAATTAATGTAGTATCGTCACGTACGCAAGTACGTCAGTCTTCGGTTTTATATCGAGCTCGCGCAACATCTAGCATTTTATAACATTTTTTATAACATTTTTATTAAGTTTTTATCATACATTAGTTTAGTGCAATTCTCATTAAATCTTTCTCGAACATTAACATTTATTTTATTAACATCCAACATTATATGTGAGGGCCTGCCCTTACATTTTGGTCCTTCGAGCCGTTGGAGTAAAATCAGTGCCGTGGTACGGTTTCACTCGCGGGAACATTTGTACAGAACATTAAAACAGTGTGAACAGTGATATTGAGTGAGAGCACAGGTCGGGGCGGAGTATTAGCAGCAGGCGTAAGCAGCGAATCCGGTGAGCACGTTCCATATTACCTACGTTACTGCAATTTTGTTTCTTTTTGTGTTCGTCAAACATCGATAAACTACAATGTCTGCTTACGATGCGTTACTTCAGTCTCAATCTACAAATATTGATGCTATCAAACGGATAGGTGAAAACTTTAAGAAAGATAGTCTTGCACGTAAAACCACTCTCGAGTATCATGATAACAGACTTGAAAGGCTGGAGGAGTGTTGGAGTGCGTTTAAAAGGAACGACATTCAGTTAGCCTTGTTTGAAGGCGAGAAGTCTGTAGTAGGGTCACTACGAAAATCGCGCCTACGAGCGTTTGGAACAAATATATGAAGAAACGAAGGGTATGATAAATAAATCTAAGCAAAGATTACTGGCGAAAGTAGAAGACGAGAAATTTACTTCTTTCAGTCAGTTGCAAAAACAAGAAGGATGGTCAGGTGCTCAAGAGAATGTTTCAGAGCAACAGGAGACCGATGACATCGCGGATGGTATGAAGAACACGTCAAGTGAGGAGTTAGGCGTGAGCCAACGAACGAAAGATGTGATGAATTAGCAGAGGTCAAACATCAAAGCTTTTGAGAGAACGATACGAACTATGAACATCGAAAATTTAAAAGAAAAGTGGCAACTTGAAGATAAATTGAAGACAATCACACAACGCTGGGAAAAAGTCGATAGTGCTTATTGGAAGCTCGATAATATGCTGGGCAACACGCAAGCGTTTGAAAGTGATTATAACAGATTAGAAAGGCTGTATGAATTCAGCAAGGAACAAATTAACAAGAAGATTTGGGATAGCAAACACCAGGAAAAATCCACGCCCAAAATTGACCTTCCGGTGTTCAGTGGTAGCTATGCCCAATGGATAACATTTAAGGACTTATTCGTAGAAATCGTGCATCGTAACACTTTTATCCCTAATGCCCAAAAAATGCAACATTTGAAAGCGAAATTGAAGGGAGAGCCTGAGCGATTAATACAGCACATGAACATTAGTGCTGATAATTACGAAGCCAGTTGGCAGATTCTTCAACAGAGGTATGACAATAAGAGGCTACTGTTTACCTACCAAGCAAACACTCTTTTAAACCTACCCAACATACAAGCCCCAACCGCATCTCTACTAAAAAGAATGCATGATACGACTATCGAGTGCCTTGAGGCTATTAAGAATCTACAATACGATACTTCAAACTAGGATCCCTTAGTAGTACACATTCTGATGCAAAAACTGGATTCAGACACGCGCCAGTCCTTCAAGGAAACCATGGAAAATCCAAGGGAAATGCCATCATTAAACGAATTCCTGAAATTCATTGAAACCAAGTTCATGTCAATGGAACCGGGTACAAACCCGAACCGCCCACGAAACTTCAACAGTCAACAGCAAAACGTTCAAACGAAATCAGTTCATAATACAACATACAGCAAGCCTAAGGTGCAACAACATAACATTCAAGATGGAGCTAAGAACATGCCGAGAACATTCCATATCAAGCAAACATTTCTTAGTTGCCCTAAATGTAATAAGCAACACGGTCTCTATAATTGCAGAGAGTTTTTAAGTATGTCACCAGAGGAGAGGTTAAAGACCGCTAACAACCTACATGTATGTCTAAATTGCCTGTTTAGTCATAACGGCGAAAAATGTACGTCGGAAAAAAAGTGCAAGCACTGCGATGAGCCGCATAATAGCATTTTGCATGAAGCGTTTGGCGTTGCAAAATCGAGTAGCGGCAGGGCTAATGTAGGTCAACAATTGAACACGCACTTAGCGCATGACAACTCGAATGAGGTATTGCTAGCCACGGCTCAGGTCAAGACGATAGCCAATGATGGAACTACAATCATTTTACGCGCTTTATTAGATCAGCACCCTAATTGCGTAACACACTATTACTATCAATTTGAATCATTTTGAAGCATATTGCTAATCTATTGCTCCATATGTTCGAAAAATGTGATTGTACAACAACGGAAATAACGCAATGGATGTTGTTCAACTGTCAAAATGAAACCCATTGCTACTGATAGTGTGTTACGCAATTACCCTGCAGGGCTCCCAGGTCAGCCTTATTACAGAAAATGCTGCACAAAGATTGCAGTTAAAACGGAGCAGGATGAGCGCCGTGGTAACAGGTGTTGGTGCTTCAGCCACCACAAGGTGTAAAGGAGTGCTTCATCTTAATTGCCAAGCGCTATACGATGAATTTAACATTAACATTAAGGCACTGATTATGCCCGTAATAACAAACAAACTGCCAAGTAAAACAGTGGATAAAGACAGTTTTAAACATATACAACATTTACAACTCGCCGATCCAGATTTCAATATATCTCAGGGCATAGATTTATTATTGGGAGCCGATGTATATCCCGAGATATTGTTAGAGGGGTTAATCAAAACAAACACGTCATCCATTATAGCACAACGGACTCAATTAGGCTGGGTGGTATGCGGTAATTACAAAACATTAAATTGCCATGTAATTGTTAACAACATTCAGGAGCTTGCCCAATTCTGGGAACAGGAGTCTTTGCAAGAAGACAATGAAGATAAGGACCCCGACAACAAGTGCGAACATTTCTACAAGGAGACAACAAAACGATTTCCGGATGGGCGATACCAAGTTCGACTCCCTCTTAAGGACAATTTTATTGAACATTTAGGAACATCAAAACCACAGGCCATAGCCCAATTTCAACAACTAGAGCGAAAGATGGCAAGAGCAACGCGTCGGCGAAAACAAGCTCGAAACATAGTCTAAACGACTTAATGGAGGCGGGGCCGAATCTACAGAAAGACATACTTAGCATTTTGCTGAAATGGAGACAGTACAAATATGTGTTAACATCAGACATTGAGAAAATGTACCGTTTTATAATGGTACATCCAGAACATCAATCCTTACAGCAAATCGTATGGAGAAACTGTCCAGGGCAAAAACTAAGAGAATATCAACTGTGTACAGTTACGTATGGTACTAAGGCCGCTCCATTCTTAGCGCTTCGAACACTTCAACAGCTAGCGATAGACGAAGGTGATAAGTACCCGGAAGCAAAAAACATCTTACTCAACCAATTTTTTGTAGACGATGCCTTATTCGGAAAAGATACCATTGACGAGGCCCGTGATACAAGAGACCAACTTATACAGCTATTGAAAAAGGGAGGTTTCAATCTCAGAAAGTGGTCTAGTAATGAACGACAACTGCTAGAAGATCTGCCAGAACACATGATTAGCCCAGTCAGTTTAAGCTTTACAGAGGCATTAGCGTCAAAAGCATTAGGCTTGATATGGGATCCGAAACAAGATAAATTCATATTTTCACCAACATTAAAGAACAAAAACAACATTTGCATTAATAAAAATTCGTCAAAACGACAAATATTAAGCGACATATCAACAATTTTTGATCCGTTGGGGCTGCTATCCCCAATAACAATCAAGGCCAAAATTCTATTTCAACAGATCTGGAAGTACAAGATCGAATGGGATGATGCCGTTCCGGATGAAATAGAAAAGGAATGGAGAACACTAAAAACCGAGTTAACAAATATGCAACCTTTCAAAATGCGAATTACACGCATTCTGTGACGCATCGGAAAAGGCATTCTCGTGCGTGGTGTACAGCACAGTTAGACAAGGAAAGCAGAAACAAATAGCATTGGTTGCGGCAAAAACAAAGGTAGCTCCAATCCAAAAACAACAAACACTCCCCAGACTTGAGTTATGCGGCGCTCAGCTGTTAGCTCAACTGGTGAAGAAAATAAAACATTGCCTAAATAAACCTAACATTAAAGTAACAGCATGGACGGACTCAATGATCGTGATTGGCTGGCTAAAAGGCGATGTCTCGCGATGGAAGGCCTACGTCGGACACAGAGTTCAGGAGATAACATCTGTAGTGCCCGCCGAGAGTTGGAAGCACGTAAGATCGGAGCAAAACCCGGCCGACTGCGCGTCACGCGGATTACTACCATCTCAGTTACACAACTTCCCTCCGTGGTTTGATGGACCCGAATGGCTTAGCAGGGAAAACATCCCTGAAACATGTGGCACGTTTAAGACAGTAGAAGTAAAAAAGGTGCATGCAGTTACGTCAAGGACTACCGAAAACAAAAACATGAACATTGTAACAAAACTCCTTAATGAGAACAGCTGTATTACGACGATAATACGCATCGTAGCTTGGGTGTCGCGTTTCATAACAAACACGTCACAAAATAATATAAAACATGTACAACATGAACATTATGGACAAGAAATTCAAGATTTAAAAACAAAAGGGAAGGTTAGCAACAATAGAACACTTCCGAAACTTTGCCTCTTAACAGAGGACGTGGAAGACATTGATTACCTTACTCCAGCACATTTTTTAATTGGCCGACCAGTAACATTCCTACTAACTGAAAAACATCAACATCTCGAAGAGAAAAACATCAACATTCGACATAGATGGCAGTTATTAAACAAAATGAAACAAGGGTTTTGGACCAAGTGGTCGTCGGAATACCTGCAACAACTTCAAGCTCGTAGTAAATGGCTAAACAAAACAGATAATTTATCAGTTGGGGATATTGTCTTAATCAAAGAAGACAACCTTCCTCCTGCGAAATGGGCACTTGGCAGAATACAGGAAGTTCATCCGGGGAGGGACAATCTGGTCAGAGTAGTGACTATGAAAACAAAAACAGGGCTACTAACAAGACCAATAACAAAATTAGTTAAACTCCCAATACCACAATCTCATATAAATAAACCTGACACTACCACCTCAAATTTAACAACCTGCAAGGAAAAACAAAACTCAACAATAAATAACACTAACAGAAAACAACGATACAAATCAACGAAAATAAGTTCCAGCCTGCTGTGTACACTCATAACATTAATAACATTATTTCAGCCCACAAAGCAAAGTAGTGACGCCATAAGGGTCACACCGTTCGATCCAAATAGAGCAGTATATTTTGACAAAATCGGCAATTTACAAAGCGTACATGATGACTGGAAAATTGTGACCTACTACAATATGACCTCTTACTGGCAAGGCATGGAAAACATACATCGAGTTGTAAAACACCTGGGAGAAAGGTGTGAGCAATTTGCATATCAAACGATGTGCAAAACTATTATGACGGAATTCAAACAGGAACTCAACGAACTTGATCATAACAATTACATGTTGGAAACACATCATGGGCAGACAAGAGGGCGCGTTACTCGAGGTCTGGTCAACGGAATAGGGTACCTTGCAAACAGCCTGTTCGGCGTGCTAGATGAAAGGTTCGCAATACAATATAAAAAAGACATAGAAACATTGCAAACCAACAGAGACCATTTACTGAAACTGATAAAAGGGCAAACATCAATCATTGAGGCGCATAATAACATTTTAAAAAGAAATGAAGAGGCGATGAACACCCAGTTCAACCTCTTAGATCAACATCTTAATGCTACAGAGAACTATTTACATAAACTAGGTAAGGCTGTAGAGCAAGAGGAAGCTTTGAATTACTTTAACATCATGGCCCTGACCAGTTCAACAATTCTATCTAAACTGCGCCACATCCAACAGATGCTTCTGGATACAGCCATTAAAATCCATCATGGTCATGTGGACACAAGACTTTTACCACAGAGCCACCTCTTTCAAGAGCTCAACGTTATTTCAGGACAATTGCCACAACAATTATCGATACCCGTTGACAATATTCAAACCCAATTAGCTGACATATACAAACTACTAGAGGTAAAGTCTAGATTGTATGAGAAATACTTTATCATCGAAATTACATTACCATTAACAGGGGACACTCAATTCACTGTCTATAAAACAGTTCCTATACCAATGATAACAAATAACAAACATTCACTTACAATGAAAACAAATTCAGAATATGTCGCAGTCAATATAAGAAAGGAGACTTATATGCAGCTCACAGACAGTGACTTGAAACATTGTATAAAAATTGAACCAACTACATATGTCTGTTCATTAAACAAACCAACAATTAACATGAGAAATCATCAAATTCCATGTGAAATTGACGTAATAACAAACATTACATTATCAAAATGTGTCTACACATCCGAAACCTGCAGCAATAAATGGACACCATTACAAAAACCTAACACCTGGCTCTATGTCTGCTGCATGGATTGCCAACTGCAAATCATCTGTGAAGGTCGTATGATTACCAAGGCAATACATTTGACGGGAATTTTGGATGCATAATTAGAAACAACGAAGAAACATATTACACACAAGTTTACTACACAAACAACATATATGTCAACCCGGAAATACCTCTAATAGATATGGAAGACATCAACAACTTAACATCTGTCCAGCCGATTGATTTATCAATTAGACAGCAAAATACCCAATTTGTAAGAAACGATTATGAAAAACTTCATAATTCGTTGAAAGAATTGGAAGATCAAACGAATCAGACAGAAATGTCGAAACACGATGTACACCAATACGTCGTTTCATACACTACGATGGGACTTCTGATCTTGTCAGTAGTCGTCGCGGGAGGAGCCTACGTGTACTGCAAACGCCGCGGCAAAGTCGCCGTCAGCGTCGCCGGCGCGTCCACCAGTTTACCGCCACAGAAGCCACCAAGAGCGGCACCCACTGAAAACATCGAACTGACCACGATCAGAAATGCTACCTACGCGACACCTCATTCTTTTAACTTTAATTAAATAACTTATAATTAATTTCATTCCATATACAGCCTATAATGTTCCCACTGCTGGGACACAGGCCTCCTCTCGGTGAGAGGGAGCGGGCCGTAATCCACCACGCGGGCCCAGTGCGGATTGGCAGATGTCACATGTCTTCGAATTTTTGGTTCTAGGACATGCCGGTTTCCTCACGATGTTTTCCTTCACCGTTTTGAGAGCAGTGGTGATGAAATAATTTACACAAATAAAGCGCCTGTCTGGGTTCGAACCTACGACCTACAACTCGTAAGTCGCGGCCGTTACCACTTGGCCACCACTGCTCCTAATTTCATTCACATTGGTTTAATTATTATTATTTACATTAGTAAAATATTTGTTAATAAGTTAACTATAATTTTTGGCCCGCCAAGATGTACGGTCAGCAACCGCACATTGTACTTTGGCCTAGTTAAAAATACTGCAAATATTGTTAAATAATTAATGTAGTATCGTCACGTACGCAAGTACGTCAGTCTTCGGTTTTATATCGAGCTCGCGCAACATCTAGCATTTTATAACATTTTTATAACATTTTTTATAACATTTTTATTAAGTTTTTATCATACATTAGTTTAGTGCAATTCTCATTAAATCTTTCTCGAACATTAACATTTATTTTATTAACATTCAACATTATATGTGAGGGCCTGCCCTTACAATATGGTTCAAATTCTTTAGAATATTGCGTCTATTATCACAACTAAGGTGGAATTTCAATGCATATTACAAGAGTTGAGTTGGTCTCATGGTCACTAAGGCAGCTCGATATTCATCGTTGTCTGCGATCGAAACCAGGAGAAACCTAAATACAGCTTTTTGTTGGCAATGTTTTGTTTTTAATTATTATCTTTTTTTTAACGAATGAAGTCGGGAAATATATTTTTAAATGGGCAGTTTGTATAAAAATTAAACAAAATCATTGCAAGTAGTAAAACTGTTTATTATTTCATTAAAATATACATAAGTAAGATAAAGTAAGTAAATGCTCATAGTTCAAAATTAATACATTTTATACACATTTTATTATTATATGATATTTCATATTCAAACCTAACCATTTATAAACATTTAAAAAAGCCATGTTAATGCTTGGAAGTTTGTTATCGAGAAAACATTGATGTATAAATGCGAGAAAATGAATGAATATGTGAAATGTTTTACTTATTTATAGCTAAGCATATGTAGTGAATCAACATGTTATTTAAATAGAAAAATGCATTTCCATTTAAAACAATAACATCACCACAGAATCTGCAACATTTTAATGGTTTAGCATGCATTCAGTTGAGCATTTACTTACATAGTGTGTTTAAAAATACTTATAAGTAGATTAGTTAGTAGCGGAGTGGCGCACCGTCTCCTTCTATAACTTGCTGTAAGCGGCTACGCATACCGCATACCACATTCCAACACAAATCTTTTCCTCTCATGTGCTCCCCATGTCGATGACACGATCTCAGCCAAATTGTTTTTATTTCGCACTTCGGATGTGTCCCAATTTAATACCATTTGACCCCATAGGTTTTCGATAGGGTTTCAAATCGGGAGTTTTAGATGGCCAGTAAATAACAGTTACACCTTCTTGAGCAGCTAACCAATTCTTCACAATGCCTGCACGGTGGATGGAGCAGTTATCTTGCACGAAGTAAATATCTGTATTTGGATAGGCAATTCGCACAGTCGGCAGCAGGAAGTCACGCAGAATCTCCAAATACTGACTACTATTAAATCGACCACCAACTTCTACCAATTCATCAGGTTCCATAGACGACATCCAGCCAGCAATGTTTTGTATAGTCTTAAGTTACGACATGACGCTTTGATTACATCATATTCATTAAAAATACTTTTCACGATTTACGTCAAACGTTTTAGAAATGTTTGTCAGTCACTGTTTACGCGTAGGTAGACTGACTTTTGTCACTTAGATCAATTTAGTATCCATCTACCCCACGAAGTAAACTTTTACTTCGTCCTACTCATTTGAGGACTTATAGTTTTTTTTATTTACCCACTTGTTTTCCAGAAAAGTTGTTAAGCGAAAATCATATTGGTCGTTCTTTAATAATGCAAGAAATATTGTAGAAATCATAAATAAAAACAAATAAAAAAAAGAAATTGATAAAAGGTGGATGGTGTTTTCGAACCCACATGTTGTTCGTCGCCAATCCAATAATCGAACCGCGAAGCCACAATGACTGGTTGAGAATACGCGAAATTAAAGATTAGGTAGGCTTTTAAGTAACACGGCAATACTTACGTATTGCCGTGTTACTTAAAAGCTTTCAACTTTAACGACAAGAAGATAATGATTAAAATGGCTTAACAAGATATGCCGGTGGGTCGGGCAATGTTGGGTGGGTCAGACAATGTTGGTCACCGACTGTACTGAAACAGGTTTATTGGAAACTTTACAATTTTGATCTAAATTATCTAAAAATAGGGTTATGGTGACAATCGTTCGATGTGCGAAACGAGAGTGAGTCCTCCTCGGAGCGCGGTGCCCGCCGTCCGCCGCCGATGTACGTCACGTCGCGCTGACTCGGCGCTAGACTTTGTGTCGCCAGATTGTTGCGAGGCTGATGCAATCGTTTAAGTTATTGGGTCAGTTCTGGTGGAATGCGTGATTCGTGGATAGTTGGTTGGTAGGCTTAACATCTCCCTCCCGAAGTTCAGCGACTATTAGAAGGTAGGGTCGAGAATAGCGCTGATAATCTTGGTTGAGCACTTGGGGTGTGGTTGTTAATCTCGGTGTATATATCGCCATGGTTTATTTCGCGGTCTGTTTGTTCTGGTGTTGTCTCCAGAGTGCGCCGTCTCATGTATCTTCGTAATATGAACGCAATTCCCAGTACACTTGTACCTAATAGTACTAGGTAGAGCGGTATGATAATGTAGTACACGCTATGGATGTCAGATGAGTCCAGTAGCCCTAGCACGAATCACTATCGAAAAAACATTCGAATCGACAACGAAAGCATTTTGTATGGGAACTTGAACAGCGCCTCTGGTGTGCGTAAATTGAACTAATTTTCAGAGCACGAACAAATACATGTAAGTTTCGTATCGTCATCGTATCGAATACGAAACGTAACTCGAGCCGTTTGTATGAAGATAGCTAGCACGAAGGCATAAAATGACGGATCGTATCGTAATTGTCGATGGCTGGCTTACGAGTTTCACGAATATTTATTCACTTTAATTTTGACAGTGAAAAAACTTTCGTCGGAGTTTATTTTAAGAATAAAATTATAATTTAAGTGATTATTTTGATATATTTGGTTAGAAAATGTTTAGCTTAACAAGAAGCACCCCACGACGTAGTACATTGTACTATTATCTTGCAGCGCGATTGATTGTTGAAAGTAGAAATGTACAAAGAGAAACAGGGTGAGTAATTTATTTTAGAACACCATATATTGTTATAAATAAAAAAACAAGTTATCTTTTAAATTTACTATTACATTTACAGAGAAATCTCAAGGAGAGCTTTACTCAGAAAGAATTTGGCAAATATTAACATTCAAAACCTTAGCGACACAGAATTTAAAAATAGATTTCGTCTAAGTAAGGAAGCATTTTTGTTCTTGTGTCGCGAATTAAAAGAAAAATCCAGTCTAAAATCAAGTAAAAGGATCAGCCTGGAGCACAAAGTAAGTGTAATTTATAAGCTACATAAGTACCTTTCTAACTAAAATATTTTTATATTTTACTAGCTGTGCCTTGCGGTTTCACCCGCGTAAGTTTCGATCCCGTAGGAATATTGGGATAATAAAAAGGGTAGCCTTACGTTAATCCAGGGTGTCAGCTACCCCCATACCAAATTTTATCAAAATTGGTCCAGCCGTTTGAGCGTGAAGAAGTAACAAACATATAAACACACACACCCACACACACTCACAAACTTTCGCCTTTATAATATTAGTGTGATTAGTGTGATACCTATAATGTGTACCCTACATTAACTAATACATATTGCAGCATTAACAAATCCTGCATTATTTTTTTTTTGGTCATCAAGCCTTCTTGGAGTTGATATTCAACCTCGTTTTTAATACAGGCCATGTATTACTTAGTTTTTTTCATATTACGAATCGTTGATTCGTAATATGGAAAATGATGGCATTTTTTTTAAGGTGCAAAACTTGACTTGAAAGAAATCTGTTGACGTGAAAGATTATATTTTTTTCTTCTCGATCTAAACGCCTAAATCTCTGATTTTTATTTATCTGAAAGTGTTTTTGTATTATCTTGGTTCCTCGCTAGAAGACGTTTTTGAAAGAGTCTCCACTGCTGATGGAAAATTAAAAGTTCTTTTTCTCCTTAATTGATTAAGGCTCGAACTCAAGAGCAAGCCGATACACTCGGCTCCACCCCGGCACCCAGTCGCTTGCCAATAAGTTATCCATCCTGAAATTCCCCGGAGCAACAGCCGATTCGTCGGTAGCGATACGGAACAGCAGAGCCGTGCTGAGCCAGATTTGCTGGTCGTGTTCGCCAACGGACAGGAGCCTGCTTTAAACAGATATTTTTATTTCTCCCCTATTCTTGTATTACCTTGTATGTTGTAGATAGTTTGATTTTTTTTATTTTAACAGAAATACGGCGGGTGTGATACCTTACCTATTTTTGCGGACCTTTTTAAGCACGCGTACGGATTAAAATTGTGAATTTAAAAAAAATGATTGCAATCACGTTTTAAATTCGTCGCGTTTTCAAATTTAATTTTTTTTTGGTACAATCCCTAGGTATTCCTTCCAATTTTCACGTCACGGATTCTCAAAATATTTTGTCATCATTTTTACCTGTACCTATATTTTTATCCTTTTTTTATAATCAATATTTGGATTTTAAAGACAAATTAAACGTATTAGTTAGCGAAAAGTGTTTATTTCCGTCCATTTTCGCTACAATATATACTATGTGAGTATAATATACAGCTACACTATTTAATATTTTTATTTCTAGGTGCTGTGTGCTTTGTCATTTTATGCTACAGGCTCCTACCAAAGAATAGTAGGAATGGCTAAATATTTAGGGCAAACTACAGTGAGCAAATATGTGAGGCAGGTTACTGATGCTCTTGTTAACCCTTTAATATTAAATAATTTTGTGAAATTTCCAACAACACGAGAGCAGCGAAATATTGTAAAAAACCAGTAAGTAATAATTATAATACTATGTAGTCCAATAAAAATGAATGTTAAACAGCGAAAGGAGGATCAACTGAATAACCACAAATATGATAGCTACCTAATACTAGAAAATTTTACTTACAATACCTACTTTATTTACAGATTTTATACAAAATTTGGCTTCCCTGGAGTAATAATAATAATATTGATGGATCTCATTTTCATATATTCACTCCAAAAAGAGACATGGAACACTTATTTTACTGCAGAAAGCATTTCTATTCACTGAATGTGCAAATGGTGAGATATTACTCGACTAATTTATACCTACTTATAACCTTACAATTACTTAAGATAACAATTAATTATTATGTTACACAGTTATACATATTGTACGTTTTTAAATTGTAGATATGTGACAGTGAATGCAGAATTTTAAATGTTAATGCCAAGTATGGAGGTGCCACCCATGACGCTTTTATTTGGGAAAATAGTCAAGCCAATAGGTATATCCAAGACTTACACCAGAATAATGAACAAGTGTGGTTTTTAGGTACCTATTGTTTTTTACATGTAGTTTGTTCTAATTTTAAAATATAGTGATAAAGTTCACTATTTTAAGATTTCTTAATGTCTACTTAAGGCTTTGACTGCCAACGCGGTCACCGGTGACCGCGAACAATAGATTTTCTATTGTGTCTGCTGTCTGGCGTTCAACGTGTTAATGTTACTGTCTGTTGTAAGATTATTTAATTCAATATACAATCAAAATACATTTTCAGGGGATTCTGGATATCCGCAGAGGCCTTGGTTGATGACACCAATCACAGATGCTGCTGAAGGCACTCCAGAGGCAAAATATACTACCATCCATGGGATGGCCAGAGTTGTGATCGAAAATGCTTTTGGAAGACTTAAAAATAGGTGGAGATACCTTTGTAAGGACCGCACATTACACTACACGCCGGAGAGGTGTGCTTCTATCATAATGGCATGTAGCGTTCTACACAACATAGCATTAGATTTTATGATGCCTGATCCTGAAGATAATTTAATATATTCTTCAGAATTAGGTGTTTCAACCTTTTCTTCTCCAGAAGAAGTTTTTCGCGAAAGTGGTTCTAGTGATGAATTGATTCGCGGTAGAGCCATACGAAACATGTTAGTAGATAGGATTAATCGGCTTCATAATGTAAATAATTAATTTCGGTTTTTGTGTAAGCATGTTGAACTCTATAATAAAGGTAGCATTAGAGAATAAAAAATATACTATAATATGTTTGAAACAAATATGATGTTAGTTCTTTATAAAACAGAATCAAGTACCTTTAAGATATTACTTTCATGAATATAGTTTCACCATCTCAGACGTACGACGCCCACTGCTGGACATAGGCCTTCCCCAAGTATGATTATAGTTTAAGCCAAATAAATTAAATTCTAACATATACAAAATGTTTTCTTTTTAAGAAATAGAAGTGAATAGTGAACCATAATACAAATAAAATAAAAAATCAGACACTATTCACTTCTTTTCTCTAAATATGATTTTAATAAATCTAACGCCTCTTTCATAAACTCTAACCACTGAGCTTGCAACTGAAGCTCTACATCACGCTGACGAATCCTCTCTCGTTCTAATTCTATCGCAATTCGGTCACGCTCCCTTTCATACTCCCTAGCATTCCCCTCACACTCCTTAAATAATTTTAAAACGGAGTCATCTGTCTTCTTCTTTTTTTTCGGCGGTTGCCACTGGGTTTGTACTGGAGCTGGTGGTGGTGTAAGTGCTGGTGGCTGCGGAGTAGGAGGAGGAAGAGGTGGAGCGACTGTGTGTTGACTGCTTGTTCCTGGAGTATTCCATTCATCTGGAAAAATTGTGATTCAACAATCAACGTAAATACTATTCTGCTAGCTTTAGTTATCAGGATCTTTTTTTTTTACTTTAAGTAGGTATGTGCTTTTCTGGAGAGCTTCTTGACTAGTTTGTGTATAAGATCTTATTTTTAAATATTTTGTTATTACTAGTAGTTATATCAAACAAAAGAGTTATGAGTTAGTTAACAAGTTAATGATAGATAAATTTAAAATATTAACCTTCAGGAATTGGTGTATATTCATAAGGAACATCATCCACAGTAAATTCGTCTACATTTTCTGTGGCAGGTAGTACCTGACCTGGCAAGCTATCTTCCTCCCCACGAACAACCTATTTTTATAAAAACAAAAATTGAGTATTAGTGCTTACTTATAATTTGTGAGTAAAGGCCAACTTTACTGTTTAGTATACCTACTATTTTTTTTAAACAAAATACTACTCTAGAGTAAGTATCACCTACAGAAATCATGAATGCTCATAGAAACATCAAATTTAGACATTGTATATTAACAAAAATTTTAATTGAAACATTATGTGGCACTCAAACCCCAGCCAGTCAGCCACACAAGAATTTTAAGTGTCTCAATACTAACAAAAAACTCGAGTGGTGACCCTTTTTTATTACTTACAGGATTAGGTAGGTAAGTTGCAGACAAGTTAAACTTTTGACCATATTCTGTCCCAATAAGGAATTAAATGAGATTACATTGATTGCTATGAAAATAAAAAAATAGAGATATATTATACTACACTAGCTTCCGCCCGCGACTCCGTCCGCGCGGATGTCGGTGTTCGCGTGGATGGTTTGTTTCTCCATTTTGAGTAACTCTGACAATGACATCTTATAAATATCTATTGGACCCAAATACGGCTAAGCCTATAATAATTAAGGAGATCCCTCTATTGAGCTACTGCTGTTGAGCTCGCGTTCTGTAGTAAGTATTTTTTTCATAGTAATTCCGACCTTGATAAGTAGCATGTAGCAGTAAATTACTGACAATGACGAAAAGTTTGCAATAATAAAAAAGTGATCGTGACAATGCGACAGAAAGTTAATTGAGAGCTTCAGCATACACAACATTGTTAGTGAGCTCGTCCGGAATATGAACATGAAGATTTCTTGGACTGCTCACATGGGAAAGAGCTACGTAAAGTTGCCCGTGTGAAAAACAACTCGCGGTAAGATCTACGCCAGCAACTCCTAGGGTCTGACCTTGAGCCTTATTTATTGTCATGGCGTAACACAAAGCTACAGGAAACTGTATGCTCTTAAATTGAAATGGAAAATTATCCACTACGGGTAATGCAACGTGTGTTCGCGGTTCTACAGAACAACGTCTATGAATAAAACCGAAAAATAAGATTTTTTTTTTCTACGTATTTTTCCAGGATAAAAAGTATCCTATTTTATGCCCAGGATAATAAGGTATAATTATACCAAGTTTCATTGAAATCGAACCGTTAGTTTTCACGTGATGCCTGCATATACAGACAGACAGACAGACAGACAGACAGACAAAAATTGTTTTAATCACATATTTGGGTTTAGTATCGATCCAGCAACACCCCCCGCTATTTATTTTTTCAATATTTTCAATGTACAGAATTGACCCTTCTACAGATTTATTATATGTATAGATTACCAAGCAAAAAATATCACACCTGTACAAATCCAGCTTCTTGTATAGGCATCCCAGTAGCAGCCTGCACTCCAATTAAATTTAAAACCCTGTTTTCAAAGTCTGTTAAGGTCATCTGAATCGCTGGCCCACCGCCTGTACCCTGAGCAGACCTATTTATTTTTGACCACTTTTTCTTCACATTATTTTTGAAGTCACTCCAAACCTTAACAAACATGATCAATTGAATGCATGTATTTCTAATTGTGTGAAGTAAGTTTATTTCCTTAAATGTGCGTAATTAGGATTTAATAGGCTTACCTTCCGCCACTTTTCCTCTGTTCGAGAATCCCCAGTGCCATCACTATTGAGCATAACTACTAACTCCTTCCATTTTTGCTGCACATAATGTCTACCATGAGGACCCCCGCTGGGTTTGGATAAGTCTCCATGCCTAAAATAAATTTAACGTGAGATAAAGGACTGTGTGCTCCAATATTTATTTTAATAATATATGTTACCTTTCTTCTATTTGATACGGACATAATTGACAAAAATTAAGCACATAAGTACCTCAATTTTAGTTTTTATTCAACTTTATTTTTACAAATTTCTCATGACTAGCGTAATACTTAATTTGACTTGAGTATACAAAGAAACTTTAGCTCTTTTAAACTCACAAAAATGTATTCCAAATATCCCATTGAAACACTATTAAAATCTACTCTATAGGTATGCATAAGTCAAAAAATCTTAAACATGATACACTTACTTTTCCATAAATTCTATCATAATGGTGTACTGCGGGTGGCTGGTTCTCATTGTAGAACAATAAAGTAGTTCCAAACTTTTCACAAATTAAATCACAATACAATATACAACACAAGTTCACTTCAAAATTGCCTCCTGCTTTAAAACAAAGTTGGCCTTGAATGAGCTTCGAGCGTCCGTCGTTCGTTTAGGAATACAGTCAAACCAAACACAACGTTTTAGTAATCAGTTAAATTATTATGCCATTTTTCTAATTGAATATTAACTTTTTCTGCAGTTTCTTCGTATTGCGTTATAAATTAAACAGTATTAAAGTTTTAAATGCCCTGAAATCAATAAATTTTTAATTAACTAAATACATACCCAGTTTCTGAACGGAACACTCATTCAATTGTAAGATCATTCGTTCTATTTTTCCCATCCTTACTTACGTTAGAATGACGTCACCAACGTTATCGTATCGAGCTCTCGATACTATTTCTAAAGTGCTTCGTGCTTCCGACTTTCGTTGTATTCCGTTATCGTATCGACAACTCGATACGTTTGCGATACGAAACCTACAAATATTCGTGCTAGGGCTACAGGGTCAATGGCGATTCCATGGTTATTTCCTTATTTGCAGTATGGAGGCCGTGAAGGTTGATGGAGTTGTGTTAATTTTCTAGCTTCAATATTGTAATTGGTTCCGTTGCTGAGTGGGATGTTCATAATTTTCAGTACCTGCCCTTTTAATGGGTCATCCTTGTTTGCCAGGGTTAGGCCCGGGGTTTGCACCTCGCAGCCTTTCGGGATTGTGATGAGGTAACTTCCTTGCGCTGTGGTGTATTGGGTGTCGGTGCAGGACAAGCGAATGTTTGTAGGTGCAGGAAAGCTCGCCAAGTAGTGTCGGTCGTCAAGGGCTTCCACGGCTTCAGTTTTTAATATGGCTACGGTGAATTGGCAGGACTTGTCGACTTGCTGGGTAGAAATGAGATGGTGAATGCAGTCGCCTTGACTTTTGTAGTGTTGATTGATGCTGTCCTCGCAGAGGTAGTATTGGCTCGAGTTCGGGCATTCTGCCTCTATGTACATAAAATCTTTATCATGAGTCGCTAAGAAGGGATGGGATGGAATTAGTACTTTGTCATCTTGGTTGGGAACTGAAGATAATTTGTAAAGGTGTGGGGAAGAACAACCGGGAACTTGAACACCAATACAAAATTTTGACTATTATAAATAGTAGCCTAACTTAACTATGTCAAAATATTCCCTAAAACTAATATTCAGTATATGTTCTCTACCATAGAGGGCATTTAATTGTTCTTTCATTCTGTTAAATGTATCTACTCTAAACATAAGGAAATGTGTGCTCTTGGCACGTATAAAGGCTAATAAGTTTTCTAATTTATGAATTTCGTCGGATAATGATTCGATGTTATCCGCTAACATTGTTGTATATTGAGCCAGATGGGCATACTTAACTATGTCTTTTTCCTGACGTAAATCGCTAGTCATAATCTCGTCTACCGTTTCCTTGATTTTGTTCTGATTCTGGAGTATTTTGCTGAAAATTTTGGAATTTTCAGACATCCAGTGTTTATTTAAACTAACTCGATTATTTAATTCTGTGGCCATTTTATTTTCATTTTCCTGCAGAGTTTTAATTGCGCTATCGTAGCGGATAGCGTCTGTATAATCCAGATTTCCGGAAATACTCTTAACAACTGAGTCTAGCCCATCAATAAGGCCTCTCTTGACGCGGTTAGACCGGAACAACTCTAACTGGTCGGACAGCTCCGTGATCTTGTTATGAAGATATTCGATACTAGCTGTGCCCGCGACTTCGTCCGCGTGGAATAGTGACTTTTCGGGCAGCATATTTTGAATTACATATACCGTCTACAGACCGGGCATCTGCTGTCCTAACCCCCTGAGAACTCAGGCGAATTTCAGTGAAAGTCTTAGACTCTAGTGCTTGAGCTTCACGATCGGCAGTGAGACGTATTTCTCGTTCTTCCTGTGTTTCCTGAGACCGAACATTTGCTGTCCGAACCCTGTGAGAACTCAGACGAATTTCCCTATCAGTGAAAGTCTCAGACTCACGCGATAGTGTATGAGCTTCACGATCGGCAGTGAGACGTATTTCCCGTTCGTCCTGTGACTCCTGGGATCGAGCATTTGTTGTCCGTACTCTCTGGGAGCTCAGGCGGGTTTCCCTGACAGCAAAAGTCTCAGACTCACGCGATAGCGCGTGAGCTTCGCGATCGACAGATAAACGTGCCTTTCGTTCTTCCCCGTTTTCCCTATTTCGAGTTGTCATCATTCGAGAACGATTTGAACTCAGTCGAGATTCTCGCTGAGTCGAAGTTTCTGCAGCACGAAACCTAGCCTGGTGCAGAGAGCCTTTTGCCTCACGACCTTCCTCAGATTCCTGTGATCGAACTAATCTCATCCTTTTAGCATTTCTGCTACATTGGGAGAGGTTGGATCTTCTTCGAGGCATTCTTACAATAAAATAGTACTTACTACTTAACACACAGTTATTTAGTAAACACGTACTATCGTAAACAATTAAATTATAAATACTTACAGATTATTATACAGTCTAAAATTATCACAGTTTAAGTAATAAGTGTTAAGACGTGTAAACCAAACGTCATTATCATCATCATTTCAGCCGATAGACGTCCACTGCTGGACATAGGCCTCCCCCAATTTTGGGGGGGTTTGGCATAATCGCCACGCTTGGCAGGCGGGTTGGCGATCGCAGTATGGTATGGTGGTGGAATGCATAGAAAACGCTGCTGTCCATTTTCCGGTGAGACCCCTAGTCGCCTTTTACGACACCCACGGGAAGTAAGGGGTGGTGCTATTCTTCTACACAGACAAACGTACTAACTTTATAAAACAAAAGAATTGCTAGAAAAAATAATTACTAACCTAAGCTAATGAACTTATACTTAATAAAGAAAATCAAGAAAAGAAATGCCTAACCTATACCAAATACTTATAATATTTATATACAAACCCTAAATACAAATTAAGATAAGTATGTATACCGAAAATCAGGGAAAGAAATGCCCAACCAATAATAAATGCTTACAATATTTATTTACAAAACCCTAAATAAAAATTAAGATAAGTAAATACCCAAAAATCAAGGAAAGAACCGCCTAACCTATACCAAATACTTACAAAATTTTAAAGAAAATTAAGAAAAAGAACCTAACCTACAAACCCTAAAATATAAATAAATGAAATATGCAAACAGTCAGTATTCAAGTGAATCGCAATAATCGAATCCAACTATTCGCCTATACTCTCCAGGATACGTGCGTTCGCTACGAATAACTGAATCCTTATGGCAGCGGCGCGTTTTCTTTTGAAATGGTCATCTCGCAGTTCAACCTGAGGGGTTGTCGACTGCTTAACCTGGCTTTCCTGTGGATGCCTCAATAAATTAAGGCCTCTAGCCAGGGCATAATACACAACTTGACTACACAATATAAACTTAAAAACTAAGCGACTACACGCTAAGGGCACCCCCTGTGGGGTACGGACCTCGGCTTAGGGCGTCGCTGGGAGAGGGCAGCAAGGGACAGGCTGGATCGGAATTATGGCAGCGGCGCGGCTCTCAGCGCGCTTTATACAAGGTGTAACGGAAAGGGGGTATCAACCCTGAAGGAGGTGAATGTGCTCATGAAACTGAACAAATTTCCCCAAAGAACATAGGTCGAAATATGAAAAAAATTTTGGACCTCCCATAGTAATAGTAAATCATTGATGTGCTATTACTAGGGGAGGTCCAAATTTTTGAAGCGAAACTTCTTTACGCACGCTTGACTTGGGGAGTAAGCTGGCGAACGCGTGACGTAAGCGTTACGAAAAGTGTGATCGGGCAAGGCGAACGGAAGTTAAGTGGGGGATATAAGCAAGAGACAGCAGTGCGCGCGCACATTTTCTTTCTCTCTTTAAGTTTCACTTCAGTCGTGTGGTCATAAGCACACTCGTTTTTTTTTATTTTCATCTTCATTCACCTCCTTCAGGGGGGTCCATATTGGCTCACCTAAAGTTCTTTACCCGAAATTGTTCTTCCTAATGATTTGTAATCCGAATGATCAGTCTTCCTAAAATTTTTCATCCTAAAGTTTTCATTCATAATATTTGTAGTGCTACCGGCGATGTTCATAACACTCATGTTTCCGAAAATTGTAATTAATAATATCATTAATGTAAATATATTTAAACTCCTACTGTTTTTATCAAAACGCTTTTATCCCTAAACATAATTACCATAATATTAGAAGATGATATTTATAGTTTTAATTTGAGGGTATGATTATTATTTGGGGGTATGCTTTACAGTTGGTTTAATACTCAAAGGCTTTACATAACGTACTGAGTTGTGTCTATGGAACCACTGTACTTCCACACCCGGCGCTTTTTGATAGTAGCAATTTTTTTTTGGATAGAATAGACTCTTTTTAGTGTAAATTTGAAAACCGCAAAGTTCGCAAAATCATAGTGGCCGAGAAAAGAAATACCAAAGTGTTTTTTTATCTACAAAAATATGTGGTTAGGCGTAGTCGACGGAGCCCCGCTTCGCGGGGCCCCTATTTCTGTCTACAGGGTTTAAAGGAACCTAACACGAAGGGGATGACGGGGGCTCGTTCGCTCGCTTTGCTCGCTCACTCGAGCCCCCGTCATCCCCTTCGAACCTAATAATAATAATAAATAATAATAATAAACCATTTATTATCAGGTAACAAAGACCCATAGATACATACCTTAACCTAAGTATACATAATAATATAGTAACAATTTTGTTAGTAAATAAAACTTAATAACTATGTTAGTATCACTTAGTTGCACTAATTCTTTGTGCGTTCTGGTGGCACTTGTCCGCGAAAGCGGCGGAATACCACATCCTGCGGCCAAAAGCTTTCTTCCATCACCAGGTGCAGGTAGCATGTTGGTATGCGCACCACGAACGCCTTGAAGTTGACGTTGCGGTGCGACTCCAGTAACTGCACCCTCGGTGTGTACCTCGTCTTTTGGCGCACGTACTCCACGATGTTCTCCGCCGTAGTGGTGTAGTGTAGGCGGGAGATGTACACCGGTGTGTTCGGCTTTGCGGCACGCAAGCTGACTTCGGGCTCCGTAGGAGCTTTGCCGCAGCGGTTCTTGTTCGTTCGTGACCGGCGCTTCCTCCTTTGCACCGTCACGAAACCCTCATCATCAGCCCTATTCGGTGCCTTTTGTGGCATGGGCTTCCTACTTGGAGCTCCTGGGGCACTCGCGGTGACGCTAGCGGATTCCATTTTTTGGGGCTTCGCCAGGGCTGCAGACACTGGCAGCGGGACGGGGCGAGGGGCTCGGGCGGCGTTGCGTGGTGGAGCCGCGATGACGGGTGCGGGGTTGCGGTGCGCGCGGGCGGGGCGCTCTGCAATCTCAGCAAACGACGGGTGCGCTGGCGACGAAACTGCTGACGCGGAATTTGACGACGATAAATCGTGGCCGGCTCCGCGACACATGTTTACGTTAGATGCATCGACTGATGACCTAGTTACCGCCACACTGTTGCGCAACTCGGTAAATTCCTAACTTTTTTTTTTTTTTTTTTTGTTCCGGGGTGGAAAATCCTCATGGATGTCCGCCGCCCTGGGGCGGGCGACGGGGTCTGTCAGACTCTTACTGACTAAAAAACCACCCCGGTGTTCCATCTCACACCTACGCCAGGGGTCGCGGGAACGTTCGATCCTTCCGCAACCCCCGGCTGGTGCCGGCCCGCCACTGCGGGCCTCGTCGGGTCAGGGGGGGAGTGAGGTGTTTGACTCCCCCCGTGACGTCTAAGAGGGGCGCGCGTGGAACACTACGCGCCGCCACCTCGGGTCCTGATGTGTGGGGGGCGGCGGACGTCCCCGAGTCCGTCGCCCCTGGACCCATTTAGGGGGGCTGGAAGAGGGCGTTGTCCGCCCTCCGCCGACGCCCGGTGCGCCTACTGCGGGCAGGGTGAGTGGACGAGATCTCCCTCTCCCTTTCCGCAGCCTCCTTCTGCGACATGACTGTTTCGCAAAAGGAAACCACCGCGTCCCAGGACTCTTCGCTGCCGACCATCGACTCGACCACGGCCGGCAGCGACAGGTCACTGCCTACTTATGTGATGAGGGCACGGCGCGGCTCCTCCCAAGCGGCACATTCTGCCAGCGTATGCCACGCCGTGTCCTCCCGGCACTGTCGACGCAGTGGTGACACCGGGCGTCCGGCTCCCTGTTTATGCGACACAGGTACTTCCCGAAGCAACCATGCCCCGAAAGTACCTGCGTCACCCGAAACGACAGGGAGCCGTGCCTCCTCCCGAGCCAGGGCTCGAGTACTGGCCGGACCGCCTCGATAGTGCTGAGGCCGGCGGTAGGGCGTGAGAGCCTGTCCCGCCATTCCGCCACCAGGACCTCGCGAAGCTGAGACCGACGCAGCTCCATATGACGCTGCATCAGCCCCTCGCCTCGCGCCCGCGCTTCCTCGCGCCACCGGTACAGTGACGCGAGCACTTTCGCCTCCAGGTCCCAGGGCGGGGATCCAGCCAGTACGCAAGCCGCCTCGTAGGAGATCGTGCGATATCCGCGGACGACTCTGACGGCCATCGCTCTCTGCGGCTTTCGCAGTACTGCGATGCTACCGGCCGTCAGGTCAGTCGCCCAGATCGGGGCCCCATACAGGGCCATCGATCGCACGATCCCCACGTAGAGCCGCCTACAGGCGGCGCTCGGGCCCCCCAGATTGGGAAGCAGCGTTGACAGCGCCCCAGCCGGGTAAATTCCTAACTCGGTTAACCTAACCTGTCCGAGTCGGGGTGCCCCGAGTCCCGAGCTCGCTTCGCTCGCTCTTGCATCCTAAGTTGCCATTACAAATGTGTTCCTTTTGTAATTATATTATGTTGGTTACCGCTATAAATAAAATCTAAACAAAAATAAATCTAAAAATGAAATTTAAACAAAAAAAATATGACTTTGAATAATAGTGTAAAAGATGGTTATGTTGAGAAAATATAGGAAAACAAATAAAAGTATAATAGATGTTTATTGCTACAGACATTATGAAGTTGAATGCTTCGGAATTGTAAACATTAGAGACAGAGTAGTTAAGAATTGTGATTGTTAGGATGAAAAATTTTAGGAAGAACATTTTCGGATTTCCAATTATCGGAGTTGAAAATTTAGGTAAACTTTGGCGCACCCCCTTAAGGGTTGATACCCCCTTTCCGTTACACCTTGTATATATAGCCACGGACGCGCAGGCGCGAGGCGTTTACGTACTCTGATAGAATACCTTAACAAATGTTCGCCGTGATTCTTTAAATTGACATAACTTTTTTATTTATGAACCTATTGACATGAAATAAACACTAAATGTTAAGTGAAGCTTACTACAATATATTAGTGAAAACCGCATCTAAATCGAATAAGCCGTTTCTGATATTAGCGTGCACAAACACAGCAGACAAACAGACAAACAGACAAAAAAAAATTTAATTACAATTTCGGGTTCGGCATCGATATAATAACAACCCCTGCTACTTTTTTTTAATTATATTTCCATTGTACAGACACCACTTTTCTACAATTTTATTATATGTATAGATGTGGTTGATATAAAGAGAGCATTTTATTATGGAATTCGGGTGAAATATTATCTAATTGTTTCCTTACTAAGTCTATATTGCTACGAATAGTGTCTAAGTTAACCGGTTGGACAAACGAGTGATAGTGGGAGATGACCTTTGTTTTTCCTAGCATAAAAGGTAAGATGCTCGGTCCATTGTTCAGACTACTAAGCGTGATTTCTTCCGCTTGCGTCAGGCCCAGGGCCAGGAGGGTGATCCTGTAACAATCGATTGCTATTAGGGACGCGTTTCAGGCGAGACTTGGTTATGGGACCACGTTTCCTTTTGGTGTAAATGTGGATCGGTAAGTTGGCTAGAACCGTGTCGCGAGTGAATCTAGGGGCCAGTTTTTGGCGGCTGGCCATTGGGTTCTGTACAAATATCTGCTGATCTGTAGAATATTCTTCTTCGGGTTCCCTATCTTTGTTGATATTTTCGATAATCCGTGTGCGATCGTGCAGAGATGAACCATTAATCATCTCGAAAACTCTTTGCATTTTGGTACGATGTTCTTGCGTATATGACTGTAGTATGTTTTCTGACAGGTTAATATCTAATGGGTCGCGGGGGTCTAGATAGATGGCCAGTAATTATATCCAAAGGTCTGCACTTGGTAAAACTATGAATAGAACTGCTGTAACCTAGAATTGCATAGGGAATTAAGTTAATAGCGGAATCTCCACGGTGCTCTAATTTTAGGATACGTAAGTGTTCTAGCAGTGTAGAATGCAGTCTCTCCACCATACCATTTTCATTTGGCGTGCATGCTGAAATTTTGTGGTGTTGTACCTTATGAATTTTAACAAATTCCGAGAACAGTTGATTTGTGAATTCTGGGCCTCTGTCAGTGACAATAGTTAAGGGAAAGCCATGGTGAGTACTGAATGTTAGAAGAGCTTGTACGACGCTGATCGCTGTCGCGTCTCTTAAGTAGTAGGCTTGAGCATATTTTGAAAATGAGTCGATGATTGTAAGATATTTTTGCGTTTCAACACTTAGTAAGTCGAGATGTACTATTTCGAATGGTTTGGTTGGAGGTGGTACTATATTAAACTTAAAACTATTTGTTTCACGGGGTTTCTGTCGCACATTATTATTTGGCCTGACCGCACACGTCACATTCGTTTATATATTTTGTTATGTGTTCTTTCATTTTCGGCCAGTAAAATTTATTAGATAAAGACATGTAACACTCATTAATTCCACGGTGATTGGTTTTACCCTCGTGGTACTTGCGAATTATCTCCTGTTGTTTTAAATAATCCTTGACATTTTCTAACTCTATTTTTGTTAAGACTAGATCCATTGATGAACTTTTAAATTTATTTTGAATGATGGGAATAATTTCGTACATGGCTAATGGGGGATTAATGAGAATACCGGTCTTTACCTTGGGGTTAATATACTCTTTCACAGCGCTTATGACATCCTCTTCGAGATTACTCTTAGAAATCTGAATATGTGTTTTAACGTGTGACTCAAACGGTTTTGAAACTGTAGGGCGGCTTCTTACGTCATCGACCAATGTGAAAATAATTTGTTTATGGTACTTGTTAAGTGGGAAATCAGTAATAGGAACTTCTAATATTGGATTTTCGGCGTCAGTGTGAACTGTATCAGTCTTTGAATCATTTAATAGTGAGGATGGCCCTTCCGTAGGGTTGGCTATAAGAGAACTAGTCTCCTCATTATGTAGCTCGATACGGGATAATGCGTCGGCGTTAGTATTGGACTTTCCTTGCTTGTAAACTACAGAAAAGGTAAATTCACTTAATTTTAGTCGCCATCGAGTAAGACGCGAGTTGGGTTCTTTGATATTCATTACCCATTGAAGTGGATGTGAGTGAACTTAGCAGATCATTGTCCAGCAGATCAAAAATAAATATGAGTTCTTTTCGCATGCAGCGAGTTCTACAGTTCCTGATACTTTTTAGAAATAGTTCTGGCGTTTTTACGTTAAAAAAGTCAATTGGCAAAATGATCTGCCAACTTCCCGTAGCAGATAATTTTGCAGGAGGTCAAAAACAAATGTGAGTTCTTCTCGCATGCGGCTGAGTTCTACAGTTCCTGATACTTTTTAGAAATAGTTCTGGCGTTTTTACGTTAAAAAAGTCAGTTGGCAAAATGATCTGCCAACTTCCCGTAGCAGATCATTTTGCGGCAGATCAAAAGTAAATGTGAGTTCTTCTCGCATGCAGCTGAGTTCTACAGCTCCTGATACTTTTCAGGAATAGTTCTGAACTTTAGATTGCAGTTCCTTATGAACCTGTAAAAAACGAAAGAGTTTTAGGTTTCAAGAATTGTTTGAAACGATAAAAATCGTTAAAAATCGATAAAAGCCCACACAATCGCAAGGAGCTCCTTCTCGATGGTGCTATAATTGATCCCACTACTATTCAATGTCCTAGAAGCGTAAGCAATAGGCTTATCCGTACCTATGGTCCCCTGAGACAAGACAGCTCTTATCGCTAAATTCGACGCGTCAGTCGTTAAGATAAATTCTTTAGAAAAATCAGGATATTGTAAGATGGGGTCGTTCATTAAGAGTGTCTTACACTTCTCAAAACAGCTAATGTAATTTTGGTCTAACGTAATTTTTGAGCCTTTTTTCAAGCATTGCGTCATAGGTTTTGTCACTTTCGCGAAATCGGGTATGAATTTTCTATAATAACCGAGAAGGCCCAGGAACCTTTTAATCTCGGTGGGAGTTTTTGGAAGTGGTTAATTCTTTATTGCGGATATTTTGTCGGGGTTTGGCTTAATGCCATCTTTGCTAATGACATGGCCCAGGTAGGCTGTCTCGAGTTTGAGGAACTCTGACTTGTCCATTTGAATTTTAAAATTGGACTCACGTAACCTATTGAATACCTTTTCCAAGTTGACCATGTGTTCCTGTAGTGACGTAGAAAAGACTATGACGTCATCCAAATAAACTAGGCATATGGTGTTTTGTAGGTCTCTGAGAACGTTGCCCATTACGCGTTGAAAAGTAGATGGACTATTCTTCAAACCCATGGGCATTCTCAAAAACTCGAAATGGCCATGTTCTACTGTAAACGCGGTTTTGGAAATGTCTGCAGGGCTCATCTCCACTTGGTAGAAGCCGCTGGCTAAGTCTAAAGTCGTAAAATAGTTACAATATCCTAATTTGTCCAAAATGTCTGCAATATTTGGAATGGGGTATTTATCGTCCAAAGTTTTCTCGTTTAACTTCCGAAAATCTACCCATACTAATCGCCCATACTAATCGCCCATACTAATCTATACTAATCGCCATTTTGGTCTTACCCAAAGCGTCCGCCTTTTTAGGGACAACCCATATAGGAGAACTCCATGCAGATTCTGATGGCTGAATAATTTGTTGATCTAACATTTTACTAATTTGATCTTGTACCTCCTGTCTGTGCACAAAAGGATACCTATAGCTTTTGGTGTATATAGGGATTTCGTCACTAGTTTTAATTAAGTGTTTTATTTTATTGGTGAAAGTCAATTTCTCCCCTTCTAAATAAAATACGTCGGCATAGCGCGCGCATAGCAACTCTAAGTTAACGCGTTCCTCGTCATTCAAATGATCCGTACGTAAACGCGATAGCACTTCCTTTACGCGTTGAGGCGCTTGCTCGGTGCGCGTGTACTCAGTATTATAAAGCTGCGCACACACTGGGCGGTCCATGGAAAAAATAACGTCGCTACGGTTCGGATTATGAATTTCTAGTATGCCCCTTTGGTTTTTTACAGTAGTTAGACACTCGCTAATATGACAATTAGATATAATTTGTTCCGGGATAATTACTTCTCCGTTTCGGATATTAATAGGTAATTTCGCTAATTTTGAAGAACCGTCGGGTATGATATCTTCGTATAGGTTGGCGTTCCGTGAATCATAAACCTGTATAGGATTTACCGCATTTTTTGTTACTAATGACTTCGTCTTAAAGTCAATAGCGGCCTCCCATTTGTCCAATAAATCTGACCCTATCAATCCGTCGAAAAAGTCGTGAAAGTTATATACAAAAAGTGTAACGCAATCCTTATCATTCAGTTCAGAGAAACAAGGTAGCGTTATCGAGTAATCGCTACGTGTCACAGCGTGTACATTACAAACTTCGAAGGGATCATAGTTTAACAGTACGTTATTAAAATAAGCTTCAACTGCGTTAGGGCTAATGAACGATTGGTAAGAGTTTTAGAGGGGGATCTTGCATTTGCAAGTAGGGCACCTGGCGTTGTGTTTGAAGGTTGACCTCTATTTTGGTTTGTCTAATTTCTGAGGGCTCTGAAAATCCTCCTGTTGACTACCCGATTTAGCTGGCTCATCTTTTACCGTTTCGTTACTTTCCTCAAGCTGTGGGTGGCACATGTGATCATAATCGGCGTAATAATATCCTTCGTAGTACTCGTTAGGTTCGTAAAACATAATTGGTATCGTAATCTCCGTAACCGTAATAAGCGGAACAATCATTGAAATTCATCTCCCTACTTCCGAAATTGTGATTAGCCGGGGAATTACCAGATTTAGTCCAGTCATGCGCTTTTGTTGCGTTACTGGGCGGCAAAAGTCTAGGCACAAAATTGCTGACGCCACTCATGGGTCTAGGCTGTTGAAAGTTACCTTGTGGTACGATATTGCGCGGTACAAATTTAAATGCGTTATTTTGGTTATAATTAGGAGGAGGAGCACGAAACATCTGCTGCGTGCGTGATGGTCCGGGCTGGTTTTGATTATTTAAATTAAGTCGCCATAGTACGGGTGCTTGTGGTGCCATTGGGTGACCGAATGGACTCCTCGAGGGTCCAGGCATAGTAAAGGGGAACGGCCTAGGTTGCGCCATATTAAAACCCGATGGTAAAGGTCTAGGTGGCACGGCTTGGGGTGTCGGTTTTCTATCCGAGACTTGGCTACTACGCTGCTGCAAGTACACCACGTTTTGTTCCTCATGAACAAACTCTAACGCCTTTTCAATGCTTTCAGGGCGCATACACCTAATCCGAGAACCTAATGGGTCCTTGAGCCCACGCACGAATACCTGCAAGGTCAATTTTTTATATAGGTCCCTTTTCGCATTGATAGTAGTCGTAACTTCCTCATGTAAAGAGACATAAGTCATTAACATGCTGAACAGGTTCTGGCACTTTTCGTAAAACTCCTGAGGGCTGTCAGGCCCTTGTGACAATAACGCTAAGTCATTATATAATGCCGTCTCATCGCGCTGATCTGAGAAATTATTTACGAGAGATTTGCGTATGCCCGTCCAATCTGATGGGATGCCGTTCGAATTGATCAATCGGGCCGCGGGACCAGTTACCTTGTTTAATAAATTACTGTATGCCTGGTTGTTCTTTATTTGATATTATGAAAGAAGTTATTAAACATAACTTTAAGCAGGAAACAACTTTATTAATATTTATGGGAAATAGGGGTAATTTAAATAAAGGAGAATTGCTCCAATATCATCGAACATTGTGCAACCTTAGATTAAGAAAAATTGTATTGTTTACATTCCCTTACAGTAACAGTTTGCCACAGGAAGAAAATAACTTAAGATTTGATATGAACATGACATTGCACAATTTGACATATAATGATAACCAATTCCAGTTAATTGATACTAACTATTATGTTGGTAATAATTTATATTTGACAAAAGATAGATACAATATTGTTATGTACTATCTTTCTAACTATCTTAAAAGACAGATAGCTGTGTCGCTATCATATTTTTTTTCAATTTCAGCCAAACATTTGGCTAAACAAATTGCTCCTATTGAGCAATGCAATGACTTTTTAAAGTATTCTGGCAATAATTTGGTCAAAATTAATGACATTAATCATCATTTAAATTAGACATTAAGACAATAGAGACAACCTCTTGCAAAAATGTAGCTAAGGTAAATAATAAGTCAAATGAAAGTGTAAAAAAATTAAATAGTATCAATCTGGTGCATCAAAATATTCAAGGATTTTTAAACAAAGAGTTAGAAGTAGAATTATTCCTGAATTGTAACAATATAGATATTCTTTGTTTGACAGAACATTGGCTTAAAAGCCACCAGTTCATGTTCAATTTTAGTAATCACCAGGTTGGTAGTTCATTCAGCAGAGTAAATGCTATACATGGTGGCTCATTAATTTTAATAAATAACCAGCTTAAGTTTAAGGACCGAAAGGATATCGTAAGCCTCTCTGTTGAGCGAACAATTGAAATAGCCTGTATAGAATTGGAGCAGTTCATTATATTAAGTGTATACAGACCACCTTCAGGATTGTATGATTGTTTTGAAAAAGTTATGGATGAAGTGTTGCACAAAATCTGTAATACAAAGAAGTCTATCATCACTTGTGGTGATTTTAATGTTAATTTGTTAGACAATTTTGGGTTAAGTACTAAAATTATAAGTTTGTTTCAGTCATACAATCTTGCTAACCAATTTTTAGAGCCCACTAGAATAACTCCTACTAGTGCCACATGCCTAGATAACATTTATACAGATGTTATACCGACCCACAAAGAAATTATTAACTTAATAGACTCAGATCATTGCGGACAATTGATCAGTATTCCAAATTACAACAAAAACGTTACTAAAAAAGATATCACTGTTAACCCAAAAACAACTAATCGCTTGGAAACATTTAAAACTAAACTCTTGGGTAAATTACCACTTTTATTCACTAATGACAATGATGCACACAATTTGATAACACTTTTATTCCAAAAAGATTATCAGTTAATAGTAACGCTTCCTTCAGTGACTGGGCCACCATTGGTATACATAAAAGTAGAAAACGACTTTATGAATTATATGAAGAACGGATTTGTATAAACACTGCTGAATTTAATTTATATGTTAAGAATTATTCTAAAATATTTAAAAAAGTTTGTAGTATTGCCAAGTCACGTTATTTGAGTTCAAAAATTAAAAATAGTAGCAACATTATTAAAACGACTTGGAATGTCATTAATAGCGAAACGGGAAGGTCATGCACCCGAAGTAGTGACTACAGCCTTGCTATTGATGACAATATAATTAAATCAGATTCTCAAGTCGCCGCGGCCTTTGAAAATTTCTTTGCAGAGATTCCAGTATCAACTACTAAATCTCTTAACTCATCACCCGCTGCCGCAGAGTCTTTACTTAAAGAAAACGTTTCAGTTTGTGATTCTGAATTTCACTTTGAATATGTAACCTGTAACGATATAATTAAAACCTTTCACACGTTAAATGTTAAAAAGACCGCAGATCTATGGGGTAATTCTGTGGATGTTGCTAAGTCGATTATAAACATTGTAGCACCTACTTTAGCTGTTATATTTAATAATTGTATTGACCGTGGTGAGTTTCCTGATCTTATGAAAAACAGTAAAATAATACCGTTGTTTAAATCGGGTAGTACATCAGACCCTACTAATTATCGACCTATTTCAGTACTACCTACCTTTAGTAAAATTTTTGAAAAACTTATTTTGAATCAATTGCAAAGATTTTTTAATAAAAATAAATTACTGCATAATAAACAGTTCGGTTTTACAAGGGGTCGTTCGACTATCGATGCAGGAGTTGAACTTTTAGGACATATTTATAATGCATGGGAGGACAAATGCGATGCCTTGGGCGTCTTTTGCGATTTGTCCAAGGCATTCGATTGTGTTCTTCATGAAACATTAATCAGGAAACTGCACCACTACGGAATCCGGAACGCCTCTCTGGATCTTCTTACTTCTTACTTAAGTGATAGGATTCAGAGAGTTGATGTTAACGGAAAAAGGTCACCCGGATCTGTAGTAAGAATGGGGGTCCCCCAGGGCTCAATTCTTGGTCCTTTCTTGTTCCTTATTTATATCAATGACTTGCCGTACCTCATAAAGGATAATCATGATATAGTGTTGTTTGCAGATGACACTTCTCTTTTGTTTAAAATCAAACGTCAGCAGCTGGTTACTGACAATGTAAATAACGCCCTTGCAAAAGTAGTTAACTGGTTTAATGTCAATAACCTACTTCTTAACGGAAAAAAAACGAAATGTATTAAGTTTACGATACCCCACGTTAGACAAGTAGAAACTAGTGTTCTCATTAAGGATGAAGAGTTAAAACCCGAAGATACCACAGTTTTCTTAGGCATAACGTTGGATGCCAAGCTTCAATGGGGCCCCCATATAGATAAATTGTCAAAAAAGCTTAGCTCTGCAGCATACGCCGTTAGGAAAATTCGTGATTTGACTGATTTAGAGACAGCCCGTTTAGTTTACTTTAGTTATTTTCATAGTGTGATGTCGTACGGTATTCTGTTGTGGGGAAATGCCGCCGATATTCAGACAATTTTTATTTTACAAAAAAGGGCAATTCGTTCTATTTATAAATTAAGTCCTAGACACTCCCTCAGAGACAAATTTAAAGAGATTAATATAATGACTGTGCCTTCTCAGTACATTTATGATAATCTTTTGTATGCACATAAAAATATTAATCTGTTTAAAAAATACAGTGATATCCATAACATAAATACTAGGAACAAACACAAATTTGTTGTTCCTACAACAAGGCTCAAGAAAATAGGTGGCTCGTTTAGATGCCAATGTATACATTTTTATAATAAACTTCCTAGCCACATTCAAGAACTAAGCCTAAATAAATTCAAAGCTTTTATAAAGCGAAAACTATGCCAGAAAGCCTATTATACTGTAAAAGACTATATTGAGGACAAAAAGGCTTGGGATTGAGCTGCTCCAATAGGTTTAGACAGTGAATGTTATTTTGCAATTTTTACACTTTAATATTTTCTTTTTTTTTTTTAAGTATCTATTTACTTACACAATGACATGTACATTTACTGTATAAAGTATTATATTATTTTAATTATTGTGAATGTGAGGACTATGTGGGTCATTGTTTACATTTTAATCGTGGTCTGGCAGTTTGAGTAGTTTATGCGGCCTACCCAAATGTCCTGTCTTTGGTATTGTTCGTCGAATCGTTGAGCTCCTGAAGTTCTGAGTTGAGCTGCACGGTTACTGACAAATGCGTGCACTGACTGGACAGGTCCACTCAATCTGTATGGTTCTTTCCTCAAAAGATCTTTTCAGACACTAATCTACATGGTCCTCAAAGATTATGTCCGGATTTTTATATACACATTGACATTGATGAATTTTATTTAGACAATGACATGAATATTTACTTTGTAAAGTATTTTTTTTTTTTTTTCTTTTCATTTAATTATTGTGAATGTGAGGACTATGTGGGTCATTTTTTTTTTCTGTGTTCCTTCTTAGTTTTAATCATGATCTGGCAGTTTGAGTAATTTACGCGGCCTACCCAAATGTCCTTTCTTTGGTATTGTTCGTCGAATCGTTGAGCTCCTCATTTCTGAGTCGAGCTGCACGATTTTTGACAAATGCGTGCACTGATTGGACAGGTCCGCTCAATCTGTGTGGTTCTTTCCTCAAAAGACCATTTCAGACATCAATCTACATGGTCTTCACACGATCTGACCAAGATTTTGTCTGGACTTTAAAAGAGACTGTGACCTCTGAGTTTGTTTCGGCCTTTCTTCTCAGAGTAGTCAGATAGGAAACGCCGACCACATCTAGTTTTAAAAAATATGATGACGTGTAAAAGTGTTTGTAAAAACCTACTTACAGAAAATAAATCATTTATCATTTATCATTTATCATTTAATATACCGTTAATAAGAGCAATTTCCGAAAGTCTGTTAGGCGGGCTTACATTTTTTACAAATTCGTCCACTAACTCGTCACATAATTGTATGAACCTAGTTAACACGTTAACATTACCGCCAAACTCGGGCACCAAACGAAGAGCCTTAAAGATGCCTTCTAAGTCTGCCATTCTATTCTGTGGATTATCTGACCTAATACTAGAGTCTGGGCTAATTTCTCTGTTTAAATCTAGAGCACTATACCTACTACTACTCCTACTCTCTAACCTAACACTCCGTGATTCTCGCGGATGGAAAATCTTGGAAACTTTAGGGGGTACAGGGAACTTAAGGACTAGGGTGAGCGATTCACTAAAAAAGATTTTAATGTACTCACATGAAGTGCATCCCGTTTTTCTTGCCGTATCGATGGCTGGATACCCCTGCTGCAAGTCACGACGTGTAGATTCGGGTCCTCGAACGGTCTTGATGACCGCCACGTCAGCGCCCAGGTGCCTGAGGTTGATTCTCGAGGATCCTACCGACTGCGCCAATTATGTATGTCGGTCGAGCAGGCAGGTTGCAAGAAAACTCGATGTACTGAAACAGGTTTATTGGAAACTTTACAATTTTGATCTAAATTATCTAAAAATAGGGTTATGGTGACAATCGTTCGATGTGTGAAACGAAAGTGAGTCCTCCTCGGAGCGCGGTGCCCGCCGTCCGCCGTCGATGTACGTCACGTCGCGCTGACTCGGCGCTAGACTTTGTGTCGCCAGACTGTTGCGAGGCTGATGCAATTGTTTAAGTTATTGGGTCAGTTCCGGTGGAATGCGTGATTCGTGGATAGTTGGTTGGTAGGCTTAACATCCTTATACATATTTTTCCAAAAATAGTGTAAAGCTAACCGTTTATGAGTTTTAAATATTCCGAAATGGGCGCCTGTGGGATCATCATGAAATTGTTTTACATCTTCACTTGGTATCACCTGTTTCCAAGAGAATTGTGAAGTTAAATTGTATTTATTCTTAGAATGTCTAAACAGTTTATTATCTTTTAATGTGTAATTTGGAAATTTATGGGGTTTTTTCACAATTTTCTACCATTTTTAAGTACCATTTATCTTGAATGTTGTCTGAGATTTCTATTGATTCTATTTTAATCCTTGAAAGTACATCCGGCAAAACCATTTCTTTGCCCTTTCTATGTATAATATTAAAATCAAATTGACTTAAACGAATACTCCATCGAGCTAACCTACCTGAAGGATTTTTTAATTTATAAAACCATTGTAATGATGCATGATCTGTGACAATATTACATCTTTGAACCTCCACGTACATTCTGAATTGTTCTAAAGCAAACAAAACTGCTAAAAGTTCACGTTCTGTAGTTGTGTAGTTAACTTCATGTTTATTAAGTAACCTACTACAGAATGCAATTGGGTGGTCAAAGGTATCATAAGATTGTGTCAGTACAGCACCAATAGCATAAGCCGAAGCGTCACACTGAATAGAGAATGGCAAGTTAAAATCTGGACACGAATAGAGAATGGCAAGTTAAAATCTGGACACTTAAGAATTGGAGCTGAAACTAAACTTGATTTTAAGGTAGTAAAAGCTTCTTCAGCTTCCTCTGTCCATACAAAAGGGATATTTTTACATGTCAATTTACTAAGTGGCCTACTAATTTTAGAAAAATCTTGTATGAATCTACGGTACCATCCTGCCATGCCTACAAACCTTTTAACTTCCTTGGGTGTGGTGGGTGTAGGATAATTAAGTATCACTTCCACCTTAGAAGGATCGGTACGGAGACCTTGTTTATCCACCATGTATCCAAGATATCTAAGTTCTTTTCTACAAAATTGAGACTTACTCATGTTTATCGTCAAGTTTGCATCCGTTAACGTTGATATACCTTGTCCAACAACTCAACATGTTTATTAAACTCATTAGAGATGCATATAATGTCATCTTGGAAGACAAACACTTTATTATCAAATTCCGGACCAAACAATTTATCCATGAGACGTTGCATAGTGGCAGATGCTCCAACAAGACCAAATGACATGGTTACATAATGAAAGAGTCCACGTCTAGGGACTGTAAATGCAGTTTTTTCAGCGGACCCCTCACTATCATATTCAATCTGCCAATATGCAGCGTTGAGGTCAATTGATGTCAAATATTTTGCATCTCTCAGGCTATCCAATATTTGATGGATGTAAGGCAAAGGATAAGCATCTGCTTTAGAAACGGCATTAAGTTTTCGACAGTCCAAACAGTGCCTTAAGTCACCATTAGGTTTGGTTACCATGACAACCGGAGAATTCCAAGGTGAGTTGGACGGTACGACAACACCAAGTTGCAACATCCTATCAAGTTCCTTTTCCAAAGCTAATTGTTTGGGTGGAGATAAAGGATAATATCTTTGCTTAATTGGTGGACACTCGCCAGTATCTATTTTATGGGTGATTAATTTTGTCCTACCTAAACCAACTTTTTCTGTATTTATTTTTTCAAATTTGTCAATAACCTTTTGTAAAATTAAATGTTGTTCAGAAGTCAACGATTCCTAACATTCTAAGCCTTGGTCAATGTTAACTAAGTTAATGTAATTGTCAGGTAAACTAATAACTTTATTATTGTTAAATGAACTATCAAGTGTTATTAAAAATATTTTACAAAAATCCATGCCAAAAATGATTGAAGTTACTATGTTGCGAACTATGTAGAACTTAATTATCTTAATTTGATTTAAATAGTTTATTGGTAATTGCATAAAGCCTAAACATTGAATTTTTGAACCATCTGCAGTTCTAACATTTTGTCCTTTGGGTAATCTAACTAATTTAAAACCATATTCCATAAATAATTTATGTGAATTATTTCCCAATATTGAACAAACTGCTCCAGTGTCCAACAAACCATACACTTCCAAATCCAAAATGTTAACCAATAAATGAGGTCTAATGTCACCTGTCTTTGCTTGAAAATGAACCACATTATTATTGTCAGATGAACAAGATGTTATATTAATTACCAAGTCTTTGTGGTTCAACTCAATTAGTTTTTTGAACACTTTGGACAGTTTACCCTCTTAAAACCTTTTTCACCACACTTAAAACAAACCACCTCCTTTGAAACCTTGCATTGTTGAGTGAAATGATTCGTGCGATTACACCTAAAGCATTTCTTCCCTTTTGCCTCAGAAGTAGATGGAGTGTCAACTGCAGCAACTGGCTCCCCAGACCTATCAGACTTTTGTTTAAGACACTTCTTTGTAGGTTGAGAATCCTGACTAAGTTTTAGTTTTGAGAGGTTAGGTTCTACAAATTGCTCTGACCTAGCACGAGCCAGTTCCAGTTTCTTACCGTATAATTGGAGATCCTTAATGGATTTAATATCAAGTAAAGCCATTTCCTTCATGTATTCAGGTCTAATGTTATGCATTAGGATATCCAACTGTTCATCTTTAGAGAGAGGTTTTGATAATCTATTAAACATACCCTGCATAATTGACAAATAAACAATCTTGATCAATCTTAAACAATTGATACTTGCTTTGCCTGTGTACGTGAGCGTATTTCCTGAGTTAATTTATAATCTAAATCTGGTAGATCAAAATCCTCACGTAAATAAAATCTTTTTTACAAAAAAAAACAACCGACTTCCAAAAACACTATAAATAAAGAGAAAAATAACTTTAATTTCGGAAGTCGGTGTCTTTGGATTTGTATTTTAGTTTTTGCCACCGACTTCCGAAATTAAAGTTATTTTTCTCTTTATTTATAGTGTTTTTGGAAGTCGGTTGTTTTTTTTGTAAAAAAGATTTTATTTTTCACTTTTTAGCGGGTCAGTTTGTAATTTATCTAAATTGTAATAGCCTAATGTCAACTGCTTATCACCTTTTACAAAATATTGCTTTTCCCGATGCATGGACGTTAATTGTTGAGGAGTTCTCCTAATAAGAACCAGGAGAACTGGAGCTGATTGAGAAGTCACCATCAGCTCCACTTCACCATACGCATTGTAATGAGCATAAATTGCTTAGCAGCCATATTAAAGTAATCGAATCGCAACCCGTGAAATATTTGTCATTGAGTAGTGCCATTTGTGGTCTTCATCATCAGCTCCACTTTACCAAATCATAATTTCCGAGAGCAAATGCTTAAGTTACTTTAATAATAGACTTAGGCAAGAAAAATTTTGCTAAGGGCCAAGTTTATGTTACGCTTAGTCGTGTAAAGACGCTGTATGACATTGTATTATTCGACTTGGAACCTACCAAATTGCTAAATAGACCACATGACGAAAAGGCATTGCGTGAAATGCAACGATTGAGGCTTTTATAAATCATCATCAGCCAATTGCAGTTCACTGCTGGACGTAGACCTCCCGAAGTTTGCGCCAACGTTTGCGATCCTCCGCTTCTCTCATCTAGCCACTACCGGCAACCTTTGTTAGGATAATTATACAGAAGAAAAACTCGCAAAAGTATTTTACTTTAAGAAGTATTTATTAGTTTTTAAACTAGATGCTGATAATCCTGGCTGCAGCATCAGGCCAGACTTATGACAACATTGCATTGAACTTAAAATTTAATCCTGTTTAAAATGAGCCCAAACACGACTTCGGTGCTGTAATTTCAAGGTTTGTACTTTTTCTGATGCTCGACTGGCTTCAGCACCAGGTCTCTATGTACTTCGGTGTTCCTCATTAACAGTACGTTTATCCACACATGGAGCCCTTTTCAATGAGCCTAAACACGATATATCTGCTGTTAGTTGTCGAGGAGTTAGGTACTCTGCAGACTATCCTGACTGCAGCATCAGGTTAACTTGATGATCATGAGACCAAATGTGGCAAATGCCCTATCAAACATCAAAACAATTTACTAAAACAGTCCTTGCCTGTTCGAGTAACTTCTTAGGTTAAGGATTTGAACCTTCCATCATCAGCCCAGCTACCTGAGATGGTGACAACCGTACGCAAATACACAAGATACTTCATAAAATATGCGAAAAACAATAAGTGAGCCTATAAAATTTGAGGGTTGCTCTCGATTTCTCTAAGATCCCATCATCAGATCCTAACTTGGTGACAATGGGACCACCTCAGAACTATCTACTTTCGGACAAAAAAAGAATTTTGAAAATCCGTCGACAATTGGCGGAGTAATCGATGAACAAACATACAAAAAAAAAAATAAAGAAAAAAAAAAAACATACAAACATCCGAACATAGTACCTCCTCCTTTTTGTGAAGTCGGTAACAAGCCAGCAAATGGTTATATGATGTGAAAGTTTGTTTATTTGATCTGAACCAATGTAAAGCAGACTTCTCTAAAAGATCAGAGAAAGCAACCAATGCACGTTCTTCAGGTATACCTCTAGCCTGCCTCAACTCTTCTAAACGTTCTATGAAAACCCTAACACATGTAGTACCATCATATTTTATGTTCAATGAACATAAATTAATTGACCTTTCATTTACAAGAACTACTTGTGGTTTTCCCACCAATTCTTTCTGTGGTGATGATTCATGCGTAGATTGCATTTCCTCATCATCAGAGTCATCTTGTAATGAGGTTATTATATTAACTAACTTATTCTTAAGCTCCAGTAATTCCGGTGAACTATCAGTCACATGTGAAATTCTCATTAAGTAATATTGACAGCGAGCTAATATACGTTTGATAGTTGGACTGTCTCCCGCAGTTAAATCATTATGCAAACGGCACAGCTCAGCAACAGGTTCCGAACACAACTGTACCTCTTCAGCTACTTCTGGCGTTGGATAATCCTCTTGCTTGATACTGCCTCTCCGATATATCCCACAGAGACAACGATACTGCTTGCGCAGCACATCCCTGGTTGCTTTTACATCTGTGGAAATATTAAAGTATTTAAGCTCATGTAACAATTCTTCTTTGCGAAGATGGTCAATCCAAGTTGCTTTATCCATTGTGAATAAAACAATGTAAACAATCTTTGTTAAGTATTAACTAATCTAGTTAATAAGTTAAAGTATAGATACTATAAAGATGTATCCAAATATGAGTCAGAGCTATTCAGCTAAGATAACATTTACTAGTGACAAGGTTTATAGTTTAAAATATTAAGATGGGCTATAACCTTATTTTAAAACACTGACATTGTAAATTTTTCAAAGTTAAACGACTTTGAAGACTTTGAAGTTAAGTTAATGATAAAGTTTAAGTTATTTTAAGTACACAAAGTTAATTTAGAAATAAAGCACTAAGTATCTCAATCAATCCTCATGCGACACGTTGGGCGTACAAATTGTAGGGCTGGTTTTTCCCTACTCACCAACTTACCCAATGATAGTAATGCATGAGAACAGGGATTTACTCGCATGAGGTTTGGTTAAAATAAAGGCTTTCTTCTGGTCTTCTCAATACACTTTAATTTCTTTGTTTATTACATCCAGTATGGGTTGACTAATACTACGATGACTTCAAGTTCTTCACCATGCTCGAACTAACAAGACTTGTGCACACTTACATTAAATGGGGCACTTATTACCCTTAGTTACAAAATATCCAAGGTGTGCTGCTTCATCCAGTATCGTTGTCCTGTGTTAACAACCTTGGGAGCGCCAAGACACGTGGACAATTGTCTTCGGAACCTGAAGTCGACGTCAAACTGCCAATACCATGATTCAAGTAGAATACATTGAATCTGGTGTAATATTGTGAGTGTATTCCTATAAGTTAACCATATTTTTTCTATAATTAACTTGGGACCCTGTTGATAAGAGAAAACATGTTGAAAACCTCAATCTATCTGCATCATGAGACGACTCAAAATTAATACTCACAGCATCCTTTTTCGATTTTATCGTTTAAGGTTTCATTTTAACGCTGGACCCACTCCTTGTTCTCGTCATCTAACTTTTATTTGCCTTTAATTTGCTACCGATTACACATGGCAGCTCATTACCATCCGAATGTCAAATTCTAAAAGGAAACGTTCTACCAACATTGGAACGTCAAAGCATTAATTATAGTTCACTCGGTTGGTAATGCTCCTATATCGATTATTACTAAATCGACTTAATCTATATTTTAAATTGAAATATTGAAGCTAATGTAACATTTTGATCTTAGAATTATATGCTTATTATTTTTAATTGTTCACATATAAATACTAATCTAATATTCTAATATAGTTTAATAAGTCAACATCAGCGCCATCTGGTTTATCAAATAGGAATTATTTGTATCGATTAATTGTATAATTCTCTACTAGAGGACGCTGCCGACCTTTTATGGTGCTTGTGAAATATATTTGTTACAAAATGGCAACTTCCATGGAAATCTGTTGAAGGACGAAACCTTTTTGGATCATTGTCAGATGTAGCTGGTTCGTCAATTCTTCACTTCAATGTGAAGCTTCGCAAGGTACGAAAAAGTTGATGTTTATCGGTAATTACAACTGAGTTAAGTTCTCGACGAATCTTGTCATCACATTGTGACAAAACAGATATGACAAAACCTGTCACGACTTTGTCTGGCATTTTTGCTTCAGGAATTTTCTCTATAAATTGCCATAAACGCAAACCCGCTTCTGCTGGGCTTTCTGTGCTCTTAATCTGAAACTTAATAACTTGGTCGAAATAATCTTGCATCATCATGGGCTTGCTGAAGCTGGAAATCAGAATTTCCCTAATAGAGCTCCAGGTGATATCCGCGAGTCCTGTCCATGTTTTTCACAATGTGTATTAGTCACGCATACTTACCTGCTAATCTGATGAAGACCATCGTGACTCCCATTGTGAAAAACAAGACGACAATAATAGCAAAGGTGTTGGACGGTGTGCTTGATACTTGTTTAAATGAGTATATACATCTTCATGATGCGCAGTTCGGGTTTCGCCCCGGCCTTTCAACTGAAAGCGCTATTTTAAGTCTCAAGCATACCGTCCAATACTATTTAGATCGCGGGACGCCGGTGTACGCCTGTTTCCTTGATCTTTCCAGGGCCTTTGATCTTGTCTCGTATGATGTGCTCTGGGAGAAGATGGTAAGCAGGGGTATACCCGCGGAAATATGTGGACTATTTCAGCATTGGTATAGTAATCAGTCCAATCATGTGAAATGGGATGGTATACTCTCTGAACCGTATAAGTTGGAATGCGGGGTGAGACAAGGATGTCTGACGTCTCCCAGGCTCTTCAACCTCTACGTAGATGACCTAATAGAGGGACTCAGCAGTATGCGTGTCGGATGCAGTGTTGATGGGGTTAGCATAAACAACATCAGCTATGCTGACGACATGGTGCTGCTGGGTCCGTCTGCGGGGGCAATCAGAGAGTTGCTTGAGACTTGTGAAACCTACGCTGCCGCGCATGGATTTATTTATAATGTGAAGAAATGTGAATACATGGTCTTTAAGGTCGGCGGCAAATGCCGTGAAGTGGGACCCGAGCTACTTGTAAACGGTTCAGTAATTAAGAGGGGATCCACTTTTAAATACCTAGGTCACTTCCTTTCCGACGAGCTTAAGGACTATGTAGATATAGAGAGGGAGCGCAGGGCACTCGCTGTCCGGTGCAACATGCTGGTCCGTAGATTTGCTCGGTGTACAGACCTAGTAAAAATAAAAATTTTCAAGGCGTACTGCCAGAGTCTGTACACGAGTAATCTATGGGTCAATTACACTAAAAGGTCGCTGGATGTCCTGCGCATCCAGTACAATAATGGTTTCAGGATGTTGTTGGGACTTCCTCGCTACTGCAGCGCTTCGGAAATGTTTGCGCAAGCTCGTACCGACGGGTTTCACGCGATTATACGAAAAAAAACAGCGTCACTACTGAGGAGAGTGAGAGACAGTCGCAACAGCATCTTGAGAACTGTAGCGGAGAGTTTCAGCTCTCCAATTCTAAAGCAGTTTGTGTGGAGGGTTATTGGTACTAACACTAGATAATAAATTGTTTTAATA
This sequence comes from Mesoligia furuncula, assembly GCA_916614155.1. Lineage (NCBI taxonomy): Eukaryota > Metazoa > Arthropoda > Insecta > Lepidoptera > Noctuidae > Mesoligia > Mesoligia furuncula. The sequence goes on from OU744795.1 coordinate 11,397,312, forward strand.
TTATGTTACTAACACTCTATGGATTCTTTGGTCTGAAATAAAAATCATTATTATTATTGTTTAATTATAATATCGCTAATAATGGCTGCTTATAGTGTTTCTGTAGGCGCGCCGCGACGCTGTATAGCAGCGCCGCTTTCTTCACGACACCTCGGCGGTCTGTCCCCGCCAGGTGAGACCCCCAGTTACCTGGGGGAGGCCCGGCGAGAGACGACCTGCGACGAAGGTGCCGACTCGACGCTCCTACCGAATATATACCTATATTCTGTTTCTGTTATATTCTGTTGCCCCCGCCCGCCCCGCTTCCAGAGCTAGCCGGTCACGGTCCGGGTTAAGGGGCAGTCGTGTGTGTGTGAGCGGAATTGTTTTGTGTAACACCGCCCAGTGTCTACGTGATCGCAGCCCGCACTGCGCGTTCACGTGTGAGTATGGCGTCTGTGTAGTAATGAGTGACTGCGTTCGTTACGTAACGTGCCTATATTAACCTAGCACACGCTACGCGACGAGTGTGTGTTATGTTATGTAGAGTGCTATTGTTTCGGGTGAGCCGCGTGTAACCTGGGTGCGGCTCACTCGAGGCGTCAATCCGGTACGATGGGGTCGTCGTCCGCTACCAGGTCGCGGGGCAAGGGTCTCGCGTCGGGGGGGCGCGCGTGCCAAGGCGCGATGTCCTTGACATGGGGCCAAGCAGACGCGTCGGAACGCGCGATCATTCCTTTCGCGAGGCGCCGCACGTACTCATCCAGGCTCTCAATCCCGAGGTCCCATACGACATAGCGAGGGGCGTCAACTATAGTCCGCAGCGCGAGGCTCTGTTGCGCGCGGAGCTGCTTACGGTTCGTCTCGCTAGTGAGGGCGAACCATGCCGGAGCGGCGTACGTCAAGATTGCGCACGTACAACTTGTACACGCCCAACTTGACGCGCGCCGGGAGGCGGGACGAGAGCACTGGTTTGAGCAGGTTGCGGGCTACCCTACCCCGTGCGGCGACCGAGCGGACGTGAGGCCCCATTGAGAGCCGACGGTCGATGGTGACCCCCAGGTATTTGACCCGGGGCGACCACGCGACGTCGGCTCCTTGAAGCTTCAGGGGAGGCGGGAGGGGCGCTGATCCGGTGATCATCGCCTGCGTCTTACCCACGTTCACCGACAGCCGCCACTTTGACAGCCAGTCGGGAAGGAGCTCTAGGGCGCGCTGCATTTTGACCGCCGCGTATTTCACATTAAGCGAAGTGGTTATGTACGCGGCGTCGTCAGCATACAGCGCGAGCGTCACTTCCTGCGTCGTGGGGATGTCGTCCCCACGACGCAGGAAGTGACGCAGAATGTTCGATAAATTATAATTATTTTAAATATTAATTTTTAATTATTAATTATTTTCGTATATGAATACTATTTTAACAAAAGTAATTTCTTTTTCAGGTTGTTGTTGGTCCTCAAACAGAAATTTTAGATATTGTTGCTAGATGGGCTGGTAGCATGCATGACTCCAGAATATTCCAAATGTCTTCGGTCTACATGAAATATACCCAGGGTGTCCTGGATGGAAGACTTGTAGGTGATAGTGGATACCCTACACTACCATTTGTACTTACGCCTATTAGACCTTCTCCTGAAGATGCCCCTTCAATCTATATATATAAAATTCAAAGTCCTGACTGACTGATTGACTGACTGACTGATATATCAACGCACACCCCAAACCGCTGGACCTAGAGACTTGAAACTTAGAAGGTGTGTTCTTTGTGAAGAGTAAGTATCCACTAAGAAAGGATTTTTGGGAATTCAACCCCTAAAGGGTTCAAATAGGGGATGGAAGTTTATATAAAAGTCCGACAGTTTTGAAGTTAGGATCTTCTAATTTTGTATTTAGGCTGACAATTGAAAATTAATTTATACGTGTCTCAGCGTTTTTGATAATTCCATCCCCGAAGGGTTAAAAAGGGGGATGAAATTGTGTATAGAAAATCATTAATTTTCGACGTAAAAATCACTAAATTTATTATCTAGGCTTATGATTGGAAGCTTACACAACGCTGTTGTTAGAATTTCATCCATTAAGGGGGTAAAAAGGGGGATGAAATTTTGTCCTGACTGACTGATATATCAACGCACAGCCTAAAACGCTGGTCGGTACCGCTGGGTAGAGAAATTAATTTTGGAGGGTGTGTTCTTTGTGAAGAGTAGATATCCACTAAGAAGGGGTTTTTGGAAATTCACCGAGAGGACCCCGTGTCCAGCAGTGGGAACATTATAGGCTGATTATGGGGTGAAAAGTTAATTTTATAGGGAGGACTTTACTGCGTGGCTTGATTAACTCGAAAATTGGTATAAACAATCTTTGAGTCGAGTAATGAACACATCCCAAACAATTTTACGAAATTCCACCCCTGTGGGGGTGAGAAACGGGGATACAGTTTATAAGAAAAATCTTATTCATTTGGTTAATAAACTTGGCAAGAATACTTGCCTAAGCAAGTAATAAAGTTTATCATTATTCGTTTATCAAAACACCCCAACACCCCTTGTGTTGGGGTGTTAAAGTTTGTGTGGAAGAATTTTAACGCGCGGTCCGATTTACTCGAAACTCAGTATTCATACTTTTGACAGAAAATAATCAATAATAACAGCCGCACAGATCGATCGATCAAGTTACGCAGGCTACGCTTGCCGCGGTTGGTCTGTGGATAGGTGTCCATCTTTACATACCGTGACTTCTCCGTGCCTCGGAAAGCACGGTAAGCCGTTGGTCCCGGCTGTCATTCGTGGATCTTTGACAGTCGCTAGGGGTGGTCAGAAGCCCGAAAGTTTGACAACCAGTCTTATCAAGGGGTGTCGTATTTGGGTTGTGGAGGTCAGATAGGCAGTCGCTCCATGTAAAACACTGGTACTCAGCTGCATCCCGTTGGACTGGAAGCCGACCCCAACATAGTTGGGAAAAGGCTAGGCAGATGAAGATTCAATAGTAAGTGTATGGGGTTTTCGAAAATTATTGACCCCTGACGGGACAAAAAGTGGTAATTCGATTTATAAGGGGATTTTAATGAGTGCCTTGATAAACTCAAAAAAAATGGTACAAATAAATTTGGACTTGAAACTTGGCACAAATAATTATAAAGTTCGAATTTTTTTGGAATTCTTAACTAACCCAAAGGGGAGATTGGGGGTGTCAAATTTAGTATGGAAAAATTTTAATGCGCGGTCAAATTAACTCGAAACTCAGTACCTATCTAAGACCACAATAAATAATAAAGTGGTTCAGGGTTTTTCGAAAATCTACCGCTAATGGGGTGAAGAGGGGTAGTCAATTTCACAGGGCAGAATTTTATTACGAGGCTTGATTAACTGGAAAATTGGTATAAATAATCTAGATTATGTTTCGAAATTCCACCCCTATGGGGATAGAAAGAGGGGAAACAGTTTATATGAAATATCGTATTCATTCGGTTAATAAATTAGAAACTTGGCAATATTTGGGTCAGTAAATAATAAAGATTGTCACTTTTAGTTTAAAAAATCCCTCACAGAGGATTTGGGGTGACAAAGTTGATGGATTAGAAAAATATTTAACCCGCTGTCGGATTAACTCGAAACTCGGTACTATTAAAACAGAAAAATACTTAAAAAAAGTGATTTAGGGTTTTTCAAAAATTGACTCCTACGAAGGTGAAAAATTCTACTGCTTACTTCCATAACTCGAGAATGGGTATGGGTCTTTGAGTCAAGTTATTAACACATCCCAAACGATTTTTCAAAATTACCCTCCTGGGGAAGTAAAAAGCTGGGATACAGTTTATTAGAAAAATCTGATCCCTTTGAGCTATAAACTAATAAATTGGCCGGAATACTTATTTATATCTAAATAAATGATAAAAATCATAAACATACATTTTCGAAGTTATAAGAGGAAAGTACGAATTTCACGCGGACGAAGTCGCGGGCAAAAGCTAGTTCGCTATAACAGAGCACAAATAAAAACTAGAAATATTGTTGAGAGAACTTTTGGAATTTGGAAACATAGGTTCCCTTGTCTTGCAAGAGGGTTAGGTAATAAACTTTAAACAATTTCAAATATAATAATCGCTTGTGCAGTGTTGCATAATTTTTCATTGATTTTAAATGACAATATTGAAATTTTCAATGAAGTAGACCAAAGTGAAGTGGGGAATGAACCAAATACTCTGATAGCTGGCACTAGCTCTGGGTTCTTACTAAGAAATACAATTATAGAAAATTTCTATCAATAAATTAATAAAAAAACCGGTCAAGTGTGAGTCGGACTCGCGCACCGAGGGTTCCGTACTTTGTAGGTATGTAAATAGTTTATCACGGGATTTTTTTTTAATGTACCTATAAATTTACGGTTTTCGGATTCTTCCTTTACTTGTGCTACATGATCTTGCTTTTTGCCAAATTTCATGACTAGGTCAACGGGAAGTACCTTATAAATTTTGATTCCCTTGAGTGTCGAAATATACGTTTTTGCGGCATAAACGGCCGCATCTTTTTTTTACGTTAACTTAAAGGCGCTTTCAATTTATGCGTTTCGTGTCGGACCGCTGCCGCACGCTTAACGTGCCGCTGGTTATATCTCGCCGTCGGGCCGCTGCGGTACGGTTGTAGTCCGACACCGAACGTCTAAATTGAAAGCGTAATTTACAGCCGTGCGTTTTTATCCCAGTGATGTGACATCAGTCAAGCCATGGACTCTGACGAAGAAACATTACTGTTAGTGCTCGTGTTGATCATCAAAGAGAAGCAAAAACGACGCCCCCGTAAAAGAGCAGCACCGATGTTTTCTTTAACATGTACTTCTGGTGATTTCCATAATCTTTACCCTAGGTTAAAACAAGATCCAAGCAAGTTTTTTAATTATCTAAGAATGTCTAGAGAATGTTTCTACGAACTACTTGAATTACTTAAAACTAGAATTCAGCGGCAAGAATCTGTTTTTAAGCATACTATATCAGCTGAAGAAAGACTGGTAATAACATTGAGGTAAGTAAAGTAAACAATTTGTATTTTGATATTGAGTTATTATTTATTACTACAATTATTTTTATGGTTATTATTTTTTTTTCATAAAATCTTTTAGTATCTAAATAAGATAATGATAAGAAGAATCAGTACGATCAATATATAATTAGTACAGAATTACAGTTCAAGTCACGAATTATGACGGGCGTGAAGTTAGCCGCTAGCAACTTTAGCGCTTGTGTACTCGTAAAAAAAAGAAATGGTTTTAAAAAATAAATGCAAATAACCGTTGATAACAGCAATAACAACAGTGTGTTACTATGACCTGAATGCAGATCTCCTCAACAAACTTGACCGCCTTCTCAATAATTGCATTCGATTCGTTTTCAATCTACGTAAATATGATCATGTCTCTGCGCATCGGTCGCTTCTAAAGTGGTTACCCATACGCCAGCGCAGAGAGCTTCGGGCGCTGACCACCTTGTTCTCATTTCTTGATTCTCCATCTTCCCCTAGTTATCTAGCCCCCCATTTTCAGTACATTTGCGCCAACCACAATAGAAATCTACGTTCATCACACAATCGTCTTCTCCTAAGTCCCACTCACCGCACAGACTTCATTCACTCTTCCTTCTTCGTTCAGTCTATCTCTCTGTGGAATGCGCTCCCCTAGGAAATCAGGATGGCAACCAACCGATTATCTTTTAAAGCTAAGGCTCGCGAGCACATTCGCAAGAAGCTGGCAGTATCATCACAACGGTAATATTTTCTCATTGTTTGTCTTATTTCTTTTTAGTAAGTATATTCATGTATTTATGTATATTTATTTGTTCTTACATTTATATGTAATTAGGTATATATTATATTCATAGTTTTAATAGGTATATGCGTATTTTTATATTTAAAATTACGCATATTAATTTAAATTTAATTATTCCTCAATGTTCTTGATTGCACCTACCACTCTTTGTCTCTGCATCACCCAAAGGTTGACTGGTAGAAAATGCCTATGGCATTAAGTCCGCCTCTGTACATTTATGTGCTTGAAGTATTAAATAAATAAATAAATAACTTCACACCCGCCATAACTCGTGAATTGAACTGTACTTAATCAATCATTAAATAACTTTCAAATTTCCTGACAAACCGCGGAAAGAAAAATCAAAACAAAAATTATTATTTAGAAATATCATCTGTAAAAAGGTCACTATATATGGAAGCATCAGAATCTCCACTTAAATTAGATACGGATGAGGTTGCTGCAAGTTCATCTGATGTGGACTGAAGCTGAGCATTTGTCAGTGTCTGAGATCCTGGAGATTGATTCGTAAAATAGCCGGGTTGTTCATACAATTCCGAACCTAAGTTATAATAATCTCGAGTATACGATTGTGGCATCGCGTATTTTCGGATAATTCCAATAATGTCATATTTGGCATCCATTTTACGACTTTCTGGGATTCTTTTAAAATCGTTTAACAAAGACAATAAAAAATATCTGTCCCCATCTTCGGAAACATCTTCTCTTGCATCTTTTCTGTTTTGTAGTCTTTCTGCGAGTGTTTTTAAAAGCGTGTTAGTTTCATTTGTATCGTTAGCAGGTGAACTTTTAGTTGTAGTTTTCGATGTCGACGCAGTAGGACCGTCACCAGACTGTTTATTTTTTTCATTTGAATCAGGTTTTGTTTCATATAGTTGCGACAAAAATTTCAGCCGATCAAAATAAACACAGGTCAACACAACACATGTCTGTTTGCTGCAGATCCACTTTTTGACTGTCGCTGTTTTTTCAACTCTCTTGCAAATGCATCTCTTATGTGTCTCCATTTTTTTTGAAGAACAATTGCTGAAATAAAAATAAAAAATATTGTTACAGATACTTAGCCGCTGGTTGCAGTATGACTGAATTGCACCATTCTTATCAACATGGTATTTCAACAATTTCTGGAATTGTGAAAGATACGTGTCAACAGATTTACCTAACCCTACGAGAAATTTGTTTACCTGAACTGAAAAAAGAGGATTGGTTAAGAATTGCACACGGTTTTGCAAGCAATGCAAACTTCCCTAATTGTTTGGGCGCCATAGATGGTAAACATATAAGAATAATTAAGCCCCCTAAAAGCGGTTCGCTTTATTACAACTATAAAAACTTTTTTTCTATTGTATTGTTGGCCATTTGTGATTCAAATTACAAATTCATATTCATTGATGTCGGTTCATATGGAAAATCTTCTGATTCACAAATATTTAAAAACAGTGATTTTTTCGAGAAATTGCAAGAAAACGGTCTAAATATACCAAGTCCTACGGCAATAACAGAAAATGGTGCACTACTACCGTTTGTTTTTGTCGGTGATGAAGCATTCGGCATCAGTAATTTCATACAACGCCCCTATAGTGGCAATTTTTTGAATAACCAACAAAAAAATTTTAACTACCGCTTGTCACGTGCTCGAAGATACATAGAGTGTACGTTCGGAATTATGACAAATAAATGGCGAATATTACATCGACCAATAAATGTAGACATATCGTTAGCGACAGATATTGTTCAAGCTATCTGTGTTTTATACATATAATTTCTTACAACGTGACGGTGAAGAACTTTCTAATAGTAATCTCTTAATTCAAGCCAATCAAATAAATGAGGAAGTTCAAAATGAACAGAATTTGTCAGCAACATCAATTCGCGATAAATTTGCAGAATACTTTGTTAACGAAGGACAATTATCATGGCAAAATAACAAAATTTGATTGAATAAATACTTGCTGAATATTTTTCACCACTAGTTTTATTTTTAAAATCTTCCACGAGTGTTTAGCGAGACGTCGTTACGCGTACACGTATAACTTAACCTTCTTGATATTGAGTGCGTATACGGTTGGGTATTTATTACCCTCAGCTTAACGAGAGATGTCGGAAGATAGTGGTAATGATGACGATAAAAGTGATCCCGAGATAATTGAAGAGTGTGCGGTGGAGATGCATAGAATGCAGGAAAAATCGGTTGGGGGAAAAAGATTGCGAGAAATAAGTGAAGAAAGTAGTGAAGAAGGCTTCATTACTGTTACGAGGAGCAGGAAACCGAAGAGGTTAATAAGAAGTGATTCTTTATCAGCTGATAAATCGATAGAAGATATAGAACATGAAGGTAGTTGTGAAAAAATCGAGGTATGTTTAACTTCTGCAGAGATGTTGCCTAAACAAATGGCCTTAGCAAAGATACTCAGAAATGAACAAATTAATAACATTATTCGGATTCATTACAAAAACCCATTTAAAGTATTTATACAATTCAGCGATAAAAAACAGGCAGAAAGTCTTATTAATTGTCAAAAACTTGAACAATTAGGAGTGCGAACTCAATTCACTAGTGGGCTTACTTTTTCGTTTGGAATTGTTAAAGGAGTGGATTTAGACATATCGGAAGAAGAATTTTTGGATACTTTGACCAGCTCATGCGAAATACTGTCCGTTAAAAGGCTAAAACGCATAGATTCTGAAGGAAACTGGATAAATAGTGAGACTATAAGAATAGGCTTCAAAAATCGCTCCCGTCCGACATTTGTGTATGCTTACGGCTGCAGATTCCCAGTAGAACGTTACACATTCCCGGTGAATCAGTGTTCTAATTGTTGGAAAGGAGAATGGGCAAAAATGTATGAAGCCTGGTACTCGGCCCAATAGTCATAATATATATATCACTAGCTTTTGCCCGCGACTTCGTCCGCGTGAAATTCGTACTTTCCTCTTATAACTTCGAAAATGTATGTTTATGATTTTTATCATTTATTTAGATATAAATAAGTATTCCGGCCAATTTATTAGTTTATAGCTCAAAGGGATCAGATTTTTCTAATAAACTGTATCCCAGCTTTTTACTTCCCCAGGAGGGTAATTTTGAAAAATCGTTTGGGATGTGTTAATAACTTGACTCAAAGACCCATACCCATTCTCGAGTTATGGAAGTAAGCAGTAGAATTTTCCACCTTCGTAGGAGTCAATTTTTGAAAAACCCTAAATCACTTTTTTTAAGTATTTTTCTGTTTTAATAGTACCGAGTTTCGAGTTAATCCGACAGCGGGTTAAATATTTTTCTAATCCATCAACTTTGTCACCCCAAATCCTCTGTGAGGGATTTTTTAAACTAAAAGTGACAATCTTTATTATTTACTGACCCAAATATTGCCAAGTTTCTAATTTATTAACCGAATGAATACGATATTTCATATAAACTGTTTCCCCTCTTTCTATCCCCATAGGGGTGGAATTTCGAAACATAATCTAGATTATTTATACCAATTTTCCAGTTAATCAAGCCTCGTAATAAAATTCTGCCCTGTGAAATTGACTACCCCTCTTCACCCCATTAGCGGTAGATTTTCGAAAAACCCTGAACCACTTTATTATTTATTGTGGTCTTAGATAGGTACTGAGTTTCGAGTTAATTTGACCGCGCATTAAAATTTTTCCATACTAAATTTGACACCCCCAATCTCCCCTTTGGGTTAGTTAAGAATTCCAAAAAAATTCGAACTTTATAATTATTTGTGCCAAGTTTCAAGTCCAAATTTATTTGTACCATTTTTTTTGAGTTTATCAAGGCACTCATTAAAATCCCCTTATAAATCGAATTACCACTTTTTGTCCCGTCAGGGGTCAATAATTTTCGAAAACCCCATACACTTACTATTGAATCTTCATCTGCCTAGCCTTTTCCCAACTATGTTGGGGTCGGCTTCCAGTCCAACGGGATGCAGCTGAGTACCAGTGTTTTACATGGAGCGACTGCCTATCTGACCTCCACAACCCAAATACGACACCCCTTGATAAGACTGGTTGTCAAACTTTCGGGCTTCTGACCACCCCTAGCGACTGTCAAAGATCCACGAATGACAGCCGGGACCAACGGCTTACCGTGCTTTCCGAGGCACGGAGAAGTCACGGTATGTAAAGATGGACACCTATCCACAGACCAACCGCGGCAAGCGTAGCCTGCGTAACTTGATCGATCAATCTGTGCGGCTGTTATTATTGATTATTTTCTGTCAAAAGTATGAATACTGAGTTTCGAGTAAATCGGACCGCGCGTTAAAATTCTTCCACACAAACTTTAACACCCCAACACAAGGGGTGTTGGGGTGTTTTGATAAACGAATAATGATAAACTTTATTACTTGCTTAGGCAAGTATTCTTGCCAAGTTTATTAACCAAATGAATAAGATTTTTCTTATAAACTGTATCCCCGTTTCTCACCCCCACAGGGGTGGAATTTCGTAAAATTGTTTGGGATGTGTTCATTACTCGACTCAAAGATTGTTTATACCAATTTTCGAGTTAATCAAGCCACGCAGTAAAGTCCTCCCTATAAAATTAACTTTTCACCCCATAATCAGCCTATAATGTTCCCACTGCTGGACACGGGGTCCTCTCGGTGAATTTCCAAAAACCCCTTCTTAGTGGATATCTACTCTTCACAAAGAACACACCCTCCAAAATTAATTTCTCTACCCAGCGGTACCGACCAGCGTTTTAGGCTGTGCGTTGATATATCAGTCAGTCAGGACAAAATTTCATCCCCCTTTTTACCCCCTTAATGGATGAAATTCTAACAACAGCGTTGTGTAAGCTTCCAATCATAAGCCTAGATAATAAATTTAGTGATTTTTACGTCGAAAATTAATGATTTTCTATACACAATTTCATCCCCCTTTTTAACCCTTCGGGGATGGAATTATCAAAAACGCTGAGACACGTATAAATTAATTTTCAATTGTCAGCCTAAATACAAAATTAGAAGATCCTAACTTCAAAACTGTCGGACTTTTATATAAACTTCCATCCCCTATTTGAACCCTTTAGGGGTTGAATTCCCAAAAATCCTTTCTTAGTGGATACTTACTCTTCACAAAGAACACACCTTCTAAGTTTCAAGTCTCTAGGTCCAGCGGTTTGGGGTGTGCGTTGATATATCAGTCAGTCAGTCAATCAGTCAGTCAGGACTTTGAATTTTATATATATAGATTGGGAAGGTCTTTTTACAAGGATTAATGATAACCATGTCGCTTGTCTCCATTTGCTGTCGGAACGGAGTTATTTTGTGTTAAGTATTTAATTTTTTTTTTAGTATTTTTTTTTGTTTTTGTTGATTTTGTTAAGATAATGGTGATATTATATCGTTGTCTTGTATAGAATCATGTGTGTGTTGATTAATAGGTACTAAAATGAATAAACACTCAAGAATAAAAAAAGAAAAAGAAAAGAAAAGTAAGAAACGTTATTTATTTTTTAAACATTATTATCAATAATGATATCATTGAGGAACGCTGCAGGAGCAGTGAAGCCTTCATGTCTGGCATATCCTAGATACCACACGATTGAAACTATATGAGCACAAGTGCCGACTGTTCGTCGTCCGGTCAAACATGTGCAGTAATAATTGCATAAAATGTTATGGATATTGGTTTCGTTTTCATTAACATTGTTTTTTACCAATACATAACAATAATACGTTTTTGACCGTACGTGACGCGACTGTATGCGTCCGCGTAAAAGCCAAGTATCTTCGTTTATACCATATTCAATTAAATCTTGAAGTGCACTTTCTCTATATATTTCTAAAATGTATAGTCCATTTGACAAATGCTCGTTGCAGTAGGATCGGGCTAGCTTTAATTGATAGGTGCCCAAAGAAAGTAAAATAATCTGTTCTTCCGTCAGTAGTGGGAAGTTCTGTATTTCTTGACTTTCTATTCTTTGAAAATCTGCTCTTCGGCTATTCAAACGTTTTCTTTCTACATAATCATAAAGTAGATTCGGGGAATCTATTCTCTCCCTAATTATGTTTAGGAAGGCCTCTGCATGAATGTTATCATTGATGGGTATGTGGAAGTTATTTAACATAGCTGCGGCGATTTTAAAATCAATGAACATTTTTGGTAGTGTTTTATTAAAATATTTATGCCGCAAAAGCTTGAAATCTCGTTTGAACCTCCCGTTCAACACTTCCACTACCCACCGGCATATTGTAACTGATCGATCTTCATTACCTTGCTCTGTAGTTAACTGTGTCTCCCATCTGTCTTTAGATGGTGGAACGTAGGATTCATATCCACATGCTTCGATAGCCTCTAAACTGTCCCGGAAGCCGCGATCTAATATGAAGACATCGTTCGGTTGAAGAAAGCAATGTAATGGGTTTTCTCCATCTTTCATTATGTCGCTCATGATGTTCGCATCGGTCTTAGTGGCAGCGTATGGTCCCAAAACATCGATTATATAGCCATTGGAACACACAAGTAAAAACGGCTTTAGCAAATTCTGGAACTTATGCAGGCTATAAGATAGACGCTGGAACAAGAAGTTCGAGCTTTTATTGATATATATATAAGTCCCATCGCATATCACGATAGCTTTATTGTTTTCTTCATTGCCAAATAATCCTCTTGGTATAGTAAGGTTCTTTTCTAAAACGTCGTTTCTGTTCATATGGTCCACTCCCAAGTGTAATATTACATATTCATTTATGAGGCATTCGCGCACAATAGTTAATAAACGTTCCAGTTTTCTTCGTGACATATTAAATAACGTCGCTAGTCTTTCATCTGAGTCTCCGGTACGTAGTTTCGTAAGATATATGCCTAACGCAGTTCGAGGCTCCTTGCACCTCTCACTTAGTGACGGTGTTTGTTGTAGTATGGAATCAAACTGTTCGCAGTTTCGTCCTGTCCAAAAGTGCATATCCTCGTTGCTTAAAGCACCTCTCGTGTTGAAATCTAGCCTAGGTCCACGATTTAAAGCCATTTTCAACATGTCACAAACGTCACTAAACTGTTGTGCATTGAAGTTATGTGTGACATTGCAGAATTGAGGCAGCTCTTCCCAAGAATTGCTCTCAAGGTGTTGTCCACATACTCTAGCACCGTCAGGAATATATAACTTATATTCACAGAAAATGTGAATCTTGATCGTCTCTGGTATTCGATGGCGGGTTGTGTTTTGGCAGGTGTTAAAGATACAATGCCCTGGAGTGTTTGGAGCTCGAGTGTAGTCTGGAACCTGAAGTTCTCATACATTCTGTTCTACTTCTGCAGGTGGTCTTCCTACAACGTTGTCAATTCTCTGCCAACATCGGTGACACACACGTCGTGTGTTGTTGAACTCCACTTGAAAATAGTTAAATACGATCTTGTTGATGTAATGTTGTATTTTTATGAAAATATTTAAAACAATGCGGGTTGTAGGCTAAAAATTCAGGGCTAAAGTCATAGCATACTTGTATTGTTTTCACATTTTAAGTAATGCAAGTAAAAAAATATCTTATGTATAGCCGAAGCGACGGCTTAGTGAATAGAATAGATAACAATATCAAACGCACAATAAGTGGTCAGAAAAGTGTTTCAATAATAAGAACTATAAACGTGCGAACTAAATCATAAAAGGATTGTGAAAAAGCTGCACAAATCATTATTGATATAAAGGAATGCCGCTCAGACGCAGGTATCTGGGATTACACGTGTTTTTTTTTCTATGAAGCGCGAACACTATTCTATTCTAAAAAAACACCCACAGCTAAAATAAATACGTGCAGTTGGTAGTCTACAGCTCGTTTCGGAAACGCATTTTTACACACAACACTAGAACAGTTCAATAAGACCTGTAAGTGCGAGTAAAAGGTCCACTTAAAATGATTTATGACTCAGTTCGCACGTTTCTAATGGCTCAAGTATAAAAATATAACATACAATAATAATATAAACAAACCTCTTCTAAAAAGAAAAATTGAAGCTGGTGAAGAGCGATATAGTTTAATGAAGTACTAACCTCCAGAACGGCGTGTTCTCGTATATATGCCACAAACTCGGGGCGCATTCTTGGAAGATCATCAGTCAACACGTGCTGTTGGTATCTAGCACGATGTAGGCCTCGCCGACACATCACACAGTTGCGATGTTCCTCCATAACGATGTTCCAAATCGAAAAGCACAACAATAGTCCACAACACTAGCCAAGATAAACGTTTATAGCGGGTAACAATGTCCAAAAGGGGTAGCCGGGGTCAGTGATGAAAACGGTATAAGAAAGTACTAGATATGTAATAAACAGCAGCGGAACGTCGTCTCACGCACAGAACGATACGACGACTAATGAAGGATGCGGCACAAAAGGTTATCCACTGGCACCGCGCACCGCCCACCCCACCCCTCGGCTGGTTCCCTATCCCCGAGTCACCGTAGTATCAAAAAACAGAAATCTTAAATGTAATACTACTTTTTTATGTAAAAATACATATTTTCAAAAGTCATCACCATTATCATATCATATCACGATATATTATGCATGAATAGTTACACAATATATTTCTCGTTTTAAATATTTGCAATTATGATATTAACTAACTTTGGGGGCTTCCCGAGGTTTTCGGACAAGGATTTGGGACAAGTCGCCATAGTAAATATTTTTCCTGATTAAAAGATCTATCCAATGACGCCACAATGATTGCTATTGGAGCGAGTACCAAAATGCCCAATCTCCTTTGGTCACTTGAAGAGATTTTGTCCAAGTAAGAATATTGTATGCCCGAAATGTAGCAAACATCACATGAACTGCGAAACAGTTACTTTTTCATGTCCTAACTGTAAAGGCCCTCATATAGCCCTGGATAAATCTTGTACGGCTTATTTGAGGGAGAAAAAATCCGCTTAATTATGGGAGACAAAGATTTGTCATATAAGGAAGCATATGAAGATTATCTCAGATCTAATAAGGAAATTCGCAATAACAATGTAGATGACACGAACACCGCATATATTAGGGAAACTATGATATCATCTGATCAATGTCAACCTACAACTAGTCAGACACAGCCTAATATAATTGTTAATATATCCGAGCAACCGACGTCCATAAATCAACAAAATAGTCAGCGGAAAGAAATAGAAGCGGAATGTGCGCACAGTGGGAAAAATGGAAACATTACTAAGAAGGGCAGAAAGAAACAAAAGAACCAAGATTCTGAGTTTTTAACTATGGAAATTGACAATGAAGAGTCAGGTAGGACGGAAGTGGAACAATTACCAACTAAAGAGGACTCAAAGAAAGAGGAGAGAGAAGAAAGGAGAAAGAAAATGAAATCCCTTATGCGAAAAATTGAAGAAGTCATAATCTGCGAAAACTCCACGATTTTTGAGAAAATAATTATGCTGATAAAAATTATTTATGAAGAATGTAAGTCTTATTTTGTTAATATGTTTTGTGGGAGGGGAGCACTAAGGTCATTATTTAATTTGTTTGATGGCTAGCACGAATAAACAAGTATCGATTAATATATGTCAATGGAACGCACAAAGTTTAAAACCCAAACTATCTAGTTTTGATGCTTTATTGGTCCAAGAAAAAATACATATAGCTATCGTTAGCGAAACGTGGTTAAACTCAGAGTCTGACGTGTACATCAATGGTTATAGCGTATATAGGCAAGACAGAGATGACTCATATGGCGGGGTAGCAATTTTTGTCCATAAATCATTACAATCCAATGCTTGCACCATTCAATTATGTAATCCAGGAATTGAAGCTGTTCATGTTAAAATTCATAACTGTAACAATTTAGAGAACGTAGTAGCCGTTTACTGCCCACCTTCAATACGTACTCAACAAACTGATTGGGACAATTTATTTTCTACAGCATCAAACAAGACTATGATCGCGGGTGACTTTAATGGTCATCATAGTAATTGGTCAT
Organism: Mesoligia furuncula; assembly: GCA_916614155.1. Taxonomy (NCBI): domain Eukaryota; kingdom Metazoa; phylum Arthropoda; class Insecta; order Lepidoptera; family Noctuidae; genus Mesoligia; species Mesoligia furuncula. Next base: position 11,413,037 of record OU744795.1, read on the forward strand.
ACAAAACTGACCAAAGAGGGAATCAGTTGCTGGATTCGTCACTGGATTGTGGTTTCATATGTACAAATAACGGAGATGCTACTAGAGTAAAACTGGTAGATGGTGTCATGCAAAGAACTTCTCCAGATATAACTTTTGTGTCTACAGATTTAGGAATTAAAATTAAATGGCAAGTTTTCAACGAGAATTTAGGTAGTGATCACCTCATTCTTAAGATGTCTTTGAACTTTGAACAACAGTTTCCTCTCATAGAAAATCGTAATTTTAAAAGAGCCGATTGGAAAGCATATAGTGACTACCTCCAGTATCATTTTTCTGATTGTAACTTTGCAAATGACAATGTCCAAGATATGTATGATTATTTAGAAAAACACATCAATATATCAGTTAATAAGCATGTTCCCAAAATTAAATTATGTAATAACCCTTTAAGAAACTTTAAACCAAAAAAATATTGGAACCCTCAATTATCTAAGGCGGTAGCTTTAAGGAGACTAGCATTAAAAGAGTTTAGACAAAACCCAACTCCAGATAATCTCACGAAATTGGAAAAGACAATTGATGAAGCTCGTTTACTAATTACTCAATATCGTTCTCAAAATCATAAAGATTTCTGTTCAAGTATTGACGAGTGTACTTCAGCGTCAGATATGTGGAATAAAATGAAGTGGCAAAAAAATCATCGCAAACCTACATTATTTGTGCCGACATGTAAAAATAAAGATTTGTTGTACAGTCTTACACCAGATACTGCTTCGAATAAGCAACACATAATTGTTTCGAATAATCAATCGCTGGATGTACCGTTTAAAATGTGCGAGTTAATTAAATGTTTAAAAAAAAAGGATACTGCTCCCGGAATTGATAGGATAACATATTCAATGATATATTATTTACCAAATAGCAGTATGGTTTTTCTACTTAGATTGTACAATATGATCTTTGCAACGAGCTCAATACCAGATCAGTGGAGAACCTCTCTGATTATCCCAATACCAAAAGCATCAAATAATAGCAATAGCTCAGATCTGAAACTAAGACCTATCTCTTTGATGTCATGTCTGTGCAAAATCTTTCATAACATGTTATTAAAAAGAATGGAATGGTACGTAGAAAAGAATCTTATTTTGTCCCGTAGTACCACAGGATTCCGCAAAGGTCAATCATGTTTAGATAACTTAGCCAGAATCATAGCACATATTCAAATTGGGTTCGCGAAAAAGTTATCAACAGTTGCTTGTTTTTTAGACGTGGAAAATGCATACAACAATGTACTTACAGAAAAGCTTGTAAAAAAGTTGGACGAATTGAAATTTGGTTATCGCATCTGTAATTACATATCGTCTTTTTTAAGTACGCGATGCTTAACTATAAAGGATAGATTTACCAATGACATTGTTTGTACTAGGTGGACAGCCCTAGCCCTGGGGGACCCACTTTCCCCACTCTTATTTAATGTGGTAACTTATGATGCATGTCTAGGTAATGAGGATCCACAGATTATGATATCGCAATATGCAGATGACTTCGTCTTTTATATAAGTGATAAGCATTTAGATAATTGTAAAACCAAGTTACAATTATTATTAAAGTCAGTAGTGGATAAATTAAACTGTATTGGACTTGAGATCTCGCCAAACAAAACCAAAGTGTGTATATTTACCCGGAAGCGCGGATACCAAATGATTGATGTGACGATAAATGATAGTATTATTCAGTCTGTTGATAATATTAAGTATTTAGGTATGTGGTTAGACAAAGCTTTACTTTGGTGTAAACATATCAATGAAGTAGGTCAGAAAACTTTAAGAAATTTAAACTTATTAAAAATGTTATCAGGCCCCTCATGGGGCGTGCACCCTAAACATCTGCGTAATCTTTATATGGCCTTGTTACGCAGCAGGATCGATTATGGCTCATTCTTATACGACCACAGTGCAAAATCCCATTTATACAAGCTTGACAAAATTCAAAATCAGGCTCTGAGAATTATTGGTGGCTATATCAGGAGTACTCCCATACATGTTATGGAGGCTGAGCTAGCTATTCCTCCTTTATTTAATAGAAGGTTATATCTCGCTTTTAAATATTCTGTAAAATGTATGTCTTGGACTAATAATGATACAATAAACTTAATAAAGGACTTAACCACTTTAGAAAATTGTCAGTACTGGCGGAATAAAAGAAAGCCGTTACTTTGTACTGTTTATCAGGATTGTAAACTATATGACATCGATTCATCCTACCTACTCAACATGTTTTCATTAGATATTTGGACAGCACATATAGATGAAAAAGAAATAATACAATGTAACCTTGATTGTGTTAAGGACAGTAAGAGAAATTATGAAAATTCAGTGATTCATTCAGAGGTTATCAAGGAATTAAATGAAAAGTATAACGGATGGTACAAAATTTTCACTGATGGGTCCAAAACTGAGAATGGTCAGGGAGCCGCTTATTACGATGCGAGTCAGAAGACCTCATCTATGTTTAAAGTGACTAATTGTAATGCATCGATTATGACGCTAGAGCTCATTGCAGTTTTAGAAGCAATTAACAGTATTAGTCATTTGATTTGTAATAAAGTGGTGATTTTCACTGATAGCAAAAGCGCTTTACAGCACATAGCTCGTTGCGCTTCTGGCCCCAGAGGTGCATCGCTAGCTTATGCAATATTAAAGCAAATGTATATTTTAAAAAACTGCGGCAGGGATCTAAGACTGCAATGGGTTCCCTCTCATATCGGACTAAGCGGTAACGAGGAGGCTGACAGGTGGGCAAAATTAGCAACTACTGACGGTCATGACTACAATGTAAGATTATTTTATACTGAATATATAGCGCAAGTTAAAAATAAATGTTATGATATATTTAAAGAGAACTTTGATGAAAGAAGTAAAGAGAAGGGAATTTGGTTTAAAACAATTCAATGTCAGCCTCCTCGAATACCATGGTTTGTTAATTATAAAGTTTGTAGGAATGTGATAGTCATAGCAAATAGGTTACGATCAGGACATTATCCTACTAAGAAATTTGGATATCTAATGAGAAAAGTTAATTCCCCTAATTGTGAGGTATGTGGGATGTTGGATGATGTACAACACCTACTTTTATACTGTGTAAAATATAAGAGATACAGGGAATCACTGATGCGTGAATTTAAATTAAATATAATGGATGTTGGTACATTTACATCAGTTCTAGCAAATCCCACGTCACCTGCTGCCGCCACTTTATTGAGGATGTTCACGCGTCAGTGAGGTCTTGTTACCGATACCTTTCCCTTTACCTTGTAATGAAACTATGTTATTTGTGATGTTGTATAATTAGATGTGACTTAAAGGGGCTGACATGTTCTCACAAGAACAAAAGTCCCTAAAACAAAAGATTAAAAAAAAAAAAAATCTTCCACAAATTTCTCACAGACGCCTTCCCAAGCATTTTTTGTTTCCGTGCGATTGCTGTGTTTGTCACTTTTGGAGTTCCATATAGCAGGATGTATTTCAATTTCATTTATAAAATCTTCCACGTTTATATCATCCATTTTTAGCAAATACGTAAATGAACATTTGATGCAATTAGCTCTAACGTCTATTCACTGCACTATTCAACACGGAAATGAACACGTGATGCTTGCGACGTTGCCGTCCTGTTGTCGAGCGTTCGCGGTACCGGCGCCGCACTGTTGCCGCACCGAGCGTTTTGTATGAAAAAGAGGATCGTCCGTGCGCAGTACGTCTAACGCACCGCTTCGGCACCGCAGCGGTCCGACACGAAACGCATAAATTGAAAGCGCCCTAAGTGTTTGATTTTTTTACAGCTTCAGGGGACTGTAGACCTGAGTATATAGTTTTAATTTCAACTCGATACCTCTACGCGTTCCTGAGATAAAGGTTCTTGACAGACAGACGGACGGACGGACAACAAAGTGATCCTATAAGGGTTCAGTTTTTTCCTTTTGAGGTACGGAACCCTAAAACGAATACATTCTAAGGTATTCCTTTTTTGGATAACAGTGACCAAAAGTTGATCCATCCAAAGGTTGTCTTTAAAAGATCGCTTTTAGCGATCAGAGCGCCCATTGTGTCATGACTAGAGATGGGTTTCTACCCGGTAAATACCGGGTAAATACCCAAAATACCCAAATGCAGGGTTTTTACCCAGGTAAATACCCAAATGGTGGGTATTTACTTTTTCATTATTGTTTTAAGTCTTTTATACACTTTAAGCAATAAAAAATGTTTATCAAATGTGTTTTATGCATGAAGTGTAAATGGTGTCAGCAAAGAATAGTTTTCTACTAACAAATCATATAAAAATTGTACGTCTGTATTTTTTACATATTATATTAGGTGGTTTATATTACATTTGATTATAGTAGTTTTAAATTAAAGACTATTTGAATATCACAGCATGTCCAGCATCCGACCAATCATCACATACGGCTCACTAGTCTGGTGGCCCAGAACAGACCTGAGCACAGCCCAAAAAGACCTTGAAAAGCTGCAGCGGTTCGCGTGTGTGGCAATCACTGGCTGCATGAAAACTACACCCACTGCTGCCCTACAGGCTATGCTTGGACTGCCGCCTCTACACCTCATAGTGAGGGAGGAGGCGACCCTGGCTGCCTTTAGGCTCTTCAAATCAGGGACCCTGAGCAAAGACTCTAGGGTCAAACACATACGTCTAAAAGAAGATGCGATCAAACTGCAGCCAATGATGGCATCACCCTGCGACAGAGCCCCGAAACAATACTGCTTCCAAAAGCATTACAACATAGTGCTTGAAGAGGAGCGGTGCGACCACTCAGGCCCGAAAGAACTGAGGATTTACACTGATGGCTCAAAGACTGACTGCGGAACTGGAGTCGGAGTCTTCTCACACGACCTCAACATAAAAATATCCAAACCGCTGGGGATGCTCAACACGGTCTACCAAGCAGAGTGTGTGGGCATAATGCAAGCGGCTTATGCCATAGCGGCCAGGAGAGTCACGGACACCCATGTTCGCATACTCTCTGATAGCGCCTCAGTCCTCCAATCCTTAGACAAAAAATGCATCACATCGGACCTAATACTAGAATGTCACAATGCGCTCGAGCGGGTAACTGTATCGAACCGCAATACAGTGACACTACAATGGATAAAAGGACACAGTGGATCGCTAGGCAACGATGCAGCTGACGAGCTGGCCAGAAGGGCTTCCAGTATGTCAGTCTGTGGACCAGAACCTATCGTGCCCATCCCCTTCAACCAACTACGCAGGTGGCTACAGGAGCACACCCACACACAAGCAGAAAGCTGGTGGACGTCGTCACCAGGCTGCAGGCAGTCCAAAGAAGCCATGCCGGTATTGGATGGCAGGCTAACCAGGCGCTTACTACGACTGGACAGGAAAGGCCTGCGCCTGGTGACGGGGACCATCACGGGACACTGCTCACTAAATAAACACTTTTACACATTAGGCATAACAGACAGTCCCCTGTGCAGGGCTTGCATGGAGGCTGATGAAACCGTTGCGCATGTGCTGTTTGAGTGCACAGGCGTCACCCAGATAAGGTCAGAAACCCTCGGGACACCTAGATCGTATACAGATGTTCTTGACAGACCAGGAGATTTGATCAGCTTCTGGAGGGAGGTGGGCTGGTTGGAATAACCACCGACGGCCGCCATGGCCCACGCACAATGGTCCACTGAAGGACTAAGTGCGGAAACCAAACCCATAACATAGAACATAGAACATCACAGCATGTCGTAACAAATATTTATTGATAAAATACATTAAATAAACGTGAATCATCAAACTCTTGAGTATTTAAGATGAAGAAAATTACTTTTTTATTTTGTAACATAACTTAATATCATTTTTACTCCAAACGTAACGGTTTGATGAAAAAAAAAAAGTTCTAAGTATGGGGAACTCCCAAAATCTATTGTTTTTTTTTTGCTATTTTTGTGTGAAAATCCTAATGCTGTTCACAAAATACATCTACTTACCAAGTTTCAACAGTATAGTTCTTATAGTTTCGGAAAAAACTGGCTGTGACCTATGGACGAACGGACAGACAGACATGACGAATCCATAAGGGTTCCGTTCTTTGCCATTTGGCTACGGAACCCTAAAAAGGGAGTTCCGATTCCAAATTAAATGAAAGGACATTATATAAAGAGGAAAATCAGCCAAGTTCAGTACATTTTGACCAGTTAGGCGAACACAAATGTACTGACCAGCAGATTTTTTTTTCGCGATTCCAGGTTTGGTCCCATAGTAAAAGTTGTTTGTTTTCATGACTGCAATCACGTGTTTAAGTGTCGTTCACTAATTACCAGTCACCCTATATATGTCATTTACTATATAGAAACTTCATCAAATCAGTTAAAGAAATTTTACATTTATGCTAAAATTACAGTTATTATCAGTTAATAAAGCAATTTAATCAGGCTTTGAGACGAAAAACATATGAAAGTAGCCGAACTTATAACATGGATGTGTTAAAAAAAAAACGGGCTAAAATTCACCTAAACTTTATTAAATAAAACGTTCCATAAAGTGTTTATAGTTTATACCCATGCTTTTGGGTATTTACCGGGTAAAAACCCTGTTTATACCCAAATTGGGTATTTACCCGGTAAATACCCGATGGGTATTTACCCACCGCCCATCTCTAGTCATGACACAATGGGCGCTATTACAAAAAAATAAATGTAGAAATGTCTACATTTATTTTCTGTAATATTTATGGTGTACTTAAAGAATATTCTATTCTATTCTATTGACGTTTATTGGTAGAAATTTCTGTACCTAATTATAAATGTTTCTGTTTAAGTTGTTACGTAATATATTGTTTAAGTAGGTAGGTACCTGTTTATTTAATTATAAGTAACTTTTTTAAATTGGTAATGACTTGAACCATGTGGACGATTGAAATTAAACAACCTTAAAGTAAATAAATGCCTCTTTATTAATGTACTAAAGAGCTACTTTGTATTATTTTTTCCTACTTAAGATGCACTCTTTGATGTCAAATCTGTAACAAAAGACAAAGGCTTGTATTTGCATGTAAACCATAAGAAACAACCAACCTATCATCACTCAAACCATTAGAAAGCATGGTTTGAGTGATGATGGGTTGATACAGAGCACTAGAGTGAGCATGAGTGAGATTTTTGTGAGCAGGTTCAAAGCAAATAAAATAAACATTGTAATTATATTACCTCAGGAACATTGTTCTTGTTGCTCTAGGATTAGCTCTGCTAGTTCAGCTTTTGCCTTGGCTTCCCTATGCTGCTCATGGAGAATCATCATTTCTAAACCATGCTTTTCATTTGCCCTTAATTGGCGATCCTTATATTCCCTCTCCAAGATAGAGTCTTTATGACGCTGACCTGTTAGGGCTGTAGGTCTTGATTGCGGTAACATTTGGCTTTGGGCTAATTGAGTCAAAGAGATGTAAGGTGTGGATGTTTCAGGTGACTGTGTTGGTGCTGGGTTTTCTGTTACTGTTACTAATGGTTCAAAAGGAGCTGCCACTTCCTCGACGTAAATAGGTTGCATCGTGTTATCCTCTGATATTTCTGAAAAACATAATTGTAACATTAATGTGTTAAACTCAGATGCATTATTTGATTAAAGCTGTATAATAAATAAATTTATTTAAGTATGTAAAGTATTTACCAAGAACTGTATCCGAATCAATCGCAGTATCTATACCAACTATGAGTGCTGGGGCCACTTCGGCGACATCAGGGTCAATGGTGGCATCGCTTATTGATGGCCCTCCTCCAGTGGCCAAGCTGTGTTGGCGTTCTTTCGTTAATGCCTCCCTCTGTCTTTGTTTTAAATTCATCCACAGTCGACGTAGTTGTTTAGTTGTTGCCTAAAGTAATAAGTTAAATGTAGATAGTGCAACAAGAAAATATAAACAAGCCAGACCCAAGTCTGTCATGACTAGGTAGGTACATGATTTCATGGAAATTATGGTCAACGTCGACAAAAGTTCGTAAGTTTTGTTCTGTAAACTGATGTCACAATGTTAAAAAAGTAATGTGTAGTAACTATACACGTACTATAGGTACAATGTAATCGTTTACCTGGCTAGATGCGTGTGGACTAGCGTTGTATTCGGCAGTTATTTTGTCCCAGGCCTCATTTTTTTTTCTTAGAGATGCGACGTCGGTCTCCTTATTTTCTACTACTGCCCTATATTTTTTTATAACGTCGAGAAAGTATTTTTTCTCTATTTGAGTAAATACATGCTTCCTGCTTTCCATTTTCTTTAAAATCCAGTTTTTAAGAAATTAAAAACAGACAAGATTATAATTTGCGTTGTTTGAAAAAGGGCGCCAACAATTTTGTTAGGTTTATTTTTTTGACGTCGTTGTCGCTCCTGCCTGACGTTATATTGCGTTATATTATTTGTACCTATTGAGTTGAGTAGTAAGCATTTCTGTCGTATTCGGAAATAAATACACAACCTTTATAAATAATTTAAGGCTTTCTAGGGTAGAAATCAACATTATAACGTGATACAGCGCTATTCATTAAAGTTTATAAAAATACAAGTATTTCAATAAATCTTACGACGTAGCATTAACGAAATGTGATGAATGTTATTCTAAACTTCGGTCATTTTGACGTACTCATTCACGAGATCAAGCCCTCAAGTACAGCATCTTGAGGAGCTGATCTTGGTAACTGAGATACTGTTTTCATGTGTTTATTAATTAGCAATGATCTTAAGATGCTGATATCGCAATAATGGCGTATCAAATGATATCGCACTTGAGTACGTGATTGAGGAAGGTTTATTAATACGGGCCTAGGAGTGAGTGTTGAGGTTGTGTGAACGAGTGAGCTTTGTGAGCGAATGAACCGACTTATTTCATTGTACTGAATTTATAGAATAAGTGAAGTGAGGTCTCGGAAGTTTGAAAACACAGCAAACATTATGATTTGGGTATGCACAATGAAATAACTAATGATGTTTGGTATTGTGTGTGATACTGATTTTTTTGTAGGATTTTATTTAGATTGTTCATGTTGTGAAGAGATACAAAAAATGCGTGGAATGAGTTGCAGGGTAAATAAAACACAGGAAGCAAATAAAAAAATGTTATTAAAAAAATCAAAAAACCCGACTGCGGTAAAAAACTTAAGTTAAAAGAAACTGAAAAGCTAAAACCAAGCCCATTTTAAATTAAATAAAAGTTGGAAGCAGGCGGGATCCACACCATTTATATATATATTGTATTTTCAAATTCAAATGGGTCCCGCCTGCATCCAACTTTTATTTAACTGGCTTGTTTTTAGCTTTACAGTTTCTTTTAACTTAAGTTTTTTACCGCAGTCGGGTTTTTTGATTTTTTTAATAACATTTTTATTTCCAGCTTTTTAGTTTACAAATTTGAAAGATTTCGCAGACGATTTAGTTCTTGGTAGGTGTTATTTGCGATTTGTCACTTCGAATTGCTTTTAAGTATATATGTTGTATATATTTTTGTAATCAACTTTTAAAACCCTTTATTTTGATACCCCACTCGATAGGTTTTGAAAAAAAAAAATAAAAAAAAAAAAATTTAATATGGCGTCCAGTAGTCGCCATATTGAATTTTCACTAACGTCATGTCTTTAGTGACACTCGCCGGACTAAGAGGAATCGATTAACGTGTGAATCATAAAAATCGGCCCAGGCGTTTGGTCTGTATAGTGCTTCAAAGGAACATATAAACATACATACATACATACATACATAGGCTGATGAACACATTACCACTCCTTTGCGTCGCGCAGTCGGGTAAAAAGAACTGAGTGTATTAATTGAGATCAAAGGATAAAAAAGTAAAAAAAATCGTCTGGAATAAACAATTACATGTTTGCGTGTAAAAATAAAATCAGGCGAACTTTTTTACCATCCAATCGGTTGCGCCTGTCAGTAACGACATGTCCTGCTTTCGAAAAAACTCTTTCGGAAGGAGTTGAAGTAGCTGGAGTACAAAAGTGTTTTTTGACTACTTCATGTAGGCATGGATATGTGTGCCTTTTCGTGTACCACCACAATATAGGGTCTTGGGAATTCTTCCTGCTAATAAGAGGCTCAACGAAATATTTATCTACTTCTATGATTGCAGCTGCGGTGGGGTTTTGCTTTTTAACTCCATCTACAATTTTTAAATCAAATTCATCCCATATAGAAGGCTGTATGTTTGTATTGCATTGTGGAATATTTTCACTAATTTCTGTATTATCAGTTTCAATCGATGCAATGGATTTTGCTGCTATATTTGATAAATATTTTTTCTCATTATCAACGCTGCTTTTTTTTTCGTCGGGAAAACCATATGCCTTAAAGCGTGGGTCTAGTAGCGTACTTACAGCAAATAATTTGTTATCTTCCACGTTTCTAAACCGTGCTGATATATCAGTAATGAATCGCTTGGCCATTTCCATTACTGTTTGGGGAACGTTTGGGTCTTGAGTGAACGCCTCACACTTTTTTTTTAGCAAATTCGCTAGAACTATGATTTGCGATACAGTCACATGCTTTTCTGCACTCATAATTTCAGTGACTGATTTAAAGTGTCGTAACAAATCACAACATTTCGACAAAATTTCTATGTCGTCGGGGGTCAAATTTGGCGTGTTGGGATAAATGGTAGCAATGGTGGAAATCACACTTCTTTTTATTTCTAAAATCCTCTCAAACATATCGAAAGTAGAGTTCCATCGTGTTATCACGTCTTGTTTTATTTTCAGCTCTTTCTCCCCTAGCTGCTTTTGCATGGCTGTTAGGCGCTCACTAGCCAAAACACTCCTTTGAAATAGTTCAACTATAGTTTTAACTTTAATTTGTATCGCCTTAATTTCTGTTAACAATCCTGCTTGAACAATCAGGTTCAAGTGTGAGCAAAACACGGCACTTGCTTTAATTTTTTTATTTATTTATTTATTTATAGGAGAACCAACAGCTATAACAAAAGCATAAGAATAGTAAATTAGACATAAAGCCAATTACAGGATCTCACGGGTAAAAACAGAAAATGTAGTAGAAATCTTAGGATCACTAACAAGCACTATAAAAAGGAATACAAATATAAGGTATATAAGCACTATGTACTTTAAAAAAAGTCAGCGTTCAGCCGAGTGCGTGCAGAATAGGTTTTGATGGTAAATGGGTCAAATGAGAACTTTTTGCAAAGAATATTAAAGTCTTTACTCGCTCGCAACATGTATGAGTTTTGCCATTTTAATAAAGAAATAGCAGCTTGGATGTCATTAGTATTGTCAGCAGTAACCGACACTACTTTTTCGATGATATTCCATTCGGTGCAAATTTTTTTGATTAAACCAGCTCAGTTCTGTGCGGTATGGTGTTGTGCGTCTGGAATGCATTCTAACATTACCGCCTTAATATTACTGTATTCAACAAAATGTGCTGTTACGGCAACATACTGATGAGCAGCAGAAGTCCAGGCATCCGTAGTTAGGGCAAGATACTCCGCTTGTCCTAGTAATTTCGTCACATCTTCTCTTACGATGTTATAAAATTTTAGTAATAACGCTTTTGATAGCGTCTTTCTTGATGGAGCAATATACGAAGGACACAATTATTTTATTAACGCTCTAAATGAATCGCTTTCGACGATTGTAAAACGCAAATAATTTTTGACAATCAACCAACCAACCACCATAGGAGCAACCTATTAATAGTTTCCGTTTTCTTCAATGACAGCGGTTTTGCTAAATATTCGTTGATTTGATTACAAACTGGAGGACGGTGGAAAGCGGAGCACGAGCAAGCGGAAGACGATTCACCTTGAGACGTAGATGGAATCGCAAGTGCACCTTGAGACGTAGATGGAATCGCAAGTGCACCTTGAGACGTAGATGGAATCGCAAGTGAAAGAGGAGTAGCAACACTAGTTTCGTTGTTTACAGGCATATTATGATCTTCTTGAATCCCAGCTAGGACAAGGGGATGAGCTGATTTAAGATGTCTGGTTAAATTATAAGGGCCTGCACCCCGGTGCGATAAAATTTTCATGCAGATCGTGCATTTGGCCTTATATTCTCCCAAATCCTTGAAAAACTCCCAGGTTTTAGATTTTTTTACCGTTGGAGCCATAATCTATGATATTAATAAAGGTAAAACCAACACCAGCAGCAATAAAGTATCTCCACCACACCATCACCAAAACCAAAACAAGCAAATAAGTACGAACACAAGAAAAACAATCCGATTATTCACAAACACAGAAGTCGTCGTAATATTGTCTCAAAAATGTATTACAGAAAGCAATAATAAAACCAGCAGCGTAGCGTTGTACTTTTTATTACCAAAAACAACATAGAAAAATGGCTGGCAAGGCTTTATATAACACCATCCCCCCTTCTTTGGCTTGGCTGATGGCGGTGGCGGAAGGGGGCGTGTCATTCTGGCAGCTTGGCGGTGGGGCTGACAGGAAGGCATGGTGGCTGGCGTCAAGTCCGTTACATTCGGCCATCCTGCAACAATTGCTCCCGCAATGGGGAACGTACAAAACATTTAGCTCTCTAATAAGTCAATAAGTTCTTCAGTTTCAAGTGGCTCATCTTATATTATCTTATCTCATCTGAGCTACTAGAGCTATCGGACATAGGAGCTATACTTCTATAAGGCCTTAATGAAACTGCAGATACTAGCCCAGTAAAGTTTTTGTAACCTCGTAAGCCCTGTATGCTTCTAATTCGGTACCGATAATTACCAACTGCTTTAGTTACTACATAGGGGCCCGAGAACAAATCGTCTAATTTGGTATTTACCTTAGCGGCGCTACTAGTTGGAGCCTGTCTCCATAATACAAAATCCCCTTTCTTATAAACATGAGCACTTTTTCGTTTTTTATCAAAGTTGTGCTTCATTTTGGCGCTTGCTTGTTCTAACCTAGCTGTAGCTTTCTTACGTCGTGCCTCAACAGATTCTGTTTCGCAACCAGGAACTGAAACGTCACAAATTGACCTACCAGAGTGCGCAAACATAAAATCATAAGGCTTATAACTGATACTATCGTTAATTGTATTGTTTATGCCCCAAATAATGTCAGGTATGGAGTTGGCCCAATTACCGAAAGCTTCACTAGGCTCAGTTGCCCGTAACGCATCTAAAATTGTACGATTAGTACGCTCAACCTGGCCATTAGCCCGGGGGCAAGCAATAGCGTTTAACGTATGCCTAAACTGCTTATCTACTGAAAACTTTTTAAAGTACCTACTCGTAAAAGCTTTGCCGTGATCTGTCACCACGTGATTTGGGTATCCGAATAAACTGAATATCTTGTTCAGTGCACAAATGGTCTCAATCGAATTTACAGTACGCGTCGGTTCAGCTATCACAAATTTAGTACTGGTACCCTTAAATTGTCCTACAGAATGGCCCCACGTGATCTATGTGTACAATGCGCATCGGATCAGACGGCTTAGGGATCGGATGCAACATGCCTTCTTTTTTACCATAATTACCCTTGCCATATGCACAATGAATACATGCGGTCACGTATTTCTTAATAAAACGCGTCATTTTAGGAAACCAATATTGGCTTTTAATCAATTCTGAACTACGATTTAGGCCCACGTGACCAATGTCATCATGGTGCATTTGCACAATTTTCTATCCAGCCGAATTTGGAACCACAAGTCGATTTCCGTTGAGAGATTTTCGGTAAAGTCGATTTTCTACTAATTCGTAATTATTTTTAATGTCTGAATCAGCTGTATTGTTTTTTAATTGATTTATAATCGAAATAAGCTTTTCGTCCTGACATTGCAGCGTATAAAACCAATCAGTAACTTCAAGGCGGTTTACGTTCATTGTATCAACAGGATGCCTACTTAGCGCGTCTACATGCTTCATACGTTCACCGGGTCTGTACTCAACACTAATGTCATAATCTTGTATTAAAAGCCACCATCGTGCAATGCGCGGTATTATGTCGCGTTTGGTGAGCGTAGCGCGGACCGCAGTACAGTCAGTTACTACCTTAACATGTTTACCTACTACATAAACCCGGAACCTTCGTAGCGATTCTACGACTGCGAGAGTTTCGAGCTCATAACTATGATACACACCCTCTTCCCTACTAGTAACCCGCCTAAAATACATAACAGGCCGCAGTGAGTTGTCAGTTTGTTTTTGTAACAGTATTCAATGTTTGTCAATTTGCAATGCCTAACTTACACGCGTCGGTATGTATTTCTGTAGGAAGCATAGGATCATACCAGGCTAGCACAGGTTTGGAACATAAACAATTTTTTTGTTGTTCGAAACTCGCGTTTTGTTCACTGCCCCCACACACCCATGATTTATCCTTTTTTGTTAACTCAGTTAATGGACGCGCAATCAGGGCAAAATTGGGAATAAACTTTCTAAAATAATCTGCATAAACCGATAAACTGTCGCACACTATGAACATTATTTGGCACAGGAAACTGCGAAACGACCGTCAATTTTGATGCACCAAGCTGTATACCGTTGGAGGATATTTCGTGACCTAAATAAGTCACTTGTTTCTGCAAGAATGAACATGTACTCATATTCAATTTTAAGTTCTCACTATCGAGTTTGATTGACCTGATTCTATATCAACCGAGGGTAGCAGCAAATCGTCTAAAAATCCCAGTATCTGGATTTGACCTACATTATTTTCATTCTATTTACCTACATTGTTTCTACCCACAGATTCAACAGTTTTATTAATTAAACGCATTAAAACTGATGGAGCATTCGCTAAACCAAAAGGAATTCTAGTGTACTCGTAATGACCTTGTGGTGTAATAAAAGCAGTTTTGTGTGTATCCTCTGGTGCGATGCATAATTGATAGTAGCCCTGGGCTAAATCTAAACTAGTGAAGGACTGTTTGCCCGCTAATTTGGAAACCTGATCGTCTATGTTTAGTAGTGGATACCTATCTTCCACGGTGATAGCGTTCAACGCACGGTAATCAACGCATAATCTACTGTCGCCGTTCTTTTTTTTAACAAGGATCATCGGTGAAGCGTAGCTGGATTCCGATTCTTTTATAATGCCGGCATCTAGCAGTTCATTAACTTTGGATTTAACTATCGCTTGTTCACTATGAAAAAGTCTGTAAGGCTGGCGATGCACGGGCTAATCACTAGTAAGCTTAATTTGCATTTGAGCTAAATTGGTACAACCTAGATCATGTGCATTTGTAGCAAAGCAATGTTTATACTGTACTAGATTAATTAAATCTGAGTGATCTTTATTATCTAAGGGCCCCCAGTGTTCGTGTTCCAGTGCACGCGAACTTGGATGATGTAGGGACCGGGCGGCAGTCGTTCTTCGTTTGCTGTGACGACTTCGAATCTGTGGTTTTCTTCGATGGCTTCAATCGCGATAGTGGTATCTGAAACTAACTGAAATTTAGAATGGCCCTGGCTAACGGTCAGGGTCATACCTTTGCTGTTGATGACGGGTTGCCCGATCAACAGATTAACTTCGTTCATCTTCATATCAAAGTCAAAGCATTTATTTCAAAAAGGCACATAAAAGGCACTTTTGAACGTCAAAAATTACTAAAATAGAATTGATTCTAGTCGCCCATTCCAAAAGGTAGTTTTCGTATGGAGAAGAATGGGCAAGAAACTCCACCGTTAGTCTTTTAAAATGTTTTACAATATTTTGCATGTACATACATTATATAATAATAATATGTGAAGTCGATGCACCTAAAATAAAATTACTGTACCACAATAGGTAAAAGAATTAAAAATGAAACCATGACATATAAATTAATTATCTGATAGATACATGGCTCACATATTTACAAACATGGTAAAAATAAACGATTTTCATTAAAAAAAAATTAAAAGTAATAAGTCAGGGTGTGAGTTAAAGTAATTACAGAATGTAAATCAATGTCAAAAAAAGAACAAAGAATAAATTTTACAATTAAATTAGCAACCAGTTTGATTTTGTCTAGACTCTAGACTGTCCTATGGAGCAGGACCAGCATGTTTCCAAGCGTTCTTATCTTGGATATAATCTTCTAATGTATAGTATGCCTGTTTACAAAGTGTATTTTTAATGTGAGTTTTAAATTTTCTTTCATTTAATTGCAATATATCACAAGGTATTTTATTGTAACATTTAACACAGTACCCCATAAAAGATGTATGTATGGAGAGGCGTGTAAATAGCCTGCACCTTTAATAAGTATTGTGAGAAAAAATTTTTTGAGAAAAAAGAACTTAACTCACTAGCGTAATGACGGACCTCAAAATTAAAATAATTTCCCTATTGATGAATCCTTTAGGAACTAATACCAAAAATTTATAGCAGCAAAACATGCCCAAGTACCATGACAATCCAGAGATCCCACTTAGACCCAGGGTGATGGGAAGATATCTCGTTCATGAGCGCGTGATGGCTTGCAGGTCTATAGCAGCCGGCCGGCGAGAAAATCTTCTTAAATCCACCGTTGGAATGGTTGAAACTCCAAAAATCAACACTGCACTATGAGCTCTCAACAAAGCACAGATGCAGGTCCGATTATTTTACGAGTATCATCAAGGTTTCACCAAAAAAAGGAATATTCAAAAGGCGGAGCGATTCACACCCGCAAAGTCTCTGTCCGGGGCGGGGAACACACTCTCGAAACCGCCGCGAATGCCATCTATCGGTCATCTAGCGAGAAAACTCAAGAAAGTTCCGATACATGGGCGCTGCGACAACGAATATTGGTGCGAGGATTCATCAATTGAGAAGTTAAAATATTTAATTTGAAACACTAACATATTATGTTATAGGAAAAAATCCTAAAATGTTATTATTTTATTTTTTATATTGAAAAAAAGCATTGACGCTTCACCAATGTACTTTGGCTAATTTGAAAAATGGTTGATATATTTTATCTTTATTTCTAGTGTTAAAATTATGTCTATCGCTTATTTTATTAAAAAGATGTAGATTTTTTCTTACATACATAATATTTTCATAAATTAATTGGCAAGGTACCGTCATAATATTAATCCTTTTAAAAAGTTCTCTGAGAGATTCGCGGCGACGTAGATTATAAATGGCTCTGACAGCTCTCTTTTGCAAAATAAAGATGGATTCAATGTCAGCAGCTCGACCCCATAGTAAAATGCCGTACGACATAATGCTGTGAAAGTAGCTAAAATAGACTAAACGCGCGGTTTCTACGTCAGTTAACTGTCTTATCTTTCTAACAGCATAAGCGGCCGAGCTAAGCCGCCCCGCAAGAGATGTTATGTGAGGTCCCCATTGTAATTTCTCGTCTAGCGTGATTCTTAGAAAAACCGTTTGATCAACAAAATCCAGTTTTTTTCCATTCAGTATGATGTCACATTCGCTACTTCTTACATTAGGTAATTTAAATCTAATGCATTTGGTTTTCTTTTCATTTAGTACCAAATTATTTACCGTAAACCAATCTTGGACCTGAAGAATAGAGTCATTCACGTCGTCAAGACTTTGTGCTCGTCTGTCTATCTTAAAGATCAATGAGGTGTCATCTGCAAAAAACACCATCTTCGGTTGATTTTGAAGTAATTGGGGTAAATCATTAATGTAAACTAAGAAGAGCAATGGACCCAATATCGAACCTTGAGGAACGCCCATTGCCATTTCAGACCCTAATGAGTTTACGCCGTTTACTTGAACTTTAAGCTTTCTATCTTTTAGGTATGACCTTAGTAAATCAAGAGCTAAATTCCTAATCCCATAGTGCTCAAGTTTCAGCAGAAGTGTCTCATGGTTTACGCAATCGAACGCCTTAGAGTCTTAGAATATGTTGCAAACCTTTTGAAAGTCTTAGAATATGTTGCAACATACTAATGAAAGCTTGTGTTATTCATATGTTGCTTCAGGCCATAAAGTTCAAAAAGGGTTTCCATTCTTTTACGAATACCTGGAGTCGCCCAATCACTAAATAAAAAGCTTGTGTAAATACTTTTAGTCTTTAGTGTGTACGCATACTACCACATGCTTATCGAGCTCAACACAGGCAATTCAATGGTGGGTTCAACAGACAGCCCGATGATCTCTTTTCGTTCCTTTGATTTAATAGAATTTTTAACTAATATTAATGATCCGCCATGTATCATACATTTTCGGCTGAAATGGCTTACTACACAATAATTTTCATAGTTAATTGACATTACTTGATGGGCTTTTAACCAATGTTCTGTTAAGCAAATGATATCAAACTTGGTATTTTCTAAAAACAATTCTATTTCCAGTAATTTATAAGAGCAACCTTGGATATTTTGATTAAATAATTTTAAAATATGTTGCCTTCCCTTTAGTTTTTTATTATTCTGAGTGATATTGCCAGATACCTTTTTATTATTCTCTAATAGTAATTGGTTATTTGCAGGGGTAACTTCTGTTGTCTTACTAACTAGTTTAAAGAGTTATCCGGAGTGACCTCCGTGACCACAACTACGACTGAAGTGTCTAGTGAGCCTGTATGAGTTCCAGCAGGAAGAGAATACCCTATCTGACTGGTAGTGGCCTCCAATGATGTTGGTATTATAGGTGGACCCTCCTTCGTACAACATGATGATTCATAATTATTCATCACTATGTTGTTAGTATAACTAGACAACACAGACTCGTCCCTAATACTACAATTTGTTATATTAGCTATAACCCCACTAATATTATATGCTATCAACATAGCAATCATATGTCTACATTCCCAAGACAGAGATAAAGTTCTCTGAGTTAACTTAAAACCACTAACAAACTTATTAGTGTCAAAAAACAATAATTTGTCACTATGATGACATGTCAGCATGTGTATAGTGTTATTCAATTTATATATATATTTATTTTCATCTTCTGATAGAGTATTAGAGTAAGGTAAAGCACACAACATTAGCTTACCTATGTTTAAGTTTAATAAGGTGTTCACACCATCCACTATGTCCTTTCTGGTAATACCAGTACTTTTACCTAGTAGCAAAACCATTGTAGAAAAATTGTTTAGGTTTGTGTTTGCAATTCTTTTAATCATTTGTTTAAAACTTATGTTATGATAATTGTGATTGGTAAAACTATGGCTAAGGTAATTAAATAATATTTTTCCAAAGCCTGAACCTAATTCGTCACAAAAAAAATGATTTATTATTCTGTGTACTAAAACATGACTCTGCTGGAAGAGACAACACCGGTGGAGACAAGTCACTCTGAGGCTGAGGAGGTGGTGGTTGGTTTGCACAGCTGCATGAGAGATTATTAATCAGAGACTCATAACTCTCAGCATTGCACTTCACCAATTCCAGTAGTTCTCCAGCCTCAAACAATCGCTCACTTAGTTGTTGTTGTGAAGCCTCATATTTCTCAAAAATATCCTTCAGCAATTGCTGGCGTTTCTGCAGCAGAAACTGGACGTGATGGAGGAGGTGTCTGCAATCCAGATCTGCTCAACCAACTTCAGCGAGGAAGATATAGCTGCTTCCAAGCTGCTACTGTTCAGGTCGGTAAATAAAGCTGACCAGATGGTGTCCCGCCGGCGTGACGGGACTAAGAAAAGCCTGCAGGATATTATCACGCTGTTGAAGGAGACCGACCCTGACGACGTGCCGACGTTTGTGGCGAAGGACTTAAACAAGCTTCCCCCCGTCACATTCGACCACGTCGACGTTACGAGCCTATTGAAAGACATCGTTTTTCTTAAGGCCAGCCTAGTGGATGTGCAGGAGAGATTGGATGCATCCCAAAACACCGTTGCTGATTTGCGTAATGAATTAATAGAGTTGCGTAAAGCTGTAGCGGTAACTGGGTCACCATCGAGTGCATCAAATATCAACACGCGTCGCGGAGCGTGCCTCAATTTATCGGGGGCAAGTTTCGCGTCAGCTGTTATGTCTTCGCCGTCGCCGAACAAGGCTGAGTGTGCAGAGCGTGCGTCATGCGCGTAATAGATTATCCTAGTTATAGGTATTGTTATTGTTATCATAAGTATTCTTTACTGTTAAAAACTTGATAAAATAGTAATGTTTTGCATAACCTAAAACTTGTAACAAGTATCTAATTTACATTATTCAATAATTCTTTCATTATTTCAGTATGTTTGTTAAAGTAGACTAGCTAAAATCTTAAGAAATAGTGTAGCAAAACATAGAAAATATTCCTAATGGATATCCACCTTTTAAATATGTCGTTGATATTTTGATATTTTGAATGACGGTAGATAGAACCGTCAAAGTTATTTGTTCACGACTATAAAAGGGGGAGTTCCGAGTGGCAGAGCCCTAATTCTTGTTCGAGACATCGACCAGAACGGAGCTCCGGCCTACAGGTAGAAGTTTAGTTATTTTATTATTATGATTTTACTGTTATTTTATTATTGTTATTATTATGTGACTATTAGGAACTATTTTTCTACTGTTGTTACTGTCTTTCTACTGTGTTTCTACTGATTATTATGTTTCATTGTTATTATTATTATTATATTGCCAGTATTCTAAGTTAATTGATTGTTTTTGAAATAACGATAACTAATTTATGGCAATATAATAAATTCGTTGATAGAATACTATAATACTGTTTCCGTGGAGTTTCTTGTCCTTCTTCTCCACGATGACCTAGATTTGGAACGGACGACTAGCTTTCTGATTACTGACAAGCCTAAATTGAAATAAATATCTGGTCTTGTCTTTCTGTGCTTTCTTTTATAAAACCATCCCCTACATAGCATATTCATAGGTATTACACATATTATTAAATATCTAGTAATCATACTAATGTTCAAAACTTTATATTTGGGTATACATACAGATAGGTTATACTTTGTTGCCTTACATACACATATTACATAATTAGTAACCATTCTGGTATTCAAAGCTTTTTATTTGGGTAATAATTAGATATACTTACAGATAGGTTATACTTTATTCCCTAATATACATATTTATTAAATAACTAGTAACCATTCTGATATTCCAAGCTCAATATTTTGGATAGATATATACTTCAAATCTAATACGCGCCCCGATACCCTGCACACGTCCCTGCGGCTGCTCCTCGTGTCGCCGCTCGAGTTACCCGACCCGCTGACACAATGTCCGTGTCTAAGGCGCCTGTGGGAGTTAATGACCTCCCTAACGCTCCCGCAAAGAAGCCCGTGCCTGAAAAGGCATCGAACCGGGCTGATGATGATGGTTTTGTGACGGTGCAGAGGAAGAAGCGCCGTCAAAGAACCAACAAAAACCCAGCCCAGCCCAACACGCCCGTGTATATTTCGCGCCTTCATTTATACCACTATGGCCGAGGACATCGTGGAGTACGTGTGCCAAAGAACCAAGTACAGGCCGAGAGTGCAGTTGCTTGAATCGCGCCGCAACGTCAACTTTAACCCTTTAACCGCTTGGCTAAATATCAATTGTCGTGCCCCTAGCGCGAGGCTACAAATCGACAAAATAATACCTACAATAAATAAGGAGGGGCAATCGTTGTATCGATAAAAAAAAGTCAAAGAATTTTTTATGTTTTTATTTTAAATCAGCCTTATGGCTTCTACAAACAGGCGCGACACAAAGAAACCGCTCATGTTTTTGTGTCGCGTGTCGCGCCTGTTTGTAGGACCTTTAAATTAACCACCCTAATCACTTTCTTCGTATCACAATCGTTCATCTTTAAGCTAATAAGTAAATGTTTTTAACAGTTACTAATTGTTTAACCTTACTAAATTCGAATTGTTTACATCACAATAATCTCTTATTAATCGACTAGGTACTTTTTTTCTTTTCTTATAAATCTACCTACAACAGCAATGGCTAAATCTTTGTATCACAATTGTTTAATCTTACTATCTAAATTTTAATTACTTACATCAAAATAATCTCTTATTATTCGACTTTTTCCTTTTCAAATCAAACTAAGTATAATAAATCTTTGAATCACAATTGTTTTTTTTGTTTTTGCTTACCAGTTACTATACTCCATTTGTTTAGGTAATTAAATAAAGGTAAACAAAAAAACCACGTGACTTAGTTAGCCGACTAAACGTAATATCACTCACTTCACTTGTCATGCTATGTCACAGTTGTACTCTTCAATTTAGCAACATTATTAACGAATTATAACGTTGCTAAATTGAAGAGTACAACTGTGACGTAGCATGACAACTGAATAGACTGGTATTACGTTTAGTTGGATAACCACGGCACGTGGTTTTTTTGTTTACCTTTATTTAATTACCTAAACAAATGGAGTATAATACTTTACATCACATTCATTTACACATATTCCTCAGTATACTATAAAATACCTAATAAGTTTTGATTACCTATTAGATCAAATGCAATGATTTACGCATTTATAATAAGTAGGTTATAGTTGTTACAATTCACGAGCGCACTTTTCATTTAGATGTGTGTTGAACTGTTACCTATTTGTAACTACCTATGAATGACGTCCGCGCGCAACTGTTCGCTTCGTCGGGCACACACACAAGTGCAATGTGTACCTACGTGACGTGTACGTACACGAAACCTACACGCAAAGGCTTGAGTGCGCTCGTGAATTGCAACAACTATAATTAGAATTACGCAGTCATAAGCTAAAAACAAAAAAAAGGACAATTAATCAGTCAAACAGTAGGTAACAAGTAGTAGGTACATGATTCATAAAATTATTCGTTGTCTGTTTTTATCAGACGTATTATAGATGTCACAAAATGTGTGTACGTTTCTATAAATTTATTCGTGCGAGTCACATTAGTACCGAAATGTTTTTCGGCTAATATTTTTGCCGTTTTTGAAATTAGGTCAGTGCTGATCGCTTCGTATTGTGTGCCTACACTTGATATTTTTGTTAGAGTTTGTGTTCCTCTTGATACAAATAAATCAGGCGTACTATCTGTACTTCGTAAGTCACCGTCATGTGGTACATAGTAACATAACTGGGATTGTGCTACCGACGAAGGCAAACATACATCTTCTACATCTTCAAGATTCATTTCGTCTTGACTATCGCTAGTTGGATCCAAAATTGATTGACTACATTCCTGAGACTCGTCATACTTTCCTTAAAAGCAATTAAATATAAATAAGTACCTATAAAACTGGCTACAGGATGTGTATAATCAAAGGCTACAAGTATCAATTTGGCACAATTTACTTACTTTTCGATGTCATTTCGTTTTCTATCAAATTTAAATTTAATGCTCAACAAAACTGTGACGTTCAAGGTGTATAATATAACTAGGGTTCAATTCGCATAACACTTGCACTGAACCGTAAAAAAAGACGTGGGCTCGGTGTGTTTGACATGGACAAAGTGAAGTTGAACACAGACTAAATAGAGCAACGCAAGAAAAGAAATTAGTGACAGGATGATCTACCTACTTACTTAAACTATCGATATTTAGTCGATAGCTTCTATCTATGGTATTCCGCAGCACATGTGTCAACGCAAAGATAAACATTACACGTTTTACACATATACCGTGTGTGTGATCTTTTATTCTTAGTCGCGCATACTTTACAACGCTGACTTTTGCCACTGGGAATTCGTACAGGAAAATGTGCCAAAGCATCGATATGTAGACTGCGAGGAGGATTGGACTGAGTACCAGAAGTGAACGCTGGGCTAGTATTTGCAATTAATCTTTTATTTTTTTCTAAAAGTTGCCGTATCACATTTAATTGAAAATCTGCAAAACTATGTTTTTTGTTATTTTTTAAGACTCTGAACAAATAAAAAGCACTAAGCATAAACAAATCGATGATGTGGAAGCCTAATTTTTTATACCACTTCCTAGTTTTCCTTATACAACCTATGCTACTCATCATCATGTCGGTGATGTCCACCGAACCCATATTTTTATTGTAATCTATTACACATTGCGGCTTTAATTTAGGCAGACCAGAAAAATGATCCAAATTGTCTGACGGAACAATTTTGTCATCATGTATGGTAGACAGCATGGTAACAGCTTTTTTGTCTTGCCATTTTAACGCTAAAAGAGGAGGAGATGAAAATGCTTCTATTTCTCCACGCTTAAGTTTTTTGAATTTTGGCATATGTTTCCTATTACTTTTGACCGTACCGCATGCATAAATGCCTCTTTGTTTTAAATAAAGAAAAAGTCGCGGACTAGAATACCAATTGTCGACATATAGCTCTCGATTACTATGATAATAACCTTGTACCAGTTCAGTGACTACTGATCCTGTAATACCTAAATTTGGTACATGCTCTATTTGTGTTTGTGAACCACAGTAAACAATGAAATCAATTATAAACCCTGATTCGACATCACACAAAACAAAAAGTTTTATTCCAAATCTGTTTCGCTTTTTTGGCAAATATTGTTTGATTACCAGACGACCTTTGAAAGGCACAATGCTTTCATCAATGCATAGTTTGCCTCCGGGGACCAATGTGTGTCGAAATTTTTGTCGTGCGTGGTCAATCATCATTTCAATTTTATATAATCTTGATAAATTACTTACATCGTGTACTTCAGAAAATGAAAGCATTGCCAGTATTGCGCAATATCTATCTCTACACATAATACTATGAAATATGGGACTATTTAAAAGGGGGTCTACAGACCAATGTTCTTCAATAGTGAGCCTTTTATTCCTTGTAAAGAGCATCGTAAGGGCTAAAAAGATATAAATGTCATGAACAGTCACATCTTGCCACCTTTTTAAACGAGCGTACACCCTTAGATCCGTATGCCTGACATAGAATTGGTGATATTTGTTAGTAAAATAACATATTTTTTCTACTAAATCATTGCCACAAAAATGTTCAAAAATATCCAGTTCCGAGGAGTCGCTGCTCAAAGGTACTGAAGGTGATACCCCCGAAATAAATTCGTCAAAGTTTTCTTTATCAGGTACAGTTATGTCTAACGTCCAATTAATGCCTTCATTGTCGTCATGATCCTGAAATGACAAATTAAAATTTATTACGTAAGTATATTATTTTTTATATTCATTAGGTAGGTATATAACTTTAACAAAAAGGAACCTAGTTAGCGTTCCTGCACACGATGCCGTCACCGCGCCGTCGCCGCGCCGACGCCCGCCGCACAGTTACACTGTAGAATACGAGTCGCGCGAAGCCCGCCACCGCGCCGCCACCGCGCGCGTTCCCGTCCCTGTCTCGTTTGATTCATTCCATTGATTCCATTACCGACCGCGTACGAACGTGCACGCCGCGAGATCGCACGCAGCCGGTACCTAATGGAATGAATCAAACAGACAGGGACGGGAACGCGCGCGGTGGCGGCGCGGTGGCGGGCTTCGCGCGACTCGTATTTTACAGTGTAACTGTGCGGCGGGCGTCGGCGCGGCGACGGCGCGGTGACGGCATCGTGTGCAGAACGCTTATTAAAGTTATCTTTTTTTTAAAGATAACTCATGCACTAGGAATAATTCCTGTGTAGCTTGGGACTTCACAAACACACAAGTCACGGACACAAAACAGCTACACCCAAACTCGAATAATGATTTATGAAAGAGAGAGAGAGAGAGAGAAAAAGAGACAAACGTGAGTGCGAGTGCCTGTCCGGCTTGGTAGGTACTGTCACAGTACCTTAATAATGGTAAGGACAACATACAACACGGTTCCAAATTTGAACAATCAATAGGATATGTAGGTAGTTAAGTAGGTAATATAGGTAATAACAGAATTACATCACAATATTTAAAATACTATTTCGATTCATCAAGGAGTTACCTAAACCCAACGAAAGTCTTATTTATACCTATACCTACTGAATAATGTGCAAATAACCTAAGAAGAAATTGAAATAGGTACTTACCTCTCCATCACTTCTAAATTCTATCGAATCGGATAATTCCAATTCGTCGTCACACTCGTCGTCGTCACCTTCTAATATTCTTAATAATTCCTCAGTAGTCGTCATTATTGAAAATTGAAATGTGACTATTTTATCGACAATGCACAAATACCAACGAACAACATTAATGGAACTTTCCATTCGTTTGATCCGCTTGTGACGTAGGCAGTGGTCGTATTAATGTGACAGCCGCGCTAGACTAACTAGAGAAATATGTTGCAAGCATAGGAGTCAAGGGATGGGAACTAACGTCAAATGTTGGCATTATACAAAGATCGTGAGGGATATTTTTCTTATGAATAATAAGGAAAAGAATTAATAACACAAGGCAATATGTTAAATTTAACTTTATTTGGTATGACACCGTTTATTTTATGCTGAATGATGCATTATACCTGATTATTTAACTGTTTGTTATTTCGTTTTTAAAATGCGCATTGCATTGTATCCCATCCCTATGGTCATATTTATGCGACGCGCGCGATAGACGCCGAAGAAAATTTCAAGCTGCCAATTACTTATTTTTGTTTAAGTTTTTTGAATGCTTAGAGTTATGACACATAATTTTAAGTAATTGTTGTAAATAATAGCTCTATTTAATAATAGTTTTAGTTGTACCACGCAATTAATAGGACGAAAATAGAACGAAAAAATCATGCATGTTCTCTGTCGCAGAAATACGACACGCGCGGTAGGGACACGGAAATATTTGTCGCATATATGCGACACGCGCGGTTAAAGGGTTAAGGCGTTCGTGGTGCGAGTACTGTAGAGGTCTACACTGGACCTCCACAGTTTCTTGTTTATAATTAAAAGACCGTGGACTTGGAACTATTATATTGTTGAAAGGAACATTACAGCTTTACCGAAATTATATGAATGACTCTATAGAAAAAAAAACACAATATTATATTATTTGTCAACTTCGTTTGAATCTTCGAATGGAATATTATATCCAGCCAGCTGTCTGTGTGGTGCCGGACTTAAAGAATACCACCACCCCTTACTTCCCGTGGGTGTCGTAAAAGGCGACTAAGGATCGTACCGGAGAATGGGCAGCAGCGTTCTCTATGTATTCCGCCATCATACCATATTGCGATCGCCAACCCGCCTGCCAAGCGTGGCGATTATGGCAAACTTGGGGGAGGCCTATGTCCAGCAGTGGACGTCTATCGGCTGAAACGACGATCCAGCCAGCCCTTTCTGCTAAAGGCCACACAAGACACTACATGAGCTACGCCCACCCTTGAATAAAAGTATCCGCATAACTCAAACACCAAACAAGACTTTTATTCACACCATTCGAACATTCAAGCTATTCCTCCCTATCCCTATACAGCAAAATTACCTAACGTTGGAAATAGACAAGGTGAGACCATCTCCTGCAAGAGAAAGGTTAAAGTCAGGACGAACGAACCGCGTATCTGACTCTTCGACAAGTGTCAGGTAAATTTACAATTTATAAGTGCCAATGTGCACTAAGACAAACCAACGTCGTCATGCCTGAACCTCGTCTCACCAAAACCAACGGAAAAGATGCGACTAGGCCTCCTAGGAAAACAATTGATGTGAAAGTTCACATCGGCCTAGATGAGGCTTAAAAAAAAAATTAAATGATCTTAACTTCAAACTCTTTTACCCCATCGGACGGTATGGAAAAGGGAGGGAGGGAAAAGTTTAAGAGGCCAGGGTTCATCTAAAAAGTCTAAAACATGCCCATACTCCAGAGGGAAAATTCAAGATTCACTCCATCATCATCTAATAATAACTCAATGAAACATTAACAACAAAACTGTGGGTGCTCAAACGTAAGCTGAACCAATTGTGTCAATTCAACACACTTTGCGAAGGCTATGCAAAGTCGGTTTCAACTCAAGCGTGAGTGTCTGTCACCCCCCCTGTAGGAGTGACCACAGTTTTCAGAACCATTATCCTCCCATAACTCGCATTATAATTATCTGGAGTACGTTCATTCTATCCCGGCCTATTCGAATTTGGAAAACATTGACGACGACGATATGTTCACTCCCTCAGGCTTCTTGGAGTTGAGAGGTAATGCACTTCACACTCCCGGCCGCTTAGAGGTGGAGGCATTGCACCTCACAGGCCTCTGAGAGCTGTGAGGTATGGCACCTCACACTCCCGGCCGCGTCCGATTCTTCTTTCTCTTCCCAGCATATGAAACATACACACGAAAACATGTTAATAAAATGTAGCATATTAGTAACTAAAATAATGTCCTAATAATGTTTACATCTAACTGACATATTATTATTTACAATGACATGACAAGTGTCAACAAAAAAAGTTAAAAGTTTAAGTCATAACAAGAAAAGTTTTTAATCAATTTAAAAATGTTTTTATCTTTATATTTCCATTTAATAAATTTATATTCTAAAAATGAAAACTTCGTTATAAAATGATAATTATTTTTACCCGACTGCGTCAGAAGGAGGGTTATGTTTTCAGAAGATGTTTTTATAAATTTACAAATAGTTGAAAAACATTTTGGAATTGATTCTTTAATTGTAGATTTTTTGATAGAAGGGATTCTTTTCTCAAAAGACCATTTCAGACATCAATCTACATGGTCTTCACACGATCTGACCAAGATTTTGTCTGGACTTTAAAAGAGACTGTGACCTCTGAGTTTGTTTCGGCCTTTCTTCTCAGAGTAGTCAGATAGGAAACGCCGACCACATCTAGTTTTAAAAAATATGATGACGTGTAAAAGTGTTTGTAAAAACCTACTTACAGAAAATAAATCATTTATCATTTATCATTTTCTTGATGCGTACTTTTCTTACAAATGGGATTCCTTTCTTAATTCGTGCTTTTCTTACATTGATTGTTGCACATTGTGAAATAATATTATTAAACTTAGGGTTTTCTATGCGATGAATGTTTATTATTTTTCTATTATTATTAATGACAAAATCATTATTATTAAAGACTGCAACTCCATCTGTAGAAAAATCAAATGAGTTTTTAATTTGCACAGAATTGTCTTTCACCTCTACCTCTTCATCTCTGACTGCACACAACTCCCCATCATCTTCAACTAACCCCATTTCACTATTCACCTTACTATTTTCAATTGACAGTACGATGGTTTGAGCATTATCCTTTTTGGACAAAAAATCGAAATGGCCATTCTCCTTTGTTTCGGAATTATTATTCGAAAAATTATTCTCGTTAAATTGATCACCAACGACCATCATATTGCTCTTCCTGCGGCTCTGAAACATAGCTATATACATTAGTAAATGGAATGGACTGACCCGATTCGTTATTTTCTTCCCCGTGTTTATTCTCGAACACATCCATCAGCTCCTTCTCATCCTCTGCATGGCTGCTCTCTTGGTTGTTGCGCTCGTCATCATTTTCTCCATCTCCATCAACTTCTACGCTGCTTTCTAGGCAGCTTTGCTCATCTTGTAGAGGGTCATCTTCTCTTCCACTAAATAATAAAGAAGCATCATCATCTACATTTATAACATCATCTTGTCCGTATTCTTCAGACGGATTTTTTATAATCTCCTCTTTCTGCGTCTTATAAAATGCTCTGTAACATCTGCACGGAAGCTCCTCTCGAAAGACATCGCACATATTATCAAAAGTAATACCTTCGTGGTACTTAAAATTGTATAACGCTAGGGCTGCACCCTGAAGAAATACGCTCAATATCAGCGCCCAATCTCTCTCACGCCAATTATTGTAGGCGGCAACTACCTTATACTGTCTAATAAATTCTTCTAGGCAACCGTTGTAGCCCGTGAAAAATTGAGCCATCTCTCACTCTCTTTACACAAAAAAAAAAATTCAACCACTTAGCTTTGTTTTCCTCGGCGACGATTCTGCGCCTGTTTTATACTCACTGCACTCACTGCTTTTACTTTCTGCTTGGCATGCGAGAGGTCTCGCTTTTCATATAATATATGCGCAACTTTAGCGCTTTACTCTATACTCGCTGAAAAAAAAACTCGTATGACGCGGGGTGCGTACTTCAAATAAGCGCTTATTCGCTTGGGAGTTCGGCGGCTTAGGCGCTCCACCATATGTAGAGGTCTACACTGGACCTCCACAGTTCCTTGTTTATAATTAAAAGACCGTGGACTTGGAACTATTATATTGTTGAAAGGAACATTGCAGCTTTACCGAAATTATATTAATGACTCTATAGAAAAAAAACACAATATTATAAAGTCAAAGTCAAAGTCAAAGCATTTATTTCAAATAGGCACTTAACAGGCACTTTTGAACGTCAAAAATTACTAAAATAGAATTGATTCTAGTCGCCCATTCCAAAAGGTAGATTTCGTATGGAGAAGAATGGGCAAGAAACTCCACCGTTACTCTTTTAAAATGTTTTACAATATTTTGCATGTACATTAATTATATAATATATATGTGAAGACGATGCACCTAAAATAAAATTACTGTACCACAATAGGTAAAAGAATTAAAAATGAAACCATAACATATAAATTAATTATCTGATAGATACATGGTGCTCACATATTTACAAGCATGGTAAAAATAAACGGTTGTCATTAAAAAAAAAAGTATAATAATAGTAACAAGTCAGGGTGTGAGTTAAAGTAATTACAGAATGTAAATCAATGTAAAAAAAAAACAAAGAAGAACAAAGAATAAATTTTGCAATTAAATTAGCAACCAGTTTGATTTTGTCTTGACTCTAGATTGTCCTATGGAGCAGGACCAGCATGTTTCCAAGCGTTCTTATCTTGGATATAATCTTCTAATTTATAGTACGCTTGTTTACAAAGTGTACGTTTAATGTGAGTTTTAAATTTTCTTTCATTTAATTGCAATATATCATTAGGTATTTTATTGTAACATTTAACACAGTACCCCATAAAAGATGTATGTACTTTGGCTAATCTGAAAAATGGTTGATGTATTTTATCTTTATTTCTAGTGTTAAAATTATGTCTATCGCTTATTTTATTAAAAAGATGTAGATTTTTTCTTACATACATAATATTTTCATAAATGAATTGGCAAGGTACCGTCATAATATTAATCCTTTTAAAAAGTTCCCTGAGAGATTCGCGGCGACGTAGATTATAAATGGCTCTGACAGCTCTCTTTTGCAAAATAAAGATGGATTCAATGTCAGCAGCTCGACCCCATAGTAAAATGCCGTACGACATAATGCTGTGAAAGTAGCTAAAATAGACTAAACGCGCGGTTTCTACGTCAGTTAACTGTCTTATCTTTCTAACAGCATAAGCGGCCGAGCTAAGCCGCCCCGCAAGAGATGTTATGTGAGGTCCCCATTGTAATTTCTCGTCTAGCGTGATTCCCAGAAAAACCGTTTGATCAACAAAATCCAGTTTTTCTCCATTCAGTATGATGTCACATTCGCTACTTCTAACATTAGGTAATTTAAATCTAATGCATTTGGTTTTCTTTTCATTTAGTACCAGATTATTTACCGTAAACCAATCATGGACCTGAAGAATAGAGTTATTCACGTCGTCAAGACTTTGTGCACGTCTGTCTATCTTAAAGATCAATGAGGTGTCATCTGCAAATAACACCATCTTCGGTTGATTTTGAAGTAATTGGGGTAAATCATTAATGTAAACTAAGAAGAGGAATGGACCCAATATCGAACCTTGAGGAACGCCCATTGCCATTTCAGACCCCAATGAGTTTACGCCGTTTACTTGAACTTTAAGCTTTCTGTCTTTTAGGTATGACCTTAGTAAATCAAGAGCTAAATTCCTAATCCCATAGTGCTCAAGTTTCAGCAAAAGTGTCTCATGGTTTACGCAATCGAACGCCTTAGAGAGGTCGCAAAAGATTCCAATGGCATCTTGTGCTTCCTCCCAGGCGTTGAAAATGTTCTTTATTAGGGTGACACCGGCGTCAGTGGTACAACGCCCTTTGGTGAAACCGTACTGTTGTTCATGAAAGATGGAATTTTTATTAAAGTGTCGTAACATTTGATTGAGCATCAACTTTTCAAACACCTTACTGAGAACTGGCAGAATCGACACAGGCCTATAATTGTTGGGTTCTTTACTATCACCGGATTTGAATAAAGGAACAACTTTACTGTGTTTCATGAGATCCGGAAAGACTCCTTGGTCTACACTGATGTTAAATATGAAAGCTAAATAGGGCGCAATCGTTTCGATGATAGATCTACAAACTTTTACAGACATTCCCCAGAGATCTTCTGTTGATTTAATTTTAAGATCTTTAAAAGCTTTTATAACAGCCTGGGGGTTTGTATGCTGAAACCTAAACTCCGAAGGGCATGCCTTAACATTCTTTCTAAGTAAGTTAGCAGAAAGCGCGGGTGAGGAATTTAAAGTTTCAGTAGTTTTAATGGGAATATTAGCAAAAAAGTTTTCGAATTCCTGAGCAATTTCTACATCTGAATTGACGGGGCCATGTGCAGTCTCTAAATTAAATTCAGTATTACATTGTTTTTTTCTACCTGTTTCACTATTTATTTTTTGCCAGGTAGTTTTTATTTTATCATCGGCTGATTTTATTTTAAGTTATTGCTAATATAAAGAGCTTTAGCTGTTTTGCATACACTTTTGAAAGTCTTAGAATATGTTGCAACATACTGATGAAAGCTTGTGTTATTCATATGATGCTTCAGGCCATAAAGTTCAAAAAGGGTTTCCCTGCTTTTACGAATACCTGGAGTCGCCCAATCACTAAATAAGAACTTTGTGTAAATACTTTTAGTCTGTAGTGGGAAAGTGTCATTAAATTGAGTGTTTAATAGTGAAAAGAACTCGGCGTATAACTCATTTGGGTCACATTGATTATTAAAACTCTGAACGCATAATTTACTAGCCAAAGAATTATTTAATTTCTCTAAATTTTTACATGTGAGTGGCCTAAACCTTATTTTTTTTTTTTGTAAAGGCATGTAGGAGCAAAATGTTATTGTTTGTCCACTGTGATCAGAAGGCAACTTATTTACAATTTGTTTGTGTAAATAATCACAGTTACAGAAAATATTATCTATACAAGTGGCAGAGGAAGCTGTCACTCGGGTGGGTTCAATAAAAACATTTGACAAATCAAATGACCTAAAAAGACTGAATAATCTGATAGTATTAGAGTTATTTTCTAACAAATTAATATTAAAATCGCCACATATTATTATTGATTTACTACTGGCAGAAAGTTTCTTTAGCACATCTTCCATTACAGAATCAAACACAGCTAGATTCTGGTAACTTGGAGGTCTGTATACGCATACTACCACATGCTTATCGAGCTCAACACAGGACAATTCAATGGTGTGTTCAACAGACAGCCCGATGATGTCTTTTCGTTCCTTTGATTTAATAGAATTTTTAACTAATATTAATGATCCGCCATGTATCATACATGTTCGGCTGAAATGGCTAACTACACAATAATTTTCATAGTTAATTGACATTACTTGATGGGCTTTTAACCAATGTTCTGTTAAGCAAATGATATCAAACTTGGTATTTTCTAAAAACAATTCTATTTCCAGTAATTTAGAAGAACAACCTTGGATATTTTGATTAAATAATTTTAAAATATGTTGCCTTCCCTTTAGTTTTTTATTATTCTGAGTAATATTGCCAGAAGATACCTTTTTATTATTCTCTAATAGTAATTGGTTATTTGCAGGGGTAACTTCTGTTGTCTTACTAACTAGTTTAAAGAGTTATCCGGAGTGACCTCCGTGACCACAACTACGACTGAAGTGTCTATTGAGCCTGTATGAGTTCCAGCAGGAAGAGAATACCCTATCTGACTGGTAGTGGCCTCCAATGATGTTGGTATTATAGGTGGACCCTCCTTCGTAAAACATGATGATTCATAATTATTCATCAGTATGTTGTTAGTATAACTAGACAACACAGATTCGTCCCTAATACTACAATTTGTTATATTAGCTATAACCCCATTAATATTATATGCTATCAACATAGCAATCATATGTCTACATTCCCAAGACAGAGATAAAGTTCTCTGAGTTAACTTAAAACCACTAACAAACTTATTAGTGTCAAAAAACAATAATTTGTCACTATGATGACATGTCAGCATGTGAATAGTGTTGTTCAATTTATATATATATTTATTTTCATATTTTGATAGACTATTAGAGTAAGGTAAAGCACACAACATTAGCTTACCTATGTTTAAGTTTAATAAGGTCTTCACACCATCCACTATGTCCTTTCTGGTAATACCAGTACTTTTACCTAGTAGCAAAACCATTGTAGAATAATTGTCTAGGTTTGTGTTTGCAATTCTTTTAATCATTTGTTTAAAACTTATGTTATGATAGCTATGATTGGTAAAACTATGGCTAAGGTAATTAAGTAATATTTTTCCAAAGCCTGAACCTAATTCGTCACTAAAAAAAATTGATTTATTATTCTGTGTACAGTCGGTGGCCAACATTATCTGACCCACTTGAGTGATAGCGAATTTGAACCTTATCGTGAACATTTGGAATACTCCGTGCAAGCATTTCTATAAATCATGTTGTTAGGCGATTTTAAGCATTATATTGTTGTTGTTAAGGTTGAAAGGCTAATGAGTTTCAAGATTACTAAAAAAACCCAAGGAGAGGGTGGATGAATAAAAAAAAATATCGCGCATCAGTAACATTTTAAAGGTGTCTACGGTTAATAGCTAAATTCCGTGATTCATTTTAATAGCTGGTTGTGATTATGCGATAATGAACTTTATGAAAATATACGTTACGGTTCAAATTCTTTAGAATATTGCGTCTGTCATCACAACTAAGATCGAATTTCAAAACATATTACAAGAGTTGTGTTGGTCTCGTGGTCACTAAGGCAGCTCGATAATCATCGTTGTCTGCGTTCGAAACCAGGAAAAACCTAACAGATTTTTGTTAGCAATGGTTTGTTTTTTATTATTATCTATTTTTTTACTTTTTTTAACAAACGAAGTCGGGAAATATCTTTTTAAATGGGCAGTTTGTATAGAAATGAAACAAAATCATTGCAAGTAATAAAAATGTTTATTAATTCATTAAAATATACATAAGTAAGATAAAGTAAGTAAATGCTCTTAAATTAATACATTTTATAATATCATATCCAAACCTGACCATTTATAAACATTTAAAAAAAGTCATGCTAATGGTAATTGCTTGGAAGTGTGTTATCGAGAAAACATTGATGTCTATAGGTAAATGCGAGAAAATAATGAATTTGTGAAATGTTTTACAGATTTATAGCTAAGTATATGTAGTGAATCAACATGTTATTTAAATAGAAAAATGCATTTCCATTTATAACAATAACATCACCACAGAATCTTACATTTTAATGGTTTAGCATTCATTCAATTGAGCATTTACTTACATAGTGTGTTTCAAAATACTTATAAGTAGATTAGTTAGGAAGTGGCGCACCGTCTCCTTCTATAACTTGCTGTAAGCGGCTACGCATACCGCTCACCATGTTCCAACACAAATCTTTTCCTCTCATGTCGATGACACGATCTCAGCCAAATCGTTTTATTTCGCCCTTCGGATGTGTCCCAATTTAAAACCATTTGACCCCATAGGTTTTCTATAGGGTTCAAATCGGGAGTTTTAGATGGCCAGTAAATAACAGTTACACCTTCTTGAGCAGCTAACCAATTCTTCACAATGCCTGCACGGTGGATGGAGCAGTTATCTTGCACGAAGTAAATATCTGTATTTGGATAGGCAATTCGCACAGTCGGCAGCAGGATGTCACCATCCAGCCAGCAATGTTTTGTATAGTCATTAAGTTGCGACATGACGCTTTGATTACACCAAATTCATTAAAAATACTTTTCACGATTTACGTCAAACGTTTTAGAAATGTTTGTGCGCCGCAGTCACTGTTTAGGTAGTTTAGGTAGACTGACTTTTGTCACTTAGATCAATTTATTTATTTTATTTATCCATCTACCCCACGACGTAAACTTTTACTTCGTCCAACTTATTTGAGGACTTATAGTTTTTTTTTTATTTACCCACTTGTTTTCCAGAAAAGTTGTTAGGCAAAAATCATATTGGTCGTTCTATAATAATGCAAGAAATAATGTAGAAATCATAAATGAAAACAAATAAAGAAAAATAAATTATAAAGAAATTGATATAAGGTGGATTGTGTTTTCGAACCCACATGTTGTTCGTCGCGAATCCAGCATCGAACCGCGAAGCCACAATGACTGGTTGAAAATATGCGAAATTAAAGATTAGGTAGTAAGTATGGCCGTGTTACTTAAAATCTTTTCAACTTTAACGACAAGAAGATAATGATTAAAATGGCTTGACAAGTTATGCCGGTGGGTCAGGCAATGTTGGGTGGGTCAGACAATGTTGGTCACCGACTGTACTAAAACATGACTCTGCTGGAAGAGACAACACCGGTGGAGACAAGTCACTCTGAGGCTGAGGAGGTCGTCGTTGGTTTGCACAGCTGCATGAGGGATTATTAATCAGAGACTCATAACTCTCAGCATTGCACTTCACCAATTCCAGTAGTTCCCCAGCCTCAAACAATCGCTCACTTAGTTGTTGTTGTGAAGCCTCATATTTCTCAAAAATATCCTTCAGCAATTGCTCCTTGTGTAGTATATCATTATATAGGAGCTTTGTATCAATGTCATACTTTTCCCTACATTGATCTAACTCAACAGTACAACTATTTAAACTTTTAGAAAGGATAACACGTTCCTTTCTAAGGGAAATATTTAATTTTAAAAGATTTTGTTTTTTAATTGCTCTCTGTGATCGTTTAATTAGTTTTTTAATTTTAATATATTTCTTTAATTTATTGTGACTCATAACAATTGGACACAATGGTATGGTATCATCACCAGTCAAATCTATTGTTACAGCTGGCTGGCACATTGATTTAGACTTACTGCCTACCAGTTGATAAAATAGGTTATCGGTGTTAGCAACCTTTTCACTGACCTTGACAGACTCTGAGAGAGATAGGGCCTTATGGGCATCACGTAATTGCTGTTTAAGTTCTGAAATATGGTTCAAAGCCAGTTCGTGGGTGTCACTACACTCTTGAAACGTTGACACTTGATGTTGTAGTTGACTATGCTGGTCGGTCAAGTCCATGTGTTGTAAGTGTAGCGCAGCCAGCTCATTTTTGAGGAAGGTGTTCTTTGCGTTAATGTTCTCCACTTCCACCTCGCTGTCTTCCCTTTCTTGGAGCAGTTGTTTGCGTTCAGCTTCAGAAGCTTCAAGCTCCTTTAATGTAGCTTTCAGTTTTGCTTCCATCTCCTTGATTGTAGCTCTGCGGGTCATCATTTTGAATAATTGTCACTCACCTGGAATGTGTGAAATTATGCAGCTAAATGACAGTGCAAGAAAAGATGTTCTAATATGTGGATAAGTAGGAGGTAGGTAGTTGGGAGAAAAAGTAAAAGGTAATTTGTTGAAAAATAGCTAAGGATTACATTTAGATTAAGTAAGTTAATTAGAATTAGATTGGAAAGTTAAACTGAAGAGAAATACTATAGAAAACACTGCTGCTTTCCTTGTTATTGTCTTTAAACTAGATATTACAATATAACTTGACTTTATGAGAAGAGTTTGAGACACATTACAGGCTATAGTTAGTACAGATATTTATAATAGTAAGAGCTCGTAATGAGCTTATTTCTGTATAGTAAATTATGTAGTGTTTATTGTCTGGGCGAATGTTTTCGTCATCGATTTTGCTTCCACTAGTTGTCAAGCAAAAGGAGACATAAACCGTGCCAGTGTGTGATGGACGTAGCTCAGAGACCTGAGCAGTATTTCGTGATGTTGTGTGGTCTGTAAATATTAACTACAATCACATAAATAAAACAAAATACTCCCCGGGATCGATGATATTTTGAAATCCGTCACCGTTGGTGCGTTGATTTGACAGCCGGTTTTAAATCCTTTTTGTACGAAGTTTTCGCGACAAAAAACACTTTACAATCACTGTATATAATTCTTAATACCTAGGTCCGACTATATTACACTAATTTAACATATTTATAACACTTTTAATAATTTATTAAAATAATTAACCTAGAGACCGTTTTTATGACGACTGGCTACCAGTGTTGCCAGACTAAAAAAAAAAATATATATTATTTTATATTTATATTTATATATTATTTGTCAACTTCGTTTGAATCTTCGAATGGAATATTATATCCAGCCAGCCCTTTCTGCTAACTGACTGGTTACCAAGAACTATGGAATAACTACGACCCCTGCCTGATCAATGTTTTATATATACACGGATAAAATGGCAGGGGGTGACTTGCACACTCAACAATGGGCCCCCGGAAACGGTCGCTAGCACATAGTGACGTAGCAACAAGGGGGCAACATGTCCTGAGGTGCTTATGAGGAGTGGAGAGGTATTCCACGGCTATCAGGACAATCCCGGAAGTACGGTCAAGATCCCTACCAGCATCTTACTGGAATACTTCCTTCCTCCGAGCACGATTGCTCTTGCGAATCTCCACTCAAGCCGGCCAATAAAGGCAAGAATGAGGTGGGAGCTCTGTTCATCGTCATTGTTCACTCCAGCCGGCCAATAAAGGCAAGCCAGAGGTGAGGAACAAGACTTCTCCCTGAAGATAGGGTCCGTGGGGTCGCTACTGCCCAACAGCTCGCCACATGCTGCCCTGCGGATTTCTGTATCTCTCTTGGTCTGGCTCCTCACCTTAGACCTGTTCCAGCAAAGTAACTCTTCCGGCATAGGCCTAGAGTTCGGAGCGCACAAGCCCCACCACGGCGTCAACGTAGAGATACGGCGGCGGGGTTATTTATTATTATTAATTGCTCCTTGTGTAGTATATCATTATATAGGACTCCTATATAATGATATACTACACAAGGAGCATCGTGCCCCCTTAAAGCAATTTGAAATGCACCACAAAATACTACACAATCTATTAATCTTCGTAAAATATGCCTGTTTTCGTCGACACGGTCATTGAACTCACGTATGGACTTTCGGTACGAGGAATCTAGTGCTTTACGAATGTCTTGTCGTCCGATAGACGCTAATTGCAATTCATTCAACAAATGATACCGAGATTGTGAATGTTTTTTCATCTTCATTGAAAGATGAGCTAGGTCTTCAACCCCCGTTTCGGTCCAAGCAGTCTCACCTCCGCCGGCCGTGCCCGCTTCAAACAAAAGACACGGAAAACAAAATAGTTTGTTACTCACATCACAACCACATAGCCACGGTGTTTTCACATATTGTTCGGATTTAAACACACGCGTATGTTTTCGTTTTTGTCGTACATTTTTGCGTAAGGTTAAGTTCAGGCCGTGGCGGTCCCTTTGCCTTCAATTCAAGCCGAATTTGTAACGTTTTTTCACAGTTTTTAATGAACTCCACATTATAATTGTTCATTTTAACACTCACTAGTAATAACTGATAAGTACAGTCTATTGCAACACGTTTTAAGCGATTATTAGTTAAAAAAATCCCGAATTACATTCGCGCGCACGCATCTAAGTCGACTAGTGTTTGTTTATATCAGAGTGGCAACGTCG
Source organism: Mesoligia furuncula (assembly GCA_916614155.1). Lineage (NCBI taxonomy): Eukaryota > Metazoa > Arthropoda > Insecta > Lepidoptera > Noctuidae > Mesoligia > Mesoligia furuncula. The sequence continues at coordinate 11,452,446 of OU744795.1, forward strand.
CGCGCAATCGCTGTCGTGCCACAGGTCGTGCGGGCGGGCGCGCGCGAGCGGTAAAATAAGCGGCAACGTCGCGTGAGCGGCGCTCCAAAGTTGGCTATTTTTTCATAGAAAATCTTTTGTTTCACGCGCAGGACTAAGGCGAAATTTCTCTTTCACTCCTGTTGGATTTCGTATTAGGCAATGTACTGAATCTTGTTTCATTGGAGCGCAATCGTGAGCGCTCCGCTTCGCGCGTTACCTATGACATGATGGTGTATGGGATGACGGGTATTTACAGTAGTTCTTTACGATAGATTTTAAATAGTAATATTATTAATGAAATTAAGGAGTATAATTTTATTATAATTATTTATGGGAGGGAGTTCACTGCACCAGCGCTCCTTAGGGCGAGCCGCCTCTGTATAGGAGCTTTGTATCAATGTCATGCTTTTCCCTACATTGATCTAACTCAACAGTACAACTATTTAAACTTTTAGAAAGGATAACACGTTCCTTTCTAAGGGAAATATTTGATTTTAAAAGATTTTGTTTTTTAATTGCTCTCTGTGACCGTTTAATTAGTTTTTTAATTTTAATCATCATCATCATTTCAGCCGAAAGACGTCCACTGCTGGACATAGGCCTCCCCCAAAAGGGGGGGTTTGCCATAATCGCCACGCTTGGCAGGCGGGTTGGCGATCGCAGTATAGTATGGTGGTGGAATGCATAGAGAATGCTGCTGCCCATTCTCCGGTACGACCCTTAGTCGCCTTTTACGACACCCACGGAAAGTATGGGGTGATGCTATTCTTTAAGTCCGACACCACACAGACAATTTAATTTTAATATATTTCTTTATTTATTTATAGTTAATTAACGGCACAGGTCCAATTACATTAATTAACATAGAATTATAAAAATAAAAATAAGCATTCAAATAACATACAATACAAAAATTAAATTCCAACATATACTATTCGTGGATAAAATTATTAATAATTATTTGAGTAAATGGTTAAATAAATTAAACATATCACAAAGTAACATAAACTAGCATGTGACAGTGGACACCCTCGCATATTGCCTCTCACAGAACACCAGACAAGCACGCATTATTTTCTTCCATTCATCAGCAAACACATCACATTCAGGGTCGGCAGCCAGGAGGGCGTTTAGCATCCTTAGGGTTCGACATACTGGGGATTCGGCTCTAGCAACAGATCTAGATAGCGGCAGTGCGAACAGATTATGACGGCGGCTTTGACGGTGCCCAAGGTATTTGTCGGGCACAAATAGGCGGCAGAAAAGTCCGTGGAGCTCAGGGCAGTCAATACGACCGCTTAGGGTTTTACAGGCCATCATGAGCTGATCAAAGCCCCTTCTTACCTCCAACGAATTGAAACCCAATACCCCTAGAAGATACTTCGTTGGGTGCATAAATGGAAAGTAATGGTATAGCCTTTGATACAAAAATCTCAGGAAGGTCTGAGACGCGGTATGTGGATGCCATACACAGGCGCTGGACTCGAGTTTACTCCGAACCAAAGTGGTGTATAGTAGTTTAATAATACTGGGATTGCGAAAGTCACGAGCGTTCCTCAAGACAAATCCCAGACGCCTGAAGGATTCCTTTGCAAGGGCAGACACGTGGTCTCTAAATGTCAGACTACGGTCGAAAGTCACTCCTAAGTCCTTAACGCTGGTGACACGAGTGATCACGGTACCCCCCAAAGTATAATCGTATTTTATTGGTCTCAACCCTCTACCATAAGTCATAAGGCTGCATTTACCAATATTAAACAACAACTTGTTCGCAATGCTCCACTCATAGACGGTATCGATATCTTTTTGTAGGAGTTCGCAATCCACCTCTGTTCTGATCTGTGCCGATAGTTTTAGATCGTCGGCATATAGTAGACATTTTGCGGATCGAATCTTACAAATTAGGTCATTGATCATGATCAGAAACAGAGGCGGCCCCAATACGGATCCCTGACTCACGCCCGAGCGAGTGTAATAAGACTTCGACTCAAAGCAGCCATGCCGGACGAACTGTTTGCGATCCCGTAGGTAGTCGGCAAAGAAGTTAAGAAGGCCGGATAAGAAGCCCATAGCCCCTAACTTTGCCAAAAGCACATCGTTGTCCACTTTGTCGAACGCCTTCCGGAAATCAAAATACAGAGTGTCGACCTGCCTACCGGATTCCATGTTACTGGATATGAAGTCAACATAAATCACTAGGTTTGAGTTCACGGAGCGACCAGGTCGAAAACCATGTTGAGCATCAGAAAGATACATATTGGTTTGACTACAGATAACAGTTTTTTTTTTTTTTTTTTTTTTTTTTTAGCATTTGTTTCAATTAAACCATTAACAGGCACTTTTGAATTGTCAAGAAGTCGGTCAGTACGAAAATATGAAGCTAGTTGCCCATTCCAAAGCGTAGGTACCTATGGAGAAGAACGGGCAAGAAACTCCATGGACACTCTTTTTAAATTATGTTTTACAAAAATATTAGTACATCATTACTTTTGAATTTAAAATTATATGATGTGAGAATGATGTAATAAATAAAAAAAAGACGTAAAACGTTAAAAGCGTCCAGAGTACAACAAATAGTACTTAACAAAACAACAATCAAAAATAAAATAATTAAAAATAAACCGAGGCAGCTAAGAGATGACCAGCCCCAACTGACGGCGCCCGTTCACGAACATGACGCATAGATCAGCACCATTTGGCTCAACCATTTTGGAGGGAGCCAAATGATCCAACACACACGCCACCATCAGCGAGACAATTGAGTGAGCATGACATACTATCAGCCGCCAGGGCACATTCAAGTCAATGAAAGACATATTAATACTCGGTAAATGGAAGCTATAGGGTACATAGAACTCACATCTGTGCTATGCAATTATACAATACAAAGGAAACTGAGTCTATACAATGCAAAGATAGTCTTACAATCTTCGACAGCTCCAACAGTATCTTCAAGTGTTAATCAATTAGTTGTGGTTGTGGAGCAGGACCAGCATTGGGCCAGGCGTTCCTATCAGTTATGTAATCCCCTAACTTATAAAATGCCTGACTGCATAGTGTGCGTTTTATACAAGACTTGAATTTTGTCTCATTCAGTTGAAGAATGTGGGGAGGTATTTTATTATAACATTTTAAACAGTACCCCATAAAAGATGAATCTACTTTAGCCAGTCTGAAGCCTGGTTGAACCAAAAGGTCCCTATTTCTAGTACTATAATTATGTCTATCACCTCTTTTACTAAAAAGATGTAAATTTTTCCTTACATACATGATGTTTTCATAGATATATTGACAAGGCACCGTCATGATGTTAATTTCCTTAAAAAGTTCCCTCAGAGAATCGCGTCTGCGGAGATTATATATGGCTCTGATAGCTCTTTTCTGCAGAATAAAAATAGAATCGATATCTGCAGCTCGTCCCCAAAGTAAAATACCGTAAGACATGATACTATGAAAGTAACTAAAATAGACTAGTCTCGCGGTATCTACATCAGTAAATTGACGGATTTTTCTGACAGCATAAGCTGCTGAACTTAGCCGTCCTGCAAGAGTTGTTAAATGAGGACCCCATTGTAGCCTTGAGTCTAGCGTGATCCCTAGGAAAACAGTTTTATCGACGAATTCCAGTTTCTCTTGATTCAATATTATCTCACAATCACTACCCTTGACATTTGGTAAAGAAAATCTTATGCACTTAGTTTTATTTCCATTTAATACTAAATTATTAGCAGTGAACCAATTTTGGACCTGCAGTAGGGCATTATTTACGTCGTCAAAATGTGTAGCACGTCTATTTACCTTAAAAATTAAGGAAGTGTCATCAGCAAATAACACCATTTGTGGTTGATTTTTTAATAAATGGAGTAGATCATTAATATACACTAAAAAGAGGAAAGGACCCAATATCGAGCCTTGTGGCACACCAATTTTTTCTATTAAACCAAGTGAATTGACTCCATTTATTTGAACTTGTTGTTGTCTATCATTTAAATAAGAACTAACTAAACTGAGAGCAAGTTTTCCAAGTCCGTAATGCTCAAGTTTCAAAAGCAAGGTCTCGTGATCGACGTAATCAAATGCCTTGGAGAGGTCACAAAAGATTCCTATGGCGTCTTGGGCCTCTTCCCACGCGTTAAAAATGTGTTTTAATAAAGTTACACCGGCGTCGGTCGTACAACGTCCTTTAGTGAAACCATACTGTTGATCGTGTAGGATTTTATTCGTGTTAAAATGATTGAGCATTTGATTAAGCATTATCTTTTCAAACACCTTGCTGAAAACCGGCAAAACGGATACGGGTCTATAATTATTGGTGTCTTTACTGTCCCCGGATTTGTAGAGTGGTATTACCTTACTGTACTTCATCAAATCGGGGAAGACTCCTTGATCCACGCACGAATTAAATACTAAGGCTAAGTAAGGCGCAATAGTCTCAATTATGGAGGTACAGACCTTAATTGACATTCCCCAAAGATCTTCAGTCAATTTGATCTTAATTTGCTTAAAAGCTTTAATTACTGTTATAGGGTTAATATGCCTAAAGTTAAATTCACTCGGGCAGGCTGAAACGTTCGCCCTGACTAAATCAAAAGCGAGCGAGGGCGACGAATTTAAGGTTTCAGTTGTTTTAAGTGGGATACTAGTAAAGAAATTTACAAATTCTTGAGCCACTTCTTTGTTAGCGCAAACGAGACCGCTTGACGTCTGCAGTGTGTAATCAGAATTATGCTTTTTATTCCTGTTCGTTTCATTATTTATAATTTTCCAAACCGTCTTTATTTTATTGTCCGCTGATTTAACCTTGTTGCTAATGTAGATGGCTTTAGCTGCCTTACAAGCGTTCTTAAAAGTTCTAGAGTAAGTAGCAACATACTTATTAAAAGTTTCCGTGTTAATATAAGGCTTAAGGCCATACAGCTCGAATAGTCTTTCCCTACTTTTCCTGAGTCCTTTAGTGGCCCAGTCACAAAATAAAAACTTAGGGCTGATACTTTTAGTGTTCTTCTTAAAATAATTATTGAACTCGGTTTGGACTACTGAAAAGAATTCATTATACAAAATATTAACATTGTTTACTGTAAGGTTCTGATTACTTAATTTACAAATTAAAGTGCTATTAAATTTATTTAAATTAACTGAAGTTATTGGTCTGGATTGTATCTGCACTTTTTGTATTGGCATGTTGGACTCAAAAGTTACAGTTTGACCGCTATGATCAGAAGGGAGATAATTAACAACTGCTTTATCTAAATAGTCGCAGCAACAAAAAACATTATCAATACATGTAGCAGTAGTCGAAGTTGTTCGGGTTGGTTCTACAAACACATTTGACAAATTGAACGATTTAAACAAATTTAATAATCTACTGGTATTTAAATTATTTTCTAAAATATTAATATTAAAGTCACCACAGATAATGATTGACTTATTAGCAGTTGCAAGTTTTGCCAAAACATCTTCCATTACTGATTCAAATATAGAATAGTTTTGATAATTAGGGGGTCTGTAAACGCACACTATAACATGCTTATCTAGCTCAACACAAGACAGTTCAATGCTATGTTCAACAGATAGTTCAACTATGTCTTTACGAGGTTTGAATTTAATACAAATTTTAATAAGGATTAGTGAACCACCACGCAGCATTGAATTTCGATTAAAACAACTGGCCACACTATAATTGTCATAGTTAATTAACATTTCAGAATCTTTTAACCAATGCTCAGTTATACAAATAATGTCAAACATTGTTTTTTCTAAAAACAACTCAATTTCCAATTGTTTGGAAGAAAAACCTTGAATATTTTGATGAAATAATTTCAAGGATTTCTGCTTAGCCCCTTTTCTACAGTTCACTATTTTAGTGCTAGAAAATACCTTTTTGTTATTATTAAGGGTAACTATACTGTTAGTGGTACCTTCTGTTGTCTTACAAACTAGTTTAAATTATCTGAGCTAACCACCTTAACATTAGTACTATTACTAATTGTGGTGCTAATTTTGGATGACTTCGACATACTAATTATGTCTGGGTTAATATTAAGTGCTAATAGCCTAGCTATTTGGCGTCTAAAACTAATGGGCAGATACACAGTATCCCTAGTCGACCTTAACTTATCAACAAAAATGTTGGTATCAAAAAATATAAACTTGTCACTATAGTGACTAACTATGAAATGCATGTAATTATTTAACATGTGAATGTAATTGTTTTGTCTGTTTGACAAGTGCTCAAAATATGGAAAAGCACACAAAATTATTTTCTTACAATTTAACTTCAATAGGTCGGTGACACTATCAGTGATATCTTCTTTTTTAACATTTAAACTGTTACCTACAAGTACAGTAATAATGGTATTAGGATCATATTCATTCCTAGTTATTGAAGACATTATTTGTTTATAGGAAGTCTGAGGCATGCAAAAGTTTTGAGAAGAATGACACAGGTTGTTGCTAAGTAATTTACCTAATCCTTTCCCAAAACTATCAGAAAACATAAGGGAGCAGTAACAAACTTTACTACTACAAGGGAGAGAACTAGCTTCAGTCTGAAGTACTTGTAATGGACCTTGTTCAATATCTGGTGTGTCTAGATGAGGAATAGAGACCTGAGCACTTCCTGACTGGGACGGGTCCTCCGTTGCCTCAGTCAGGACAGTGCCAAGATTGGACTTGCTTTGCAATGAACAATGAGGGCCGCTGAGAGTCAGCGGGTCCACTTTGTCTGCATTGGAGTTACACATGTCCACTAGCTCATTTGCCGCAAGGATATGCTCCTGAATTTGTTTTTCAGACCGCACATACTTAGTATAAAGTGAATGTATTGACTCTTCAAGTACCTGAATTTCAGACTGTAAGCGTTGAGTGTCAATCTCATAAATGTTCTTACTATCTTCTAATTTAATTTGGTAGTTATTTAATTTATTTATAAGAAAACCACGTTCTTTTCTTAGTTTAATATTACTAGAACTTTGTTTTTGTTGTTTCCTGAATTTATTGCATTTATTTATGATTTTATTTAGCTTTGCATATTTTTTAATTTTATTTTGGCTTACTTTATAACTACTATTATTATGTTTTAAAATGGAATCCTCAGTTAGGTCTATTGTTATAAGGGGGTTGCAATTAGTGTTTAATAATTCATTATACAGGTTATTGGATTCCTTCGCCTGAGTACATTCTTTTAGTTTCTGTAATTTATTTATACGAACATTTGCGTGAATTAATTCTTCTTCTAGGTCCCTAACCCTACATAAAGCCTCCTCATATATGTTACTGCAGTTGTTGAAACCATCCGTGACCACCCGCAGTTTGTCCCGTTCATCAACAACATCCAGATATTGTTGATGTAGGTCTACTAGCTCTTGTTTTAAGCCAGTGTTTTTGAAAACGACCTTCTCGATTTCCTTCTCACTATCATCTATTTCCTGTAACAGCTGTTGACATTTGCTGTTTGAAGCCTTAAGATCTTCAGTGGTCTTTCTCAATTTAAGCTCCAACTCCTGAGCAGCAGCCTTACGGGTTATCACAGGCATGGTTTCAGGAAATTAGTACTGAAAGTAGAATTAAAGGAACGGTGAGAACTAATAAGACAGACAAACAAAAAAAGGAAAGCTAGAAATGAAAGGGAAAATGGGAGAACTTAGTGGTGCTTTATAGAGAAATGAGGTAGGCTGCTGAATCTAATTGAAATGCAACTAGATTAAATCAAGTACAAAGTTACATTGATTCTATTGTCTTATGATTTTACTTTTTCTTAAGTGGGTAGGATGTCTAGATTAAAAAGTTTTTTTAAAACTTTAGTTTTACAAACAGATAACTATGCAATAAACGATAATTAACGTTATTGTTGTAGTGTATTCTAATATTATACCTACTAAGGATTTAAAATATTACGATAATTCACTGCTTTAGTTTCGTTAACATAATAAATATGCACCTAAACAAAGCGGCATTGACCTACTGCAAGGTGCCAAATCCAACAAGAAAAGTGATTCTAGTACACAATGAAAGCGTGTTACAGAGTCTAAGACACGACTGTGTGGTAATTAAATAATAAAAGTAACAATACTCCCCGTTTAAATCCGTGGGTCGAACATCAGCTGTTCGTAATAGGTTACCGGTAACGGTGGGCAACCAAACACTGCGTTTTACTATGAATATTTGCAGGAAAACAATAATCCTGAGTATTTATGCACTTATTTTACATTTAGTTGAATTAAATCGCCTTAATTACACTTAAAAATAATTTTAAAATACGGAACAAAATTTTGACATGTTATTTAGGCAGTGTTGCCAGCACAGAGAGTGTTAAGTATATGTTCAAAGACCTCTGCAATGGTCGATAAAATAGCGATGGGACTGTGTTCCTCGACAGAGGTCTTGTCACTGATTTTAGGGATGGGAGTAACACGTGAAGTCTTCAACAGACCCGGATACACGCCTGACTGAAGAGCTAGATTAAAAACATGACATAGAGGCGCTGCTAATATACTGCTACATCCCTTAACGATATACGCAGGGATGTTATCTGGGCCAACCGAACTGCATGGTTTGAGTTTGGAAATACCTAGGGGTATTTCCAAACTCAAACCATGCAGTTCACGTCCACGTCCGGAGGGACTAAAACGGGTAGTGGAAAATGACCTCCCTCACTATTCACCGTGTTTGAATTCGGGTCCAATTCTGGTGTGTCCGGCAGAAATACGCTGGAAAAATACTCAGCAAATGCCTCAGCAACTTTGACACCTGAATAGACCTTGCCATCAAGCACAACGTTCGGCTCGAACCCACCCTTAGATCGCAGGCTAGAAATGTGCTGCCAGAACAGTTTTGGGTTTTTGCCTAGGCTGTTTTCCACATTAGAACAATGCAGTCTATATGCCTCCTCGGTTCTCACTCTTAATTCCGACCGCAGTATGCTAAACTGAGCATATGTAGCATCACATCGGCAGCCCTAGCACGAATATTTGTAGGTTTCGTATCGCAAACGTATCGAGTTGTCGATACGATAACGGAATACAACGAAAGTCGGAAGCACGAAGCACTTTCGAAATAGTATCGAGAGCTCGATACGATAACGTTGGTGACGTCATTCTAACGTAAGTAAGGATGGGAAAAATAGAACGAATGATCTTACAATCGAATGAGTGTTCCGTTCAGAAACTGGGTACGTATTTAGTTAATTAAAAATTTAGTGATTTCAGGGCATTTAAAACTTTAATACTGTTTAATTTATAACGCAATACGAAGAAACTGCAGAAAAAGTTAATATTCAGTTAGAAAACAGGCATAATAATTTAACTGATTACTAAAACGTTGTGTTTGGTTTGACTGTATTCCTAAACGAACGACGGACGCTCGAAGCTCATTCAAGGCCAACTTTGTTTTAAAGCAGGAGGCAATTTTGAAGTGAACTTGTGTTGTATATTGTATTGTGATTTAATTTGTGAAACTACTTTATTGTTCTACAATGAGAACCAGCCACCCGCAGTACACCATTATGATAGAATTTATGGAAAAGTAAGTGTATTACATTTAAGATTTTTTGACTTATGCATACCTATAGAGTAGATTTTAATAGTGTTTCAATGGGATATTTGGAATACATTTTTGTGAGTTTAAAAGAGCTAAAGTTTCTTTGTATACTCAAGTCAAATTAAGTATTACGCTAGTCATGAGAAATTTGTAAAAACAAAGTTGAATAAAAACTAAAATTGAGGTACTTATGTGCTTAATTTTTGTCAATTATGTCCGTATCAAATAGAAAGGTAACAAATATTATTAAAATAAATATTGGAGCACACAGTCCTTTATCTCACGTTAAATTTATTTTAGGCATGGAGACTTATCCAAACCCAGCGGGGGTCCTCGTGGTAGACATTATGTGCAGCAAAAATGGAAGGAGTTAGTAGTTATGCTCAATAGTGATGGCACTGGGGATTCTCGAACAGAGGAAAAGTGGCGGAAGGTAAGCCTATTAAATCCTAATTACGCACATTTAAGGAAATAAACTTACTTCACACAATTAGAAATACATGCATTCAATTGATCATGTTTGTTAAGGTTTGGAGTGACTTCAAAAATAATGTGAAGAAAAAGTGGTCAAAAATAAATAGGTCTGCTCAGGGTACAGGCGGTGGGCCAGCGATTCAGATGACCTTAACAGACCTTGAAAACAGGGTTTTAAATTTAATTGGAGTGCAGGCTGCTATTGGGATGCCTATACAAGAAGCTGGATTTGTACAGGTGTGATATTTTTTGCTTGGTAATGTAGTATAATATATCTCTATTTTTTTATTTTCATAGCAATCAATGTAATCTCATTTAATTCCTTATTGGGACAGAATATGGTCAAAAGTTTAACTTGTCTGCAACTTACCTACCTAATCCTGTAAGTAATAAAAAAGGGTCACCACTCGAGTTTTTTGTTAGTATTGAGACACTTAAAATTCTTGTGTGGCTGACTGGCTGGGGTTTGAGTGCCACATAATGTTTCAATTATGATTTTTGTTAATATACAATGTCTAAATTTGATGTTTCTATGAGCATTCATGATTTCTGTAGGTATACTTACTCTAGAGTAGTAATTTGTTTAAAAAAAATAGTAGGTATACTAAACAGTAAAGTTGGCCTTTACTCACAAATTATAAGTAAGCACTAATACTCAATTTTTGTTTTTATAAAAATAGGTTGTTGGTGGGGAGGAAGATAGCTTGCCAGGTCAGGTACTACCTGCCACAGAAAATGTAGACGAATTGACAGTGGATGATGTTCCTTATGAATATACACCAATTCCTGAAGGTTGGCATATTTTAAATTTATCTATCATTAACTTGGTAAATAACTCATAACTCTTTTGTTTGATATAACTACTAGTAATAACAAAATATTTAAAAATAAGATCTTATACACAAACTAGTCAAGAAGCTATCCAGAAAAGCATATACCTACTTAAAGTAAAAAAAAAAAGATCCTGATAACTAAAGCTAGCAGAATAGTATTTACGTTGATTGTTGAATCACAATTTTTCCAGATGAATGGAATACTCCAGGAACAAGCAGTCAACACACAGTCGCTCCACCTCTTCCTCCTCCTACTCCGCAGCCACCAGCACTTACACCACCACCAGCTCCAGTGCAAACCCAGTGGCAACCGCCGAAAAAAAAGAAGAAGACAGATGACTCCGTTTTAAAATTATTTAAGGAGTGTGAGGGGAATGCTAGGGAGTATGAAAGGGAGCGTGACCGAATTGCGATAGAATTAGAACGAGAGAGGATTCGTCAGCGTGATGTAGAGCTTCAGTTGCAAGCTCAGTGGTTAGAGTTTATGAAAGAGGCGTTAGATTTATTAAAATCATATTTAGAGAAAAGAAGTGAATAGTGTCTGATTTTTTGGGTCCGTGGCTTAGGCCCCCAGTGGTCGACGCACCTGTGGCCGACGCCCCCGATTCGATTTGTGCCTGATAGTACATTTGATCAAAAATTACTTTGAATTAAATTAATCGTATCGGGGGCGTCGGCCACAGGTGCGTCGACCACTGGGGGCCTAAGCCACGGACCCGATTTTTTATTTTATTTGTATTATGGTTCACTATTCACTTCTATTTCTTAAAAAGAAAACATTTTGTATATGTTAGAATTTAATTTATTTGGCTTAAACTATAATCAAACTTGGGGAAGGCCTATGTCCAGCTGTGGGCGTCGTACGGCTGAGATGGTGAAACTATATTCATGAAAGTAATATCTTAAAGGTACTTGATTCTGTTTTATAAAGAACTAACATCATATTTGTTTAAAACATATTATAGTATATTTTTTATTATCTAATGCTACCTTTATTATAGAGTTCAACATGCTTACACAAAAACCGAAATTAATTATTTACATTATGAAGCCGATTAATCCTATCTACTAACATGTTTCTTATGGCTCTACCGCGAATCAATTCATCACTAGAACCACTTTCGCGAAAAACTTCTTCTGGAGAAGAAAAGGTTGAAACACCTAATTCTGAAGAATATATTAAATTATCTTCAGGATCAGGCATCATAAAATCTAATGCTATGTTGTGTAGAACGCTACATGCCATTATGATAGAAGCACACCTCTCCGGCGTGTAGTGTAATGTGCGGTCCTTACAAAGGCATCTCCACCTATTTTTAAGTCTTCCAAAAGTATTTTCGATCACAACTCTGGCCTTCCCATGGATGGTAGTATATTTTGCCTCTGGAGTGCCTTCAGCAGCATCTGTGATTGGTGTCATCAACCAAGGCCTCTGCGGATATCCAGAATCCCCTGAAAATGTATTTTGATTGTATATTGAATTAAATAATCTTACAACAGACAGTAACATTAAGTAGACAATAAGTAATCTTAAAATAGTGAACTTTATCACTTTATTTTAAAATTAGAACAAACTACATGTAAAAAACAATAGGTACCTAAAAACCACACTTGTTCATTATTCTGGTGTAAGTCTTGGATATACCTATTGGCTTGACTATTTTCCCAAATAAAAGCGTCATGGGTGGCACCTCCATACTTGGCATTAACATTTAAAATTCTGCATTCACTGTCACATATCTACAATTTAAAAACGTACAAAATGTATAACTGTATAACATAATAATTAATTGTTATCTTAAGTAATTGTAAGGTTATAAGTAGGTATAAATTAGTCGAGTAATATCTCACCATTTGCACATTCAGTGAATAGAAATGCTTTCTGCAGTAAAATAAATGTTCCACGTCTCTTTTTGGAGTGAATATATGAAAATGAGATCCATCAATGCATCCTATTACTCCAGGGAAGCCAAATTTTGTATAAAATCTGTAAATAAAGTAGGTATTGTAAGTAAAATTTTCTAGTATTAGGTAGCTATCATATTTGTGGTTATTCAGTTGATCCTCCTTTCGCTGTTTAACATTCTGCACTAAATTAGTTTTTATTGGACTACATAGTTATTATAATTATTACTTACTTGTTTTTTACAATATTTCGCTGCTCTCGTGTTGTTGGAAATTTCACAAAATTATTTAATATTAAAGGGTTAACAAGAGCTTCAGTAACCTGCCTCACATATTTGCTCACTGTAGTTTGCCCTAAATATTTAGCCATTCCTACTATTCTTTGGTAGGAGCCTGTAGCATAAAATGACAAAGCACACAGCACCTAGAAATAAAAATATTAAATAGTTAATAGTGTAGCTATATAATTATACTCACATAGTATATATGTATTAGTTAATGTAGGGTACACATTATAGGTATCACACTAATATTATAAAGGCGAAAGTTTGTGAGTGTGTGTACCCACACACACTCACAACACACAAGTAACAAACATATAAACACACACCCGTGTGTTTATATGTTTGTTACTTCTTCACGCTCAAACGGCTGGACCAATTTTGATAAAATTTGGTATGGGGGTAGCTGACACCCTGGATTAACGTAAAGCTACCCTTTTTATCCCAATATTCCTACGGGATCGAAACTTACACGGGTGAAACCGCAAGGCACAGCTAGTAAAATATAAAAATATTTTAGTTAGAAAGGTACTTATGTAGCTTATAAATTACACTTACTTTGTGCTCCAGGCTGATCCTTTTACTTGATTTTAGACTGGATTTTTCTTTTAATTCGCGACACAAGAACAAAAATGCTTCCTTACTTAGACGAAATCTATTTTTAAATTCTGTATCGCTAAGGTTTTGAATGTTAATATTTGCCAAATTTTTTCTGAGCAAAGCTCTCCTTGAGATTTCTCTGTAAATGTAATAGTAAATTTAAAAGATAACTTGTTTTTTATTTATAACAATATATAGTGTTCTAAAATAAATTACTCACCCTGTTTCTCTTTGTACATTTCTACTTTCAACAATCAATCGTGCTGCAAGATAATAGTACAATGTACTACGTCGTGGGGTGCTTCTTGTTAATCTAAACATTTTCTAACCAAATATATCAAAATAATCACTTAAATTATAATTTTATTCTTAAAATAAACTCCGACGAAAGTTTTTTCACTGTCAAAATTAAAGTGAATAAATATTCGTGAAACTCGTAAGCCAGCCGTCGACAATTACGATACGATCCGTCATTTTATGCCTTCGTGCTAGCTATCTTCATACAAACGGCTCGAGTTACGTTTCGTATTCGATACGATGACGATACGAAACTTACATGTATTTGTTCGTGCTCTGAAAATTAGTTCAATTTACGCACACCAGAGGCGCTGTTCAAGTTCCCATACAAAATGCTTTCGTTGTCGATTCGAATGTTTTTTCGATAGTGATTCGTGCTAGGGCTACGGGACTGTTTCCATTTATTATGGAGTTTTGATTTACGTCGAGTGTCGCTTACGATATCTCTAGTAAACCAGACTGGGTACCGCCTATTACCAGAGGTCCTTCTCGTCTTCTTTGGAATAGAGGAATCAAATATATCGTACATTAGATTATAAAATTTACAAGAAGCGGTGGACGCGTCATCACAGCGAAAAACGTCTTGCCATGGAGCAGAGCGAACAAGATCGAACAATAATGTGTAGTCACCTTTACAAAAGTTCCAATCCTTACTACGGTCAATATTGCTAGGGTCAAGTTTTTCACGTACCCTATGCCTTGGGATGGTAACAGTAATATCTAACGGAGGGTGATACAGGTCAATCGGAACCAGTTCTGTACCCTCGACATACTCACAGGTTACATCAGCGCCCTCCCGAGCCAACACTACATCTAACTTACTACCACGCATATTCATCACCTCATTCATCTCTAACAGACTACAAAAGCTTAGAAAATAACAGTAGTAATTATAAACATTTACTGACGCACTTTTTAGATTAAGGTCGTCTAAAATAATAATAGTTCCCTTCAAACTGTGAATAATGTCCTCGACCTTGCAAAACCACGCCAGGTAATCATCGTCAGTTGCACTAGGTTTGATGTAAACAACACACACATATATATTCAGGCCATAAATTGTGATCTTAGCCCACAAATCTTCGCCGCAGGCCGTCTCAAGTTCATGTAGCCTATTCACGGTGACCCCAGGCCGCGCAGCAAGCAGCACACCACCACCCTTGGTCACTCTGTCTCGTCGAAGAGTACGCCAATCTCCAGCCGATATTTCTGGGTCCTCCACTGAATTGTCCAGGTTTGTCTCGGTCACGGCTATCAAATCATGCTCAGACAGTGATAAGCTTGACCTCCATATGGTTAGCTTGGTTTTGAGCCCACGCACATTCTGGTACAGTAAGCGCAGACAGACGTTGCGATCAGTACAACCACGAGAGGCGGGAGCGGCAAGTACGCAACAGGGCTTATTGGGTCTCATCGCTTCGGGCACGAAAATTACGGCGCCATGGTTTGACACAAATATCCTCTGCCCAAATTTCAGGAGCCACAACTTGGTCAGCCAATTTTGAGGACACACCCAGCTTGAAGGATGCGTATTTACCACGGGATTTGAGGACTTCTACCGTGCAAACATCTTTTCCGCAAATGGTAATTAGGTGATCACGTACCTGACTATCAGATGTGCCTTGCTTAACGTAGAAGAGGTGCAGGTATCTCCATCTTTCAGAGGCTTCTAGATTGGTGGTACCAGGCGCTGCTGTTCCACGCAACACATTACTGAGTGAACGTTGGGAACGTCTGTGTCGAACTTCCGTCCAACCATCTTTTTCTGTGTCGCCCATCGAGATGTCAACAACAGCGGCAGCCACCGGCACGACGACACGGGGTTTCGAAGAATCCCGCAGACTTGTCTCGGGATTTTCCCGGTCAACGTCCTCTGTCCCTTTAGACGCGATCTCCAAGGGATCGGTGACCTTTCCGCTTACTTTTGGTGTAGCAGCACGACGTTGAGTAACTTCAGTGTACGAGCGGGGATATTTCTGTTGCCCATGTTTAATCGTATCTTTCTCACTCGTTTTCAGTTGTGGAGTCGCTATGTTAGTTTTAGTCTCGAGCTCCGTTGTGGTTTTTCGGAATGTCGCACATTGGTTTTTAATTTCAGAGACATCCTTAACCAAGGCGGATAGCATTTTGTCCTGCTCAGTTTTCCATGCCGACAACTTAAGATCGAAGTCGGCCTTCCAGGAAGCCAACATTTCCAGTATTTCTCTCTTCAATTCACGACATGCACATGAGTTGTGGAAAGCGGGGTTGCTGGGTGAGTCGTCGATGCGTGGCCGCTTGCCCCTGAATGTAACGTTATCATCAGGCTCCTTGCAACTAGAAGCCGATGCTATGTCAGGAACAGATTGCGATTGTCCTGGTCCCCCCATTTTCGGGGATGTAGGCGGTGTACGATGCATCTTAGGCATACCCAAGTCACGCGTGAATCAAGTGACCGGGGGCTATTTACAAGAGATTAATAATGCAAAAGCCGGCGAAAAATAGAGGAAAACAAAAACAAAAAAGTCGTCCTCTCTGAGGCACTGCGAATTAGGTAGGAAGTAATGCGCCGTCTTCGTTACTTAGTCTTTAGTGCGAGCGCTCGCATACGTCACTGAGCGTAGCCGCGCGCAGATATGACACTTAGCCCCTTCGCACATGGCGTCGTACCGTAAGAGTATCGTAGAACGCGCGTAGTACGAGAGCAATACGAGCAGGAACATGTTCAAACAAGTCCGCACACGAGGCGGTGTTGCAGCGTATCGTATGAGGTGTTCATTGTCATTACGATAGTCGTAGCGTACTGGCGTAAAACGGACAGTTCACGTGCAGCAACAAACAATCTTTTCTTGTAATTATTTGCGATGTATGGATGGATCCAATGAGCACGTCGCTTTCTACTTCTAGCGAAATCAAATAACAAGAAATCCTCTTCGTCTGAAGAGATGGTAAAAAGTTGGGAAAAAGGCTAGGCAAATGATGAATGATGATGTATGGATGGATCAATAAATAAATTCAATAAATTCCCCAAACACATCTGGTACGCTTTTCGCCATGATTTCAACTGAGATATTACAAAACGATACGTCTACGCGACGATTCGTTTGTAGAACACTCCGCGTCTCGTGCGCGTAGCGTAATTACGATACGCGCACGAGACAGCTACGCCTACGACCCATGTGCGAAAAGCCTTACGCGGTCCGCGTAACCGTGACAGTCGCATGCAATGCGCGTAAAACGTCTTGTCACTCACTCACCGCCTGACTTGTCCAGATTTAAACTTTCAAACGGTTCACACAGGTTCACACCAAAACAATCGTTCCAAATTAACACTTATTACAACTTTTAGACAAAATTACACTTGTAAGTAGAATAGTCAATAACTTTGTGCACTTTTGTTTGCGAAATGAGTCCAGATTTTAATTATTTTAGTATTTTAGCAAAGAGCAAAAACATACGTAAACTTGAACGTTCGGCCGCTAGGGCAAAGAGAGAAAAATTTAATTTATTGTGACTCATAACAATTGGACACAATGGTATGGTATCATCACCAGTCAAATCTATTGTTACAGCTGGCTGGCACATTGATTTTGACTTACTGCCTACCAACTGGTACAGTGAACAGGTTGCTAACACCGACAACCTATTTTATCAGTTGATAAAATAGGTTATCGGTGTTAGCAACCTGTTCACTGACCTTGACAGACTCTGAGAGAGATAGGGCCTTAGGGGCATCACGTAATTGCTGCTTAAGTTCTGAAATATGGTTCAAAGCCAGTTCGTGGGTGTCACTACACTCTTGAAACGTTGACACTTGATGTTGTAGTTGACTATGCTGGTCGGTTAAGTCCATGTGTTGTAAGTGTAGCTCAGCCAGCTCATTTTTGAGGAAGGTGTTCTTTGCGTTAATGTTCTCCACTTCCACCTCGCTGTCTTCCCTTTCTTGGAGCAGTTGTTTGCGTTCAGCTTCAGAAGCTTCAAGCTCCTTTAATGTAGCTTTCAGTTTTGCTTCCATCTCTTTGATTGTAACTCTGCGGGTCATCATTTTGAATAATTGTCACTCACCTGGAATGTGTGAAATTATGCAGGTAAATGACAGTGCAAGAAAAGATGTTCTAATATGTGGATAAGCAGGAGGTAGTTGGGAGAAAAAGTAATTTGTTGAAAAATAGCTAAGGATTACATTTAGATTAAATTGAAGTATTATAATACTATATAGGTAGGATACTCCTCCGACCAGCGTATCCATATAATCCCTCCATTTTGTCGTCAAAATGGAGTGACATATGAGGATAGGGATTAGGGGATATATGGATTTTGTTAAATAACTACGTATATATTGAAGTAGCTAAAATTATTGCATAGGTAGCATATAGTAGATTTACAGTATTAAACCTTTATGTAGGCTGATTTGAAATACAAGACTTGGTCCCTCCATCTTGACGGTAACCCATGCCAGCGTCGCTAATTGCAGGGATAAATTCTATAACGCCTATTAATTGTATATGATCTACTTGATATCATTATAGATTCTCTGAGATTTCCTTTGTTTCTTTCCTTGTATCCCTCCATGGTCAACCCGTGATTGCACAAGGCATTTTTTCCTTTAATTTCCGCTTTTTCCCTTTTTTGTCATCATCTTCGGGTAAAAATAAATTAATTTTAAATGACGATGGAACGAATGTACTTCTCGCTTTCATTTGAATAAATTTTGATGTCTCAGGTCTTGTCAACTGTTTTAAAGGTGTTTTTTCTGCGGCTACATGTTGAAGCTATCTGAAGTGGGATTATTACTTGGTTGGAAGAACCTGGCTCATTAACAAGTCATCAGACTTTGCTTTGGGTTCTAGTCTGATCGTCTCTTTTGAAGATATTTATTCTGCAGCAGCGCTAACATTAAGGCAAAATGTTGAAGAGAAGGAAGTTAAGGCTCTCGGTACTGGATCTATTAGCTCCGAACAACTTGGACTATCAATAATGAATGGGTCATTAAATTTTTCTTTGGATTC
Organism: Mesoligia furuncula; assembly: GCA_916614155.1. Taxonomy (NCBI): domain Eukaryota; kingdom Metazoa; phylum Arthropoda; class Insecta; order Lepidoptera; family Noctuidae; genus Mesoligia; species Mesoligia furuncula. Next base: position 11,471,382 of record OU744795.1, read on the forward strand.
TTGAACGTCAGTTGGAGATTCTTCCTTGAAATATATCTCTACATTTATCTTAGACAATTCAATCTTCTTTCGTTTTAAAACTTCAATTATATCACCGATGTCTCGCGTCCCGTAGGTTCGGCGGCGCCATTGTTCTTACCCGACTCGGACAGGTCAGTTTAGAAGCAGGTTAGTTTGGCTTACAACCCCGCCATTCCCTTCGTGGTTATTCTTTTTCAAACCACCTAAAAGTATGAGCCTCACGAAGCGGGGCTCCGTCGACTAAGTGTAACCACATATTATTTGTAGATTTCAAAAATTATAATAAACTTTGGAGGGGTAATCTATCCAAAAAAAACTTACTATAAAGCGCCGGGTGTTAAAGTACAGTGGTGTGGTGCCCCTAATGAATTAATAAAAATAACAAAATTATATCATAACTAAAACTATTCACAAATTAAAATATAGCGTCCAAAAATTGCATCGCTGTCGACTGGTAATGTACAGTCGCCAGCACATCAAAATACCCCACTTTGACCTTGAACGCGTTATGCCCCTAATGAATTAATAAAAATAACAAAATTATATCATAACTAAAACTATTCACAAATTAAAATATAGCGTCCAAAAATTGCATCGCTGTCGACTGGTAATGTACAGTCGCCAGCACATCAAAATACCCCACTTTGACCTTGAACGCGTTATAAGCAACTACAGCGAGAATCGTGCGAAAGAGATATATAGCTTTTTGTCTGTTCTTACTTGTAATGTTTCGTGCTGCAGTGCGTACGTGAGGGTGTGTACATATGATCGTCGTGGTGAAGAATAAAATACTGTGCGATAAGAAATAGCGTAGCAGGTTGAATACTTGAGTTACTCCCGTTTGGGAACGCTCCCGTTTGGTAACGCTAATCACACTTACATAATAGCGGTGTATCGCATGCACCAGGTACAGTCAGTACGTTAAGTATAATTTTCAAGGAATGTATATCGTCGTTTCAGCCGATAGACGTCCACTGCTGGACATAGGCCTCCCCCAATTTTGGGAGGGTTTGCCATAATCGCCACGTTTGGCAGGCGGGTTGGCGATCGCATTATGGTATGATGGTGGAATACATAGAGAACGCTGCTGCCCATTCTCCGGTACGATCTTAGTCGCCTTTTACGACACCCACAGGAAGGAATGTATATATTTGTTTGAAATGAAATAAGTAATTTAAGATTTTTGTAGTGTATACCTATTTATTATGCTTTAGAGCATTTAACATGGACATATTTAAGATTTAGTTTACACTAAATGGATTTTGACAATGTTATTTAATACATTTTTAATTAAATTGTTAAGTTTACTTAATTTTTTTTTTTGTTATTATACATTAAGAAAAAACAAAGACTATTCGTTGGAGGTGTCGCAATAGAATACTAAAGTGCAGTGGTAGTTTAAGTACAACAATGAGCAATACAATTTTAATGAAACGAAACACTCGTCATATTGTATACCAGATTTTGAGTTACATAAAAAGCTGAATTTGTTGAAAGCTGTAAAAAAAGTGTATGCAATGATTATGGTTCGTTTCCAAAGATAGTGGCCAATGCAATTTGCAAGGTGTGGGAAAACGAACCAAATGAAGCTAAAAGACTGCCAGGTTTAAAAATATTAAAAATGCGTTATACAAATCTAGACACAATCACTCAAGTTAAGAAAACAGTGTTTGTGCGTGTGTCCGATGTGGAAATTCCAGCAGAATTTAAAAAAAGCGTTTTATTTGATAGCAAAGGTGATAATCGTATTATTGTCTTCGCTGCATTAAATATTAAAAAGATGACGAAAAATATTGATCATTTTTTTATGGAGTGTGTGTCACACTCACACACATTAACACCCTGGATAACATATAGGCTACTTTTCTATCCCTATATTCCCACGGGATCGACATTTAGGCGGGTAACCCGCCTGGCGCAGCTAGTAAAATATAAAGTAGAAGTTATTTCAACTAAACATAGTAAAATCAACAAATGTAATACAATAATTTGGTACACTAAATATTAATTAAATGTATGTATCGGTATAACATTTAACTAGAAAAAGAAATAATCAACAGAATAATAGAAAAAAATATCAATTACATAATCTGCAAAGAGAAGATACTCGCTCTAAAAAATAATGACACATAGGCCGTGTTCGTATTTTTCAGTACATTCTCTGAAGATTAAATCATTTGATAAAGTTTTCTTCTTTTTCTGGCTTATATCTTCTTCCTGCGTCATGTATCTTTAAAAAAGGAGTATTTAATAAAAACTTTGTGATTTAATTTAGTGATATGCAACATCTAAGTTGTTCATAATGATGAGTACAATGACCCCTTAAGAGGTTGTGCGTTAATTCCGGGACATGTTGTAGTAGGTAATAATAATACTTACTTGTCCCTTGAAATAGCGAAGTGTATGATGTCAGTTGCGATGAAATGCAGCATTTTAACCAATGTGGGTTTTTTACCAACATTTCTGTTGAATCTTGCATTCCCTGATTCGACGAGATTTGTGGTGCGGTGTTGTTCTTGGGAACAGCACCATTTGGCTACCATTTCGCCATCTTCTAAACTGAGACAGGAAGTAGTTATTGAATTCGCTGACAGATTTCTCATCAAAACTAAAAGTAAAAGCTGGTGTAAGTTTGTCAATTGTCTCATATATTATAATATTCTTAGCTTATCATTTTAATATGTATTTTGTACATATATTACCTATCCCGCATTATGTATAACCAGCCATCTTCAATATCTTTCACCGGAAGATATGCTAGACTCATGCACAATTTTACACGTCTTTGTGTCTCTTCATGATTGACAAGTCCCAAGGCTCGTGCTTTTCTGAATAAACATCTTCGGAAATGAAATATTTAAAAAATATTTTGCAATATCTGTCTTTTTCAGGCAACTTCAATTATTTTTACTATTGTAGTTTATTAGGCCTGTTTCTACATATTCTTGTAGGTAAAACGTATAAACATTTGATCGAAAGGCAAACATATTAATTCCTAAACTAAAAACATTCATAATTATTATTACTATTAGATTGTATCTGACTATTTAGTCGCAGCTCGTTCAGTTACATACTTTTCAAAACGCTTGCTCGTAAAGTGGCTCTTATTGAACCGCTTTTAGGTCCATAATGCAGTGTATTAAAAACGCGTGCTTTTTCTTTATTTTAATCCACAAGTGCTTTATTTCCACAGATAACTATTTACTAGTCGGAGATGCGCGCTTTTTTAATCTCATCAATTCACTTTTTTTAAATAGTCTGTATTGTCCTCGGTCCCAAAATTAACTAATATTTATTTACCTTAAGGTGAATGCGCAGAGACCACGTATAATTTAAGGTGAATGCGCAGAGGTAGATCGCGAAATTCAATATTTTTTAGGTTTTTTGCAATTTTCAAGTCAGTGTCAGGTTGTATCTTGATCAAAATATGATTCGCGACTATAACAGGTACGTCTTTACAGAACGATAATCATTCGAATCATTAATACATCTTTCTTATGGAAAAGTTCTTAGGGAAAAAATCTAGAGAGGCGCCACGGCGCCCTCACCTACCGCCTGACGCAGGTCCTCACCGGACACGGAAGTTTCGGGAGGTTCCTGCACATCATCAGGCGGGAGGAAACGCCCGGGTGTCACCATTGCCAGGATCGCCCAGAGGACACGGTGGAGCACACGGTGGAGGTCTGCCCCGCTTGGGCGGAGCACCGCCGTGTCCTCGTAGAGGCGATTGGCAGCGACGGCGACCTCTCGCGTCCGGCCCTGGTGCAAGCCATGGTCCGGGGCGAGAGGGAGTGGGAGGCAGTCACCTCCTTCTGCGAAGCAGTCATGCTAGCGAAGGAGGTGGCGGAACGGCTCAGGGAGAGAGCCTCCCGTCCCAGCCGCCGCGGGAGACGCTCCGGGCGTCGGGAGCCGCGTGACGACTCCCGGCCACCGTAGGCGCGGGCCTGCGGGCGGAGAGTAATGGGTAGCTCACCGCCCGATCAGGACCAGGCCCGTGCCGGACGGCGCGTACGTGTTCCACGCGCGCCTCAAAGAGATGTCAGCATCGAGGAGGGGCCCCTTAGGGCCGAAGCCTGCCGGGTCAGCGGGATTGTCCGAAAGGGTTACCGCTGGCCCGGAACATAAAGGGCTAAGGAAGGAACACGGGTGGGTTTTAGTCAGTAAGAGTCTGACACTCCCTTCCGCTCCACCCAGAGCGGGAGGAGTCATTTGATGATTTCCCATCCTCAAAAAAAAAAAAAAAAAAAATCTAACTTGAAAGATTCTATTCTAATGACTATAATTATGTAAATACATATATGAATATTATAGTCGCGAATTATATTTGATCAAGATACAACCTGACACTGACCTGCAAACTACAAAAAAACGTAAGAAAATTTTAATTATCCACATTAAATTGTCCGTGGTCCCTTCCGAAACCAAACGGAAAAGACCCTGACTGGCGTTCTATTATTGCGGATTCTCACTGAACTAATGTATATTTCTCTGTGCCAATAGTACCTACTTTCTAATTCCATACTAACTAAATGAAGTGAAGATAGTTACGTTATTTACGGACACTGTAATATTATAATAATAGTAAGTAGGTACTTCGAAGACTTTAAATTTCATTACCTAATCACAAAATTAAAAACTAAAATGCCTATACATTATATCAAAAATTACTCGTCTGATTAAAATTATGACTTTTGTGTCAGGTCATTTATTTATTATTGTACGAATCTTGTCACCCTCCCATCATTTCTATCGACGACTCCCAAAGTTGAATGGATGAAATCTTTGCATGCTATTGCATGGAAAGATTTTATCCATTCAACTTTGACTTAAACTAGTGCAAAGGCAGACTTATTAGTCTGCCTTTGCACTAGTTTAAGTCAATATTTTTTCTAAGTACCTAGCTATTTTTATTTCATGTACAATAAATACATACTGTATATGTATTAGGTACTTATACATAGTTGTTTATTTGATGAATTATAACTTACCATTGTTTTCTATGATGTTTAAAATTTCTTTCAATCCAGAATCCTGTCTTTTTCTAGCATAATCAATTATTTTTGGCCTAAGCAAAACCCAGTTCTGGTCTCATTTGTCGTCGTTAAATGGGTACAGATTTTTGAAATTCTTTAAAAGCTGAAAACAAAACAGTAAATAAATTAACCAAACTCAAATTATTATAATTACACTACAACAGACAGCCCAATATATTATTAACTTTTTCTCTTAATCAGTATGGAAGATTAATTAAGTAATAAAATTACGTACCAAAAACACACCTCCCGGCTGGTTGAGTGCTTTATACTTGCAAAGGTACTCTTCAACTGTTGTTTCATTTGATGTTAATTCTATCAGCCTTTGTTTAGCTGTGATATTCCAATATGTTTCCACTGTTTCCCAACGATCGCAGCAATTTTGAATTTTTGGAGCAATTTTGGATTTTGTCCTCCACATCCTCAGTAAGTGTTTTCAATTGTTCAATAGCATCTTGAATGTTCTAACATTCTACTCATTCATTCATTCTATTCATTAGCTCTAGCTGGTGTCAGGGCGAGGTGACCATGAAGTACTGGTTGATGTTGATTTAATGAATTCACGCCTGCGTTGCCTATGCAGTGCTAATGCAGTCTTACAATTTTCCTTTAGCAGATTTTTTGTGATTCGTTGTGATAGTTGTGTATGGAATGAAATATACTGATGAATTTTCTTTGTTAAATATTCTTGGTATATCATAAGCCAGTTGGTAAAGTCTTGAACTGGTAATTTTTTTTTCTGGGTCGTCCTTTAATTCATTAGCAATGATGACATTGCAAAGCCTTCTTCTATCAGCATTGTTTAACAATCCTGTGTCTTTGTGTCTTAGTAAGAGAGATTTACCATCATTTGTGGAATTTAATATTCTGTACAACTCCTGAAATATAGAAATTGAGAATTAATTTTTTACATTCTTAAAAATAAAACATTATCACATAAGTTGGTTATTTTTTATTATATGTGCTGTGAGACCTTGCTCCTTGCCCAATTTTATGTATCTAGGTCAACAAGAAGTACCCTAAAGTTTTTGTTAGTATAAATATTTGTATGAAAATGATGTTACAAAGAACCAAATCTTTTTATTGCGACGGACGACTTAGAAGCTTGACATATCAACACTTCCAAGGGGCTGTAGACCTTAGTATTTGATATGAATTTCAACTTGGTATTGAGACAAAGGGTCTTGACAGACGGACAGACAGACTGACGGAAAACTAAGTGATCCTATAAGGGGTTCACTGTTTCTTTATTAGTATAGAACCCTAAGAAAATCTTTTACCTTTATAAGTAAATAAAACAATAACTTACACAAGAAGTGTCAGGGGTAATTATTGTCTTCTTTGTCAGGTAAATCTTCAATAAAAGATTTGGGAAGGTGGGGTAAAATGGGATATTTAAGTAAAAAAAAATCATGTATACCAAATCAACAATATTTTAATAAACTTTTCATTTAGAAACAATAGTTATATGCTTATTCATCATTTTAATTTGTACTTTTAGGCTTAGTTAACTAATTTTCTTAATTATGAGGAACTAAACACCAAGTGTCTTTCCCATTTTGCCCCATGGTCGGGGCAAAACAGAAAACGGTAAGGGGCAAAACGAAGATACAATTTAGTCAGGCAAACATGTGCACAAATGTGTGCCTCGTCATCATCTTCGTCTACTCCGGCGCAGGAATTGTGTGCCCAACCCGCACAAGAGCTACACGCAAGCCAACCCTCATCTGACTGCGAATACAAGTAACCACAATATATGCAAGCACAGTCATCTTCGTCTTCTTCCTATGAACTAGTAAATGTGGCTTCCTTTTGCTTTTGTTTCTTAGCCTTTTTTTTATTATTTGGTTGGGTTATTTTTCTTTGGTCGTTTTTCTTCTTTGGTGCACTCTTTTTCTTATTTTCCTTTGCATTCTTTTCCTTAGTCAGGTCATTTTTGTACGGGGAATTCGTAAGTATAGCCGTTTTCTCTTTTGTCTTTTCTTATTCTTAATTCTTTGGGAATTGCCATAATATTTTCAGGTGTAACTGCAAATGAACTCTTTTCTTTTAAAATTTGCCTCTCAGGAGTTTTATCTTTAGCCCTTGAAGTAGACGCGAGAGGTTCAAATGGCTGTGTAGAAACTGAAACCATGGAGGTGGACATAGCTTGTTGATTTAAGTTGTCTTGGACAGCGGGTATGATTGGTTCTGGAAAGTTTTAATCGAGGTTTAAAATAGACATATTTATTTGGACTGCTTGTGAAATTTTCCTTTCAGGACTTTTATGATTAGCCATTGAAGTCGACACAGAGAAGTTGGTAGGCATAGCATGTTCATGTAAGTTATTGGGGTTTGATACGGGAGGATTCAATTGAGCTGCTCGTGAAATTCCTGAAGTTGAAGGTTCGCAATAAGGTGTTGGTACGTCTCCTGCATGTTGCGTATTTAGGCCTTCAATGACAAGGGTCTCATTGTTGGTGGTTTCCTCAGCTATAAAATCTGCTTCTTTGAAAACATTCCGGTCAACAGGCCATATGCCACATTTTTTAAAACCATTTATAGCAGTGCTCATGGTTGATGCTTGTATAAAAGCTTTCCCAAAAAGTTTGCAACTTGGTAGGAAGTTACTACGCGTCCGGAATGATCTCTTAACCACTTTTACTTCAGCACTGTAATATGTGCTTAGTGGTCGCATGAATGACACGTCCAAGGGTTGAATACTATGAGTGCAATGTGGCGGTGTACACAACAATATAACACTGTGTTCTCTGGCATAATCTATGAGATCCAGATTTTTGGTGCGGGAGACGTGGCCGTCTAACATAAGCAAAACTGGTTTGTCTTTAGAAGGCTTTGTAAAGTCCACAAAACGTTTGAACCAATCGAAAAAAATTGGGCAAGTTATCCAGCCATTGTCGCTGCAGGTTCCCAAAAAGCCTGCTGGTGCGCACTCATCCTTCATGCGTTTCCTGGCATAAATTAGCATTGCTGGCAAATATACTCCCGTCGCGCTAAAACATATTTCAGCTGTCACTAGCTGGCCTCTTTCTCCTGATGTTAGACATCCAACTTGCTTCTGTCCTTTCAGCGATAAAATTTTGAACTGACTTTTTGGCACAGTGCTAATACCCGTTTCATCCACGTTATACATTCTATCTGCAGTCAGTGCATGTTTATCCACAACACTTTCTAATAAATCAAAAAAGCTATTTACAGCGACTCTGTTGAATCCCATCGCCCTAGCCGCAGAAGTTGGTTCTGGCTGCCTGTATGATATATCTGGATGGCGTTTTAGAAACCCACTAAGCCAGTCCTTCCCTGCCATACCATCTTCTCGATTAAAGGGATTCTCGATATTATTTTTTATAGCTAGTTGGAAAGCTAGTATCCTTAGCTCTGTCCCAGTAATTCCGAATAACCGGGATTGCATCATTTTTACATAAGAGGCCAACTCTTCTTCTTGCTCTTTTGTAAACACTGGTTTGAAGTGCCCTAAACCTTTTTTCCCATAGTCATTATCTGAATCTGTATCTGCATTCTGAGACTGGCGAGCTTTTTTAACAGTATAAGTAGCAGTAGCCCTGAGAAACCAAAACCACATTCTATTGAGAAGCACAGCTGACACTACTCTTCTCATGTCTGCATCGTCCCATTTTTGTCGATTCGTTTTTCTTTTGTAGGTACGAACCATAATGACTGTAAAAAAAGAAAAAGGACTTTTAATATAATAATTGTAAATCCAGTAAACGAATTAGATATCGACCTAAGAGAAATAAAAATGTCCTCTACCACCAGCGTAAATATTAAATTGACTCTGTGAGAGGGGGCAAAATAGGATACCGTCCCATTATGCCCCGTTCATTTTGCCCCAAACATCACTTTTTTTTAAATTGGTCGGCCATTTCTAATCTCAATCAAAATTATCAAAAACAAATTAGAATTTGAACAGGGTAATACCACTCCCACTGACTTAAGGTATAAAAGTTAATGCAGATCATGTACTTACCTCACTACTCAAGAGAATATTATATGAAAACAAATAACAATACACTTAAAAAATGTTTTTGTTAGCCACGACACTAAAACACGCACCGACGCGTTCCGCTTGCTCTGACTCACTTGCGGCGACTGAACAACGAACGAATGGCGCTGCTGTCGACTTGTATAGTTAGTTAGCGTGTGTGCCACGCACACAAGCTAACTTCCCGTTGTGCCCCGAGCCTCATTTTGCCCCACTCTCCCCTAGTTCTGTCGGCGGCTGTAAAATGTACGTAGTCTCATCACTGCCGCACTGTTCTTTGCAAAAAGGATCCTCAACAATCTGAAAATTAACAGTAACTTAATGAGGTATACATTAATATGTATTCTTACACAGTACAGAGATAATAACTTATGACAATTTTTTACAATAGGAGCTTATCTCCACTGAGTGTACAATCTACCTAGGATCCTACTGCTTACTAACATGACAAGACACCTTTTGTTTTTTTTTTTGATGGTGGGAAATCATCAAGTGACCCGAACTTGTACTTTGGTTTGCTCTCAAGTAGGTACTTGTAGCTTCCCCTGACGTAATAGATCTTAACATTTTTATCTGTGTATTTAACTTGGCCCTGTGGCCCATTAGGTACTGGTACCAATTCTTTGATGTCCGTTTCAGACAACACTTTGTAACGTTTCCAAATCTATAGCTTGTTCTGTAAAAATATTGGCAAGTTTTGAGTAGGTTATAATTATAACATAGGAGTACTTTTCAATTTTTTTGTACGTAACGAAAATGTTATAACTAATATGTTGTAATGAAATTGTAACCTTGTAGTAACAAATAAGTAATTTTTAAGCTTTATACACACTGTGTTCAATATTTTTGTTTCTTTTTATTTATTTATGTATTATCATTGTAACAATGTACACAGGACGTGATGTGTGCAGTAGTGGATTGCTTAATCAATTCAAATTACTTTAACAATAAAAAGAGAACGAAATATTGTAAACGTTTTATTAGAATAATTAGTAACAAAATTAGGTTTACTTTGGTTGGTTGTAGACAAAGTTAGGTTGTAGCTTATAAAAAAGGTAAAAATAAAATAAAGATAATGAAATAAAGGTTAATCCTTAAAAATACACCAGATCATCATCATTCATCAAAACATAAACTTTGGGATTGTCACGAATTTGAAGCAATTCAGTAACTTTAACTAGTGAAAGATAAGGCACTACATCTTTGTCTTGACGCTTTGGTACACTAAATGTGGGAGTTTTGCCTGAGTAATCAGTTCAAAAATTTATGGAGTACATTCTTGACTCAAGATTAATATTCTCTACTACACCAACAAAATACTTCCAAGTTTTTTTAAGAAAATACCGAACCAAGACTATATGATCAATGTCAAAATCTTTCACTTCGTAATTCTTTTCACTTTTATTCTTATCTGTCATACCAAAGTCTCCATCGTCATCTCCTTTTATGGCGTCAATCTCACTTGGTTTCGGTTTTCTCTCATTTTTACAGATTTCTTTGGTGTGTAAGTCTTTTTCTTTATTATGTTCAATATAGTTTTTTTGGCTAACTCACTTCAGTCTCCAGTCGTTTCTTATCAGTCGTATTCTTATATTTTGTAATAGTACTTTCATAGTTTTCTTTTTCTTCATAAATTCTCAATCTTTGATCATGTATTTTGCTTTCAAGTTTTTTTATTAATTCCAACTTAATATTGTTTTTTACGTTAACATTTCCTTCCATTTGATTCTCTTTATATTCGAATATATTTGTGGTATCTGTGTTGTTATGTACTTGGTCTGTAGACGTAGAATCACTGCTGTATGTAGATTTTGTTGATGTCTTTGCACATTTGGATGTCTTGTTTTTAAGCCACTGCTTTTTTTAAGCTTCTGAGCTGATTTCTTAGGTATTTTGTGGCTGGTAAAAATATTAAAATTGGTGTCAATAGGCTTTAATGCGGAAGGTAACATTTTCGGACCCAGGAAGACGCGGTTTTCAGGCGTCTACTGAAGACAGTATAGTAACCTTTTCATAGCTGCTTTCGGTTTTTAGTGATGTCCGTATATTGTATATCCTCTTGATCATTATTAATATTGTTTGTCGATTCATCTGTTATATTTAATTGATGGATTGGATTTAACGATGGTAACAGTTCGTGATTTCCAGTATCGCCTTCGCATCTGCAACTCCCTTTTTCTTCACATATGCAACTCAATGTCCTATAACAAATCTTTTGTTTGTCGTGACGAGTATAAATTATTTGGTGTAGCTTCATTGTCCCCTTAACAGGTACCACATTTTGAGGAATCATTTCGCACATATCTTGAACATCTTTCGCAGTTATCATGTACAGATTAACTTTAATATTTTCTCGCAAATAAGTAAATGCATCTTCAGCACTGGTAATATCATCCCCGTGAGCTACGTAGTAATCAAGTTTTCTTTTAATGGCTCCACCAACACCGTCAGCAGCACCTTTCCCATGTGAGGCTTCAAAGTAATTCCACGTCCCTACTTCAAACCCATAGTCGGAAAGTCTTCTTGTAAATAAATAAAAATTGTTTTTTTTGGCGATATTGCGTTGTCGGCCCGTCACTAAATATGTGATTTTTTTTAACATACGGTGTATTGGTTATAATATCTCTAAGAATGAGGTCCAGATGAGCCTATAAAGCACCTGGACCATGCTCATTAACTGGTGAAATAGAGCAGATAGGCTTCGGCCTTTTATTTTTTTGGTATAATACGGATGTATGCTTTACATACATCCGTCATTTGGTTTGTTTGAAAATGCACAGCTTGGATTTCTTCAGATAGTTTACAAGTATAATTTTCGGAAAAGTCACATACTATAGCAACTGCATCATTATCCAGATTTTCAATATATTTTGTGTAAGCCTTGTACTGGTAAGAAGTGAATTTTAAATGTTATCAAATCTTTGATGAATGTTTCAGTCAGTTCGGTGACAGTCCCAGTAACTATTTCTTTTGTGTATCTTTTTACTGTTTTCACCTCTGCTTTCCCCTTGGTCATTTTGGTGTATTGGTCATTTTTTAACCTCCACTCCAACCATTGTACTGGAGTGTCTTTGTTAATGCTTGAATTCACATTTACATGATCATTAACCAAATTGATGCAATTAGTACATTTAGAATATATGCAGTCATTACATTCTGCACACGTAATATTTTTAATAAAATCATCCATATCTAAAGTTTGAATCACTCCTAGTTTTTTTAGAACTATTGCTTTTAAAGAAATGTTCGAGTGTTTGATACACCCACATGTGTTTCTATCTTGGAGTCCAGGTGGTACTACATAAAATGGTCGATGACGTATAAAATTAACATAGGATGCTCTGCCTCGCTCAACATGTGTATTTTGCATGAAGCTTTTGCATGGCGTCCATTAGATATCGTTTTTGCATTTTCTGTTTATTTCTTGTTTTAAATTCTTGCTTACCCGCACTTGCTCGGCTTATATCATCTCTGTTAAAAAAAAAAGTCTATCTCTTTTACGTGTTGCTTTATTCCTAAATTTTTACTTTTAAAAATCCTTGATCTGCCCTTTAGTCCAAGAGTGCTTGACATTTTTGTTTTCATTTTATATTTTCTTGCTGTTTCATTTAGTGCAATACTTTTCAACACAGTTTTCTTCCCATGGGTATCAGCATTATTATATGACTCTTTTAAACAATCTGTCAGAGTGTTCAGTAAAAAAATCTTTTTAACTTTCTCTTTTTACTCTTTACTTATTGACGGCAGTTGTTCTAGAAATTGATTAGTCTTTGTGACTGGAGTAGCATCAGTGACCTCTGCTTGATTAATTATTGAATCTTAAGAAGGGTGTTCATTTTCAAGTATTTGCTCGAGCTGGGGGTTGTTGATTGTTAAACTATTTATTCTCTGATTTGCCGATGTTAACTTGTCTACAATATAAAGGGAACCTCTGTGCAAAAATACAGCGGCTGGGCGTTGATGAGTCAGTCAGTCAGGAGTTTTCTTTTTATTTATATATAAATGCTGGTTTAATTGATAAAAATAATGTGATAAACTTACCTTTGAATGGAGCGATGTGCATTTCAAGACCCCATTGGCGAAAGTAATCACCCAACGGGTCTGCACGTTCTTCTGGCCCAGCCATTGAAGTTTTTGAATGAATTAAGTACTTAACGTACATACAGAAGGGTTGAACACAGTAATTCACTATAATTATAAGTTTTTTTCAGCGAAATAACAACGCGACACGTTGTTATTTCGTGGTAGTAGACTTTCTTAAATGCGCGCCAACGCCATCGCCATCGGGGGACCAGGGCAGTGAAACATACAATGGCTTCTAATAAAATATTCATAGATAGGTGTAGATAAAGTCTTGTATTGTACATAATTAGGTATTAAAACACTAATGTGGTAAAACCAACATTCGTGTTTTGATACCCCAGCAACAACAGTTGCATAAATAACTATTAAAGCTCACCTGCTAGATACCCCATAGCTACAGCAATAGATTTGCTAAACACCTGGGTTGTGCATTTAACCTTCATCTTCTTAATTTTTTCAGGTAAAACATGCTGGTCTGTTAGTTTAGGCAACATTCTTAAGCCCACAAATGATGGATTTTCTTCATATAATTTAATTAAATAATTCCATTTTGCAGTTTTTTGCTCACCATTCTTTGCATATATTAAGTCCTTGTTTAGCAAGTTATTCCTTATACCTTTTATAAGGTGTGGTGCATCATATAGGGGCTCAATTTCTTTTCCATCTATTTCAAAAGTATTTTTGTTCCAATCTCTATTTACTCGTAGATATTTTTCTTTTGTTTCTTTTAATAAATAATTGATTGCACTTTTGTTAGAAGCCTCTTGGTCACATACTGTTGCCAAAACATTGAGTGCTGTTTCATTTAACTTCCAGATGACTTCCTTTAATTGACGGACTAATTCCATTTTTTCGGTACTCCCTGCACAAAAACTATATTATAGTTTTTGGAAATACCTCGTATCATAAAAACCATTTCATGGTCAGCTATTTTGCTTTTAATGTTTTTGCCATTGTTGACAAATCCGACTATTTCGTCTTTTTATTAGTATGCATAGTTTTTCTGAATTTTTCATTTTTTTCACTCTCATTTTTAAATTATCTCTCCCTCTATAAAATACCCTCATTGATACCCGCTTTCAGTGCAGCTGTTGAGAGCAATCTGCTTAATGTCAGAGGCGATGAGAGTACAAAAATATTCCTTAACCAACGATATGCTTTAGGTCCTTGTTTATATAGAGCTAATGCCATAATATTCTCCTTTGTAAATCTGCGGCCCATCTTTTTCTTTTTTAATTTCTCTAAATTGTAGCATTGTATAAATAAGAGCAAATGCTGAAAACTTTTTAATGCCGCTTGAAAACTTGAATTTTGTGACAGGTTCAGGGCCTTTTTGAGTCTGCTACTGTAAGTTTTATTTGCTTTCTGCAATCTCTTTATTTTTCTTGTTAAAAGGCTAGTCTCAGAAGCGTGAAATAATTTCTGTTTCTGCTTTTGTTTGTGGCCTAGAACATAAATATTATAAGTTTACAGGTTTGTTAAAACTATAATTATAAAACATAAAGTTTTCACATTTATATACAGTGATTGGAAACTTGAAGTAGTTCTTGAAGAGGGATTACTAGAAGTCATTTGCAACAAATTAACAGTCAAGAATTAATAACATAACAAAGCATCATCCTTGTATTCCCCAAGGGGTTTAAGCCGAGGTGAACTGCGGTTGTACATCCACCACCCAAAAAATTAAAGGTTACTGAATTTAAGATATAATAATTCTTACATACAACAAAGTCGCCGAAATGTCTTTATAAGTTATGCGCTTATGCGCATAACTTCCGAATGACTGCACCAAATTGGATAACTCTTTTTTGTTGTGTTCGGTATAGTCAGGACAAGGTCTGTATGAAAGAAAATTGAGGAAATTCGAAAAAAAAAATGCACCCCTGCGAGTATGTGGCGGGCCGCTAGTAGTAAATAAAAGCTGATTGCACATACCTGCAGAAGTCATTGGCTGTTCTGTTACTGTTTTCTCAGTTACATGAACATTGTCACTTTTAATACCACCGGTATCTTTCATACCAGCAGAAGTTGAAGGCTGGGCTTCAGGATAGTGGCAGCTTTGATTAGTAATGTCTCTCATTGCTTTTCTTTTCCGGGATTCTGGAACAGAATATATTATTAAGTATGCCATAAACTTATACTAAACAAAAAAAAAATCAATATCACCACCACCACATTAAACTCAACAAAAGGTAATGCTAGTAAGTATTATGATAACAATCTACAAAACACCTGACATCTGCCAAGTTTGTAACTGCAACAGTACATCTGTTGCAGTTACAAACTTGGCAGATGTATGGATTTTATAGGTAAAAGTCTTCTCAAATCTCAAAATAAAGTTTATTTTGAAGGGTGAATTTGACCAAGGTGAACTCTCTGTGGACTATATACTATATATATATAAGGGTACGGTGGTATAATAATGGTAGGTAATAAATAGTACAAGTAGAATAATATTGCACATACCTGCAGAAGTCATTGGCTGCTGTATTTCTGCTTCATCAGTTAGAATAACACTGACATTTTGATCACAAGTGGTGTCTTTGATACCAGATGTACATGTAAATCCTGCAACAGGTGATATATCATAATTAAAACTGTGTTACTCCCTAAAATAGAACATTCTCTATAGAGTAAACAAGTATTTGAAGAACTGATTTGAGTTTCATATTGAACAAAAAACTTGGTAGGATGCATGATATTAATTAACTCTTTGTGTTTATTATATCATTACCTAATCGTTGCATTATTTTATATTTTCACAGATGTATCAAAATCAAAATTTCCAAAATATACCAGCTGACTTACACACTTGATGTATGTTTGTAATATTATTGGAACTGCATTTTATTTATATTTACATATTATGACAATCTATTAGGGATTCCAAACAAATAGGTATACAAAATTTTATAGATGCATGTATGTATGTTAGTCCACGCATTTCTCCGCAACTATTAATCGGATTGTGACCATTTTTTTTTTATTGTCTTACATTTACTTCAATTTAGGGAACAGTGCAAGTTTCATCAAAATCGATTCAGTAATTTTCAAGATATGGACTAATATGTGTAAGTGTGACGGCCTGGCCTATTGATACAGCTACTGGTGTAGTGTCACAGGAAAAACGTCTCAAAACCTTGGTCAAATTCTAGTGCAATATTTACAACAAAACTATTACCTACTAAAAAAACTAAAAAACTCTCGTTGAAAGGTAGACAGATTATTCGCGCTCCGCTAAAATTATTTCGAAATAGTGGTAAAAAGTGCATTTCAAAGCGTTTTTTTGTTTAAAAAGTGCATAATAAAACTATTACTGACAAATACATTAAAAACTGCTCTAAATAATCGTAATAACAGTGAAAAAAACAAAAACAAAAGAGTTGGTAAAAATTTTTTTAAAGTGGTGTCGTTGACAGTGAACTCGGTGTACGAAACGCGTAAGCGACGCACATCCCACGGCGCTTAAGACCTTTGCGCCGCGAACGTCACACAGTAACCACTGCTTTACATATAAGCGCTTCAACCGCTGGGTGAGTTTGCAAGTCTAAACGGCTGTTTCCTTTGCATCGCTTAATACGCTGAATAACGTAATATAACGTTATCTACACTATTTGAATTTAGACGAATACGAGTAATAACATGGATTCTTATGATAGTAACATCACGCTAAGGCGTAAACAGGCTAAAGGTATCGGCAGCCATAACTTTTGTAATGATAACTCGTTAAATACTTCCTCAAGTACTTATCTCTCGGACAGCGCACAGAGTTTGCCAGATTTATCAAGGGCATTGCTCAACCATGAAGTTGAGGAGTTGAGAAATGAAATAATGAATCTTAAAATGGACTTAGAAAGGACCCAAAATGAGGTGGATAATCTAAACTCGGAAAATCACACTCTTCAACAAATAATTACATCACAACAAGCTAAAATAGAAAAATATAAGTTATTTTGTACGAATTCCTGCAATAAAAATAACAGCTTAGTATCCTCTAAGAAACGTAGCAAATCAATGAAGTCGAGGCCTAACTCAGTAAAGAAAACAGTAAACATAAATGAAAGCTACAGCGAATTGAATGTTAACCTTGAAAACAATATTGGGACTCCTGCTGCAGCTCCCATTATAAGGCAAAGTGACACGATATGCAAATCGCCGCATCATTCTGAGAAAACCAATAAGATTATCGTCCTAAGTAGCAACAAAATAAATAAAATAACTTCGATTTCAAATGATATTCTGCAACGCAAGTCGGAAGTATGTCACTATCTTATGCCTCACCGTAAATTGGACCAGATGATGCACGGTATAGAAACCAAATTACAATCATTAACGAAGAGCGATTTCTGTATTATATTAGTTGGCGAAGAAGACTTCAACACGAGCAATGATTACTTCGATATGATATTTGGAACACGATCAGCTTTACAGCAATTCAAACACACTAATATTATCATCTGTGCACCGACCTACAAATATGGCAACTATGTAAATTTGTTTAATTGGAGAATAGAACATTTCAATAGTCTACTCTATCTCGATATATTGGCTCACGAACATGCCTATTTTCTAGATTCTAACAAGAATTTGTTATATGACTACACAATGTTCAATAGACGTACCGGGAGACTAAATAACAACGGCATGCGAACTATTTTTCAAGACCTAAAGGATCTTATGCATGATATAAATCAATATAGTTCAGAATTTGTAGAAACAAACATAATTGCTAATACACAGGAATATGAAGTTAAACCTCACTACCCTAACACAGCCCAGTTTTTTCTATAATAAACATTTATATATTATGCACCAGAATATTGCAGGTCTCATCGGAAAATCCGATGCACTGACGGTATGTATAGAAGAATTAATTACAAAGAAGATAAACATTGACGTCATTTGTATAACTGAGCATTTTATTATGTCTGGATATGAACAGCTCTTATCAATAGCTAACTACAATCTAGCTGCGATCTTCACGAGAAAAGACAGCAAAAGAGGGGGTTCTTGTATATTGGTAAAAAAGGGTTATCAATGGAAGGAAATTACAGGTATTAGCAAATTCTCAATTAGTAACTTGTTCGAGTGTTGTGCCATTGAAATGACTCAAAGTAATACCATTATAATATGTATTTATAGAATTCCAAATCCAAAGAATCTAAATACTTTTTTTGACCAGTTAGAAAAATTGCTAAAATTTATTGATAAAACCAAAAAAAGAAATATTGTATTGTGTGGGGATTTTAATATTGACATGTTAAAGCGAGACATCTACATTGGAATTAGAATGTTTACTACTTAACTCGAATCTTAAACTGCAAGTATATCAGCCTACTAGACTAAAAAGTGGTACATGTATTGATAATTTTGCACACAATCTAGGAAGAAATTGTAAATCTGAAGTCGTGGACCTTGCCCTTTCCGATCATACCTGCCAAATACTAAAATGTCCAGTTAAAAAAAAAAGTTTGATTAACCAATGGTATATTTATCGTAGGGATTATAATCAAGAAAATGTGGACAAAGGAGATGTATAACAATGGCCTAAGGATCGTCACGTATTCAAACTTTACAATAATTCATATTATGTTTCCTTCCAAACACATAGCATTGGGTGAAGAAGCAATCTAAAATTTAGTATATAAATGCCTTAAGGCCAGGTAGACCAAGCAAAGTAGGCATTTAACGCCGCCACGTTTGCGCGACGCGAGCCGTGCGCTTACGCCGCCTGCGTGAACTTACATGAACCCAACGCCGAGTGACGAAGTGTCACAGTACAGGTAAGCGTGTCGTATAGGCAGTAGGTCAACTTTTTTTTATTAATTTGTTTTACAAAATAATAAAATACGCGACTTGATCCATTATTCTTGTTTACCGATATTCGTAGTAATCGCAAAGGCCGAAAATTAATTTGATGTGTTGTAAATACATTTTATTCAATTATTCGACATTTTAGTTTCTTAAAGTGCCTCACGATGCGACACGCGCTTCAGTTGTGGTGGTGGTTGGGTGTGGTGTGTTGTGGTTACAACACAAGAAATGTTATGTGCTCAAACCACTCGCCTTCACGCACACGCGTGACACACAAAACATTTCTTAGTATAATGTTGAGTGAAAAACACTTTTTACAAAAAAAAAAAACAACCGACATAAAAATATAAACATTGCAAAGTGCAAAATAATAGTTTCAATAGTCGATGTTTTCAGTTCTGTTTTTTTCCTTTTTAGACACCGAAACTATTTTTTTGCACTTTTTAGTGTTTATATTGTTATGTCGGTTGTTTTTTTTTTCTAAAGTGTTTTTCACTCAACCGAATTGAGAACCTCCTCCTTTTTATAAAGTGGGTAAAAAAACAACATGAAATTACTTTTAAATGATTTATAATACAAAATAAAATATAAAAACAATACAATAAAATATAAATTATAAACACAAAATGACTGTTTTTAGTAAATCAGTATTATAGTTTTTGAGTATTGAGTAAATATGGAAGGAAATGAATTCTAAATCAAAAATCAAAATATTTTAGGCATTTATGAAACGTCAGAAGCTAGGTGTACGGTTCCAATTGGTCGTTTCCTATGGAGAAGAACGTTACTCTTTTAAAAATAATTGGCAATGTTTTCAAATTACAGTAGGTATGGGAGTACAGCGTAGGCCTGTCAACAAGTACCATGTACTTGATAAAATAAAAAATGGTCTACAGATCTAAAGTCTACAAGGCCTGCAAAGTCCTCACATTTACAAAATAAGAATCTATCAAAAGGATAAATAAAAAATAAAATACAAAAACCTACTAAAACCCAAGTGGTATGCCTTTACAACCACTAAAAAAGTGGTGAAAAATTCTGTATATAATGTCAAATAATAAAAAGATTATGTCAAGAAAGTATATAAAAAATAAATAAAAATCGTAATTTGAGAGCAGTTAATAGACATTCACATAGTTATGCCGTTAATGAGGTGCCAGGGAAGCAACATGTGCAGAAGGAATTATTGCCAAACTATCTTGTCTTCAACGTAGTCTTTAATCTAAATGTAGGTATCACAATTTCATTTTCAGTACGTGTATTTATATTATGGAAATCGGTTCTTATTTTGAAAAGTCCTAAGTTCAGTTATATGTATAATTCAAAATTGATCAATATTGACCACGCGTGAGCTTGGACCTGGATGTGATTCTGACAATGACGACGATGTGCATTTATTGGGCTGCATGTTTTCTTTATTTTGCAATGTCAGATCTCTAATGGGCATACCACGTTCATGTCTGCTGTCGACTAATTCTGGTAGCAAGCATTTCAAATAAAATTGTACCAGCTTTGGCTCCATATTTTTTTTCCAGAATTCGTCATCTTTTTCAATGCGCTCTGTGTGTATAGGCTCATTCTCTCCTGCCCAGATCCCAAGGAGACATACACGCCGTCCTGTGATATGAAGTTGTCCTTGGATTTGGTAGAACCAATTACTATTTTTGTTTATGGTTTTGGTCATCGTTTTTTTATTATATTTTATTATTTGAATTTTATTTTCTTCTATAGCTTTCACCAACCCTTGTTTTGATCCTGTTATTGGACACTTAATTTCGACAATCGTATCAATCCCAATCAACCCGTCAGGCGTGGCCCCAATATAACAGTGAGATTCGTCAATAAATAATCCACAGGGCAAAATATTAATGTTCTCTTGTCGCTGTAATTGCAGCAGCGCCTGCTGTTCGTTTTCTACTCCATGGGCGATTGATGCAACATGAGCCAAATTATTTTTATACAGTATATTTTTAACCAAAGGAGCTGTACTAGATGACAACTTCCGCTTACATATGGAGCCAAAGTTAGATGCTGTTATAAGCTTCTGCCTTATCTCTAGCCACTCGCTACTATCCCTTTGTAAAATTGTGGACCTCTCTATAGAATTTCGATCGGATGTAAGTTTTTTTAAATTTACCATGTATTCGTTTTTGGCTTGCTCCATTTGAGTTTCTGTCATGTCTGGTGCTGAAGAAGCTGGCCCATAATCATTTTGTTGTTGTGTCTCTCTTAATTTCCTTTTTTTTTTGGTGGGATGCTCAACGTTATATTTTCTTTTAAGAGCTCTTTTCTTTTCTACTTCCTCCACTTTTCCACCAGGGTTTTTCTTGGTAAAAGCTTTTTGAATGGTGGAAAGAGCAGCTCTTGAGTTGAATGAGACTGCTGCAGCGTGACAACGGCCCTGGTAACCTCCTTTTAATGCAAAATTTGTTCTTTTCCCCCCAATAAATTTAGCTATTACATTATTGAAACATTCGACAGTATTAGTGTCTACGTCTTCTATTAGACTTCGCGATTTCGCAGCAATGTTGGAAATAATTGCAGTTATTCTAAATGCAAACGTCGAATTTTGAATTTTTGTAAACTCCTCACTCAAGTTGTTTTTTTTGTCACAGAAGTAACTTTGGCACATTCTGTGATCACCGTAAGCATGTGCCAAAGAGTTAATAATATCATTATGTAGTACCGATATAGCTAGATGCCTAGGACTCTGGGAAACTTTATGGTGTTTTATGGAATTCACAATTGCTTTTCGCATTGACATGATTTTTATATTGGTCAGCGTTTTCCGATGTACCAACATATATTTAGTTTCTGTGGTAAGTCCACGTAACTTTTTGCAGAAATTACGCAATATATGATTCCGGCACTCAATTTTTTCAACGGTCAGATTCTGATTTTCGTACGGTTTGGCGTTCAGAATTTTAGCGTAGGTTGAAGCATCACCATCTCCTATCATTCTGCCGTATATGAGTCCATACATTGGAATCGAGGATTTAAACCCTTCGACTATAATTTGAGTTTCCATTGAGCTCGAAGAACCTTCATAGTTTCTGAAACAGACATGCTGTTTCGGATCGACCGTTCTGTTTGCGGCTCTGGCACACACCAAGCAATATTTATTTTTTACTCCAAGATATAGAACTTGGCCAGTCTTTCTGCCAATTATTGCTGCCGTACCCGATGTAGATTTATAATTTGTTCCGTAAGACCTAGTACACCATGAGCCGTCAACATATACGTCAATGACGGGGTAACCGTTCTTTGTTCTTCCTTCTGCGAGCGCTATTTCTCTTTCTTTTGCTGCAGCAGCCGCCAAAGACTCACTAGCAGTTTTCTCCCATTTTGCATAAACATCATTTTGCAATTTCAAATAATATTTTGAAGAAAATGACGGTACATTCATGGAAGAACATAATTCCTCAAATGTAGAGTATCCAATGCCGGAAGCAATGATTCCCGTGGTTGCAGCTATATTTAAATTTACTTGCTGTGGATCCTTGTAATCTTCAGAATGGACCAGACAAGTTTCTTTGCACATGCTACATTGGAATTTAAAAACAGATATAAGCCCTAGACTTCTTTCGCTGATTAAACGAAAATTACTCATTTTGCAATCAAATAAATTATTATGTCGCCCTTTTTCTTGCAGTTCTCTAAGAAGGAAATTTATGTCAACTATTCGACGTCCTTTAACAGGATGAAAATCATCTTGATTTCTAGCCTCTTCTTCCACAATAAATGAAATATCTTCCATTCCACTGTAACAATGAATGAAAAACAATTACGCATTTATATGATACAACTCACGGGTTGATTTTAGACTAGCAACTCTACTCTTACATGAATACAGTGGTATCAATTTTATCTAGATTAATTTTCTAACGAAACTTATATTCTGACACATTCTTCAAAATCATTTCAATATATTTGGTGACATTTGCCCAGCAGTGGGACTTGATGACTATTACATAAGGAAAATTATGGGGAAAGTAATTTTATTAGTAAAAAAAAACTTACACAGCAGTCTCAGTGGGTTGCGCATCAACAGGATCAAGTGTCACAAGAGAGTTGTCGGTGTTATCAACTCCACTTGCACAGGCGCTTGCCATTGTTTCGTAGTGTCTGAAAAAAAACCATAACAATAAGATTTCTGAAGCAAAAAATAAAATCGGTTCCAATTTAGCACTCAAACTCAATGTATCCATAGAATTAGTTCTTAGGATATGTACACAAAATAAAGATATACCTACATAAGTACAGAAGGCGGGCTTTACAACGTGCGATAGACGCATGCACACATAGAACTCAAACTAACAAACAAACTATCAAACAAATGCCCGTCGTTGTCTCGTGAGTTGTACAAAGATGTATAAGTGTGGGTGCCTTTTCACTTGGAGCTGGTAGCATTTTGCATTGCGGTAGGTATACTAGATACTTACTTTATATTTGTGTTTTTTTTGGACGCATACATTCCTTTGCATCGTGGTTTTGATGCACTGCAACAATAAAAAAAATTTCATGAAAAACATTTTAAAGTTATTCTACTGTTATGATTCTACTATGTAATATGTAGGTATTGGTAAAATGAAATGTGTAAAATAGAGAACATAGGTAATAGATATTGTTCGTAAACATTGAATACATAAATCGATTAGAATTAGATAATACTTTGAATATACGTTGTATACTTACCGGCACCGATAAAATTTTACATTTGTCAAATTTCACTATCGATAATCCCTAATAACTTCTAAACGGATTACCCTATTTGCACAATTTATTTGGTCCTATACGTTTTAGACCTAAACCTATCAAATGACACTAAAAACAACACAATATCTACACAAACAAAAAATCATGTTTTCAACTTACGTAATATTTGTTGGCGTGAATTTACCTTACAAAAAAGTTACTTCGTTTATACTGATTCAAAATAGGAAACTATTATATAAATCGAGCTTAGATAGCCATCTTTTGTTGCTCCATTTTTGCACTTCACAGACGAGTGTCTCAAGCGGATGGCACTCGCGCTCGCACCAGTCCCAACCAGTCCGAGATATCGAGCGGTACGTTGCTCGAGCGCACTCTGTATGTAGATTGACTTCTGTACTCTCTGTCACAAAATACAGATAGTACAGAAGGCAATCTACATACAAAGTGCGCTCGAGCAACGCACATATAGACACCGCTCACGGACACGTTATCTCGGACGGGTTGGAAGTAGTGCGAGCGCGGGTGCCTTCCGCTTGAGACACGCGTCTGTGAAGTGCAAAAATGGAGCAACAAAAGATGGCTATCTAAACTCGATTTATATAATAGTTTCCTATTTTGAAAAAATAGCTATCTACAATAAGCAAAAAAATGGCTATCTACAATAAGCTCGATTTATATAATAGTTTCCTAATTTGAATCAGTATAATTATACGAAGTAACTTTTTTGTAAGGTAAATTCACGCCACCAATAATTACGTAAGTTGAAAACATGATTTTTTGTTTGTGTAGATACTGTGTTCTTTTTAGTGATATTTGATAGGTTTAGGTCTAAAACGGGTAGGGCAAAATAAATTGTGTAAATAGGGTAATCCGTTTTGAAGTTATTAGGGATTTTCGATAGTGAAAATTGACAAATGTAAAATTTTATATGTTTTTGTTCTGTATACTTTTTGTATTGTAATAAATAAATAAAATTGTAAACAAACTTACCTGGTTTCTTGTCTAACCTTCCGCACTTTACACCTGGCCACTTTCTTGTTTTTATTTTTATTCCCCATACCTACTTCTGTTCACTAACAAAAACAAATAACTGATTTCTTACGGGGGATTTTTATTTCTTACGTAACACTACGTGAAAGCCGCGCGCTGGAAAAAGGGACATAGGTCATACCTCGACAAGGCCTGGCGGGCGACTGAATCACTGAAGTGACGAACGCGAGCCGCTGTGTTCAAAAATAATTTATTATTAAAAGAATTAAGCTATTTTTCAAAATGTAACCAGAAATTATTTTTCTATATGTAATTATCTTTTTTTAGATATGGTTTTTAGTAGTAAAACTTTTATAAGCTTCGAGAAAAACAAGAAAAGCATTATAAAAATATCGAATTTGGCTGTTCTTCGGATTTTTTTTTGATCGAGTGAAGTTTTCGATATCGTGTTTCGAACCACAAATTTTCAAAGTACATAAAGTAAACTTCAATAAGCTTTTTTTTTGGCTTTAAAAAATCACGATTTCTTTGTTTATTATTACATCAAAGTG
This sequence comes from Mesoligia furuncula, assembly GCA_916614155.1. Taxonomy (NCBI): domain Eukaryota; kingdom Metazoa; phylum Arthropoda; class Insecta; order Lepidoptera; family Noctuidae; genus Mesoligia; species Mesoligia furuncula. Next base: position 11,496,593 of record OU744795.1, read on the forward strand.
ATGTAAAATTGGGAATACCTGGCCTTAATAATCATAAAAAAACGTACCTCGTAGTTCTTGTCTTTGTTACCTGTGGTTCTTTTCCAAGGCAGAAGTCGGGCCATCCTTGGCCACAGCTGTCATTTTCAAATGTCATTCATAGCGTCTAAAATTTTTGCCGCCAACGTACGGAAAAAATTTTCTCTCGTTAATTTTCATAGAAAATTAGAAAATATTCAGGTATAACTTTAAAGAAAGTGAATAATAGTGATTGTGGTAGGTGATATATAGTGTTGCGCTGATCGTTAGTCAGCGAAATGACGAAACGGAGATTGAAGGTTCATATTATAGATACGTGGTCACCGGTTACTTTGAGGAACCGTGTGTAGCGACCCTGAGTGATTCTCTTAAGCGCAATAGTGGGGAAAAACTCTCGTCATCCTCGGAGGATTGAGACACCCCTTTTCCCACCGCCGAACGACAAGGCAAAGAGATCGAAACGATTTCCTGTAAGTCCGACCTACGCATTTTTATAATTGAATTAGTAGCCAGTAAGCCAAGTAAGTGCTGAATATCTGTTATTAAGACACATTATATCACTAACCTTAATCAAAAATACTATCAACAAATTTCTAATCTGTTTCTTGCTAGTATCTAGGTAGGTACTTCAGACAGAAGTGCAGTGTTGTTTTGTATACAACCCTTTTGTGTTTAAAGAATATTACAAGTTATGGAAAGGGATTTCAGTGTAAAAATATGATGATTAGGTATTAATTCCTAAAGCAAATACTGAATGTCTTGAGGAGCTAAGCAAGCGGTGGCTTTTCTTTGACATTCCACCATGAAAAGCAATCCATTATAAGTAAACCTTACATGTATGCTCACCTACCCTATGTGTTCGACACACTGAGAGTGAGTACATAGGCCACGAAACAAAAATAAAAACAATTTTAGCCCCCGCGGAGGGAGGTGTGGCTGGGATCTCTAATATGTGGGTCTAGAGAAAAGGAGCTAGCTGCTTAAGTAGTTCTACAGACATTTGTTAATTGAGCAGCAACCTACCCACTAGGATTGTATCCTACCCCTTTTGGAGGAAGTCAGTACACTCCTATCCAGGAGTGTAATTACTTAGTTCATTGCTCTCACGCAGTATGCAGTTGTTACTTACATTGAAGAGGTTCAGGACCTCTAACTCTAATGTGCAATTAGAACATTAAGATGAATAATTAAAAATTACATAAGTTTTATAACTAATAAGAAATGTTAAATATTTAAACAAGGTTATAACTACTTATAACTTATTATGCTATACTGTATATTTTTTGCTGTATTTTGTAATATTTAAGGAAACCTTATAGTTATGGTCAGGAACAGGACCATCAGGATCTTCTTGGCATTCATCAAAGTGTCCTCTATCATTTAGATATTTATTATATTTGCAGTGGAGCAAATACATCCACTTCACAATTTAAAATTGGCAATAAATAATTTAAAATTGGTTAATATAAGAAAATAGTTATTTTATTAAAAAAAAAAAAAAAAAAAAAGAAACATGATAAATGAGGATAATATCTAAAATAACTAGGCCAAGATACACACTAGAGACAAAAGGGCTCACTAGCAAAAGCTGTCTCGGAGACTGTGGGTCTTAACAAAGCTTGGGTGACAAATGAATTTCCAAAGCTAATTCTAAATCTCAATCAGGAGTTAGAATTATCCAGGCCTTTTATGAAACACTGATAGCAATCACAGCCTGCCTGCAGCCTGCAGGCAAGGTAGAAAGGAAGATAATATTATCAATGCTCCTAATAAAGAGATTTTGTTCTCTGAGACAAGTTCAAAAAGCTAAATTTTGCTATCCTTTTATTGGAATGCTTGTCATCAAAAAATATTTGAGAAGAGCAGACCAAGACAAATGAAAAAAGGTTGCTCCACTGGTTTGTCAAGAGTTAATGTGGTGGCCAGTGGCTGTTGAGAGACCACAGCTCAGTTCCTTTATACATGGATAACCCACTTCCTGTCCACACATGCCGTGGAGGAAGGGTAAGGAGCCCAAAGGGCTACTATATCCATCCAAAAGAGGTCTTTAAAATATCGCTTTTAGTGATAAGACCTCCCATTGAGTCACCCTATGTAAAACATTCTACACTTATATCTGTAGTTTGTATGGTGTACATAATAAAGAATATTCTACTCTTGCCAGGAACTTGACCAAACCAGAAAAAAAGTGGCACTCTAACTTGAGAGATGTTTGCCATATACGCAGTAATAATCAGCCAAAGCCAGTCTTCAGAGTGCTGTATTCTAGCTCAATCCGTCAACAGACCATTTGTCGCAAACTTAGGATAAACGAACAAGGGTACATACATCCCTAGTGATCCTGAACCTAACTTACAAAATGACGAAGTTAGCAGATTAGCTGAACACTAGAATTACTCTGTCAGCGGTTTATCTCCCGGGGAGGTTAAAGGTATAATAACGGCTTAGCCGACCGCTTATCTAGGAACAGACCAGCCGGATTGGCGCCTGTTGCTCTAGGCCCCAGGCCTCGGAGGCCATGTTTCAAAGTGGGGCGTCTCCGATGTAGACCTTTTCGCGTCAGATAAGTCGGCCGCTGTGCGACATTACATCACAGGAGACTCAAATGATGGCTTGGCAAGCTTCTGCGATGCATTCTGTTCAGAAGTGACAGTTTTGACTAGCTGGGTGTTTCTCTTCACCCAATTTAAGACCGAGTGCTCAGTCATTTGAACTCGGAAAAGGGGCAGGGACGTACTATGTATAAATCCCTCCATACTGGATCCAGTGTGCCTGGCTCCCTTACTTGGAGACAAGAGGTCTCAGAGAGCCAGTACCTACCCATACAAGAACTAAGTAAGAACCTCTTAGACCTGACAAGCTGCAACTCCTAGCTTGGAAAATTTGGGGGGGGGAGGGCAGTCAGGTTAGAAGGGGCAGTATTTGGTAGATGAGTAAGGGACTTGCTCAAATGTAGTTGAAGATCCACAATAATTATTTATAAAGCTCGTATTCAGAGGTGAATGTCAAGGACTCATAGTGTAGATTGCATGCCATCTAGACAGTTTCTTGTCCATTTAGAAAGTCACCCGTATGTAATAGAAAATTACCCCTTGATTAGCAGAGATTTCCATACTCTAATATTGTAAGACATCCCACAACTTTTAAATGTTAAATAAGATAAGACAATCATTTGTTTGCTCAAACATGAGTACAATACTTACAATACAAATTGTCAGTATGCAAGAGATGTTAAAAGTAGGGTAACTAAGCAAAGTGCGCCCAAGATTTGGCTTAAAGACACTGACAAAGAATTTACTTAAAAGCTACCATAATCATTGTTGATTTTGGTTTACAATAACAGGTGTGTCTAAACTTGCTCAAAAGATTTCTAAACAAACTATGTTAGAGGAGCCTCCATGAAGTCAGAAGAGGTCTGTGGTAGCCTTCGGGAGGCTGACTGGTGATTAGTTCATCAGAAAAAATCTAACTGGAAGAACCACTAAGCTTACAGAATGATTACTTCTGTAAAGTAGTTAAGGAGAGGGCTATCCCTCAAGAGTACTTAGAATGATCAGCCTATAATGTTCCAACTGATGAGACAAAGGTCTCCTCTCGGTGAAGGGGGACGAAGATATGGACTGTATCATATGAGAATTTTCAATTTTCAATGAAAATATTTAAATATGTTTGTTTAAATGATATTTTCATATTTTAAGTCAATTTAATTGGTAAATGAATAGAATTATACTTCATTTACATGCGAGGATTAATCTATAAACCATAGTAATATAAAAGGTCCTAAATAAATTTCAGTTCCAATGGGATTTTGACTTTGTTGTGTTAAACATTGAGTTTGTTTTCCCTATAAAGTTTGAGATTCAAAAATATTTGTACTTCTGATTAATTAAGGATAGGATCTTATGAGTGATCCAATTATCCTTTAAAATAATGAATGAGATTATGATTTTAATTCAATTTAGATCTCATTGATTTTAAATTATCATTATAGCTTTATATTTTATGTTCACCCTATATAAGGCAAATTGTTAACAATATATAACATTTTATGGAAGATTTGTTAATTTTTGAATTTTTTAAAATCAAGAAATTGAAAACCTTTAATTTTCGGTTTCAAAATTTAATGAATAAGTACATACAGAAATATTCATTAATTTCATTTAATATATAATTCAAATAGCGTCTACATCCTTCGGGTGTTCTTTCCCCAGCAGATATCAAACAGGTCTTCACCCAATGCTATGTGTTTGGAAGGAAACATAATAGAGCTGTTTTGCATTAAAACAAAACAGTTATTATGTTATGAAAAACACATAGCATTGGAGCAATGTGCTTGCTGTTGAGTTTTGAAGACTTCTATGAATGACATTTGAAAATGACAGCTGTGGCCAAGGATGGCCCGACTTCTGCCTTGGAAAAGAACCACAGGTAACAAAGACAAGAACTACGAGGTACGTTTTTTTATGATTATTAAGGCATTTATATACTAAATTTTAGATTGCTTCTTCACCCAATGCTATGTGTTTTTCATAACATAATAACTGTTTTGTTTTAATGCAAAACAGCTCTATTTTATTTTTTAAATTACTTTACAATTATTAGAATAATACGGACACTCTTTGATTTCAAAAACATTTTAAATAGTAATTCAATATATTTTCCCATGTTTTTTTCTGTTTCACTTCACGTTTTGATTATGCAAAGGTTCAAGCTCATACAGCCACATCTTCATGTACACTACAGAGTAGTTTATTTAAACACTTTGTGAAAATGACTCATTAGCAGTCTGTATCGTAATTATACAAAACAATTAATTATAATTACCCCCAGCGTTTCATCTATAAAATACGGTCATTAGTTTTACAAACAGATTATTGATTACGATTTTATGTTTATCGAGCAGTATTGACACCATAGACTAAAGTCTATGACTGACAGTTGATGAATTGACGGATAACATTTAGTTGACATTTTACGTACGTTGATATCTACCTACCTACTCGCGCGCATCCTGTGTTCGCATACGGATTGTTGGTTGTGTGTTTTCGTTTGTTATTTTTGTAAGTATTCTGATTTTATCTAACAACTTGGCGTGAACAAAGGACTAAAGGAGGATAAACCCAAAGATATTATTTACCGTGTGTTTATTTGTGTTGGCCAGTTATAACCTCAAAATCAGAAAGAATTTATATTTTTCACAATTCGCAAAAGTGTCCGTGACTTAAATTAAGTTTCAATCCAAAATATGCATTATTTAGAACACAAAAAATAATAACACGGCATCAACGGTTCTTAGGCAAATAATGTATGGAAGCCGAGCAATGTCCTTTAATGACTGTATAAAAAATATTAGCTTCTCTGAAGTTTATGAAATCGATGATCCAAATAAAGCATTCAATGCTTTTATAGAGACATTCTTGTTATTATATGAACTATGTTTTCCATTGAAAAGAGTCTTAGTTAAAACATATAGGAAACCACAATGGGTGTCACGGGGAATAAGACTTTGTAGCAAAAAGAAAAGGGCACTCCTGTGGCGGTATAGATTGAACCCCAGTGACGTAAGTAGAGATAAATTTAAAAAATACTCTACAACGTATAAAAAAATAATTAAACTGACCCAACGCGCTCAAAATACACATAAAATCAAAACATCAGTAAACAAAATAAAAACTACATGGGAAATAATCAACAGTTCCAAAGTGAATGTACCGAAGGAGGCTATTACGCAAATTCAAGTAGGCGATAAAACAGAAACTAATCCAACTGAAATAGCAAAAGCTTTCAATAATTTTTTTATAGAAAAAGTCAAACCTGTTCCTGATTGTGGTAAAAATGTTACAGAAAATATATCCAAAAATATCAACTCCATATTTATGCCACCAAGTAGTCACCATGACATATCAAAAATTATTAAATCACTAAAAAATACCAAGAGTACAGGACATGATGGTATTTCCACACATATAGTCAAAGAAGTCGGTGACCTCATTAGTAAACCTCTAAGCCATATTCTAAACCTATGCATAACTGAAGGTGTATACCCAGAACACCTCAAAATTGCCGTTATCAAACCACTTCTAAAAAAAAACGAGAAGATGTCAATGAAGTCATATAGATCAATAGCGCTTGTACCTATATTATCAAAAGTATTCGAAAAATATCTATACGTACAAATATATAATTTTTTAGAAAAAATGAACATTCTAACAGATGATCAAAAAGGTTTTAGAAAGAGTCGTCGTTTCAGCCGATAGACGTCCACTGCTGGACATAAGCCTCCCCCAATTTTGGGAGGGTTTGCCATAATCGCCACGCTTGGCAGGCGGGTTGGCGATCGCAGTATGGTATGATGGTGGAATACATAGAGAACGCTGCTGCCCATTCTCCGGTACGACCCTTAGTCGCCTTTTACGATACCCACGGGAAGTAAGGGGTGGTGGTATTCTTTAAGTCCGGCACCACACAGAAAAGAAAAAGACTATTTAGAAAGAGTAAGACAATAAATATGGCTATCTATGATTTCCTAAACAATGTAGTGGAAAATGTTGACAAAAGGCGTCCAGTATGTTCAGTGTTCTGCGATATGACACAGGCATTTGACTACGTGGACCATAAAATATTACTAAATAAATTAGATGCTTACGGAATCAGGGGAAACGTTCTACAGTTGATTGAATCATACCTCAGAAACAGAAAGCAGTATGTTGAAATAAGTCAATACAATCGTGTAACTAATGAAGAGCAGATGTTTACCTCCAAACGCAAATCAGTTATGTATGGCGTTCCACAAGGGAGTGTCCTGGGCCCTCTATTATTCATAATTTATATTAACGATCTACCAAACATAACAAATAACCCGATGTCACTTTTTGCCGATGATAGCACAGTAACTATTAAATGCATAGATGATCAAAATTATGAAGTTGAAATAAATAATACAGTAGATTCCATTATTATGTGGCTAAGTAATAATAATCTTAAAATAAATATTGGTAAAACAAAATTAATGTTATTCAGTCAGCGTTTGAACATTCATAATAACCTGAATATACATAGCAATAACAAACAGATAAGTAAAGTGGATGTAAGTAAGTTCTTAGGGCTCACAATAGATAAAAAATTAAACTGGAAACCACATTTAGAGGAGTTAAGCAAGCGACTAAGTAAATCAGCCTATATGCTCTACAAAATCGCTCCTGTTCTGGGTGTGGAGGCCAAGCTCACGGCGTATCATGGCATAGTTGGTCCTCTTCTGAGATTTGGTGTTATCTTCTGGGGAAACTCAACCCTCAAAGATTTAATATTCAGGTCACAGAAGAGATGCATTAGAACCATGTTCGGCTTAAAAACAACCGACTCATGTAAGCCATTCTTTGTAAAATATAAAATTTTTACCCTCCCATCACTTTATATCTTTGAAATTGCGATGTTCGTAAGGGCAAACCCGCATCTGTTTAAGAAACAATCCGATATGAATAACCGTAACCGGCGCGATAAATATAAGCACAGATTGTGTGTGAGGCCATCCAATACAGCACTAATGCGTAAAAGTGTTTTCTGTATGGCACCACGTATATATAACCACCTGCCACAGGCACTCAGAGATATAACTGTCACAAACTTATTTAAAAAAAAACTAAAAGAGTATTTAGCAGCCAAATGTTTCTATAGTATTGCTGAGTTTCTAATGGAGAAAACATACTAATTCTAATGTAAATTCTAATGTGGGGGCGAAGTTTGGTTCTGTGGACTGTTGTTAGTTATTTTTATCTTATTTTGACATTTTAATTAATTTTGATGATGATATTTTGCTCTTGTATTTATCTAATTTAATTGTATTTTTTATATATGTTTAATAATTAATAGCTACAATTAATTTAATAATTGATAAAATCTTATTATACTTAATACATATTTGTACGCCGTAAAGGTAAAACATGACTGTGATCCTTTCTCCGATGTACTTAACATCTTGCATGCTTTGTGTGTGCATACTCATGTTTCTGACAAATAAATGAACTCTGAACTCTACTTAATACAAACAAATATTCCAGTTTTTACTTAAAACTAAATATTACGAAATAAAAAAGTAATTTAAAAAAAATTAAACCGACTTCAAAATAAATAACTCAAAACTATGAAATAACTTTAATTTCGGAAGTTGGTGGCCAAAAACTAAAACTAAAATACAGATCCCAAGACACCTTCTTCTAATTAAACATTAAGTATATTGTTCAATTAAAATAATCACATTAGTTAATTAACATAGCCACATTAAAATATTCATGGTTTCGAACCCAAGCTCTACTTAATGTAAATAATTTCATCACCGCTGCTCTCAAAACGGTGCAGGAAAACACTGTGAGGAAACCGGCATGTCCTGTGCAATAATTCGAAGACTTGTCATCTACCAACCTGCACTGGGCCTGCATGGTAGATTATTAAGATTATAGCCCGTTCTCTCTCGAAAAGAGGCCTGTGTCCCAGCAGTGAGAACATTATAGGCTTATGTTTATGCAAGTTAAATTAAACATAATATGTATTGTGCATAATAGGAACAATAACATTTTTAGTAATATTGTAAGTTCAAGATATATTATTAGATATTAGTGTAGGACTGCTAGCTATAGAATTAGTGCAACCTTTTTAGTTTGTAGATAAAATAACCAAAAGGCACATAAAGAGTTGGAACAGCATTAGCACTAAGCCGCTTACTCCGAGTGTGATATGTTTCTTTAAAGTGGCGGTCACACACTTTACGATAATTCATTATTTTTTGTTTGTCAAGTTGCAAAATGTCTCCTCCAATGGTATACAACCAAGTCCTGAATCGATCTGCATCATTATCATTATCAGGGAACATAATGAAGAGTCACATTATCAGAACCTAAAAGGAAGATCATAATGTATTTATTTGTAGACTGTTTTGGCTTATTCTTAGGTATGCATTTCTATTGAAATATTATAATTATCACAACCGCCCGTAAAGGGTCCCATACACGGTAAGATTTATCTATACGATCCGTCGCGTCAAACCGATTGAAACGACGAATCGATGGTGTATGTCAAGATCGTTAACGATTTACTTAATCGAAAACGATGTCGTAAATCGCAACAAAATTCCATGCAATCATGAATATCGTAACGATGAATCGACAGTGTATGGCTCTTTACGATCAACGATTCGATTTTGTTTCACTCTGGCGCCAGTCGCCGCACGCATCGCACGCCTTGGCTAGCGCGTTATGTGGGTACTCGTTCGTACCTCCCAACACGGGATGAGCGAAACAAACAAAATGGCTACATGGAGTAATGATGATTTGAATGAATTTATTGAATTATTCAGAGAGCAAGAGCCTTTATGGAAAACAAAACATAAAGATTATCATAACAACGTAAATAGGACAGCATGTTATAAAGTACTTTTGGAAAAAATGAGAAATATAGACAATACTGCAGATTTAAATAAAGTAAAAAAGAAGATTAATAACTTAAGAAGTCTTTCGGAAAGAATTGAAAAAACAGCTCGACTCTCTGGTGTCCGAAAGCAGTGCCGACGAGGGATGTACGCCTAAACTAAGTTATTTTAATAACTTAATGTTTTTAAAAGACCAGGAAAAACCACACCAGGGAATGAGTTCCACGAATTCAGTGAGTACAAGTTTTTATTAAAATTTCAACTTAAACTAAGCTATACCCTGTTTAAGATACCAAAAAATAAAATCTAAACAAACCATAAATAAAATTCTTTGATTAAGATTCTTTTACAACAATTAAAATGTACTAGAAAAATTTACTGAACTAGAAATTAATATAGATTCAACACACTTGATATTTATGAAAAACATTGAATCTTTAATTTTTTACTCTAGTTTATAACAATATTCATATGTATAAAATTTATATAAAATCAAAAACAAAAAGTGTTTGTGAATTGGACGTAGTTCCTGAAAAACGTTCCAACCCACTAACTTGACATTTTGAGATAATTGCGATTAAAGTTCAATCTCGTATTATTATACAGACACTTGAAAATTTTCACCTCTTTATTAGTGGTTTTTATGAGAATCATAACACTTGGTTTTAGTAGGTTTTTATTATTATTTTTCTTTTTTTATTATCTATCCTTTTGATAGATTCTTATTTTGTAAATGTGAGGACTTTGTAGGCCTTATAGACTTTAGATCTGTAGACCATTTTCTATTTTATCAAGTAATTGGTACTTGTTGACAGGCCTGCGCTGTCCTCCCATACCTACTGTAATCTGGAAACATTGTAAAAGCCAATTATTTTTAAAAAGAGTAACCATGGAGTTTCTTGCCGGTTCTTCTCCATAGGAAACGACCAATTGGAACCGTGCACCTAGCTTCTGACGTTTCATAAGTGCCCATGTAGGTTTATGTGAAATAAAACATTTTGATTTTAGATGACATGATAGAGTTTTAATGTGACCCTATTTTAGACTTCGAATGTTAATGCTTTTCTCAATATTCATAAAAATATTGCTTTGGAACGTTTTTGGTTTATTGCAATATTCATGGGACATTTAAAATTTTAATTTGCGCTAAACGTTCCAAATGACATGTACGACAAAATAAATAATAATAAAACAAGATTAAATAGAAAAAAAGTATATTTTGTAATGAAAAATATCTACGATATACGTTCTTCTTCGAAATCAAAGTCTTGTTCCCCAGCAAATCCTTCAATATAATCGGGTCCTTCTATACCCTGCAGGTTTTTATAAAACGACAGGCAATCCTCAGGAATTAAACTAAACATTGACTTTAGGTCATCTAATTTAGCCTGGGTAATAGGTTTTCCGTCTGGCCAAAGAGGAATAAGGAGTTCTGAGCATAAAGGAAGCACGCTTCCTTTAAATTTTCGCCCTATATATAACTCTTGATATTCCTCATTATTATCTGAACTCATGAAGACAGAGTGTACATTATCCTTTCTTATTTGGATATGTTTGGTCTTTAGCCAATTAACTTTTTAATATTTTGGTAAGTAATATTACAAACAAAATCTATTTGTTCTTGCGCAGTTTTATTCCACCCACCAGATGAAAATCCTTTACAATCCCGTAAGTTATCACCATTGCGTTGTTTTTTTAAACTAATTGTGATTTTTTGTGTGGTTACTTGAAATGTGTTTAAAAACATGTCACGGCACACAGGAATATTTGAAATTCTATACGTTCTGGAGAAGTTTCGTGGCTTTTTGACCTGAGATGAAGTATTTTCAGATATATACGACCGTTTTTTACGTGTTTCCGTAACGTTCGAGCAAATGTACAGTAGCTGAGCTTCGTACGACCCAAGTGTGATAAATTTATTAAATTCTTTTCTTCTTTCTTCTTCTGTTACGTTCAAATGACACTGTTTTTTGCAAACGCATGCGTAACTTTCAAACGTTTTTGCGCGTACTTCTCTATTTTTTCCTCTGTACGGCAAATTAGCATATTTGCGACATTTTCTTTGAGCTAACGTATAGTTTTTGAATTTTCTTTTTCGCCCCCTTTTTGGCCGACTTGGTCTTTTTTCAGTAGTTTCTTCTTCACCATTGATATTAATTGCTACAGAATTTTCTTCTTCACACGTGCTATGGCTTATTCCTTCTCCGAGATCTTCATGCAAATTATTACTAGGTACATACTTCCTCCATGTTCTGTTCTTGTGTAATACTTCTAGGCAGTAAAATTGATTCGCTGTCCGCATCTGAAATTTCCGAACTCTCGGAAACTATGTAGTTCGGATCTTTGACACTATCATCGTCACTGCCACTTAAAAGTGTATTTAACAGATCTAGTGTAGCTGGAGACATTGGTCTTACTGGAGAATCTTCAATTCCTTAAAAAATATAATATTATGTAGCAAAATGTGTATTTGTTGAAATGGAACATTATTATGGTAAATGCTATTTTGAAATGGATGTGTCTACTAATAAGTAATTAAATAGAAATCGATGACTAACTTTGAAAACCATTTTCAGAATAATCTTGTACAATCTCTTGAGGTTCTTTCTGTAAATCTGGGTTTTGTGATGCCCCAGTATGCATAAACCAATCACTCTGTATTCTCAATATATCTTCATTGTTAGTATTTCGAGGTGTGATTGGCGAATAAGAAGGAGGATCCAGAGAAATGCAACCTGAAAAAAAAGCAAACATTTCATAAATCTTACCAAATATTAACCTTACCTGCTTCCCAGAGAGGTAGGCTGCAACTACGAGTTTCTACCATAGTACTAGTTACTACAATCCTGACATGTTCAATATAAAGGTATAACTACAATTTAATAACTTTCAAAACTCTATGTTGTGGCAACTGTAAGGGAGTAGTTCTTACTTTCTACACTTGCTATATTATCTGTATTGGAGAGATTGGTATCTTGATATGTTATAGAAGTACTAGTTGAAGGTAGGACTATTTCTAGGGGTGGTATAATCTTGAGATTGATCACATCTGTAAAAAATATGCGTATAATATACATAGTATATGGTTTGATTAGTGGTTGGTAATATTGTTTGGCTACCTCTATTATCAGAACCTTTAGTTTGTTCTAAACTGAAATGAAAATATTTATTTGTCCACACCATCCCTGCACATCCTTTTAATAAGGTAGATAGGTATAGATAACGTGCGGTCTTAATAAAACAAACGAAAATCACTCAAGAATGTCTCCAAAGCTGTATTTTGAATCATGTTACTTTAATAAAACAAAGGAAAATCACTATTAAAAATGTAATAAACAAATCATGACTAGCTAACTAGATACTATACCTTCAGAAGCATTTTTTTCATACTGGTCAGGATTCATTTCCTTCAAAGTTTCCACCAGACCATTGGTTTCAACTTCACCTTGCTTTTGAGAGGTTATTTTGTTTCGGAGGTCCATTAATTTCCGTCTTTTAGCCAATAACTTTTCTAATGACTGAGTCTGTAACAAATCATAACGATTATGTAAGAAGTTAAACTTATATTAGCGAATCAGTCAACAAATATCTTTCACAATAAATTGGTATTTTAATGAATACTTAGGTTTTCCTCGGCTTCCATAGTAAAATAAAATTAACACCTGACACTACAAATTAATAAACTTACACAGATCACTTAGTATTTTACAAAACACAACGATAACGAAACAAAACACGACACGGCGACAATACGTACTCCTTCAACGATGCTTGCGTCCTACATACTGATAAGTCAAGATTCACAATGACAGGAAGCAAATAGTCTGTCTCGCTTGCACTCGTGGATAAATATTGACAGAAGCACTGAATCACTTGCATAGTTCGTATTCATTAAATAAATAATTGTACCTAAATGTGAGAGAAATAGGAAATAAAGTTATTAATATTAAAATATATCGCAGCAAGCGGTAAATTATCGTGGGGCGTGGGGCAACAAAGTGAACTCAGCAGTTTCGGTGCGCGCCGCGTGTATGGACTGAGAGAGTCACAGATTCAATCCCGGGCGGCCGCGATCGACTCTGCTCACGAGTGATGTGCGATGCTAGCGCCACCACAGGTGTTCACAGTATTAACAGTTTGACCAATCAGGAACCTTATTTCTATAAACAATAACTGAAGCTTAATATCTAGGTATCGCCTATCGCTAAGAATTCGCTTGCGACGACAAATATAAACTTTCTTTTCTTCTTGTCATTAAATCATTATGTTGACTTGTTGATGATTTTTTTTTAAATCAAAAATATTCCTATTGACTTGGAACTTTTTAATGAAAATTATATTTTGCCGACATGGGTAACATTTATTTACATCAAAAACGTTTCAAATGGTATGGACCATTTTAGTGAAATATCTATTCTCCGGAGAGTGCACGTACTATGTTTAAACAAAAACGTTTCAGATGGCTTGGAACGTTTTAGTGAAACATCTATTTTAACAAGGTCAATCAGATTTTTAAAAATCAAAAACGTTTCAAACATCTTAGATCACATTTCAGAAAAAAAAATGTAACTCTGTCTTATATTTGGGTTGTTCCACACAGCTTGGGCTTTTTTAGTTTAATATTTATTTGTGTTCTCTTTACAAGTGGGCTGGGTTACTAGATCATGATTTTATTAATAAAATAATAGTACAGCCACCAAATTTTGACAGTTAGTAAATAGCAATCACATGACTTGTTTGGTATTATAAAGTAAGTTTTGATCTGATTGTGGGTTGGAACGTTTTTCAGGAACTACGTCCAATTAGAGGTTAGTTTGTTTACATTTTATATTTTGGTATCCTGAACAGGGTATAGGTATTTCTATTCTATATGTAATTATTCTGCCACGGAACTGCACCGATTCCATTAAAATATTCTACGAATAAATTCCTATTTTCAGTTGCAGACTGAAAACCGGATCCTCTTCTTCTCTCGAGACCAAACAAGTTACTTTGTAGACCATTTTGAATCCCTCCATTTTCATAGTCTTCTCTATCAAAGCTATTTTGCGTCGAGTAGGTGTCTGGATTTTCGCGACGTAAAAAGTTGTGTAGTGCACAACAAGCCATTACCACTGGAGCAATATTATCCCAATCCAAGTTAATTTCATTATTTAGTATTCCAAACCGTGCAACTAAAATTCCGAATACATTTTCAATTATCCGTCTTGCTCGGGATAAACGGTAATTGAAAATTCTTCTTGTTTCATTGAGCTGTGACTTATTAAATGGTTTTAAAAAATCATCCCTTAGAGCAAAAGCTTCGTTTCCAACAAATACATAAGGAAGCGTTATTCCATTCACTGAACCTTGTTGTGGCAAACTCAATGTACCGTTAATAAGTTTTTGATAAAAATCTGTAATTTTTAGTGCCCTACCGTCTGACGCTCGGCCGTTTGTACCGAAGTGAAAATAAATCAACTCATAGTTAGCATTAGCAATTGCCATAAGAACCTGACTGTGGAAGTGTTTATAATTAAAGAAATATGAACCAGAACCAGGCGGAGGCTTTATTTTAATATGATTGCCATCAACAGCGCCAAGAAAATTGGGAAAATTCCATCGCTTTTCAAAGTCAGCTCCAATTGCCTTTCATTCATTTTCATTCGAAGGTAACTGAAACAAAACAAATTTGTTTTATTACAGAATATTCCTGTGGAAGAATATGACGATGACAAGGAAAATTCTTCTGAGGTACTGTCGCCAAGTCGAAGTCAAGATGAAATTGCCGATAACTTGCCACCTCCACTCACACCTAATGCATTTAAACGGAAGAAATCTTCGCAGGGGTCAAATTCAACAATAGATTTAACTCTTCAAAATATAAAAAACAAAATTATGTCTGTTACACCTGATGATACATGTGACATATTCGGAAAAACTGTAGCTTCTAAATTAAAATCATTACCTAAAGATCAACGGATCTTGGCAGAAAAAAATATTAATGAAACCTTGTCAGAATCAGAACTTGGAAACCTGAGTAGACAGTCCGTGACTAGAATTAACAATATTTTCAATAACACTTCCCCAAATTGGCAACCTCAAACTTCTCCATACTCTCAACCTCTCATTTCTCCTTACTCTCAACCTAACACTTCTCCATACTCGCAACCGCAGACATCTCCATATTCTCAGCCATAGACGTCTCCATAATCACAAGCTCAGGCCTCTGCATACTTACAGATTTATTTATCTCAGAATATTCCTCCATCTCAACACCAAATACAGACACTACCATAAGAGCAGATTGTACAATTAAATATACCTGATAATCAGTCCTCCCAACCTCAAACTCAACCTTTACTCCTTGCCAGACAGATGCCATCGCGAGAACAGTTACTAAGTGAAAAAGAACAAAATTTAATGACTTTTTTTGAAAACTTTCAATCCTAATGTCTTACGTATTTGAAAGAAAATAAATGATTCTAATTATATGAATGATATATCTTTTATTGCAGTACATACCTTACAATAGTCATGACATGCTGTATAAATGGCGGCGCAGGTTTCTGGAATTGGATTTTTCCCAATAACTGTGGCGAAATTATCGATGAGCACTTTAAATCTTCATAAGATCGTCCAGTGGCTAGAAAACGCAAAGTTGCACTTAGACGCTCGTGATTACTGACAGCTTGTCTCATGTTTGTATTGTTCTTTTGTATTTCAGGCGATATTAGTTTCAATAATTTTAGGTACGTGGGTTCCGTCATCCTCATATAATTGTGCCAATCTTCTGGATGGAACCTCAATTCCTTTAAAAGATTTACATGCGAATACTGATTTTGCTTTAATAGCCATTTCTTAACCCACATTCTTCTAAGCTTTCTTTTTTTCTTTTGAATCCGAATCAACGCTACCGCTACATAGGTAAGGAAAAGAAGTTCATTTTCCATTTTATGGGGCACGTATTTAATTATTTGAACGCGTCTTTATCCTTCAGCTTCAAACAAGTAAATGATCGATCGTTACGACCAGTCGTTTCGTGTATGAGCGACATTTTTGATGCGATCAATCGTCACGATTTTCATCAGATCGATCGTATAGACGAATCGTACCGTATATGGGGCCCTTAAGACGACCCTTTGACCAAATTTTGCACAAAAAACCGTAAAGAATATGTGATTAGACGAGGATGAACAAATTGATGGTTTCACTTGCTTATTAGTTTGTTCATTTACATTAAATTATTATAATACAAGAATAATACTTAAAAGTTACTTACGTGAGTTTCCACAGCCCGGAACACAACAGACTTTGTGAGCCATCTTAAAATTATGCCGTATCGCAAATAAGATAAATCAAGAGTCCAGGTAACAATGCCAAAGTCATACTGTTTACGAGTACCTAACGCCACCAAGCGGACGCCACGGGCAACAGCGTGACGGGCAGCGACGACGTGGAAGCCAGCGGGTGGAGGGGGCAACCCGCGCTCCGACTTTTTTCTTCCACCGGTTAAAATATATATATTCACGGCGACCGAGTACACACCTAAACCATTGTTAACTATAATAATTAAATTCAACCGTTCTTCATCATCGAGCCTTTCAATAAGAACTAACATCCTCATCACGACGATTGACCACCTCCTGCACATAATTTGGTCCTACGAGCCGAAGCTACGAGTTCTACGAGACTAGCAGCAACGAAGAAGATCCGAGAAGATCACCATCTGCAGCTAACGGTCAGGTCATTCAAAATCTTCCTTCTCAATTCCGTGCTGAGTTTGTGCTAACATTGTCTTATTTCTCGAAATTCCGGTGTTCGCAACGAGAGTATCTAACTTTAACTAACTACATCGGTACATTCTAAATTGTAAGTACTTGATTTTTGTCTCTCCCAACCACCATAATGACAAAAAAGAGGCATTCGCTCATAGACACAGAAAGCAATGAAGATATTATTCGGGATTTAGTGAAAAAACGCGGTTCCTTGAAAGGCAAATTTACTTTGTTCAAAATTCGTTTAATTACTAGACGGTTCTAATCCAACAGAAATTCAGAAAACAGAATTACAGGAGCGTTTGCAAAAGATAGAAGTGTTGTTTGATCAGTTTTGTAGCACTCAAGATGAAATAGATTTGTACGTTGCGGGCAGTCAGATTGATAAAGAATTGCAAAAAAGGGAATGTTTTGAAAATCAATATTATGCTATTGTGGCCAAATCTAAGTGTATCTTAAAAGAAAATCCCACAGTTCAAAGCGATAACAATAATTGTAAATCACACGCACACGGTATCAAACTACCTACAATTACTCTGCCGAACTTCGATGGTTCTTATGATCAGTGGCTTGAGTTCCGAGATACTTTTTTATCACTCGTTCACAATAGTAACACCAGACAATATTCAGAAATTTCACTATTTGCGTTCAGTTCTATCGGGAAATGCACTACAGGTCATTAAAGCTTTGGAATTTTCTGCACAAAATTACGTCGTTGCTTGGGATTTACTGGAGAATAGATACAACAACAGCCGTCTACTAGTTCATAATCAAGTTAAGGCGTTATTTACTGTTCAGGCAATAAATAAAGAGTCAGCTTCTCAAATACGCAAACTCATGGATGCTATTTGGCGCAATCTTCGTGCATTGAAAACATTAGACGAACCCACCGATACGTGGGATACGTTAATTATTTACCTCAACGTCACAAAGTTAGATTCGTCGACTGAGCGCGAATGGGAACCCTCGCAAACGCGTCATCCAATAAAAAAACATCGTTGTCTGACTTAATGACCTTCCTTAAAGACTGCGCGGATTTTCTAGAAACGGTTGAGCCTTCTCATAGCAAACAAAGAGAAAGTACTCAGAATAATCACACGAAAAGTTCGCCGTCAATAAAAACACATAAATCGCCACGTTACAAGTGCAATATGTGCAGCTCGAATCATCCTATTTATTCGTGTGAGGAGTTCCTTATTTTATCGTCCAAAGATAAACTAAAATTAATCGAAGAAAATAATCTTTGCCGTAACTGTTTACGCGCCGATCACGCAATAACTGGTTGTTGGTTCGGGCCGTGCAAGCACTGTAACAAAAAGCACAATACATTAATACATAGTGAATTCGTTGACGCTAACGAATCGTCTACTGTTTCACACACAGCACAAATAGTGGCTCAGCCAGAGTCCACTGCGGGAATCACACACACAAACATCTCTCACTCCGCATCTCACACGTCTCACACGCCTTACAAAGTCGATAATATTGATACACGCTATTTTTATGATCAAATATTATTATCAACTGCATTAGTGGAGATTGCGGATGAGAAAAATAAATATCACACTACCCGCGCTCTTCTCGATAACGGGAGCCAGCATTGTTTTATAACCGAAAAGCTTTGCAAAACCTTAACATTCCAACGATACAGTCCACTATGCAAGTCATTGGGGTAGGCAACTCCATGACACAATCCACACAATTATGTAAAATAAGATCCAAAGCAAGCTCAACACACATTAATTGCTTAGTTTTGTCGCAAATCACAGCACAATTGCCATCACTGGGCATCGATCATAACATCGAAATTCCTAATAACATACAACTTGCTGATCCTGACTTTCATTCAAGTAATGAAATTATATTTATTTGTATAGTAAGTTAGTTAGTCATTTAATTTAGTATTTTAGTGTTAAATAAATTAAATATATAGTAATGAAATTAACTTATTAATAGGCGCCGAAAAGTTCTGGGATTTGCTAAATGAGGGTCTAATACGTTTACCTAAGGGTCCTTATTTGCAAAACACAAAGCTTGGCTGGGTTATATCGGGTTCAATACAAAACCAAATAAAACGTAGTTTAAACAATACTCGAACATAATGTAATTTCATACAAGCATTGGATGCGGATCTTAAACGTTTTTGGGAACTCGAAGAAATTACTTGTAATAAAACAACTTACACAAAAGAAGAACTCGCATGCGAAAATCACGTGCATCTGGATTGAGGGCCTATTTTTTGAACCCTTACGGAACGAAATAAGACTTATAGGGAAATTAGTTAAAAATAGTAAGTTTCTTAAACGTAAATTAAAACTGTTATGATTAAATAACTTAGGTCCTCAATCCAGACGCGTGCATAAAGTGACATAGCCTAAATCTCAATAAGTACTATCTCTGGGTTAATAGTTTTTATTTAAGAATTTAGTTAAGAATTTCTTAAATATTTTAGGAAATTCCCAAATCTGTAGAATATGACATTACAGATTTATGGCGGTTTAAATAGGGCCCTCACTTCATAATTGTCTGAACTGAGGGATCTGCAAAACATGAGTTTATCTGAAGAAATACATAAATACGACTTTAACATATTTTACTTAGATATCTATGTGAATTAGTTAAAAAGAAATAATGACAGAAAAGTTAATTGTTAAGAAGTAAATGAAAGTTGAATTTGACTAAAACGTCTGAACTGAGAGCCCAATATTTTCGGCTTTATTGACTAGGCATAGATTAACGCAAATTAGAATATGATTTTTAACTATTTCTTAACTAAATTGTAACATATCGTCCGTCCTTCTAAATGTGATACTTTAGGAGAAAATTGATTTTCAACTTTTTATAAGGGAAAAATTTGTAGGGTGACCATAATGTTCATAGTAAGTACCTATACATTTTGTAAAGCGCAGTCGGAAAGTCATAATATTTGCAGCTAAAAGTATTATATAGGTACCTACTATTTACAATTTTGTTTTCTTTATTTTTAATATCAAATTTAAGCCCTGGGGAGAAGCTACATGTAGGTAAATATTTTAAAATTAAACTTTGCAGCGCAGTCGACGTTTTTAATATATTTTTCTTTATTTTTCAAAATTAGGATCAGCCAAACCATATGTAATAATAATAATAATAATAATAATAATAATAATAATAATCTGTGGCCCGACTGTCAAGTTGACGGTAGCAAAAATTTTACTCCGTGGTATTTTATAGTATTTTTCAACATAAATAATGAAGAAATAATGTTTTGATATGTGCTCTACCATCTACCATCTACCATTTTTGAAGAAAAATATTAGCACCAAGATGCAACAAAATCAAAACGAAATACTCAGTTGACACAGACACGGAGATGCTGACGCGAAGTCGGGCAAGACATTTACTTAAAAACACACACCCAACATCTTCGGGTTCGTCGCTCAGCTCCGCCTCGCAGTTGCCGGATCCTGCTCCAGACGTGAGTTCAGTGAGACCGGCCGCTGCAGTTGCGTCGAGCTCGAGTGACGAATACTTTTCGCCGCCGACGACACCACCACCAGTATGTCGACGCGGAAGAGGCCGACCACCGGCCAGCTTAGGACTCCGAGGCCCACCGGCCTCTGATAGGGTCCCCGCTCCCGGTGGAAGTGTGCAGCGCATGAGATGGACACAAACTGTCAATGAAAATGTCATGCGCGCATACTTTGGGGCTACAGAGGGGGGAAGTAACTTGACTGCGTACCGTGGTCGGATGCTCTCTCTGTTTCAGGTGCTTGAGCCGGCTGTCAACGTATCGGCGCAACGACTGTCGGATCAGGTGCGGGTCATCCAGCGAAACCATATGCTGGATAACGTCGTACTTGATCGACTACGCCTCGAATCACGGAATAGCCATGTTACGCCTGCTTCGTCATTGATCGCGGTGCAACTGCAAAATGTACCCAGTGTTTCACCGCGACCCGACCATGTTTATGTAGAGGATGATGACGAGGCTATAACCGTGAGTTCCCAGTGTAATGCAAGATTGAGGAGCGCTTTGGAGGATGCTTTCCGTGAGTACCGTTCTATTCCACCTGGACTTAGACCACGTTTACCTCGTTTGCCCATGCACAAGAAAAACAAGGCGCTGGTGTGTGCTCTTGACTTACAACTGTCAAATTGTTTTAACAACAGCAAAGACCTCACCGATACCCATTCAATTTTGTACTGTGCAGCTGTAGCGGCATGTCGTGTAGCTCATGTCAAATTCCCCAACAGTGACAGAGCTCCACGACCAAAACCAGCTGTACCAGCTTGGCAGTGCAGGATTGAGTGTCGTATCGGTGAGGCTAGAGCACTCATCGGCAAGTTAATCTGCTTCAGGGAGGGCAATACTCGCCCTAGAGTGATGCGCTTTGTGAGGCGGGCGTTCTCGGGAACTGATATTAGTTCTCGAGATTATTTGTCCCGCGTCACAGAGCGTATCGACTTCCTGAAGCAGAAGATCTATGCATGGGCAAACCGTATTCGTCGGTACAGACGGAGAGTGGAGCGGTACACTCAGAATCGCACATTCCAGAATGATGAAAGGTGGGTTTATAGGGCTTGGGAGCGACCAGACCAAGATGTTACTGACACGCCCCTGCCGGATGATGACGCCATGTGTTCGTTCTGGCGAAACATCTGGTCGGTGCCTGTCAGTCACACCGAGGGTGATTGGACTGCGAAGATTGAGCGAGCGTGCGATCTAATACCAGAAATGGGGGTACTTACCATCAGCCCCCAAGATGTTGCTCGTGCAGTCCGTCCGTTGCCTAACTGGAAATCTCCAGGGCCGGACGGACTGCATAACTTTTGGATAAAATGGTTCCAAGGGTCGCACGCCCGCTTGGCATCCCAGTTCCAGTCAGCCCTAGAGTCAGGATCGCTGCCCCAGTTTCTAACGACGGGAATAACCCACCTGCTCCATAAGTCAGGTAGTACCGCGGATCCCAAAAATTATAGACCGATCACTTGTTTACCGACGGTCTATAAAGTTCTTACATCCATTTTGAGAGCTAAAATTAACAAACATATAGACACCAACTCCATCATGTCTGTCTCTCAAAATGGATGTAGGAACGGGTCCCGGGGTACTAAGGAGCTGCTCCTCATTGATATGACCATTAGCCAACAGGTTCGTCGTTTCCGAAAGGATCTGTCGACATGTTGGATAGATTATAAGAAGGCCTATGACTCGGTGCCGCATACATGGCTCATGAGAGTGCTGGAGTTGTATAAAGTAGATACAACTCTACGCACCTTCCTGATGTCGTGTATGGGGCAATGGAGGACGGTCCTTCGCTATCCAGGATGTCGAAATATCCAGAGGAATAGCGAGCCGATAAGGATCGAGCGAGGCATATTCCAGGGCGACAGCTTGAGTCCGCTTTGGTTCTGCTTAGCCTTGAATCCTCTAAGCACATTGCTGGAGGATTCAGGTCTAGGCTATCGGCTGAGGAGAGGTGGTCAGGTTATATCTCACCTCCTTTACATGGATGACCTAAAACTCTTTGCTCCCAACAATTTGCGACTGATGGAGCTACTGAAAATTACTGAAACTTTCAGTAGCGCCATCAGAATGGAATTTGGTGTGGACAAATGTGCGGTCATGCATGTAAAGCGAGGGGAGATTGTGGAATCCGTGGGGACCCAACTCTCGGATTCCACAAACCTTCGAGCCCTCTCCGCATCCGAAACCTATAAGTATTTGGGTATGTCGGAAGCGTTGGGCATCAATGTTACTGACATGAAGCAATCATTGAAGGAGCGCTTCTTTGGCCGCCTGAAAAAAGTATTTAATAGTCTTCTTTCAGGCGGAAACAAGGTGCGCGCCTTCAATAGTTGGGTCATGCCGGTTCTGATGTACTCTTTCGGCATACTCAAATGGACTCAGACCGAACTCGACGCCCTGGATAGGAAGGTCCGTACACTGCTGACTGCAAATCGAATGCATCACCCACGGTCATCGGTAATGAGGCTGTATATCCCGCGAAAGTGTGGAGGTCGAGGCTTTTTAAATGCTAAGACTCTCCACAATCGCGAGATATGCAGTCTCAGGGAATATTTCTTAGAAACCGACGTGGGGATGCATCGGGATGTAGTCGCGGTGGACAAGGGCCTCACCCCGCTCTCCTTGGGTAAAGAGAACTGGCGCAAACCAGTAGTGCTTGACACTAATGATCGCATGGAGGTATGGCAGAGTAAGGAGCTTCACGGACGCTTTTTCCGGGCCCTACATGGACCCGATGTAGATTTATTAGCGTCCGTAGCCTGGCTGCGTTTCGGTGACCTCTTTGGAGAAACCGAAGGTTTTGTCTATGCAATTATGGACGAAGTTATGATGACGAACAATTACCGGAGATTTATTGTCAAAGACGGCACGGTTGACATCTGTCGGGCATGCCACCGGCCGGGAGAATCAATCAGACATATTATCTCCGGGTGTTCTCGTCTAGCTAACGGAGAGTACTTGCATAGACACAACCTTGTAGCCAGGATAATTCATCAGCAACTTGCTCTGAAATACAGCCTTGTGGAATCGGAGGTTCCGTACTACAGGTATGTGCCCGACCCAGTTCTCGAAAATGGAAATATCACATTGTACTGGGATCGATCCATCATCACTGACAGGACTATTGTTGCCAATAAGCCTGACATAGTGGTGGTGGATCGATCAGAGCGTCGCGCAATGATTGTTGACATAACAGTCCCGCATGATGAGAACCTCGTGAAAGCCGAGAAAGATAAACAAGTCAAGTATCTTGACTTGGCTCGCGAGGTTGTCGACATGTGGGATGTTAACTCAGCAATCATTGTGCCGATAGTCGTAACAGCCAATGGACTAATAGCCAAGAGCCTCGACCAACACCTGAAGAGGCTCTCGTTGGGCAGCTGGATCAAGGGCTTGATTCAGAAAGCAGTACTTCTGGACACGGCTCGCATTGTCAGGAGGTTCCTCTCTCTGGAGCCCTGACCGCCGGTAGCTTGGACCCTGTTCCCGATACCGGTGGGCTACTATTTTTTATATTTTTAAATGTTTTTATATTCTAATATTTAAAAATATAATTTATATGTGTTTAAAATGAAATAAAGGGAATAATAATAATAATAACCCCGCCGCCGTATCTCTACGTTGACGCCGTGGTGGGGCTTGCGCGCTCCGAACTCTAGGCCTATGCCGGAAGAGTTTACTTTGCTGGAATAGGTCTAAGATGAGGAGCCAGACCAAGAGAGATACAGAAATCCGCAGGGCAACATGTGGCGAACTGTTGGGCAGTAGCGACCCCACGGACCCTATCTTCAGGGAGAAGTCTTGTTCCTCACCTCTGGCTTGCCTTTATTGGCCGGCTGGAGTGAACAATGACGATGAACAGAGCTCCCACCTCATTCTTGCCTTTATTGGCCGGCTTGACTGGAGATTCGCAAGAGCAAACGTGCTCGGAGGAAGGAAGTATTCCAGTAAGATGCTGGTAGGGATCTTGACCGTACTTCCGGGATTGTCCTGATAGCCGTGGAATACCTATCCACTCCTCATAAGCACCTCAGGACATGTTGCCCCTTTGTTGCTACGTCACTATGTGCTAGCGACCGTTTCCGGGGGCCCATTGTTGAGTGTGCAAGTCACCCCCTGCCATTTTATCCGTGTATATATAAAACATTGATCAGGCAGGGGTCGTAGTTATTCCATAGTTCTTGGTAACCAGTCCACTTTAGCCACCCAAACCCATAGTCCAACTTTTTATTTTTCCATATCCTGCAATAGTCCTACACCAACCGGGGGTTATCCTTGGGTGCACTTGCATAGCGCATACAGGGATAATCGTCGGTTGGTGCCGCATTTCATTAAAATTTCCTAAGGGGCCTCTGCGAGTTGGCTTCGGCCCCTCGTACGCCTTCCAAAGGACCGGGACCCAATGGTTCCGAGAAAAAAGAAAAAACAAATAATAATAATAATAATAATTTATTTAATAAAAACGTTTACAAAAGTTGTACATTTAGCCAACAGTAGAAAATTTTCCATACAATTATAGTCCCTAAAAATAAAGTAAAACTAAAATATTTCTTTTTTATTACATGTGCAAGTAGTGATGGTTCGGAATTAGAGTGTTATATAGCGACCTGCCCGAACTAGGTTTATTCAAACCTGTGTTTCAGGCCATCACTTTACATTTCAATTAAATTGGAGCGGTAATTTTTAAATAAAACTGATATAAATATAATGAATTAAAAATTCTGAGAAAAAGCACATAGGTACATTAATACCTAATACTAAACTAGTGTAGAAAATACAAAGAAAATACATTTTATAACTAGTCTATGTAAACATACAAAAGTAAATATTTACAAGGGAATCAAATTATAATCATGACAAAATTTCTAGAAGTTTTTCTGTGTCTGTGTAATTGAGTAATGCTAAGTATTCTGATAACATTGAAGTACATTTTTTATAGCTTACGCTATAGAAGCTTAGTAACTTGTTCAGTCTATTATACAGAAAAGGTCCTAAGAACACATAAAAACGATTAGCAAACGCATGTCTGGTTTGAGGCTTTATGCAAACCAAGTCTTTCCTTCTCTTGTCGGAAGGTACTGGGTCAAAAGGAAGTGCAGTAAAAAAAAATAGGTTGTTCTTCTCTACTATTGTAAAATCTAAGCATTAAATCATCATAACAGACCATGCGGCCGTTCACAAAACCATGTGCCTTGTAGTGACCAAGATCAGTCGGTTTTAACGAGGGGACATACTCAATAACACCTAATATTTTAAAACATTTTTCTTCTAAACTGATTGTTTCGGGTAATTCCTTTAAACAAACTTTATCTGTCCCATTCAAATCAAATGAGATCAAATTAGAAAGCTCGTAATTTGAATTTACTATACATTTACATGACACACAGGTACTAATCTCATCTCCAATACAAATTGCATCTTCTAGACTGGAAAACCCAAAAATTCTAATCATATCTATATTAATCGGCAAAAAAGCACCTTTCGGAAGACCTTGTCTGACGTACACAATTCGTTAAAACACTGTTTTGTGAAAATTGCACTGTAAATAGAATTTAATAATATACTTTCAAATATAAAGGTAGCATTACAAGCACAATCAACATTTATAACTTTATATTCTCGCGCTTTTTTGAAATATTCAAGTGCTATATGAGACCTCATTTCATAAAGGTCTCTTGATGTGGTGAATGACTATCAGATAAATGTTGAATGTATCTTGCGATCGAAATATTTTTGAAAATATCGATACTGTTTTTGATACTTTGATTTGTATTGTATCCTAAAGACAAAAGGTACAATACGGAGTCTAGGCCACACGTGTTCCTTAATTTAATTTCATTTTCACCGTCACGGACAGAATTGCATAAATTACCATTTCTTATAAATTTAACATAACTTTTTTCTGATATTGGGTTGGCTACTTCAACATTTTTTCCTCTCCAATTCTCGCTAAACGAAGGTTCGTCAGAAAATATTGAGTCTACAGGAAACCTTTGACTACTTCTACATTTAGGATTTTTTACTGTTTTCTGTAAATGTTTATTACTTTTTCTCTTTCTGGCAGTTTTCGGTAGCGGAGTTCTTTTATTGCTTATGTCTTGACCTAAATCGCTTAAAGTAATGTTTAACTCTCCGTCTAAATTTCCCAAATGAATTTTCATAAATTGATCAATTCTGTATCTTGAAATCTTTGTTTTAAATATAAGATCCTTTAAAGTTTTAAAGTAACTTTCTACCGCTGATGAGGATGAAGCTTTATTTTGTGAATTGAAAAAGGGACACAATAAATTTGACCATAGCGGCAGTTTATACAATAACCTCTTTAGTGTAGGTAGATAAAAAGGGTGGATAATAATATGAATTTGCGTTTCTCTCTATTATGCTTTTTTTATTAGCATCGACTAAGTGGTCAAACCACGTCATAAATTCAATGCTTTCGATTGTATTCAATTCTTCTTTCACATTTTCTTCTACAAAAATGTCTGTTTTAATATCATCTGCTGCTTTAACAGTTGATAAATGATAAATGATAAATGATTTATTTCTGTAAGTAGGTTTTTACAAACACTTTTACACGTCATCATATTTTTTAAACTAGATGTGGTCGGCGTTTCCTATCTGACTACTCTGAGAAGAAAGGCCGAAACAAACTCAGAGGTCACAGTCTCTTTTAAAGTCCAGACAAAATCTTGGTCCGATCGTGTGAAGACCATGTAGATTTATGTCTGAAATGGTCTTTTGAGGAAAGAACCACACAGATTGAGCGGACCTGTCCAATCAGTGCACGCATTTGTCAAAAATCGTGCAGCTCGACTCAGAAATGAGGAGCTCAACGATTCGACGAACAATACCAAAGAAAGGACATTTGGGTAGGCCGCGTAAATTACTCAAACTGCCAGATCATGATTAAAACTAAGAAGGAAAACAGAAAAAAAATGACCCACATAGTCCTCACATTCACAATAATTAAATGAAAAGAAAAATAAAATAAAAAATACTTTACAAAGTAAATATTCATGTCATTGTCTAAATAAAATTCATCAATGTCAATGTGTATATAAAAATCCGGACATAATCTTTGAGGACCATGTAGATTAGTGTCTGAAAAGATCTTTTGAGGAAAGAACCACACAGATTGAGTGGACCTGTCCAGTCAGTGCACGCATTTGTCAGTAACCGTGCAGCTCAACTCAGAACTTCAGGAGCTCAACGATTCGACGAACAATACCAAAGACAGGACATTTGGGTAGGCCGCATAAACTACTCAAACTGCCAGACCACGATTAAAATGTAAACAATGACCCACATAGTCCTCACATTCACAATAATTAAAATAATATAATACTTTATACAGTAAATGTACATGTCATTGTGTAAGTAAATAGATACTTAAAAAAAAAAAAAAAAATATTAAAGTGTAAAAATTGCAAAATAACATTCACTGTCAAAACCTATTGGAGCAGCTCAATCCCAAGCCTTTTTGTCCTCAATATAGTCTTTTACAGTATAATAGGCTTTCTGGCATAGTTTTCGCTTTATAAAAGCTTTGAATTTATTTAGGCTTAGTTCTTGAATGTGGCTAGGAAGTTTATTATAAAAATGTATACATTGGCATCTAAACGAGCCACCTATTTTCTTGAGCCTTGTTGTAGGAACAACAAATTTGTGTTTGTTCCTAGTATTTATGTTATGGATATCACTGTATTTTTTAAACAGATTAATATTTTTATGTGCATACAAAAGATTATCATAAATGTACTGAGAAGGCACAGTCATTATATTAATCTCTTTAAATTTGTCTCTGAGGGAGTGTCTAGGACTTAATTTATAAATAGAACGAATTGCCCTTTTTTGTAAAATAAAAATTGTCTGAATATCGGCGGCATTTCCCCACAACAGAATACCGTACGACATCACACTATGAAAATAACTAAAGTAAACTAAACGGGCTGTCTCTAAATCAGTCAAATCACGAATTTTCCTAACGGCGTATGCTGCAGAGCTAAGCTTTTTTGACAATTTATCTATATGGGGGCCCCATTGAAGCTTGGCATCCAACGTTATGCCTAAGAATACTGTGCTATCTTCGGGTTTTAACTCTTCATCCTTAATGAGAACACTAGTTTCTACTTGTCTAACGTGGGGTATCGTAAACTTAATACATTTCGTTTTTTTTCCGTTAAGAAGTAGGTTATTGACATTAAACCAGTTAACTACTTTTGCAAGGGCGTTATTTACATTGTCAGTAACCAGCTGCTGACGTTTGATTTTAAACAAAAGAGAAGTGTCATCTGCAAACAACACTATATCATGATTATCCTTTATGAGGTACGGCAAGTCATTGATATAAATAAGGAACAAGAAAGGACCAAGAATTGAGCCCTGGGGGACCCCCATTCTTACTACAGATCCGGGTGACCTTTTTCCGTTAACATCAACTCTCTGAATCCTATCACTCAAGTAAGAAGTAAGAAGATCCAGAGAGGCGTTCCGGATTCCGTAGTGGTGCAGTTTCCTGATTAATGTGTCATGAAGAACACAATCGAATGCCTTGGACAAATCGCAAAAGACGCCCAAGGCATCGCATTTGTCCTCCCATGCATTATAAATATGTCCTAAAAGTTCAACTCCTGCATCGGTAGTCGAACGACCCCTTGTAAAACCGAACTGTTTATTATGCAGTAATTTATTGTTATTAAAAAATCTTTGCAATTGATTCAAAATAAGTTTTTCAAAAATTTTACTAAAGGTAGGTAGTACTGAAATAGGTCGATAATTAGTAGGGTCTGATGTACTACCCGATTTAAACAACGGTATTATTTTACTGTTTTTCATAAGATCAGGAAACTCACCACGGTCAATACAATTATTAAATATAACAGCTAAAGTAGGTGCTACAATGTTTATAATCGACTTAGCAACATCCACAGAATTACCCCATAGATCTGCGGTCTTTTTAACATTTAACGTGTGAAAGGTTTTAATTATATCGTTACAGGTTACATATTCAAAGTGAAATTCAGAATCACAAACTGAAACGTTTTCTCTAAGTAAAGACTCTGCGGCAGCGGGTGATGAGTTAAGAGATTTAGTAGTTGATACTGGAATCTCTGCAAAGAAATTTTCAAAGGCCGCGGCGACTTGAGAATCTGATTTAATTATATTGTCATCAATAGCAAGGCTGTAGTCACTACTTCGGGTGCATGACCTTCCCGTTTCACTATTAATGACATTCCAAGTCGTTTTAATAATGTTGCTACTATTTTTAATTTTTGAACTCAAATAACGTGACTTGGCAATACTACAAACTTTTTTAAATATTTTAGAATAATTCTTAACATATAAATTAAATTCAGCAGTGTTTATAAAAATCCGTTCTTCATATAATTCATAAAGTCGTTTTCTACTTTTATGTATACCAATGGTGGCCCAGTCACTGAAGGAAGCGTTACTATTAACCGATAATCTTTTTGAAATAAAAGTGTTATCAAATTGTGTGCAATACATATTAAAAAAATCATTATATTGTTGATTAGGGTCATCATTAGTGAATAAAAGTGGTAATTTACCCAAGAGTTTAGTTTTAAATGTTTCCAAGCGATTAGTTGTTTTTGGGTTAACAGTGATATCTTTTTTAGTAACTTTTTTGTTGTAATTTGGAATACTGATCAATTGTCCGCAATGATCTGAGTCTATTAAGTTAATAATTTCTTTGTGGGTCGGTATAACATCTGTATAAATGTTATCTAGGCATGTGGCACTAGTAGGAGTTATTCTAGTGGGCTCTAAAAATTGGTTAGCAAGATTGTATGACTGAAACAAACTTATAATTTTAGTACTTAACCCAGAATTTTCTAACAAATTAACATTAAAATCACCACAAGTGATGATAGACTTCTTTGTATTACAGATTTTGTGCAACACTTCATCCATAACTTTTTCAAAACAATCATACAATCCTGAAGGTGGTCTGTATACACTTAATATAATGAACTGCTCCAATTCTATACAGGCTATTTCAATTGTTCGCTCAACAGAGAGGCTTACAATATCCTTTCGGTCCTTAAACTTAAGCTGGTTATTTATTAAAATTAATGAGCCACCATGTATAGCATTTACTCTGCTGAATGAACTACCAACCTGGTGATTACTAAAATTGAACATGAACTGGTGGCTTTTAAGCCAATGTTCTGTCAAACAAAGAATATCTATATTGTTACAATTCAGGAATAATTCTACTTCTAAGTCTTTGTTTAAAAATCCTTGAATAATTTGATGCACCAGATTGATACTATTTAATTTTTTTACACTTTCATTTGACTTATTATTTGCCTTAGTTACATTTTTGCAAGAGGTTGCCTCTATTGTCTTAATGTCTAATTTAAATGGTGATTAATGTCATTAATTTTGACCAAATTATTGGCAGAATACTTTAAAAAGTCATTGCATTGCTCAATAGGAGCAATTTGTTTAGCCAAATGTTTGGCTGAAATTGAAAAAAAATATGATAGCGACACAGCTATCTGTCTTTTAAGATAGTTAGAAAGATAGTACATAACAATATTGTATCTATCTTTTGTCAAATATAAATTATTACTAACATAATAGTTAGTATCAATTAACTGGAATTGGTTATCATTATATGTCAAATTGTGCAATGTCATGTTCATATCAAATCTTAAGTTATTTTCTTCCTGTGGCAAACTGTTACTGTAAGGGAATGTAAACAATACAATTTTTCTTAATCTAAGGTTGCACAATGTTCGATGATATTGGAGCAATTCTCCTTTATTTAAATTACCCCTATTTCCCATAAATATTAATAAAGTTGTTTCCTGCTTAAAGTTATATTTAATAACTTCTTTCATAATATCAAATAAAGAACAACCAGGCATACAGTAATTTATTATTGAGTGTCCCGGATATTCATCTGTCAACAAGTGACCTAAGTCCTTTCCAATCTCATCACAAAATAATACAATATCATGATTTACATTTTTTTTACATGGTATAATGGAACTATTAACAGAGGGAATAGTCAAATCAACACAAGGATGCAGTAATGTGGTATTGCATGCTGATAATGAATGGTCTGGTGTAGGTACAGTGGATGGTGTTTGACAGCGCTCACAGCTGTTTGTTTGTGAGTTCACCAGCTCATTCATTGCCAACACATATTCCCTCATTAGATCTTCAGAGGTATTATATTTGTTAGTCATAGATCTTGTATCAATCACATCGGTAAATGAATCGAGGTGTGTTTTAGCTTCAAGAACCTTAGCTTTTTCAGATATATCGCCATCGTTATATTTTTAACTACAATACAGATGAAAATACAAATGTAAGATTTAATAAGTGATAAATGATAAATGATAAATGATAAATGATTTTATTTTGTAAGTAGGTTTGTACAAACACTTTTACACGTCAATCATGGTTTTTTAAAACTAGATGAGGTCGGCGTTTCCTATCTGACTACTCTGAGAAGAAAGGCCGAAACAAACTCAGAGGTCACAGTCTCTTTTAAAGTCCAGACATAATCTTGGTCAGGTTATATGAAGACCATGTAGATCGATGTCTGAGACGGTCTTTTGAAGAAAGAACCACACAGATTGAGAGGACCTGTCCAGTCAGTGCACGCATTTGTCAGAAATCGTGCAGCTCAACTCAAGACTTAAGGAGCTCAACGATTCGACGAACAATACCAAAGAAAGGACATTTGGGTAGGCCACATAAATTACTCAAACTGCCAGACCAAGAGAAATAAAAACAGAACAGAAAGAATAATAAAAAATATATATAAAAGTAACAAAATGACCCACATCGTCTTCACATTCACAAATCACAATAAATAAAATAATGTAATACTTTACAAAGTAAGCAAATGTCATTGTTTATAAAAAAATCATTAATGTCA
Organism: Mesoligia furuncula; assembly: GCA_916614155.1. Classification (NCBI taxonomy): domain Eukaryota; kingdom Metazoa; phylum Arthropoda; class Insecta; order Lepidoptera; family Noctuidae; genus Mesoligia; species Mesoligia furuncula. The sequence goes on from OU744795.1 coordinate 11,529,217, forward strand.
AAGTGTATATAAAAAAAAAAGGACGTTCCAAATGCAGAAATGTGAAGCAGCTCAATCCCAAGCCTTTTTGTCCTCAATATAATCTTTAACTGTATAAAAGGCTTTCTGGCACAACTTACGTTTAATGAATGATTTGAATTTATTGAGGCTTAGATCTTGAACGTGGCTTGGTAGCTTATTATAAAAGCGTATACATTGGCATCTGAACGAGCCACCTATTTTTTTGAGCCTTGTTGTAGGTACAACAAATTTGTGTTTGTTTCTAGTATTTATATTATGGATATCACTGTATTTTTTAAACAATTTTATATTTTTATGGGCATATAAAAGATTTTCATAAATATACTGAGAAGGCACAGTCATTACATTAATCTCTTTAAATTTGTCTCTGAGAGAGTGTACACCTCCACGTCCCTTACGGTTGTTGATCATAATTGGCCCTGCTTAGTCGACACCTACGTCACTGAATACAAAGTTTGCGTGCAATCTCTGTTCAGGTAACTGTCCCATGATAGGTGTTACAGTTTTACCTTTAAACCGTTTGCATGTAACACATGATTGTGTAGTTTTTCTAGCCAGGTTTCGACCAGAAATTGGTCAGAAAGCTTGACGTATGTGAGACAACAACAGTTGTGGCCAGCGTGTAGAAGTGTGATGTGATATGTTGAGAATATGATTTGAGTAATGTGATGAGCTGGATGCAGTAGGATAGGAAACTTTCTATCATAATTGTATGGCGATTGTGCTAACCTTCCGCCCACACGAATGAGGTGATTATCCCCTATAAAAGGATTAAGTGAATTTAATCTATGTGAAGCAGGTAACTGCTTGTTATGTAATAATAGTTGATATTCCTCAAAAAAGAAATCTAATTGTACTATCTTCGCTAATTGGTATCTAGCTGAATTAAGTTCGTTAGTAGATAAAGGCATGACGTCACCTATGCAAACCTGTTGGCATTTTTTTGTATTGATGTTATTTGATTGTTTATGTTTGCAGTGATGAATGAACCGAAGTATGTAAGCTACGATTCGTGTTAGTTTGTTAAAATTAGAATATTTGTAAATAAATGAATTATTATCAATTGTATGTTTGTGCGTGAGATGTGTTTGGGAGCGGACTTCTGGAAGGTCAGATACGCTGAGATGCCCTGGTTGTTCAGGCCAGCTGTGATTATCATCATTCCTTAAGAAGTCAGGTCCTGAGAACCATAAAGGTGTATGAAGTAACTGTTGTGCATTGGTACACTTCGTGATTATGTCAGCTGGATTTGTTTGGTTGGTACATAGTCCGTGACTTTGTGTTTGACGAATGTTTGTAATTTGTGTGTCGGTGAATTTATCCAAGATAAAACAATTATTGAGTCACTCCAATAATAACACCTACAGTTGTTTTTATTGCGAAGTGAGTTTCAAACTTTATTACTTAAATTAACACCGGTAAACGCGGCACATAATTCAAGTCGCGGTATGGTAAGTGTTTTTAAAGGAGCCACCCGTCCTTTGGCAACTAACAGTTGAACATTGATATTGCCACCTGGTGTATATGTACGTATGTATGCGCACGCACCATACGCCTGTTGTGAGGCATCGCAAAAAATATAAAGTTCATTGCTATCGCGCAATGAGTCATGGAATGCTCGCCGAGGAATAGATAAATGATTTATAAAAGATAATGATTCCACGAACTTTGCCCATTGTTGTTGTATTGAAACCGGTATTTCACCATCCCAGCTGATGTTATTTATCCACATCTGTTGCATAATTAGTTTAGCTTCGAGTACGCAAGGGCTAATGAGTCCCAGTGGGTCGAAAATATGACCCATAGTGGATAAAATTGTGCGTTTTGTGATTTGTTTTTGTGATGTTCCAATTAATGCCTAGTGTTTTTGATGGATCGTTTGAACTAAGATTAAATGTTGTGTTGTCTGAATCATTGAAACCTAGTTTATTTAGAACAGCGGGACAGTTAGACTGCCATTTTCTAAGTGGGAATAGATATTTTTGCAATTCGGAAAAAACTCCTTTGGCAATTTCCAATAGTACCGACTCATCATCTGTCCCGGTCAAAAGGTCATCACAATAAAAGTCATACAAGATGATCTCGGAGACCAGTTTGTGATCATAGCTGTCCGAATGATTTTGTGTGTTTTGACAATCTAGGCCTATTTGTTTTATGCAGCGTGTTGCTAAAAACGGCGCCGATGCCGTGCCGTATGTGACAGTGTTGAGCGTGTATGTTTGCAGAGGTTCCGTAGATTGTATCGCCATATGATTTTTTGCAGTGGGCGCTGATGTTCCGCCACTGTTATTTGGCGAAACATTTTTTCAATGTCCGCAGATATTATATACTTATGTTGACGAAATCGTATGAGTATAGAAATAAGATCGTCTTGGACGACAGGGCCTACTAACTGAATGTCGTTGAGTGCCAGTTTTGAGGATGTCTTTGCGGAACCATCGAATACTGCTCTGAATTTTGTGGTTGTGCTTGACTCGCGTATAATACCGTGATGTGGAAGATAGTATACTGTTGAGTGCTGTATGTTTGTGTTAGCGTTGTTTGCACTTGACTGTATGATTGATGTATTATGTTCTGAATGAATGTATGTATTTTATGTGAATGTTTGTTTAAAGTCATGTGACCTAGTTGTATGTACTCTGTTATGAAGTTCGAGTACTGTTGTTTGTATGTGGGATTTGAATTCATGCGGTTTTCTATTGAATAAAACCGTTTTTTGGCTTGATAATATGAGTCACCCAAGCAATCGGGTGATTTTTTAAATGGAATAGTGACAACGAATCTGCCATCACTTTGTCTCGTAGTTGTTTGTGTAAAAATTATCTCGCATGCATCTGATTCGGAGGGATCGTTTATTTGTGAATTAGATAAACTATCCAGTTCCCAAAAGCGTGATAACTGATCTCAGTTGTTGTTATTGAATAAACAACTGTTTGTGTGTTTGTCGGTGTTTGTTGTACACCCGGAAACTAGCCAGCCTAATTCAGTTTCTTGTAGTGTAGGCTGTTGTTTACCTAGCCGAATGTGACCGCTACTAATTATTTGCCAGAATATGTCCGCGCCTAGCAATATGTCAATGGGTGCGGGTTCATTGAACTGAGGGTCGGCTAGTTTTAAATGTTTAGGTATATTTAAACCTTGTGTATTGATGCGCATGTGAGGTAATGAGTGTGCTATTGTATCAAGTACCAAACATGACAAATTGGCTGTGAATGAACCATGTAATGATTTTATCAAAACATTTGTGCGCTGAAAAATTTGTGTATGTTGCTGATTTATGCCCGAAACTGTGCCGCGAATGGGTTCGAATGTGAGATTGAGCTTTTAACTCAGACTGTTAGTGATATAACAGGAGGTACTTCCACTGTCCAGCAAAACCCTCGCCAAGTGTGGTGTTCCTTCACTGGCGAGGACATGTACTAAGGCAGTGGAAAGTAGAACTGATGTGTGTTGGGAGCTACTGTTACTAGCGAGTGTGGTGTGCGCAGTGTCCCTGGTCGGTTCCTTATGTATGTGTAGCATTGTGTTATGTTTCTGTTGACAATATTTACATGCTCCGCCACGGCAAGACTTTGTTTCGTGACCGTTATGCAAGCAGTTAGCACAGAAGTTGGAAAACTTGGAAACCCTTTCTATTCTCTTCTCCACAGTCATTTGTTTGAATTGTGGACAAGCGAATAGAAAATGTTGACCTTTACATAAGGGACAAGGAATGCGAGATTGTCTATCTTTATTGTCTGATTTTGATGTATGTGATTTTGAATCTGTTTGTTGTATGTTTTTATATATGTTTTTAGTGTATTCAAGATTTTGTAAAAGCATTAAACGATCATTGAGATATGATTTTAAATCTTGAAGTGTGGGCTTTTCTACTGTGTTGTTTTTGCTTGATTCTTTCCAATATCTGAGTATTATGAAATCTAATTTGGAGGTAATCAGATAAATTAAAATTGTGTCTACTGTGGGTTCGCTTAAATTATTAAGAGCTCTGAGATTTTTATTTACTGTGTCTAGTAATTGTATGAGTGATGTTGCGGATTCTTTTTGAATGTTTTGTATGCTGAATAATGCGTGAAGATGATTGTAAATCAGCTGATGTGTGTTATTATATCTTTCCGTTATAAGTTCCCAAGCTACCCGGTAATTGTGTGATGACATTTCTAACGATTTAATAATATCGGAAGCTTCACCTTGCAGAGATGCACGCAAATAGTGAAACTTTTGAATGTTATCTATTGATTTGTTGTTGTGTATGAGTGATTCAAAAGTGTCTCTGTATTCGAGCCAATTCTGATATTCCCCTGAGAAGTGTGGAAGGTCGATGGTGGGTAATTTTATGAATGCTTTTGTTGCTGTGTCACCTGCAGTTGGAGTTGGTACAGACCCGGCGACGCAGGCAGTTTCATTTTCACGCAGCAGATGGATGCCGAGCGCAAGTTGATATTGGTATTCCATTTCAAATTGCTCCCGCTCCCTCAGCTGTTCATCTGAAACCCCAACAATGTCGTCGATGAGGGTTTGATTTTTCTCGAAATCGTTTGCAAGGGACTTGTAGGACTCTAATCGATTGCTAAGTTGTATAATATCTAAATCAGACAATGGCTTTTTAGATTTTAATAATGACTCAAGATAATTTTTAAATACCGTGACCTTTCCTTTATGACTGGATCTCCTCTTTTTGTATGTACTGAGCTGAGGAATGGCATATTCGTCGGGCTTATTTGTAGTTTGAGCTGATTTGGGATCAGTCATAATTGAAATTTAATTGAAACGTTACTTAAATTGGATTGGGAATGTGGCAAGCACAGCGCGGCGATCACGTAACATTACGAAATTACCCTCGGTGTGTTAATGAATGAACTAGGTAGGTAAGCTGAGAACAAGGCGATGTAAGCTGTACAAGAGAAAAAAAAAGGTATTAGAAAGTTATATAATAATGAAAAAGAAATGGTTGGTGATAGGAAAGAATCGAAATGATAAAAAAAAGTTACAAGAAAATTGAGAAAAGAAATATGTAGGTAGGTGATGTCTGGAAAAAAAAATCTGATGCAATAATTGCTTATAAGAATAATTGATTATAGAAAGGACTAATTATGGATGAATTTATGCTTGAAAATGGGAATGGATGGCAATTAAGCAAGTTGACTGAATATGTGAAGACTTTTAATGATTTTAAAAGAATGAATTGGTCGAACTCACGAAACCGCTGCTACCAAACCCTTTGTTCGTCCTTTGCGACTGATGTGGCCGACGCTGCTTGAGTGGCTGCTTCCAGATGCTGGTAGGTTGAGTTCACTGATGCGATGTCGTCTGTTTGACCTCCAGCTGATTTCTGACGCGCTTTGTGGTGGCGTGGCTTGCGATCGCGGCGGGATATTTAGTTAAACTTGACCGAAACCTCGAAGGACCATAGATAGGCCCAGGTGGAATAAAAAGCGGACTGTATTTCTAGGTTATAATATTAGGTATTTTACAGGTCAAAATTTAATTATTGAAATCGATGCGATCGTGGTCGCGGTGTTAGGAGTGTCCTGTCGAGGGCGCGCGAGCCGTCGTCGAGCCGCTGCTGCTACCACGCCGCCCGCTCCCCTCTGCTTGATGACGCATGTGTGTCTTGGAGGTGTTAACGTGTGCGTTAACAATAATGTGAGAACGATGTAATAAATAAAAAAGACGTAAAACGTTAAAAGCGTCCAGAGTACAACAAATAGTACTTAACAAAACAACAATCCAAAAATAAAATAATTAAAAATAAACCGAGGCAGCTAAGAGATGGCCAGCCCCTACTGACGGCGCCCGTTTACGAACATGACGCATAGATCAGCACCATTCAGCTCAACCATTTTGAAGGGAGCTAAATGATCCAACACACACGCCACCGTCAGCGGGACAATTGAGTGAGCATGACATACTATCAGCCGCCAGGGCACATTCAAGTCAACGAAAGACATATTAATACTCGGTAAATGGTAGCTATAGGGTACATAGAACTCACATCTGTGCTATGCAATTATACAATCCAAAGGAAATTGAGTCTATACAATGCAAAGATAGTCTCAATCTTCGACAGCTCCAGCAGTATTTTCAAGTGTTAATCAATTAGTTGTGGAGCAGGACCAGCATTGAGCCAGGCGTTTTTATCAGTGATGTAATCCCCTAACTTATAATATGCCTGACTGCATAGTGTGCGTTTTATACAAGATTTGAATTTTGTCTCATTCAGTTGAAGAATGTGGGGAGGTATTTTATTATAACATTTTAAACATCTGAAGCCTGGTAGAACTAAAAGGTCCCTATTTCTAGTGCTATAATTATGTCTATCACCTCTTTTACTCAAAAGATGTAAATTTTTCCTTACATACATGATGTTTACATAAATATATTGACAAGGCACCGTCATGATGTTAATTTCCTTAAACAGTTCCCTCAAGGTGCTCCCACACAGCAGTTATATAACGTTATACAACATTGTGTCATTTATAATAGCGTGTAACAATACTCTACAACATGTTAAGAAATTTTATATGTTATAAACGCTCCCACATTGGTTGAATTCATTGTATAACATTATGTTCAATCAGTTTGGGTTTGTCTTTCGAGGAAGGTGGTAGTGACCCGATAATGGAGGAAGTGCTGATAGGTTTCGCGTTTATTTTTTGTTTGAAAAAAAAGAAGAAAAGGCGCTCTTACTGGATGCGTCGAACTCTGAAAGCGAGAGAACAGTACAGTGCTACAGAATATTTGGAAGATTTGGGCCTTGATGGCTGTTTGAACGATTTTTTAAGAATGAACAGTTCAGAATTCGAATTTCTCCTGAATTTAGTCGGAAAGAATATTGCTAAGCAGGATACTAATTGGAGAAAAGCAATAAATTATACAGAAAGATTAGCAGTTACATTAAGGTTTTTAGCAACCGGTAGCAGAGATGTGTTCAAAATATCACACCAACTTATAAGTATGATCATACCAGAAGTGTGCGAGGCTCTCAACGAGGGATTAAAAGAATATTTACACGTAAGTACAAATCAGTTATTTTATTTCAATGTTAACATTAATAATATTTTTTCAGAAATGTTCAATGACAATACAGTAAGCTAAAAATTATTTTTTGCAGTATTTTTAATGACAAACACAGCAAGCAAACTAAAAATCAATGTTGATCCAAAGTTATTATTTGTTTTCGATTGATTGCAACAAATCATCGAATGATTGCGTAGAATCTTCACTGAATTGTGTGGCGTTAGTAATTGAACAATTATCCGATGAAGCGGATAGACTTGGTGTATAGATGTGTTTTCTGCCACCAGTGCTAATATTAACCGCGGAAGTGGATGGACTTGGTGCACTGTTGTATCCTTTGAAAGCACCAGCAGCATTACTGGGTGTTTCTATCGTATTGGTTGGCCAATCATATTCTCCCATGGAAGCATTGAATAAAATATTATTAATATGATATTGCGCGGTATTTCTGGCATAAGTATTTTTGATTTCTTTAAGTTTGCTTGCGACATATTCTCCAAAAATATCAGTTTCATCTCTGTCGCGTCGACTCTCATACATGTCTTTCAAGAGTTTCAAAGCTTCCTCTGATGTTCTGTCTTGTGTAACTTGTGGCCTGAATCTTTTACGAAATGTTTTCGGGACAGTGAATGTCTTCTCATTTGGTATGTCGGATTCAGTATTTGTGTCACTCATTTGATTTCCGCTTTGAGTTTCGTTGACCTGAAATAAATAATAATTAAAAGAATTTACAGGAATAGCAACTTTACTACCTACAATAGAAGGTTCAAATTGTAGTGGCAACGAAATTGAGATTATAATTTATTCTGTAACTAGTACTAGGGTTACCTGGCAGTTATCGCTTTCAATTCCAAAAAATATTATCTCACATGCGTTGCCGCTACAATGTGTACCTTTTACTGCAGGTACTGCTGCATTATTCAGTGGCAAATTTAATAAATAAAGCTAGTGTGGAATGTTTACTATGAAACAATTTAAACTTATATTACATGTTTTATTTTATTTCAGATGCCAACTTCTGCTCAAGAATGGTTACAGGTTGTAAATAAGTTTTTTAAGCAGTGGAATTTTCCCCATTGCCTGGGAAGTATCGAGGGAAAACACGTAGCCATACAAAAACCAAGCGGAAGCGAATATTACAATTACAAAGGATTTTATAGTGTTGTTCTTTTAGCATTGGTTGACGCAGAATATAATTTTTTATACGTAAACATTGGGTGCCAAGGACGTATAAGTGATGGCGGAGTATTTGCAAACACACCCTTTCGAAAAAATATAATTGAACGTAATTTGAATTTACCAAGAGATTGTCCACTTCCAGGAAGAACCACACCTGTTCCTTATGTATTTGTAACAGATGACGCATTATACGTAAACATTGGGTGCCAAGGACGTATAAGTGATGGCGGAGTATTTGCAAACACACCCTTTCGAAAAAATATAATTGAACGTAATTTGAATTTACCAAGAGATTGTCCACTTCCAGGAAGAACCACACCTGTTCCTTATGTATTTGTAACAGATGACGCATTTCCGTTAGAAAACCATTTGCTAAAACCTTTTGCAGGACCCCAGGATAACAATACTAAAGAGAGAACATATAATTATAGAACGAGCCGCGCAAAAAGAACGGTAGAGAATGCATTTGGAATTTTGTCAGCCAGATTTAGAGTATTACGAAGTATATAAAACTCACATTAAACGTACACTTTGTAAACAAGCATACTATAAATTAGAAGATTATATCCAAGATTTTAGAATATTAATAAATTGTGTTTATTTTGTTTTAAAACTATTGTTTATCGTAGAATCTTAATATAAAGTGTATCACGCAGTGTTTGTGCCTTGTTTTTTGTTGTGATAATCCACAATAATCGATATTACGGAAAATCATCTACCGGCTGTCAACGTTTGGATTGCGTATTTGAATTCATCGAACCCGGGGAGTATTTTGTTTTATGTTAATCATTATTTGTAGTTGTATTTACACACTGTACATCATCTGTAAACACTGCTCAGAGTTATGAGCAACGTCCAGTACACACCGGCACCGTTTATGTCTCCTTTTGCTTGACAAATTGTGGAAGCAGAATCGACGACGAAAACACTTGCTTCAGACATAAACTTACACTACAAACTTTACTACACATATTTATCCCTAATACACTTACTATTGTTTAATGGAATTAATTTAAATTGCTATACTTAATTAATATACTATAGTTTGAAAAACAAACTTAGAACCAACTATGAAAGTTTGTGTACTTCTAATCTCATGTCCATATTATTCTTAGTGGAAATTATTTAGCCCAATAATAATTACTATCCTCAATAAGAATAAAAGTGTGTAAACATTAATCATTGTGATAAGCCCTAGAATAAATTAAATAGCTTCTTCTTATACCCTCATATTTTTATAATCTTTTCTAAAACTTTATCTTTTGTTTTTCTTATTTCTTGCTAACTGTCTTACCATCCTACCTTCTCTAGTTCTCAACTCATTTTTTCCTCATACACTCAGTTGTTTCTTGTCACATTTCAGGTGCCATTTGGGGTTTTTTTTTTTGAAAATGATGACCCGTGGAGCCACAGTTCGTGATATGAATGACAAACTGAATGTAGCACTGAAGAAGCTGGAGGCATCACAGAAGGAATGCAACCAGCTGCTGCAGGAAAGAGAGGACAGCGAGGTTGAAGTCAAGAGGATTAACGAGAAAAACACTCAACTCAAAAGACAGCTTGTAGAACTTCACACCGAGCACATAGAAATACTTGACCAGCATCACCATCTCCGTCAACTAGTGTCAGACTTTCAAACTTGCAGTGACACTCATGACCAGGCACTGAAACGCATATCAGGCCTTGAAGCAGAATTATGCGAAGCACACAACACCATTTCCACCATCAACTCTCTGAAAGCCAGCGAACAGGTTGCCAACACCAATAACCTTTTCAACGAGCTGGTTGGTAGTGTACCAGGACTGGAGTATGAGAAACCCACCATCACCATAGACCTGACTGGGAACGATACCTTAACTAGATGTCCAACTCCAACTAGTCATAATAAAATTAAGAAATATATTAAAATTAGTAAAAACATTAAAAGGTACAAGAAACTCTTGAAGACACAAAATGTTCACAAGTTTAACATTAATCTTAGGAAACAATGTATTAACTTACAAAGCCAACTAAATGTATGTAATAATAAGTTGGAAAATAGCAGACAAATGTATTATGTCGACATACAAAACCTTCAAAAGGAATTACTGAGCAGGGAAAATGCACTTAAGGAAATATCCTGTAAGTATGAGTCTAGTCAACTTATGCTGAGCGAGCGCTTGCAAGAGGCCTGTGAGTTGGTGGACCTAGTCAAGTACAATGCAGAGAGGTACGAGTCACTGACCAACAATCTTACCTGTAGTTGTGCTCCCACTCACACTAACACCACACCACCCGATTCACCTCAGATGTTACAGCATGTTGTACCTGCTACTTCACCCACTTCAACTCATACTATAGAACCTATCTATCCCACTCAAAGTAATGTTTTGGTATTTTCTGATAGATTAGGATCAGGTTTTGGGTCATTATTAAATAACCGCTCTAAACATACTATAGTTAATTGTTGTTATCATAACCTGCATTTTAATGAGCTTGTTCATAAAATAAAACATACACAAATGAATGAGCAGACTACTGTAGTTCTTTTAATTGGAAACAGTCTGAACGTAACAAAAAGGGACATAGTTAATGGTATTGACACCCTACTTAAATTAAAACTAGGTAAATTAATATTATGTGCATTGCCATATTCTGATAATTTGTATGATGCAGAAAACAACTACATTTATAGTTTAAACAACTTAATGCATACTTTGACATGTCGTCATAGTGACCGTTTATTGTATTTTGATACAAACTATTTTGTTAGGGATTTTGTATTAGTTCAGGAACATAATATGTTTCTCCCCAAGAAAAGTCAGCATGTACTGGCTACTTTGTTAGCTTACAATATACACGCAGTTATTGATAATTTAACTGAGACTAGGTTAAGTGACGAAACAGTATTATCTAGTACTTCTAATAATACTGTAATTAATTCTTTAAACTTTTAGACTCGACAAAAGAGAAGCATAATAAGAATATTTTACTATATCACCAAAATATAAATCGCTTTTCTGGCAAAATCCTAGACGTGGAAATGTTAATAGATAAATATCATATGGATATCTTATGTTTTTGTGAAACCTGGTTAAAACCGGATAGAATGTTGTTTAATGTCAATAATTTTTCAGTTGCCAGTGCGCACAACAGGTCCTCAATAGGGGGTGGTACTTTGATATTATGTAATAGTTCTTTTAGGTATAAAGAAAGAAAGGATATCACTGCTTGCTCTGTTGATCGCTTATGTGAGGTAGCATGTGCAGAAGTTGAAGGCCATACTTTCTTATGTGTTTATAGACCACCAGCCTCAAATTTGTCATCATTTTTGATCATAATGGAAGAAATACTTAGTAAACTTTTTAAAGATAGTAAATTTGTTTTTGTTTGTGGTGACCTAAATATTGATCTATTAGTTAATTCACCAGAAAAATGTAAGCTAATATCATTGTTTCAATCATTTAATTTAAAATGTATATTTAATGAAGCGACTAGAATAACAGCAACTTCAGCTTCATGCATCGACAATGTATTTACTAACTGTAAAATAAAAGACTCGTCCTTAATTACTGGCGTCAGGTCTGACCATACGGGTCAACTTGTATCATTTGACTTAGGTAAAAGATTACACATAGATAAATCCATTCAATTAAGACCTCTAACTAAAAATAAATTGAAACTGTTTAATAATAATGTTCTTATCAATCTTTCCACAGCTAGTTTTGATTCACAAGACCCCAACATAAACTATGGTACATTATTTTCTACAGTATGCCAAGAATTCAATAAAGCATGTCCTGTAAAAAAAGTTACTATAAATACTAAACCAAAATTTAGTGAATGGGCCACTGCTGGCATTAGAAAAAGCAGAGATATTTTATATAATCTGTATCACGAGAAATCATTAACTTCTGATCAAGCCCTTCATAATTATGTAAGGAACTATTCTAAAATATTCAAAAGAGTCTGCGCTGAGGCTAAATCTAAATTAATTAGTAACAAAATTAGTATGTCTAATAATAAAATAAAAGCTGTGTGGCAGGTAATAAACAAAGAAACTGGAAACACAAAACAGCGAGATCAGAATGAGTTGTCCCTAAAAATTGATAATGAAACCATTTCAGATAAGTTAAAAGTTGCTGAGACACTAGAAAATTTCTTTACCAATATCCCAATAGAGGTTACAAAATCTCTCCCCTCATCACCTATATTAGCTGAAGCCCTTCTTAAGGAAAATTTTAATAGGGAAATTCCAAGCTTTGAATTCAAGCCCATTTCTGTTGACACAATTAAAAAAGCATTTAAAAGTCTTAACATAAAAAACACTGAAGACTTATGGGGGATATCTGTTAAGGTTCTTGGAGATATTATTGACACAATTGCCCCTGCCCTAACAGGCATATTTAATCAATGTTTAGGCAGCGGTACGTTTCCTGACATAATGAAACATAGTAAAGTAGTACCGATATTCAAATCGGGTAGTAAGTTTGATCCCTCCAATTATAGACCTATATCTGTGCTACCAGCATTGAGCAAAATCTATGAAAAAATCATGCTGGACCAGATGTTGTCACATTTTAATTCAAATGGGATTTTACATAGTCGCCAGTTTGGTTTCACGAAAGGTAGGTCGACGACAGACGCGGGAGTAAAACTCATCAGTCACATTTTGGAATCCTGGGAGAAGTCCCAGGATGCAATTGGCATTTTCTGTGACCTCTCAAAAGCGTTTGACTGCGTTGACCATAATACACTGATCTGTAAATTATACCACTACGGAATTCGTGGACAAGCTGCTGATCTTGTTCTTTCCTATCTGTCAAAGCGCCAGCAAAAAGTAAACGTTAACGGGGCGACGTCTTCGGGGTCTCTAGTTAAGATGGGCGTGCCTCAAGGCTCAATTCTTGGCCCTTTCCTATTTCTAGTTTACATTAATGACCTTCCTTACATGATGGCTAACTTGTCGGATATCATTTTATTCGCTGATGACACTTCCCTTATTTTTAAAATAGATAGAAAAGATACGGATGTCTTACATGTTAACGATAGTCTGGCTGTTCTCTCGAAATGGTTTGCAGCTAATAATCTTTTACTTAATGCGAACAAAACTAAATGTCTAAAGTTTTCATTACCAAATGTACCTCAAGTGGGTCTGAATTTAGAACTTGATGGCAAAAGACTAGATGCTGTTACGGAAACTGTATTTCTAGGAATTACTTTAGATTCAAAATTACAATGGGGCGCACACATTAGAGCTCTCTCAAGTAGATTAAGTTCAGCTGCATATGCAGTAAGAAAAATAAGGCAGTTGACAGATATAGCCACAGCTAGGTTAGTATACTTTGCTTATTTCCACAGTATTATGTCTTATGGTGTTCTGCTGTGGGGATCGGCAGCTGACGTAGATTCAATTTTCATTTTACAGAAGAGGGCAATCCGCGCAATCTATAAAATGGGTCCTCGCGAGTCTCTTAGAAACAAATTCAAAGAAATTGATATACTAACTCTGCCTTCTCTTTATATTTTAGAAAGTATTTTGTATGTTCGCAAAAACTTAGGACTCTTCAAAATAAGAAGCGATTTCCATAATATAAATACACGCAGTAAAAATGAAATTGTGTTACCTAAATTTAGATTAACTAAAACTAGCAAGTCATTTCTTGTAAACAGCATCCGTTTTTATAACAAGTTGCCAAAGCCGGTTACAGAACTTAGCGATGGAAAGTTCAAAACCCTCATCAAACGTGTCCTTATCAAAAAAGCATATTATAAGATTAAAGACTACGTTGAAGACAAGCTAGTCTGGCAATAATTCCTTCTGCACATGTGGCTTCCCTGGCTTCTCATTAACGGCATAACTATGTAAATGTCTATTAACTGCTCTCAAATTACGATGTTTAATTTTTATTTCATTATATTTTTTTTTTTTTACATACTTTTTGACATAATTTCTTTATTATTTGACATTATATACTTTTATACATAATTTCTTTATTAATTGACATTATATACAGACACTTGAAATTTTTTCACCTCTTTATTAGTGGTTTTTATGAGAATCATAACACTTGGTTTTAGTAGGTTTTTATTATTATTTTTCTTTTTTTATTATCTATCCTTTTGATAGATTCTTATTTTGTAAATGTGAGGACTTTGTAGGCCTTATAGACTTTAGATCTGTAGACCATTTTCTATTTTATCAAGTAATTGGTACTTGTTGACAGGCCTGCGCTGTCCTCCCATACCTACTGTAACCTGGAAACATTGTAGAAGCCAATTATTTTTAAAAAAGAGTAACCATGGAGTTTCTTGCCGGTTCTTCTCCATAGGAAACGACCAATTGGAACCGTGCACCTAGCTTCTGACGTTTCATAAGTGCCCATGTAGGTTTATGTGAAATAAAACATTTTGATTTTGATTTTTGATGAAGATAAGAACGCTTGGAAACATGCTGGTCCTGCTCCATAGGACAATCTAGAGTCTAGACAAAATCAAACTGGTTGCTAATTTAATGGTAAAATTGATTCTTTCTTCTTTTTTTAGACGTTGATTTATATTCTGTAACTACTTAAACTCACACACTGACTTATTACTTGTAATTTTTTATTTAAATGAAAATCGTTTATTTTTACCATGTTTGTAAATATGTGAGCACCATGTATCTATTAGATAATTAATTTATGTCATGTTTTCATTTTTAATTCTTTTACCTATTTTGGTATAGTAATTTTATTTTATTTTAGGTGCATCGTCTTCACATATTATATAATTAATGTATACAAAAAAACATTTTAAAAGAGTAACGGTGGAGTTTCTTGCCCATTCTTCTCCATACGAAAACTACCTTTTGGAATGGGCGACTAGAATCAATTCTATTTTATCATAATTTTTGACGTTCAAAAGTGCCTTTTAAGTGCCTACTTGAAATAAATGTTTTGACTTTGACTTTATAATTTTATTAGATCCACAAAAAACGACTACTTTAATTATGCCATGTGTGCTTCTACATAATTTTTTGAGGAAAACCAAATCAAGCACTATTTACGCCCCACCTCAATATTATGATAGGGAAAATTCAGGTGCTGCGCATACTTCTGGACATCTCTGGAACCAGTTGAAACACAGACAGAAAATGGGAAAGTGATAAGAAATGAGTTTGCTGATTATTTTTCACATGAAGGTTTACTGGATTGGGCATCTAGCTATTATTAACCATAGTCAAAATTATTACTCACCGACAATCCACCATCAACAGTTTCTTCTGGCATGTTTCGATCCTTTAAAAATAAAAGATTTTTATACGCAAACCATTTTGGTACATCGTCAGCCCCCGCACCTGATTCAGGCTTCTTACTCTCTCTCTCTGAAATTGACCTATAAGTGACCGCATTTTTTTTTCAATCGACTTATCTAAATTAAATTCAGCCGCAATTTGCGTCCATGCGTCATGTTTTTTATTTCGATCCTTGTATTCATCCATCTGCGTATTCCACAAGACTTGTTTCTCTTGAAATAGTTTAATCAATTTGATCACATTTTCATTACTCCTTGACAAATCAATAACACGTGCTTCACCGTTGCATCGAATGAACCGGCTAAAGCTGTGTACGTGACGGAGACGAACGCTCGCGCAACCCCCCCCCCCCCCCCGCGTAATATCATATTGTAATCAGTTGTAAAACATTTTGTTAAATGAAGTTGTATAACATCAATAACAATTTATTATAATTTGTAACAACTTATAACTTTTGGATTTTACAGACATTCCCGGGCAAGGATGGCATAGCTCGCGTTGCAAGCATAAAAACAGCGACGGTCAACACACAATCAAGCGGTCATTCTCGAAGATATGCTCACTACCGCTCCCTGATGAAGGCATCGCGACATCTGCTTCATTGGAACCAGGTGCTTCCAAGGCCGGGGGCATGTTTAAAGTACCTAACGCCACCAAGCGGACGCCACGGGCAACAGCATAACGGGCAGCGACGACGTGGAAGCCAGCGGGTGGAGGGGGCAACCCGCGCTCCGACTTTTTTCTTCCACCGGTTAAAATAAATATATTCACGGCGACCGAGTACACACCTAAACCATTGTTAACTATAATAATTAAATTCAACCGTTCTTCATCATCGAGCCTTTCAATAAGAACTAACATCCTCATCACGACGATTGACTTTAACTGAATCGTCGAAAGAAATAACTGAATCGCCGGAGTCCAAAAACAAAAGCCAAAACGTTAAGATCAAATAAAAACTGGCTAAGTGCGAGTCGGACTCGCACACGAAGGGTTCCATACCACAAGGCGAAAACGCCGAAAAAAACACGTTTGTTGTATGGGAGCCCCCCTTAAATATTCATTTTATTTTGTTTTTAGTATTTTTTGTTATAGCGGCAACAGAAATACATAATTTGTGAAAATTTCAACTGTCTAGCTATCGCGGTTCTTGAGATACAGCCTGGTGACAGATAGACGGAGAGACAGCGAAGTCTTAGTAATAGGGTCCCGTTTTTACCCTTTGGGTACGGAACGAATTACTAAAATAAAAAGTTGTCAGTGAAATTATTCAGATATTGTTCATAGGAAGGCACTAATCATGCTTCGTAAAATGAAGCGCTTTATAAATTGACAATATAGACCTTATTAAATATTAAATTGTGATACCATGTTTTGAAAAATAATTTAGAACAATGCCATCTATTGCTAATTTATCGCATAATATCGTTTTGTGATCACGTGACACGGGTCTAATGGTTTCTTCCGACTGAAACCCCTGTGGTACATACAACCCGCATGGCACCTGGCTCGAATGAATGACGTTTAAAGTACTGACAGGCCTCCGTCACGTAATTCACGAGCTTATAATTCGCATCGTTCAGCCGTCGCGTTGAATGTTGGTGACATTGTATGGAGAAAGAATTTTTCCAGATTGTTACAAATTAAAATTAGTTGCCTCTGATGGCAACCTATGCAGGTGGTTTGGTGTTGGAATTAAAGGAAACAACAAACTATCTCAAACACTGTATAATTAAAAGTATAAAGTTGAAACATTAGTAATTATAGAACTAATTTTCGTTATTAAATACACACATCAAAAGTGTCTAGGGATCAACATATATTTTTGCAATAACTTTTCTCCTGATTGATATTAATTAAAATTTTCTTTAAGGATTCATCAAATAAAGTGTTTTCGTTTGTCACAGTAACGATAAACCAAGTCACCTTTGCATTAATAAAGAAATTTGCCATTTTCCTAATAAAGGGATTTTTGACATTTGAACCACTAACACAAAAGTTCGAAAAAAAGACTGAAATAACAGTTTTCTTTAAAATTTTATTGGGTAACTTAAACAATTAATAATCCGTGTTTCTACCGCGAACACTAACAACACAAGAACATCGGTTTGGCATACTCAAAATGAGTTCATCCAAATCACGCTGTGGAATGGCCGCCCATGTTCGTTGCAACAACAAAAAAGGTCTTCTTGCGACTGGATACCCTCCATATTCGGCAGAGCTCTTCTCTGTAGCATATCCCATGCATGCTCAATCGGGTTCAAGTCTGGCGACTGAGCAGGCCAGGGCAGGACATTGATGTTAGCTGCGGCGAGAGTCTGTCTTACAACTCTTGCGGTGTGCGGTCGTGCATTATCATGCATTAACTGAAATAAGGGACCGATTTGCACTTGTAGAGGAACGATGACGTCTGATACAATCGTCTCAGCATAAATTTGAGCGTTGAGGTTGCCTCTGATCCAAATCAACTCAGTTCTTCCGCCGATCCAAATACCCGCCCATACCATGATGGTTCCACCACTATAAGGATGGACTTCCTGGCAGGATTTTAATCGCTGTTGGCGTCCAGGGGTTCTCCAGTGTCGTATACGTCTTGTATCCGGTCTCATACCAAAACGAGACTCATCAGAAAAGCACACGAAACGCCATTGTTCTTCTGCCCAATTTCTGTGTTCAAGAGCCCATTGATATCGAATCCTACGATTGTGCATTGCTATAGGTGGTACCCGTAGCGGTCTTTGGGAATGAAGGTTCACTTCATGCAAGCGGTTTCTGACTGTTTGGTCGCTAATTAAGTTCCCTGAAGAGTGATGAAGCCTCACGGCTAACATCATGGCGGTTATTGTTGGAGCTCTTCGAGTTAAGATTTGAATGTATCGGTCTTGTCTCCGTGTGGTGCAGCGATACCGTCCTCCATGGCGCTCAGCCACGGTACCAGTGCTTCGGTAACGTGTCCAAAGTCGACTGATAACACTCTGACTTGTATTCAGAGCTAAAGCCACAGTACGTTGCCGGGAACCAGCTTCTATCATTCCCACGGCTCTGAGCATTTCTTCCCTGCTTAAATGACGTCGCCGCTCCATAATAACGTTGGCTTTAATCAGTAGTAGGGAAACAGTAGCACTAATAATGTCTTCAATGCGTTGTATGTTTTTATAGGGAAAATATTGACAGCTGATTTTCATCTTTCACTCGAAATTGATTCACAGTTCCTGATTCAAATTATGAAATGCACCAAAAAGGATCCATATAAATAAATAAAATCATAAATTTATTACAAAGCCACATCTCAATCTCAAGAAATCCGCATAAAAATACTTGATCCCTAGACACTTTTGATGTGTATATATACTAGACAATTTACTAAATTTAACACTATTAATGCCAGCCAGCTAAAACTTCGGCAGAAACAGCCATGGGCATGGGGAGTTGGAGATAAACCCAGTTATTTGGAATTAAATATTATAAATCACAAAGTTACTTATCTATTAAGGGGATTAATTAGTAAATGGGCGCCAGAGACAATAAGAGTCCCGGATCCTGGAGCCGACGAAGGTGTCCGATCCTCAATTTAAATTAGGTTGAAGACCGGTTTCCAGTGTAGAAAACCGGACTAAGGTAACTAACCGGTTCTTATAGAAACCGTATTAAATTAAATAAATATTCTTAGGAATATAAAAAAAAACCGTTCGCCTGCGCTATCGCTAGACGGACTCAGCCAGCCGCACAGTCGTCTCCGCAGGAGGCTTCAAGCGTACTCGAGGAACGGGTCTCGCGTCCAGGCCCCAGACGCTCCTCTAGATCCTGGCGGCGAGACGAACCTCTCGAGGCGCCTCTCCTGGAAACGACAATACGGGGACCCAATAATAAAGGGGTAAACTAATTAACATTCCTTGAGGTGACCGAGTTGGGAAATCTAGAAGGCTAAAACATTAGCCGGTTAACATGGCCTTTTGACACTAGGAATCTGGATTACCCACGTGGCGTTCATCAACTCCACGACAAGGGCTCGTTCCCTTAAACAATAATTGAATACCGTGGTTAACACTGAGGAATCTATGATAAATAGTCAGCGGATGAAATACTCACGGTTGATTTAGGGAGAAAGCACTTGACTGCAAGTTCCTTGACCGGCTGTAGAGTTGTCTGCGTATGCGCAATTTGGAATCCTGTAATTAATGTTCATGGATCACGACAATATCCTTTTAACAACCAGGGAAGGCTCACAGACCACTACCAAACACTATTTCCACAAAATCCTTACTTTTTAAAACGTGCAAGTGGTGTCACTCAAGCGTGTCCAAGGCCAAAAGACGCCACGACCCGATTCCTTATTACTGTCATAACTAGACGGAGCATTTCGAAAATCTCCCATATTTGCAGGTAAAATGATCACAAGATCACTGAAGATAACCATTACACCAAGATACTTAATTCTTGAAAATCACTAATAACTGCGCAACGTGACGTTTAAACGCTGAAATTATAAGAATCTTCATGGTCCAGACCAACAAACAAATTATTTGTAATATCTAATGCTAAACATGTTATTAATTGGGGTAATTATCTCAGAATAGCTAGTCGGGAAATTTCTAATCTATCACCTGGCCACATTATGTCAAAGACTATGCACAGATTAAAATCGGATTCCTAAACAAAGAAGTTTCTAGAAATAAGTCCATAATGAAAAAATTACTTCATTTCCGTTTACGGTTATTTAGTTTATCATGAATTTTTACTGAAAGCTGAAAATAATGAAGTATTGCTCCATACGATATTATTTCGATGGTTATAAATCAATATGTTAAAATAAAGATTAGACTGCAACTGCTAATCGGCGACCACCAGATGTCGCACTAACTGTCAGAAACTGACGTTCGACTGAATGACATTTGAAGTGTAAATAAACAATATTTGTTCTAATTTATTTTGAAAACCTATTTAATAGGTTTTAGAATTGTAATTTATTGTGATTAAGTGATAACTAAAAAGTCCAGTGACAAAATACAGTTGAAGGAATGAGTTCTTCTATCAAGTGCAGTACAAAGTCAAACTACAATGAAATATACTACTCGGTAACCTCAAAATGTACTACATATGTTTTCAGGTAAATGCTACTTTACTTATTAGTAACGCAGCTGTATAAGTACAAAAAAACAAAAAAACAACTCCCCAACCACCAGAGATTTGACCCTCTGGGGCAAATCTCGAAGCTGGCCCCCCAGCGTCAAAACAGACTCCAAAGGATGTGGCCTGCAGAGGGCGCTAGTTGTATAAGAAATTAGTAGCAAAAAAAGTATGAATAGAGCATTATTGTAAGGCTGCGAGTCAGTTAACGGCCACCTTGTGAACAAGAAACTATAAATGGAGTAAGTAATTCCTCGATTGTGTGTTTTGTCTTGAAGATCCCCAACAAAAGTGAATCCCAAATAAATATTTTCTAAACTTCTTAACGCCTTCAACCACTGCTAAGGCTTCCAGCTCATAGCTGTGATAATTTTGTTCAGTAACACTGGTCTTCTTACTCATGTAATGAATAGGGTGTAATTTTCCATCTTGACGTATCTTTCTGCATAAGAATTGCTCCAAATCCATACTTAGACGCATCTGTATGCATCTCTGTGTCCAAATCAACTTCAAATATTTTCAACGCAGGTTCACTACAAAGTTTAGTTTTCAATATTTCAAATGCTCTCCTTTCTTCTTCTCCAAAGTAAAATGCCTTATCTTTCTTTATTAATTCAGTAAATGGTCTAGCTGTTATTGCATAACTTTCAATATACTTGCGAAAGCATGATGTTAACATCATGCTTTCGCAAGTATATTGAAAGTTATGCATGACCAAGCAGGTTCATAGTTTTGTGGGGTTAACCCCACAAAACTATGAACCTGCTTGGTCGACTTTGGTTCTGGAAAATGAGCAATGGCATCAGTCTTACCAGCAGGGCTAACATGCGCAAGTCGACAAAATTTTGTCGACGCATTATCTCGTGCTGAGACGACATATGTCTGTTTGTCGATGGGAGCTAACATGGCGACACTTAAGCTGCGTATCGACTTCGCGCTCCTGGCGCGCGCGCCATGAATGACCGCGCCGAGAGTGCGTTCCGCGGAGCGCGTTCCAAAGATTTGAAGTATATCAACTAAGCGCGCCTGGCGCGCGTGGCAACTGTTCCAGTGTTTGACCGTTCATCATGGAAGCTAGTCGTGTACGAGCAGCAGCAGCTTTTGTAATTATACACAGCATTATAAAAAAGAAAAAAGAGAAACGAAAAGTGCGTTGGTGGATAAAAGAGCTGTACCGAAAAAGAATGCAGTATGGAGTGACACTTATAAGAGATATGCAGTTCGAAGTGATAAGACACAATAAAAAACTTCACAAGAATGTCTACAGAAGATTTTTGTTACTTGCATAACTTGACAGAGCCAAAGGTGAAAAAAATGGACACCCAGTTTCGCGAAGCTATCACAGTGACTGAAAGGCTGGCTATAACTTTGAGATTTCTTGCCACTGGAGACTCGTATCTAGGATAGTCCCAGAAGTTTGTGATGCTATCAGTGAGGTTTTAAAAGATTGGGTAGAAGTAAGTGAAAAATACAGTATTAATTAGTATTATATTTATTTAACTTTTTTAAATTAAACTACTTCTCGTTAGCTTGAGTTGACGAACTGGCCAAAGAATCAGTATTTGAACTTGAGAGATTTTGAGGCTCTTGTGTTGTATACCCATAAAGTGGAGTGTATTTGCCTAAATCGGCTTCAAAAATTATATTGTTTATTGCCTGTTTGACATATATTAAAGTATGGCTGTCATATTTTCTTAATTCATTTCCTATGTGCTGGTCATAACTGAAATATGGATCAGTAGCTTGCGACGGTTCGGTTAAAATTTTGAACGCTTCTGTCAACATTTTATCGTCCTCTTCTTGTTTCCTTTTTTTTGAGGTCTTCTTGGCAGTTTTTTCCGGTGCTTTTTGAATAATATATCATTAAATTGTTCTTGTGTATTACACTCTTCTGAAGTTTTTTGGGAAGACTCTTCTTTATTTTGTGGTGTAGATTCCTGAAATATGAACGTGCATTTAATTAACTTTGTATTTTATAATTATTTGTAATTTTACAGATCCCCACATCCGAGACAGACTGGTTGGAAATTGCTCAAGAATTTCAAGAAAAATGGGATTTTCCTCATGCTATAGGTGCCATGGATGGAAAACACGTTATGATACAGGCACCTGGTAACAGCGGCACGGAATATTATAACTACAAACACTTTTTTAGTATCGCACTCTTCGCTCTCGTAGACGCGGACTACTGTTTTAGATACGTTGACATTGGTTCCCAGGGGAGACTTTCGGACGGGGGGATTTTTAAACGTACTACATTATACAAAAGACTCGAAGAAAAGTCCATGAAAATACCTCAGCCATCGATACTTCAAATACCATACACCCTCAGAGTTCCATACGTTATTCTGGCAGACAAAGCATTTGCACTAAACGAATACACAATGAAACCGTTCCAAGGGGAGCCAGAGAGGGGATCTCCAGAAAGAATATTTAACTATCGTCTGTCAAGAGGACGTAGAGTAGTGGAAAATGCTTTTGGAATAGCAAGCTCGGTTTTCAGGGTTTTAAGGAAACCTATGTTACTATCACCCAGTAAAGCTACAAAAGTAGTTTTGGCTGTTATACATTTGCACAATTTTTTGCGAAAGAGGTCCAGCCAGAAATACACACCACATGGATCTTTAGACACGGAACTACGGAACGTTAACTGGAATCACACCAGGTAGTTGGAGAAATGACGGTGATCATTCATCATTACTCCCTCTCACTAATGTACCACGTAGAACTGGGAATGACGCAAAGGAAATACGTTTACATCTCGCTCAACATTTTGCCACTAACGGAACAATACCCTGGCAAAATAGATATTGAAATTAGTAACATTATTCACCTGCGTAGCGACTGTTGCATCATCTTTATTCCCATCGTCTTGCATAGTATCTGTTGTATAATTTGGTGAACACTTGTCTTGCATGAAATTGAAATCATCAAAACCAAACCATTTTGATACGTAAATACTGTCCCGACCTATGAACAATCAACCAATAACATATTTAAAATGTATATGTGAATTTTTATTTATGTCTTCTAGCCTGCCTACAAATATTTCAAAACCAAAATCAGCTAAATCGGTCCAGCCGTTCTCGAGTTTTAGTGCGACTAATTCTTATTTATTATATAGATAGTTTAGTTAATTTCTCCGTAAACTTATCATGCAAATACATGTTATTTTTTATATAAAACTAAAAATAATAAAAAATCTGTATCATAATTACCAGAGCCAGTGATTTGGCTTTTAGATATTCTCCATTTTTCTCTTCTGTACGATGATAGGAGCACAGTCATTTTTTTCTTTAACTGCGGCACAGGGACTCCCATTTCACTACTGATTTCTCTCCAAGCATCTTCTCTAAGCGATTTATTATGATACGAAGAACTTTTGCTGTTCCACAAAAGTTCTTTCGTACCATATAGCTGAATTAACTTACGGCAACTTTGGTTATCCATAATTATTATTCGGAGCGCAACAAACACAAAAAAAATACGACGACCCGTCTCAAATGGCGCGCGCGCCACGACTGATGCGTGGTAAAAAACCGACACCCGACGGAACGGACCGCTCCGCGTTCGGGCGCTCCAACGAACGCCTTGGCGCGCGTTCCAAACTGGTATCCATTTCGCGCGGCTGGAGCGCGCGCCAATGTTCGATCTCTCGGAGCGCGAAGTCGATACCAGACCTTTATATGTCGTGTCGTTCTGACATAGAAGACATGTCGTTCTGTCAAACCTGTTTTTGTCGTCAGGCTCTAACATGCGCTCTAAATTTAGTCGAATTTTGACATTTTCCTATGACAAGTTTCTCGTCGATGGTTTTCGTAGACGAGAAACCGCGACAAACAGTGAGAAAAACTGAAAAGGGGTAACAGAATTCTGTCTGTGAACTTAAAAAATTTAAGTATAATGGCGGTGCCGTACTATAATTATCTATTAACTGTGTATGCGGAGAGGGAAGCTAGAAAAATACATAGGAAGGTCATTCGCGATGTCTGCAACCCATTCGACTTAAGGGATAACGAGTTCCAGTCCCTCTGGCGAATTACAAAGCCTATGGCTATTTATATTATAGATAAGCTCCAAGCAGATTTGGAGCCTCAAAACGGCTGTGGCTTACCTGCCTTCTTAAAAGTAAGTATCTACCTATTTACCACCTAAACTTCTGTTATCTACTATGTGAAATTCCCAAAATATTTATTTAAATTCTCAAATGTTTTACCAAAAGTAAACTGCAAATTGCAAAAACTATCCAGTCAACAAGAGTCCATTATAGGTATTGCTAAAGGTGTGATTGTTCATGTTTAATTCCAGATTCTGTGCTGCGTTCAGTTTTTAGCAAATGGAGATTACCAAAGGCAGGTTGGACAGGACCATACATAATGCCAAGCACAAACTACAGTCAGCAAGTATGTTGACCAGTTTCTGCAATCAATTTTTAGGAGGTTGGTTTATCACACACCTTTTGTATTATTACGTAAGTATTATGGTCCCTTAAGGGGGAAGCGCCAGGGTAGCCCGCAAAAATCTTTTTTTTTTTTTAAAGTTATTTGCAATTTGCAAGACCGTATTAAGTTGTATGTTGATTAAAGTAAGAGTGGCGATCGTAACATGTAAGTATTTACGAAATAATAATCATTAAAATCATCAATACAACTCCATTTTAGTATAATACTAAATGTCAAGATTTCATGAAATAGTCATTCATTAGGATTGTATAGACTTATGGAGTTGTATTAATGATTATAATTCTATAAATACAGTTTTGTTACAACATACAACCTGATACTGACCTGCCAATTGCAAAAAACGTAAGAAAATTTGAATTTCGCGGGCAACATTGTTCACTTACTGTGTATTATTTGCAGACTATTGGCCGAATGGGTCCACTTTCCTGCCTCACAACCTGCCCGAAGCAGTGTAGTCTTAGGTTTTGAGGAAAAATTTAATATGCCAGATATATTAGGGCTAATAGATTGCACCCATGTTAAAATTTTCCCTCCTTCTGGGCCACAAGGATCCCAGTACAAAAATAGAAGGAAGGATGCTCATACGCTGAATGTCCAACTGGTAATTAAGCATCAATCAACCTATTCATTTTACTTACATTTATATTAATCATAATCATTTATTGGTCAGACAATTTGCATATTTTGTATCTATATATATAAAATTCAAAGTCCTGACTGACTGACTGATATATCAACGCACAGCCCAAACCGCTGGACCTAGAGACTTGAAACTTAGAAGGTGTGTTCTTTGTGAAGAGTAAGTGTCCACTAAGAAAGGATTTTTGGGAATTCAACCCCTAAAGAGTTAAAATAGGGGATGGAAGTTTATATGAAAGTCCGACAGTTTTGAAGTTAGGATCTTCTAATTTTGTATTTAGGCTGACAATTGAAAATTAATTTATACGTGTCTCAGCGTTTTTGATAATTCCACCCCCGAAGGGTTAAAAAGGGGGATGAAATTGTGTATAGAAAATCATTAATTTTCGACGTAAAAATCACTTTTATTATCTAGGCTTATGATTGGAAGCTAACACAACGGTGTTGTTAGAATTTCATCCATTGTGGGGGTGAAAAGGGGGATGAAATTTTGTCCTGACTGACTGATATATCAACGCACAACCCAAACCGCTGGACCTAGAGACTTGAAACTTAGAAGGTGTGTTCTTTGTGAAGAGTAAGTGTCCACTAAGAAAGGATTTTTGGGAATTCAACCCCTAAAGGGTTTAAATAGGGGATGGAAGTTTATATGAAAGTCCGACAGTTTTGAAGTTAGGATCTTCTAATTTTGTATTTAGGCTGACAATTGAAAATTAATTTATACGTGTCTCAGCGTTTTTGATAATTCCACCCCCGAAGGGTTAAAAAGGGGGATGAAGTTGTGTATAGAAAGTCATTAATTTTCGACGTAAAAATCACTAAATTTATTATCTAGGCTTATGATTAGAAGCTAACACAACGGTGTTGTTAGAATTTCATCCATTAAGGGGGTGAAAAGGGGGATGAAATTTTGTCCTGACTGACTGATATATCAACGCACAGCCTAAAACGCTGTTCGGTACCGCTGGGTAAAGAAATTAATTTTGGAGGGTGTGTTCTTTGTGAAGAGTAGATATCCACTAAGAAGGGGTTTTTGGAAATTTAACCTTTAAGGGGTGAAAAGAGGGGATTTTGTTTGTATGAAAAATCTTATTCCTTGAGTTAATAACCATGAAACTTGGCACGAATACTTATCTAAATAAATTATGAAGTTTGTTTTTTTTTTTCTAAACTACCCCCTAAAGGGGGATTGGGAGGTGTCAAAGTTTGTATGGAAGAATTTTAACGCGTGGTCCGATTAACTCGAAACTCAGTATTTATACTTAAGACCAAAAATAAAGAATAACGTGAATCATCGTATTTCGAAAATTTACCTTTGATGGGGTGAAAAGTTAATTTTATAGGGGAAGACTTTACTGCGTGGCTTGATTAACTCAAAAATTGGTATAAACAATCTTTGAGTCGAGTAATGAACACATCCCAAACAATTTTATGAAATTCCACCCCTGTGGGGGTGAAAAACGGGGATACAGTTTATAAGAAAAATCTTATTAATTTGGTTAATAAACTTGGCAAGAATACTTGCCTAAGCAAGTACCTAATAAAGTTTATCATTATTCGTTTATCAAAACACCCCAACACCCCTTGTGTTGGGGTGTTAAAGTTTGTGTGGAAAAATTTTAACGCGCGGTCCGATTTACTCGAAACTCAGTATTAATACTTTTGACAGAAAATAATCAATAATAACAGCCGCACAGATCGATCGATCAGGTTACACAGGCTACGCTTGCCGCGGTTGGTCTGTAGATAGGTGTCCATCTTTACATACCGTGACCTCTCCGTGCCTCGGAAAGCACGCTAAGCCGTTGGTCCCAGCTGTCATTCGTGGATCTTTGACAGTCGCTAGGGGTGGTCAGAAGCCCGAAACTTTGACAAGCAGTCTTATCAAGGGGTATCGTATTTGGGTTGTGGAGGTCAGATAGGCAGTCGCTCCATGTAAAATACTGGTACTCAGCTGCATCCCGTTGGACTGTAAGCCGACCCCAACATAGTTGGGAAAAGGCTAGGCAGATGAAGAATCAATAGTAAGTGTATGGGGTTTTCGAAAATTATTGACCCCTGACGGGACAAAAAGTGGTAATTAGATTTATAAGGGGATTTTAATGAGTGCATTGATAAACTCAAAAAAAATGGTGCCAATAAATTTGGACTTGAAACTTGGCACAAATAATTATAAAGTTCGAATTTTTTTGGAATTCTAAACTAACCCAAAGGGGAGATTGGGGGTGTCAAATTTAGTATGGAAAAATTTTAATGCGCGGTCCAATTAACTCGAAACTCAGTACCTATCTAAGACCAAAATAAATAATAAAATGTTTCAGGGTTTTTCGAAAATCTACCGCTAATGGGGTGAAGAGGGGTAGTCAATTTCACAGGGCAGAATTTTATTACGAGGCTTGATTAACTGGAAAATTGGTATAAATAATCTCGATTATGTTTCGAAATTCCACCCCTATGGGGATAGAAAGAGGGGATACAGTTTATATGAAAAATCTTATTCATTTGGTTAATAAATTAGAAACTTGGCAATATTTGGGTCAGTAAATAATAAAGATTGTCACTTTTAGTTTAAAAAATCCCTCACAGAGGATTTGGGGGTGACAAAGTTGATGGATTAGAAAAATATTTAACCCGCTGTCGGATTAACTCGAAACTCGGTACTACTAAAACAAAAAATACTTAAAAAGTGATTTAGGGTTTTTCAAAAATTGACTCCTACGAAGGTGGAAAATTCTACTGCTTGCTTCCATTAACTCGAAAATGGGTATGGGTCTTTGAGTCAAGTTATGAACACATCCCAAACGATTTTTCAAAATTACTCTCCTGGGGGGGTAAAAATCTGGGATACAGTTTATTTGAAAAATCTGATCCCTTTGAACTATAAACTTAAAAATTGGCCCGAATACTTATTTATATTTAAATAAATGATAAAAATCATAAACATACATTTTCGAAATTATAAGAGGAAAGTACGAATTTCACGCGGACGAAGTCGCGGGCAGAAGCTAGTCTACAATAGCACACACGAACTGAAGCGGCTAACAAATTATTTCATAGCTAATCTATACAAATAAATAAAATTGAAGTGTCTGTTTGTAATATCAAAATAACAGCTTTTTACTAAATGTGTATAAAAGTGTACACGATACTTATAACAAAACTGCAATTTTTAAAAACTTTGTCTGTCTGTCTGTTTGTTTCCGCTAATCTCCGAAACGGCTGGACCGATTTTGACGGGACTTACAGATAGCCAGCTTAGTTCAGTATAGCTCAGCTACTTGTCTACATTATGTATACATGAACCTCTTTGATACTGATGATGAACTTTGATACTGATGTTTATAATGCAGATTGCCGATTCAGAATGCAAAGTACTTAGCGTGAACGCCAGGTATCCTGGCAGGGTTCACGATGCATTAGCATAGATTGTGTATCATCAGCTTCCACAATCACCTTTAATTCGTCATTGTCGACCAAAGTCTTCGGACGACCGTGAGGTTCATTTTTCAGGTCGAAATTTCCAGAACGGAAGCGAGCAAACTAATAACAGGTGGTGCGTTGGTTTGTAGTGTTAGCTCCGTAAACGTCGTTGATGTTGCGTGCCGCCTGTGCCGCGTTGCTGCCACGACGGTACTCATATTCCATAATTACTCGAATTTTTAACGTATCCATGATGACGAAAAAGATTGAAATGCGATGAAAATGTAACACTAATCAATAAACAAATGACTACTTTTGGGAAAAAAATTCCATGTTTTTAAAATAAAATTAATTTGAAATTAGAATTCTTAGCCAAACAAAAATTATTTTGATTTAAAATGGCCAGTACTGCAGAATGGCAATTTCATAGGTAAAGACCTATTATTATAAAATAAATCTTTCTTCTTTCCAGCATCTTCCTATTTTAGCGTCTGCGGCTGCGCTTTCTGCAAAAACAAGAAAAACTGTGTTACTGAGTTCTCAATATTTTCTTTTGTTGATGCAGGAGATTCAGGGTACCCATTAGAACCATGGCTCATGACCCCAGTGTTGAATGCTTAGCCAAACTCACCAGAACAGCGCTACACAGACTGGCACTGCAAAGTTCGCAATGCAATAGAGCGAACAAATGGATACTTAAAAGGAAGTCTGAGGTGCTTGGGGATAGGTCGGGTATTGCACTATTCACCGGAGAAGGCTTCACAAATCATATATGCCAGCTGCATCATTTATAATTTGATGAAGCATTTTGGGTATTTTTTTTGTTTACAAATTGCACCCCTTCTATAATATTACAGTACTGTGAGTGAGGTTGTATTTTAAATTTTTCAGGGTTCCATTAGAAGAGCAAGAGGAAGATAACCACGACGATGGAGATATCAATGAATTTAACGAAACACCTATACGTCTGCTAAGATTGTCCCAAGCCAGACGAGCTGAATTAATAAATCACTTTGTTTAATATAATTACTTCTATGTATATCAATTGTAAATAAATGTTAAAGATATGTATTATGTTGAAATATTTAATGTAACAGCAGATTTTTGGAGATGGTCCCATAGTAAAAGTTGTATGTATCAATGGGTATTTTCGCCCACTTTCAGCTTGAAGTTGCATAGTAAGTTAAAGATTCTTACATTAACTGCAGGTTCCGTTTTTTTGAAACTTTGATCTGCTCCTTCGATTTATTATTCTGCTCTTGCAAGGTGTTATTAAGCTCTCTTAATACGTTGCTGTGGCGTGCCTCTTTCACTAACTCCTGAAATTTTATTATCAATATTGTTACATCAGTACAGACTACACTGGATTAGCTACTTTTAATTCCGATAGGACAGGGATACCACACCAGTCGCGGGCGGTTGCTAGTTGTAAATAATTAATGTAACAATCTAAACTTCCGTACCTTCATTAATGTATTTAGCTCCAACTGAGCGTCTATAAACCTGTCTGGAGGGTCTGCGTACGCGTCGTGGTGGTGGTATGAATGGCGGTGCCTATGTGGATGGTTGTGCTGATGTGGATGGTGGTGCTGGTGTGGATGGTGGTGCTGGTGTGGATGGTGGTGCTAGTGTGGATGATGGTGCTGGTGTGGAAGATGGTTCTGTTGTAGGTGGTGATGGTAGTGTTGCTGTGGATGTTGGTGCTGGTCTGCACGGTCGTGGCAGCAATGACTCTCGATTTTCATGGAACTAAAATGAAAGAAAATTTAATTATGAAATAACATTTATAATTTTTTAAAAGTTGTTATTTGAAAGCAAGAACTCTGCGAAACTGACTGTGACTAATTTAACAGCTGTCATTCAAAATGTGAGTCTTGTCAAGACTTTCCATTTTAGCAATAGTAATTGTATCAATAGCAGCCACATTTTGACATAATACACCACTCGGCCCAGCTTCATGCTGCTTTTGCTCTATTCAGTTGCTCAGTTGTATTCAGTAACTTTAAGAGAAAACTTAACTTCCAAAAAATTAAACTGCTGCGGCAAGGCAAAATAAAAAATTACCCCTGTTGGAGATTCCTCAGGCCCACACCCCACTGCCATTTCATAGCCAATTGTATCCAAGATAATTTCAGTGGTCTGGGATAATTCTGGGACCACGATGTGGTTCCCAGTTGTGTTTCTTACTTTATTTACAGCGCCACCCTCCATCCTCGCCTTCCTTTTTTGATCCCGCCAGCACTGAAAATATATATATATTAGGTGCTTAAATGTTTAATTGCCGTTTATATATGATCGAAAGAAGAAAACTGAAAACTGTAGATTATTTCTGGTAGAACGCCAATTGGGCTCATTTTTTGACTAAACTTACCACCTTCCACTGTTCAATAGACTTACGCGGCCCAAGCTGGTCGAGGGCCGCTTTTACTTGTTCCCACTGCCGCTCATATTCAGCGGCACCCTGCGGAGTTTTGAAATTTCCTGCCGCAAAGTTTGCATGCTCATGCATATATTCACATAATTATTCAATTTGTCCTTTTGTACTGCGTGTTCTGAAACATTACAGTTCAATTTGTAACTATCAATCTATCTCTTCAGTTATTAAGGGCACTATTACTGTACAGTACACACATGACAAGTTAACTTTCGTTGGTATTACGAATAATGTTTCACAGCAATGACAGAATGTTGTACTTGCTGAATAGTCAACATTCAATGTTGATTTATGTATGGCACAGTGTGTTTATGTTGTACATTACAGTTAGTACATTTCATCGAGATTATTAATGTAACATGATATTATGAATACATAATCTTATAACTCGTAGAAAAATCCATTCTTCACACGGTTTGTTTTGTAAGTCAATCTATACAACATTGATTATAGAGGTGCTAATAAACTAATATGCATCTCCGCCATCTGTGACGGGATTTTGATCTAATACTTACAATTTCTTTGATGCCAAAGCCATCTTCTTAACAATTCCACAATTTCAAATTGTTTTGAAAATATTTAGCGCGAACCACAAGTACCACAACAAACAAAAACCAATTTTGAATTTACCACAAAGAGTAAAGTATTATAGAGGATTTACCAAATGTCAAAGAGACAATTGTATCGTCGCGTTCACAAATATGGCAGCGTTCACGCTATTCCCACCAATAATAGACCGAATGAAATGAATGAAACCGGCGTTACTAAATTATATTATGGTATGTTTTCATGCAATAGCAACATCGGTTATCTCGCGTCGAGAAGGCGAAGTCACGACGAGATATCTTCTCGAGCGTGGTGCGCATGTTAGGAAAAGTGACAAACGAATCGAGAACGACAAATTTTGTCATCTCGTTTATGAGATATGTCGACTTGCGCATGTTAGCCCTGCAGGTGATGGCTTGACAGTACCATTTTCAATAACATGACCTAAATATTCTACTTTTCTTTGTAACAGCTGACACCTTTTCCAATTAATTTCTAACCCGTATTCAGAAGCAACATTTAAAACTAGTCTGAGATGATACAGAACCTCTTTTTCGTCTTTAGCGAGGACTACAATATCATCTATGAAAATTAAAACTATTCCCTGAGCAACTAAATCTCTAAACATGATATTAATGAACCTAGTGAAGTATTTTGGATAAATAGACGTACCAATAGGTGCCCGTAAAAACTCATATTGCCCTTCCGGACTGCTAGTCACGAATGAAGTGTCCTTCACCGAGTCCTCATCCACAGGCAAATGAAAAAAACCATTTTTCAAATACAGTGTACTAAAAACTTTTGATTTACTCAATTTATCAATATGGTCCTCTATGACTGGCAAGGGAAACTCATCTTTAACCATCTTTTGATTTACTTTTCTGTAATCTACGCAAACTCTAAAGCTACCATCTTTCTTCTTGACTAATACTAATGGACTTGCATACTCCGAATAGCTAGGTCTTATTATTCCCTTTTCTAACCACTCCTCAACCTGTTGCTTAACTACTTCTTCTTCTTTAATAGCTAATCTTCTTGGACGCTGAGCAACTGGGATATCGTCTTTCATAATAATCTTCAATTTGATAGGTGCCTCCTTAACCTTTGATGGCCTATAGTTGTCGACGAGTTCTTGAACCGCAGGGATCTGAGAAATAGGCTCCTCAGATTGGCTAGGTAAATTTAACAAACACAGACCGTAATCGTCTTGTGGGATAAGCTTGATTGCACCCCTGTCTAATAAGATAGTCGCATTTACCAAGAAAGATTGACCTAATATGACCTGGTAGGGAATAACACCTGATGGAACAATATAAAAATAGGTTTCAAAACTTTTATTATCAACTTCTAATAATGTTTTGAACTTACCCAGAGTACACACCTCCGCAGATCCTAGTCCCGTTAGTATAACTTTATCTTTGACGTATGCGACATCGTTTAACTCGAAAAACAATTCAGACGTTATAAAATTAAAGTCACAGCCCGTATCTATCAACGTATCAACAGTAACACCGCACATTTTAACACTTACGGCTTGCGTACACCGAATCCGTCATCGGCCGAAGTATGCTCGGGCGTCATCGGCCGAACTCGGCCGATCAAATCAAACGTAAGTAAATGAAAGAGAGCGCATATACTGCTACTACCGACGTCGTCCGATGACACCCGAAAACGGACGATCAACTGACGAGTCCGAACGTGTTTGGATTTTTTGTCAGTTTTACCGGCTTCTTTCTGCGATCGAGTCGTTATTTGGATCAAGAATGAATATTGAAAAATTAATAACTTGCATTTATAACAGACCGTCACTGTGGGACAAACATTCAAAAAGTTACAATAATCGCGATATTGGGAAACGTCTATGGGATGATGTTGCTTCAGAAATGGAAGTACCGGTGGCAGATATTAAGAAGAAATGGAGTAACCTGAGGGACCAATTTCGCAAAGAGTATAACAGATGTACTCAACCAGGTAGATCTGGCTCAGCGGCGGATCACAAATCATATTCGTGGGCATATTACGATTTGTTATTATTCCTTGCGAAACAAATTGCTCCAAAACCATTAAGTGGGAATTTGCCTGAAGCAAGCGCGAGCCAAGAACATCAAGATGATTCGGAGTCATCTCAGTTTTCTGAGGTGTCGTCGGAATTACAACCACGAGCAATACCGCATGTCGAGCATTCGCCTGTTTCACGACCAGAAACTTCAAATTCGAGCCAATCTGAAAATTTAACGTCGCAACAACATACTACACAAAAATCCTTCTCGTGTACCTGTAACGCAAGCTTATCGTTTCAACTCGTCAACTGGACGTATTAGGAAACAGCGAAATACTGACGTCGAACAAGAGTATTTACAGATCGAAAAACGAAAACTTCAATTATATGAGTCCAGGTCAGCTGATAAGTCAGCAGAAGACCCTGATCGAAACTTTTTGTTAAGTTTACTTCCATACTTAAAAGAAGTGCCACGCAATAGAAAACTCTCTGTTCAGCGGAAGTTGTTAGACGTCTTTATGGAAGAAGAATGAAATCAACCTCAATATTCTCCCGTAAGCTGCTATTCTTCTGAAGAATTAAGCCGCCCTGCTTCTTGTGAAATGTCATCAAATGCGTCACTTCCGACATACGTTGTTAATTTTAAGGAGCCTTTGTAGCACTTTCACACACATCCACATCTGCGCAGGGCCACTTGCCACCAGCCACAAACTATAACATTCTATCAAATGTGTCACATCCGACAACTGCCCAGAGCCTTTTCTCGTATGCAGATTTAGATATGAACCAACAGTAGGTAATTTTCATTTCACTATGTTGGAATAAGTTTTATTAATACCATTAGATGTTTTGTATTTTAATTTAAATAAAACCACTTAAAGTTTTGTATTTTTATTTTTATTGAACATACCTATTTTAAGACCTAAGTTTACTTTAAAAATAAATTGTTCTTACAAAAATATTCAAAAGCCTTTAAGTATAATTTATTGATATCTATGTAATTTCGTTACAAAAGAACTGTTTGAAAGCTTCACGAATATTATAAGCTTCAGTCGTACTTCTGTTTTGTTCTCTAGATGCAAAGTTGCTTCTTTGACCCGAACTACTTGTTTGATCTGTAGAATAACTGTGCCCTGGTTGTCCTTCTTTGTCAGTAATAATGTTGTGTAGTAAACAGATACATTTCACTATAGTTTCAGCGTTTTCTGTAGTTGTCTCTATGCATTTAGTTAAAATTCTCCATTTTTGTGTTATTATACCAAAAGCGCATTCAATCACTACTCGTGCGTTAGACAATCGTTCGTTGTAAAGCCTTTCCTCTTCTCCAAGGTTACGCCTCGGATACGGCCTCATAATATACCGTTTAAGTGGGTAGGCTTCATCAGCTATTAATACCAAGGGTAACACAGTATTGGTATTTGGTAAACATTTTGAAATATTGAACTGCCCATTTTCAAAATGTCGAAATAACGTTGAAGAGGCCAATGTACCACCATCACTTTGTTGTCCATAAGCTCCTACTTCAATAAATAAAAATTTATAATCTGGGCTTGCAACTGCTTGTAAAACTATGGAAAAAAAATGCTTGTAATTATAGTACATACTGCCAGAATTCGAAGGACATTTCAGTCGAATATGCTTACCGTCCAAGGAACCAATACAATTAGGAAAACCCCATTTTACCCAATATAATTCAGCATTTTGATAAATCATTTCCTCGCTCGGCACAGGCATATGATGAGATACTAGACTTTCAAATATAGCCTTGCAAGTTTCTCTCACAATCATTCCCATGGCGCTATTTGAAACTCTGAACGAAAATGCTAAAGATCGAAAACATTCCCCAGTTGCAAGGTACCTGAAAGAAAAAAATATATCAGATAATAACCGTGTAAACCGTTTAAACGGATAACCGTATATAAAGTGTCTTGCTATAAAATTAATAATATTTGGGGGGTCTGGGGGAGGAAATCGATGAGGGATACGTGGGAGTCGTATGTTGATAATATTTTTGGAACTGGTATGGGCTACTTTTTATCCCAAAAACACTTAATATCATGTATGAGCGATGCCAGCAATCTATTTGCAAAGCCGGGGCGGCCGCTACTAAAATTATATAAGTAAGCTAAACTTACCGCAAAGTTATTACAAGTCTTTCCGTCGATGATATACATTCCCGATAGTTTGTATTCTGCTTTGTAATAAGTGGTTCAACTGCGTTTAATATGTATTGAAATGTACCATTCGCACGGCCTATTACCAGCGCACACTTTAGTAACACGCAGCGCCCGCCAAACATGCATAGATCATGTCCTTATAAAAACTAAATACTCCTCCAACACCATAGTCCCTAATGCAACATTAATAGATCACCATCCCGTTTTATTTTGTTTAAATTTAAAAAAACCACGGCAACTTGCAACTACAACAAAGGCCATCATTAACGATAAAACATTAGCAAAAGACATTTCACGTATTCATTTTGATCCCATTTATCAAACAGAAAATCCTAAAACTAGTCTTAATTATCTAACACAATGCTTACAAACAGTAATAGAAAAGAATACAAAAATCGTAACACTTTCTAGACGCCATAAAATCATTAAGCCCTGGATAACTCCAGGACTACTACGTTGCATGCGAAACAGAGACCAACTACACAAAAAAGCAAATAATGATCCGGATAACGAAGTCTTGAAAATTACCTATAAACGATACAGAAATTTCTGTAACTCACTATTACGAAGGTTAAAAAGAGCATACGAAAAAAACCAAATCCTGGAAGCCTAGAACGACAATAAAGAATTATGGAAAGTCATCAAAAACATCACACACACAACAAAAACAAAACAACACCATAAAGATCTTCTAACTCTATCATCGTCTCCAGACCAATCACTTCACGAAGCAAATAGCTATTTTATAAATTTGGGAATCTCGCTGGCGGATAAAATCAGTCAACAAAATAATAATTACCGGAATCTACCATTACTAAGTAATACCCAAGACAAAGTACTAAATGTCCCCAATTCTTTCGTCTTCATGGAGACATACTCATACGAAATTGGACCACCAGGATGTGATAATATCAGCAGTAGATTCCTAAAACAACATAAAAATATTCTTGTACACCCCCTGGAAAAAATTTTCAACGATTGTTTAAAAGCTGGAGTGTTTCCCGATTCCCTAATACGATCAGAAGTGTGCCCAATCTTTAAGAACGGAGACAGAAGTCGTATAAACAACTATAGACCGATATCTATACTGCCCGCAATT
Organism: Mesoligia furuncula; assembly: GCA_916614155.1. Classification (NCBI taxonomy): domain Eukaryota; kingdom Metazoa; phylum Arthropoda; class Insecta; order Lepidoptera; family Noctuidae; genus Mesoligia; species Mesoligia furuncula. The sequence continues at coordinate 11,566,617 of OU744795.1, forward strand.
TCCAAAATTCTGGAAAAAATAATAAACATTCGTCTAGTAACCATCTCGAAAAAAATAATCTGCTTTCAGCAAACCAATACGGATTTCGGCACGGAAAATCTACAGAACAGGCAGTTAATAAACTTATTGAATTTATTAGTTCTAAATTGGACCAAGGGAAAAAATGTCTTTCTATTTTTCTTGACCTGGCAAAGGCATTTGATACGATTTCTGTCTCTCTCTTACTCAACAAATTGGAGGCACTGGGTATCAGGGGCACCCAGCTTGAACTTTTCAAAAGCTACCTCTCTGGGCGAACTCAGTGTGTCCGAGTGGATAAACACAAAAGTACACACCTTCCAGTTACTCACGGCGTGCCTCAGGGAAGTATACTGGGGCCCACCCTTTTCCTTGTGTACATAAATGAGCTTACTCGTCTTAATCTTGCCAAAGGTGAAATTATCTCTTTCGCGGATGACACCGCGCTGGTGTTTGTGGGTGATAGTTGGGAGGAGGTCTTCGCTATCGCACAAAATGGCTTTGATATGACTAAGGGCTGGCTGCAGAAAAACATACTTACTTTAAACGTAGATAAAACTAAATTTATTTGTTTCAGCATTAGACAGGCGGTGGGTATTCGTGGCGACTTACGAATTGTTTCACATGAGTGCAATTCTCTCTTTCGCGGATGACACCGCGCTGGTGTTTGTGGGTGATAGTTGGGAGGAGGTCTTCGCTATCGCACAAAATGGCTTTGATATGACTAAGGGCTGGCTGCAGAAAAACATACTTACTTTAAACGTAGATAAAACTAAATTTATTTGTTTCAGCATTAGACAGGCGGTGGGTATTCGTGGCGACTTACGAATTGTTTCACATGAGTGCAATTCTGCGGATAGTTGCGCATGTTCACCTCTGGAACGCGTGAATACCATAAAGTACCTTGGTATTACTTTAGACAATAACCTCAACTTTAAAGAACATGTCAAAATGCTTTGTAACAGAGTACGAAAATTAATTTATGTGTTTAAAAACCTACGTCATGTCGCGGACCCTGCTCTGCTGAAGCGAATATATCATGCCCTGTGTCAGTCACTTCTTACCTACTGCCTTTCATCCTGGGGAGGTATCTGCAAAACTACGGTAAAGGCAGTTGAGGTTGCCCAGAGAGCTATATTGAAGGTTAGCACGTTTAAACCGATGCGTTTTCCTACTATTACACTATTCCAGTTGTGCGGGGTTTTGACAGTAAGACAGTTATATATACTAAAAGTTATCTTGCAAGAACATAAAAAACAGCCCTTCAATCTAATGTTATTACAGAGACGTCGAAAGCATCACGTATGTGACAATTTAGCCACATTTAAAACAGCCTTTGGTAAAAGGTTTGTAAGTTTTTTTGCCCTTACCTTTATAATAAGCTTAACAAATCAATAAATATATACACCTTGACTAGAAAACAATGCAAACTAAAAGTATGCCAATATTTGCAGAAATTAAGCTACGAGGAGACGGAACAACAAATGTACTTACCACTTTAAGAATGAGGCTAAGAGCACTGAAAACAAAGATACACTCACGACATAGCTCACCGACACACATATACACTCATGCATACTCACACCCACACACTCGCCTCATAATTATTTTCACACACATCTACATACATATACACCACACCCACACCCACACATTCTCATATACAGACACCACAAACACACACACAAACACGCACGCACACACCCCCACCCCCCCCCCCCACACACACATACATACACTTAATCCATTTAGTTTATTTTAATTACCTATTTGCAAATTACTTATCTAGATTACTTTTCAACTATTTTTCTGTATTTCCGTAGTACTAATTTAATTACATATGTTATGCCTCTTTTGCTTGGCACCTATTCTTGTATTATAATACTCGAGGGGAACGGTGCTGATAGCCGAAATACAGGCTATGCCTAGTTCGGCTACAGACGCTAATCTCATTACCTTCATTGAAATTGTTGCCACATTGCCATTGTAAAGTAGTACTAAGTTTTTTGGAATATAAAATAAACTATTAAATTAAAAATTATTAAATTAACCATAACTCATTCTAAAATATTCAAAGAATTTGATGGGTTGTAATGTTAACTCCTCAAAAAGGTGATGGAATTCGCCCAGTTGCTTCCTGTGTATAAGTATTTCATTAACCCACTCACTCCGACGTCGCCGACGTCGACTTCGACGAACAAAATTGCGGTATAAATTTTCTAAAAAATACATTTCTTCGAAATCCTCCATTTTTAAAAACACGTCTGTACTCTGTAGTTGCACAGTTCAGACTTCATAAGTTCCAGCGACAACGGCCGTTATCGTCTGCAGTGTATTCAGTTGAACGTTCGAGTTACTCGTCCGAGTAGTTCTGTCCGCCATCAGCCGACAAAATCGGTTTTAGTGTACGCGTACCATTATAGACTCAGGATGGCCTATATCAGAATCTTCCATGTTTCACGTGGGTCAGAAACTCGAACAAAGTCACAAATTGATTCTCCAACGATTTATTTCTCCTTAACTTCACAGATTAACAAAATATAACGCTAACACTCTTTAATTAGGCATAGATAACGATACTAAATTAAATCAACTTAGAAACTGTGAAAAGATGGCGTCGGAAGTAAGCGATTCGTCGAGCGCGTGGTGCGTTGGCGGTTCTCGATTCCGAAGTGAACAAGATGGCCGCCCCGCTCCCACCGGTGTGACGTTCCGCAAGAATGGCAGCTGACAGACAGCTGACATATGTCATGCTGCCATTCTGTTCCGACGTCGTCGACAGCAAACGTCAAACGTCATGTGTCGCGCCGTCACGGCCGGACTGACATTCGACCGTCCTCGGGCGTAGAGCTAACGTTGTCCTTAAACAGGCAATTTTATTATTTCATGGTTAGCTGCTCGTCCAGCCTGACAAGCAACACAGCACTAATTCTAACAAATTTCAGAAGCAACATTATGAAACCATGTATCCCTTCGACCATTATGAATAATGGACCGGATGACATCTCACAAGCTGGACAACACAACCCGGACCGGACGAGTGTGTCCTTTCGACCAGCTTCAATGCATGGACCGGACGACACTGTCCCTTCGACCGGTTCAGACAGGGTCTAGACAAGTGTGTCCCTTCGACCAACCCCAATGGCATGGACCGGACGGCACTGTCCCTTCGACCAGATCACAGACAGAGTTTAGACAAGTGTGTCCCTTCGACCAGCCCCAATGGCTTGGACCGGACGGCACTGTCCTATCGACCAGATCACAGACAGGGTCTAGACAAGTGTGTCCCTTCGACCAGCCCCAAAGGCATAGACCGGACGGCACCGTCTTTGCGACCAGTTATAACACAGCATTTTAAATACAAAGGAACAGAAATGTGGCATACCTATAAGTTACGGACAATCTTGCTCATTTTGAATTTCGACTTCATCTAGTGCGCCGGGATCAGAGTACACACTGAATGTATCTGACCCGGCAGTAAGGGTAACTGAATTTGCCGAGATAGTGTCCGAGTCTGTGTTCGACCTTTCATCTCTAATATTTAGGTCATCGCCTCCCTGAATTGGGCTTTGTGGTAGCATGACATCACTGCTGGATTCTAATTGCTCCGCATCTTCCGGCGCCCCGTCTCGGCCTCCTCATCGTTCAACAAACAGGTAGTGACTTCAAGCAACCCAGCGTGTCCCTGAGGCAATGCGCGCAAACTCTCGTGTGCGTATTTATAAGTGCGGTGTGAACAACTTACACTTTTTAGCTCGTACCGATAATTTTCTAACACGGAGGTAATAACGAACGGTCCCCTAAACTTTCTATCTAGTTTAGTTTGATTTCGTTCACTGTTCTTGATAAAAACAAAATCGCCCTGAGCAAATGGTTTAATGGTAGCACGGCCCCGGTTAAACCTTAGAGTATCCGCCGCGGCTGCCTTTTGAATATTTTCCGATGCACTTTCTCGAATGGACTCTAAATCTAAACGGTTATTTCGCTCATCAGAATGTGAAGATATCTGGGACATACCTAATGATTCTGCACGTATCCCGAACATCAGTTCCGTAGGTGAGTACTTGGTAACAGCCGATTTTGTACTGTTGAGCGCTAGTTGTATATTGCCTAACTCATCGCGCCATGTCTTATTGGGGTCGTTTTCGACTATTGTGAGCAAGCTTTTTAGTGTTCGCATAACTCGCTCAACTTGTCCGTTAGCCCTGCTGGAGCCGGTTGCAATGAAATGCAGATCAATTTTATAATTTTTGCAAAAGTTTCTAAATTCACTACTCACATAGCATCGGCCCTGATCAGCAGTTACGCGTGCAGGAGCTCCAAAAAGACAAACAGCCTTTTCGAGAGCTCGCACCGCGCTACTTGCATCTAGTGATATTGTGTGTTCTAGCAGGACATACTTAGTAAACGCGTCTATTATGACTGAACAATACTCTTTCCGGTCGCTCTTACCACTAAGCTTCCCGGTAAAGTCTATGTGGATTGTGTGCCATGGCACAGATAGTTTTGGGATCGAATGTAACTGAATGGGTTGAGCGCCTGATGGTCCCTTCGATGCTTTGCAAACTATGCAGGAGTCAATAAACTTACGAACGCACTTGGACATTTGCGGGAACCAGTATTGTTCGTAGAGTTTATCTAGTGTCTTATCGCTACCAAGGTGTTGAATTTCGTTATGGACGTGGTTGATAAGAGTCCAAATCAGAGAGCGTGGAACGACCGGTAACCAAGAAATTGTTTTGTTGCGTCCAACCTTTCTATACAGGATACCATCCCTAACATCGTAAGTATGTGCTACTGTTTCCGGGAAGTCACCGTTGTTATGCTTACTAATCAAGTCTTGGATTTCGCTATCGCGTTTTTGTTCAACTGAGAGCCATCCTTGATGTAACTCAACGAACTGGACACTTTTAGTAGTAGGGGTTTGGGACGAAGACGCGCCAGCATCTGACTGAAGGTTACGGGAAAAGAAGTCTGCATGTTCCATACTACGGCCTTCACGATATACTATCTCAAAGTAGTAGGCTTGTAGGAAAGCCCACCAACGATGCACGCGAGGCGTCAGATCAACCTTAGATTTTGATGCTTTGAGCGAATTGCAATTAGTGTAAACTACAAAATGTCGGCCGTACAAATAATGCCGAAAATGTTCTACCGCTCGTACGACAGCCAAGGTCTCTAATTCGTACGAGTGGTAGCGAGATTCTACCTCAGATGTACGCCGGCTGAAGTACTCCACAACATGGGGTAAGTTATTCGCTCTTTGTATAAGGATCGCACCATAACCTTCGGCACTCGCGTCTGTGTGCAACTCGACCGGCAATTCAGGATTAAAAATCGTTAGAACTGGTTCTGAAGTTAGTATTTTAACCACATTTCTACGGATATCTTCATGTTTGTCGGTCCAATTAATGGGGCCTTTTAGTTTAGTTAACGGGTATAACGGTCCAACAACATTTGTAAACCCAGGTATAAATTTCCTAAAATATGACGCGAGTCCGAGAAACTGGCGAACCTGCGTAGCTGTATGTGGTGATGGTGCTTCGACTAATGCTTGAATTTTGCGGGAATTGGATCTAATTTCCCCAGACTGTAAGGAATAACCTAGATAGTCTACTTTTTGTTTCATGAATTTGCACTTCCGAAGGTTAAATGAAAAACCTGCCGCAGTTAAGGCTTGTAAGGCCTCATTTAGGCGGTCCAAACCCTGCGAAATATTGGAAGAATACATCGTCCATATAGATGAGAGGCCTGTCATTAAGGTGTTGTAGTGCTTTTGTGATACAACGCTGGTACACAGAAGGTGCGTTGCGTAAACCGAAAGGCATCGCGAGGTACTCATATTGGCCCTCCGGAGTGACGAATGCAGTCATCTCAATTGAATCGGGGTGAATTAAAATTGGGTGAAATCCGCTAGCCATATCTAATGAGGAGAAGTAGTTGGCTCCACTGAGCTGGTCGATGACGGCAAGGGATAGTGTTCCGGCTGTGTGTTGGAATTCAGTTCCCGATAATCAACGCACATTCTGTCGGTATTATCCTTTTTCTTTACGAGGAGTATCGGACTTGCAAAGGGAGAGGAACTCTCACGAATTATACCGGCATCTAACAATAGTTGTATTTTTTCTCGGACTATTTGCTTCTCTATAGGTGCTAGTCGATAGGGAAACCTTCGAACTATTTTATGAGGATCTATCAATTTAATGCTCAACTGCCCTGTAGTAACGCGCCTAGTAGGTATACCGTCTATAAAATAGTCTGAATATTTACTAATTATTTTTGACAGCAGTATTTTATCTTCACCTTCTAAGTCAGTATCGATTGAAGAAATATCAAAATCTGCCGATTTAGTTTCACATAAATTAGTATGATCTTTGGTCTTAAATAGGACTTTGTCATTATCGATCGTCACAGAATAGCCTTTATCTAAGATATCCCTGCCTACAATAATCGGCACAGACATTACCGTATCTGGAACGATGTGAAACATAAGGTCTACTGAGACATTTCCAATTTTTACGGTACTTAAAATTTGGTAAGTGGACTGTACGTCATCACCTCCGATACCAGAAAGATGAACTAGATTATTGCGCACAGTACCCGGAAACCGACAGCGAATACTTTCAGATAAAAGCGAGCAACATGATCCGCTATCAAATAAAAATGGAAATCTCTCACCAGCTGATGTCTCTAACGTAGATCTGGAAAGTTGGTGGTCGCAAAGGTTGACTTCCTTCCTTTCAGACTTTCCTCCATTCTTCTTTTCTGGACAAGTCGTAGACGCGTGACCAGGTTTGCCACACGTGTAGCAGGTTATAGACGGCTTGTCTTGATTATTTGTAGAACTGGATGCTTCATGAGACTTCAATGATTTGGAGTCATCCTTTCGCTTCTTGCATTCAAACTGTCGATGTCCTGGCACGCCACACCAATGACACTTTCCAGGGAATCTAGAGTCTGTCATTCGAGGTCGCTTAGAATCCGCGTCTTGATTTCCATCACTGACGTCCAACCGTTGCTTTGGTGATATGCGACTGAGGATCCGAAACAACTGAGCACGAGCAGTTATCACATGTGCTATCAACTCTCTACGTATCAAATTATCCTTTTGACATAGCACCGATATCACGAACCCAGTGATAACTTCCTCAGGAAGGTCAGTTTTTAGTATACGTTCGATCAAGTTCCACAATCGCATTGCAGACTCTGATGCGGTTTCTTTGACATTAATTTGAAATCGTAAAATGTCATCAAAATGATCTTGCATTAGTTTGGGTTTAGCAAATCTAGCTAGCAAAGTTTCTTTACCTGCAGCCAATGTTAATTCCTTGAGGTTCATTCTGGTCAAGTGGGTCGCTGCGCGACCTTTGAGCGCCTTAGTAAGTGCCATCAACAGATCAACACCTACAAGATTTTTCTCCTGCACTATTACTTCTGTGACGTTGCACCAGCCCTCGATGTCAGATTCGGAATCATCGGGATCAAAGTCAATTAGTTTTATCGTGTTGGTACTCACAGGAGTTGATGCTTGCGACATCGCAAATATCCGGGTAAACATTTCCTCCATATTCGATAATATTCTCGATGCAGGGATGTTTTCTGCAGGCTGCGTGTTCCCTGTTTGTGGTCCGTGGGATCCCACTTCTGATATAGACTCAGGATGTTTCACGTGGGTCAGAAACTCGGACAAAGTCACAAATTGATTCTCCAATTATTTATTTCTCCTTAACTTCACAGATTAACAAAATATAACGCTAACACTCTTTAATTAGGCATAGATAACGATACTAAATTAAATCAACTTAGAAACTGTTAAAGATGGCGTCGGAAGTAAGCGATTCGTCGAGCGCGTGGTGCGTTGGCGGTTCTCGATTCCGAAGTGAACAAGATGGCCGCCCCGCTCCCACCGGTGTGACGTTCCGCAAGAATGGCAGCTGACAGACAGCTGACATATGTCATGCTGCCATTCTGTTCCGACGTCGTCGACAGCAAACGTCAAATGTCATGTGTCGCGCCGTCACACTTTTCACAGACTTGTTCGAATTGTTATTATTTACGTTCAAAACGTCAGTGATTTTGACAGCTACGGCTTCTTTGACAACTACCAACAGATGACGTACTAACATCACAAGTGTCTCTGATTGATCCATTCGGTCCGTCGTCGTTAAACTCTCACTCGTTCGGTGTTGTCGCTGCTACCAACATTATCGGTCACACACATTGAATGTCCGGTTCCGCTTGCGTTTCTTGCGTTTGATCTTGATGCGATACAGAGATGGGTAACTAGCCGAAATTTCAATAGCTTAGCTAGCCGGTCATTTGTGGTGGACTAGCCAGCTAGATAACCAGCTATTTTGGCTACTTGGCTAATGAACAATAACAAGTCAACGACTAGCGCTCGCTAGCGGCGTAGCTAGGTATTGCGATTCGAGTTCGATCCTCGCCGGGGCCACAAGTCTAGATGTTATTAATAAGTTAAGTTTGTAATGTCATGATTTTTTTTTCATTTACTTTTTATTTTATTTTATAATCTTTTGAAAAGAAATGTCTTCCACTCGTAGGTTGTAGTATTATTAGTATCAGAAAACGAAATTCCACAATAGCGTCATCTCTATTTATAGGTATGAACTAAAAAACTTTCACAGTGCTTACATCGACTCAGACTTTAGTTGTAGGCAAGTAAAGTACAGATTTCGCGCTGCTCCTGATAATTTAAACGATTTAAACCCAATTATAGACTAAAATTAGGTTTAAAATCGTATAGTTAGTATCAAATTCAAAATAATAATAACGACATGCACTTGTATTTCACTCGCTCGAGTGATTGAGAGTCAGTACGCCTAATTTGAATTCGAGAACGTCGCGAACTTTTGTTTTGTTTGTTTAACTTAAATGTTTCGAACGCGTTATCGAATATCGATATTTGAGTAAATTGGATTTATGCCGTTTACAGTGTGTGTGTATGTGCGTACTTTGTAAATATTGTAAATAATAGGTATAGGTTTCCTTAATTATTTAATTTAACTTTAGGTATAATTTTGATACAAAAGTGCCAGGCAGTGTTTGGACATTTTTGATAAAAATAATGTTACTAAAAAAGGACAGTGTAAAATATGTAAAAGTTTATTTAGTTATAAAAGCTCGACAGGCAATCTTACAGCCCATTTAAAATCGAAACACATATCTGCGCGGACGCAGAGCGTCGCAGAGGCACTTCCAGTGTCAGAGGGTAGGGTGACCCGGTCTCGCTGCAAGCGGCCGGCTACACCAGTGCATGGGATGGTGAGCGACAGCGGTGATTCCGACTGCTCGCAAATGTCGCTCGCCTCCAAGGCGTCATCAACAAGCAAGCGAAAGCGGAAGGCGGCAAAAACGAAGCCAGCGGCGTCAGGGAAGAGTGGTCTGCTTGTTTCGAATGGGGCCATAGTTGAGAGGCTGGAGAGAAGCGGCCCTGCGTTCGCAACTTGCTAGCCTTACAGAAACGGTGGCACAAATGGCGGAGCAACTCAGCCACCAAAGGATCCATGACAGCAGGAGCGGTGACAGGACTAGCACCGGAAGCAGAGGCCCAGCTTCGGCGTTCCATAGCCATAGAAATTGGGGGTATGATGGACGCCAAGTTGGCTGCCGTTGTGAGCAGGCTGCCTCCTGAAAAGCCACTACGTCCGCCTCTTGCATCCGACGCAAAGAGGGCTGTGGCTCTATTGCCCTTCTCTCCCCTCTGGATCTCAGCGTGAACCCTAATTCCAACAGGTAAAAAGGAAAGGGAAAGAGAAAGGGAAAAAATGTGAAGGTAAATTCGGTGGCTCCGGTGGTGGAGCTGCCCGCTGTACCTGCGGCAACCGCACAGGCCTTACAGCCCGCGTCAACGGTTGAGGCGGAGGTTTGGTCGACTGTGGCAAAAAAGACAAAGACTCCCCAGTCCAATGCCACAGCCGGTGCTTCAGACGCTCTATCTGCGTCATCTATCGCTGCAAAGGGGAAAAGCAGCCGGTCAAACTGCCTCGGGTTCCCGCTTCGGAAGCTATTAACATCTCAGTAAGCGAGGGATCATCTGCCACTCTCGCAAAAGTTCTGTCGGTAGCGAAGCAGCAGATTCGGTAGGCCGATCTCGGCATCGATAGTGTTGGCCAGACGAGGGCTGCGGATAGCGGAATGGTTCCTTCTATCTTTGGTGCAGACTGTTCCACCAAGGCCGACAGCCTCCCAAGCCGTATGAGGGAGGTCCTTGCTGAGTATGACGTGCATATTGCACGTCCGATGAAAATGGCTGAGGCGAGGATCTTGGACCTCGACGACGCTGTCACGCCAGCAGACGTGGCGATAGCTATTGCCGAGGCGGGTGGTTGCTCTTCCGAGGACGTAAAGGTGGGTGAAATCTGACGCCCGCCTACTTCTCTAGGGCACGTCTGGGTTCGTAGTCCATTGGCGGCGGTAAAGAAGCTGGCGTCCAACATACGCATGAGGATAGGATGGACGTTGGTAAGGGTCGAGGTGTTGGAGGCACGTCGTATGATGTGCTTCAGTTGCCTCAAACCCGGGCACGTCCGTCGCCGGTATACTAGTGTGGTTGACCGAAGCACTCAGTGCTACTCTTGCGGAGGACCCCACAAAGCAAGCACTGCCCACTGACCCCACAAACTGCACAGTCGGCGACGTGCACTCTCGTCGCCGACTGTGCAGTGTCCGCTGTGTGTGGACCAAGGTCGTCCAGAGGCCGGGAGGGAAAAAATGTGCTCCGCGCAAGAAGTGGGCCTCGCTTGTTCCAGCCACATTGCAGAGATCGCCGCTGGCACCACTGAGTGCGGGCCTTCTGGAGGAGATGGATACCTCATCTTCCCAGCCCTGAAAGTCCTCCGGTGCAACCTGGACCACTGCTGCAATGCGCAAAATCTTTTTCTGCAGACTATTGCGGAGTGGTCGGTTGCCTTGGCGGTGGTAGCAGAGCCCTACGGTCTCCGGGATCATCCTCGCTGGTTCCGGGACACCTTAGACTCTGTTGCTGTTTACTGGGCTGGTGGAGGCAGTGGGCCTCACTGCTCCTTGCTCGATAGGGGGCAGGGATATGTCGCAGTCGAATGGGGACATCTGGCCACAGTGGGCTGCTACTTGTCCCCCAACATTTCCCTCTTCCAATTTGAGGGGTACCTGGATGGGGTTGCGAACTGCATTCGAAGCAAATGCTCACCCCGTCCAGTGCTTATCCTGGGTGACTTCAATGCTCACTCCAGAGCACGGAACACCCGGGATAGGCCGAGGGGACACGTAGTGCAGGACTGGGCGGCTTCGCTTGACCTTCCACTATTGAATCGAGGGTCCGTTACCACATGCGTTCGATGGCAGGGGGAGTCAATCGTGGATCTCTCACGGGCGACTCCTTCTGTAGCCCGCATGGTATCGGAATGGAGAGTAGCGGAGGAGATGGTCACTCTGTCTGACCATCGCCACATCGTTTTTCTTAGTATTCTTCATTTAATTGATAGTAGTTGCCATGACTTCTATAACAAATTAGAAACTAGTACAAACACACGAGATATAAGATCCCGATATCGAGGAGTTCAGCGAAGCTTAAGGTTACAGTATGTTTGGTATTTAGCATTCATGGTACTTTAATTTCATTTATTTTTTATTTTTATTAAAAGCGTTCATGCATCAAGATGAATGATGAAGCAAAAAAGCTTTGCTTGGAATGAAGCAGTTGACGTGCTATAGTCTCTGCCTACCTCAGTGGGAGTCAGGTGTGATGATTTATGTTTATATAATTAAAAACTGTCAATATTAAATACGTAAATAAATAACACATAAAGAGACGAGTCAATAAAAGGATTTTTTATATTTTTTTCTTGTTATGGAAAAAGGAGTTTTGTCAATTATTTTAATAATTTAATAATTAAAAATATTTTTTGGTTACGTATAAAAGACGACTAAATTGTTAAATGAAAATTAAAACAATTTTGTATTAAGTATTTTTATATATTTTTGATTAAACTGCATTTATCTTACAAAACAAACAAGCGTTTTCTTTATTAGCCCCTGGTGAAAAGTAGTGTTTTTAGACTCATCCTCCTTTACCTTGACACCACAGAATTAATAGTCCAACCAGATTCGGCAAGTGCAAACTCTAAACATATAGCTATTCATTTTTCAGAGCATTTAAAATACAAATTATGAATATCAGTATTCGGAACTGCTATCATATATTTGGTGTTAAAAGATTTCATAGAGCTTTCATTATTTTTTGGCAAAATGTATGACACAAATAATTCAAAATTGGCTTTAATTGCTTTATGCTTTTGAATCATAAGATTAATAATATCACATACAGATTTTGAAATTTCATTTAAAAACGTTTCTGGAGTTATTGTTACTTCACTAGATTTAAGTGGATTCACTTTGTAACTTATGATTCTATTTTTAAACGCAGTAGCAATAATTTGAATGTTTTCGAATTCGGAGCAGAGCAATCGATTAGATTTATGAATTTGTTCTACTGTGTGCTGATAATTTTGAAATATAAATGTTACAGTCTTTACAAAAAAACATGTTTTAAACTTATCTTAAATTTTAGAACTATTTCTTACTAAATGTATTTGTATTTTTTTTAATCACAGTTATTCAATTAACAGTTGCTAAATTCTCATTTTAAAACTTCTCAGTTTTTAATTTCAGTATTTCTTAGGTCTTATTTCGAGTTTTCTAAATTTCTCAAGATTGAACTCTGAAAAAAAGTACATGTTTAATATAAAATAATTATTTTAAATGACAGTTATTCAATTTTTATTTAACAGTTGCTAAATTCTCATTTTAAAATTTCTCAGTTTTTAATTTCAGAATTTCTTAGGTCTTATTTCGGGTTTTCTAAATTTCTCAAGTTTGAACTCTGAAAAAAAGTACATGTATAATATAAAATAATTATTTTAAATCAAATAAATATTCTCACATTTCTTTATAAAGACTGAATCTAATATTATTTCAGTTTGTAAAAAAAATGAATATAAAATGAGATTAAATAGATTTAAATTAAAAAAAAGGTTAAACACATTTATAATAAAGTTATTCGCAAATTACAAAAACTTGCACAGAAAGAGCGCATAGTATGGATATAAAAACTGATTAAAATTAATTTTAATTTAATTTAAGAAAGTTTACTGTATAGAACAGGCTGAATTTCTTTAAATTCAGCCTTTCCAGTATTCACAAGGTGTGTTAAAGCCTTCCACACAATATTATCTTCATCGCTTGATAATTTTAACGTTAAAAGAGATTGTTTCCAACGCTCGTTTGGGGCAAGTTTTTCCACTTCATTCGTATTATAAACTCTTAATTCAAAATAATACTTTCCAACCCTACCCGGGTCTGATTGGAAGGTATAACCATCAGCCACTCGTTGAGTGAACAGCTCTTCAGAGTGGAGGCACGGATCAGCGGTCGAGACAATTCATCCTGAAAAACATAAGGTTAAAGGTATAAGTTAGTTAGTTTATTCAGAAAGTTTTAATTAAAAATAATAAAGTGCGAGTGCAATTAATTAAAAAACTAGATAAATTAAAAAATATAAATATAAATAGAGTAATTTCCAGACAAAAGACGAAATGTCTATTTAAACTCTTATGTCTGCAAATAAGTATAATTTTGATGGAGAAAATCACACACTGTAAAAAACTGTTAGTTTATGAATGCTTTTTAATGAAACGGAAATTTAAAATGTTTCAAAAAAAATCTTACCTCAGAGTCTGAAGCGATGGTATTCCGTTTTCTTTTTGGAGCTGGTTTCGTAATAACTGGCAGCCCGTCGCTATCAGACTCTGATTCTGAAGCGAAAGGGCTTTTAGAAAGCAAAGCCTTCTGCTTCTGAGACACTTTTTTATCTCTCTTCGCAGCTTTTTTTTTGAGTTGCCGAAGGTTTTTCCTTTTGTTGCTCGAGACGTTGAAGGCGCGGAGACCTCTTCTTCAACCCAAAAAGGATTATTCATCGACTGAGCCCTGAAAACATTATTAAAATGCAATAAATATTTTTGTTACCAACATTGCTAGCAACACGAAACAACAGCATCCGTATTCTTCAAAGGGCTAGGTAGAGGTGTACTATTAGCCCCTTACTTTTCACAGGAACGTTTTTGAAATGTCATCAAACAGGGACTAATGACAGAAAAAAACTTTAAAATGACTTAGGAAATCACCAGATCTTATGTTTATTGCATGATAGAGCAACGAAGCAAAAATTATTAAACGATTGTAAAAATATTAATATGAAACTACAAATACAGTACAAGTACTGTCAGTGACCTGTATTACCCGACCCTTTTTCCCTCCTTTTTCTTTGTAAAAGGGGTTGGGTGATTCAGAGAACTGACCGTACATACAATAGGTTTTATCTCTACACGCATACACAAAAACACATACATATAAAAATACCTTTAAACATAAAATAATTACAATTATACATTCTTAGGAATGTTATTTATAATGTTTTTAAATCTATGTTACATATATCACTAGTGACAACATTTTCTGTTATAATTTGCATGCACTTATTTGCGCTGCACTCGCAAGATTTTTCTGATAAATTATCACTCTCATATATCTCAATTTTGATTACGCATGTCCTTGAAGATGTATTTGGCGCCCTGGTTTTGATGTACGAATAGTTTTGCTGTCCTTCACGTTTCTGTGGAGGACCTGTAGTATCATTTTTTCTCTTCAAATTGAGTCGTGATGCAACAAGTTCTTTGACCTGCTGGTTTGGGATAAAATTAAAAAGATCCTCACTGTCCTGAAAACAGAAATAAATGATGATGATAAGAATACATACAATACTTAAATTCAAAATCAATAATAATAATTGAATATGTTGTATGTATTACTTACCGACATTGCGATTGAATCAAACCGGCCAAAAAAAAAAGTATTTGCTGTGTTGCAGTTAAAGGCTCTCTATGATCTGTACAAATCAGATTATCTTATATCTATACATATAATAAATCTGTAGAAGGGTCAATTCTGTACATTGAAAATATTGAAAAAATAAATAGCGGGGGGTGTTGCTGGATCGATACCAAACCCAAATATGTGATTAAAAAAATTTTTGTCTGTCTGTCTGTCTGTCTGTCTGTCTGTCTGTCTGTCTGTATATGCAGGCATCACGTGAAAACTAACGGTTCGATTTCGATGAAACTTGGTATAATTATACCTTATTATCCTGGGCATAAAATAGGATACTTTTTATCCTGGAAAAATACGTAGAAAAAAAAATCTTATTTTTCGGTTTTATTCATAGACGTTGTCCTGTAGAACCGCGAACACACGTTGCATTACCCGTAGTGGATAATTTTCCATTTCAATTTAAGAGAATACAGTTTCCTGTAGCTTTGTTACGCCATGACAATAAATAAGGCTCAAGGTCAGACCCTAGGAGTTGCTGGCGTAGATCTTACCGCGAGTTGTTTTTCACACGGGCAACTTTACGTAGCTCTTTCCCATGTGAGCAGTCCAAGAAATCTTCATGTTCATATTCCGGACGAGCTCACTAACAATGTTGTGTATGCTGAAGCTCTCAATTAACTTTCTGTCGCATTGTCACGATCACTTTTTTATTATTGCAAACTTTTCGTCATTGTCAGTAATTTACTGCTACATGCTACTTATCAAGGTCGGAATTACTATGAAAAAAATACTTACTACAGAACGCGAGCTCAACAGCAGTAGCTCAATAGAGGGATCTCCTTAATTATTATAGGCTTAGCCGTATTTGGGTCCAATAGATATTTATAAGATGTCATTGTCAGAGTTACTCAAAATGGAGAAATAAACCATCCACGCGAAGACCGACATCCGCGCGGACGGAGTCGCGGGCGGAAGCTAGTATGGCATATAAATCATGTCTTTAAGGTTTAATTTTCTTCATAATATTATAACTCAATCATCTCATCATGCGAGGTAGCAGAATCAAGTCGAAACATGTTGATATCATCAATGTACCTGTATACTACACTCGAGAGCAATGAATCCGGGTCACTTAAAGAATCCTAAAAATCTCGGAAACTAAAAATGCTAGGTTAATGCAATAAATTGTATTTAATAGACAATGTAATACTCCTTAAATGAAGGTATTAAAACTTCTTAGTTATTGTAAAGTTATATCATAAAAAAATCAAATTTGAAAAAGGGCCACTTTCGAAGATGGAACTACGAAATTACAGCATTTGGTTTTGCTTTTGTTTGTAATCTGTCATTTATGTGGGTACATAAACCATGTTGATAGTGCTCTATGTTCATTATTCAAGCTGAAATTATGTCGCTTACGCCTGAAGAATGCACCAGAATACTTACAATGCTGGAAACCGGCCGGAGTCAGCGCGATACAGCCAGGACTGTCGGTGTGTCGCTGTCAACAGTACAAAGAGTTCTCAGACGTTACGAAGAAACAGGTTCTAACCTACGCAGACCAGGAACGGGCAGAACCAGGTGTACCACAGCACGAGAAGACCGATACTTGGTGAACTCCATGCTTCGAAATCGCTTTCTCACAGGAACTGAACTCACAAATCAGTTTCGACGCCTCGGAGGAAGTAACCCAAGTGCATGGACAGTAAGACGTCGGCTTGCTGAATCTAACTTAAAACCCCTTAGACCTGCAAACGGCCCTAAACAGGAGCGTGGGCATCGTATTTCAAGACTAAGATATGCCCAGAGCCACGTAAATTGGAGTATTGAAGATTGGTCAAAAGTTATGTTCTCCGACGAATCAAAATTTATGCTCTACAAGCACGATGGAAGACACAGAGTGTATCGAAGACCAGGGGAATGATTCAAGCAAGCATGCATCGAAGAAAAAGTAGCCTACGGTGGTGGGTCTGTACTTGTGTGGGCCGGAATTTCTTCTGAAAGTCGCACAGAGCTGGTGATCATAGAAAACGGCTCTTTAACTAGCGTAAGATATGTGGAAGAAATCCTCAATGATCACGTTGGTCCATTTATGGTCAATTTAGGTGAGGATGCTATATTTATGCATGACAATGCCCGACCTCATACAGGTAGGATTGTGAATGACTACCTTCAAGAGATGAACATTACTCGTATGGAGTGGCCAGCGCGCAGCCCGGATATCAACCCGATCGAGCATGCTTGGGACGAGCTAGGCAGATGCGTAAAACAACGAAATCCTCCCCCAATCACGCTTCGTGAGCTCAAAATTGCTCTCACAGAGGAATGGGAGAATATTCCCCAAAATCGTATAAGGAACTTGGTGTACAGCATGCCAAACCGCGTAAACGCAGTAATGGAAGCACGAGGAGGCAATACGAAGTATTAAAATTCAAGAAAATCGTAATAAAGTTCAAAAATTTCATGTTTCCTATTTTTGTTTTAAGGAGAGATCAGCAGTTTTTTTCTTTATGTAATTTTGTGTTAATAAAATGTGACTGGTGACTCATATTTTTTTTACTTTCATTTAAGGAGTATTACATTGTCTATTAAATACAATTTATTGCATTAACCTATCATTTTTAGTTTCCGAGATTTTTAACATTCTTTAAGTGACCCGGATTCATTGCTCTCGAGTGTATATACCGAATAACTTGCATTCAATTGGCATATCGCGTTATTTCTACTGAAAAAAATATCAACTTTAAATATGTATAAATTAGATCGATTTTAGAACAATTGGAACTATTGAAATGCAAGGAAAAAGGTCTTAACTATATTTTTTGGTTGCATTGGAATTAGAACTTTGTTATGTGTAAACAATAAGTTTGTAGTTCCAAAAACTTCTAATTATATATTAAGTTTTGTAACTATAAAACAAAGTGGTCCAATATTTTATCACGTCTTCGACAACACGTTTGGCTCATTGATTATAAGGTCGACATCACATGTAAATAGTGTAGACGTTTAAGATGGTGTAATAAGGTCGAAATCACAATGTAAATAGTAGATTTTTAATAGATGTTGTAACTAATGGGTCAAATGTGTTTTTGCGAGTTCGATTCCCCACGGAACAAATGAGTATTTGTTCAGGTTTGGATTTGGTTTTTTATGATTTTTTATTTTTTTTTTACATTATAATCAATTACTCTATCTCCATAATACAGTTGGCTACACATCAAGTTATAATTTCCAGTAAAAGCCGACCTCTCACTGTACGGAAAG
The DNA here is from genome assembly GCA_916614155.1 of Mesoligia furuncula. Classification (NCBI taxonomy): domain Eukaryota; kingdom Metazoa; phylum Arthropoda; class Insecta; order Lepidoptera; family Noctuidae; genus Mesoligia; species Mesoligia furuncula. Next base: position 11,584,782 of record OU744795.1, read on the forward strand.
CCTATGCCGGGGGTGGCGAATCTTTATGGATCAACGTATTACAATAATTCCTTTAGCTCTGGTTCGCTTTTTTGACAAATGCTAGCTACAGCTAGACATGCCATATTTCTCAATACTTCATAGTGAACTTTGTGACTTTGAATAAATCGTTTCGATGCAACGTTGCGCGGCGATCGAACATGATATTGTTGTTTATTATTTTAAGTACATGCGATCATTTTGCTTCGCTATATCAGTTCGACACCGTGCCAGTTTGTGATGCACACGACAACCGCTCGGATCAGCAAAAAACAGTTGGAGATCAATCGCTCCACTGTGAATGAAAACAAACTATTATCGCAGATCATGTTAGTTAGATCAGGGTAGGTATGATTGGGGAGTTCTGGATCACGCGCTCGAGCGAAGCGAGAGCAAGTGATCCAGAACCCCCAATTATACACTACTATCACATAGTAGTGCCACAAAATATGAGGCAAGGGGTGCTAGAAAGCTTACACACAGGGCATGTAGGAGCTGGAAAATGTAAAAAAAGGGCCAGAAAGGGAATTGCTCACTTTGTTAGGTTGATCTGGCTAAGCGTGGACAAGATCTTTATTAATAAATAACTTGCATTTCAAAAATTACTTATCTATAGGAAAGTAAATATTATAATAAAGTTGTAGCAAGATGCAAGAATATGCTTCAACTGGCATGTGAAAAATTGGCACCTTGCCGGGTAAAATCCAGTAGTATTTTGATATAATCTGATAAGAAAAACAAATGTTCGAAGCAGCGAGAAAACAAAACAACATCCACAGTGCACGAAAACAAAGCAAATGGTTTTTTCATCTTTACATTACAGTTGTCAGATGTCATTTCACTTGACGTTAGAGCTGTTTGATATGAATCGATACTCAAGTGGGTCGGTAAAACAGGAATTGATTGATTTTCACATCGATTTAACTATATATACGATCCACTACAGTAAATTGATAAAGGTTGTTGTATGTGAAAGTTAAATGAGAAAAAATGAAAATCTCAGGAAAAATACTATTAAGGCGGGCCGTTATTTTCCAAAAACATTCTTCTCAATCACAACTGACATTGGCAAAATAGTTCGGGCAAAATCGGGACTCTGCTTTGTTTGTCTGTCTGTCTGTTTGTAAGAAATTGAATGGAATTAAAGGCGAACATATTAAAAAATATTTTAGTGTAGGGCACAGTGACGATAGGTAAGTAGGTACTTGATAATAATAACTTCGCAGGCTGGGAATTGTAAAACTGATTTTATTTTCTAAAACACCCTACTTATATACAATAACAATGGTACTCTTAGGCCTAGCGTTTTACTGTTTAAATTTATGTTGACCAATAGCGACGCCCCGTAGGGCGAACCGAGTGCGGGGCGCGGGGCGCTGTTTTGCACACGGCACTATTCGCCGTGAGGTTATAAATATGAGTCGCGCGCGGCGCTCGGTCCTCAAAATTCTCCCTGGGCTAGCCTGTTCCACCAACAAGCTCCCGCAGCTTCGGTGCCTTCCCAACCCCAGCCCCCGGGTGCACGGGCGTGTACGGGTCCACTCCGCCCAGGGGGAGCCGAGGACCTACGCGCGGGCCACAAAGGACATTCCTGCGCGGCTCGCCGTAGCAATCTGCTTCCCTCCCCCCTCTAGAGACTTGACAAAGGACGAGGCCGAGCTTGTCAAAGCCGGCCTGGAAAACCTTCTAATGGACACGGACTCGACAGCACCACTCCCTGCCTTCCGAGGATACCCACGGGTAGCGGAGGGCACAGTACAAATATGGTGCGAGGACGACTACGCCCTGACTTGGTTGACCAACAACGTACCCCTCCTTAAACTCCCCAACATCGACCGTACACTGACAGTGCTCCGGCAATCAGAAGTCACACCCGCGTCAGAGCCTCCCTGTTCGTCCCTCGCTATAGAGGTGACATACAGAGGCTCCATAGCATTCTGATTCGTTAGAACAGGTGGTACGACATTGCCAGATGGTCTTTATACAGGGCAACTACCGTCGGTGGTGACAACTACGGGGCTTATTTGACCCTAGGTGTGCCACCGGAGGAAGTGGAAAAGGTCATGGGGCGGGAGCGACGCATATCGTACCTGCTGGGTTCGATATACGTACGCTTCTGGCCCACGACCCAGCCCTCGGACAACAAGACGGACCCGACGACGACGACACCGACAGTGACACAGACGGACGACACAGACATCGCCCAACTAGAGGAGGTCATGGCCCGCGCGGCGATGGCTGACGATGTAGCCAGTATACCACCCGCATCTCCCGGCTGGAACGAGCAACTTTTATCATCGTCGCCGGGTGAACAACTCGAAGGCCAGTACAGAGAGGAGGCGGAGGTTCTGTCCGATGGATCCATCACCGACTAACCCCCCCCCCCTCATCATCGTCTCCAACACTCAATGTTATCCAAACTAACCTCCAACATAGCCAAACTGCTACGGCTAGCTTACGCAGGGCACTGGAGGTTAACCCCCGAACGATTGCACTGATCCAAGAGCCGTGGATCAGGAACAACAGGATTTGCGGTCTCAGTAACATCGGAGGTAAGCTAATTCTCAACACACACAGCTCAGACAAACCCAGATCCTGCGCCTATATACCCAAAGATATCCCTACCACGCTACTCACTCAATTCTGTTCCAGAGACCTGACAGCTTTCAGGCTCCAGACCGAAGGTGAACTCCCAGACGTTGTACTGGCCTCGGTATACATGCCGGGCGAAGACACAGACTGCCCGCCGAAAGAAATGGCCGACCTGGTACAGCACTGCGAGAGCACCAAATTAGACCTGATCATCTGCACCGATTCGAACGCCCATCACCCGCTCTGGGGCAGCGACGCATCAAACTCCAGAGGAGAGGTACTATCCACCTATTTATTCTCTACTAACCTTAACATCGTTAACCGAGGCTCTGAACCCACTTGGGTTACAGTCCGAGGGCAAACGATCATTGATCTAACACTTGCTACAGAAAACGCGACAAATCTTATAACAAATTGGCATGTATCGGACGAACCTTCTTGCTCAGATCATAGAAGAATCCGCTTCACTTTAACTACCAATATAAGGAAACCCATATCGAGACGAAACCCACGGCGCACCGATGTGCCCGGGTTCAAGCGCCTCCTTGCCGCCCTTCTAGCTAGGCACCTATCACAAATAACTATAACAGAACCTGCACAACTTGAATACACGGTGACAAAGCTGTCAGAATACCTGACCGTAGCATACCATGCATGCTGCAAACTAAGGGCACCACGAACCAACAGTGAGAGGAATCCCTGGTGGAACGCCGACCTTAGTAAACTCAGAAACACACTACGGAAGCAATTTAACAGAGCCAAAAACACCAGACTCCCGGAAGACTGGGAGCTATACAAAGAGACCCAATACACATACAAAAAGGAAATCAGAACCGCCAGAAGGACAGCATGGCGGAAATTCTGTGAATCCATCGAAACCAATAATGAAGCCGCAAGAGTGAGGAAGATCTTATCAACAGATCAGGACCGAACCCTTGGCGCGCTGAAGAAACCCGACAACTCATACACACTGACAGACCATGAAACCAGCAAGGTCCTACTCGAGACTCACTTCCCCGACTGCAAACTCCTAGAGGACAGGACCTGGGAGGCTGAGCCAGATTGGACCCCAACGGCACAAGACTGGTCCAGCGCCCACAGTCTGGTAACAGAAGACCGAGTAAAGTGGGCCATCAACACCTTCCAGCCATATAAGTCCGCAGGACTAGATGGCATTTTCCCAGCCCTACTACAATGGGGTGTTGACCTCATCACTCCAAGCCTGGTAGAAATCTATCGGGCTTGTATAGCACTCAGGTACATACCCCTGGCCTGGCGCGAAGTGAAAGTCATCTTTATACCAAAACCGGGCAAAGCCGACTACACACAACCCAAGGCGTACAGACCCATAAGCCTCACATCCTTTCTACTAAAGACCCTTGAGAGGCTATGTGATCGACACATCCGAGATGGACCTCTTCGGGCAAAGCCACTCCACAAACAACAGCATGCGTACTCCACAGGCAAATCAACGGAATCCGCGCTACACAGTGTGGTATCCAAAATTGAATGTGCAGTGGACCACAAATGCTCTGCACTGGCAGCCTTCATTGACATCGAGGGCGCCTTTGACAAAACTACCTTCCACAGCATCAACAAGGCCCTAGAGAGACACAACATAGACCCGTCCCTGAGCGGCTGGATCACCAACATGCTCAAACGGAGGGCAGTACAAGTGACCGTAAACGACACCACAAGGGCCATAGTGGCGAAGGGCTGCCCGCAAGGGGGCGTCCTGTCGCCGCTTCTATGGAACCTGGTCGTAGACAGTCTAATAAAAGAACTCAACGACAAAGGCTACTACACCGTAGGATACGCCGACGACATAACCGTAATAATAAATGGCACCCACGAAAACACCCTGTGCAATCTAATGCGCCAGGCACTGAAAATAATAGAAAACTGGTGTGGTAAACACCATTTATCAGTGAACCCCACGAAAACCGAATTAGTTCTCTTCACAAAAAAGAGGAAACTGACGACACTACAGCTACCACGTTTCTTTGGTACAACCCTAAGCCTTTCAACTGAATCCAAATACCTGGGCATATTTCTGGACAAACAGCTGAACTGGGCAAAACACACCAGCTACATTACTAAGAAAGCCAGTATATCCCTGTGGCAGTGCAAGCGAATGCTTGGCAAGAATTGGGGGATAAGCCCCAGGGTCACTCACTGGCTATACACCACAGTCATCCGACCGATAATTACATACGGCTCACTAGTCTGGTGGCCCAGAACAGACCTGAGCACAGCCCAAAAAGACCTTGAAAAGCTGCAGCGGTTTGCGTGTGTGGCGATCACTGGCTGCATGAGAACTACACCCACTGCTGCCCTACAGGCTATGCTTGGACTGCCGCCTCTACACCTTATAGTGCGGGAGGAGGCGGCCCTGGCTGCCTTTAGGCTCTCCAAATCAGGGACCCTGAGCAAAGACTCTAGGGTCAAACACACACGCTTAAAAGAAGATGCGATCAAACGGCAGCCAATGATGGCATCACCTTGCGACAAAGCCCCGAAACAATACTGCTTTCAAAAGCATTATAACATAGTGCTCGAAGAGGAGCAGTGCGACCACTCAGGACCGAAAGAACTGAGAATTTACACCGATGGTTCAAAGACCGACTGCGGAACTGGAGTCGGAGTCTTCTCACACGATCTCAACATAAAAATATCCAAGCCGCTGGGAATGCTCAACACGGTCTATCAGGCAGAGTGCGTGGGCATAATGCAGGCGGCCTATGCCTTAGCGGCCAGGAGAGTTACAAACACCCATGTTCGTATACTCTCCGACAGCGCCTCAGTCCTCCAATCCTTAGATAAAAAATGCATCACATCGAACCTAATACTAGAATGTCACAATGTGCTTGAGCAGGTAACTGTATCGAACCGCAATTCAGTGACACTACAATGGATAAAAGGACACAGTGGATCGCTAGGCAACGACGCAGCTGACGAGCTGGCCAGAAGGGCTTCCAGCATGTCAGTTTGTGGACCGGAACCTATCGTGCCCATCCCCTTCAACCAACTGCGCAGGTGGCTACAGGAGCACACCCACACACAAGCAGAAAGCTGGTGGACGTCGTCACCAGGCTGCAGGCAGTCCAAAGAAGCCATGCCGTCACTGGATGGCAAGCTAACCAGGCGTCTTTTACGACTGGACAGGAAAGGACTGCGCCTGGTGACGGGGACCATCACGGGACACTGCTCACTAAATAAACACTTTCACACATTGGGCATAACAGATAGTCCCCTGTGCAGGGCTTGCATGGAGGCTGATGAAACCATTGCGCATGTGCTCTTTGAGTGCACAGGCGTCACCCAGATAAGGTCAGAAACCCTCGGGACACCCAGATCGTACACAGATGTTCTAAACAGACCAGGAGACTTGATCAGCTTCTGGAGGGAGGTGGGCTGGTTGGAATAACCACCGACGGCCGCCATGGCCCACGCACAATGGTCCACTGCAGGACTAAGTGCGGAAACCAAACCCATAACATAGAACATAGAACATAGAACCCCAGCCCCCCCCAGCACTGATGGCAATCACCATTCCACAGCCATCAGCAGCCCCCTCAGCTCCATCAGTCCCGTTGGCCCCAGCTGCCTCCCCGGTAGCCCAACCCACCATCATTGCCCCAGGCCCCAGTAGGTCTCCCCAACCCCCCGTCTCCGGCCCTCAGCCCAGCAGTATGGAGGTTATAATCGGTGCTTACGCATCGTTTATCGCCCCCGCTAACGCTATGGCAGCGGAAATTCAAGCCTGCAATGGCAATCCTCGGCGTATTGCCGAGATTTTCAATGCGTATCCTGAGATTACGCAAGTCCTCCAAACCCTAAAATTCTAAGTGTCCCATTATGGATCAACAAAGAATAATAGGAGTAACCAAACCCCGATCCCTCAAGCTAGGTTTCTTCAATGCCAACGGCATTTCTGGACAGCGTGATGAGATCGCTAATTTCCTACGCGACCATCAGCTGGACGTCCTTCTAGTTCAGGAAACCTTCCTGAAGCCCCACCATCGCAACCCGAACATTGCCAACTATAAACTAGTTCGCAGTGATAGGGCTCGATGTCACAAGGGTGGTACCCTCATCTACTACCGAAAATCCCTTCATTGCTCCCCAATATCCTCCTCTCCTCTCTCACCTGGAGGTCTCTATCTGTCGGCTTGGCATGACTGGGCATCAATCGATACTTATCATCTCTGCATATATCCCGCCCAAAACTGGTGGTGAAGATCCCATCTCTCTCACCAACGACTTCACCGCCCTCTTCGGTATGAGTGACTCCGTCATCATGGCGGGGGATCTCAATGCCAAACATCCCGCCTGGAACAGTAACACTACCTCCACCCGAGGTAGATTCCTGTTCAACCTAGGCCCCACCCTTAACTTCGACGTCATCGCGCCGATGCACCCCACCCACTATCCTAATGATCCCACCCTGAATCCTGACTTGCTCGATGTTGCGCTGCTCAAGAATGTAAACCTCCGTTTGCAATCTATCGAGACGCAACAAGAGCTCAACTCCGACCACCGCCCGGTCACGATCCACCTAGTCCCCTATTCGGGCCCCCGTGACCCCAACCAGCCCCCTCAGACCAAAATAGTCACTGACTGGGGGAAAGTAAGCGAAAAGCTGCAATCCACCACGTCACCCCACCTGGATGCCATTCCCGACCAAATTGTCTCAGTCGCAGACACGACGGGCGCGATCGCCTCGTTTACAGAACACGTTCAATCCGTATTGACGGATTGCTCACGGGAAGTTCCAGTGATGGAAGACCATCGCTGGAAATTACCGGCTGACGTACGTGATCTGATAACCGAGAAGAACGCGTCCATCCATGCCTATGACTCTTTTCCCTGTGACGCGAACAAAGCCCACATGCGCCATTTACAGCGTGCTGTAAAGAAACGCATAACAAAGCTGCGTTCCGAGGGATGGGACAAGTTGCTCGGCGAACTGGAACCCAACCACCAAGCCTTCTGGCAGCTTCAGAGGAAGCTTCGCTCCCCCGAAGAGGCCTCCGTGCCCCCTCTCGTACGCCCCGACAAGACCATAGCCTTCGACAACACCGAAAAGGCCGAATGCCTCGCCGCCAGCTTAGAGTCACAATGCACTCCCAGCTCTCAACCAGTAGATCAAGCGCACCTCGACAAGGTGAACGCTGAGGTCGACCGTAGAGCCTCCCTCCCGCCAGTTGAAGACCCCGATGATCCTCTGCCTCCCGTCACGTCTGACGAAGTGCAAGACATCATAAAAGGGTTCGAAACTCGTAAAGCCCCCGGTTCGGATGGTATCACCAATAAGGTGTACAAACTCCTCCCCGCCCACCTCATTCTGCTCATGACCGCCATCTTCAATGGCGCTCTGAGCAATAACATCTTCCCCCAAGCGTGGAAACAAGCCACGGTCATCGGTATCCCAAAGCCAGGCAAGCCCAAGTCTGAGCCCTCCAGCTACCGCCCCATCAGTCTGCTCAATGTTTTCGGCAAAATCTATGAGAGGCTTATTTATAGGCGTCTCAGGGACTTTGCCGAAGCAAAGAGCCTTATCCCAAATGAGCAGTTTGGTTTTCGAACTAAACACTCGTGCATCCACCAAGTCCACCGCATCGTCGAGCACATCAGCGCTGGTTTCCAACGCGGTGCTTCGACAGGCGCTTTGTTCTTCGACATAGCGAAAGCCTTCGACAAGGTCTGGCACAATGGCTTATTATATAAGCTCTACCTCCTAGGTGTGCCAGACCGTCTCGTGCTCATCTTACGAGACTTTCTGTCGGATCGTACTTTCCGCTACCGCATCGAGGGCGCTCTCTCCCCCCCACACCCGATCCGTGCCGGAGTTCCCCAGGGTTCCGTCATATCCCCCCTCATATTCACCCTGTTCACCAGTGACATCCCCAAAAGTAAATCGGCTCAGTTGGCTCTCTTCGCCGACGACACGGCCATTTACTGTTCAGGTCACAGTCAGGACTCCATCGCCCGTAATCTCCAAACCTCCGCAAACGCCTTAGGCGATTGGTTCCGGAAATGGAGAATCGAGGTCAACCCCGATAAGAGTCAGGCGGTACTCTTCTCGAAACCGCGCCGATTCACCCCTCCCCTCCCCACCCCGATCTCTATGTATGGCAAGCCGATCCCTTGGGCTAAACAAGCCAAATACTTAGGGGTCATTCTCGATCACCGACTCAACTTCAAAGAGCACATAAAGACGGCGCGTTCGCGCGCCGCTTTCGCTCTCGGTAGGCTTCACTCGTTACTGACTGCCATACCCTCACCACCCCCGACGACGCCACTACTCTCCTCCAGGAGAGTAGTAAGACCACCAGTACTCTCAAGAAGTACAAGCCCCGTCATCCGTCCTTCCGCCCTCGCCGTCGAGGCCCGTCGCGACGCCCCGTAACATGCCCGCCCCGACCCTTGCTCGAGCCAGCCCGCGCCGCTGAGCCAGTAGTGCAAAATCAGTCCCCAAATAATACCGATCCAGCCTGTCCCTTGCTGTCCTCTCCCAGCGACGCCCTAAGCCGAGGTCCGAACCCCACCGGGGGGTGCCCTTAGCGTGTAGTCGCTTGGTTTTTAGTTTTTAAGCCCTGGCTGGAGGCCTCAATTTATTGTGGCATCCACAGGAAAGTCCGGTTAAGTAGTAACGACCTCTCAAGGTCAACTACGAGATGCCATGTCCCCAAAATTCGGTCCTCAAAATTTCGCCGCTCGACGCTCGCCGTGAACGGACGTGCCGCTCTCCGCCCGCTGCATCGTGAGTCACCGCTTTCGCCGCCCGGCCTCGTTACGCGTGCCGTAACGATCTCCGTAGTTTCCGACTACGACCGGATTTCTTTCAATAGTGCCTTTTTCAAGGCGCTGTTGTTAGAGTATTTCGACAGAAACCTGTCAAAAACGTTTTCGTCGTTTGTTGTGGCCCCTTCAGGGTAAAACCACAGTTTCGTGGTCCTTGGCGGAAACCTCACGGTGTCAACGAAGCCAAGTGGGCGGTGCCCCAATCCACCAGCCTATCCCCTTCAGGGTTAGGCAGTCAATTGGAATCGGGAGCTAGAATCTTGGCCTTGGGGGGTCCCCTAGTCAAGCCTAGCTTCGTTACTAATCTCGCATTCGTCCACAGCTTTGCACCTAGTACGGTTGGGTGTGTCAACCCCTTCGTACTAGGACCGGTCTGGGTGTCTCTACACCCATTTCACTAGACCGGTTAGGAACCCGTTCGCGCAATAAGATTAGCGACGGGATACAAGCTTAGGGTTCACCTTAGGTACTCACCTCCCTGTCTTCACCCGGCAGGGAGGGTAGGATCCACACACCCCCGGGCCCTCCCACCCGGGGCTAGGTTGTTGTTAGGTTTATTAGGGTTTTCACGCCCCTATGCGTAGTCCTCTTCCCGGACCCTCGCCCCCGTTCTAACCACCATGACGGACGCTATGCTCTTAGCCTTCGTCAAGGAGGTTCTTCTAAAGGATCCGGCTTTCTGTGCCCAATACGGAAAGCTTCTGCTGAAATTTCAGCGGTCTCCCCCCTCCCATCATGACCCACTCGCTGACTTCAGCGACGCTCTGGAGAGCCCGTTGTCGCCACCCATGGCCGAAAGGAATCTCTCCCATTATCCCTTCTAATCCCTCAGTAGGGATCAATCTAGAAATCCCGGAGCAATTGTCCGTCCCAACAATTGCTCCCTCTCTGACTGAGGTCGCCACAGCCCCCATTTCGGCACCTTCTGTGCCAGCCGCTGTTGTCCCTGCGACAACAAGCGCACCCAAATTAAAACCTGAGGCTATGGATACGTCCGTACCTCAGTCCGACCCCGAAGAAGCCCTCTCAGCCTCTTCCTCCGAAGACGACTTTGAAGTCGTCGGAAAGGGAGGCAAGAGGAAGAAGGGCAAATCCTCGCACGCCAACAAGGCTAAAAAGCCTGTCGCGGCTCCCCCGTCCCCCCACCCCGCCCCCCACCGCGTCTCCCGCCGCATCTCCCGCCGCATCCCCCGCCGATTCGCAGGCAGTCCCTGCTTCTTGCCCGCCCGCTTCTGAGAAAAAGAAGCAACGTCCCCCACCCCCGATCTATATTCAGGATAAGTCCAAATGGACTGAAATTTCTAAAATGTGTGTTGATCGCAAGATCAACTACACAAATGCCCGCTCAACCCAGCAGGGCATCAAAGTCAAAGTTCCCTCGTCCTCGGACTACAGGGAATTCACCCGCCTTCTGCAGGTACGGAACTATTCGTTCCATACCTACTCCCTACCAGAGGAAATCCTCACCCGCGTTGTCATCAGACACGTCCCCAAAGAGATCTCCACCGAGGAGATCAACGATGACCTTATCTCCCAAGGCATCGCCGTCTCCGCTGTGCACCGCTTGCACAGAGCCAGAAAAGGACCAGTCTACGACATGGCCCTGGTCGTTTGCGACCCCACTGACGGTCATCACCCGATTTTCAAGGTGAAGTCAGTCTGCTCCCTATCGGGCATCTCCATCGAGAAGCCCCGCAAGTCCAATCTCATTGGACAATGCCACAGATGCCAATTGGCCACTCCCAGTCCAACTGTTTCGCCACTCCTAGATGCGTCAAGTGTCTAGGTAATCACGGAACAGCTGACTGTTCTCGTCCCAAGGACCGCACTCTGTGCACCGAGCCACCGAGTTGCGTCCTTTGCGGCCATTCCGGGCACCCGGCTAACTACCGGGGCTGCCCCAAAGCCCCTAAAGCCTCCTCTTCTAAACTGGCCAAGCGCACAAGCAAACGCCAGCAAAGAGAGTGCCCTTCCTTGAAGGTCCCATCCTCCCAATTGCCCGATCGGCTCAGTCCCCAGAGACCCTCTCCCTGGGCTAGCATATTTCACCAACAAGCTCCCGCAGCTTCGGTGCCTTCCCAACCCCAGCCCCCCCCAGCACTGATGGCAATCACCATCCCACAGCCATCAGCAGCACCCTCAGCTCCATCAGTCCCGTTGGCCCCAGCTGCCTCCCCGGTAGCCCAACCCACCATCATTGCCTCAGGCCCCAGTAGGTTTCCCCAAACCCCCGTCTCCGGCCCTCAGCCCAGCAGCATGGCGGTTATAATCGGTGCTTATGCATCGTTTATCGCCCCCGCTAACGCTATGGCAGCGGAAATTCAAGCCTGCAATGGCAATCCTCGGCGCATTGCCGAGATTTTCAATGCGTACCCTGAGATTACGCAAGTCCTCCAAACCCTAAAATTCTAAGTGCCCCATTATGGATCAACAAAGAATAATAGGTGTAACCAAACCCCGATCCCTCAAGCTATACTCTATTTATTGTAGCATTAGAAAAAAGAGGCTCGTAGAAGCAGGAATGCAAAACATTTTATTTCATAGTTAAGATAACTGATACATCTAAGACAGTACCTACTAAATACTTAGATAAACGAAATAAAATATTTTTTTTAAATTATGCTTTATTTATTAATAATATCTTCATCACACATACTTACAATTTACATGACAATTACAATTTACATATGTTATGAAAATCACAGAAAAAAAAAATTTGCCTCAATTTCACAGACGTAAACCGATAAAATTAGAAAAACCCGGCTGTCAGAGCTTATGAAGTGATTATTAGACGTTTTAGATTTGGTAGGATTATAGTAAAACGAAAAACGTTCCAGTATTGTTCATCTCTGCTTCTTTTAGGTTTTTACGATTGACACTGTCATTTGAAATTGGACTGAAATAATTTAGATAAATGAAAGCTACTTAATTTCTTATGATGAATTGTTAAAATGATTACAATTAAGTGTGTCAGCTGGTATATAAATCGATTTTTAATAAATTTGGCGTCAATCGTAACTGTAACAAGTTTATTGTACTTTTGCTATAAAGTGTACTTTAAAAATAACCTTTTTTAACTTCTGTCTAATGCTATTACAAATGGAGTATAGGTTTCTTCAATGCCAACGGCATTTCTGGACAGCGTGATGAGATCGCCACTTTCCTACGCGACCATCAGCTGGACGTCCTTTTAGTTCAGGAAACCTTCCTAAAGCTCCACCATCGCAACCCGAACATTGCCAACTATAAACTAGTTCGCAATGATAGGGCTCGATGTCACAAGGGTGGTACCCTTATCTACTTCCGAAAGTCCCTTCATTGCTCCCCAATAGACCCTCCTCCTCTCCTCTCTCACCTGGAGGTCTCTATCTGTCGGCTTGGCATGACTGAGCACCAATCGATACTAATTATCTCTGCTTATATCCCGCCCAGAACTGGTGGTGAAGATCCCATCTCTCTCACCAACGGGGCGGGGGATCTCAATGCCAAACATCCCGCCTGGAACAGTAACACTACCTCCACCCGAGGTAGAATCCTGTTCAACCTAGGCCCCACCCTTAACTTCGATGTCATCGCGCCGATGCACCCCACCCACTATCCTAATGATCCCACCCTGCATCCTGACGTGCTCGATGTTGCGCTGCTCAAGAATGTAAACCTCCGTTTGCAATCTACCGAGATGCAACAAGAGCTTAACTCCGACCACCGCCTGGTCACGATCCACCTAGTCCTCTATTCGGGCCCTCGTGACCCCAACCAGCCCCCTCAGACCAAAATAGTCACTGACTGGGGGAAAGTAAGCGAAAAGCTGAAATCCACCACGTCACCCCACCTGGATTCCATTCCCGATCAAATTGTCTCAGTCGCGGACACGACGGGCGCGATCGCCTCGTTTACAGAACACGTTCAATCCGTATTGACGGATTGCTCACGGGAAGTTCCAGTGATGGAAGACCATCGCTGGAAATTACGGGCTGACGTACGTGATCTGATAACCGAGAAGAACGCGTCCCTGTGACGCGAACAAAGCCCACATGCGCCATTTACAGCGTGCTGTAAAGAAACGCATAGCGAAGCTGCGTTCCGAGGGATGGGACAAGTTGCTCGGCGAACTGGAACCCAATCACCAAGCCTTCTGGCAGCTTCAGAGGAAGCTTCGCTCCCCCGCTCCGTGCCTCCTCTCGTACGTCCCGACAAGACCATAGCCTTTGACAACACCGAAAAGGCCGAATGCCTCGCCGCCAGCTTAGAGTCACAATGCACTCCCAGCTCCCAACCAGTAGATCAAGCGCACCTCGACAAGGTGAACGCTGAGGTCGAACGTAGAGCCTCCCTCCCGCCAGTTGAAGACCCTGATGATCCTCTGCCTCCCGTCACGTCTGACGAAGTGCAAGACATCATTAAAGGGTTCGAAACTCGTAAAGCCCCCGGTTCGGATGGTATCACCAATAAGGTGTACAAACTCCTCCCCGCCCACCTCATTCTGCTCATGACCGCCATCTTCAATGGCGCTCTGAGCAATAACATCTTCCCCCAAGCGTGGAAAGAAGCCACGGTCATCGGTATCCCAAAGCCAGGCAAGCCCAAGTCTGAGCCCTCCAGTTACCGCCCCATCAGTCTGCTCAATGTTTTCGGCAAAATCTATGAGAGGCTTATTTATAGGCGTCTCAGGGACTTTGCCGAAGCAAAGAGCCTCATCCCAAATGAGCAGTTTGGTTTTCGAACTAAACACTCGTGTAGTAGATAATATATCTATCCAACCTAAGTATTACCTAAGTATAGCGTGTATGTAGTGTGTAATCTTTACCATAAGTGTATAACCAATATATATGGAGATCCTATGCTATTTTGATCAGTAATAAATCATGCTCTAATCGATACGGGTGTTTCGTTTATACCTCCGAACCTTACATGGCGACCCTGCCAGTTAAGGTATCGTCGCGCAGTAGTCGAATTTCAGTGACACACGGTAATATCTGACGAACTTTTTTTTTTTTTTTTTGAGTTTATAATACGAGACATTTTCCTTTTCGAACCTCTCGTTCTCCTCTCCGAAAAATGTGTCAGTCAAAAATAGAGAAAGATGAAGTATTTCTTAACCAACGTTTGTCTGGAGGATCCAATTCGTCGTCAATGCAAGAATATCATTTGTCAAATATCAGTATATTCATAATCTGCACATTACTTGGAGTAGCCGGATTATACATGCTCTTCAGACTCTATAAAAACTGCCATCAGTATTGGATGCGGAATGAGTTTATGAGCCAAAGCTTGATGCGCTCATTTCGGCGACCGAATCCTGAGGCTCGCGTCTGTTACCAGTGCCATCGCCACCAGGATATACAGCGTCAAGGTCAATCAACAGTGAAACCCAGTGAAGTGTAAAAAAAAGGCTAGTGATGAGTGCAAATCTGTGCGTATATTAAAAAGCGAAGTGAAATAATTATTAAACACGTGTGACACTGTGAGTACAATTATGAACCAAATTTAAGTTTTGTACAATCTATATACTGATTGATATTAGACATTCAATTGTTCACAAAGGCTAGAAGTTAATTATTGCATTATTCACTAGGTCAACCGAAATTAAAGACATATATGATAGACTTAAACAGATTAAGGATAATTTAGTAAAATTAAGTTACTCTAAAAGGACCCAATCTGTCTTACAACAAAAGTTAACAGAGGCAGATAAATTGCGCGATCAGTTTGATGAATGTATTCATATTTTATCAAAACAAATTGGGAAAAAACAAGTATCTAGCACAGTCTTAGAAGAGCCATATGACTGTATCATATGGCGATTTAATAAAAGAATTATATATTCAAATTGAAACATTTTGTTCAAAAGACTACAGCAAAAGAAATTGAAAGCAAAACTACCAACATGGAAAATTTTAACTTTAAAACGGCTGTCTCGCTGCTGCCTCTAATGAATGGTGACGAGAACGTCACCAAAACCCTTATCGATGCCATAGAGTTCTACAGCTCTACGCTCACAGAACAGGGTAAAGTCATGTTAATTAAATTTGTATTGAAAACTCGACTCACTCAGAATGCAAAATTGAGATTAGGGAGCTCATATGATACATGTGAATTACTTATTAACGATATGCGTCATCAGCTCCTTACTAAAAAATCAAGTACCGCGATACATAACGAGTTAATGCAAATACGACAGAATGCACTTTCTATTAATGAGTACGGTAATCAAATCGAACAACTTTTTGTCGACTTAACGATTTCCCAAGCTGACGGGAACCAGGATGCGTATAAAATATTACTCCCTATTAATGAAAAAATCGCCATTAAAAGTTTCACTGACGGCTTGCAAAACCGTCAACTCAGCACCATCTTATCGGCGCGTAACTACACTGCCTTGAAGGACACAATAAGAGCGGCCAAGGATGAAGAATCGTCCTGTAATCGTCAGGAAACGGATGCCTCGATGTACTTAGCAAATCGAGGAAAGACAGGTACCTACAGATATTTAAGAAGTAATAATAATAGAGGACGTTATCGTCGCGCATTTACTGATTCGGTTCGCGGTGGTGACCAGCAAAATACATCCAGCGGCCATCAACAACCACGCAACGATCGTGATAGTCGTGCTAATATTCGGGGACAATACCGTGGTAGGCAAAATCGTTATTTTACTCGTAGCGGAAATATAAACTTTTGTAGAGAACACGAATCAAAACAACTCAGAATCGATCGAAAATCCGACTGATCAGAACTCTGGACCGCAGAATTCACAGGATTCACAAAATACTGAGCCGATCCAGTTTTTTCGTTAATAATTTTATATTAGTCTGCCAGTCTGATAGTTCGGTAGAATTCTCAGTACAAGGTGCCAAATACGGTCTACTATTAGATTCCGGAGCATCATTGTCAATACTGAAATATGAAACTGTAGAACATTGGAATATTCCACTGCATAAAGAATGTGTGAACATAAATGGTATTGGAGGCAAAGTGCGCACTATGGGATATGTTTTAGTTAAGCTGCACATTAAAGGACAGGAATTTTATAACAAATTTTATGTTATTGATTCGTTACCATGTGTTCAACATGGAATTATCGGAAGACATTTTTTGAAAATAATTCACTGTCTTTAACAAATAATACTAATACTGTGACGATATCTATGAGTAATGCCTCCCATAATAAAACCAGTTTCCTAAGCATACCTCCGAGATGCGAAAAAATATTTATGATAGACAGTAACATAAACAAAGAATGTGTAGTCTTACCGGAAGAACTATGCGAGGGCGTGTTTATGGCGGGAAGTATTTGCAAACCTAAAAATGGCCAAATTAGTATTCAAATATTGAATACTCGAGATACTACAGTCAATCTTAACTATTTTAAGCCAGAAGTACATACCTTATCTGATTATAATATTTGCGAATTTAAAAAAGATGAAAATATAGATGAGGACAGAGTACGTAAAATGTTTTCCGAGATTAATCTAAACCATTTAAATGACGAAGAAAGGTTATCGATCCAAAAAATATGCGCTAAGTTTTCAGACGTATTTTACTTACCTAATGACAAACTTACTACTACGAATCTTTACAGCCAAACAATACAATTAAAACCGAATGCAGATCCAGTTTATGTTAAACAATATAGGTTACCGTTTGCACAGCGTACGGAGGTTGAAAAGCAAGTTAATAAAATGCTCTCCGAAAATATTATTGAACCATCAAAAAGCAAATGGTCTAGTCCAATTTTACTTGTCCCTAAAAAGTCAGAAGACGGTTCAAAGAAGTGGCGATTGGTAATTGATTTTCGAAAATTAAATGATAGAATACTAGATGATAAGTTCCCACTCCCAAATATAACAGATATTTTAGACTCCCTTTCGGGAGCAATGTATTTTCCCCAATTGGATTTATCCCAAGCATATTATCAGGCTAATTTAGCGCCCGATTGTAGAAAATATACAGCTTTTACTACTCCAACAGGCCAATACCAAATGACGAGGCTACCCATGGGCTTGAAAATCAGCCCAAGCTCTTTTTCTCGGCTAATGACAGTGGCGATGTCAGGGCTGACGTATGAAAAATTATTTGTTTACCTAGATAATCTTATCTGCTTTGGTCGTAGTTTAGAAGTCCACAATAAAAATCTAATCGATATTTTAATGCGCCTTCGAAAGGTTAATTTAAAGTTAAGGCTTTGACTGCCAACGCGGTCACCGGTGACCGCGAACAATAGATTTTCTATTGTGTCTGCTGTCTGGCGTTCAACGTGTTAAACCCCAAAAAATGCGATTTCTTAAGAAAGGAAATACAATTTTTGGGTCATGTTGTTTCATCAGAAGGTATAAAACCAGATCCGGAAAAAATTAAAGTAGTTCAATATTATCCAATCCCGACAAATGCCGACGAAACAAAACGATTTGTAGCGTTTGCAAATTATTACAGAAAATTCATACCGCGATTTGCAGAAAAATCATTGCCTCTTAACCAACTTTGTCGCAAAAATACACCTTTTATTTGGACAGAGGAATGTCAAAAATCATTTTCTTCATTAAAATGCGCGTTAATATCTCCACCAATACTACAATATCCGGATTTTGATAAAAACAATACATTTATTTTACAAACAGATGCATCTGGTTATGCAATCGGATCAGTATTATGTAATAGCAATAATAAGTCCAATGCATTTGCAAGCCGTAATCTTAATAAAGCCGAAATTCGATATCCAACTATAGAGAAAGAGTTACTGGCTATCGTTTGGTCGGTAAAGTATTTCCGGCCATATCTCTATGGAAGAAAGTTCATAATTAAAACTGACCACAAACCATTAGTTTATCTATTTAATATGACTGGTCCATCCAGTCGCTTAACAAAGTTTAGGCTCTTATTAGAAGAATACGATTATATAATCGAGTATGTTAAAGGGGCAGACAACGCAACTGCGGATGCTTTGTCGCGTATCCGGATAACAAGTGAGGAATTGAAGTCAATGAGCGAACATATAGTGTCGGTACTTACTATATGTTCGCTCATTGACTTAAAGAGCACAAAAAAAAAGATTAAATGAAGAAAATATACAAAGCCATGACGCAAAGGTGGATAATATTACTCCAACAGAAAGAATAGAAATAAACGATCAACCCAAAGTAGTAGGAATAATTAAAAAGTCAAACAATTGTATTTAATTAATTTTTTCGAGTAAACAAGATTGGGATGCAATAAATAGGAATTTAAAACAAGGAACAGAATTATTTAATTATGTAGTACAAAAGTCAATCATTTACGTAAACCCTATCTTTCGATCATATTGTGCACGAGATGCCTTTGTGAGGGAGTTGGATTCATTTTGTGACCGATTTAAAATATGCGAATTATATATAATTAAAGATAATACTAATGGCGAACACATAAAAGAATTAACGCACATTATAAATGAGACACCCGAATGGTCCGGGCCACGTTTACTTATTTTAAATGGTGTCAGAAAAATAAATGATCGCGACACACAACGCGTCATATTAAACGATTATCATATACTGCCATCAAGCGGTCACGCTGGAATCAGACGTATGATAAATAATATAAAAAAACGATTTTTTTGGCCCGGCCTAGATAAAGACGTAGCTGATTTTGTAATCCGTTGTGACAAATGTCAACGTCAAAAACATTTTAAACCCGTAAAGGAACCCATGGTTATAACCGATACAGGATGTTGTGCTTTCGATAGAGTTTACTTAGATTTAGTAGGGCCCTTAAGTAAAGATAATGATAGTTATGCATATATTCTCACACTACAGTGTGATCTTAGTAAGTACGTTGAGGCTTATCCTCTTAGAAATAAGTATAGTATTTCAGTGGCGACGGCTTTCGTAAACAATTTCATCTTACGTTACGGAATTCCTCGGCATATTATATCCGACCGAGGTACTGAGTTTGTTTCGACAATAATGAAAGAAGTTTGCAAATTACTCCAAATAACACATATAACATCGACAGCTTACCATCACCAATCAATAGGAGGATTAGAAAATAGTCATAAAAATTTAATGTCATTTCTTCGAATTCAAACTAATAATAATCCCAGAAATTGGAGTATGTGGCTACCATATTGGTGTTTTGCCTTCAACACAACAGTTCATACGGAAACTAAATATACTCCGTATGAACTTGTTTTTGGAAAGCTTTGCAATCTTCCGAGTAATTTAAGTTTAGATTTAGAACCATTTTATAATCATTACGACTACCCTAAGGAACTCAAATACAGGCTCCAAAAATCGCAATACGACGCCAAACAAAATTTGATTACTAGTCAGCATTTAAGAAAATTAAAATACGATAGTTATACAAACCCAGTTACGTACAATTCTGGTGATATGATATTACTCAGAAATGAACAATCTGGAAACAAATTTGATCCACTATATATTGGACCTTATAAAGTTATTGAAGATTGTGAACCTAATCTAAAAATTGATTATAAAGGCAAAGAAACATTAATTCACAAAAACAGAACTAGGCCTTATTTAAGTTAGATTGGGAATTAAATGTTACTTTAAGACGCAATACATAAGAAAAAAAAAATCATTCAAAGGTGAATCCTGAAATATATTTGCATTAAAAAAAAAATGTAATGTAATGATGATGAATGTACCGTAAAAGTTTAATTACGTAGCTACTGTGAAAATGTTGTACCCATAAAAACTTAAAACAATATTATGTAATTACCATATTATTTTAATTGTAAAAAAAAAGAAGAAAATATTTAATTCTTAGTTTCTTCTTTTTTTTCCATTTCCGGTGGGCATGTAGTAGATAATATATCTATCCAACCTAAGTATTACCTAAGTATAGTGTGTATGTAGTGTGTAATCTTTACCATAAGTGTATAACCAATATATATGGAGATCCTATGCTGTTTTGATCAGTAATAAATCATGCTCTAATCGATACGGGTGTTTCGTTTATACCTCCGAACCTAACACTCGTGCATCCACCAAGTCCACCGCATCGTCGAGCACATCAGCGCTGGTTTCCAGCGCGGTGCTTCGACAGGCGCTTTGTTCTTCGACATAGCGAAAGCTTTCGACAAGGTCTGGCACAATGGCTTATTATATAAGCTCTACCTCCTAGGTGTGCCAGACCGTCTCGTGCTCATCTTACGAGACTTTCTGTCGGATCGTACTTTCCGCTACCGCATCGAGGGCGCTCTCTCCCCCCCACACCCGATCCGTGCCGGAGTTCCCCAGGGTTCCGTCATATCCCCCCTCATATTCACCCTGTTCACCAGTGACATCCCCAAAAGTAAATCGGCTCAGTTGGCTCTCTTCGCCGACGACACGGCCATTTACTGTTCAGGTCACAGTCAGGACTCCATCCCCCGTAATCTCCAAACCTCCGCAAGCGCCTTAGGCGATTGGTTCCGGAAATGGAGAATCGAGGTCAACCCCGATAAGAGTCAGGCGGTACTCTTCTCGAAACCGCGCCGATTCACCCCCCCCCCTCCCCACCCCGATCTCTATGTATGGCAAGCCGATCCCTTGGGGTAAGCAAGCCAAATACTTAGGGGTCATTCTCGATCACCGACTCAATTTCAAAGAGCACATAAAGACGGCGCGTTCGCGCGCCGCTTTCGCCCTCGGTAGGCTTCACTCATTACTGACTGCCCGCAGCAAATTGTCACTTAAGTGCAAATTGCGCCTTTACACCGCGGTCATCCGCCCAATCATGACCTATGCTTGTGTAGTCTTCGCCCACGCCAATCCCCGCCACCTGCACAAAATGCAGACCCTCCAAAACCGTCTCCTCAGAAAGGTCACGGGAGCCCCCTTCTACGTCCGAAACGTGAACCTCCACGTTGATCTCAGACTCCCCACCGTACAGCAGTTCATGAAGCGCCTCTCCAAGCGCTTCTTCGACTCTGCTATTAAGCACCCCAATCCCCTGATCGTGGCGGCCTCCACTTACACTCCTTCCCGCATAAGCTCGATTCGCCGACCAAGGCATACCCTCACCACCCCCGACGACGCCACTACCCTCCTCCAGGAGAGTAGTAAGACCACCAGTGCTCTCAAGAAGTACAAGCCCCGTCATCCGTCCTTCCGCCCTCGCCGTCGCGGTCGTGGCCCATCGCGACGCCCCGTAACATGCCCGCCCCGACCCTTGCTCGAGCCAGCCCGCGCCGCTGAGCCTGTAGTTCAAAATCAGTCTATAAATAATTCCGATCCAGCATGTCCCTTGCTGTCCTCTCCCAGCGACGCCCTAAGCCGAGGTCCGAACCCCACCGGGGGGTGCCCTTAGCGTGTAGTCGCTTAGTTTTTAGTTAGTTTTTAAGCCCTGGCTGGAGGCCTCAATTTATTGTGGCATCCACAGGAAAGTCCGGTTAAGTAGTCACGACCTCTCAAGATCAACTACGAGATGCCATAGCCCAAAAAAAAAAAAGCGCGCGGTCCTTTTCCCCCAGGTGCCGTCGTCGAGTGAAGACTGCCTGCCGATCCGCGGGACGCGTGTGTCGTCAGCGTCGTGTGTCCATCTGCTGCGAGGTCCTGAAGGGTGCTGGTGCTTCTGCTTGCTCTGCATGCGCTTACAAACCGCTTCTTTCGAAGCGAACCGGCGAACGTGTGCGGCGCGGCGTTGTGATGACGCTCGTGCTGCATCGGTGTTTGCATTCTTATTTCTTTATCAAGTGTGCTTAAACGTACTCGTCTTTTTCAAGATGATTGCTTCACTGTTTCTTGGAGACTGCCAAAACGTGGTACGGTAACTGGTTCGGTGGTATGTGGTAACTGGCTCGGTGGTATGTGGTAACTGGCTCGGTGGTATGTGGTAACTGGTACGGTGGTATGTGGTTACTGGTTCGGTAGTAAGTGGTAACTGGCTCGGTGGTAAGTGGTAATTGTGTGACAGGTACTGTGTCACTACAATATTAATTTAAATTAAAAAGCAATTTTATATCGATACTCGGATCGAAATCAGCCATTGCGAAGCAGAATATCGATACAAAGCAACAGGATCGATCATCTCTATAAGCGATACAATAGGAGTTGCCAGGAAAAAAATCTGACAATAATCGATTTATAGAACCGTTATTCTAATCTAAAAAAAATATGTCACAATACTAATAACGTTTTCGATTGTTTTATTTTAAAACAATGTAAATGAGTATAATCTTCTCATACAATATTGACCGGTACTCGTTTTAACACTTTTTTTTTGCCATAATTATTGATTATCTAATCGATTACAGACTGAAATTGATGTTTTATTTCCCCGCTGGTAACACTGCGTCAAACAAATGGCTATGCTTTTAAACTGTAGGATACAATTTAAATACTCTTTATTTCGACTTTTTGTTCGTATACATAGTAGCAAGCTACTATGTGATGTGCAAAAATATTTCATTTAGAATAAATAATATTGTTTAGTAAAAATATTTTTACCGGGCATCTTGTCCACGCTTAGCCGAAACTGGTGATTCACTTTGCTGTATTGGCCCGGAATGTCTATAGACATTGAGAAGTTTACCATGTCTTGTAACATTTGTGAAAAATATAGTTTCTAAGCCTAAGGACCCGCTTATTATAAGATTGGAATGGATATTTACACATATGGAACTAAAGATTATATAGTAGTGGTAGACTATTATTCAAGATGGATTGAAGTAAAGACTTTGATAGATAAAATACCAAATAACTATGGATCGGATTGCACCACATCACAACAAAAATAATTTTCGAGATTTTTGGAAATTCACTAAAAACATGAATCATGCCATGCAACTGTCCTCCCGGTGAGTGTCGATGGACTGTCTGACGCCACTGACATATCTAACATGTTTAAAGATATGTTTGTAATTGATTCACCGCTGGGACCGCCCGCGCCGCCGTCTTCGGGTGAAGTTGAATTTAGTACCGCGCCGTCAATACCCAAAAGTCTTACCATAAGATTTACAGCGAAAGAGGTCATCATCTGCCTAGCCTTTTCCCAACTATGTTGGGGTCGGCTTCCAGTCTAACCGGATGCAGCTGAATACCAGTATTTTACATGGAGCGACTGCCTATCTGACCTCCACAACCCAGTTAATGGGTAATACGATACCCCTTGGTAAGACTGGTTGTCAGACTTTCAGGCTTCTGACTACCCGTAACGACTGTCAAAGATCCACGAATGACAGCCGGGACCAACGGCTTAACGTGCTTTCCGAGGCACGGAGGGGTCACGGATGTAAAGATGGTCACCCATCCACAGACCAACCGCGGCAAGCGTAGCTTAACCCGATCGATCGACCTGTACGGCTGTGATTATTTAGCCACGGGCCCCTCACAGCGAAAGAGGTAAATAATGCAATTAGTCAGATGAAACGTGGTAAGTCACCCGGACACGATGGGGCTCAGTGTTGAGCATTTAAGACACGCTGGTAAGCATTTGCCCCGAGTCTTAGCGTTGTTGTATAACTTTTGTATCTCGCATTCCTATCTGCCCAGTGACATGATGAAAACTGTTGTGGTGCTTATTATTAAAAATAAAACTGGTGACATGTCGGACAAGTCAAATTACAGACCGATCTGCAGATATATAGTATAAAAGTACTCGTCAAGACGAATTAAACGAGCTCAAACTCAATAAGGTTGCGTCCTTTAGTTACGGAGTTCCTATGGCCACCTTCCAGCTCCATCATCAGACCCTGGTTACCATATAGTATCAAAGTACTCGCCAAGACGAATCAAATAAGCCCAAACTCGATGGGGTTGCGTCGTTTAATTACGGAGTTCCTATGGCCACCTTGCAGCTCCATCATCAGATCAGATTGAAGACCGACAGACAGACAACGTCTGTGTGGTGCCGGACTTAAAGAATACCACCACCCCTTACTTCCCGTGGGTGTCGTAAAAGGCGACTAAGGATCGTACCGGAGAATGGGCAGCAGCGTTCTCTATATATTCCACCATCATACCATACTGCGATCGCCAACCCGCCTGCCAAGCGTGGCGATTATGGCAAACCCTCCCAAAATTGGGGGAGGCCTATGTCCAGCAGTGGACGTCTATCAGCTGAAACGACGAACCACGAGACTGACAACGGGACAGGTCAAACTAAATAAAAGCTTGTAATAGGTGACCTCAGCACGTCAGTCGCGGGCTGCCCTTTATCGGCTCTTTGTTTACATGATAATTTTATACACAGATTAGATAGAACGTACGGAGTTTATATAATAGAGATGATTAAAATTAAGTGACGTTTAAAACCTGGAATACACTAGGGGGCAAACGAAGAAACATGTTGCGGAACATGTCCCTCAACAACTACGTGAAGTGTCCAGAGACAATTGTCGCGGAACATTTTGCCGGCCACACTAGTCAGTGCTCATAAAAATGTCGCCCGAGGAGGTTGTGGCTATTAGTGCTGCGTACATTAATTATATCCAGTGTGTTGAAACGTAAGAGAAAGAGAAGGTGGTGGATGCGGAATTTCTTACTATAACGAGAAAGAAGAGTTAAGAGAGGCACGTTGCGTACGCAACTACACGCGGTGACAAATGGCGCGACACTGACGCGGGCGGGACCCGTACCCGTGCGCTCGCTCTCGAGGCGGGAGCAAGCAAGATGCCCCGTGTCACGTACAATGCAACAGGAATATCTACTTTTGCAGATTTAATGATAAGTTTAAAATGCCGGACTGCATAGGTTGCATAGATGGGACTTATGTAGCCATGATTCGCCCTACCAACAATGAAGATAGATATTTTTGCCGCAAAGGGTATCATGCTAGAAACATTCAGCTGGTAAGTCTCATTTAATATTACGTATGCACCTATGAGAGCAGTGGTGCCCCATGCTGTCGGCTCCGATCCACCAAGTTGCAGGGTGTGGGTTCGTGCCCGCGTGGTGGATTAAGGCTCACTCCCTCTCGCAGAGAGGTCTCCCAGCTACTACTTGATTCTTATACACCTGCGTAGTGATAATATGCTAAAAGCACACAGCTCGATAGCTCGCTGATTAGTGAATTAACTAAGGTTCGTATTGTAAGTACCTACCTACCCACTGAAAGTCGACAGGAATATTATAAAATTTAAAAAAATGATATACGTACCTATTCTACCGGGTTGTAAGATTGCATTTATGTTTTTACTTAAGTTTACTTTTAAAATAGTGTTCTGTGACTCTAATGCTAAATGCTCTGTCTGTGACTGTCTAATACAGTTTTGTTTCCGATCGAGTAAAGTTTGTGATGCTTAATTTTCGTTCTTATCTTCTCTGTGATTTTAAAGTGTACCTACTATATTGAATTGGTATTGCAAGATGTACAAGACGTGTTGTACTGAACATTGCGGTCCTCCCTAACCGAAAGGTTGCAAATGCATGAGTTTCCTGTTAGTGAGATCGGACGCAGAAAGTGGCTCCTAGACATGGCATTAACTTATAAGCAAATTATGTGTGTGTCAAAAACACTTTGAAAAAGATACATCAATGAGAAGTACCGCTCAAAAGTGGTATTTTCCATAATAATTGTTTAGGCCGAGGAAATAGGAATGGTGACGGAAGCTGAAGAAGGTTCGTAGGTTAGATAGCTACCTGCTAATAATAATAATAATAATTCGCGTTTCGGTAACCTCTTTGGAGAAACCGAAGGTTTTGTTTGTGCAATTATGGACGAAGTTATGATGACGAACAATTACCGGAGATTTATTGTCAAAGACGGCACGGTTGACATCTGTCGGGCATGCCACCGGCCGGGAGAATCAATCAGTCATATTATCTCCGGGTGTTCTCGTCTGGCTAACGGAGAGTACTTGCATAGACACAACCTTGTAGCCAGGATAATCCATCAGCAGCTTGCTTTGAAATACAACCTTGTGGAATCGGAGGTGCCGTACTACAGGTATGTGCCCGACCCAGTTCTCGAAAATGGTAATATCACATTGTACTGGGATCGATCCATCATCACTGACAGGACTATTGTTACCAATAAGCCTGATATAGTGGTGGTGGATCGATCAGAGCGGCGCGCAATGATTGTTGACATAACCGTCCCGCATGATGAGAACCTCGTGAAAGCCGAGAAAGATAAACAGATCAAGTATCTTGACTTGGCTCGCGAGGTTGTCGACATGTAGGATGTGGACACTGCGATCATTGTGCCGATAGTCGTGACAGCCAATGGGTTAATAGCCAAGAGCCTCGACCAACATCTAAGGAGGCTCTCGTTGGGCAGCTGGATCAAGGGCTTGATTCAGAGAGCGGTACTTCTGGACACGGCCCGCATTGTTAGGAGGTTCCTCTCTCTGGAGCCCTGACCGCCGCCGGTAGCTTGGACCCTGTTCCCGATACCGGTGGGCTACTATTTTTTATATTTTTAAATGTTTTTATATTTTTTATACTAATATTTAAAAATATAATTTATATGTATTTAGTGAAATAAAAGAATAATAATAATAATCAATTTATTGACACACACGAGTTAGGAAACATACAAACAGTAACAATGATAGTTAAAAGAGTGTATAAGTAGAAGTAGCCGTGGGCCCCAAACTAGGCACATCCTGTATCTTGGTGGCCCAATAGAGAGAGAAGAGGCAGATTGAATTATTGACTGTTAAGCGTGACACAGCACAGCAAGACACAAGTAACAATTTATTATGAAAATAGGAATTAAAATCGTTCAGAAATCAGAAACAAAATAATATTATCAATCAATGAAATAAATATAAAAAAAAAACAAAAATAATAAAATCAATGAAAAGATCAACATGCATAATTAAAGACATAATTAAACAAGATGGCATTATTCATTGGAATGGTGGAAGAGTAGTGTGTGTGGACGAGTGAGCATGTGTGTGTGTGTGTGTTTTAAAAGTTTAAGACAGGGGCCGGGAAGGTCTTAACTATTTGAGTGTCATCTCACCTATGAGAGTGACGTTTGAGTGCTAGTTACTTCAAGGGGCGCAAGAGATCTTCTGTTTCATCATAGGTCAGGTCCTGAAGCCATTTCTTTATAGCAGTCTTGGCTTCGTGTATATTTCCAGGGATCTTTATTGTGGATTTATTGATTTTGTTAAAAACTCGAATAGGAAGAAAGAGTAAAAACCGTGTAGCAAAAACCGTTCTAACTCTTGGGATTGGAAGTCTATCAGCTCCTATTCTACCTCTTTGTACGTAAGTGAATTGTCTCCCTGACGCAGAAATAAGTTTAAGAAGGGACTTCAAGATATATAGCTGTCGGACGCGCAAGACGCCTGCTTCTTTGTATAGTTCGTCTGTTGGATAGCGACGCGGTTTTCCAAGGAAGACTTTAAGAACAGCCCGTTGAGCACGTTCGAGTTCAAGCATATAGGATTTGGCTGCGCTACCCCAGACGCCTACACAGTACTGCAGCAGCGATTGACAAAGAGCTAGGTAAACTTTTCTGCATATGTCTTTCGGGGCACTGGCACGTAGGGATTTAAATATATAAATAAACTTACGGATTTTTTTAGAGAGTGTTGAGGTATGTTCCTTAAAAGACAAATTCTGGTCAATTGTGACTCCTAGATATTTAATTGAATTGACTCTGCCTATATCATCACAGGAGCAATTCGTGGCATGACAGTGGATGTTGTGAATTTTGACATTATCAATCGCGGGACGACAGGAACGGCTGATGTAAAACGTTATGAAATTTGTTTTTGCGACATTTAAGGTTAAAAGATTTCTATCGAGCCAGTCAGATACAATACGCATGCCATTTTCTGCGGCGTATGTGGCGTCCTCCCATGTGTCACCGTGAAATATGATAGCTGTGTCATCTGCGTAACAAATCATATCTGATTGTGGGACAATCAACCTCAAAATGTCATCCATGTACATGGTGAACAATGTCGGCCCCAGAACACTGCCCTGTGGCACGCCACAAGTGACTGGAAGGTTTTCGCTGGCATTGTCCCCGATCACAACATACTGCTGTCTATCCATTAAGTAGCTTCTAAACCAGTCCCGAGCGATGCCTCTTACGCCAAAGCAATCTAGCTTTTTTAATAGCATTGGAATGGAGACCGTGTCAAATGCCTTGGCCAGATCAAGAATGACACCAATTGACCGTTTTCCCCCATCTACCTTTGAAGAGACAATGTCAGCCAAAAGCCCAACGGCTTGCTCTGTGGACTTACCGCGCCTAAAGCCGTACTGGCGTTCGGACAATAGGCTGTGTTTTTCAAGAAAACTGATGAGACGGTTATTAACGAGCTTTTCTAAGAGCTTTGATAGAACAGAAAGCAGAGAAATAGGCCTGTAGTTGTCAGGACAGTCTTTTTCACCCTTCTTGTGAATCGGTGTTACAGCGGCCACCTTCCAGCAGTTAGGAAATGTACCCGTTGACATGCTCAGGTTACAGATATGTGCTAAAGGGCTTAGTATAAATGGTTTAATGTGTTTCAGGAGGAGTGGACTGATCTCGTCAGAGCCAGGTGCACTGTCGTCTCTCATATCAGTGATGAGGTTGTCAAATTCACTATTGTCTGTTGGCTGAAAGAACAGAGAGTCTTTGGATCGGTTTACGAGAGTGGCATCATTGCATAGTTTGCTCTCTGTAGTCTGATGTTTGTTTAAAATGTTGAGTGCCAAGGGCTTACCCGCTGAGACGAAATGACTGTTGCAGTAGTTAATGGACGAAGAGCTATTTTCTTTACACTTGAGGAGTTCCTGATTGTCGTTAATTTTTTTAGGAAACTCACAAATGTCCTTAATGATTCGCCAGAGCTTTTTGGGTTGGTTGCTGTGATCCTCTATCTCTTTACCCTCATAATCTGCCTTACGTTTATGAAGGATGTTGTTACAGAAGTTTCTATAACGTGTATATACGGATTTTAACTCGTGGTTTAATGGTTGCGCATTCACTTGAGCATGCAGCGCGTCTCGATGGTGCATGCACCGAATCAAGCCGGGGGTGACCCACGGTTTCAAGTTAAACTTCGAACGGCTAATTTTGATTTTTTCCGTGTGCTTCTCTATGGTGTCTGTTAAAATTTTGTTGAACATTAGCACCGCGACATTCACTTCTGTACTAGATGTTACTTCGGTCCAGTCGACTTTACTAATCTCCTCGGTGATCCTAGAGTAACCTATTTTTGTTTTAAACCTGCTGCGTGGTGGATTACTTACTTTTAACATGTTTGTGCCTAAGATCACAAGGTCATGGTCTGTTATAGATGATTTACAGACTACTCCCTGCGTTGATCCTTTAGTTCTAATAAACGCGTGGTCTAGGCAAGCTTTGCCTCTAGTTGGTTTAGTGATAGCAGGGAGGAGCCCGCATTTCAACAGGAGACACTGATAGGCGATAAAAGTGGCATTGGGGTTGTTATCAAGGAGGTTTATATTAATGTCCCCTGTTACAATCACGCATGGACTATTCAGACCGGTTAGCGAGTTTTCTAATGAGTTTAGGAATCTATCTGTGTTACTAAATGACGGGGAGCGGTAGATCCCTAGAAGTGTAACATTTGTGTTAATGTTGACAACCAGACAATTGGCCTCATCAAACTCCGGTTCGGTAACTGAAACTGGCCAAGTATCTCTCACGTATACAGTCACTTCACCACTTTTATTGATAACTTTACGAGTGTGAAAGCAGTTGTACCCTGGTAACTGATTGACTATCGAGTTTTCGTTAAGCCAGCACTCTGTTAGCACTATTGCGTCGAATTGACAGCCGAGGCGGTGGAGTACCGTTACAAGCTCAGGAAAGTTCTTCTGTAAGCTCCTTATATTACAAGTTAGCACTTTAAAATCGTGCTCCACTAATAAATCCCGGCATAGCTCTTGTCTATCAATAATGCGGCAAGGCAACGTTAGCGTTTCATCGATTTCGTTAGATAGATCGACTTTATCCATTATCCAACAACGTTGGAGAAATGCTGAAATATAGTTTAAGGGGACTTGTTGCCGCTTTTGTGCCGGAGAGAAGGGATCGGCTACGTTGACCAGTGAGTTTATGGAGAATGTGATGTGAGCGAGTGTTTGACTGGGAGTGTGATTTGTAGGTATGATGGTTATGTGACAGGAAGTATGCGACTTTCTTGTTTAACTGTAATATTTGATTTTTGGTGGTGAGTTGCTCTGTGAGTGAGGAGAATTTGGAGTTAAAGGTATGGCGAACATAGGTATTAGTAACTAGAGAACATTCTAATATATTGCAACCATTTCTATTCGCAAAGCGACCTATTGACCTATAGCTATTATAAACATTTTTTAAGGAAACAGTAATATGAAAAATTATGACACACAAGCAAATATTTAAAACACCTATGCATCGCGACTTGTTACAGCAATAGAATTCAGCTCGAGACATCTGGAAAGGGAGGTGAAGCTGAGAGGATTGTGCCAAGGAAGTGATCCAGGTCTCTATTGTTTTTAATGTGAATAGCTGTCTTCCCCTCGACTTGACGAAGTATTTGGCCTCTGCTCGTCCAGCAGAACTTAAATCCAGCATTCTTAGCTCGGGTTCTGGCTTCACGAAATAAGATACGATTATCTTTAGTGAGGTGTTCGTTAATGAAAATTTTCCTGTTCGGCCCCTGTATTTCAATATCCTGGGATGATAGATTGCGTCTAGTTTTAAATGCTTTTATGATTTCATCCTTTTTTGCTCTACGCAAAAGTTTGACTATGACGGGCCGGGGGAAATTGTAGACAGGGTTGGATGTTGGGCCTTTCTTCAGGCCTGCTCGAGCGGTCCAGTCGATATCGTCTAGGGCCAAATTGACCCCGATTTTAGCCGCTGCAACCATAGCAATATGATGAAGATTTTCATTGGTGATTTCTTCCACTCCTATTATCTCAATTTCATTTCTCATGCCCGCCTGCGATTGCTGATTCAGTTGGTCTTTTAAGAGCAAATCGTTGCGTTCATTGCAGCCACTTGGGTGGAGTTTTGTTCAAGTGACGCGATACGCTCCTCCAACAAGTCTAAACGGGCATTACATTTGTCCATTCCGTCAAACAGTTTTGTTAGAGTGAATTTAACCTCTGCCATGTCCGAGCGCATAAGTCGAATTTCTGTTACTAGCTCAGAAAATGAAACGGAGTCTTCAACGCCGTCCCGGCTGGGTGAGCCGATAGCCATGCGTTTGTGTGCGCGAGATTGCTTATTGACGCGCGAGACGTCGAGCTCAACGGTTGTAGCAGATGGGCAGACAGCAGTGTTGCTGTTGTCAGTCCGTGGTGTTTTAGAGCGGCAAGAAGGACAAACCCAGTTATCACTTTGGTTTGAGGATTCAAGTGCTACATCTACACAGATCGGGTGGTAGTTTGCCTCACACTGGGTACAGTTTATTGATCTGTTAGAAGCAATATCTTGTTTACAAGCATTACAAATTGTATTCATCTTGTATGTAGAAAATAATGTTTGCGTTCGTAAACAAAGGCGGTGACTCAGCTAGCTTACGGCGAAACGAGGAGTACACGAGTAGAGTGCGCGCAGGTGCGTGATAAGTGAGCGAGCAGCGTAGCAACAGTCCGCATGCCCAGAAGCGGCTGCGACAGCGATAGTATGACGGTGTCGGGTGGAACGGTCGGCGCATGCGGTGACTCACCCGTGACAAGCAGCTGATCAGTGTTTACTGATTTTTTTCACTTATTACTGCGATATCTTCGGTATTATAGGTCCGATTTTAATGATCACTGTCACCGAGCACAGAACTTTTCTTGAGCTTTACACTGATGTAGGTTTTGTCTTTACATGTACACTTTATACTACTTTTATAAATATTAAACACGGGAGCTTAAATTTGTGCTGCGAACACGAACACGTCGGGTAGGTGGCTCCAAATCTTGTAAAATGATATTTCATTCCAATCCACTAAGTTTTCTTTGCCAGTGTTACTTTTTATTTGAACTTTTTACAAATCCGCCCCTAAGACGACCCACTGACCGGCTGTCTAACTTTACTCCAATGAATTAACGGCAAATTTAATTAGTCTGACTGCAACCTTCAAAAGCATTGTCAGTCATTATTGATTACCACTCCATCAGGGCTAAGTAAAACACGGCTTTCAACATAGTATAAAGAATAGGTACTAATGTATTCATTTTTCATTCATTTCTTTTTGCAGATACACCACACAATTTATTATTCTAATACACAATAATTATTGGGGTCCTTTCTACTATTCTCGGAATCAGCCCGGTAAGATTAATAATTTAATTAACAATACAAGGTGTTATTGAATTAACCCAAAACCTCTTAAGAGGTCATTGTACTCATCATTATGAACAACTTTTACTATGGGACCAAACCTGAAATCGCGAAAAAAAATCAGCTGTTCCCTACATTTTGATGAGTTATGCGAACATAAATATAACATAATATAAATATATATAATAAACTACCTAAAGAAGTAAAGAATGCGAACTCGTTTAATATTTTCAAAGCCAAATTAAAAAATCACATACTTAATAATCAAACATTACTACCATGAATAGACTTGCCCTACTGTTGCGTTGCTTTGTTGTGGCGCCGGGTTCGCATTCCTTATCTATTATGAATATTTGCGACCATAGTAATTATTTCTTTTGCGGGTGGATTGAAAAGTTTAAAGTTTTGTACTCGTTAATGTTACTTACGAACCTACGAAGTGAAATGTTATTAACTTAAATAATATTGCGTAAATGATTTTTTGTAAAGGAAAACAATAGCTGCTTAGTTTGTGTGTCAAAGTTCTATTAATATTAGTAAGTTTTAAAAATGTTCTCAAGTAAGTGAAATCTTTGTAATTTCTTATTGAGAAATAAATTTCTTTAACCATAATGTAGGGAACAGCGGATTTTTTTTTTTTTTCTATATTTATTTTCCCCTAACATCATTAAATCTTTGATTATTTGATGCTGTCGTCACGCCTATTCCTGCTGATTAATAACGTAAAATGAAAATATTTTTTTTTTCAATTAACTTACAAGTTTTATTTCTTCCAGCTCCACAAGGTAATGGGAAAGGAGTTAACACCACCCTCAACTAAAATACAGCTGAAACAGTATCAAAAGGAATCCTTAGAGGATCACTTTGTTCTCTGTCTGTTAAGACCCTTTATTCTGAGAATGCATGGAGGTACAGAGTTGAAATTAAATCCTATTAAAAGTATAATAAGTACTAATTATTTAAATACAGACACAAGTTACAGCTAGGAAGTTTGGATAAGGAAAAGCAGAGAAGTATTCAGATTAATAGCAAAATCTCTGAAAATGCAAATTTTAATGTATGCTATAGATAGAGCATAGGTAGGTACTTACATTCAATTTAACACTACATTAAAAAATTTAAAACTGTAAGAAATTGTTGTTTTATTTACTTATTTCCCAGTAATTCCCTGTTGTTATTATGTTACCAATGAGCTCATAATAACAACTCATCGGAATCTGCTACTAACAGCAAAAAATAAAATGAGACTAGAACCAAC
Organism: Mesoligia furuncula; assembly: GCA_916614155.1. NCBI lineage: Eukaryota > Metazoa > Arthropoda > Insecta > Lepidoptera > Noctuidae > Mesoligia > Mesoligia furuncula. Next base: position 11,618,611 of record OU744795.1, read on the forward strand.
ATTTTTAAATAAAAAAACGAGCCGTCTTGTCCTATTTTTCCAATCGTTGATAAGTAACCACTTAATTTTTTTTTATGGCATTAGTCGTATGTTACGTAGTATCTCTATGTAGTCAGTGTTATCAAGTGAGGATACTGATAAAATAATAGAATCGACAAGGACATGCATGGATCGTCGCCAGCGAAATTCAAATCATCTCAAACAAAAAATGCCTAGTGGTAGGTACTACTAGCTACTACAACCAAAAATTTAATATTACGAGCTCGTGATATACAAATCTCTCATTTTTGTATTGCTAAAATAATGTGATTATTGTTATTTTGTTATGAAACATCAAATAACTGGCCATTTAAAACTAATGCAATATCTATGGTAAGTAATGATTCTTTTTTCAAAATTGGCCCGCTCGCGCTCCGATGTAGAGAAATCTCTTAGAGATCGGTAACAATAGAAAAGTAATTGTGTCTCATTAGTGACAGTTTAGCTACTGCTTAAGTCCTACGAAAGCCAGATAACAATTTAAAAAATGGCTCGTTCATTAATTATAATATCAGCTATAAAAAAGGCAAACAATGCCGACAACGAAGAAAGCTGTCGGCAGGCTCAATTCATCAAAACAAATGTCTTTAACATGAGAGCCGATGACTTTGTTCTTTATTATCGCCTTACTGAAGAGATCATACAACAAGTTGAAGCAGACTTAAGTCCGTACGTAAAAGACTCTTCAAGAGGTATTTCAAGGCGGGTAAAGGTAGGGAAATTAGCAATTTGATTTTCAAGTAAAAAAAGTTAACTTAAAAACTAGCAACACGATGCCCTATTTTCTTTTTAATTTTAGATTTTATCTGCACTGTCTTTTTTGGCCCACGGCACTTATCAGAGGGCGGTGGGACATCAATCCACAACTTATATGTCCCAAACATCTATATCGCGTGCTTTGAACGAGTTTTTGGACGCCATAACTCAACCATGTGTGGTAAAAAAACACATTCGTTTTCCGCAAACCCAAGAAGAACGAAATATTTTAAAAACACGGTGAGAATTTGTGTTAATTATTTTTGTTTGCATAATTATTAGGCAGCTCTCAGGTAGGTACCAACATAGATAAATTTGAAACATGCATTAGCAAGTTGTGGTGTTGCTGCGGTATATTTTTTTCCCGCCTTTACGCACCTACAGCCTCTAAGGCTAGGTTTTTTTTTCCTTAGCCTATCCTGTCCCGAAGCTGGGCAAAGACCTCGTTAGGTTTTATGTTAAATAAATACCTGCAACAGGAATATCTACTTTTGCAGATTTAATGATAAGTTTAAAATGCCGGACTGCATGGGTTGCATAGATGGGACTTATGTAGCCATGATTCGCCCTACCAACAATGAAGATAGATATTTTTGCCGCAAAGGGTGTCATGCTAGAAACATTCAGCTGGTAAGTCTCATTTAATATTACGTATGCACCTATGAGAGCAGTGGTGCCCCATGCTGTCGGCTCCGATCCACCAAGTTGCAGGGCGTGGGTTCGTGCCCGCGTGGTGGATTAAGGCTCACTCCCTCTCGCAGAGAGGTCTCCCAGCTACTACTTGATTCTTATACACCTGCTTGTAGTGATAATATGCTAAAAGCACACAGCTCGATAGCTCGCTGATGAGTGAATTAACTAAGGTTCGTATTGTAAGTACCTACCTACCCACTGAAAGTCGACAGGAATATTATAAAATTTTAAAAAATGATATACGTACCTATTCTACCGGGTTGTAAGATTGCATTTATGTTTTTACTTAAGTTTACTTTTAAAATATTTTTTTACAGGTAACAGACGCAGATCTTAATTTTTTGCACGCAGATGCCTCCTATGGTGGGGCATCTCATGACAATTTTATATTTCAACATTCTCAGTTGAGGGAGCATTTAGAGGGATTGGCACAGTCTAGTGAAACTACCTACTTACTTGGTATGCTTAATTAGCTAAAAAAAATATTTAATTCCCACCTATTGTCAGCTAAATTATTTACACCATTGTCTGAATTACAGGTGATTCCGGATACGCTCAGCGTGCATACTTAATGACGCCTGTCGTAGATGCCGAGGAACGAACACGAACACCCGAAGCTCACTATAACAAGCTCCACGGGACGGCTTGCAACAGCGTGGAGCGTGCAATCGGGTTGTTGAAGGGTCGCTTCAGGTGTTTGTTGGTTCACAGGGTGCTGCATTACAATCCAGATACGGTTGGAAAGATTGTGATAGCATGTTGCGTGCTTCACAATATTTGCAATCGTGCTGGATTGCCGGCCCCTGTGATTAGTGGGCGAGGTAATGATGCATACACATTAGGTAACCCTGATGGACCACCTGACGATCCTCTTAGGATAGGGCGGAATGCCCGGAGTGCCCTCATAAGTAGGTTGTGGGTTTCACGATAATATTGTTTGTTTTTATTTATTAATTTTTACATTTTATTTCCCTTTACATTATTATTTCCCTTTATTATACATTTTTTATATACTTACTTATTATTTTTATTTGAGTAGATAGTAGCGCTCTTGAAACCACTACCTAGCATAGCTGTGCACCGTTAATCAAATGATTAACTTTGTTAATCGCTAATCCGTTACTAACACCCTGGAGGGTTAACTTAACGCAAAGGTAATGCCACTGACCCTCCGAGAGGCATGGCATACCTATAGCTTTATGAAAAGTTGGTGGATTCAGACCATTGAATGGTCCTCGTGTCGTAGGTATGTGTTCGGCCGAACATTATGAAAAGTAAAAAAAAAGTTTCTTCGGGGACCGCTCCTCTTTACGGGACTGCAACGAATTTTTTTTTATATGCGAGTTTACTTAGAAAAACAATAAGCATAATATTATGTTAATAAAATTTAATCAAATAAAAAAATGTAAATCGATAGGTAAGTAGGTAAGTACCTATATAAAATTTATATGAAATCGCAAATAAATATTTTACTTAATCTTAAGTAAAATATTTATTTGCGATTTCTCGCAGTGCGTTGACCCCGTCCTGGACGGCGTCCACCATTGCGCGATTGCTTTCCCCCAAACACCTTAAAGCGGCCGCCATATTTCTATGCGCCTGAGCAGCGATGAGGTTGGCTTCGACTTGTTTATTGTCTAGCGCCAGCCGACTCTCCTCGATCCTCAAAAAATCCTTGGCGACGGAGGTCAATTGAGACCTCCTTTGAGATGGGGGCTGTCGATTATGTTCCTCGTGTGCTGTATCTGTAAAGAAGTAAAAGTTGGTAGGTTTAACAAAATTATTTAAATTATTTACCTACCTGTAGTAAAATTCATTGTAAAAACGTAAAAATAAAGGAAATAATGTAGGTACTTACGCGCAGAGACATGGGGACTAGTTGGTCGTGTAGGAGACGGAGCCAATTCCGTTCTGGGTTGGTGGAAAGACTCCGAGTTCTAAAGAACAAAAACGATGTGTTATTTTATTACATACAACATTTTCCTAAACTAAATATAGGCCAAAGATAGTTATTTTAATACAAAACATACTTGTATTGTATTCCTTCCTGCTTCGTCACTGAATACAGGGAGAGGAGACCGGGGACTAACAGGTTCCTTAAAATTAAATAATTACATTGAGTTTTCTCGAATACATTTTGAGATAGGTACCTACCTACTTACAATACAATTTAAGAAAAAATATACTAAACTACTATTATCTTTAAAATATTAGAATAGCGACTTTGTTAAATTAAGAATATGTGTACGGTGGGCTGCATCAATTGGGTACCCCAGTTGTATTAAAATTTTCATACAACTGGGGTACCCAATTGATGCAGCCCACTGTACATACAAAACCATAATAGGCTGGGGTATCTTGACGATTCTGCAATTAAATTATTAAAACATTTTAATTAAAGCTTCTGTGAAGTAAAATAGGCCAAACTGAAAAAATAAAAAAAACCGAACCTACATTAACAATATGGGGCAGGATCGAAAGGCTGGTGGGCGATGTGACCGTTGCTGTGGCTTCACTAGAGTGCTGTAAAAATAAAAAACCGGTTAAGAGCGACTCGGACTCGCGCAACGAGGGTTCCGTACCATCATGTATTTAATCTTTCATCGGCGAGGCCAACATTCGTCAGAGAATTTTAACACGAATATTGCACTTTTATGTCAGCGCCATCTCTTGACCGATAGTGGAACTAATGAAAATTTTGTTGAAGATTTCTGAAAAAGTGCTATTTAGAGACTTCGTTTTATTTTCCCGTAATCTTTACATAAACTTCTATCACATAGAATGATTTCAGATTTTTCTCTTTGCAAACTTCGGAGGATAAGGGGGGGGGGGGGGGGGGAGGACGGTATTTTTTTTTTCATAAAAAATTGTAAACTATGCGGCCTAAAAAAGAAAGAAAACATGTTTGAGAATGTGCAAACTGGGCTCTTTCATATGATAACTTGCCCTAGTAGCCCCACGTCCAATTTTTCAGACCTTTCAGTCCCTGTTGCAAAAAATATACATGTATTTTTATTTCTTTCTTATTTGCAAAATAGTTGGGCAAATGTCATCTAAAACTATTCCAAATGTCAAGTTGATAGCATTAGTAGTTCTTGAGATATCCAGCTGAGACAGACAGACTGAGTCTCACCATAAGAGTTCCGTTTTACCATTTTGATACGGAACCCTAAAAGCATCTTCCAAATATTTTTTACTTAACAATGGCACCGATTCTGTTGTTCACAAACTAAACTAAATTTAAGTTCAGGCATCTTTTTCTTTCTATTTCAATAAGAAAAGGACAGAAGATAAATATTTGTTTAGTCCTGTCAAATTAGTCAGCGCCTGACGTAAATTTGCGTATTTTTAATAGTCAATTTTTTAATCTCGTCTTGTTGTATAATTATGGAGTATCTTAATTTGACAGGACTAAACTCGAAGAAAACGACATTTTTTACCTTCTGAACGCCACGCAAAATGTTGTTTTCTTATCGGCTGTAGACTACCGTGGCGTGTTGGGCATGTTTTCGTTTGTCGTCTATACCCGACCGTGGCGTTCAAAAGGTTAATGAATTCTATATAAAAAGCTGCATGAATTAAATTTAGTTTAGTTTGTGAACAACAGAATCGGCGCCAATGCTAAGACAACGAAGATGAGGAAAAAATAAAACCGAACCTACATTAACAGTGTGGGGCAGGGGCAGGATCGAAAGACTGGTGGGCGACGTGACCGTAGCTGTGGCTTCACTAGAGTGCTGTAAAAATAAAAGCATCTTCCAAATATCTTTTACTTAACAATGTTATGACAACGAAGGTGGGTGATTACAAAACTCACCTGTATTAGTTCATAACGCAGGTGGCGGTCACCAACAGCGTAGCCTTCACCGCCCAACAGTTGGAGGATGCGCTCTTCATTTTCGGTCATATGTCCGATGTCTTCGAAGCCCCCACCAGTCCTTCGTCGGGCAGCGGCGCGTTCCGCAGCTTTTTTTTTAATACTTGTCTTCTTATCGGTCCAAAACCATTTGTTTTACCAAGTAGGAATAGTCAGTGTTTACAAAAATATTTAGTGTTCTGTGAATGAGAAATAACATGACCACACATTATTATTGCAGCATCTGCTTTCCTAATAAAAATCACTAGGTACGCACGGCTACACATCAAGCTATACATAACCAGTATAACCTGACTTCTGATTGTACGAAAAACATATACCTACAACTGAAAAACAAAACCTAAACATACAACTAGAACTGGAAATGTATAGCTTGATGTGTCGCCATGTGTACTTATGGCCTTTGTCGACGGTAAGCAACGTTACACTCGTTTAGTAACCAGTAAGCAATATACTACTACTAACTTACTTTCATCCACTGTTGAGTGGTTTTGGTGGCCCCCCCTAAACTGTTTAGTCTGGGAACCACCCTCTCCCAGAACCGACGTATTTTATTTCTGGCACACGCCGTTTTTAAGTGCCCACGTGCCATTTCGGGGTCTTGTTCAAAGAAGTCTACGAGGGCTCCTAGTTGAGCCACGCTGCCATGGCGCGAGCGAGATGAGCTACAAATATTATAGCTAAAATTCGCTCTTTATCCCGCTCGCACGATACTGCTCGCGGACTGTGTGAGAGCGAGACAAAGTGCGGAGCTGGGCGGAAGGCAGCGCCAATAGTTTAGGTATTTGCTTTTTACGGTGAAAATAAAGATAATTCAAAAAAACTAAATAACATAAGACCTGCTTTATAGTTAGTTCAGTTAGTATGCAAAGTTTTATGATCTAATTTGAAGTATTTTTTTAATACCAGCGGTTTATTGTTCGGTTTGGAGGTAACTTTGAATTTTTTTTCTATCGAGAAAATTTTATGGAATCGTGTTTTCGTCTAACATAGTACCTAACATTAATCCTCAACTTTAGCATATATTTATTTCAAAATTAATGCTGCGGTATTTTCGATATAACGGAGGATCATGCTAAGCCATTTGAGGTAGTATAGGCTCTTAAACGCCACTGGAATTACTTTTAGAATAAATTGATGTAAATACGTCATAATATTCACCTACCAATTTAAAATGTTTAAGACATCATATACTATATGTGGAGGCTTGTTATTAGCTATTTTTCCTAATATTACATTCTTTATTTCACTGGTTTGTTAGTCTGTAAGCCTTCTTTAAAATAAAATAAAATAAATAAATAAATAAATAATATTTATAATAACATACACATGTACATTTTATGTACACTTACCTCATATTAGCAGAATTCCAATTTTCACTTTGAGTAATTTTTTAACAGTTTACAAAAGAGCGCGAAATCGCGCGTCTTGGCAGTTGTCTATCGATGACTTTTTTTTTTTAATTCGCGCGCTGACATATCATCTGTGGTGAAAATGTGCTATTCTACAACTGTCTATGGGATTTTTCGATACAAACAAAACTTTTGTCTTCAGTTTAAAAATAAATAATTGTAAATAAACAAATGAAAGTTTTAGCTTAGTACCTACTTTGAATTAGTTTGTCAGTTCAATCGTGGATGTGATAGTAATAAGACAATAATACTAATAATACTAATAAGACAATAATGCTGGCTTATACCTACTGGTGAAAGTTTTTCCAAAAATGAATTCCTTACACAAATCATATACATATGTTCATAATAATAATTTTATGAAGTAGATGATCAGTATGGTGGTTAGCTTTGCAAGGACGTTTGGTGTTCTGTCAGGTATGCCAAAACAGTACCTACTTAATTAACTTGGTGATGATAATAATAATGTAAAAGACGTATGGGCTGTGTGAAGATCCTGGCCCATACGTCTTTTGTGACGACGCCCGTCATCAGGCACCCTTTGTCACCGACACGTTCCTGACCAATTGGCCGGAGAAAGCACTAGTCACAACATAAGGAAAACTGGAAATGTTTGGGGGAGAGAACTTTGCCCACCTGTGGGAGAATATAGGATAACTTTGAAAAATGTATAGGCACACAAAAGCAAGTGAATTTGATTAATTTGATATGTTCTACCTTTCAGCAGACGAGCCTAGCCGACCCTGCAGTTGCTAAGACATTAAAGGTACTTAAGACAACAAATAAATTGGGATACGGACAGGCACGGAGCATGGAATTAAGAAATATTGCAACTCATTGTACTCTAATTATAGTAATAATTTTGGCCCATGTGATGGATCTTATTGGATCAAACGCTGCTCTAAATAAATCATACCACTGTACTTATACTACATTAGCTGCAGATGTGTAGGAATTAAATAAATCAAGTAATTAGTAACAAATGCTTACCATTATTTCCAGCTAGTTGCAGTGGGGGTGGAGCTGACACACATCCAATGTCCCTCCGTTCCCTGCATTAAGAAGTTGAACCTCGGGAAGCAGCAGGCTCAGTAGAAAAATATATTAGCAATTTTTGTTTTTTTGTAATGCAATTAATAAATAATATTTATTTATTTATGTACACACTTAACACATAATAAAGTAAACTACGTAAGGATACTGCTTTCATCATTTATTTAGTCATTTCTTCCAGCAGACCTGCGACAGGAGAGTTGGCTGAGAAATGTAGACAGTGTATAAAACAGGATACAGGAAAACTAAAATTAGACAGCCCAAACATATAGGTACATGAAGAATTTTAATGCAATTTGTGTGACCTATTTGTATCTTGTACCTGTGCACTGTGATTCACCTAGAGATGTGGGATATTAAAAAAAACCTATGTGCCTTTACGTATTACGTACTTATACGAACATTATGTACGCCAATCACTGAATACATGCTTAGCACAATTTCTGATATATTATCATAAATGTAGGCTGACTAAATTGAGTTTTTCAATGTACAAACACTGGTCGATTTAGACATTAAAATCTCATAGCATTAAAATAATTATTAGAAACTAATTATTGTCACTAAACTCGAATACGAAGAGGCATATTAGGTACATTGTACATGGTCGTCATTTCGTCAATGACAGCGGCTAACGAACGCGCATGCGCTCAGCGCTGCGTGGATTTCGGCTTATTCCGAATTATGTCATCATCGCCCACAGCTCTCACTTAGATAATTTTACGTCTAAGGCGCTTGCGCGCAAATTATAGCTTATTCCGAAATGTACTATCATCGCCCACAGCGCTCAAATAAATAATTTGCGTTCCGATTTAGATAAATCACCACTATGGCAGCTGAGAGTCAAAACTATACCTATTCACTCATGGTTGGATTATAGTATTTATTTGTGTATACACCACGAATTTCTTCTTTGGTAAGGTGGCGACTGTAGTCACGCACGTCAATTCCTTAATTACCTAATCACGACATCTGCTATTAACGTATTCTCTATGACACAATGATCGAAACCGGTTTGAACTGTCAAAATACCACGCTTGACAACTGTATGGCGTGGTAAGATTATGCGGGGAATAATAGATAAATACTATACAGCAGAATTGGGGTCAAGGTGTACGCACGCTGTAATCGATTACAGTGCAATTCGGACCATATACCGCTTGAATCTCGTAACCCATGGCAACATCACTTCGGCGTAGGGTTGCCACCACCACCACTTCCTCATTTAAGGGGTTACTAGCATCAAAAATACGCGTCTTGGTTATTTTTCCGGGAGACACTGATTGCGAGCTGAGCGAGTGTCAGTTTAACCGTTGAATTTTGTAATAGTATTTAAATACTTAATATTCTTTTAATAGTGGCATCGACGAGTTACCTAAGTAGGTATCTATCTACAATATTCATATATTTGCACGCGTTACAGGAATAAGTAGTCTGTAACTAGTTAATACAGAATCTGGATAATTGTTGAAAACAAAATGTAGGCACACACTGACTTTTAAAATGTACAAACATGGTTGCTCCCTCTCACCGAGAGGAGGCCTGTGTCCCAGCAGTGGGAACATTATAGGCTGATTATTGTAAACATGGTTGGATTTAGACATTAAAATACCTAAAAGGGTTAAAATAAATAGGAACTAATTATTGTCTCTGAACTTAATTACGTCTAACGCGCTTGCGCGTGAATTATTTCTTATTCCGAATTAGGCCATCATCGCCCACGGCGCTCACTTATATAATTTTGCATCTAACGCGCTTGCGCGGCGTGCTCACCTCACGCGAATCACGACATTAAATGTCATGGTTCGCGTGAAGTGAGCACTTCACCCGAACCACGACATTTTAATGTCGTGATTCGCGTGAGGTGAGGCCGCCGCGCAAGCGCGTTAGTCACTGTCATTATCACATTGGAGAAGTGAGCACTTCACCCGAACCACGCCATCGTGATTCGCGTGAGGTGAGCACGGCGCGCAAGCGCGTTAGTCACTGTCATTATCACATTGGAGATTGCGTGATCACTCGACACAAACTATCTACGTGGGATTAAATTCTATGGTCCGTCAGCCAGGCACACCGTTAGCACTCGATGACTTGACACACTCGGTTATCTCTTAGAATTGAATAGATTTGGGTTAAAAACAACGCTGAACATCGTCGCAGTCTTTACTAGACTCGATCTACAATCGCTCATAATAACAAACAAACAATGTCGATGCGTATTTTCATCAGTCTAGCTGTCCTATACGTGAATGTTTTATTTTATTTACTGTTCGTGCGCGACGCGCTCGCGCCTTAGGCTATAATAGGACTAGTTTAGGGAAAATAGAAAAAAAAAACAACATTGAGTTTCTGACAAAGAGTCTGTTTTGCTATTTTATTTAAAACCCCCCTAAAATAGTAATGTTTTGGCAACTAAAATACTAGTTTATAATATAAAATGATCTATTAGTAGAATTAGCATATTAAATATGATTAAAATCTCGAGTATGATTGTAAATGTATGCTTGGTCAATCCCTAGTATCAGGTGTCATGAGACTGACAGCTCACTCCACGCTCACTTCACCTAAGTTTTCACGGTGAGATGGTTACAGAATCGCACTGCTGAGAGGTTTCTGGTGTTTTACAAATAACCCTGTATATTGGACCTTATAAAGTTATTGAAGATTGTGAACCTAATCTAAAAATTGATTATAAAGGCAAAGAAACATTAAATCACAAAAACAGAACTAGGCCTTATTTAAGTTAGATTAGGAATTAAATGTTACTTTAAGACGCAATACATAAGAAAAAAAAAATCAAAGGTGAATCCTGAAATATTTGCATTAAAAAAAAATGCAATGACTGTAATTGTAAAAATCTAAAAACAATATTATGTAGGTAATTACCATACTATATGAATTGTAAAAAAAATAAAAAATATTTAATTCTTAGTTTCTTCTTTTTTTCCATTTCCGGTGGGCATGTAGTAGATAATATATCTATCCAACCTAAGTGTCCTACCTAAGTATAGCGTGTATGTAGTGTGTAGTCTTTACCATAAGTGTATAACCAATATATATACAGGAAAAGTTTTTAACCAGTGCGCAAATTTTGACATAATAAACTTGAATATATTTTAATAAACACGTATTTTTTGTTTTGATATGTTTCAATAGTAAAAAATTAAGTTAACGCTTACGAGACTTGTTTACTCAGAAATTTATTTTATGGACGTCGCTTGCCAGTCCGTCGACCGGTCGCCCGATTCACGCCGCGCGTCGACCGGTCGCCTGACGCGCCAGCTGCTATCAGAAGTACTCACGCGCGCTCGCGGATTATTGACCCCAGTTTAGCGCTACAATTTTTTAAGTTTAGACTGTGTAAAGTTATTTGTAAACGTAATTTTTCGTAAATTCCAAATTATCCTTCATACTTTCATGGGCTTAGGACCATCAAAATGCAGAAAATAAATCATAATAAGTAAGAAAGTAATACGTTTTAGTCCATTCAAAATAAAACATTTAGGTATGATAGGTACTTAGACATGATACAATTTGCGTCAATGTCTAATCAAAGATAACCTAAGACACTAAGATTGTTTATAATTTCTTCTTACCTCTACATTTTATTAATCACAATAATTTTAGGTATTGTTCGAAGTGACCTCCTCCTTTTGGTCAGTGGGTCGTCTTAGGGGTTTTTCAAGGCATAAACGTGCACGTTTAAATAAGTAAGCATTTAGTTTGTTTAGGACACTAACACCACTTTTTACTTCATTGAAAGCGTTAATTATTTTTTCTTTCAAGTCATCTAGGCATTTCACTTGTTTCATACACCTTGGTTTGCTGCTAAAATTGTCCTCTCATTAGGGACCGTGGGATTGAGGATCCCTTCGGCTCGCATACGAGGTACGCTCTCCCTTTCGTATCTTCTTCGTGCTGCTCGTAAATTTTCATTGCTTAACAAATACACTCGCACCATTTCATAATACTCGCGGTGAGTAAAATGAGACATTGTCACTACGCTAGTCTAGTACGCGGCACGCGCGCAGGGACGGCGAACTCCGGCGAAGGGACATCCGACCTCCGCTTCCGCAAGTGACGTACTGCATGTGCATGCGTTTTGTTTATCAAACGCCGGGGCCGCGCCGCATGCCCCCGCACCCCCCTCTCGTGCGCTGGGCATGGTCCAGCGGCCGGCGGCCTTCGTGTTTTCATTCATGCTCATTCATAGTATTACTATTAAATTATGCTTATTTCAAATTGGGACAAAGTGGAAAAATGAAAAAAAAAAAGTCATAAACTAAAAATGGAAATGTGTTCTATTGCTTACACTGAGCCACCAAAAAAAATTTGCGCACTGGTTAAAAACTTTTCCTGTATATGGAGATCCTATGCTATTTTGATCAGTAATAAATCATGCTCTAATCGATACGGGTGTTTCGTTTATACCTCCGAACCTTACACATGTTGACGGGATAAAATACCTACACCTAATGCCTCAGTCACGTCGTGTACCTTGTTATGCGCGGTCGTGTTTGCACCAATCTACGGTCGGTTCAATAAGCTAACCAGTGTTTCTCAAAGGATTTTTTGTTATGGCTTCGTGTCATAATGGAGGATATAAATAAATGTAGTGCTTGCAATGAGTCACTTTCGGATGGAGTTCGTTGCACTCGATGTAACCAGGAGTTGCATTTCCACTGTGCTGGCATTACGGAGGCCGGATTCCGAAAACTTGGTGACAGGAAACACACGTGGCGTTGCATTAAATGTAAACAGATTGGCACGAGTCATCTATCCGGCTCTGATGATACACCAAAATCGCCAAGACCTCAGCCAGAATCGGTAGTATTGCTCGAAATCCGAGCCCTGGCAGAAAAGATGGCTCCTTTGGAAGGTCTGAAAGATGAGATCGTAGCCTTGAAGAATGAGTTTGCCGATCTGAAGTCCTCCTTTAACTCTAAATTTGACGAAGTAGTCCAAGAATTTGGCAGCAGAATAAGCGATATGGAGCAGCGCATATTACAGTTGGAAAAAGTCGAAGTTCAGATGGGCGAGATTCAATCTCGTCTTGATAAATTAGAGGAAGAGTCTAGCAGTAATGAACAGTGGTCACGCATGAATAATGTGGAAGTGAAAGGGATAACTCAAACGAATAATGAAAATTTGTTTGAAGTCGTTGAGAAAATTGGTGCGAAAATAAGTTTTCCGGTGCCTAAAAACCATATCAACTTTATAACTAGGGTTCCTACAAGAGATAAGGATGTTAAACCAATAATCATCAGTTTCTGTAACCGCTATGTTAAGGAGAATTTTATTGCGGCCGCCAGACTTGAATCCAAAACATCTCCACTAACGACTAGTCAAATTGGGCTTTCTGGAAATCAAAGGATTTACATAAACGATCATCTAACTATAAAGAACAAGATTCTTCTATCGAAAACCAAGAAGGCAGCATCTGAAATGGATTTTCGTTACGTTTGGGTGAAACATGCCAAAATTCATGCGCGAAAAATGGATACTTCTCCTATTATATTCGTGAAATCAGAAAAGGATTTGGTAAAAATAGTGTAATGTCTTATACCCGGCAACAAAAAATATTGTTTACGTTGTCAACATTTGTTAGTGAATCATTATACGACATAACAAATATCTTTATAAAGTTTGAGCATCTCAAACAAATGCGTGCTAATTGTGTTTTTCAACTAACACTGTGTCTTTGCATTGTGTACAAACTTAGGTCGTTAAGTGATGATTCTTATGTGGTTATATCGTTGCTACTTAATGTCAACCTTATTGCTATCGTATTATGTTACTTTTTCCTACCTTCCATGCTGTGTCATATTACCTTGTGCTGTTGGTCTGTTATTCTCAACGACCGCCTATCGCCTTTTGTATCCATTCAAAAGTCATTAGTCGTGTGGCGTTCAATATTGTTTTTTTGTCGGCCTCTGTGTATTGCTGTGCTTAATAAATTGCATAAAACTTTTTACTTCTACCTACGGAGTATCGAAGTTAAAATATTAATTTATTTTAAAGTTAAACTTTTAAGTGAACGGGATAAATGTTTGTTTATATTTTTTATTGAAATGCTCGGGAATGGCTCTTAAAATTTATTATCAAAACGTACGTGGCTTGCGAACGAAAACGAATAATCTTTATCGTAATGTATGTCTCAATTCATATGATATTATTATATTTACCGAAACTTGGCTATCTGATGGCATTCATAGTAGTGAACTTTTTGATGGTCGGTACCTTGTGTGGAGAAGGGACCGTGATTACTCACGCACCGCTCAAAAACGAGGTGGTGGTGTTTTGATTGCGGTGAAGAGCGAACTGTCAGTCGTTGAGAGACAGAGTTGGCGTAGCTCCGCGGAAGATATTTGGGTCTCGCTAACTCTAAAGAAATCTCGTCCCTTAGTAACTTATAGCTTACATATCTGTGCACTTTACCTGTGTAAAGAAAATCTTGGTAATTCTTACAACACTCAGTTGCTCAATTTCACTAATAATCTTAACCATTTCATTTTATCTCACCCATTGGATAAGTTCATAATATTGGGCGACTTTAACTTTGGTAATGAAGTGAACTGGATATATAGCACTGATAATAACACCGAATTAATTCCTCACAACCTAACAAACCAACAAATTATTGAATTCTTTGACTGTGTTACTACCTCTAACTTATCGCAATATAATAGTCAACGTGAATGGCAGATTGCTTGATTTGGTATTTTCTAATGATCAAAATAATGTCACCGAGTGTCGTGATCCCTTGGCGTTGCCCGTAGATGGTCATCATAAACCATTGAAAATACAGGCTGATTTTGTAGAAATTCATGAACTTAGTGAAAACATGACCAAAAAATATATATTCTCTAAAGGTGATTATATCGCTATTAAATCGGAGCTAGATCAAGTAAATTGGGTGCAATATCTAGCTGTCGAGTCGTTAGATTATGCTGTTTCAAAATTCTACAGTAAATTATATGAACTAAGAGATAAACACGTTCCTCTAAAATCAGTTAGACAGTCTTTGCACCCAGCTTGGTATAGCTCGGCTTTAATAAAAGTGCTTAAAGAAAAATATAAATTTCATCGTAGATTCAAAACATACGGTAACATTTCCGATTACCACTCTTTCTCGTTATTACGTCAAAGGGCTATCGATTTGGAAAAATCATGTTTTACAACTTACATGGATAAGATTGAAGCATCAATTATAAAAAATCCAAAATCATTCTGGTCCTATATAAAAACAAAAAGAAATAACAGTTCTTTTCCTAAGGTAATGCACTACAACGACCAGTCGGCGAGCACAGGTGAAGAGATTAGTAATTTATTCGCCAGCTACTTCCATTCTACTTTTCAGGAACCAGACCAAGTACTTAATGAGTCCTGTGAAACTCACGATGCTGAAAGTGTTGCGTATATCAGTTCGGTAGAGGTTGATCGTGACCGCGTATTAAATCTTCTTAAGACCTTAGATCTTTCTAAATCTGGTGGACCAGACTTAATACCTCCCTTATTTATTGTTAATTGTGCGGATAGTATTGTTGAACCCATATGCATATTATTTAAACGTTCACTTTGTGAGGGTATTGTGCCTACAGTCTGGAAATCAGCTTTTATAACTCCAGTTTTCAAAAAAGGAAGCAAAGCTGATATTTCAAATTATCGTCCAATTTCCAAAATTTGTTTGTTTTCTAAAATTCTTGAAAGACTGGTTTATAGTGATGTTTACGCCGCTATGAAAAGTTCCTTCGGTAACGAGCAACACGGTTTCCTCCGAAAACGATCCACTACATCCAACTTATTACTATCACATGACTATATATCAGATGGCATGGAACAACGTGCACAGGTTGACGTGATTTATACCGATTACAGCAAATGCTTCGATCGTATTGATCATCGACTGCTTCTTAAAAAGCTTTTGGCATCCGGTATACATGGATACTTATATAGATGGTTTTGTTCTTATATTGAGAATCGGACTCAGGCTGTAGTCCTTCAGGGATACACATCGGGATGGAGCTCGGTGCCTTCAGGTGTGCCTCAGGGATCCATTCTAGGACCTCTCCTATTTATCTTGTTTATTTCTGACGTAAAGCATTGTTTTAAACATTCATATATTCTTCTTTATGCTGATGACATGAAAAT
The DNA here is from genome assembly GCA_916614155.1 of Mesoligia furuncula. Lineage (NCBI taxonomy): Eukaryota > Metazoa > Arthropoda > Insecta > Lepidoptera > Noctuidae > Mesoligia > Mesoligia furuncula. The sequence goes on from OU744795.1 coordinate 11,634,592, forward strand.
TCATAAAATTATTCGTAATTCTACTGATACACTTTTATTACAAGATGATCTACATAGATTTGAAGAATACTGTTGTAGAAATAAACTTCAATTAAATGTATCCAAGTGCTTTTTCATTACTTTTACACGTCAAAAAAATATCATTGCTTCTTCCTACACACTTAATAATCAAAACATTAGTAAAGTTAATAGTATAAGAGATCTTGGTATCATACTAGACGGTAAGCTTCTGTTCGACCAGCACATCGAGCATATCGTCAAAAAAGCTTCTAGTGCATTGGGTTTCATTATGCGACAATCAGCCTGTTTTCGTTCTCTTAAGCCTATAAAAATCTTATATTGTTCGTTCATCCGCAGCCATCTGGAGTATGCATCGCAAGTCTGGAACCCTCAATATGAGATTTACAGAACTCGTATTGAGGGGGTCCAGAGAAAGTTTTTGCGATATCTTGATTTTAAGGCGCAGCAGTACTCAGACGATTATATCCATCGTTGCAAAAGGTATCACTTTCTACCTCTTTATATGAGACGTGAAATAAATGATATATGTTTTTTACTACAAATTGCTAATGGTTCTATTGACTGCCCTGAATTGTTATCCAAATTAACACTACGTACCAATAAAATAGAACTTCGTCGACGACCACTATTGGATGTACCTTTTGCAACGACAAATTATAGACATAATTCATTCTTTTTAAGAAGTGCAAATAATTTTAACAGATTGACGCGGGAACTCGATATCGACTTATTCTGTACTAAATTAAACACGGCAAGACGACTTTTGGCTGACTCCTTATTTGTATAGAAAATTAATGAACTTGCAATTATGGCACGCAACATTTCTAGTGTTATTAATTGTAATCGACGTGTGTCTATTATCTGTGGAGGCTTGTCGTTAGCGATATGATTACTGTATGTTGTTAGCTATGTGATATTGTATTAGTCTGTAAGCCTTCTTAAAATTAAATAAGTAAAATAAATAAATAAGATCAGTTTTAATTAAACTAGAATAATAATTTAAATTATACTAGTATTTTTTATCCAAAATTTGTATGCCTATTAGGTTAAACATAGAAATCCTGACATTATTAATTCGATCTTATTATATTGTACTTATGTTATATTTACAAATAAATAATTTGAAATTGAACAATATAATCATTATCATTATTTAATGTGATTTCCAATCTGGAGTCTTGAGAGAGTTCTGAAAAGAAGATAACAACAACTCGGGTACAAATTTAATGAAAACATCCTGTCACTGTAATTCAAGATTGTCTTCAAAATTCAGCCACGGGAAAAAATTATGATAACAAGATCAATCAATCAATGTTTGTTAACTACATTTTTTGATGTAATATGGTATAAAAATGCAATAATGACCTAAAGTAAATTGCTTCAACAAAATATCCTTTCAGTCTTCAAAACAGTTTCATGTATACTGAAATTGTTTTTGTTTGTCTGATTTCAGAGAATGTGTCACCTCAGGTGGAGCATTCATACTCCCGTAAAAGACACTTTGGTCATACATACTCCCTGGAACCACTGAATAGTTTGTGTTTTCTCTTGCTACTATAAATTTGTTAAAATCGTGTATAATTTCTAAGAAACTTTCCATATTTATTTTTTCAGAAATTCAAGCAATCGTCCAGTGAATTTCCTTTGCCGTGCGTACTTAAAAATGATTATTTTCTGAAACTTTTTAGAATATCGTCAGCCTAATTTGTTGACCTGCTAAGTCTAGTTTTGCATATTTTAATGGACGAAGAAAAATGTGACTAATATCTTTTATTAATAATCATAATAAATTCTGAAAGTCCCGTTGGTTTCAAAAAAATTTAGGTACGTGAGTTTGGGAACACTGTCAGTGCAAAACTGAGGCCCCAATAGGATTTAGCAGTGTAGTGGGAAGCAAGCAGTTTTTCAGGCATAGTATTTGTCACCTTTTACGGCTGCAATCTTCGTTATTCCTATTAAAGAATGCTAGATCTTATACTGAATATTTGACTGGTATGAAAAGTTAATTTTACCCCAAAAACGAGTTAGGCCGATGATATGTGCAATGCATGAATTACTATGCCTTGTTCTAATTTTAACGCTTTGATAATTTTCCTTTAACTCTGTCTATTTCAGAAGTCATTGCTTCTAGCTCCCGTGACCTGCAAACTGTAGCACAACAAAATCCCCCAACTAATCAGGACTCAGGTAATTCAGAGTTCCAATCTTCATTTAAATAAGTATATTTTTATTTTATCAGATTGGTGCTACTCTGCTAATAATACAACTTGTGTTTATAAAGATTGTACTAGAATCACTAGATATCGTCAATTTATAACCTGATGCAGGTTTAGGTCTATTAGCAAATGACTTTTTTTTTCAGATTTGATTCAGGTCCGAAATGTAAAAATGCTGAAAGCTCCCAGAAAGCGCATAATAACTGTAAAATCACCAAACCACCCAAGGTCCAACACTACACAATAAAACTCACTGGTAGCGTTTTAACACAATGTAATATAGTTTTACATTAATACAGAATCTCAACATTGAGTATAAAATTTCTAAGCTACTAAGAGTGGGTTGCATCAATAGCTCCGTTATAGTTTGTGTCAAAGTTAAATTTAACCGTAACCATAACAATGACCATAGAATCTACTATCCGTTGTTGCACCATCATGTATTTCGTGTATTTCACAGTTAAAGTTAAAAGGGTGACAAGTGACAAGACGTCATATTTCCCCAAAATGTACGTGGGTAATTTTTTGACAAGGGTAACACTTCAAGCTTGTTGCCATCACGCTTTGTTTATTTGACACTAGTGATGTTAATCAGTCATTAATGGTCAGGACTCGATTGTCTCGATTATTTAATTCATAAAATCAATTTAAGTTGATCTAAGGACTAGATGGAGGTTCCCAGCAGCTTCGTACGTTTGAAACGCACACAAAAATAAACTTCAAGAAAAGAATCATAGCAAGATCCAAAATACAGTTACCGTTCTATATTGGTAATGTACCAAGGTATGACATTCGGCTCAGATTGGCTTTGTTCGACTTTGTAAAGAGCGTATTAATACGAATAATAATAATTCCTACGCATATTCCACTGATTGTCAGATTGATCTGATAAAATCAATGACGATTTAATGACAAATTACACTTTATTATCTGACAGCACTAACCCACAGAATATGTATTTTCTGTTATTAAAACTCTGTGACTGTACATCACAGTATTATGACGGTTTATTACAAGAATATATTTATTACCTGGTTTTTTAACCAAGAATGACAGTTAACTAGTGTGGCAGTGTTGGTGATATTTATCTAATCGTGAGTACATCGAGTGGCACCTCGAGAGAAAATGGACTCAGCTTTTGAGTAACGAGTTAAATAAAATCGAGCCGCATCACTATCTGACACTGTCAGAAAGACAAGTGTCAAGTGACTATAACATTCATTTTATTTTTCCGTTTCTTTCGAATTGCATGAAATTGATATTTCTGTTTTCTTGTATGTAATTGAAGGATTATATAATTGGAAGATGCATTACAACATTTACTCCAGAAGGATGTTGTGTTAATTGTTCAATAAGATTTTAACGCAATGTGCGAACACATTGCCCGAGACTGCTGCAAATGTACGGTAACTTGTGAACGCAAGGATTCACGAACGCTAGTCAAACCATCTTTAGTGCAGTTTAACGAAAATGCGTATAGACGATGTAAGAAAGTATTGAAACTGTTTATACATTATGGAGATTTGAATATAGGAATATTTACATTATATGTCGATTTTCACAGCAAACGCATACTGTGCCTGATGAATGCGGGAAAGAACATTGTTTTGCAGTGGCATCCAGCACACCAAAAAGAACAAGAATAATATTAGTTAGAATATGCTTATTTTCTAACATAAATCATCTATTTATTTTCAGGTGCATTATTTAGGTAGGTACCTACCTACCTAAAAAATTCATTTCTAACACCCAGCTGCTCTTGCTGGATGCTATTGCAACTGTTTGGTGGACAGACGTTGGTATTGTTAGCTGTTGTGCACATGTACTGTTGAGCGTGCGGTATTGAAGTATTTTCATCGGTGGAGTGACCTGCATATTTTTCAGATGAAATATTACCTACTTTTAAGTCATCTGACGTTGAAATTAATATAAGTAGTTACATTAATAAACATGCTCTGCTATGTACAATTTGTTATTATTTTTTTTTTTTTAACCGTTTAATACACTCCTGCTATTTATCGCTGAGCAGTGGTGGGTCCGTCGTAACAGCTGCGACTTATAGCATAGGTAAAGGTCGTAGGTTCGAACCCAGACAGGCGCTTTACTTTGTGTAAATGATTTCATCACCACTGCTCTCAAAACGAAAACATCGTGAGGAAGTCCTATATCCATACTAATATTATAAATGCGAAAGAGTGTCTGTCTGTTACCTCTTCACGCTTAAGCCGCTGAACTGATTTAGATGAAATTTTGTATAGAGATAGTTTGAGTCCCGGGAAAGGACATAGGATAGTTTTTATCCCGATATTCCCACGGGATCGTAACTAATGTGGGTGAAATCGCGGGGCGCTGCTAGTATATACTAAATGAATTTTGATAAGCATTGACTTTCATAAAATAAGGAAGAAAAAAAAACAAGTACAATTTTAAAAACATAATATGACCAAACAAAAACAACCTGTCTTCAAAGAACTTAATGAAATTGAAATGGATCAAATCTGATAAAGCATTTGGAATCAAGATGAACTTCATTGGCACAATGAAGAGAAGTATAAGCTAGGAACTAGAAAAACAGAAATTAGTAATCGATATTCACAATACACTTGCTATAGTTTACATAATAACATTTTACATAAGAATATCGATTTCAAATTTCAGTTTTTCTAGTTCTAGCTTATACTTCTCTTCACTGTGTTGCTTTAATTGCCGAAGAAGCTCAAGCTCTAGCATATTCTTCTGAATTTTTGGTTCTAGGACATGCCGGTTTCCTCATGATGTTTCCCTTCACCGTTTTGAGAGCAGTGGTGATGATATAATTTACGCAAAGTAAATCGCCTGCCTGGGTTCTACTCAAATAGTAAGTCGGGGCCATTAGGTAATTATTTATATAATATGTAGAGTTCTCAGGGGTTCTTGTTTTCAGCAAGGGAGGACCCTTGCTGAAAACAAGAACCCTTGCTGAGAACTAAGACCTTAGCAAGGGCTCTGGCTTCTAACTAGGAAAGTTAGAAGCTCTTGCTAAGGTCTTAGAACCCGGAATCTGTCCAAAAATTAATTCTCATCCTACTTATGAAATCGATCAATGCGAGGGTGAATTTTTTTCTCTTCCTAACTGGCAAATCGGATTCACTGACACTATCATCGCTAGAAGAGCTTTATCTCCACAATATATCGCGGAGTAAAGACATAACTAATTTGTTTTAGTAGGTACTTTATTCAATAACACAATATTTTTATAGGTTACAATGCAAAGCAGATGACATATACAATGACACAAACCGTAACTATAGCCCTTTACCGCCCGAAGTTGGGCGATTAAAGTTATAGTTATCTGTGACGTCATTTTAACAATTTTGTCAAAATTAAAACGATGCAACCCGAATTTCGCTTAACCGGAGATGTTGGGGCTGTGACCCCGTCCCTTTTTGATGTGCTCAGGATAGTGTGCGGAGATAAATTATACTTGTTCTTGTTGGTATTTACTTCTATATTTAAAGATAGAATATAATAAAGTTACAAGAAAACGAATGGTCGGACCGCGACGCGACAATAATGAAATCGCACCCGCTCTTAGCGGCTACTACGGTCGAATTGGCGCGGCGCGCGCCGTGCCGGCCGGCCGGCGGCGCTTGCGCGCGTGTGTGTAGTGACGATGTGAAACGCCGTGGCGGGAACAGCTATCCCTCTCCTCCCGCGTCCCGCTCATGCATGGTTGGGGCGCGTGTGCGCGCCAACAGGCTCCCCCCGTTGGAACTTGTTCCAAAGTCCGAAGTGGGCAGCAGGCAGAGCCTATTGTAGGCTCGTCGAAGCACTCCCGATGCTGTCCTGACGTCAGCAACGCGTGTGATGCCGTCGGAGCCAGGGTGAAGATGTATGATGCGGCCGAGTCGCCAATGGTTTGGTGGGAGGCGGTCATCCTTGACCACGACCAGGTCTCCCAGCTGCAGCAGCTCCTGCTCATGGCGCTGCCATTTTGCACGTTTCTGTAATTCTGAAAGATATTCTGTCTGATATCGGTTCCAAAAATGAGCCGCCAAGGCTTGTACCCTTTTATAACGAGGCAAGGTACTGATCCGTGTCTCTCTCTCTGTGTCCACCTGAGTAGGCAACATCGTGATAGTTCGTCCAATTAAAAAATGAGAGGGAGTCAGTGGAGTCATATCGTTGGGATCAGAAGATAATGGAGTAAGAGGGCGTGAATTTAAAATCCCTTCAATTTGAATTAAAACTGTGTTTAACTCTTCGTAAGTTAAATGGGCTAGGGATAGAATTCTTTTAAGAAGGAGTTTAACGGACTTGACTGAGCCTTCAGCTAAGCCGTTGAAATGTGGGCTATAGGCAGGAGTGAATTTGAAATTAATTGCCTGCTCTGCTGCCCTGAAACTAATGTCATTACACCTTGATTTTAGGAAGGTCGAGAGTTCATTGTAGGCTCCTACAAAGTTTGTACCGTTATCCGAATATATGTTAACAGGCCGCCCTCTGCGAGCGATAAATCTATTCAATGCAGCTATAAATGCTTCAGTAGTCAGATCAGTGACTAGTTCAACATGAACTGCCCTCACTGCCAAGCACACAAATATACAAATGTACGATTATATAAGTTGGCTACCCCTACCCTTTCTGTTGGCAATTAGAATAGGCCCAGCATAATCGACAGCTGTGTTACTGAATGGATGCTCACTATGAACGCGTTCTTTGGGCAGATCCGCCATGATTGGCTGAATCGTTCTGCCGGCGAATCTACAACACTTATGACACTCATGTGTGACCTTTCTGGCAAGACTGCGACCGCCTATTACCCAGAATCTTTGTCTCAATGTAGCAAGCAGTAATTGAGGTCCTGCATGCATTAATAGTGTATGATAATGTCTGAATAAGATTTGGGTAACATAGTGAGAAGCATGAATTAGAATAGGATGTTTAACATCATAGGTATAATTTGAATTTGATAATCTACCTCCAACTCTTATTACATTTTCATGTGACATGAATGGGTTGAGATTAAGTAACTGTGACCTTTGTAAGGACTGGCCTTTCTTTAATGTAGTGTATTCATCTGAAAACTTATCTAGTTGAATAAGTTTACATAAAAGTAATGTGGCTGAAGTTAATTCAGGAATAGTCAGGAATTCAGTAGGTTTATTGAGAGGATGCCTACAGTTGTTTATGAAGCGTAATATGTAAGCGGTGACACGTTGCAATTTACTAAATCTTGAAAACTTATAAATAAATTTGTTTTCCTCACAAACAAGATTACATAGAACTTTTGTTTCTGGTAGGTTAATGGGTATGGCATGGGTTTGAGTTGGCCATTCTGGTTTTGGTTGTGTTAGAAATTGTGGTCCTGTCCACCACAGTTTAGAGCCTTCCAGCTGAGTAGCATTGCATCCTCTAGATCCTATATCTGCTGGATTAATTTTAGTGGTAATGTAATTCCAGTCCTTTGCATTGGTCGCTTTAGTTATTTCGTTGATTCTATTGCAAACAAATGCTTTTAAAGATGACTTTGGTGTTCGTATCCAACCCAAGACAATGTGGAGTCGCACCAGAATGTCCATGAATGTATATTTAATCTTAGGGCGTTTTTAACCTTAATCGCTAAGCGAACTGCTATTAGAGCTCCACTAAGCTCTAATCTTGGTATAGTCATGCCCTTCAGAGGTGCTACCTTGCTTTTAGCCATGACAAGATGGACCATAACGTTGCCATCCTTGGAGACTGACCGAACGTAAACACAAGCACTATATGCTTGCAAGGAAGCATCGCTAAAGGTATGTAGCTCATAGCGTACAGCTTGATCGCATAGAATGAGCCTGGGTATAATAATGTTATTTAATTGTAACAGTGACTTCAAAAATTTCAACCATCTTTCTGTAAATTCCGGAGGCAATGTGTCATCCCACGCAATTTTTGAAGCCCACAATTCCTGTAAAATTATCTTGGCCTGTAAGATGCAAGGATTCACAAGACCTAATGGATCAAAAACCTGTCCTACTGTTGACAATACAGATCGTTTGCTCATTTTATTCTTTAAAGGATCACTAACTGTTGCAAAACCAAAAGTGTCAGCCATACAAGACCATCGTAGACCCAATATTTTGGCATGATCATCATTGACTAATTTGAGCAAATGATCATCAACGTTACCTTCGTTTATGCTGTTTAATATACACTTGTTATTTGAACGCCATTTTCTTAAATGAAATTGACCCTTTTTTAATTCTTTAATAACTCCTTGACATATTTGTAGCAATTCTGCTTCTGAATCGTGGCCTGATATAAAGTCATCCACATAGAAGTCATGTAATATTGTTTCACGTATTAGAGGAGAAGAACACTCCTGACCTAGTTGCACTAGACACCGTGTGGCCATGTATGGAGCGGCTGCTGTGCCATATGTCACAGTATTAAGCTTGTAAGTATCTATCTTGTGAGTGGCATCAAACCGCCACAAGATTTGTTGAAGACAGCGTTGCTCTGGTGCTACCAGTACACAACGGTACATTTTTTCGCAATCAGATGTAACAACATATTTGTGTTGCCTAAACCGGATTAATATATCAATTAAACTATCTTGGACTGTAGGACCTACATATTGTATGTCATTAAATGACAAGTGTGAAGTAGTCTTTGCTGACGCATCGAATACAACCCTTAGTTTAGTAGTTAAACTAGTGTCTCTAACCACACCATGATGTGGCATGAAATACGACCATTTATCGGTACTATGATTAGCTAAAGACATATGACCGAGGTCAATGTACTCTTTAATGAAATTTGAGTATTTTTCTTTGTATAGTGAGTCACGTTGGAACTTTCTTTCCAAAGACTGAAACCTAGATAAAGCTTGTTCGTATGAGTCCCCTAATGTTTCTGGTGACTGTTTTAAAGGAATTTTAACAACAAAGTGGCCATCTTTCTCACGAGTTGTTGTTTTTATAAAGTTTTGTTCACACTCATTTTCCTCCTTTGTTGTTGTACGGGGTGATGAAACAGATTCTAATTCAAAAAATCTATCTAATTGTTGTTGAAGGTGGGCATCATTTATGAAATTACATTGTGCCACAATTGAATTGGTGGTGGGCTTATTACCTTTAGTTTCTTGTTTATGCATCACACCTGATACCAACCAACCCACCCTTGTATCGATGAGAACTGGTTTATTCCTGCCTAAAGACATGCGTTTTGTACCTAATATGTTCCAAAAGATTTCAGCATTCAACAATATGTCTATTTCTGAAGGGATGTTGAAACTAGGGTCAGCTAATTTTAAGTTCTTTGGAATGTTCAGCTGTGAGATATCAAAGCGTGTGGTAGGTAATAATTGAGTTATCCCTGGTACAGTCGGTGATAGCTATTACCTGACCCCCTTAAAAATTAAACGAATTTGAACCTTCTGCTTGTTAACAGTAAGCTTGTCGAACTAGAACAACTGGTCGTCTATGATTAATAAAATAGTTATTCGAATTTGAACTTTAACACGCAGTGTCAAGGTAGGTATGATCTTGAATATTGTTTTAACTTGTAATATAATTGCTAATTTCAACGACGTTCACTATATTCGTGTGGTCTGGTAGTAGCTGTAGTAAGCTGACGAGAATGAGGTTGTGAGTTCGAAACCAATATATTATTGTCTGTAACGCGTTCTGTTTTACAATATTTTTTTAAGTTATAAATAATAAATTATAAATTTAGCTACAAAAAAAAGCTGAACAGAAATAAAAAACGATAATGATGGTAAAAACGATTTTATTTTATAAATAAAATTATTTATAAGAATAACGTAAATGATATAGGTAACATTTACCTGCTTACTAATAACGTTGTTACATACTTCACAGAGTTTAATGTAGTGAATCAACATGTTAGAATATTTAGAAATATAGGTATTTCTCTTTATTTCATAACAATAACATCACCACATTAAATATCATTTAACTGAATAAAATAGCATTATGTGTTAATGTTTTACCTATATCAATTTGTTTTGTATGTAGTTATTTTTAGTTATAAATAAGGTTTTGACAAAAACTAGGCATGCGAAATACTTCGTTAAAAATTATAACAATAGTTAATTTAACACACACACTGACACGTTAGTATTGTTTGTGGCCAACACTGGTCACTGAAGTCATTCAGTGGTGCTTTTAATAGCGAAGTGGAGCACCATTTTTTCTACTACTTGTTGCAAGCGGTTCCGTATACCGCGCACCATATTCCAACAACAGTCACTTCCTCTCATGAATTCCCATGTTGATGTCACAAGTTGGGCCATATTTTCCAGGACGATCCTTTTGAATATTCCCTGTCTCTTCAATACGTCTTAGCCACAATCTGACTGTATTTCTCTGAAACAACACAATAAGCATAATTTTAGTAACGAAGTAAGCATAATTTTTCGAATAAGTTTAGATAAACCACATTAGACCTTTACATGATCTCATAATGAAACACAGTTAATTTTCTATAATTCATTCACAAGTTTTTAATAAGTATAAATGAAGCATAAAAAAGAATACACTTACCGCTATATTAAGTTTCCTAGCAATCGCTTTAACACCAACATTCTCCTCATGCAAATAGATTATTTTGTATTTTAAATAATCACAACTGAGACATGACGATTAAACTGTATCAAAACTGATAATTAATAAAAAGGAAAAAGGCGTGGATTTTCGCAATTTGTAAGGCAAGGTAAAAATGTTCGCGCGTATTCACTGCTATTTGTGCATAGAATGTCTTGTTCAATTTATTCTTCTACCCCATATTCTTAATATCATCTCAATAGCAGTTTTTGTTGAATACGCATAATGACGTCTAACTACCCACTTATTGAAAAAGATGAAAATTTTATTAATTTAATTGATGTGCTTGTTCTTTACAATAATGCAAGAAATACTTAACGAACAATTTATATACTTATTGAAAACAAAATTAAACATTGAGACAGGACTTGAACTTGCGTCTTCCACGTCTCAGCCTTACACACAAACCACGACACCAGATTAACTTGGGTAAGACAGATGAAATAAGGTATCAGTAGCAATGACACAAATTATCAGAACATTAACCTAACCTTTAAGTCTTGCTGCATAAAAATGAAAATTGCGTAACAAATACCCATATACATAGTAAATGACCTAACACCAACATCTTAAAGCTCAAGTTTGCGTATCAAAATTATTTATTGTTTCTGTTCATCGAGTAGTGTTAGTCTGATAAACTCATACATTGAATAACCTTTAATGTTATGAGCAGAGGGTGCAAAATCGAGTAATTTTTAGGGGGGTCAGTTAATTGCTATAACCGACTGTACAATAAAACAATCAATGATGTTTATGTATGACTCAGTGCGTGAGGATATGGTTAAACTAGAACGTTTAGTTACGTGTAATGATTGACTTAAACCTTCCACTGAAATGGAAGTAGACTTAATTGGTAAGTTAAGGCGGTGACATAGCTTCTCTGTAATAAAGTTAGATGTGCTACCATTATCCAGTAAGGCACGGACAGTATGTTTTCTACCATTACAATCAATAATGTCTATGAGTGCTGTAGACAGCAATACGCAACCATTATGTGTAGATGACAAGACAACGTCAGCTTGAATTTTTGAATCTGTATTGGAGTAACAATCCTCCTGTGAGGCTAACACGACACATTTGTCTTGAGACTCAGACTGCTGTGAAAGTGCAGGTTCGTCTATGTGCAATGCAGTGTTGTGTTGTTTGTTGCATACTCTGCATGGCCCAAATTTGCAATCCTGAGGTACATGTCCCTGTCTTAAGCAATTGTTGCACAGGTTGAGCCGTTTAGCCTCGGCAATTCGCGCCGTCACAGACAATGACATGAACTGAGGACACATGTAGATAGGATGGCTTTGCTTGCACCGAGGACAGGTGTATGAATCCAATGTTCGCTTTTTATGTTTTTGATTAGCAATGAATGTTTTCGGTTTAGTATTTACGGGTTCACTGTGCCTACGTGTGATCCTATTGGTATGGTCTAATGTTTCTAAAAGTTCAGCACGCCTTTTAATAAAATCAATAAATTGTTCTAAAGTGGGTATTTTATAATTTTGAAGGTTTAGGTGTTCTTTCCAAGTCCTGTTGGTTGTACTGTCTAATTTTTTACACATAATATGAATAATGATAAGATCCCAATTTTGAGTGTTGACCTCTAACATTTTTAAAGACCTAAGGTTTTTATTCACAGTATCTATGAGGCTCCTCAATGCTGAGGAAGATTCCTTTGTAATGTTTTCAAAGTCAAATAAGGCATCAATATGATTGTTGATAAGCAAGTTGTTATTTTGATAACGTTCACATAATAATGACCATGCTGTATCATAGTTGTTTTCTGAAAAATCTAAAGAAGTAATAACGTTCGCAGCCTTGTCCTTTAATGCTGACCGTAAATAATGAAATTTACTAATTTTAGGTATTTTGCCATTAGCGTGAATGAGAGATACATAAGTGTCATGAAATTCTAACCAATTTTCATATTCACCAGAAAAGGTAGGTAGATGTATCGTAGGTAATTTTAAGTTTAAGCTTGGCCCACCTGCAGTGAGGACAGAACCTGTTACTGAAGACTCCAAGTCGTGTTCCGCTTCCGCAGAGACCGGCCTGCCAAGCACCACTCGTGCCTTGCCGACTGCCGCGAAGTACTGCGTCTCGAAGCGCTCGCGTTCACTATATTCATCTTGACAATCAGCATCTGTAATGTCCGGCAAACTTTCGATTTGAATCTGTATGGAATCATATTCACCATAGCACTCTTCAATCTTTTGCAACCTGGCCCCGAGCTCACTGAGTTGAATGTTACTAGGCCTTTCACATGTGCACATAATTAACAGATATTTCTCAAACTGTGTAAGTTTAGCTTTATATGAAGCACGTTTCTTTCTTAATTTTTTAGGTTAAGCATTGCGAACAGTTAAATTACCTAAAATGATATTGCAAACACCAAGCCAAAGGTAGGAAGGAAAATGCACAGAAAACGTGAAACTCTCAATGTAGGTAGGTGTAATGACAGCAGGTTATACTTAAATGCAAGCGTGCAGATACAGGCAAGAAGCGGGTAGCGTAGCGCTCGGACAGGCAAGCAGCCACCGTCCGACTTAAAGCAAGGGCGTAGCCCCGGTGCAGGCGAAGACAGCAAGCAACGTGCGACACGTGGCGTCGTTGCTCTGCTAGGCTTCGGCGCAAATCCTGTTGGAATGCGATAAAATAATGTTAATAAGGAATAATATTTTAATGTAAAACTAGTTCCTAGCTGGGGACGGGATAATCACAGTTTTTAATGAATTTCTAATGACCTAATGCTTTAATGAGAATGACATTACGTAACAGTAGGTAGATAGGTACTGTGTTCATGAAACGCAAAAATCAACAAATTAATGACTGTTGATGGTATTAGGGATAATTAATGAGATATCCACATAATGACTTTAACCTTGAGAAGATAATTGGAACGAACTCACAAGAATAATGCCCTCCAGGCTATTGCATTTCTCGTTGATCTTCGTCGTCTATTGCGACGCCATTTTATCGTGTCACCACGCGGCCCACGCGCTGCGACAAAACCACCACGAGGCGCGGATGAACGCTCGACGGACTTGACTCTTGAACACGTTGACACGACGGCGAAGTGACGACTCGAACTACGGGATGCTGCCTTGAGGTTCCACGTGGATTTTCCAATTCTCTTCAATATCAGGGCTTCGAAGGACCAATGTTGGGGCTGTGACCCCGTCCCTTTTTGATGTGCTCAGGATAGTGTGCGGAGATAAATTATACTTGTTCTTGTTGGTATTTACTTCTATATTTAAAGATAGAATATAATAAAGTTACAAGAAAACGAATGGTCGGACCGCGACGCGACAATAATGAAATCGCACCCGCTCTTAGCGGCTACTACGGTCGAATTGGCGCGGCGCGCGCCGCGCCGGCCGGCCGGCGGCGCTTGCGCGCGTGTGTGTAGTGACGATGTGAAACGCCGTGGCGGGAACAGCTATCCCTCTCCTCCCGCGTCCCGCTCATGCATGGTTGGGGCGCGTGTGCGCGCCAACAGGAGATTTGACGTCTGTCAAAGCTTTGATTATAGTTAAAAATGACTTGTTATAGTTATTTATGACGTCATTTTAACAATTCTCAAAATGATGCAACCCGAATTTCGCTTAACCGGAGATTTTGACGGCTGTCATGGGATTGGTTATCGTTATAGTTAGCTGATGCAACTCACTCTTATAGTTTCAGCGGTAACGAAACCATAGTGAGATCTAACTCGACGCCATCGCCATCTAGTTAGAAAAGTGGTACTAAAATTTGCACAATCTCATTTATTGACTACAAATTGTTAAATAAAATGTGATATGGTTTGACATTCCGCCCACCAAGGACATGCTCGAATGAGTTGTCCTTTAAATTGAAGCCACCCACCATGAGGTCAAGGGGGCTATAAATAATATAGGAAAACACAATAAAATAATAAGAAAAAAAAACATATTAATCACTGATTCGCAATACACAGAGTTTACAAATTGGTCTTTTAAATACGGAACCATTACACTTTATGGTCACCACTCGTGTGAGTCCATCCGAACCAGGATGCTTTTCTAAAATCCTACCAAGTAACCATTTGCCTGGAGGCAGATTGTCCTCCTTTACAAGAACAATGTCGCCAATATTCGGCTCCATTTCTTTTTGCGACCATTTATAACGCTGTACCATTGAACTTAAAAATTCTCTAGACCATCGTCGCCAGAAATCTTGGGTCATTTTTTGCAAAAGTTGCCATCGCCTCAGCGTGCAGCGTGCCAACAGAGCTATGCTCGTAATTACGTTCCGGCACAAGAACCAGAGGTTCCCCGATTAAAAAATGACCGGGTGTAAGCGGCATTGGATCATCCGGGGTTTGGGAAATATAAGAAATCGGTCTTGAATTGAGGCAAGCCTCAATCTGCACAAGTAACGTGGCCATTTCCTCGTAGGCAAGAGTGGAATCACCAATGACACGCTTCATGTGGAATTTTGTCGACTTGATGTCGGCTTCCCAAAGTCCACCAAAATTTGGGGCATGGGGAGGGATAAAGTGCCACTTGACACCTTTACAACTGAGCCAACTCCTAATTTCGTTAGCGACCGCTGACTGTTCAGCAGCGACTAATGTCTGCAGTTCCTTAGCTGCGCCTACAAATTTTTTTCTATTATCGCTCCAAATATCACTGCAATGGCCTCTTCTAGCGACAAATCTCTTGAAACCGGCTATAAAATCTTCAGAGGTAAGGTCACTAATGGCCTCGATGTGCACTGCTCGAGTGACCATGCACACAAATAGGCAGATGTACCCCTTGTAAGCTTTATTGCCACGACCCTTAGAGGCCCTAATATTAATTGGACCGGCGAAATCAACACCTGTATGCAAAAACGGCCTGGCTGGTGACACTCTACAGGTAGGCAATTGACCCATGAGTTGATTCTTAAATGTTGCTGCATGCCGAGCACATACTACACACTTACGTACGTAACCCTTTACTAAATTTTTTGCAGATAGTATCCAATATTGTGAGCGCAAATAGTTTAACATTAATGTTGGACCTCCGTGAAGAGTGTTTTTGTGAGCTTCGCTGATGAGCAGAGTAGCGAAGTGATGGTGCTCTGGAATTAGAATAGGATGTATCATGCTTACTGACAGTTGAGACTTTTCAATTCTTCCTCCTACTCTTAAAATTCCTTGCTCATCCAATATAGGACATAAAGGTCGTAATTTGTTCTTCTTACTTACACTTCCTGTCTTCTTAATGTTTTCAATGTCTTCTTTAAATTCTTGTTCTTGACATTTTTTTATACAGATTTCCAGAGCGGCTGTCAACTCCTGACTTGTCAGGTAAGAAGGTTCTTTATGTTGCTTAAATCTTAAGAATCGTCTACAATATGCTACTCTAATCAATTTTTGATATGATGAATATTTTGTCCACAGCCCATCTTCTACATTTGTTGTGACATGTGCTTTAACGCCTTTCGATGATCTTTCTTCGAGTTTAGTTGACATCGAGTTTGGTTTGACGTAGTCAATTGGTTCTTTCTTTAACCACAACGGACCGTGCTTCCACAGAGATGACTGTGAAAGTGCTGAAGGTGTCATTCCTCTTGATGCGATATCTGCTGTATTGTGAGAAGATTTCACATGTCCCCATTGAGTATTATCCAAATTATTTAGAATTTCAGACACCCTATTACCAACAAATGTTGTCCAGCGGCTGGGATGGTTACTGAGCCAAGCTAGAACAACAGTCGAGTCTGTCCAATAGTGTATATTTTCTTTGGGTATTACTAGTATCTCAGCTACCTCCACAATTAATTTGGCCTACAGAACAGCACCCATCAACTCGAGACGAGGAATCGACAGTTGCTTTACCGGAGCAACCTTGGTTTTTGCGGATATTAAATTAATTTTAATATTCCCGTCCGCGCCAATTATCCTTACATACGCAACAGCTGCATACGCTACGTTAGAGGCGTCACAAAAACCATGTAGTTCTACAACCACATCATCTTCTCTGGATTCAACCCATCTTGGTACATGAAACTCAGGTAAATTTAGTAGTTCCTTTTGGTATGTTTGCCATTCTTTCAATAAGTTTTCAGGTAATCGATCATCCCATCAATCCCGGCAAGCCATATCTTTGAATCATTATTTTCGCCGGTATAACACACGGCGCTACCCACCCTAAGGGGTCGAACAGTCGTGATATATCTGATATTACTTTTCGTTTTGTTACAGATGCAGGTTGCGGAAATGTTATTGAATATCTGAAACTGTCAGATTCTCTGTCCCAAGAAAGTCCTAGTATTTTCACTACCTCGTTTAGTTTTATCTCTACTATTCCTTCCTGATTTTTTCCTTCTCCCATTATTTCCTCTGCTAATTCTTTGTTGTTTGTCATCCACTTCTGTAGCGGAAACCCACCTTTTTCCAGTAGTTTTTCCATTTCCTTGTAAATCCTTTTTCCTTCCTCTACCGTTTGACATCCTGACATGTAATCATCTACATAAAATTCGCTTTTTAATGTTTCAGATACCAGCGGAAACTCAGCTCTCTCATCGTGTGCTAGTTGCTGCAACGACATCACGGCCAGGTAAGGTGCGGATGCAGTGCCAAAGGTAACTCTAAGCAACTCATACTCTTTTATTTCAGATGCAGGTTCACTACGCCAAAGTAGTTTCTGGAAGTGTGTATCTTCAGGAGCGACCTTGATCTGCCGATACATTTTTACTATATCTGCACATAATACAATTGGATACGTACGCCACGTCATGAGGATGTGACGTAATTCCGGTTGTATGGTAGGACCTACCATCAACATATCATTAAGGGATCCACCATTGGTACCTTTAGAAGAAGCATCGAACACAACTCTGATTTTGGTAGTGGTCTTATCCTCACGAACCACGCGTGGTGAGGCAGATAGACTGCTTCCGACTGCTTAGTATCAGTTTCGCGAGAGACCATCTTCATGTGTCCAAGGTCAAGGTATTCTTGGATTACTTCGGTGTATTTTCTTTTGATCTCATGATTTTTCTTGAAACGCTGTTCAAGCTGATGAAATCGTTTCAGTGCGATCTCTTTGGTGTATCCGATTTTACTTCGTGGATCTGATTCGCGAAATGGAAGTTTGACTACGTATCGCCCGGTAGAGTCTCGTCGAGTAGTACAAGTGAAGAATTCTTCGCACAGCTGTTCTTCTTGGGTAAGTATCGTTTTCATATTAGTAACATCAGATTCGATCTCCCAAAACTGTTTGAGCATATCATTGTCACTGAGGTTTGAATGCCTATACCTTGTGACAATTTGCTGAATTGAGATCGCAATCTGTGGGTGTTAGTCCAGACAAAATCCATCCCAGGGTTGTATTTTGAGCAATTATGGGCCCTGGAGAGTGTTTGACTAAACCCTCTTTAAGAACTTGGCTGTAAACTTCTGCTCCAAACAAAACGTCGATTTTGTTTGGAGTGTGGTACTCTGGATCCGCCAGAGTTATATCTTCTAATTCAGGCCAAGTTGACATAAATAGTTTAGTTGGGGGAATCAACGTTGTAATTTTGCTTAACACATATGCTTAAACTTGAATAATTGCATTTGGATCGTGACGTGAATGAATGGTTACGTAAACCATGTGTCTAGAGGCACAAGCGCCTTCGTCACCTCCTATGCCTGAGACAATACTGTTATTTGGTGTTATTGTGTCTAAGTACTCCAAAGAGCGAAATCTTGACTCTAAAAATGTTTTAAATTCTTCAAAGGTTGGCAGTTGTTCATCTGCGCTAATTCTCAATTCCCACAACTTTCGTGATTCACTATCTAGCTTAGCGCATATTATATGGATGACTATAGTATCCCATGATTTAACATCAATGCCGAGAGTGCTTAAGCCATGCAAACGGTCCACAGTGGTATCCAATAATTCTTTAACCGCAGTTGATGACTCTGTTACATTTGATTGATTTATCAATCTCTTCAACATAGAATTAGACAAATATCGTTTATTATTATAGCGTTTATTTAACATTTGCCAACATTACTCATAATTAGCGGCTGTCACAGGAGTGTGACGCAACAATTGTTCTGGTTCACCCGATAAATGACCT
This sequence comes from Mesoligia furuncula, assembly GCA_916614155.1. Classification (NCBI taxonomy): domain Eukaryota; kingdom Metazoa; phylum Arthropoda; class Insecta; order Lepidoptera; family Noctuidae; genus Mesoligia; species Mesoligia furuncula. The sequence continues at coordinate 11,653,484 of OU744795.1, forward strand.
TTCAAGTAATGCAGTTTTTGTACATCGTCAATAGAATCATTTTTGTGGATAAGAGATAAAAACAAATCACGGAATGAAGTCCACTCTATATATTTGCCAGAGAAAGTAGGAATTGTTACCTTAGGTAATTTCACATTCGTATATATTGCACATTATTTTTACTCATTTCTTTTATGAACTATACACACAAACAAGCCCACTTTACTTTATCATGTTTCAGGCAGTATCATTTAGTAACTGGTAGACTTAAATAAAAAAAGTGAGATTCGTAGTCTAAACTACGAATCTCACTTTTTTTTATTTAAGTCTAGTTTTTTTATTATTTTAGTCTTTAGTGAAGTGAGACCCAAAGTAGAAGTTTTGTTTTGAGTTTGTAACTTGAAATAATATATGTCCACTTATATTAATTTAATTTCCAGGTTGCAACATGGGAGAACAACAAGAAAATGTGTTCCGTAGTCTTTGATGAAATGTCATTAGAGACTGCCATAGCCTATAACAAAAATAAGGACAAAATCAATGGCTTTGTAGAGCTGAATATTAAAAAAACAGCAGTTTGTTGACCATGCTCTCGTATTTATGCTGAGAGGAGCAATATTTAAATGGCAGCAACCAGTGGCTTATTACTATTGCCAAGGAGCAACTTCAGGGCTTGAACTCAAAATACTTTTGAAGGATGTGATTTCTGCTGTAGTAGGATGTGGGCTGAAACCAGTTGCTTTAATTTGTGACCAGGGTGCTGCGTTTCAATCTACGCTAAGAAGCCTGAAAGCAGACACAGCACGTGACTAGTTACTTTCAAATCAAGAACCAGGTTAGTATAATTCAGTTATATTTCAGATCTTAGATGTACATACATTCAGAAACATTTGTGAATGATCACCACTAATGGTAAAATCACTGGCATGAATCGACTGGCCCAGCGGTGGGTATGTGTAAAGTAAGGAGAATCGTTTAATGAACTTGCGTCTTCAAGATGTACAACCACTTGTTTTTGACCGTATTTAGACATTTTAAAATTTGATGGCACTCATCTAATCGAAGTCTTAATTCACAATTGCACACGATTTATTTCCTTAAAATGTTTAATCATTTCAGACGGCACAGTCACAATAAGCGGAGTCAATCTTACTATTGTTTATGACTCGTCACATCTTATAAAGGGGTTAAGAAAGAACTTTTTAACTAAAAACATAATAATGGATGGAAAAATTTCTACATGTCAAGATATAGTAGATGTTCATGAAACAGATTGCCATCACACTGAAGCCAGACTTCTTCATAAATTGAATGTCATTCCAGAAAAAAATTAAGAAAATGAAGGTAGGTTTGCAATTTCGTTTTAATAGCCAGCTATTTGTATTCTGCAATAGCTTGAAATTGTATTGACAGATCTTTATTTATACTTATGTTTATCTTTTGTTATAATTATTAGAAAATTCAACACGCCACAATATTTAGTTTGAAATGTTGCCAACAGAGGGCGCTTTCCGTTTTTTTTTTTTTTGATTATCTGTAGCTCCCCGGTGTTCTTGCTTAGAAGAAGGAAATTTGTAATGTGCAACTTAAAAAGAACTTTATTTGAGAATACATACATTGTTTCCTTTAAACAAACCCTATACCAACAGGTTATGGGCCCAGAATACTCGGCAAATAGAACTGACCGAAAACCACAAGAAAACAGCAAAGAAAAGTTACCTACATTAATCATCGAAAATTACCGACGCCATCGAGTTACAAAATGGATCCCACGCGGTCAATGAATTTAGAAAAGTTTGATCGAAATAACTTCAGACAATGGAAGTTCCAGATCAAATGCGCTTTAAAGGCAAAAGGAATCGATATTTCATTAGCAAAACCAGCAAAAGACAGTACCGACTGGTTGAAAAATGATGGTATGGCGATGTATATCATAACCTCGTCGATGGATTTCAAGCAAATAACGCTAATAGAAAACTGTGAAACAGCTCAAGAAATTATGACAAAACTAGAATCTATTTATGAACAAAAGAGTGAACTATGTAGAATGTTGATTCATGAAAAGTTCTATCAGTATAAAATGTCAGCGAACGACAGTGTAGCACAGCATATCTCGAAGGTGGAAACCTTAGCTAAACAGCTAAAAGAAAGTGGCGAGAATATCAGCGAAATGGCAATTCTTACAAAAATTCTTGGAACTTTACCACAGAAATATAGATCACTACGTCAAGCATGGATGTCCTTAGATCCCAAACAACAAACTCTAAATAACCTAACTGCCCGTCTATTAGATGAAGAAGCAAGTTTAGCATCTGTTGAAGAACAAGAAACAGCTCTCCTTGTGACCAATAAGGGGTGGAAGAATAAGCCAAAGCAAAACGAGCCAAAGACATCTGGGAGTGATACAAATCAGAATAAAACTACAAAACATAGATTTGAATGTTAAAATTGTGGAAAGAGAGGGCATTTTTCTAAAGAATGTCGTTTCCCGAAGAAAAATAAATCTAAAAAACCTCAACAAGATGGTTCAGAAATGTTAGCATTTAATGTAGAAGACAGTTCCTGTACTCCTGAAGAAGACATTTGGATACTGGATAGCGGTGCCTCTGCACACATGACATTTAGAAAGGATTTCTTTTTGGAATTATTTGAATGCAACCAGAAATCATTGACATTAGGAAACAAACAATCTGTGGAGGTGTCAGGCATCGGCAAAGTGTCAATAAAGAGATACGTTAATGGACAGTGGGAGAGCAGTGAACTGCATGGTGTATTGTATGTTCCAAGTTTGCGAAGAAACTTATTCTCAGAAGGTGTTATAATAAGAAAATATTACACTATCATAAAGAAGGATAATAGTGCTTTAATTTATAAAGACAATAAAGTTGTAATGAGTGCAACCATCACAGAAACTAATTTGTATGAGTTGAAAATAAAAGCAGTAGTTCCAGAAACCTGTAATTTGGTTCAAAATAACCAAAGTGACATCAAAATGTGGCATGAACGGCTGGGACATATTAACCTAAAACAAATCATAAACATGAGTGCCAATAATGTTGTTGAAGGTTTGAAAATTAATGACAATAACCAAAAGAAATTTGTTTGTGAGGCATGTGCATATGGGAAGCAGTGCAGGTTTCCATTTCACAAATCTATAAGGCCAGAACTACAGCCTGGCGACTTAGTGTATAGTGATGTCTGCGGACCAATGAGTCACACATCAATTCAAGGTATGAGATATTTTGTATTATTCAAAGATGCAGCTACGAGTTACAGGCATATATATTTTATTAAAAACAAAAGTGATGTCATGGATATGTTCAAGAAATATAACAGGATTGTTAAAAATAAATACATGCATAGTGTTAGAATATTACACACAGACAACGGAGGAGAATATGTCAACAAAGTTTTTAAAGAATATTTGGATAAAGAGGGTATAATTCATGAGCTTATTGCTCCATACACACCTGAACAAAACGGACGGGCAGAGAGAGAGAATCGAACCATAGTAGAGAGTGCTCGCTCAATGTTGTATGCACGAGATGTGCCACTAGACCTATGGGCTGAAGCTGTAAACTGTGCAGTTTACATATTAAACAGAACATCCTCTAGCCAGACTCCTAATAAAACTCCATTTGAATTATGGAACGGCACCAAACCTCAGTTAGGACATGTGAAGGTGTTTGGTAGTGTTGGATATGTTCATATTCCTGATCAATTAAGAACAAAATTGGATAAGAAAAGTGAGAAAATGATACTAGTTGGTTATGACAACACCAATTACAGAATGTATAATATAAATAAAAAGACAATACAAATATCAAGAAATGTCATCTTTGATGAAAATCAAGTTTCAGAAATAAGAAAGAATATTGCACAAATAGATATTGATGAGGATGATGATAATAAAGAGACAGTAATACAGAATAGTGAAACAGAAGTAAGCGATGTAGACAATACATTAACTGAAGCTTCAATGTCAGGGTCTGAAGACAGCATGTTGAGTTGTAACAGTGATGACCCACCATATGAACCGCCTCAACAAAAAGGACAAACACCAGATAGGAACATAACTTTAAGAACACGAAGTAATAGACGTTTTGAAGCAAACCTAGTTGAGCTGTCATTGCCTCAAACGTTTGCTGAAGCATTAAAGTGTCCACAGAAAAATGAGTGGATAGAAGCCATCAAGGAAGAATTATCTGCACACGAAGAAAACAAGACTTGGAGTATAGTTGAAAGATCTGGTCAGCGAACTCTTACTACTAAGTGGGTTTTTGCATTCAAGAGGAATGAGAATAATCAAGTATGTTATAAGGCTCGCTTATGTGCGCGCGGATTTACTCAAATTAAAGATGTTGATTATGAAGAAATATTCTCTCCAACAACCAGGTATGACTCTATAAGAATTATTCTTTCTATAGCAGCAAAATATCAGTTAGAAATTCAACAATTTGATGTGAAAACTGCTTTTCTAAATGGGTATCTTGATGAAAATATTTTTATAGAAGCACCTGAAGGTGTATCATTAGATAAAAACTGTGTGTTAAAATGAAATAAGTCATTGTATGGGCTGAAACAGGCTTCTCGTTGCTGGAACAAAAGGTTCACTACATTTTTAAAGAAATATGGTTTTGTACAATGTCAAGCAGACAATTGTGTATTTACAGGCTTATTTAATAACATTAAAGTATTTTTAATAATTTATGTTGACGATGCCCTGATATTATCTTCAAGTAAACAGCTAATTCAAGAAGTAATAGAATATTTAAAACAAGCTTTTAAAATCAAAGAATTAAATTTGAAATATTTTGTGGGTATGGAAGTAGAAAGAACAAATAATTGTATCTGTATTCAGCAAAGGGATTACATAGAACAAATTATTAAGAAGTTTTGTATGAATAATGCAAATCCTGCTAGTACTCCAGCAGATGTTAATACTATTATTACTAAAAATGTAGATGAAATCACTGTTAATTTTCCTTATAGAGAAGCTATAGGCTCCTTATTATTTTTGTGTTCTGTTTCTAGACCTGACATATCTTTTGCGGTGAATGTATTAAGCAGATATGTAAATAATCCAAGTCAGCAACATGTAAATGCTGTGAAACGTGTAATTAGATACCTAATGAATACAAAAGATTTGTGTATAAAATATGGAGAAAGTAATGATCTTATTGGTTATTCAGATTCAGATTTTGCAAGCGACATAGATACGCGTAAGTCTACAACAGGTTATATTTTTAAAATGAATAATGGTCCAATCACATGGTCCAGTCAAAAGCAAAAGACTATTGCTCTCTCCACAACTGAGGCAGAATTTGTGGCTGCTTGTGAAGCTGCTAAAGAGATACTTTGGTTGCAGCAACTAATGTTAGAATTAGGTGAAAGTTGTGAATGTATTATGCTTTGTGTTGATAATCAGAGTGCAATAAACTTAATTAACAACCCTGTATATCTTAAGAGAACAAAGCACATAGATGTTAAATTTAATTTTATAAGAGAAAAGGTTGAGTTGGGTTTAATTAAAGTTAATTATGTTTCAAGTAAACTTCAACTAGCTGATATTTTGACAAAAGCTTTGCCAACTCAAACTTTTAACTATCTGAGGAATCAGATTTTGTTTCATTAGTTCTCTTAATTTTTTTTTGAAGTGTTTAAAGTTTTTTTTTAGAAGTGCTGTAGTAAATACTTTTATTTCGTTTTTAAGTGTTTAATTTTAGTGGGAGTGTTATAATTATTAGAAAATTCAACACGCCACAATATTTAGTTTGAAATGTTGCCACCAGAGGGCGCTTTCCGTTTTTTTTTTTTTTATTATCTGTAGCTCCCCGGTGTTCTTGCTTAGAAGAAGGAAATTTGTAATGTGCAACTTAAAAAGAACTTTATTTGAGAATACATACATTGTTTCCTTTAAACAAACCCTATACCAACATCTTTCAGGTAAAAAATTGTGTGAAGGTCTTCAGCAAAACTGTATCAGCAGCCTTATCGTACACAGCAAAATTTTGTAAGTAACAAATGAAAATAAATTATTTACTTAGTATGGACACATAGTAACCAGCTATAGTCCTGCTGCTAAGATCATCATCATCTGCCTGCTTTTTTCCAACTATATTGGGGTCATATAGGCAGTCGCTCCATGGAAAATACTGAATTGCTTAGTGTAATTGTATAGAGGAGCGTGACTTCGCCCGCCTAGTAGAAGGTAGCGTTGTTACAGTTGAATAGATAATTTAAAGAGAAATAATTTCATAATACATTGTTTTCATATAACTCGATTGGTTAGCGCGCCGCACGCCAGTAAAGCTCCCAGTTGGCATGATTTTATTGACATCTTTAACAATAATTGTCATATTTTAGCCAATTTACAGAAAACTTGAATTAAATATACAAAGCCTTCCTCATGAAACGCTGTGTATTGATGAAACCGTATGAAAATCCGTTCAGTAGTTTTTGGGTTCATTACTTTCAGTCAAACTCGTTTTATTATATCAGAAAAAAAGATTCTTTTTTCAGCTCACTATGCAGATGGAAGACCAGTCAATAGCCCAATAGAAAATATGGCAGAAACTGTTTTATTTTTTGACCAGTTGTTCGACAGCGTCAATGGAGCTGTAATATTTTCTAAAAGAAATAAGGGAATTATACTCAGCTTCGTCCTCGAGATTAGCATAAACACAATGTAGTAACACGTACGGTGTTGCCTTTGCGCACTGAAAGTAAAAAGCCCTATACCCAAAACTAAAAAAAAATAAGCGTTTATTTTGAACATTTTTAGGTGAGGGTAGACGATAACTCCTTTGCTGGATACCCCGTTCTATTGCTCATTCACAGTTCAGTGCTCTGCCGGAGCGCACATAATTTTTAAATAATTATTATCAGTGTTGTTAAAGTTTAAAAAGTGTCATGGGGAAACGAAAAATTAAACATGACTACGATTATATCACAAAAAAGTTAAAGAAATGGGAGAAGAAGCTTCAGCGTGAGACAAGATCGACGTCGAATACCAAAGGTTAGTCAAGTGTCATTACTCATATTACGTAAATTCGTTATAATAATAACGTGCATAATCACACCAACGTTTTAACGTTGTCATAAGTCGTTGCGGTTAACTTTTGGGGTTAACACTTCGGACTCGTATCCTAAACGTTATTTAAGTAACTTCTTTTGTTTTATATCACGTGCAAGGCTAATATTGCGATCAGTTTTAAGAACTGTTACCTTATTAGTATACGTGAAGCTATACGGATGATGCGGGCCGTCTTTGGGACTGTCACTTCACCGTCGATACTAAGCCGCACGCGGTACATATCTATGTATATACATAGATACATCGGCCACCTGCGTGCGCTTATCTTATTGTTTTAAATTAATTATCCATTAGTCCGGTTCTTTTGAATAAAAATGAAGACTGTTCTTTTTAAATAACATAAGAAACCTGCACATTACAGAGGATACACCCTCTCCTCGATGTCGATACTACGACGAAGAATCTTTTGAGGAAGTCCTGGAATCGGAACCAGAATATAATGATGAGCCATTCAGGAGCGCAGAGGATCCAGTTCTTTCCATCAGTGCCTTAGAACCAGTTCCATCAACTAGCGCCGCAGAACCAATTCCATCCACAAGTACTTCACAGCCACAGGTCCCTTCCTCGGAAACTGAAGTCCTTATTGCAACTGACACACCTCCAAGCATCGAGCTGGACTCGAAAATTTTAGAAATATTTGGAGAGGATCCGTCGGTGGAAAAGATCTACGGCAAAGAAATTCAGACTGACCTAGCTATTCGGCTACAGCACGTGGCTACTAAGGGCTTGTCTAGCGAACTTCGTAAGGAGTTGTTAGAAAAATACTTACCTCCTAGTAATTGCAAGCTAATTGACTCGCCGGAACTTAATCTAGAAATAAAAGCAGCCATATCAGAAGTTGTCTTAAAGAGAGATAAGGGTATTGAGATGAAACAAAAGCAGTTAGGTTGTGCCATTTCATGCTTAAGTAATGCTATTACTCTTATGATTGCTAAAGAGGACAAGGATACGCAATTAATACAAATGATGATGGATACTGTACGCCTTCTTTGTGACAACCAACACTCGGACTCAACACTCCGCCGGAACTTTATTTTACACAATTTAAAAAAGGAGATGAAAGAACAATTACAAAAAACAATAATTGACAAACACCTTTTCGGATCAGATTTAGCTGAAACATTAAAAATTGCAAAGACAATTACAAAAACAGGAGCAGAATTAAAATCAACCATATCTCGGCCACCTATCAACAAAACGAAGACAGCGCCGGCGCCTCCGTCTCAATCGACGTTCCAACAACGGAACAATTTAAACTGGCGGGCTCCTCCCCCGAGTCGCAGGCAAACGGGGACTCAGAGGACGAGGGAGCCTGCACAGAGAAATCAGCCCGCGAGCACCTCGCGCGGGTCATATCGAGGTCGGCAGCAGACAACGCCCGCAGCACGGGCGAGCTACCGCAGTCGACGCTAGATGTTACCGGGGTAAGCAATTATGCTGGTAGACTGGCACTTTTTTATGACACCTGGTCAGAACTAACTTCTGATCCGACTGTTCTATCATGGATTTCTGGATATAAAATACCGTTTTCAGCTCGCGTTATACAGTATACTATCCCCAGTAAAAGAATCCACTCAACATCAGAAAATCAAAATTTCAAAAAATGTATTAATGAATTGATATGCACTGGTGCTATCTCTCATTGCAACCCTTGTGAAGGGCAGTTTTTATCAAGCATATTCTTGATACCTAAGCCGAACGGTAAACATAGATTCATACTTAACTTAAAAAATCTTAATCAATTTATAGAAACACAACATTTTAAGCTTGAAGATTTACGCACAGCAATTAAACTTGTATCGGAAAATAATTTTATGGGAACGGTAGATTTAAAGGACGCATATTTTTTAATAAAAATTCATGACGATTATAAAAAATACCTTAGATTCGAATTTGACAATGTTTTGTATGAATTTAATGTGTTACCGTTCGGCCTAAATACGGCACCTTTTGTATTTACTAAGATAATGAAACCGGTTGTCGGGCTGCTCCGATCTTGCGGTTATGTGTCTAGTATATATTTGGATGATTTATTGCTTATTGGTAATTCTTACGACGATTGTTTAGAAAACATAGCGATAACTCGGCAACTATTGACAGTTTTAGGGTTCATTATAAATAAAGATAAATGCAACCTATTGCCTACGACATTATGTAAATACCTTGGTTACATAATTGATACTAAAAAATTTCAAATCAGTTTACCTACAGAAAAATCTAATAAAATTAAAAATAAATTACTTACCTTTCGGAAAATGTCACGATGTAAAATAAGAGATTTTGCAAGTCTAGTGGGTTTATTATGTTCTGCATGCCCTGCCGTCGAATACGGATGGCTATACACAAAAGAATTTGAAAGAACCAAATTTTTAAATTTAAGAAATGACCCTTTTAACTATGACAAGTATATGAACATACCGTCATACTTATTGTCAGATATTGATTGGTGGCTTAATGCATTAGATAACCCTATTAGTAAAATTAAATATGATGAATACTGCTTAGAAATTTTTAGTGATGCTTCGACTACGGGGTGGGGCGCGGCGTGTGGAAAAGAGACAGCAAGTGGGGCATGGACAATTGAAGAACAATCACATCATATAAATTATCTAGAAATCGTTGCTGCCTTTTTTGGTTTAAAAGTTTTTGCTGTAACAATGAAAAGTTGTCAAATACTACTTCGTATTGACAACACCACAGCAATATCCTATATAAATCGGATGGGAGGCATACAATATCCACATCTAACACGCATAACTAAAGATCTATGGGAATGGTGTCAGTCTAGGAATATTATTGTGTATGCATCATACATTCGTTCGGCAGATAATATAATAGCCGACGCGGAATCACGTAGAATTCATCCAGATGTTGAGTGGGAATTGAGTGACTCAGTTTTTTGCAATATAACAAACAAGTTTGGTTTTCCTGATGTAGACATTTTTGCAAGTCGCGTTAACAAAAAATGTCGTAACTATATATCCTGGTTCAGAGATCCTGACGCTATGGCCATAAATGCATTTACCTTATCATGGTCACAAATATACTTTTACGCATTCCCTCCTTTTTCAATAATCCTAAAAACGCTACGAAAAATAGTTAAAGACAAAGCTACTGGCATTGTAGTGGTCCCTTTATGGCCCACCCAACCTTGGTACCCTCTATTCAGGAAACTTCTTGTATCATCTGTTCTGTATTTTGATCCAAATAGTCAAACAATCTTATCACCTTCCAGCAACAACAATGCACACCCTCGGTTTACCCTGGCTGCCGGTCTCTTGTCCGGGACTCGTTGCTGAGAAGAAATGTTCCATCACCTGCAATTGGCATAATGTTGGCTTCCCTCTCCGGTACATCAATAAAACAATACGATACCTGTCTCAAGAAATGGTATAATTTTTGTATATCTAAGAACATAGACATTTTCGGGGCATCAATCAATGATGCGATTCTATTTCTGACAACATTATTTGATTCTGGTGCTCAATATGGGACCTTAAACAGTTGTCGATCTGCTTTGGCCTTAATTCTAATTGAAAAAGTTGGCGATAGTGAAGTTGTAAAACGCTTCTTTAAAGGTATCTTTAGACTTCGACCACCCTTACCCAAGTATAACACAACTTGGGATACGTCTAAAGTCCTAAACATCTTGTCCTCTTGGTATCCTAACGATAACTTGGGTTTAGATAAACTTTCACGTAAATTAGTAACTTTATTGTCCTTGGTTACTGCACATCGCATGCAAACTTTAACAAAAATTTATACAAATAACATCCAAATTCATGCTGAAAAGATCACTATTAAGATACCTGATATTATAAAAACATCAAGGATAGGAACCGCGCAACCAAATCTTATTCTACCATTTTTTCGCGAAAAACCCGAAATCTGTCCAGTTCTGACCCTTTTAGCTTATCTAGATTTGACTAGTTCACTTCGTGGTAATGTAAATAGCTTATTTATCGGTGTAAGAAAACCGCATAGATTAGTTTCGGCACAAACATTGAGTCGGTGGGTTAAGACTACACTCGGAGAGTGTGGTATAGATATATCTATTTTTACAGCTCACAGCACGCGACATGCTGCCACATCTAAAGCCCACAAATTAGGAATTAACTTAGAAACAATTAGAAAAACCGCGGGATGGAGCGGTTCGTCTCAGGTTTTTATGAAATTCTATAATAGAAATGTACAAATTACAGAGGAAGATGATTTATTTGCAAGATCAATATTAAACAATTGTAATAACAGTTAAGTAATTATTATTAAGTTTCATGATAATTAGAGTACTTATTTATGTTACTGATCACTTTAGCCGAAAGACGTCCACTGCTGGACATAGGCTTTTATGTTAGTCAAGTTCATTTCAACTGGGCTTAATAAAATTTTATTGTAAGCTAAAGTATTAATTTGATGAATCATTGTCTTAAACGAATGTAATGTGTTTATTTTAAATTATCATCATTTTGTGATTTAAACTTATACCTACCTAATGATTAAAATTGGATGCCTTGTTGCACAAAAGTGTTTCATTGATATTTCAGTAGCTCTCAAATTCTACATTGTGTTTATGCTAATCTCGAGGACGAAGCTGAGTATAATTTATGATTAAACGAACTTACCTGTACGTGAAGTTCGATCATAATTATACGATGGCTTCGTCCGAAGAGATTAGCAACCCACCCTCCCTTATTTATTTTTTCCCCAAAAAGAAATATCCCTTGGCATTCCCTGAAATATCAAAGACAGGAATTGAGGATCTAGGCTCTGAACTAAATGAGCAATAGAACGGGGTATCCAGCAAAGGAGTTATCGTCTACCCTCACCTAAAAATGTTCAAAATAAACGCTTATTTTTTTTTAGTTTTGGGTATAGGGCTTTTTACTTTCAGTGCGCAAAGGCAACACCGTACGTGTTACTACATTGTGTTTATGCTAATCTCTTCGGACGAAGCCATCGTATAATTATGATCGAACTTCACGTACAGGTAAGTTCGTTTAATCATAAAAAATCTTAAGAACAGCGGTGGTAGAAAAATCACCTCATCACCAGTTTTGGAAAAAGGCAATTCGTAAATTGGAGAAAATAAAATATGTCGATTCGAATGGAAAGGAAAAGTCTGTGCCCTCTTCGGTAGATTTTATTGTTACATTAAAAAGTTATATGAGGCTGTTGTAGGTTTTTAAAAGCAATAATACAAAAATAATAAGGCCCAGATATTTTAATTCCGATCCTATAGAAAACTTTTTTGGTCAGGTAAGGGCATATAACTGCCGTAATACTGACCCAAGCTGCCACAGCTTCAATTGCACCTTCAAGTCATTATTGATAACCAGGATCATAAAGTTTCACAACCAAACATTTAATTGTGAGGATGACCCGGCCGACCAAGTAATTTACAGTCCTTGTTTACTGAAGAAGTAAAAGAAAATGTCGAGCCGGGTCATTCAAGTGTAGGTCAAAGTATTGAAGTGATATTGGAACAGACTCGACCGAGAAAGATTAACTGTCCACTCGCGAGCCTACACTGCTGGATGGGTAGTACGCAATATTTTTGAAAAAATAAACATAAAATGTAGTCCTTGTAAAAATAGCCTTACAAGCGACCAAACTAATATCCACGACTGGATAAACCACCGAGAATACACAGCAGCGAAAAAACGGTTAAACTACCCATCCGAAGGTGCAGTAAGGTGTTTTGGTTCAGTAATAAATGAAACAAATGCATACTTGGAACTCAATGCCCTAAACATAATATAGCTTTAAATGTAAAAGATTACATTTTATCCAAGTATTCATTTGATTTCATTGACTGTACCGAACACAAGACAATTATCCTCAATCACTTCATTTCCTTAACTGTGAGGTTCACAATAATGAATTGGTGCAATATGACAAATAGAATTTTAAAGGGCACGGATTTTCATAGGTTAAAAATCGTAATTTGCCTGCTATGCAAAAAAAAAGCTTTTGAAAAATATAAAAATTTAATGTTTTAATTATGTTCCTGCAAATATAATTCAGAAAATTAATAAGTCTTATAATGCAGCGTTACATGCTGTATCAGTCTTATTCCTTTGCCATTTACACAAGCAGCATTCTCGGACGCATTAAAAAAAAAGAAATGTCATATGACATTAAAACTCATAACTCTGTGCATAGGACTTTTGTTCTAGAGTTGGCAGTCTGATACGTAGTATCTCTAAGTAGTCTGTGGTCACTAATAAGTTTAAAGTGAGAAAAGCCGCGCTCGCTCCCAATAAAATATTGACGCTATTGTTAGAACAAGTATTTCCTGTTTTGCTGTTTTATTTGTGTTGTGTGTGGTTGGTTTGTGGTTATTTTTGACATAGATTTCTGACATTTTTAATAATTCCTCATTTAGTTTTTGACATAATTGGAGTATGAAATACTCTGTAATCGTTCTATTTATTTTCTAATTTCATACCATAATTATGCATGATTTTCAAATATTTTATTTAGTAAATTGTTATTTGTAATTCTCGGCTAGACTTGCTCACCATATTTGTACGCCTCCTGGCATAACATAGCGCTCTGTTTCATCAAACATAAGATCTGTATTTCTTTACCTATGTTAACAAATAAATAAATTATTATTATTATTGGTTTTTATAATAATATGGACGACGAGGAAGCACCGACCAGTGTTGTAACTCCAACGAAGAAAGTGAGAAGAACTTGCTACTATAATGTTGACTGGGAATCGCGATTTTCTTGGTTAAATAAATATGACAACACAAAGGGCTACCGCAAATTGTGTAAAACTACGTTCACAGTGGCGTATGATGGCGTGAAAGCATTAACATAGCACGCCACGTCAAAGAAGCACAAATATTCAGCAAGTGCAGCAGCCATGTTGAGACATGGCTGCTGCACTTGCGAATGAATTATTTCTTTAATCCAAAAGGCAGCGCGCAAAGTGAAAAAGTTAGCATTGCCGCTGAAGTTTGTCATAGTATCAAGCACCACATTTCATATGTTGCTCAAGATTGCTCATTAAAAGTATTAAAGCAAGTTTTTACCGATTCAGAAATCTTGAAACAAATGACTGGAGGACGCACTAAATGTACTGCTTTGATAAACCAAGTTTTATATCCATATTCAATGGAACTTGTTCAAGAGGATTTAAAGAATGAAGTTCCATTCTCTATCGCTACCGATGCTTCTAATAAAGGAAACAGAGAATTCTTTCCAGTTGCGATTCAATATTTTTCACAAAAGACGGTATTTGTCATAAAAAATAATGAAAGGCTCGCGCCCGCTGACTATGGATGATTTAAAGACATAGGTCTCATAATACACATGGGAAACGTAAAAATGAGCAGACTAAATTATTTTTGGAAGTCTCATTACCTCTTCCAATCAATACTCAATACTCAATTCTTTATTGCATTCCATATGTATGACGTAGATGGTATTACAAGTAAATGATCAATATGGACCCTGTCGGGCACAGCAAAAATTAGGAGAGAGGAAGAGGGCTAAGTAGCAATTCAATATTATTATAAATTGCTTATTAATGTAGATATTAATATAGGTATTTTCAAACAATGTTTACAGTGCAAAGTGATATGTTTTTATGAAAAAATACTTTATTATTATTATTAATTATTAGATATGCATAATTGGGTGTATAAATGTTTATGTTAAGCACAGAATTAACACTGGATGGATGAAATGGCGGCAGGTCACGGGAACAATCTGCGACTCCCGCATTCCCCTTAAACTTAAGGGGAAGATATATAAAACCATGATTAGACCTGCTGTCTTGTATGGATCAGAATGTTGGGCCACAAAAGGGATGAATGAAAGGCAATTGCATGCAGCAGAGATGAGAATGCTAAGAGGAATGTGTGGTGTTACACGAATGGATAGAATAAGAAATGAGTACATAAGAGGAAGTTTGAAAGTGGCACCGGTAACTGAAAAGTTGCGTGGGAATCGGTTGTCATGGTATGGGCATGTGTTACGTAGAAATGAGGAAAATGTCGTGAGGAGAGTTTTGAGTATGGATGTCGATGGCTATAAGAGTAGGGGAAGACCAAAGAAACGATGGATGGAATGTGTGAATGATGATATGGTTAGAAAGGGGGTGACTACCGAGATGACGACTAATAGAGAAGTATGGAAGAAAAAGACATGTTGCGCCGACCCCAAATAAATTGGGATAAGGGCAGGAGAATGATGAAATATTTATGTTTATATATTATTAGGTTTGTGTATATAGGTATAGTATATTGTAATATTAAAAAAAAATAATCTAGCGACAATTGTAATAATAAAAAAAATATATTTTAAAGAGAGTGGATGTTATTAAAAATGTAATTATGAAATGTGTGTGTCCAAATAAATAAACAATAAGTAGAAGTGAAAATTCGGGCGCCAGGAGCACACACCAAACTATGCCAAGGATAGACTAACCTGCGGGAACTGGAAACTTTTAATCTTCAAGCGGGGAGTATCAATAAAAATCGACACAAAAGTTATTGAACGATTTTATTACCCGAAGGCTGCTGGTCTCAATATACAAGAAAATTCCTTTCTAATATTAACAGTTGGTGTAAAACTAAGATGGAATAGAAATTAATTCCTGTCCTGTCATTAATGCACTTTTGTCAATTTAAGTTTTTATAAACCATACCACATTCCGGCGAATAAACTAACAAACCACGCTCATTTGGGTGATTTTGATCTTCGCGGGGACGTCAAGGCGGTCCATGATATATGTCGGTAGGGGCTAGCGTTAAAAAATTTAAGTCTTGAAGTAAAAATAAATAAGAAACGCCTCACGGCTGAAATCAAACATGAATAATTGTTAGCTGATGTTCAGCGTCGACAAAAATGCCGATCGGAATGTTTACGACCAAATGCAAATTAACTCACCGTTTCTTTTCCAAAAAAAGCTTTTACATCAGTAGATGAATTAATCCAAAAAATATATAAGGTTCAAAAGATCCTGAAACAAATATCGAAAACTATTAACGTCCGCCATCTAAATAACCACGCGACACGTGAATAGGTTTGAAACCACGAAGAATTTTACCAACCTTTTACAAAATATGGCCAATCCCATTATGATGCTGACAAGGGCAAATCAGCCACCACATAATTAGGACTGGATGTAGTCCATAGGAAGCCAGCTTTTGAAGATGAAATGAGGAGCTCTCAAAATTCCTCCATCTTAGGCAAAGCTTGGGTCGAAAAGTGACCTGTCAAAATCAACTGACAGCATCAAAAGAAAAAATCAGTGTGACCACTACACGATTCCGATTCAAAAAAAAATAAATTCTTACATGGCAACACCACCATGTTGCCTTCAAATTAAAGCAAAGAACGCGCTATCATGTAACAGGCTTAAAAGACTCGTTACAATATTAGTTATTTTATGTAAGTATTACGTAAAAGTAAATTAGGTAATAATTATGATTTTTTTTTGTTTATATATTTTCATTATTATTACCTACTGTTATAATTTATGTATTCATATTTTCATATATTCATATATTTCATTTTTATTATTCATATATTTCATTTTGTTTGATGTATGAGAGAGAAAATAATTTTATTATGCAATCGATTTGTCATCTAAAAACTCCTTTACTGAGTAGTATGACTTGGATTCCAGAAATTGTTTTAATTTATTGATAAATATATTTGTTTTGTTTACTTCTCTAATGACATTTGGCAATTTATTATACATTTTTATGGACATAACTAAAGGGCTGGTTGAGTGCATTTTGAGTCGGGATTGAGGTTTGTTTATTTTGTTTTTGTTGTGTCGAAAAGTGTATCTTTTTTGTGTTTCTTCGCAAGTGGTGTAAAGATCTGGGTGTTTTCTGACAAATTTACATAATTCTAAGATATATAAACAAGGAAGTGTGAGTATTTTGTGTTTTTGGAAGTGTGGTTTGCAGCTATCTGTTTGTTCTATATTAGTTATTATTCGAATTAACTTCTTTTGTAAAATAAATATTGTTTGTGAATCTGTACTGTTACCCCACAGCATGACCCCGTAGCTGAGCCATGCTCGGGCGTATGCATAATAAGTGATAAGTGCAGTTTGCAGGTAGTTTTTTTTAATTTCGCGTAAGGCATATGAAAATTTTGATAGTTTTGCTCTTATTTTCTGTATATGGGATTTCCAATTTATGTGGGTATCAATAGACTGAGGTGTAGTAGTACTACCTATAGTATAAGGTCTATGACCCTATCCATATGAATGTATCTTCTATTAATATATTAACACATTTATACTCTTGCAGTCAGTAATTAAAGGTAATCGCTTGAGAACAGTTGTTTCAATAACACTACATCCCCACATGGCGACCCTTGCCATTTTTGGGGCGCGTGACGCGACTTCTATCTCGGCGTAGTGTTACGGCTCCAAAGCAAAGTAAATAAATTAAACTCTTTGTAATAAATTGGCGTGGAAATATTTGTGGATAATGGAACTTTCGTAATTAAAATGAATCAAGTACATTTAAAAAGTTAATTTAACGTCCGGAAATCAGTGAGAATGTGTCGTTCCAACGTAGAAAAGGAGACGGTCTTCGTGAACCAGAATTCTGCTGGTTCCAATAATGCACACGTTGAAGAATTGAAGGCACATATTTCGACGATCAGTATTATCCTCATAGTAATTTGCGTTTTACTGGGTCTTGGCATTATATATTTTGCGTGGAAGCAGTACAGGAATTGTCACCATTCCTGGATCAGGGACCAGATTTTGCAGAACAGCCTGCGACGATCGTTCAACCGTTCCAGAGCAATTCGCGGAGAAGAGCAAGCAAATCTTCCAATGACGTAGAAGTCGGAGTATTCATCATACTCATCTGGCAGCTGTGCGGTATCATTTATTTAGTGAAGTGCATACTAAGTGCGTCTCAAGTGCGTTGTGCGTATTATAGTGCGTAAGATGAATTCGCGAATCATCATATAAATAAAGAGACAATAAAATGATAATAGACATTAAGAATTAAAATAATGAACTCTAAGATAAATTAGCAGTTTAAGTTTGTTTTGAGTGATCGTATATCATCATGTATCATCTTACACGCTGTGTCCCCTACTACAGTAATTCACTGTGAGAATCGGGTATGTATTAAATGGTTTAATTAATATATATTACTTTTGCATGAGGGAATGGAAGATGAATTGTTACTTTGTTTAAATGATCTTATATCAATAAGGAAATATTTAATTAAAAAGGGAAAAACACGATTTAAGGGTAATATTGTTAAGAATAAATTATGTGAGGTTGAAACAATTTATGAGAAAAGTAAAGGATTAATAAAGCTATTATCTACAAAACCAGGAGTAAAATCAGAATTGTTAAAATCATTATCAGTTACGAAAAGCGAAATAGAATCGTGTTATTCGCAAATTAATGTTTTGTGCGCTGTAATTAAATCAGACTGTGATAGTGACAGTGATATTTCTGAAGCAAGTCCAAATTCAGAATCAATCATGGAGTTCGATTTAAAAACGGCATGTAGTTTGATTCCTGTAATGACCAATAACGAAAATAATATCAGAAGTATCATTGACTCTATAGAAATGTACGCAGACATGTTGTCGGAAACGGGGAAAAAGATACTAATGACATTCGTTTTGAAAAGTAGATTATCAGAAAATGCAAAATTACGTATAACCAATAATTACACATCTGTGAACGATTTTGTCAGAGATTTACGTGTTGCACTTTTACCAAAAAAATCGTTTACTGCAATACAATCACGATTACAAAACGCAACGCAAGGCTGGCGTACAATTGATCAGTTTGGAACAGAATTAGAAAAGTTATTTACTAATCTGACCATATCGCAAGCAAATGGTAATTCTGATAGTTATTCCGTACTCAAGCCCATAAACGAAAAATTGGCAATTAAGCGATTCGCAGATGGATTGAAGGATTCGAGACTAAGTACGATTATTGCTGCACGTAATTATGACAGTTTAAAGGACGCGATCCAGGCAGCGAAAGATGAAGAGTTGACATCGGCATCGACTTCGACCAACGAAAATGTCATGCAGTTTTCACACCGCGGAAGAGGTAAGTTTCATAACAATAACAACAACTTTAGGAATGGCCGTGGTTCTCATAGTCAGCAGTTAAACCAACGCAGTCGAGGACATCATTATCAGCATAATTCAAATAATTTGAGAGGTAATTTTAGCCATAATTCAAATAACTTCGGCAGACGTGACTTCAATAACTCACGTGGGCGATCATCCCATAACTATCGTGGTAACGGACGTGGACGAGATTATCAAACTTCGAACGAGAATCGATCGAGTAATGAAACTCGTAGTAAAGGTCGTACCAATAGAATATTTTATTCCAGCAATGAACAAGATAAGAACGATAGTATGCCTACAACAAACGAAATGCAGTTTTTTCGATCTTAAGCATAACATTTTAGCTTTGCAAGGTAAGGCAAAATTTTTAGCATTATACATAGGTAATAGGAAATATTATTTGTTAATAGATACCGGAGCATCTTTGTCCGTAATTAAAAAAGATGCGTTACCATACGATAGTGCAGTAATTAGAGATGAAACCATCATAAATGGTATTGGAGGTAAAATTAGTTCATCAGGGTTTGTTCAACTTAGCTTAACTCATCGTGATGACCAACACTTTGTTGACTTTAATATCAAGCTTCATGTTTTTGATAACATACCATTAAAGGCAGATGGAATATTAGGTTTAGATTTTCTTTGTCAGTACGCTTCAAATATAAACTTAGAAACTAATGTCATTAACCTATCTAATTATGGGAAGTATTATTCATTAGAACTAAGTGATGTCATAGATTACTCAGCAGCACGCGTAGCATGAACACTTCTATCTCTACGAAGAGAAGACACATTGCTTTCTATACAAAGTGACATTTCTTTTCTTCATTTTTGACATACCGCCTAGAAATCTTTCTACTATCTGTCATTTTGTCTTTAGTTTCTATCGATCTTTGTCTAGGTCCTTTTTTATGTAGACTATTTTAGAAGAAAGTTTTCTATCCCAAATGTCAAAATCACACTGACAACTGTCAGTTGTCTAAGGGATTTTGTAATCGCTAAAGACAGTAGAAAACTTTCTACTCGACGGCCACAAAGTATATACGGTTATCTACAAAATCCCACAAAAAAAACAAAACTCCCAAAATTCCACTTTCAAAGATCCACGAATGACAGCCGGGACCAATGGCTTAACGTGCTTTCCGAGGCACGGAGGGGTCTCGGTA
The DNA here is from genome assembly GCA_916614155.1 of Mesoligia furuncula. Taxonomy (NCBI): domain Eukaryota; kingdom Metazoa; phylum Arthropoda; class Insecta; order Lepidoptera; family Noctuidae; genus Mesoligia; species Mesoligia furuncula. The sequence continues at coordinate 11,673,824 of OU744795.1, forward strand.
TGTAAAGATGGTCACCCATCCACGGACCAACCGCGGCAAGCGTAGCTTAACCTGATCAATCAACTTGTGCGGCTGTTATTATTTGGCCACGGACCCCTCCTTATTATGTGACTTAATATCAGTAAAAATTAAGAATCAAAAACAAAAAAAATTGTATGACAAAACAAAGAATTCTGAGTCAAATTAAGTAAAACAGTGAATTTCGTAAAAAGTGCAGTTGACTCTTTCTACTTTGCTGCCGTCGTACTGTCTACACGGAACGTCATCTTTGTCTACTCTTCTGTCGACAAACCGGTGCTCATGCTACGCGTGCTGAGGTGTTACATATCCCAGCACGAAGTGAGTCGATACATTATTTGCTATTAAATATTGAGAATATGAATGACTGTATTATCCATAGCGAACAGTTAGCGGAAAATGTTTTTCTAGCGGGATGTATTGGACGAATAAAAAATAATAGATTACCGGTTAAAATTTTGAACACTAACGAGCATGATATTTACCTACCAACTTTTCAACCACAGATATATTCAATTGAAGAGTTTCACTTATGCAATTTTAAATCAAACGCTAACAGTTTAGAACGAGCAAAGAACTTATTAAACATTTTAAAATTAAATCATTTAAAAATGGACGAACGGAAATCAATTGAAGAATTATGTTCTAAATATTCGGATGTTTTCTTTTTACCAGGTGATAAGTTAACGACTACAAGTGTTTATGAACAATCCATAACTATAAAACCAAATACAAGTCCGGTTTATACGAAGCAGTACCGATTGCCGCATTCTTTGAAAAATGAAGTAAATAGGCAAATTCAAAAAATGATTGACAATGACATTATAGAAGAGGCGAAGAGTGAATGGTCGAGTCCTGTTTTACTGGTACCAAAAAAAAGTAGCAACGATAAAAAATGGCGACTAGTGGTCGATTATCGGAAGCTTAATGACCGTATTGTAGACGATAAATTTCCTTTGCCAAGTATTACGGAAATTTTGGATTCGCTCTCTGGCTCAGTCTATTTTTCGCATTTAGATCTTAATCAAGGATATTACCAAGTAGCTTTAGATAAAAACAGTAGAGAGTATACAGCGTTTACAACTAGTACTGGGCAATACCAGATGAAGAGGCTACCTATGGGATTAAAAACAAGTCCGAGTGCTTTTAGTAGAGTAATGTCAGTTGCTATGTCTGGGTTAACATACGATAAATGTTTTATATATTTAGACGATTTAGTAGTCTTTGGGAGAAATTTAGATATCCATAATAAAAACTTAACAGACGTCTTGGAAAGACTTAGGAAAATTAATTTAAAATTAAATCCAGAAAAATGTAATTTTTTAAAGAAAGAAATTCTTTATTTAGGGCATTTAGTATCAGAAAATGGAGTCTTACCCGACCCAATTAAAGTAGAAGTATTGCAAAATTACCCTGTACCAAGTAATACCGATGAAGTAAAAAGATTTGTAGCATTTTGTAACTATTATAGGAAATTCATTAAAAACTTTGCAAGAATAACTTGTCCATTAAATAAATTAACTAGAAAACATGTACCATTTGTTTGGACTGAAGAGTGTCAAAGTGCGTTTGAAGCAATGAAACATGCTTTAAGTACACCACCAGTATTAGATTTTCCAGATTTTTCAGAAAATAATGAGTTTGTCATTCAAACAGATGCGTCAGGGACGGCTATTGGAGCAGTCTTGTGCAATCAAAATATGAAACCTGTAGCTTATGCTAGCAGACCTCTGAATAAAGCTGAACTCAATTATCCAACCATTCAGAAAGAGTTAGTTGCAATTGTTTGGGCTGTAAAGTATTTTAGACCCTATGTATACGGTAAATCATTTACAATTATGACAGACCATAAGCCTTTAATATATTTATTTTCAATGAAGGACCCATCTAGCAGACTACTTAAATTTAGACTAGCACTAGAAGAATACGATTTTAAAATTTTATATTTAAAAGGAAAAGATAATAGCATAGCAGATGCATTATCTAGAATTAATATAACATCGGATACTTTAAAACAGATGAATAATGAAATTTCTTTAGTTATGACTAGAGCTCAGAAAAAACGTTTAGATGTAGGAGAACAATTGGATACACCTAGTTTTAGTAAACGAGACGAAACGTGGCCTGATCAACCACGAGTAGTTGAGGTACTAAAAATTCCGAATAATTCTGTAGAAATGAGTTTTATAGGAAGTGATGAATTAAATAAATTAAAAAGACAAAATAATATAGATGAAGAAAAGGAATGTTTTATTTATAACAATCGAAAGAAGATGTTGTATATTAATCTTAACTTTAGAGCACAACTTACGCGAGCCGAATTTGTGACTAAGTTAGGTCATTTTTGTAAACGAATAGGTATAAATGAGCTATGCATAGTAAAAAATAAGGAATATGAGAGTTTTATTAAAGATGTATTAAAAGAGATAAAAGACAATAAGGATTGGACCGGTCCACGTATTTATGTATTGAGAGGAGTTAGGAGAATTTATAATGAAGAAGAAAGAAAGTATATTTTACATGACTTTCACCTACTACCTACCGCAGGACATGCAGGAGTACGTAGGATGACCAATAATATTAAGAGACATTTTTACTGGCCAGGCTTAGACAACGATATTAGACAATTTGTGAGTAAATGCATTAAATATCAGAAAATGAAGCATTGTAGGTATATCAAGGCGCCCATGGAGATAACTACAACGGCTTCACATGCTTTTGAAAAAATTTATCTGGACGTCGTAGGTCCATTAGAAAAAGACATTGAAGGAAATTGTTATATTTTGACACTGCAGTGCGAGCTTACTAAGTTCGTAGAGGCCTATCCTTTGAAAACGAAGGAAACCGTAAGTATTGCTAAAGCATTAGTTAATAATTTTATTTTAAGATTTGGAATACCTAATACCATCGCAACTGATCGTGGAACAGAATTTGTATCGTCAGTAATGGAACAGGTATGTAAACTTTTATGTATAAATAAATTAATGTCTACAGCGTATCACCATCAATCCATCGGTGCGCTCGAAAATTCACATAAAAATTTAGGATCGTTTTTACGAATACAGTGTAATGGTCAAAAAGACACATGGAGTCACTGGCTACCATTTTGGTGTTACAGTTTCAACAATACAGTTCATACAGAGACAAAGTACACACCATTCGAACTGGTATTTGGTAGAGCTAGTATAGTACCATCTAGAGTTAGTCAGTACATAGAACCATTGTATAATCCAGAAAGTTATCCTTTAGATCTTAAGTATAGGTTACAAGTAGCACATCAAGATGCTCGTAATAATCTACTTATAAGTAAACAAAACCGTAAGAGTTGTTATGATAAGTCTTTAAATAATGTGACATACAGTAAAGGACAACAAATTTTAATTAGAAATGAAATAGCTAATAAGTTAGATCCTCAATGGGAGGGACCATTTGTTGTTTTAAATGATTTAGGTGTTAATGTAGAAATATTAAAATTTAATAAACCCTATTTAATCCATAAAAATAGAACCAAACCTTTGGTAACATAAGAAATGATATTAAGTTATATTTACGTAAAAAAAAAAAAAAAAAAAAATTGTAAACTATATATATATTTTTTTTTTTTCTATCACCCCTGAGGTGAGGTGTAGTAGTACTACCTATAGTATAAGGTCTATGACCCTATCCATATGAATGTATCTTCTATTAATATATTAACACATTTATACTCTTGCAGTCAGTAATTAAAGGTAATCGCTTGAGAACAGTTGTTTCAATAACACTACATCTCCACAAGACAAACCGAGGAGAATAAATTCATTTACTTGTTCCAATTTTATATTATTAAAAGTGAAATTTAATTTTAATGGGGATTTTTGATGGGGATGAAAAGTAATTAATTTTGTTTTGGTGAAGTTAATTTCTAGATTATGGTTATCCATCCAGTTTACAGCTGTAGAAAGAAGGGAGTTTAATTTGGCGTTTATGTTGTCATTGTTCTGGCATGAGGTTAGCAAAGAGATATCGTCCGCAAATAGAACACAAGGTCCGTTTATAATTTTAGGAAGGTCATTTATGTATATAAGAAACAAAAGGCAGCCTACTACACTCCCTTGGGGAATTGACGCGTTTACTGCTTTACTGTCGGATCTTATTTTAATTATTTCATTTGTGTTGTTATCGAAATATTCAATTTCTACTAGTTGTACCCTATCCTTTAGGTATCATGCAAACCATTCGTGAGCTTTTCCTCGTATTCCTATCCCATGTAACTTGTCTAATAGTATTTTAAATTGCACCTTATCATAGGCTTTGGACATATCGAGCACCATACCTATGGCGTAGTTTTTATTATTAACTAGCTTCTGCCCGCGACTTCGTCCGCGTGAAATTCGTACTTTCCTCTTATAATTTCGAAAATGTATGTTTATGATTTTTATCATTTATTTAGATATAAATAAGTATTCTGATATCTGATCTTATATATAAGATCAGATTTTTCAAATAAACTGTATCCCAGCTTTTTACCCCCCCCAGGAGAGTAATTTAGAAAAATCGTTTGGGATGTGTTCATAACTTGACTTAAAGACCCATACCCATTTTCGAGTTAATGGAAGCAAGCAGAAGAATTTTCCACCTTCGTAGGAGTCAATTTTTGAAAAACCCTAAATCACTTTTTTTTAAGTACTTTTTGTTTTAGTAGTACCGAGTTTCGAGTTAATCCGACAGCGGGTTAAATATTTTTCTAATCCATCAACTTTGTCACCCCCCAAATCCTCTGTGAGGGATTTTTTAAACTAAAAGTGACAATCTTTATTACTTACTGACCCAAATATTGCCAAGTTTCTAATTTATTAACCAAATGAATAAGATTTTTCATATAAACTGTATCCCCTCTTTCTATCCCCAAAGGGGTGGAATTTCGAAACATAATCTAGATTATTTAGACCAATTTTCCAGTTAATCAAGCCTCGTAATAAAATTCTGCCGTGTGAAATTGACTACCCCTCTTCACCCCATTAGCGGTACATTTTCGAAAAACCCTGAACCACTTTATTATATATTTTGGTCTTAGATAGATATAGGTACTGAGTTTCGAGTAAATTGGACCGTGCATTAAAATTTTTCCATACTAAATTTGACACCCCCAATCTCCCCTTTGGGTTAGTTTAGAATTCCAAAAAAATTCGAACTTTATAATTATTTGTTAATTAACTTTTCACCCCGTTAGGGGTAATTTTTCGAAAAACGATGATACAGGTTATTCTTTATTTTCGGTCTTAAGTATAAATACTGAGTTTCGAGTTAATCGGACCACGCGTTAAAATTATTCCATACAAACTTTGACACCTCCCAATCCCCCTTCAGGGGGTATTTTAGAAAAAAAAACGACGGGTTGCAGTCCGGGAGTGCCGGCAGAAGTGAAAACTTGAATATTAACGTTGTGCATTTTTGATATTTTGGTTGTTGGTAACTCTGACTCTGGCTCTGACTCTGACTGTCTGTCTGTCTGTAATTTGATCCTGTATACTTGTTTTCAATTTTTGATATTTTGGATTCTTACGAATTTTCGATCAGGGTCACGTGTCATCTTTCGATCTGGGTCACGTCTATAGCTGGGCAATCAACCCGGGTTTAAGCCCGGTGCTTTGATAAAAACCCAATTTTGTGGGTGTTTATGGGTGTTTACGGGTGTTTATCGGGTGTTTATCAAAAGCACCGGGTTTAAACCCGGTGGATTGCCCATCTATAGCACGTGTCATTTTACGAATCTTACGATCAGGGTCACGTGACCTGACGCGAGTTTAACATTAATCTTACCCATTACAAAAAAAGTGTACAACGCCGCTAAAGAAGTTTTCACTTCAAAAAAGCCAAACTTCATAATTTATTTAGATAAGTATTCGTGCCAAGTTCCATGGTTATTAACTCAAGGAATAAGATTTTTCATACAAACAAAATCCCCTCTTTCCACCCCTTAAAGATTAAATTTCCAAAAACCCCTTCTTAGTGGATATCTACTCTTAACAAAGAACACACCCTCCAAAATTAATTTCTCTACCCAGCGGTACCAACCAGCGTTTTAAGCTGTGCGTTGATATATCAGTCAGTCAGGACAAAATTTCATCCCCCTTTTCACCCCCTTAATGGATGAAATTCTAACAACACCGTTGTGTTAGCTTCCAATCATAAGCCTAGATAATAAATTTAGTGATTTTTACGTCGAAAATTAATGACTTTCTATACACAACTTCATCCCCCTTTTTAACCCTTCGGGGGTGGAATTATCAAAAACGCTGAGACACGTCTAAATTAATTTTCAATTGTTAGCCTAAATACAAAATTAGAAGAACCTAACTTCAAAACTGTCGGACTTTCATATAAACTTCCATCCCCTATTTTAACCCTTTAGGGGTTGAATTCCTAAAAATCCTTTCTTAGTGGATACTTACTCTTCACAAAGAACACACCTTCTAAGTTTCAAGTCTCTAGGTCCAACGGTTTGGGCTGTGCGTTGATATATCAGTCAGTCAGTCAGTCAGTGAGTCAGGACTTTGAATTTTATATATTTAGATAAAGAAAATCAAGAAAAGAAATGCCTAACCTATACCAAATACTTATAATATTTATATACAAACCCTAAATACAAATTAAGATAAGTATACCGAAAATCAGGGAAAGAAATGCCTAACCTATACCAAATACTTACAATATTTATTTACAAAATTTTAAAGAAAATTAAGAAAAAGAACCTAACCTACAAACCCTAAAATATAAATAAATGAAATAATATGCAAACAGTCAGTATTCAAGTGAATCGCAATAATCGAAAGCAACTATTCGCCTATACCTACTCTCCAGGATACGTGCGTTCGCTACGAATAACTTATCCGTTGTAACTGAATCCTTATGGCAGCGGCACGTTTTTTTTTTTTTTTGACTATGGCATCTCGTAGTTGACCTTGAGAGGTCGTGACTACTTAACCGGACTATCCTGTGGTTGCCTTAAGTAAACTCAAAGCCTCCAGCCAGGGGCAATTATCTACTAAGTATACTAAGCGACTACACGCTAAGGGCACCCTCTGTGGGGTACGAACCTCGGCTTAGGGCATCGCTGGGGAGAGGGCAGCAAGATGGGACAGGCTGGATCAGATTATTATTTAAGCTTGATGAGATCGGCTTTTCCTATCTGACTACTCTGAGAAGAAAGGCCGAAACAAACTCAGGCGCGCTTTATATACCACGGACGCGCAGGCGCGAGGCGTGTACGTACTCTGATACTGATACTTAACAAATGTTCGCCGTGATTCTTTAAATTGACATAACTTTTTTATTTATGAACCGATTGACATGAAATAAACACTAAATGTTAAGTGAAGCTTACTACAATATATTAGTGAAAACCGCATCTAAATCGAATAAGCCGTTTCTGATATTAGCGTGCACAAACACACAGACAAACAGACAAAAAAAAAATTAATTAAAATTTCGGGTTCGGCATCGATAAAATAACAACCCCTGCTACTTTTTTTTATATATTTCCATTGTACAGACACCACTTTTCTACAATTTTATTATATGTATAGATGATAGTTAGAGCCTCTTGTACGTATTTGTAGACTGCTAACGTTGTAGACCTATTTTTACGGAAACCGTTTTGGCAGTCGTCAAGTATATTATATTTTTCACAAAAAGAGTACACACGGTCACACATAGCCTTTTCAAAGATTTTAGACGCAGTGGGTAACAGCGCGATAGGTCGATAGTTATTAGGGTCGGTCATGTATGTTTCAAGTATGTTTAGCCAACACATGAGCAGAGACCGATTTTTGAATATTTTAAGTCTTAAATATACAAGAAGAAGAAGGCAACGAAAGTTTAAAAAAAATCAAAACGTTAATTAATGCACTTAAGAGAATTGGCTATAGATGAATCTTTAATGCTATGGAGAGACTTTCATTTAGGCAGTACATGAAATCAAAAGCCAGTCGTTATGGAATCAAATTTTATGTTCAGGCAGATACTTTTGGAGTGTGTCAGAAATTACACATATATGCTGGGTCGAGAGACCTGCTGGTAGGAGGACGAAGTCATGCCGAAAAAGTGTCCATTTGTTAATACAAGACTACGTCAATTGTGGCCATTCTTTGCATATTAACAATTATTATGCTAGTATACCTTTAGCTACTCAACTTTTTATTAAAGGACCTTTTGTACGGGAACTTTACGCAAAGACAGGCCTGGAAATCCAAAAAATGTTGACACAAAATTACAAAAGGGAGAACGTATGTGTGCAGCAAGTGGACTGTATGGGGGTTTTTAATAGGCGCTGGTACCGGAGTCTCTGGCCCAGGACTGTGTGACTTTATACCTTTCCTGTAGCGGGTCGCTGGGGACTCCAAGAGAGGGTTCTCGTGTCGGAGAATTCAGACGTGGGGTTTAACACAATGAAAACTGCCAATCATTATTCACAATATGAGGCGGGGACTCAAAAACATAGCTTTTTCTACGGCCAGACGGGCATAGTGACGACTAATATGATGATATTTTCTGAAGTGTTTTGCACTGACCACCGCGCCTTCTTTTATAGGTTCGCGGAAAATAGCTGGCCAGTGATCCATAGCGTTTCCACAATTTTTCGTCGGCAAACTCGCGTCGAAGCTCATCTGTTTCTATGATTGGACGTTTTGAGTCTCCGCCCCTTTTTATATTTATTTTCAACAAAATGTGTACACTTATTCACTAATCAGTTTTGAATTTATATTATAATCATCAAGAAAGTTTTTACACAACAATTTGCGTCTGTTTTACCCGCGTGCGACAGTCGGGATTCATACAGCAACGCATTTTTCCTTAACGGTGAATCTATAAATATAAGTCGCATACGCGAACCGGGAGCGGTCATTATAATTTTATCGTCGCAGCGATAACATCTATGTATTAACTGTTTTCACCGTATATCGGTGCTAAGATTAGGTGTCACATGCTTTATTTTCAGTCATTCATTAATCAAAACACGTAATTTAGGTAAATCTCTTAAACTAGTTATTCTTTAATCATACAGATAATTCATGTAAGTCTTATAACCTAGTCATTCTTTATGGGTTCGCCCGTGCCTGTAGTGTTGTCGTGCACAGTATGAACGAAATTTAACAGTTTGTAAATGGCATAGCAATAGAGAGGTCATATTTGTGTCCAGCGAACACAACGCTGATATGGTTCTGTCCCAAAACGTTGAAGACAAGCTAGTCTGGCAATAATTCCTTCTGCACATGTGGCTTCTCATTAACGGCATAACTATGTAAATGTCTATTAACTGCTCTCAAATTACGATGTTTAATTTTTATTTCACTATATATATATATATATTTTTTTTTTTACATACTTTTTGACATAATTTCTTTATTATTTGACATTATATACTTTTATACATAATTTCTTTATTAATTGACATTATATACAGACACTTGAAATTTTTCACCTCTTTATTAGTGGTTTTTATGAGAATCATAACACTTGGTTTTAGTAGGTTTTTATTATTATTTTTCTTTTTTTTATTATCTATCCTTTTGATAGATTCTTATTTTGTAAATGTGAGGACTTTGTAGGCCTTATAGACTTTAGATCTGTAGACCATTTTCTATTTTATCAAGTAATTGGTACCTACTTGTTGACAGGCCTGCGCTGTCCTCCCATACCTACTGTAATCTGGAAACATTGTAAAAGCCAATTATTTTTAAAAAGAGTAACCATGGAGTTTCTTGCCGGTTCTTCTCCATAGGAAACGACCAATTGGAACCGTGCACCTAGCTTCTGACGTTTCATAAGTGCCCATGTAGGTTTATGTGAAATAAAACATTTTGATTTTGATTTTGATTTTGAAACCCCCGGCGCGCGGCGACCAGAACTAATAACTTTAAAGCCGAATGCTATTGTGAAATATACTAAATATATGCGCAATGTAGATAAGATCAATCAATTGCTTTCATACTACAACAGTGAACATAAAACTTTAAAATGGTAGAAGAAAGTAATAAATCACATTATTCAAATATCACACTAATGTTATAAAGGCGAAAGTTTGTGAGTGTGTGAGTGTGTGTGAGTGTGTGAGTGTGTGTGTGTTTATTTATTTATTTATTTATTTAATACTTCAAGCACATAAATGTACAGAGGCGGACTTAATGCCATAGGCATTTTCTACCAGTCAACCTTTGGGTGATGCAGAGACAAAGAGTGGTAGGTGCAATCAAGAACATTGAGGAATAAATATTTTAAATATACAAATACGCATATACCTATTAAAACTATGAATATAATATATACCTAATTACATATAAATATAAGAACAAATAAATATACATAAATACATGAATATACTTACTAAAAAGAAATAAGACAAACAATGAGAAAATGTTACCGTTTTGATGATACTGCCAGCTTCTTGCGAATGTGCTCGCGAGCCTTAACTTTAAAAGATAATCGGTTGGTTGCCATCCTGATTTCCTGGGGGAGCGCATTCCACAGAGAGATAGACTGAACAAAGAAGGAAGAGTGAATGAAGTCTGTGCGGTGAGTGGGACATAGGAGAAGACGATTGTGTGATGAACGTAGATTTCTATTGTGGTTGGCGCAAATGTACTGAAAATGGGGGGCTAGATAACTAGGGGAAGATGGAGAATCAAGAAATGAGAACAAGGTGGTCAGCGCCCGAAGCTCTCTGCGCTGGCGTATGGGTAACCACTTTAGAAGCGACCGATGCGCAGAGACATGATCATATTTACGCAGATTGAAAACGAATCGAATGCAATTATTGAGAAGGCGGTCAAGTTTGTTGAGGAGATCTGCATTCAGGTCATAGTAGCACACATCACCGTAATCGATGATAGGGAAAATAAGGGACTGTACAAGCATTGTCTTCGTACTTGATGGTAATAGATTTTTCAAACGGTACAGAGCCCGCAGCGTTCCAGTAACTTTCTGACTCACCCTAGCAACTTGAGTCCGCCAGTTTAGAGTACAATCAATGTGCAAGCCTAAGTCCTTCACGTCAGTACCAAAAGGAACGATCGTACCATTGAATAGAACTGGCGGCAAGGTTGTACTATCTACCTTGCTAATACCACGAGAACTGCCAATGATGATCGCCTGACACTTCGTAGGGTTTACAGCTAAGCCAAATCTATCAGACCAGGTTTTTATGGCTATCAAGTCCTTATTTAATTTGTCGATAGCGCCAGGTAATTCATCAACCTTCCCTTGATAGTACAACTGCAAGTCATCTGCATACAGATGATACGCACACTGAAGTTCGGAAGTTATAAGATTAACAAAAATTGAAAACAGAAGAGGAGAAAGTATGCCGCCTTGAGGAACGCCAGTTTCCAAATTACACCAGTTAGAAGAAGAATCTCCAGCATAAACGGACTGCTGACGTTCCTGAAGGTAAGAGGAGAACCATTCCAGTGCTTCGGGAGAGACCATAATGTAGGACAGAATGGCTAACAGGATGTCATGACTGACGGTATTGAAGGCATTTGAGAAATCAACCAATACTAGAACAGTAACTTTGGTGTCTTCCAGTCCTGCCCTTATATCGCCAGTCACTTTAAGAAGTGCGGAAACAGTGCTGTGCCCAAGCCTGAATCCAGATTGGAGAGGACTAATAATTGAGTTACAATGAACAAAGTTGGAGAATTGTTTGTGGACACAGGCCTCGAGCACTTTGGATAGGAAGGGAAGGATGGAAATTGGACGGAAGTCGGTAGGAAGGGAGGAATTGGAAACCATAGGTAGTGGACGAACATAGGCTTTGCGCCACAGGGAAGGGAATACTCCGGAGTACAAGGAAAAGTTTATAATGTGGGTAATCGCGGGTAGGAGATGATCCAGAATAGTAATAATCATACCACGGGTGATATTATCACATCCCACCGCTTTTGATTTGATGGAGAGAATGATCTTTCTGATCTCTTCCGGTTCAACTGGAGTGAAACTGAAAGAATTAGTATGAGGACGCGATAGACCAGAAATTAAAGAAAGAGTTTGTTGCTTGGTTAGACGATCCATGGTAGAAACAGTGGAGAAATGCCGGTTGAGATCGTCTAAGTCAATTGAACTAGGAAGATCTAAATGTCGCGATTTGCCGATACCAAGAGTTCCAAGAAATTTCCAAATATCGGCAGAAGACGAAGAATTGATAGTATCAAGAATATGGCGGCGTTTAGCATTGCGTATCATCTGATTACATCTATTTCTTGCAGCCTTAAATGATTTCCAGTTTTCGTCAGTACGATCCTTTTTAAATTTACGGAACGCGCGGTTCCTACGTCGCATTGCCATCTGTATACCTCTAGTCATCCATGGTGCAGGTGGGCGTTTTAATTTAACCTTTTTGACGGGGGCATGGATGTTATAAAGGTTGACTACAACTTCATTGAAGATGGCAACCTTGTCGTCAACTGAAGTAGCTTCCGCCATAGGCTCCCAATCGACCACAGATGCATCTTCTTTGAGCTTCTTGACGTTCATGCGCGCAAAACAACGCCTGTACAGAACCTTGGGCTTAGGTTTGGGAGGTTTCAGGATATATGAAAGGAAAATCATGTCGTGATGAGAAAAGCCAGGAGCGTCATGTTGACCGTGGGAAGAAACGAGGGAAGGATTCGAGGTGAGGATCAGGTCGAGCCAGGTGTCTTCGCCAACAGTGTTGTGATGAGTAGGTTTGAGCGGCAATACGTGCAGACTAGCTGACTCGATAAGATGGAGGAGCTTACGGGACCGAGGGGAGTTGAGGGCAAGGAGGTTTGTGTTGAAATCACCCATGATAATGTGATGTGCATACTCCGAACCTAATGATTCAAGTACTGATTCGAATTCAGTGAAGTAATCAACAGTGGGAGGACAGTAGACAACACCAATAATGGTTTTGGCTCCTTTAATACAGACTTCAAGATAAATAAACTCCGCAGAAGCAGAATAACTTGAAGAGGAAGTAGCAAGTATTTTGTAAGGAAAATCAGAGCGAAGGTATATGGCCACACCACCCCCTCCTTTACCAATCCGATCATTTCGTATAAGAACGAAATCAGTAAGAGGGTAAGTGGTGGACAGGAGATGTGGTTTGAGCCAAGTTTCAGAGATCAGGATGGCATGGACATTGCTGCTATTAAACGCGTCGTACAACTCGCTGTAGTGGCTTGGAACACTTTGAGCGTTAATGTGACACACATTCACTAACCGACTAGACTGATCATTGAAATTTTGTTGTAAAAAGTCACCAAGAGTGTAGCTGAATGAACAAAAACTTTCATCGCAAGAAGAAGCAGTAGATTGGTTGGCAGAAAAATAAGACTCATTGTCAGACATTAATAGAAGTAGGTAGCTATTAAGAATAAATAAATATATTATAATAAATTAAAAATATATATATAAGCTATTACTAAAATCAGAGCAACTAACAAGTGCAACTGCACCACCCGCCAGCTAACACCAACACTAAAAGCGATTAAATAAACAGTAAGAAGCACAAATTACACATAACAAAACCATTGTCCACATTTTATGGCTATTCAACAAAGCAAAAACCGTAGTTCCCAAAAAAAGAAAATCATTTTAAAAGTTAAGAATAAAAAAATAAAATAAAAAAAGATAATTGTGAAAATGACACACCCAACTGCACATTAGTAATATTAAGTTGCGAGTAATTTCCGAACGTATACTGGAAATGACAACGTCAACTTAATATTACCAACGTCAATTTGACAAGCTGACATTTGATTAAACATCAGAACAAAATATAAACAACATGACATGACATGAGAGGTTAAAAACTAAAAAATAGTGTTGAGGGTATTGAAAAACCAATACACATCAGTATTGAGAAACAGAAATTACGTAAACAGTTGTGGCACAAAACAAAAGAAAGATAACTATGAGACGGGACAACTACATAACGGTAAGTAAAGATTATGAATCTATGAAACAACAAATTAGAAATAACAACAAACATCAAAGTAAACAAACACCATAATTACGTTATGTTTTTCAGGCTCCCGGCATCATGAACACTTATTTATCTCGTTGATGGAGTCACGCCTGGCACCTTAGGATACTTGGATATCAAGGGCTTCAGCTCATCGATGGAAGTAACCTTATGCCGACTTCCATCAGAGGCCTTTATGTAGATGACGCCGTCTTGAGTCCAACACGACCGCATGCTAAAGTGCTCGCGCGCCCTTCCGAAGATAGATTGCCTGGTTCTGGTCAAGAACTCCTTCACGGATATTTTGTTTATATGTTTGTTACTTCTTGACGCTTAAACGGCTGGACCGATTTTGATAAAATTTGGTATGGAGGTAGCTGACACCCTGGATTAACATATAGGCTACTTTTTATCCCGATATTCCCACCAGATCGAAACTTATGTGGGTGAAACCGCGGGGTGCAGCTAGTGTGTCATAAATTCGTACGAGCTGTTTGAAATATTCAATGAAACATCTTTGACGTTTTACAATTTTAGAATCAAATTATTGGAATCTCTTCTTCCAGCTAAATCTCGTATTATGATCACTCCACCAACACAACATTAAATTCATTTGCCATTAGTTTTGCCACGTGCTCCACGTGGTCACGTGGTGAGATGGATCTCAACGCATCAAAAGAAAGAAATGTAGGTATTGTCTCATAAATAAAATAAGAGTAGACACTATTTATTTCTCTCCTGATTGTCCAAGATCGCCAGGTTTATGTCTTACGTATTTTCGACCATTTCACAGATATTGGTGACTATTTATTATTGCATTAACTACGAGTATAATATTTGAAATGTTACAATCTATACTGACTACAGTAAAGTGCATTGCAAGTATAAAGATTTACCTGCGTTTGACTGTGTCCATTTTTATGTTGATCTGATCGAAGCTTTTGTTTGTCATTGTTCGTATTTTATATAGTTGATTTTAATAAGAGTTACTATTATTTTAAGCAGTGTATTCAAATTAAATAATGGGATATTGGATTGTTATTACATATTAGTAAACTGTAATGCTAATCTGTAAAAATCTCACCGTAAAAACTTAGGTGAAGTGAGCTTAAAATGAGATGTCAATCCCTAGCATCAGGTGGAATGATAGCTCACTTTAAGCTCACTTCACCTGAGTTATCACGGTGACCTTTTTACAGAATAGCACTGCTGTGATTGTTTTCAGTCAAATGAATCTCAGTAAAAACTTTGATCTAATATCTCATTTTTAATTTAAGTTTATAAAAACACATCTTTATTGATTATGTTTATTTTGTTTTCAATATTCTTTAATTAGATACATTGTAATAAACATTAATGATCTCGACTTTGTTTATTGTTCACAATCGCACTAATTATAATTGTTTTTGTACTTTTAAAGTGTCTTTTAAAATAATGAACCTACCCTGTTTCAATGAAAAACACTCATAAATAAGTACAACATATATATTGCGATTTTTTATAAAAAAGTATATTGTTACTGATTTTTTTATGTTAATTCAAGTTCTAATAAGTGTATTTTTAAAGCCCGAGGCAGAATACATAGGATAGTTTCTTTTTTACTTCTGGTTTTCTTTTTTTTCTATTCTGTGAACCGCATTAAGATTTTCACAAATAGATAAACGTCGTTGCGTCGATATTATTTTTCCCATCACTAATCTTAGCGAAAATTTACCCTATTTCAGTGCGTTACGAGGTGTATAAGATCCCATATTTTGTTTTGCCAATAATTCCTAAACTAGCTATCAGATCCCGGGGCGACGGTAGATTAGGGTTCATCAATTCACTGTTATATCGATAAGGACCAAAATTTTTCATTTATCTTTGATTTCGCGCCAGAAAATGGATTTTAGTCTGTTAAAGGAGGTGGGGTCTAATAGACCGCGTGTCGCCCTAACGTCTGGTCACGGTGCGGGCCGATAATACCTCGTACCGCAGGAACGGAAAGTTTGCAAAAATTGGTGCCGCAGCTAACGTGTTAATTAGGTTCAACTCTTCAGTCACTAACTGACCAAAAAGGACATTCCGTTTATATTATTTTCCTATAATGTCAGTGACAATCTTGCAATCGTTGCATGTTGCATCTTTTTTAACTTCTTTTTTTGGCTTAGGTACTTTGGGGTAACAAAATCGACTCAGACATATTTGTAGCGTTCCAATCTTGACCATCATCTAATATATTGGGTGACCATGGACGTTTTTATCTATAAAAATATAGAACAATACGCTAAATGTACGTAGAATTTGGTGTGGCATCGGGAGCCTAGTGAATTAGTGCCGATAAATAGGGTGGGCTAGGGTTTTGCTGCATAGGATATCCTCGTGGGATAAGTTCGACTGTCCATATACAAGAACGATGAACAGTACTTGGTCTATCGGTTCAACAGAAGACAGAGTACAGTGAACCCACGAGGTAAGTTATAGCTAAAACTATTCCTATATTTAAACATTGTTTAAAGAAGCATTCCTGTTCTACTGAGAAATGATTACTCAGTCTATAGTGTCCATCACTAAATTAGTTATACTTTGACAACAGTAGTATGCAGTATAAACTCTATGACATGTCGCTCATAAAGTCATAATACATGACAAAGAGTATCTTTATGGTCCACACTGCTAATAAAATGTTGCCCGTATTTTGTGTTTATATAATGTTATAAACCAATAGTGTCCGACCGAAGCTTCGGCTTCGGCCACCTTCGGCCAAAAAAGCACCTTCGGCCAAATCTTCGGCTTCGGCCAAAAATTTGCCGAAGGTTTGGCCGAAGCCGAAGGTTTGCTAGTTGTCAAAATTTGAAATTTACTAAACGATGCTAGAGCGAGACGGAGAGTGTGCAAAGCAGCAGAGTTTCGCCGCGCCGCCGCACCGGACCAAACGAATCGCAGTTAGTAAACTAAACGAGTCAAAACAAGTTTGAGAGCGCGTCTTAAAATTCTAATAAGTGTTTTGTTTTTAAATATTTCATATTTGTTATTACAAATTATTTTATTTATTACTGTGAGTAGTACCTGTGGTGATACGTTCATTATTGTGAGGCACTCTAAGAACCAAAAAACCGTAAGTATTGTCTGGTTTAAAATATTTTATGTTATCTAACGTTAGGTAGGAAACTAAATGGAAACAATGTTGGTATGTTTTTTTATGCAATTTTTAGATAAAAAGACATGTGAAGATTGTTTACTTTTAGTTAACTACCTAAACCGATAGGATATAGGCGCATCCGCGTTGCAGAGTCCTACTGCGAGTACGGGGCGGTCGGCTCGGCTCGGTAGGTACTTGTGCATTTATTTATATAGAATATTTTCTTTCAGGTACACAATGACATCTTTAGAGCTGAATCCTATCTGGCAATATTTTGTAAAGGCTACTGATAAAGCTTTATGTAAACAGTGCAATAAATCATTGTCTCTTGGTAGTGCTTTACCAAAAAAGCAGAGTACCACTAATATTAAAAATCATTTGATGAAAATGCATAAAATAGAGTGGGAGGCTTATTGTAAGGCAATAAATGAAAAACAGAAGAGTAAGAGTTTAATGAAAAATAAAACAGAGGCAACTACATCTTCGCAATTTAATGTCAAGCAGAGTACTTTACCTCAAATCATAGAAAAAAAAGCAGCTCCATTGTGGCCAGATAGTGATCCAATATCTATGAGAATCGATAAAGGTATAATGGATCTCATCATCGTTGACATGCTGCCTTACAACGTTGTTGAAGGAGAAGCATTTCGCAGACTTAATTTGATTGATCCCGATGCTCCGTCAAGATACAGGGAAAAGACTGAGAAATTTTTTAGAACGACTTTAATGCCTGCGACATACGATAAGGTCAAAGCGAAAGTCATACGTGTTTTAGATAAAGCTTGCTGGGTTAGCTTTACGACTGATATATGGAGTAATCCAGCAAAGACGTGTTCGTTGCTAAGCTGCACAGCTCACTTTATCCAAGGCCCTAAAAGAGAAAAAGTCATTCTTGCAGCTAGTGTTCTGGAGGAAGATCACACAGGCCTATATATTTCAGAAAAACTTCACCAGATTATTGAAGAATATAATTTAAAAAATAAAATCCACATGGGTATTCGTGACAACGCTTACAATATGCAGACAGCCATGCGACGTGGTAATTTTCTGTCGATTGGATGCGTAGCTCATACCCTGCAGCTAGTGATTCATGACGTTATATTTAAAGACGCTACTGTGATGGAAATAATAAAAAAATGTCGCAAAATTGTTGGCCATTTTAAAAGAAGTGAGCAAGCTTCTAGATATTTAAATATGTTTCAAGAAACGTGTAATTTGCCTAAACACGTATTAATCCAAGATATTGAGACGCGATGGAACAGCACATATTTGATGCTGGAAAGACTCCTTGAACAGAAAACTGCCATCAATTTATACATGGCTGAACGTGGTGGAATAGAAGTCCCTACTGCAGAAGAATGGGTGCAAATAGGATACTTTATCACCGCTCTTAAATGTTTTTATGAAGCCACACTTGAGGTTTCAAATGATTCCTCATCGGTATCTATAATAATACCGTTGATTGTCATGCTTAATACGAAATTAATCCTAAAAGAAGAAGATCCTGAAAATTTAAAAATACTGAAGACGAAGCTGTGTGAGGCAGTTAACAGAAGATTTTCTTACGCAAAAAATACCATGTCTTTATTGATTGCGACTCTATTAGATCCGCGTTTCAAAACTAACTATTTAACTGCCGATGAGACTGAAAACGCCAAAACTGAAATACTATCATTCTTACGACAGCAACATGAACTATTATCTCGTGCAGACAATATGGATATTGACACCAATGTACCTTCTTGTTCAACCTCAAATCCACATACAGAGAATCCATCTCCAAAAAGCGATGAAGGATTATGGGATTCTCACGATAAACTTGGTTTGCCCATTACAAGTGATAATGATTTGGATTTGGAACACAATTATCCGCTATTTCAAGAACATCTTAGTCGTTATTTAAAAGATCCTCGGATTTTAAGAACTGCAAATATTTACGAATATTGGGCATCAAGCCCATATACTTGTCTACAGCCAGCTGCAATCAAGTATTTGTCTGCTCCCCCCAGTAGCGTTCCTAGCGAACAGCTTTTTAGCGCTGCGGGGCAAATATATGCCGACAGACGGTCAAATTTGATGGGTGAGAATGCCGAAAAATTATTATTTTTAGCTTACAATATAAGACTGTTCAACTTTGATTACTAATTAAAGTAAATAATTAATACAATTAGTCATGAAAATTAAGAAAAGGTATCCTGTCTTTTAGAATCGCCAATTGAAAAAAAAACTTAACCCTTGCATAATAATTGCAAAATGTGTTTTTCTATTGATTTTGTAATGATGATTTAATTATTAGAAACAGTAACTATTGAAGTTATTGTCAAACTGAAATTATTGTTTTATGTATACTTTCATCGAAAAAATATGGTTTTTATTTTATTTTAGAGAATCTTTAGAATTAGCTGATTAAAGTGCATTTATAACTTAAAGTCTAGTCTCTTCTACTACCTAAGGTTTTTTCCAAATAGTGAACAAAAATGTTCATATTTTCTTTTAATTGTAAGTTTTTATTATAGTTTAGTTTTCCCAAATAGGTATATTATTGATAATTTTGATAAATGACTGCTTCGCCATATAATTAAGTATAAAGAGCTATTTTTAATTAAGACTAGTCGAAAAAAGTGAGTTTATTTTTTATTAATAAGGTGCCTCAAATTGTTACCAAAACTTGTTAAGTTTTTATTTTCTCCAATTGTTACCAAAAATGTTTAACTTAATTATCCTAAGAAATTACTTATAAGTATTTAATTTTCTCAAAAATTCCAAAAAAATTATATGTAAAAATAAGTTATTGAAAAAGCGTTAAGCTTTGCTCAATTATTTTATAGAAATATTTTGTGTTCGTCTGATAATTAAAAAAATGCGACTGATTATTTGATTATTTTTGTTAAAATTACTTTAAGTAAATAAATATTTAATTAACATTGTCTAATTGAAACTTTTATTTTAGACAATATTTTATTACCTACTTGTATATGTTGGTCACTCGGCTCGTTATTGGGCTAAATCTCTAAAGCTCTCACAATATGTATCTAGTATATTCTGAGATCAAAGTAACTATCGTATTTCTCAAGGTCAATGACACCTTCGGTTTCGGCTTCGGCCGAAGGTTTTGGTGAATACCGATTAATCGGCTTCGGCTTCGGCCAGAATTGCACCTTCGGTCGGACACTGTAAACCAATATGTTTGAGCCATGTAGTCACAAGGAAACATTTGTTTCAGAAAACACTGATGCGGAACAAATTTTAACGTGGAAACAAATAAATAAATATTTCAAATAAATGATTTGGCTGTGTGGTGCCGGACTTGTCTGTGTGGTGCCGGACTTAAAGAATAACTCCACCCCATACTTCCCGTGGGTGTCGTAAAAGGCGACTAAGGGGCGTACCGGAGAATGGGCAGCAGCGTTCTCTATGCATTCCACCACCCTACCATACTGCGATCGCCAACCCGCCTGCCAAGCGTGGCGATTATGGCAAACCCCCCCCCCCCTTTTGGGGGAGGCCTGTGTCCAGCAGTGGGCGTCTTTCGCCTGAAATGATGATGATGAAATAAATATGTATGAATTAATCTACTCAACTACCTGTTGAGAGGCAGAATTAAAACGAGGCACGTTAATAGTCGCACCTATTTTACGTATTTATTAATTAGCAAAGATGATGCTGTAGCTAATACATTAGATGCAATAGTCGGCTACTCATGCAGTTGCCTGGTTGGAAAGAGAACTGTGGGCTGTTGCGCTCATATAATGACTATGGTTTGGTTCTTGAGCTAGGGACGTTATAACGATAAGTTATATCGTTATAACGCCCCAGCTCAAGAACCATCTAAATACGAAGCTGGAGCAGTTGCTCCAGCTTCGTATTTAGATAATTATTTTGATGAGTATGAGGAATAATAAAGGTAATTGGTACTTAACACAATGGTATTTCTGCTGATTTTACATGTCAAATACGTTAAACATCTTTAGGTATACTCGTTGTAACATTAAATACACCTAATGACTACCTACATGGAAAGCCTGTTCATATTATGTGTTTTATACCTTTGTACAACGTGTAACAGAATAAACGCAATTCCTGAAAGTACACACATCAAAACTGTCTAGGGATCAAGCATTTTTATGCGGATTTCTTGAGATTGAGATGTGGCTTTGTAATAAATTTATGATTTTATAAATTTATATGGATCCTTTTTGGTGCATTTCATAATTTGAATCAGGAACTGTGAATCAAATTCGAGTAAAAGATGAAAATCAGCTGTCAATATTTTCCCTATGAAAACATACAACGCATTGAAGACATTATTAGTGCTACTGTTTCCCTACTACTGATTAAAACCAACGTTATTATGGAGCGGCGACGTCATTTAAGCAGGGAAGAAATGCTCAGAGCCGTGGGAATGATAGAAGCTGGTTCCCGGCAACGTACTGTGGCTTTAGCTCTGAATACAAGTCAGAGTGTTATCAGTCGACTTTGGACACGTTACCGAAGCACTGGTACCGTGGCTGAGCGCCATGGAGGACGGTATCGCTGCACCACACGGAGACAAGACCGATACATTCAAATCTTAACTCGAAGAGCTCCAACAATAACCGCCATGATGTTAGCCGTGAGGCTTCATCACTCTTCAGGGAACTTAATTAGCGACCAAACAGTCAGAAACCGCTTGCATGAAGTGAACCTTCATTCCCGAAGACCGCTACGGGTACCACCTATAGCAATGCACAATCGTAGGATTCGATATCAATGGGCTCTTGAACACAGAAATTGGGCAGAAGAACAATGGCGTTTCGTGTGCTTTTCTGATGAGTCTCGTTTTGGTATGAGACCGGAAACAAGACGTATACGACACTGGAGAACCCCTGGACGCCAACAGCGATTAAAATCCTGCCAGGAAGTCCATCCTTATAGTGGTGGAACCATCATGGTATGGGCGGGTATTTGGATCGGCGGAAGAACTGAGTTGATTTGGATCAGAGGCAACCTCAACGCTCAAATTTATGCTGTGACGATTGTATCAGACGTCATCGTTCCTCTACAAGTGCAAATCGGTCCCTTATTTCAGTTAATGCATGATAATGCACGACCGCACACCGCAAGAGTTGTAAGACAGACTCTCGCCGCAGCTAACATCAATGTCCTGCCCTGGCCTGCTCAGTCACCAGACTTGAACCCGATTGAGCATGCATGGGATATGCTACAGAGAAGAGCTCTGCCGAATATGGAGGGTATCCAGTCGCAAGAAGACCTTTTTTTGTTGTTGCAACGAACATGGGCGGCCATTCCGCAGCGTGATTTGGATGAACTCATTTTGAGTATGCCAAACCGATGTTCTTGTGTTGTTAGTGTTCGCGGTAGAAACACGGATTATTAATTGTTTAAGTTACCCAATAAAATTTTAAAGAAAACTGTTATTTCAGTCTTTTTTTCGAACTTTGTGTTAGTGGTTCAAATGTCAAAAATCCCTTTATTAGGAAAATGGCAAATTTCTTTATTAATGCAAAGGTGACTTGGTTTATCGTTACTGTGACAAACGAAAACACTTTATTTGATGAATCCTTAAAGAAAATTTTAATTAATATCAATCAGGAGAAAAGTTATTGCAAAAATATATGTTGATCCCTAGACACTTTTGATGTGTGTAGTTTGTTCAGAATCGGCTTCTGAATCGATTTCCGTCATCAAAAATAGGCGTTAAATTTTAACGGAAAAATCTTTTAAATTACTTAAATTAGGAACACAGTATCATGACAAATTAATACAATCCTTAATTCAAGGAAATTTAAACCTTAACTCAGAGCAATAAAGGCTACTTAAACGCACGACATTATTTGTATTTCGCTCACAGGTCGTAATACACACACGTAAATAATATCAATGCATTTTGCAATAAAAGTAGTGCGCGTCAAATTAAATAGGTAATTTAAAGGAATTTCAACTTTATCTCCAATGTGTAAGGCTTGTTTGAATGCACGACCAAACTTAGTGCGGTCATCAGAGTAGCCCTACATACAACAAACAAAGGAGATGGAAAACGGTGGGCCCAAATGTAATGAATTGAGATATGTTCTAAAAAATTAGTCATATTTTTTTTATCTTAGAATATGAAAAATGACCTCAATCCGCAATCTGGATGCGGAGAAATATGAGAAAGATAGCTTTCGTGAGACTATCGATTGAGTGATCGATTTCACAGTTACGAAAATAAAACCTTTGCACTAAATAATTAACTCAAAGTAATTAAATGCATGCTATTGCATATAATTAAAGTCATATTAATAAATAAAATATCAAATAATTACTGAAAAATTAATATTAATGATTATCGATTTCATATCGATTAAAATCAGTCTTCTAGTTTTAGTCTATGTATTTATGTCACTGGCATACTGACCTGTATGAGGTCAATAAACTGGCATGACAGCTGACTGACATTGACACTAGACAGTTGCTTTCAGTCTATCAAAATATCTCTGTGACAGTTGCCGACTGCTCTTGTTTGCTGACTCGTTTCGTGTTTTCAGATGCGTTTTGAGTGCTTTCTCGATTATTCTTCATTTTTCACGACCACTGCTTTGTATTTTACGGATTCCGACCCTGCCTACCTGGTACGACCCTTGCTTTCACACTGGATACCGAAGATCACTGACACGTTTGACTTGGAATTGTTATTTTGGATTTTACCGCCGCTGGCTTGTGGATTGAATATTGTTCAAACTATGGATCATGTGAGGTTGTGGGGTAACAGCTGGTCACTGCAATACACTAGGCCGAGGACCCTTACACGATGAAACAATTCTTGGATTGCTGCGCTCATATAATGTGCATTATATGGTACCTTAGCTGGGCTAGGTACCAAGATCTTAAAGTACCACCTGCACTATTCCTAGACGACATTTTAATTACAATAGAAGACGAATAAAACACTATGAATGACTTTTTATTTTATTTTAGCAGACAATCATGCTTTCCTTAACTCTATACCAACCTACTTATGACTTGAAGTCATTGACGTTCATTCGTATGATTTTTCAAACATTTTCTACTATTAGTGCAAAAGAACATATTTTGCACTTCAGGAATCAGCTGTTAGTTAAATATTGTAACATAACCTCACTTTTACTTAATCTCTTTTATCTCAGTTCTCAGATTGACAAAATCGGCAGAGTTTTCAGTGAATGGTTGATAATATATAAGCTATTAATTGACACTACTTTCATCTTTTTACAACCAGGCCCAAGATTGTATGTAATCGTTTCAGTCTCTTTTTAGGCATTATTACAAAATAAAATTATTAAATTCGAAGAAATTTGAAACTTATTGCAAAGGAATAAAGCATTTGTCGACAACCTCTTTGACGTTTCTGCGAAATGCCGACACACGCGCCGCCGCCGCTACCGTCGAATAACATGAGTACCCAGTGTTGCCAATTTAGCGACTTTGTCGCTAGAAATGACGACTTTTGCTTATGTCTTAGCGACTAAAAAAACGTTTTGACGACAAAATTGTTTAGCGACTAATCTAGCGTCTTTTGCAGTAGGTACAAAGATTTTGATTTCTACTATTTAATGTCGCGTGTAGCTGAGTTGGCAACACTGGATCGAACGAAAACCACAGAATGCCTAGGCGCACTTTCGGACGTTTTTATTTTTAGTAATTTTGTCTGTGGGTATATTGCTTGCCTTCCAGGTTCTTTATTCGATTGGTTAATGTAGTACATTTGTGCCAAAGACCGTGTGGGTATATCGGCATTACGAAATAAGTTATCTGTAGTAGAAAATCATTAAAAAAATAAATGGCCGCGATGACGCATGCGTAATTCCCAATAGCTCGATTCCTTCATTGTTTGGCGGTTGGGCACACGGGGGATCCCCGAACATTATGTTTTGTATACTGCACAATCGGTTTAAAATCGATCGACTCAGTTGATTGTTTCATAACATCTGGCTCGCTCTCTTTTGAATTAACTTTAAGTAATTATAAAGTGCTTAAACTTGTGTTGTGATACTTGTGATAGCTTAAATCATGGATTTACCTAATAAAAAAAGCAATACGTTCAAAAATATCGAGATACGTGGGAAGCAGAATCTGAATTTAAGGGATGGCTGAAACCAGTTTTAGGAGACTCGTCTAAAGCAAGATGTCAAATATGTGTCACAGAGTTTTATGCTAAATTGAGCGATATTAGAAAACATGCGAAAACTAATAAGCATAAACAAAAATTGGATTTAAAAAAAACACAGGCCACCTTACCTTTTAAAATTGCCCCGAAAACTTTAGTTAGAATATCAAGCAGAGCGGAAGGCGTCCTTTCTTTATTTATTGCAGAACATTGTTCAATTTTAGCTGTTGATCATTTAGGCGAACTGTGTAAAAAGGTGTTTGCCAGTGATGAGGGCGCTCAAAATATGCAATTACATCGTACAAAGTGTACTAACATAATAACTGAGGTAATGGCTCCATATTTTATACAATCATTGGTTGAAGATATAGGTGACCGAAAATACAGTGTAAATGAATTCACAGATGTTTCAGTTTCAAAAACACTGGGAATCGTTATACGGTATTATAGTGTAAAAAACCAAGCCATTATATCAGCATTTTTAAAGCTCGCTTTAGTAGAATCTGCAGATGCAAAAAATCTGACTGCTGTTCTTGTGAATTCCTTGAAAGATCTTAAAATCCCAATCGCGAATATGGTAGGAATTGGTACAGATAATGCTTCTGTGATGGTGGGAGTAAATAATGGTCTTGTCGAAATACTCAAGAAAGAACATGGTCTAAAACATTTGATATTGATTCGCTGCGTTTGTCATTCTCTACAGCTTGCGGTTTCACACGCCTCAGTAAATACTATACCTAGAAACATAGAGTTTCTTGTACGGGAAACCTACAATTGGTTCTCTATTTCACCTAAAAGACAAGAAGAATATAAAAAGGTTTATGAGACCATAAATTATGGTAAACAGCCGCTAAAAATTTTGAAAGTCTGTGCAACCCGTTGGCTCTCAATTGAACCCGCTGTTTGTAGGATTCTGGAACAGTGGGAAGTACTAAAGCTACATTTTTCATTTGCAATGGGTAATGATAATTGCTACACAGCTGATCTTTTGTACAGAATGTATTGTGATGACTCAAATCAACTTTACATGCTTTATCTTATACAAACTTTAAAAGACGTACAAATAGCACTAAAAGCATTTGAAGGGGAAGATAATGATCCCACAAAACTACTAGATACTCTCGTCTTTCTCATGCAGTCACTCGGAAAAAACATAGTTTTTCCTACATTTGATTTGTTGACGACACCAGTTCCAAACGAATGTATGTACGCGAATCCACACCTTTTTTTTTTTTTTTTTGCTGATGGGAAATCATCAAATGACTCCTCCCGCTCTGGGTGGAGCGGAAGGGAGTGTCAGACTCTTACTGACTAAAACCCACCCGTGTTCCTTCCTTAGCCCTTTATGTTCCGGGCCAGCGGTAACCCTTTCGGACAATCCCGCTGACCCGGCAGGCTTCGGCCCTAAGGGGCCCCTCCCCGATGCTGACATCTCTTTGAGGCGCGCGTGGAACACGTACGCGCCGTCCGGCACGGGCCTGGTCCTGATCGAGCGGTGAGCTACCCATTACTCTCCGTCCGCAGGCCCGCGCCTACGGGGCCCGGGCGGTGGCCGGGAGTCGTCACGCGGCTCCCGACGCCCGGAGCGTCTCCCGCGGCGGCTGGGACGGGAGGCTCTCTCCCTGAGCCGTCCCGCCACCTCCTTCGCTAGCATGACTGCTTCGCAGAAGGAGGTGACTGCCTCCCACTCCCTCTCGCCCCGGACCATGGCTTGCACCAGGGCCGGACGCGAGAGGTCGCCGTCGCTGCCAATCGCCTCTACGAGGACACGGCGGTGCTCCGCCCAAGCGGGGCAGACCTCCACCGTGTGCTCCACCGTGTCCTCTGGGCGATCCTGACAATGGTGACACCCGGGCGTTTCCTCCCGCCCGATGATGTGCAGGAACCTCCCGAAACTTCCGTGCCCGGTGAGGACCTGCGTCAGGCGGTAGGTGAGGGCGCCGTGGCGCCTCTCTAGCCACTCCTTAAAGAGGTCTCTTATCGCCGCTATCGCGGCGTGCCCTGCGCTGGGTTGCGACAGTCGCTCTTTCCATGCCGCCATGAGATCGCGCCGGAGATCCGTCCGCTCCGCAGCGATTTGCCGCGGAAGCGGATCCTCCCCCCCGCGCCAATCCACACCTTGGCTATACGTTTGAACAGAAAATGTTGGATTCAAGTTTGTCTCAAGAAAATAAAATTTATTTAAAGAACAGATGCATCGAGTTTAGTCTGAAACTCTTAAAGAAGATTCAGCAAAGACTGCCAAGCAATGTCACTATTCTGAAAAAAATGTCAATGTTAAATGTTGAAGAAACATTAAAAGTGAATAAAACTAATGCATTAGCCGATGTAGCCAAAGAATTAGGTTTTAGTAACGAGTTTATAGACGGTATGCTGCAAGAATGGCATAATATTAACTTTATAAAGTGGAACAACACTACTAACACTGTTCGATTTTGGATTGAGGTTTTGCATTACAAAAATGCCGTAGGAGAAAATCCTTTTTCTTTGATTTCACAATTGGCAATCACTATTTTGACATTACCACAGTCAAACGCTGAAGTCGAGAGGGTCTTCAGTTCTATGAATATAATAAAAACAAAACAACGCAATAGATTGTCGTTAAAAACTATTAATGCGTTGATCCTGTTGAGAGATCAGTTAAAAAAACAAAATAAAAATTGTGCATCTTTTGAAATACCGTCGGAAGTGCTGCAACTTATTGGAACGAACACTCACGAAAAAGTTATTCCTTTGTAACCACAAAAAACGTTGAATTGCAACATCAGTTTTTGAGCGATGTTCAACCCTCTACTTCTGCTGCGGCTGTATTAGATGAGCATGAGACTGAAGAATTATTTGACATATTAACTGACGACGATGAATATAACTGATTTAATATTTTTTATTGTAATTTTGATTATTTTTATTACAAATGCAAATGCGCGTTTCCAAGGTTTTTTTAATTTATCTGATTGTTACAGTGATTATATAATTTAATTAAAAGTTATTTTTTTTTATATGTACTGTCGAATCCAGGTACATGGATTGTGATCAGACATAGTGACATACATAGTGTCAGATATACAATCGTGGGCGCAGAATTGGGATACGGGTAAACGAGAGAAACAGCTCCTTTAACTTCTACACAGTTTATTGTTACACAGTCAATTACTAACTCTACTGTACTAATTAATACTCTGAACTTAAAAGGAAACACTGAGCAGTTCCTAGGCCAGTATGTGTCCGATGTGTCGCGACCACGTCTAAACGATCACTGTCACAGTGTCACTCCATGGTTCGTAACCCCGTATCGGACACCATACTCAATCCTAGACTCCGCACAACGCTAAACAAAGGCGCCTGTATCTCATTTTAAGTGCATACTCATGAAAGATCCGACATAGGTAGCTATGTTGTACACGATGTGTATTTGAATTATAATCTAATTACTTAAATACCCACTTTTAATTTTTTTCACATATCCCAACCTTTTACACTGCATGCCGGTGGCCTCTTCTGCCTCTCCCATACAAAATCCTGTGTCAGTTTCTGGTGGAATTAGTTTTAGCGACTTTCTAGCGACTTTTGGCGTTGAGGCTAGCGACTCGTACTTCTAGGAGTTGGCAACACTGTTAACATTAAAAGCTAGTCATCCGCCGGTAGCGACCTAGTGTAGTTGTGCTTCAGTTTACTTCCGTGACATTTTTGATTCCGTGCGCGATGGCTTTCCGGTACACCAACGTACAATACACGGAGATGGTGAGAACCCTGGCTCGCTGTCTTGACAATGTCGCGTTAGCTTGTCGGGAATTCAATGGCCGTTTTGGCTGCAGTGTGAGCGCCAGGACGATGCTGGCTGCAACTCAGCGACTGAGGGACTCTGGGACGTTCCTTCCTAATACGGCTTTGGACAGATGGACGAATGTGCGGACTACTCGTCTGCAAGAGCGTATTCCCGACCATTTCGATGAACATCCAGAGGACAGCTCGAGAGAAACAGCACCCCAGTTCGACTGCAGCCACATGTACGTGTGGCGAAAGTTGCGTGCTGATGGTGAACACCCATATCATCTTCGACGGTGTCAAGACCTAACGCCGGCCGACAACTTACCACGACAGGAATTCAGTAGGTGGTTGTTGGAGAACTGGCAACAGAACATTCTTTGGACGAACGAGAGAACCTTCACGCGTGTTGGCATGTACAACCAGCACAACCAGCATTTGTGGCGGCATGAGAATCCACATGCTTGCCGTGTGGATTCGTTCCAGCATAGGTTCTCCGTCAACGTGTGGGCTGGTATACTCGGTCCCATTTTCCTTCCACGGTTGACCGGAGATACCTACTTACGGTTCTTGCAGGAGACATTGCCGGACTTACTGGATGGCGTCCCTGTCGGTCTTTCACGTGACATGTATTACCAGCAAGACGGTGCTCCCGCGCATTTCACGTGGACCGTTCGACGGCATCTAGATGCGGAGTATGGCAGTCGCTGGATAGGTCGCGGAGAACCTGTGCCGTGGCCTCCCAGATCGCCAGACTTAACACCGCTAGACTTTTTTTTGTGGGGTCGCATAAAATCGCTGGTGTACGTCAATCAATCTACAAGTGTCGAGGAGCTAATAACAAAAATTCAACAAGCATTTGTGACGGTGAAAAGTGATACTGAAGTGCTTACAAAATTGAAATACAATTTAAGAAAGCGTGCTAATAAGTGCATAGATCAAGGCGGCGGTCATTTTGAAACTTTAATGAAAGTGGATCGCAGAAATAGTGCAAATTAATAACCTAAGTGTTAAGTGTAAATAGTCCAGTTCTGTAAGTACCTACTTCTTCCTATCAATACGATTGTATTCTAATCACTGTAAACATTGTTATTATAATCTTTTAAACACGCCGTCTATGCATATTTTAGTAGTACAAACAATAAACTGGACCTACCTAAACACAACGAACTTATCAGAGGGATCGCGAGATTCGCGGGGGTGCAATCACGAAAGATAGGTAGGTAGATAAAAACGGCAAGCAGCGGCGCGCGGCGTTCATTCAGCCATAGGTAGGTATATAATGCCTACATTAGAACTAGGCACTCACCGTTGGCGCGCGCGCCGCTAAAATTGGACAAACATACTTAAATGCAAAACCTAATTTTTAGGTCCATGATACACAACGTGCACATGAATAATATCAAAGCATTTTACATTTGGATTCGCGTTTAATAAAATATTTGATGTAAGAGAATTTAATCCTTCCGTCCAAATAATAAGGCTTATTGAAATGCACGACCGATTCCGCATGTCCCACTAATTGATTTGTTGAGAAATGTCGAAATAGGTACTAGTAGACAATTTTCTGGTTCCTACGAGCTACGTCCTTTGCAAATGTACCGTAAGAATAATGTGAAAGAGCGAGATGTACAAAACCGGCGACCCTTTGAAATCGCGCGCGCGCGATCTACCAGCTGCCGGCCATCTTCAAAGTAAGTAGGTATTTTTTCATGCGCAGCAAAGTTTGCTGTTTGTGATTAAAATCTTGTAAGCACTGATTTTTGTTTCACGTAATTAGCAGTAAATACGCTTATCAGAGGTAGCTAATAATATCGCGAAAGTTACGCATCTGAGATAAATATTTTTTACCCGCGTGTGCCGCACGGAGTCCGGGCGCTTCGCCCTTCGTTAGTTTCGAAGTTCGCGTAAAAAGTCGCTGTTTTAAATGCGTCCCCGTTACTAAGCGTAAAGTCTTAGATTCATGTTGATAATTTCACTTGCTAGAAAATTATCAATCATTACACTGTAAACTCAATTAAGTATCAAAAGTTATTCATTCATAATATCAGTCTGTGACATTTTAGGTACGTTTTTTTTTTCTATTAATAGGCGCGCGTTTGACCACTTTCTCACCTGATGTAAGTAAAATTCGTTCATTGAACTAACGCACATCTAATGCCTACAGCTATGGTCAGCTGGCGGGCGCTCGAATGTGCGTGTCGCGTCGGCTGCTAACATTGCATGAGTGTGTGTGTAGGCATGTTGCTGCATATACCTACGTTTTGCGTTTAGTAAGGATAACTATTTTATAAAAAAACGACAAGGTTTGGTTTAAATTTATTTAATTACGGGTGTTGTTTTAGACTTATAATTTTATATTCTAATTGGGGTGTCTGAAGTATTGCGCTTAATCCGTTGCACGTTGTACATTAGGTAGGTAACTTATTCATTTGTGTATAGATCTGGGATAAATTGAAGTTAATAAAATATAATCTCTATCTGACTGCAGTTGTTTTATTTCGATAATGTCACATCATCGCTGCGAGGCCATAAAAAGCACGATTATTCGTTATTTACGATTATTCACGTTTTTTTTTCAATTAGCAGCTGTTTTCTTATATTGTTTTTAACTATCTTTGTTGTTTTGTACCTACATGAGTGATCTGTGGGCATTTCATAAGTTGCGAGTAGTTTAGACATAATTTTTAGGTTATCTCCGAATTTGTTTAATTACTTTAAAACTCAGATACTTGTGTGAAAATGAACACTTTTATTTAATAGTATATAAAGCGTAGTCTATAATAAATAAAGATTTATGGTAAACACAATAAATCTTAATCTTATATCTTCCAACGATGTATGGAAATCCGTCTTAAGTTGAAACCAACTTAAGACGGACAACTTAAGACGGATTTCCATACATCGTTAGTCATGATCATTTCAACATTAGGGGAGTCCGGTAGAGTTTAGCAGGGGGGAGACAATAGCCACTGATCATAGAATCCCTGTATAACTAGATATTGCGACGTTGCCACACTTCTCACAGCTCATAGGCGCCTCCCACCTAGCTCACGCGGCGATGTTGCGATCAGCAGTTTCGTTTTGACGTTACAAGTGAAAACACGTTTTTATGCCCGGTAAGGTAATTTTTCAATTTTCGATATTTGATTACTGTTGTTTACTGTTCACAGATTCCAGCATGTCATGCATACATATCCTTAGTGTAATTATCCTTGTTACCTTTACGATAGACAGTTTTTGCTTAAAGATTATAGTTTTTTTTGTAAATTAAATAACGGACAGCTTGGCGTGGGGTGGGAGACATTACCATGGCGACGGGAGGAGACTTTACCCAGGGTAATCTCTCCATCTGTTTCTCTTGCAATAATATTTTCTGTTTTATTTTAGATAAGTAACCACAATGCCCTTCAAATATATAAAAAAGAAACAACAAGAAACAGAAGCAATTTAGACCTGTCAGTAATAAGAAATGCTGTAAGTGACATTGATAACGGCAAGTCTATTAGAGCTACTGCTTTGGAGTATGGAATAGATCGAAATACTTTACGTAATTATTTAAGAGACAGGACTAAATTGTCAAAAATAAGTGAACAGGGAAGTCAGTTCAAATAGGTAATAGGTACTACGGGCTGGTGTCCGCAACTCCACGTCAATGCGCGTATTTTGCGTATGGGTGGGAAAATCGACTATTCGATCCACCCCAGCTCCTCAAAGAAGGCCAGCAACGCCTTGATGTTACTGACCGTCTCACGTAGGGTACCTGGGTTACCGAAGTACTTTGCCCTGTACGTGGCGATCACCGGGCAGTTTAGAAGCACATGTGCCGCTGTCTCGTCGTCCTCCATGCAGGCCCTGCACAACGGACTGTCCGTTACTCCTATGACAAAGAGGTGTTTATTAAATGACCCGTGGCCTGTTAAAGCTGCGGTAACTATACGCAGCTTTTGTTTTGTTAGACGGAAAGTCAGTTCAAAACAGCTATGATATTTACGATCGAGGAAGAAAAAGCACTTGTTGAATATGTTCTAACTTGCACCAAAATGAATTATGGCTCAACCAGACAGGCGGCTATGAAACTTGCGTATGAATATGCAACCATTAATTCCAAAAAGGTTCCTGATTCATGGACTTCTAACAACTGCGCAGGGAAAGATTGGTTCAGAGGATTTATGAAAAGAAACCTTGAACTAAGTTTGAGAACCCCAGAAGCAACCAGTTTATCCAGATCCACCAGCTTCAACAGAAAAAACGTTACTGATTTCTTCGAAAACCTCAAGGCAGTTAGAGATAAATATCAATTTGAAGCTCATAACATCTACAATTGTGATGAAACAGGATGTACGACGGTGCAAGAGTGTCCTAAAGTTTTAGCGAGCAAGCATGTGCGTCAAGTAGGTCAAGTTACTTCAGCTGAACGTGGCAGTCTTGTAACCGTCTGTTTCGCCGTGAATGCTCTGGGAAATGTTATTCCACCATTTTTAATTTTCCCTAGGGTTAAATATAACGAAACCTTTGTAGATAGTGGACCACCAGGGTCACAAGGTGATTCCTACCCGAGTGGATGGATGACGACGAAGAGTTTTCTAAAATTCATGCAGCATTTTGTGAAGTATTCGAACGCATCGCTTCAAAACAGAGTCCTGCTTATCCTCGACAACCACGAAAGCCATGTCAATATTGAAATCGTGAAATACGCAAAATTAAATGGAGTAACTTTCCTGACTTTACCGCCCCATTGCAGCAATAAGTTGCAGCCTTTAGACGTTGCCATTTATTCATCCTTCAAGGCTGGATATAACTCAGCCATGAATAATTGGATGATTAGTAACCCAGGCAGAACTGTTACGATTTACAATATACCCGGATTTGTGAACACAATTATGTCACAGGCTTTTAGTCAATCAAATATTTTGAGTGGTTTTCGAAAAACTGGAATACATCCGTATAACCCGGACATCTTTACAGATGAAGACTTTTTATGTTCCGCAGTAACAGACAGAGAAATGATTGGTGAACTTCCAGAGCAACATGTTTTTTCGATTGCTTCACCCTCAGTAACTGCAGCACTGCCTTCAGATGTGACCACGATCGTTTTACCTACATCGCCTAGTTTACAAAGTCAGTCAGAGCCTTCAACTTCAGCGTCAATATTCATAAATGAAACTGCGGAGTCTAGAGCGAGTTCGCCATCAATTTTGACTCAGGAATCTGAGCCAGCAATTGCATTAATAAGAGAATCAGCAGAGTTGCCTTCTACGTCTCAAGATACGGTAGATTCTGTTTCACAACTAAAACCAAAAATAGTTTTACCACAAACGATTCGTCCATTTCCAAAAGCTTCTCCAAGAAAAACTTTCCGCCGTGGTAGACAGCCCGGAAAAACTAAAATTTTAACAAAAACGCCAGAAAAGCAAGACCAAGATGAGAATAGAGATGAAAACGCACCAAAAAATAAAAAAATCAAGACAACTAAACAGAAACGAAAAGGTAATGCAAAGAAAAAGAGAGTAAAAAGACAAGTTTTACAGTCAAGTGATAGTGAGACAGACCCTGAAGACAAACCCAAGTATGATGATAGCTCTGATAGTCCATGGGATGAAGTACCAGATCTTATTGATAATTGGTATCGTTTCATCTGTGGAGAAAATAAAGTTATGGATATGAGACTTTGCGCTTTTTGTGGTAAATATGTCCATGAGATGTGTGTTGGACTGTCCAAAGATGATAAGGAACAGTTTATTTGTCCTGATTGCTCTAATTAAAAAAGGAAGACTGATTATTATGATTATTTTTTTATAAGGTTTTGTTTTGAATTTTACTTTTGTTCTTAATTTTGAAAGTATTTTTATTTTACTGACCACATACATGGTGTCCTACTTTAAACTGATTTGCAATATCTACTTTTAAGGTTTAACTATTTGTAAGTTTGTTATCTAGTTATGACGTAGATAGAATAGGCTCAGACTATTATGTTTGCTATGAAGATACCTAAGTTACCTTTGATTTTTCTCCATTTTGATAAGATATTGTTAAATTTCTAAGATATTTTGCTGTAGAAAGACTGAAATTATTATGCAGTAACAGTTGGTTGTGAAAGTTCTTATTAATAAGGTTATAAGTTATGTTAGAAAGAGTTTCTAATGGTAAAAGTTTATAAACACTCACTGTTTTAAACGCAACTACTTATCTTAAGAAATATAATATTTGATAGGTACTTAATTCCTCACTACCTGTATGTCAAAGATACTCAAATTATATTTACTACGTATTATTATGTGCCATGTTTTTTTTATTAAATTTCTTTATTTAATTATAATTTATTATTTTTATTTTGCCTAGTTTTAAACCCGGGTAAAGTCTCCCTTCTTGGGGGTCAAGTCTCCCACCTAGGCGGGAGATATTAGCCAAATCTTACTTCAGTAGAAATCGTTAATTACTCATAAAGTATTAATGATTTATAAAACTTTCTTAAGAAAAAATAAAGCTTAATAATGCAGCTTAGGGTACAATTTGTAGAAAATAGTTTTTTTAAATATAAAGCGATTTATGAGCATTTTAGTCGAAGGCGGGTAAACTCTCCCGGACTCCCCCTATAGCCCAACTTGAAATAATAAATTGAAATAAATTTAAATTTCTTTAAGCCAATAATCTCGATAAAAACATTACCTACCCTCCTTCTTACGCAGTTGGGTATTATTTCTATTAAATTTAGACAACTGATTCAGATTTATTAGCGCTTTATGCCTTATCTTAATTACTTTACACATGTGCCCGAGGCAAGAACAAACGCCGCGCTTGTAATTGATAGTTTGTTTACTAAGTCACAGATCACGTTACGATTTTTAAAACTACAACAAAACTGTTACTGCGAATATAACGTCTTATCTTATTTTAGTCAGTATCTGTACACATTTTGCCCTTTTCACACGTCTCTTGTTAAGTTATTGTTACACATGTTCTCTGTGTTATTATATTAAAATAGCAATTTTATTACAAATAGCAATAGTAAATTTTATGTCATTTTTGAAGGTGTGGTGTTCTGGCTATAATCTCTTATTGGGGCTTAGGGTTTAAAGTAAAACTACCAGATTATCAGTAAGTAGACAACCACTCAACGGGCACGTCCAGTCGACACGGGGGTAAGCCGTGACTGACTCGAGCAGTGTTGCCACTGAGTTGTGTGCTACATTTAATAGTACATCACAGAAGGTAAGGCTTACTTTAACGGGAGGAAACGGCCGGGTGTCACCACTGCCTGGATCGCCCAGAGGACATGGTGGAGCACACGGTGGAGGTCTGCCCCGCTTGTCCTCGTATAGGCGATCGGCAGCGGCGGCGACCTCTCGCGTCCGGCCCTGGTGCAAGCCATGGTCCGGGTTGAGAGGGAGTGGGAGGCAGTCACCTCCTTCTGCGAAGCAGTCATGCTAGCGAAGGAGGTGGCGGGACGGTTCAGGGAGAGAGCCTCCCGTCTCAGTCGCAGCGGGGGACACGGCGGTGCTTCGCCGAAGCGGGGCAGACCTCCACCGTGTGCTCCACCATGTCCTCTGGGCGATCCTGGCAGTGGTGACACCCGGCCGTTTGCGGGGGAGTCCGGGAGAGTTTACCCGCCTTCGACTAAAATGCTCATAAATCGCTTTATATTTACAAAAAACTATTTTCTACAAATTGTACCCTAAGCTGCATTATTAAGCTTTATTTTTTCTCAAGAAAGTTTTATAAATCATTAATACTTTATGAGTAATTAACGATTTCTACTGAAGTGAGATTTGGCTAATATCTCCCGCCTAGGTGGGAGACTTGACCCCCAAGAAGGGAGACTTTACCCGGGTTTAAAACTAGGCAAAATAAAAATAATAAATTATAATTAAATAAAGAAATTTAATAAAAAAAACATGGCACATAATAATACGTAGTAAATATAATTTGAGTATCTTTGACATACAGGTAGTGAGGAATTAAGTACCTATCAAATATTATATTTCTTAAGATAAGTAGTTGCGTTTAAAACAGTGAGTGTTTATAAACTTTTACCATTAGAAACTCTTTCTAACATAACTTATAACCTTATTAATAAGAACTTTCACAACCAACTGTTACTGCATAATAATTTCAGTCTTTCTACAGCAAAATATCTTAGAAATTTAACAATATCTTATCAAAATGGAGAAAAATCAAAGGTAACTTAGGTATCTTCATAGCAAACATAATAGTCTGAGCCTATTCTATCTACGTCATAACTAGATAACAAACTTACAAATAGTTAAACCTTAAAAGTAGATATTGCAAATCAGTTTAAAGTAGGACACCATGTATGTGGTCAGTAAAATAAAAATACTTTCAAAATTAAGAACAAAAGTAAAATTCAAAACAAAACCTTATAAAAAAATAATCATAATAATCAGTCTTCCTTTTTTAATTAGAGCAATCAGGACAAATAAACTGTTCCTTATCATCTTTGGACAGTCCAACACACATCTCATGGACATATTTACCACAAAAAGCGCAAAGTCTCATATCCATAACTTTATTTTCTCCACAGATGAAACGATACCAATTATCAATAAGATCTGGTACTTCATCCCATGGACTATCAGAGCTATCATCATACTTGGGTTTGTCTTCAGGGTCTGTCTCACTATCACTTGACTGTAAAACTTGTCTTTTTACTCTCTTTTTCTTTGCATTACCTTTTCGTTTCTGTTCAGTTGTCTTGATTTTTTTATTTTTTTGGTGCGTTTTCATCTCTATTCTCATCTTGGTCTTGCTTTTCTGGCGTTTTTGTTAAAATTTTAATTTTTCCGGGCTGTCTACCACGGCGGAAAGTTTTTCTCGGAGAAGCTTTTGGAAATGGACGAATCGTTTGTGGTAAAACTATTTTTGGTTTTAGTTGTGAAACAGAATCTACCGTATCTTGAGACGTAGAAGGCAACTCTGCTGATTCTCTTATTAATGCAATTGCTGGCTCAGATTCCTGAGTCAAAATAGCAATTTTATTGCAAATAGCAATAGTAAATTTTATGTCATTTTTGAAGGTGTGGTGTTCTGGCTATAATCTCTTATTGGGACTTAGGGTTTAAAGTAAAACTACCAGATTATCAGTAAGTAGACAACCACTCAACGGGCACGTCCAGTCGACACGGGGGTAAGCCGTGACTGACTCGAGCAGTGTTGCCACTGAGTTGTGTGCTACATTTAATAGTACATCACAGAAGGTAAGGCTTACTTTAACGGGAGGAAACGGCCGGGTGTCACCACTGCCAGGATCGCCCATTCATGCTAGCTTTTTCGACGCGGAGGCGCTCCCTGCGTCCGAGGACCCGGAGCAGTTCCCGATGATAGAGCAGGTGTGACACGGACATCTACCGCTGTTCCTGCCCCCGCCCGGACGCATCACACAACGCCTTAACGAACCTAACTGATTCGGGCACAAAGACCATGAAATTATTTATATTATAAACAATTAATGATTTTTAAATATAATAGGTATAAGCCGATGCATTAAAGAAAGGAATCTTAAATGGCGGCTTGTACTTGCGATGACAGATAGTACAGTTAGCATATAAAATTTCAACTCGAATTTTTTTTCAAATTAAAAATAATAAAACCATGACCGAGCCGTATTTATTTCAAACTAGCTTCTGCCAGCGGCTTCGCGCGCGTTTAAGTTGATAATTTGAAAGACACGTGGCGCTTTATATTATTATAAGATCGTTATTGTTGTTTTCAGTAGTTTCAGTAGGTACTTTTTTTCGATGAAAGGTCAAAAATAACAAACAGGTAACAACGGAAAAATAACAGAAACCTATAACAAGGACTTTGTAAAAAGGATTACTG
Organism: Mesoligia furuncula; assembly: GCA_916614155.1. Classification (NCBI taxonomy): domain Eukaryota; kingdom Metazoa; phylum Arthropoda; class Insecta; order Lepidoptera; family Noctuidae; genus Mesoligia; species Mesoligia furuncula. Next base: position 11,712,653 of record OU744795.1, read on the forward strand.
AGAGCGTCAAGACAGCGTGAAAGCAAATCAAGACTGATTTTTTTTCTGCCTACGGTACGCGCGAGAGTGAGTATAGACGGCACTAGTGTGCAAGCGAGAAAACATGATAAGCACCGCCATTTTAGATTCCTTTCTTTAATGAACCGGGTTATACATGTATTTGTGGCAGTGCTTTGAGCTCCAACATTGTATATAATCAAAAGGAGCTATGCATTTAACAATGTCTCATGATTAAATCGGGCCCAGCTGTCTCTTTGGAAATCTTTTCATATCGAAGCTAATCATTAGCTTTTGCTCTATTTCTATACATGTGTAATTTTAACATTTTTGGCTGATATTCAGATACTTATAAATCATACAGGGTTATTGGTAAAACATTAACAACCTCCTAATAGGTCATTGTACTCATCATTATGAACAACTATTACTATGGGACGAAACCTGGAATCGCGAAAAAAAATCTGCTGTTCCCTACATTTTGACGAGATAAATGAACATAAATATGTATAGGGAACAGCTGATTTTTTTTTCGCGATTCCAGGTTTCGACCCATAGTAAAAGTTGTTCATAATGACGAGTACAATGACCTCTTAAGAGGTTGTTAATGTTTTACCAATAACCCTGTAGGTATATCTAATTAAGGAGTATTAAGAATTTAATTGTGTGGGGCTATCAGTGATAATTAAAATTATGACGAAAATGAGGCTGGAATACGTAAAGTTATCTGCATTAGGCCAGTTTTGTACCTTACCCTAATTTAAGAAATATGTTCTAATAATTCATTCTTCCAATTTATTAAGAAGGACTTAATTTGTCAAGATTAGTATTTTACACTAGCGGGTTTTAGTTTTTAATCCTCGCTTCGGCGAAGCACCGCCGTGTCCCCCGCTGCGACTGAGACGGGAGGCTCTCTCCCTGAACCGTCCCGCCACCTCCTTCGCTAGCATGACTGCTTCGCAGAAGGAGGTGACTGCCTCCCACTCCCTCTCAACCCGGACCATGGCTTGCACCAGGGCCGGACGCGAGAGAGGAAGGAGGTGGCGGGACGGTTCAGGGAGAGAGCCTCCCGTCTCAGTCGCAGCGGGGGACACCCCGGGCGTCGGGAGCCGCGTGTCGACTCCCGGCCACCGTAGGCGCGGGCCTGCGGACGGAAAGTAATGGGTAGCTCACCGTCCGATCAGGACCAGACCCGTGCCGGACGGCGCGTACGTGTTCCACGCGCGCCTATAAGAGATGTCAGCATGAATTGAGGGGCCCCTTAGGGCCGAAGCCTGCCGGGTCAGCGGGATTGTCCGAAAGGGTTACCGCTACCCCGGAACATAAAGGGCTAAGGAAGGAACTTGGGTGGGTTTTAGTCAGTAAGAGTCTGACACTCCCTTCCGCTCCACCCAGAGCGAGAGGAGTCATTTGACTATTTGCCATCCGCAAAAAAAAAGGACTTACTTTTTTTCTTCATTCTTTTCTTTTGACTACAGTGAAAATGTTTTCCTTATTTTTAGGCCAGAAATCGTGGTGCTGCTACAGTGTCTAATCTGCCAGAACAAATCAAGATTCAGGAACCCTTATATGCTGTTGCTTTAAATGAACCTACATCTGTAGTTACTGTCAACAATGAAACTACTTCTGTTCCCGTAGTAGCTATTGACTCTTCAGATTTGGAGAAAATTACAAGCAACCAAGTTGAGATCTACAAAAATCAGGAAGCAATTTTGAACGATTTGATATTACTAAAAGATAATTATCAAAATGTATTGGAAAACCAGCAAAGCATGTTGATGGCCATTGCTCATATTTCGGTGAAATTGGATACTTTTATAACTGGAAAATATGAACCACAAGTTACCAAATTAATTGATGCTATGAAGAAAACGCCTGATAATAACCGATTTTGTTTAAAACCTATACGAAAAACGAAGAAATAAATCCACTCAGCGGCACTTGTCTCAAATTATTTTCTTTTGCTACTCGATTCGTTCTTTACAATTGTGTAGTGGTTTATGAGACACTGTGCTGCGCGCTCCGGCCCACACAGTTCAATCTGGGAAGCCAAACGGCCCGATTTGACGAGCCACACGGCCCGACTAGAGGAGCCACACGGCCCGATTTATGGAGCCGCTCGGCCAGATTCGAGGAGCCGCATGGCCCGACTTGAGGAGCCGCGCAGCCCAATTCGAGTAGCCGCACGGCCCGATTTGAGGAAACGCACGGCCCGATTTTAGGAGCCGTTCGGCCCGATTTGAGGAGCCGCACGATAAAATTTTTTTTTGGAGCTGCTTCGTTCTGTGAAGCTCAACTCTAATTTTGTCAATCTTTTGTCTCAGATGGCAGTGCCGAAAGAGCCGTCGTCACTAGAGGTCCTCTTAGCGTGGGACAGTCCAATTTTGGAGCGAATAAAGAAGTTGGCATCGACCTACCTACCTGGGGCTCTAATCTGCTATTTTTATAAATTCGTCATTCCAACACGATCCCACCACCATCCCATTGTCATTTTGCTAAAAGTTCGTAATCTGCTAAATTCATAATGGTTGATCATTGGTCGGTCAATGGCACAGAAATCAGACGATACTCGTAACGAATTAAAAGCAATGACTGCACAATGACGTTCTAATGGTAGGTCACTGATCAAAGGAACTGTCAAAATTTTTGCAGATTAGTAATTCATTTTTCATTATGTACGAGATTACCATTCTATGCCATTTCTTTCAATGGAGTGTCAGTGGTTGACCATTGGAAAATCATAATGACGCCATTATATTAGTAGATTACCAAACTTGTCAAAATCAACAATTATGAAACCATTCTGACACTATTGTAATAGCAGACTTGAGGCCCAGATGGATGGCTTCAATGGAAGGTTATACCTCATACCAGAGAGGATCTTTTGGGTTCGCACCTAGACCCTCTTGTGCTGAATAAAATCCGCTTTGCACTCCCGACGGTCGAACTTACTAGAGCCTTCAGTCCAGAATGTACCTCTCTTTCTGAGAAAACCTACAAGGACATGAAGATTAAGATGCCAAGGGTTGCCGTTCTGTGTAGGGCTTATAATTGGCCCACCGTCCATCGGATCTAGAATCAGAGGTTCCGCTAATCAAAATGAACTGATCGTAGCATCACTAGCAGATTTAAAGCCTCTGTTTTTAAGCAGAAAGGTGTCGAGGGAGTTCGCAGATAGATCACTATCTGCTGTGGATGATTCATCGACGCTTCGCTCTACATCGTCCAAATCTAAAAGCTAACAAGAATAGATAAGCTAGAACAAAATTTTAGCGAGATGAAGGAAATGCTCTCCGGCATCATGGGAAGGCTTAGTAACAATGTTAATGATGAGTCTGAAGTAGAGGCAGCTTACCCTTCTTCTGATGATGATCTACAGGAAGAATATCCAAGTCAGAATGAAAAAAACACTAGAATCCTCAGACTGGAAGGCCCGAGCTCTAACACCAGAAGATGATGACGAGGAAGATTTTGGTTTCTCCCCCCAAACTAAAGAACAGGAACCTCCAATTCCAACACCAAAGGCTCATATCGAAGAGCAGGGTATTAAATGCATGAGACTGGGCGAGTTGGCGTACAAACAGATCCGGTAAGCTGAGGTCCAGAAAAAGCTGCAGGCGGTTCCAGTTTTTCATGCCTCAAAAGTTAACCCTTTTCTAATAAAACTTAATCCGGCAAATGCTTCATCTGATTCTCTAGCCAAACAGGAATCCTCTTTTGGGTCGATCTTACATGGGTTGCTGATGCAACGCGAGGCTCTTACCAGTGCTATTAAGGTGCTTTCATCCAAACATCCTTCTCTAAAATCGGATATTAAGGAAGCGCTGCCTGGACCAAAGTCTGCTTTCAAGACAATTTCTGATGACATCTTGCAATATGTTTGTGATTGTAAAGTGGAAACAATAGAACTTCGAAGGAACGCGATCCTACCGAAAGATGAGTACTATGCAACACTGCTTAATGCCATCCCTCCTTCTTCGACACATCTTTTTTTTACTACAAGGATTTTTTCGGAGATACTCTTCAAATTCCTACAAGCCGAGACCTCAGTCAAGAACCTCTACAAACTTTGAACAAAGAAGGAAGATCCCTAAAACGCCCAAATCTTCTTATCAACCAAGATCCCATACCTTCAAAGCGAAGAATGCCGAGCCGGGATAGTCCTACCCTAGCAAGGCGACAAAGCGTAGCCAGATCCCCAGCTCCAGGGACAAGTTCCACAGAGAAACTGATGCCAAAAAGCCTAAGAGATCCTGACTTACAGGACTTCAGAGGAGGGAGGCTAGGCAGATATGTAAACATATGGCGGCTTTACGGGGCTCCTCCTGGAATATTAAAGATCATAAAAGGATATTCCATTCCATTTGCAATCAAACCCCCTCTTGTCCCTCTAACGAGCAACCGCCTGTCCACATTTAAAACTACAGGAATGGACTCAGAGATAGAGGCGCTAATATCTCAGGGAATTTTGGAGGATTGTCATTCCCCGGTCGGTTACCTATCTAAGATGTTCCCAGTTCCAAAGTCCGACGGGAGTCTTCGCTCTATTATAAATCTACGCTGACTAAACAATTATCTATGCCCAAAGAAATTTCGCCTTCTGAATCATCTCAAAGTGCCAGATTTCCTCCAAGAGTCAGATTTTCTAGCAAAAATAGACATTTCTCAGGCATACTTCCACATACCTGTAAAACCAGGCTACAGAAAATTCTTAGCAATAGTACATCAGCAAAGGAAGCTTCAATTTACTTGCCTTCCGTTTGGCCTATCGACCGCTCCACTGACATTCCCAAGAGTGTCAAACTGGATAGCAGCGCAGCTGAGACAAATGGGAATAAGAGTCATTGTGTACCTCGACGATTTCCTCATAGCCAATTAGCAGGAGAACTGCTTAATAGAAGACACAGCATGCGCTGTAGGTTTCCTAGAGGACCTGGGATGAAAAATAAACAAAGAGAAGTCTCTAAGCCCACCAACTCATCGCCTAGAATACTTGGGAATAATGTGGGATACAAAACTAAACAGAACCTCTTTGCCAAACAAAAAGATAGTCGATTTGAGAAGCATCCTTGTGAAGATAATAAAGACACGAATCTGGAATTGGGTCACGGGAAAGAGTCTCATTGGAAAGCTCAACTTTGCTTCGTTCACGGTCCCTCTGGGAAGACTGCACACAAGACATCTTCAACGCGCAGCCAAGTTTCTTCCTCAACATTAGAGGACTCGAAAATATCTACTGCCGACAAAAGCTCTACAAGAGTGCACTTGGTGGCTGGAGAATCTTCAGAAGGGAAGAAAAATTTTTACATGTCAGGAGACAGTATTGATCACAACGGATGCTTCAGAAAACGGTTGGGGTGCTCAAGTCATGAGTCGCTGCTCAGCGGGTTATGGGCAGAAAACCAGATTTCGTGGCATATAAACCGCAAAAGAACTATTTGCAGTGTACCAAGCATTCCAGAGAGCGCTACCTTAACTACAGGACCGACGAGTCATCATTCAGTCCGACAACAAGACTGTTGTGTCTTAAATACGAAATCAGGGGGAACACGATCCAGTATTTTAACAGATCTAGTAGCGAATATTCTACAGCTTGCTTACGTAAACAGAATAGAGACATTTGCTTACTACATTCCGGGTATTTACGACGAGATGGCCGACAGCCTATCACGTCAGAAATCACTTGCAGACTGGCACCTATCGGATCAGGTGACGACCTTACTGTTCAAGAAGTGGGGAACCCCCCAAATAGACCTTTTCGCAACCCCTCTCTCAAGAGTTGTTCCGATTTATGTGGCCCGAGACGCGAGAGACTAAGGTGCGGCTTTCATAGATGCGTTCAGGAAAACATGGATGGTGAAGCGTCAATGCTTTTTTTTCAATGTAAAAAATAAAATATAACATTTTAGGATTTTTTTTTATAATATAATATGTTAGTGTTTCAAATTAAATATTTTAACTTCTTAATTGATGAATCCTCGCTCCAATATTCGTTGTCGCAGCGCCCATGTATCGGAACTTTCTTGAGTTTTCTCGCTAGATGCCGATAGATGGCCTTCGCGACGGTTTTGAGTGTGTTCCCCGCTCCGGACAGAGACAATGCGGGTGTGAATTGCTCCGCCTTTTGAATATTCCTTTTTTGGTGAAACCTTGATGATACTCGTAAAATAATCGGACCTGCATCTGTGCTTTGTTGAGAACTTATAGTGCAGTGTTGATTTTTGGAGTTTCAACCATCCCACCGGTGGATCTAAGAAGATTAGCCCGCCGGCGGCAGCTATAGACCTACCGCCATCACGCGCTCATGAACGAGATATCTTCCCATCACCCTGGTTCTGAGTGGGATCTCTGGATTGTAAAGGTACGTGGGTTTTGCTGCTGTAAATTTTGGTATTGGTTCATAAGGGATTCATCAATAGGGAAATTATCTTATTTTTGAGGTCCGCCATTACGCTTGTGAGTTAAGTTCTTATTTCAAATTTTTCTCACAACACTCATTAAAGGTGCAGGCTATTTACACGCCTCTCCAATGGGTATTCTATGTTCTATGTTATGGGTTTGGTTTCCGCACTTAGTCTTGCAGTGGACCATTGTGCGTGACATGGGTATTCTTCCAAGCCTGGATATTCCCTCCTCCGGCGCTGATTCCGCGGGTGCTATCACACTTGAACAAAGCTCGCAGAACATACATATTGATCACCCCAGTGCAGTGCTCGACGATTGGGGCTAGTTTTTATATTTTTCGCTCATACCCTTGAATAACGTCTATGAGATAGTCATTATCGATGAAGTGTAAAAATCGTAATAGTAAAATAAATCTATTTTTACTCATAATTTTTCTAAAGCATGGTACTCCTAGTACTCCTGTCGTCCAATATTCATCGAGCCTAGCTCTGTTATATAGTGACATTTAAATCAATACACCGAAAAATTGATATAATTCTTCCACCGTAGTCTCATCCCAATCGTGAAGACCCGACCCATTAGTGATGCCTTCTTCGCTTGCATTTGCACGAGCTATAATTTGCCAAGCATATAAATTAGTCTGTTCTAAAATCGTTTCCATTATTTGCCGGTCCCAAATAACTTTGAATATATTTATGGGGGAAGTTGCCAGACTGCTCTTGATAAGACTCTTCAACACCTATGAACTAGTCAAAATTTTCGTACCAAGTTAACACATTTTCCGGTACACTTTTATGCCCTTGGAGTAATTCAACATCTTCTGCCACCCTTTCTTCTTCCCTATTTGCTTCATCCGCCTCTAAAATCCGAAGTAGGTCGACATCATCATGAACTAGTGAACTAGTCAAAATTTTCGTACCAAGTTAACACATTTTCCGGTACACTTTTATGCCCTTGGAGTAATTCAACATCTTCTGCCACCCTTTCTTCTTCCCTATTTGCTTCATCCGCCTCTAAAATCCGAAGTAGGTCGACATCATCATATCACAGACAGACAGTCTTCCCATTCATCAATTTCGCTACCAGAATCTACCGCTAAAGCCTCAGCCAACGAAGACGGTAAGTATTCATCATCACGCATCTAGAGCAAAAAGAAAAATTGAAATAAACATTTATCGGTTATTATTATGTCTAAAAACATAATTGACAACTGACTAACCGCAAGGGAAGGTGAATACTCTTCTTCGTTGAAATCAAATCCCCTGGCCTCTTCACTTATTGTACCTCGCAGAGCCTAAAACAAGATTGATTCGGTATAGAATTCTACTTCCAAAAAAAATAATACCCAAAAATAAGATAAAAATGTCGAGTAACGTAAAAGTTTACCCGAATATTTCCAGATCCAGTTACGTGTATGAGAACGTGTTCATTAGATGGAACTCGTAGAGTTCCATGTGGAGATAACTGCGCCGGCAAGGCCATGCTTATTGGGACAGCACGTGGGGGTGGTGTCACTGTGCAGCCACGATCCATTTCACTTGACTCCATCTACAATTAGTGTTAGTGCATGCAATTTTAATTGTAAATTTAAATAATTATTGCCATGCCCAATATAAATCATGCTTGATAATTCAAAAGAGATTTCACAGTTCAGCACCATTACCAATATAGATATGTGAAAAATTCCTGAATCCAAAACCATCGCTAGTGAATCTGTGTGTTACAGACTAATTGTTACGTTGTTTTTTTTTTGTACCTTTACAGCTGCGTTATTAGAAAGTAAAGTAGCATTTACCTGAAAACATAAGAGAACATTTTGGAGATTTCCGCGTAATATTTTTCATTGTAGTTTGACTTTGTAATGCATTTGATAGAAGAACTCATGCCTTCAACTGTATTTTGTCACTGGACTTTTTAGTTATCACGTAATCACAATAAATTACTATTCTAAAACCTATTAAATAGGTTTTCACAAATAATAAACTAAATAACCGTAAACGGAAATGAAAGTAATTTTTTCATTACTTATTCCTAGAAACTTCTTTGTTTAGGAATCCGATTTTAATCTGTGCATAGTCTTTGACATAATGTGGCCAGGTGATAGATTAGAAATTTCCCGACTAGCTATTCCGACATAATTACCCCAAATTAAACTAGATTTAGCATTCGATATTACAAATAATTTGTTTGTTGGTCTGGATCATGAAAATTCTTATAGTTTCAGCGTTTAAACGTCACGTTGTGTGGTTATTAGTGATTTTCAAGAATTAAGTATCTTGGTGTAATGTTTATCTTCAGTGATCTTGTAATCATTTTACCTGCAAATATGGGAGATTTTCGAAATGCTCCGGTCGAGTTCCGGCTTGCTAGACATGACAGTAATAAGGAATCGTGTTTGCTTTCTTTGCCCTTGGACACGCTGGAGTGACACCACATCTTGTATACATGTTTTAAAAGGTAAGGATTTTGTAATAATAGTCTTTGGAAGTGGTCTGTGAGCCTTCCCTGGTAGTTAAAAGGATATGGTCGTGATCCATGAATATTAATTACAGGATTCCAAATTGCGCAGACAACTTTCCAGCCAGTCGGATCTTGCAGTCAAGTGCTTTCTTCCTAAGGGTGTTACCACACCAATCGATCGATCGTCGATCGATGCCATCGATCGATGGTAGAATGGATTAGTCGACGTCGATCGATAGTTTCTACCACACCAATCGATCGATAGCCGATAGATGCCATCGGTCCATGGTAGAATGGATTGGTCGACGTCGATCGATAGTTTCTACTAGACCAATCGATCGATAGTCGATCGACGATCGATCGATGGTAGAATGGATTGGTCGACGTCGATCGAGCTGCTTGAGCTCCCCATGTCACCCAGTGCCGGCACGCGACCCGCGCCCCGTGCCCCGCGCCCCGTGCCCCGCACCCTGCGCCCCGCGTGCTTCCTACGTGGCCTTCTTGTATTTATGTGTTCAGTTGTGTGACGCTCGCGGTCATTAATGCTGGTTATTGTCTCGTGGCGTGCAAAATGGCGGCAACCACGTGGACGAATGAAAGAACTTTGGAATTTATAGAGCAATACAAAAACAAACCTTTACTATGGGATATTGTCCACACTGATTATCGAAACAGAATAAAACGTCATGATGCACTTCTCGAAATAGCCAACTCATTTGAAATCACTAAGGAGGAAGTAGAAAAAAAGATAAAAAATTAACAATCAACATTTTCGAAAGAAAATGAAAAAGTTAAAGATAGTTTGAGAAGCGGTGCGGGACGAGACGAAATATACGTTTCTAAATGGTATGCATTTCAAGCTATGATGTTCATACAAGAAAGGAATCGCCCACGATCTACCGTGTCTACAGAGGATCGGCCTCATTCAAGCATGTCTCTGTCTGCTAATGTAAGTACCTACATATATATTTATCTTTTTATCCATACTATACTTATATTACTATATATAATATTAATATATAAATCTGAAAGTGTGTTTTTGAGTTTGTATGTTTGTTTGTCCGTCTTTCACGTCAACAAAGAGCAACGGATTTATGTGATTTTTTGTATGGAGATAGTTGAAGGACTGGAGAGTGACATAGGCTACTTTTTGTCTCCTACTTTTCCCCCATCTCCCTAAAATAGGGGGTGGATTTTTCTTAAACACGTGATAACCGACATCCACGCAGGCGGAGCCGCGGGCGACCGCTAGTAATATTATATTTCTTGCATAATATTGGAAGTTAAAATTATTAGAAGCTGGTTTTTTTTTATTGAATCAGACCGTTTATAATAAATTCGTTTAACGTATGATAATATGATAGTTTTCAGAGGATTTGTAAGTTTCCTACGTGTTTCATACATGTTGGATAATTACGAGAAGAACTTGAAAATGTGTTTTTTTGTTTGTTGAGATAATTTACCGATTTTGGTGTCAAATGAAAGAGGAGAGGAGATAACTAAGAATAAGAATGGTGAAAATGTCGTCCGAAAGTCGTTTATTTAACAATACTTGTAATGCCATGTAATCCTCCCATCTTTTGAACAAAAATATTCAGCGAACTCTTCACTCACTAGTTCAGCTGGAGTTGGTAAACTGTAGAACTGTACAGATGACCGAATTTCTGGCGGTTGTATTATTTCGGAATCTGCACTTTGATTTATGTTATTTGAATAGCGCAATTCTAAATTTCTATAAGTCTCACAATTCCTTCTTAAATAGTTATGAAGATAAGTCGTAGCTAACACTATCTTTTCCACATTTTTCGGCTGAAGATGAAAAGGCTTTCGAAGACAGCGAAATACTGCACTTAAAATGCCGAACGTACTTTCTACTATTCGGCGAGCCCTGCTCAACCTATAGTTAAAAATTCTCACCTTTGATCCTTTTTGACCTAATTCTAGGAATGGCTTCATTAAATTTTCTGAAATAGGAAAGGCATTGTCACCTATAAAAACATATGGTGTCAGACAATTTCTTCCAGGTAACACACTTTCTTTTGGGATTCCTCGTAGATTCATGGAATTCAAAATAGTATTTCCAAATACACCACCGTCAGAAATACGATCTTGGCACCCAATATCGCAGTACATAAAATTGTAATTCGCATCCACTACAGCCATTAGGACAATACTGTGAACTCCCTTGTAGTTAAAGTATGTGCTCCCACTGTTATTTGGAGCACGCATATTTATATGTTTCCCATCTATTGCACCCAGACAGTGGGGAAAATTCCACAACAGTTCAAAATCTCTTACAATGTTGAGCCATCCTTCTTTCGTGCTTGGCACCTGTAAAATAAAAAATTGTAAATATATTGAATACGAGCTTCAACCCGCGACTTTACTCGCGTAACTTAAGTCAGTTTAAACAATATTGCTTTTAAATTACAGCCTACTAGTTTTCCGCCCGCGGCTTCGCCCGCGTCGAGTTCGGTTATATCGCGTTTCCAAGAGAACTCTTCTAAAGTCCGGGATAAAAACTATCCTATGTTCTTTCTCAAGGTCAACTCTATCTCTGTACCAAATTTAATTAAAATCAGTTCAGTGGTTAGACGTGAAAGCGTAACAGACAGACAGACAAGAGTTACTTTCGCATTTATAATATTAGTAGGGATGTGTTATTCTACTGTATGCTGTAAAGTTCCATCAAATTCAGTTTAGTATTTTTGGGTGAAAATGAAACAAACATTCATATATTGTTATTCAGTTATTGTGAATAATAATGAAAATAGATAATAAGAATAATGAAAATTTGTGAGGATGTCCTCACAAATTTTCTCAATCCTCCCAAACTTTCACAAAATCCTCACAAACTTTTATAATATTGAAAGGATGTGTTTCAGGTAAATTCACAAACACCTGAGTCAGGGATGGACAGTTCCATTGATAGTGAAGGACCTCGTAAAAAGCGCCTCAAACCAAATGATGCCGCTATAGAAAAAACGTTGGAGATGGTTGATTCTTTGATTCGCAATAGAAAAGATGTTGATGAGTATGCATTATTTGGAGAACAAATAGCATTTAAATTGAGGTCACTAAAAACAGACTACGCGCGGATTACCGTGCAGCATCATATAAATAACATAATTTACGAAGCTCAACTTGGTAAATATGACTATCCAGAAACTCAAAATCAAGGTTACTTCACCACGCTATATTCTACAGATGTACAATCTTCAAATCAATCCAACTTTCCATCCACTTCTCAATACGCAAGAGATTCAATTGGAAATAACTTTTCGCCTGATAATACAACAGTACAGTCATTGGATAATTTCGAAGATCTCTCATCTGACATGCATGAAAATTAAACAATGTTTTTATATGGTTACTGTTTTTCTGAAAGATTTTTAATAAACCTGAAATACTATGTATATTTTTTATTTCCTCTAGCTTGTGTTAGAGATACATGACTGAAGGTAGTACTATTATTTATTCTGTGACTGAAGCCGAGTATCTTCTTCAGATCTCTATTCATTGTAATAAAAACTTGTCCAAGAATACTTACTTTTATGTAATCCCTGAGAGAACATATAAGCGCATTACATACTTCTGGAACTACACAAGAAATACTTTGTTGTGAAACTTTAAACGTTAACACTAGACTTTGATATGAATCACCACTGGCCAGAAATCGGAGTGTTATAAGTAACCGATTTTTAGGTGAAATTGATTGTCTGTAATTGGTATCCAATTTTGCAATTGAAGGAGCCACCATATTTAAGAGATTTTCAATATCACTGTTACTCATTCGAAAAGCATCCAAAAAACCACTGTTTAAAATGTAATTTGCAGAATGTAAGCGATCTTTTTCTTAAAAACGGTCGCATCCAAAGTGTTCTGCGTTTGCGTCTCCGTAATAATAGTACGAGCAACATCGTACTGGCCAACAACAACGCGTCCTCTTGTGAATACATTTCGAAAGAAACTGATGGTATATAGCCGGGGTTAATCGATCTACGTCGAGCGATGCCATTGACCGGCAATCGATCGATTGGTTAGTCGACCGGTATCCGTCGACCGATGCCATCGACCGGCAATCGATCGATTGGTTAGCCGACCGGTATCCGTCGATCAATTAAAGCTACCACACCAATCGATCAACGTCGACCGATGTCGATCGATGGCATCGATCGACTATCGATCCATTGGTGTGGTAACACCCTAAATCAACCGTGAGTATTTCATCCGCTGACTATTTATCATAGATTCCTCAGTTTTAACTTTCACTATACTAACACGCCTACAAACAAGAACGTTTCCCAATGCAAAACTTACTGTAGAATACATAATTAAAGTGTCGGGTATACTTACAAAACTTCACTCTGCACTTAACACCAGTCACAACACCAATTTGATTTCGTCTTCTCAGCGTCCGTGTGTCACTGCAGGGATCCAGCAGAATATCAGCGTCAGGTACATTTGCCTGACACATGCTGAGCTGGACTCCCATTTGGTGCAACCTTGAGACGCACACCGCACTGTGTACGTTTCGTTATTAATATTTATTTTATTTTAAGTACTTATTCGTCATAGTGTCACTTTTATTTCGATGTGTTTTTCATCTTGTTTTTATATCGGCACCTTGTTTTTATATTATAAGTGGGTAGTTTGGTTATCATATACTTAATATTTGTAATATTGTACTTTTGTGTGTTGTACTGTCTTTTTGTGTGCGCCAAATAAATGGTTTATCTATCTATCTATCTATCTAGCCACGGTATTCAATCATTGTTAAGGGAACGAGCCCTTGTCGTGGAGTTGATTGTGTCAAAAGGCCATGTTAACCGGCTAATGTTTTAGCCTTTTAGAATTCCAAGCTCGGTCACTTCAAGGAATGTTAATTGGTTTCCCCGTATATTATTAGGTCTCTGTATTGTCGTTTCCAGGAGAGGCACCTCGAGAGATTTGTCTCGCCGCCAGGATCTAAAGGAGCGTCTGGGGCCTGGACGCGAGACCCGTTCTTCGAGTACGCTCGAAGCCTTCTGCGGAGACAACTGTGCGGCTGGCTGAGTCCGTCTAGCGGTAGCGCAGGCGGGACGGTTTTTTTTTTATATTCCTAAGAATATTTATTTAATTTAATAGGATCTAGAGGAGCTTCTGGGGCCTGGACGCGAGACCCATCCTTCGAGTACGCTCGAAGCCTCCTGCGGAGACGACTGTGCGGCTGGCTGAGTCTGTCTAGCGATAGCGCAGGCGGGACGGTTTTTTTATATTCCTAAGAATATTTATTTAATTTAATACGGCTTCTATAAGAACCGGTTAGTTTCCTTAGTCCGGTTTTCTACACTGGAAATGTCTTCAACCTAATTTAAATTGAGGATCTTGGGTTCGACATTCTACGTTCATCAGGAAGTACCATGGACACCTTCGTCGGCTCCAGGATCCGGGACTCTTATTGTCCCTGGCGCCCATTACTAATTAATCACATTCTAAATAACTGGAAGGTTACCTACTTATCTTAAATCTTAGAATTAGAATTTATAATGTTTACTTTTAACTTTTAAACGGAACAGTACTGGGTTTATCTCCAACTCCCGACGCCCATAGCTCTTTCTGCTGTAGTTTTAGCTGGCTGGCAATCATAAGTATTTATATATAGTCGCCTACCTAGATTATATGTAATAAAGTAAATTTGTTTTGTATTTAATTAGTTTAGTTCTAACTTAAACTTTTAATTATACACTAATTGAGATAGTTTGTTGTTTCTATTTATTTCCAAACCAAAACTAGATTGTCGTAGGAGGCAACAAATCTTAATTTGTAACAAAATAAATAGGTGGAACTCGGCATTGAAACATAACTTGTTAGTTTATATAAAGAACATATTTAATAACTTTGAAGCAGCAAGCCACACCTACAATATGCAGCACATTTGGCATTCATCACTCGGGTAATGGTCATAAATAGCAAACATACACATTTGGCACCAAAAAAGTTTAGTGTTAACTAGCACTTGAAAAGTAATATTAGTGTCAGTGCGGCGAAAAAAATGAGCAAGCAGCTTTGGATTGGTAGGCAAGCCACACACGGCACATACATTCAGTTTCACGAAGTGCGTTTCCTTCCATGGCCATTTCAAATCGTGAATACACAAACGGTAATCTTTCTTTGTTTAGATAATTATCAACATCTAAGAAAACAAACATTGTTTATATCCTATTAGTCCTATTACAAATCGAAAATTATATTATAGTAAATACCTAGAAGAAATAATAACAATGTTTAAAGCACCATCTTGATTTGCATTTAACGAAAATCATTGAAACCCGCAATATGCACATGTACAGTATACAACAGAATTCCATAAGCACGATAAGAGCGTTTTTGCTGTGAAGAACATCGCGCGCCACAGGCCCGTACCTACATCTGTGTGTGTAAATGATTGAACGAAACAAAAATATACCGTCGCTTTTACATACATAGTATGGGTTCATACGATTGCTAAAATTGACTTCAACACAGCGAGCACATATAGCTAGTAACGTTAAGTATTGGATCAGCAAACGTGAAGGTCTGGGTTCCAATCTCGAGATGAGACTATTATTTTTCTTTTCAACAATTATCATTCTCGTTTTTTTTTATTATTCGATAGATTAATAAACGAGAATAATAATGTAATAATTATTATATTTTTATTATTATATTGAAAAGCTTAAGTTATTATTATGGGATTCCAAATAAAAATAAAAAAATGTTTCAGGTATACTGTGATTTCAAAATGTTTATTCGTTATAACTTTAGAAATAATTTTTTAGTTAAAACAGTTTATTTTCTCATAAAGAACAATTAATTTAAGTAAAGCAGGTAATCAGTGAACTACGACCATTAGACTTTAAATATTGTATTTTAGTAATATAATAATATTGTGCTATAATTACTACCATTACTCCAACAAACCACGACTAGCAAATCTACGCACGTAAATAAAAAAAAGTGCGGACTCCTTCACAATATATCACAATACAATTAAATACTCAGTGGTACTACTTTTTTATACTGCCAGTGCACTATCTCAAACATCAAAGTCAACTAATCGTACTTATTAGGACTTATTGCGGTTATAGCTTAAGTATTCATTTTCATTATGAAAAAAAGATTGAAACTAAACCTCAAAATAATCCTTATTACGGATATGACAAAATATTATTTTAATATTACTAAAATCAATTTGAAATTTATAACTTAATACTTTGTATAACCCCCATTATTATCAATGCTATCAAGTAAACCCTGCCGCAAGGATGCTCTATTATTTAAACATAATATATCTGCATATTTCCAGAATGCAACTTCAACTGTTCATCAGATCTCTCATTCCGTGCTTCCCACCACTGTATCTATCATCGCTGTATCTTATCGCAAAATGTAAACGTTCTTGTGTATGATTTCCAATCAAATATGGTTTTTGAGCTGGTTTTCGTTTGCACGGCGAACGCTTCGTGAAGACGTGTCGAATAATTTGGCAAAATATCTCGTTGGTATGAAATCACTTGTTTTATATTCACTGACCAGCTGGGGCCTTCCACTACGCCCTCTTCCTTTGACCCTCCGACTAACAGTAGATAATTTCTCTAAAACAAAAAAGGAATACTTAAGTTAGACTACTAGCAAAATTATAAAATAATATTACTATTTTGAAACAAAATTATTTTGAAAATAGAAATGTTACAAAATGATTATATTATAATTATACTCATTGTTTCATCATTGGGCCCAGATGATATACCAGTAGAAGTATGGAAGTGTTTAAAAGAAGATGGATGTATGTGGCTGACTTTATTCTTCAATAAGTTGTTGCATGAAGGAGGGATCCCACAAGAATGGTGCAATAGTT
Organism: Mesoligia furuncula; assembly: GCA_916614155.1. Taxonomy (NCBI): domain Eukaryota; kingdom Metazoa; phylum Arthropoda; class Insecta; order Lepidoptera; family Noctuidae; genus Mesoligia; species Mesoligia furuncula. The sequence goes on from OU744795.1 coordinate 11,729,394, forward strand.
CGCTAGTGCCCATCTTCAAGAACAAAGGTGATGTACAGGACTGCAACAACTATCGAGGGATAAAGCTCATGTCACATAGTATGAAGGTATGGGAGAAAGTAATAGAGAAAAGATTGCGAGAGGAGAGTGAGATTACCCCAAACCAGTTTGGGTTTATGCCAGGTCGAGGAACAATGGACGCCACTTTTGCACTCCGCCAATTGTGCGAGAAGTACAGGCGTGCACACAAGAACTTGCACATGGTGTTCATTGATCTGGAGAAAGCGTATGACAGGGTACCTCGGGATGTGCTGTGGTGGGCCTTGAAAGAGAAAGGTTTGCCCGGGAAGTATGTAGAGTTAATTCGTGCTATGTACAGTCAATCTCGTACCTACGTGCGGTCGGCTGCCGGCATTACCGACGAGTTCAGTGTGGCTGTAGGCTTGCACCAGGGATCGGCTTTAAGTCCTTACCTCTTCCTGTTGATTATGGACGCTCTTACGTCGGAAATCCAGGAGGAGGCACCCTGGTGCATGTTGTTTGCCGATGACATTGTCCTTGTCGGTGAAGATGGACCTGAGATCCAGAGCAGATTGGAGAAATGGCAACAGAAGCTGGAGAATGTTGGCTTGAAAATCAGCAGAACCAAGACCGAATATATGTTCTGCGATTTCGGCGGTCTCTCCAGTTCTGGAGCTATAGCACTTGATGGTGCACTTCTCCCAGTCTGTTCCGACTTTCGGTATCTCGGTTCACTCGTGCAAAGCGATGGCGAAGTAGATCGGACGGTTAAGCACAGAATTAACACTGGATGGATGAAATGGCGGCAGGTCACGGGAACAATCTGCGACTCCCGCATTCCCCTTAAACTTAAGGGGAAGATATATAAAACCATGATTAGACCTGCTGTCTTGTATGGATCAGAATGTTGGGCCACAAAAGGGATGAATGAAAGGCAATTGCATGCAGCAGAGATGAGAATGCTAAGAGGAATGTGTGGTGTTACACGAATGGATAGAATAAGAAATGAGTACATAAGAGGAAGTTTGAAAGTGGCACCGGTAACTGAAAAGTTGCGTGGGAATCGGTTGTCATGGTATGGGCATGTGTTACGTAGAAATGAGGAAAATGTCGTGAGGAGAGTTTTGAGTATGGATGTCGATGGCTATAAGAGTAGGGGAAGACCAAAGAAACGATGGATGGAATGTGTGAATGATGATATGGTTAGAAAGGGGGTGACTACCGAGATGACGACTAATAGAGAAGTATGGAAGAAAAATACATGTTGCGCCGACCCCAAATAAATTGGGATAAGGGCAGGAGAATGATGATGTTTCATCATTCCAAAAGTAAATAAATAAACTTATGGAAATATTTTTTTTCTATTTAGACCTTATGGTAAATACGTTTAAAAATAACTACTAGGATCAGAAGTTATACCTACTTTAAATAGCTAAATGTTAGATACAATAATTAATTCATAATACACAGTCAGTCCGGTTTCATTAAATATTTGTGATATATTAAGTCCACTTTTACGCTGCACTATAATATCCGCTTTCATCTCAAAGCTTACATTTCGAAATGAACTATTACACCGCTAATAGATTAAACACACGTCACTAACCCACAATATCAAAAACCAACCAAGAACGAACAACATTCTATTAGTCGGGTGAATGAGCCGTAAGTTACCTGCATGTGTCTACCATACCTAATTTATTTATTTAGACTTCTGTGGGTATACTCATAAAGTTTTACGAATTATGTGAACATGACACGGAACTATATTCAAAAGTGTGATCATTCGAGTAATATGCGGGTGTGTGTGTGTGAAATTACTCATTAAAAGAAGGTCGTAAGTCAAACTAAACGTTAAGCAATTGCTTTGTAGACCTGCCTAACAACTTCTGGAGTCGACCGTACTTTGGTTTAGCAATAGGTATTTTTGTCTAGTAAGCAGACGTGGGTTCCTGGAGACGCTGTCGACTTTGTCGAGATCTTATTAAAAAGCTCAGATCTAGTTTTCGGAATCAGTACAAAATCCGTAGTTAACCCGATTTTTTTGGATCAACTCTTTGAAAGCAAGCTGATCTTAGCTTGCCAACTGGAATTTTAATTGATTTTGGTAAATAGAGATCTGCAAAACTTTTCCAGTCTAAAGGTGGCGGTTCGCGCCGCGACAGAGACGGGAGACCGAGACAGGAGACTGAGACCAAAGACAGCGACCATTACTTGACGTTAGGCAATATATACGCGACAGTTCGCGAGTGAGACAGAGACAGGAGACCGAGACGCGAGACAGGAGACAGCGAGACGGTCGCTGTTCCGGACCAGTAGTGTCTCGTGTCGCGCTTGTGAAAGCACACGTGTTTAGGTTTAAAAATGAGTTTTTGTTGAAGACTGTGAGACTCTGATTGAACTAATCAGACAGCATCCTCCGCTATACAATGCACAGTTAGACTCCTACAGAGATGAAAATTTGAAGGATAATATTTGGAAAAGCATAGCTGAAAGCATAAATAAAACAGGTGAGTTATTCTTATTTTATTTATTTTGCATAAAATTAATATTTGGAAGGAAACATATAAGAAAGAAAAGGTGGAGTGGAATCAGCTCAAACAAGCCGTGTGACATGTTGTTCTTGCCAGTCTACTGCTCCTTGCTGTGACGTGAAGTAATTGGTTAATTTTACTCTAATATCGAGTCCGTTGCTGTTCGAAAACCCTCCTGTTCCACGTAATGAAACAAAAATTTGAAGGCAAATTTTCTTCTTCTCGGTTCCATTGGTGTACGGGCATTTGAGCAGATTCCAAAAATCCATCTCTTATAATAGGTTATGCATGCAACAGACAACCAAAATCATGTCGGTGCATGTTTCTGGCGCTATTCCAATAGGAGTGTAAAATACTCTAAACACCTGAGACAGCAAACCGAACGCGTTTTCCGATACTCGTCTCGCACGACAAAGTCGGTAGTTAAATATTTCTTTGCTTAAATCGTTTTTTGCAACTCTTCTAGCGTAAGGTTTCATCATAAAAGTATCAAGACTAAATGCTTCATCTCCAACTAAAAAATGTGGTAATATTATGTTCGAATTTGGTAGATTTTATGGTTCTGGAAAATTAAATTCATTTCTCATGATTTGTTTTCCCATTGTAGACTTTTGGAATATTCCACTATCTCCTTCTTTGCCATAAGAGCCGACGTCTACTGCAATAAACTTGTAATTATGGTCTACAATAGCCAAAAGAACAATTGAGTAATACTCCTTATAATTAAAATACAACGACCCACTATTTTCAGGGGCTCTTATTCTTACGTGCTTCCCATCAATAGCACCTGTGCAATTGGGGAATTGCCATTTATCCCAAAATCCTTCAGATACAAGCCTAAAATCACTTTCTTTTGGAACAGGCATAAAAATTGGCACCAAAACAGTCTGTAAATGTTTTAACACCTCTTTGACTATTTGTGAAATATAAGAAGGTGATATACGAAATTCGAATGATAGCGAAGCATATGTTTCTCCAGTCGCCAGGAATCTGAAAATAAAAAAAAATAATATTATTATTTATTACAGATTCGGAACTGATCAGGGACTCTTACAACAGATATAAGCGCAAACAAAAACAATCGACGGGATCTGCAGCACCAGCTAAAAATTCAAAGTGGCAGTTTTATGAACGCTTAAGATTTTTAGAAAACACACCATCAGAACGGCAAAGCTGCACCAGTGTAGAACAAGAACAGCAAAGCTCCGCCAGTGTAGAAAAAGAAGTTACTAATACTCCTGGGGAGAGGAGTAGAACATGCAAATACTCCTCACGAAGCTGCAGACACGGCAGTACATAACACTCCTTCAAAGGAGTTACCAGGCACTTCTAAATCTACACAAGAGAAATCTAATATACCAAGTAACAGTTCTGCCAAGAATACAAAGAGAAAGAGACCAAAAGTTTTCCTGTCTGTCCTTCATAAATTTTATAAATTCATCTTTTATAAAATTTATGAAGGACAGACAGGAAAACCGAAATAGACAGCTGGAGTCATTAAAATCTCAAGAATCAGTTGATGATATATCGACATTTACAAAACATATTGAAATGATGTTAAGAAAATTGAGCGCACGTTCAAGAGCAATGGCAAAAACTGAAATTTTTAATATTGTCTCGAAGTATGAGATCACAGATATCGAGAGTCAAACTGAACGCCCCTATACAAGTTCACCTTACTATTCACATTTTCCAATAAAAGCGGCTTTATCAGGACCTCAAGCACAGAGTGATTCATCACGCCAGTTATCATATAATTCAAATTCATCATACAATTCATATTCTCCGATAAGTGCAGCTTCATCAGAACACCAAACACAGACTGGATTGATTGATTTAACATCTCGCCAATTACCAAATATTTCCGGTAAACCATTTCAAAGCAATTACGGTGAAATCGACCAGAATAATTTCGATGAATTGGCAAACTTACCTTAAAGTTAGTGCTAATTTTTCTTTCACTGATATTCTTCCCTTTTCTTGCATTGATTTTTTCAGTAAATTTAATACTTAATCAAACTGTGTTTTATTCAGCCGAAAATACTTCCTGAATATATTGTCATCAAACATCAGGTGCTTCTTTACTAATAGCGAAAATGATCCTTCTTGACCTCTAGTTAAATATAAATCCTTAATAGGTAATCGTCTTTCAGTTTTGTATTTGTAATAATAATATAAGAGCAAATCATCGTCTTCTTCTTCCTCCAATAGCAGTTTCGTTACTTGGTTTTCCATCACGACACAAAACACCACTGACGTCATCGACAGACTCTCTTGAACTGAGCGGTCGCTCCACGACACTTGTCGCGATCTTCGGTCTCAGTCTCGACCTACAGTACATGCCGAAGAGACCGAGACATTTGTCGCTGTCTCTGGTCTCAGTCTCCTGTCTCGGTCTCCCGTCTCTGTCGCGGCGCGAACCGCCACCTTAAATGTCGGCATTATTGTTTCATAATTCTTGGAATTAAAAAGGATTAAAAAATATTTTCGTAACTTCCAGTCGTTTGCTGCAGTCTCTAGCCTCACAAAATACTGAAACCATCACCGACAAAATGGCTTTCCTTATTATCAGTGGTTGAAAGGATATTAGATTAACGAGAGGCCCTACGTCTTTGTTTTATCGATTTTACGACAAATCGTGCACATAGAACAAGAGCCGATGTAAGAAATCGAGGAGTATTTATTCTCGAAAAACTCAGCAACCCATTCTACAAACATTATTTCTGTTTCCTTGAATGGTCGCTCCCTTTATTCAATAAATTCAATCTGGAATTTCAAAACGAGAAAGTAGTTGTTCACAATGTTCACAATCTACATTAGAAAATTCGTACACTTCACCAGGAGGAAATCCTATTGCGTTATTTACAACGCGACTATGTCATGAAGCCAAATCTTGGTGAAATAAACCCTGAAAGTCAGCGACATCAGCTGCACTGTATCTTGGCATCAAAGGGTATTAGCTCTTGAAACATCCAGATGTGATCAGACAGCCTGCAGATATTGCACAGTTCTTCTAATGCTGCAAAAATTTCTACAAAATTGCAGCCACCGAAATTAAAAAACGATATAACATGGCAGATCCTAGATGTCTTGTCAAAACTACAAGTTTTTGAACCTCCATCAGCGCTCTCCCTCAATTTTAGGAGCCATTTCCCTACACTTATGCTTCTTATGGTAGTGGTCCTCCGTATAATCGCACCAGCTGATCACGCATAGAAGCAAATAATCGTCAATCAAAGATAAGATTAAACTTATGATAGAAGAAGCCAAGGTAAATTCAAAAAATTCAAAGGATCTTCTCGCTAAAGCTGAAAGAGACTCATTCTTGATCAAGATATTATTCATTATTCTTATTCCCGTTGTCATATGGGGTCTCTGGATCTCAATTAAATCACCGAAATAAATTATGTTAAAAAAGCGTGCACAAAGTATAGAGAAGAGAAGACTCCAAATAATGGAACAGATAAACAATCTGGATGGGATATAGCCTCACTTCCAAAATAACTGCTACCTCACTTATATTTAAGGACCAGTACTTAATTCATAAATTCATTTGATTATTATATCTACATATATCTTGGTAGTTTTTAGTTTTACTTTTATTGGACATTTTAGATCCAACATTTGGATGAGTTTGCCAAATGCACAAGCTCGTCATCCTAAAGGGTTGAATAAAATTAGAGAGCCAGATAAGTTTTGGGTTCAATTACTGAAGACTTTTCCGAGCTGGCTCATTTTACCCTATCTACACTGTCCCTACCCCATGCGAATGCTGACTGCGAGCGGGTTTTTAGTAATGTCAATTTAATAAAGACAGAGATAAGAAAGCCGCTAACTGTGGAAACAGTGAACGGCACACTTTTTGATGCAGAGAGCGCAAAAGATTCAAATCGTACTGGAAACTGCGTCAATTTTGAACCCACAAAAAATGTATAGCCGCATGACAATGTATCTCACAAGTTATACAATATACATATTATATTAAATTAGATTGTTTATTACCCGCCGATTAGTGCATATCGTGTCGCTTTACTGTCAATACGATTACGCGCGCCAAGTAAAAAACAAATATCAGCGACAAAATGACGGTATGTGCTATTAAATTGTGCCGGAATTATAAAGGAAGGATAAAAATACCAAACACATCACCTACCACCGGTAAGTAACCAAGAAACTACATATTTATTTTTTGTTTTTATGATTATCAAATCACGCCATATTTTATAAGTGTTGCCAGTTTCTTTTACATATTAGTTGGTTTATGGTTACGTTTATACAATTTCGTTTGTGTACTTTTTAAAAAAAAGGGCCAAGCGCGAATCGAACTCGCGTGCAAAGGGTTCCGAACTGAAACATTTTTTTTACAATGTTAATTTTTAAATCGTAGATAACAGCTTTTCCTGGTCAAGACATTTTTTTTTAATGTCTTGACTTTGATTATATATATATTAACTTAGTTGATTTAACTACTTAGTTGACTTAACTAAGTATTAATTAACTTAGTTGATTTAACTACAACATTCAACCACCACACTAATTAAATTAGTGGTTTTGATTTATTTAAAAAAATAACAACTGAATAAAAAGACACTAAAACACACTAAAACTGAATAACACTACATACATACACCTAAAACTTATTTAATAAGTCTATTTTTTTAATGTGATTTATGGGAGAATGGGAGATGCTGGTGTCACTATTTACTCGCACAGACGTAGACGCACACTGTAAAACGATGCCTGCACGCACACATACTTGAAAATGTTGATTCGTTTTCTTTGATACGATTGTAGGGCGACGCTCCATCTAGACATTTATATAATCAAAGCTATTTATTTAAAACATATTGATTTTTAATATTGATATGGTCACTATAAGATGTTGTTAGGTTAGCTAATTACGTAATAACTTAAGGCAGAAGGTCCCTTAAGTAGGGACTGAATAAATTAACCGACTTGGTATTGCATGGATGTCACAACTTTTTACGGTAGAAGGACTGAGTTGCGAGATTTGGCTTTTTTACAAGTCGAGTCATGTTTTTGATGGTATCTCACTTCTTTTCGTAGATAGTCCTACTTTTTCCTATCCGGTACCTTTTTAAACGTTACCTTTGAATATAATTATATTCTAGGTACCTATCTACACCTACTATTACATTATATTACAGGTACCCTGATTCACTTACTGCAAATGTAACTTTGTAATCCTATATATTTATATGGGATTACAAAGTTATTTATGCAGTTGGTGTATCTAGAAAAGTGGAACGAAATTGCAAAAAAATTTAGTTTTTCCTTGATTTATACACTAAACACTAATTGTATTCTAAATTTGAAGCTTCTATGTCTGCTAGAAGTGCCTTAGAGTTTTGATGATCGGTCAGTCAGTCAGTGAGTGAGTGAGTGAGTGAGTGACAAAATTAAGAAACTTTGACTAGTTTCTTGAACTACTGATTCAAATAGAATGAAATTTGAAATAAACCGTATTTATACAATGCCTGTTTGGTTACTGAAAATTCAGGCTTCTAGTTTTATCCACAACGAATTTGGGTCGAAAATGGCCTGAACTGCTTCGAGAAAAGGATGGTACGGCCGTGCCGGGATCTTCCATTCCATAAAAGTCTTAACAAACGTGTTTCAGCAGACTCATGCCGGTCTGCTGAAACACTTTGTTAAGACTTTTATGGAATTATATAATCCACAATTTCCAAGACATAATTTGCATGGCCTCTCGCATATCAGTGATGATGTAGTTAAATTTGGTGCACTTGACTCCTGTTCAGCCTTTCCTTTTGAAAACTTTTTACAGATTCTCAAAAGAAGTATCAGAAAAGGCGACAAACCCCCCCAACAAATTATAAAAAGGTTTGGGGAAATACACAAACCACCTTAATAGATAGTTCCCACATAGATATTCATATAGGAAAACAATTGTCAAACCTCTGCGAAAGACCGCTGACTGACATAAAGGGAAAGGTTGTGTTGCTTCCTTTCCAAAATAATAGCCATGTTGCTATAAAACTGGTCCATCTATACTTTATCTAAATCCTGCCCTGCCCTGTCCCCCTATCCTGTATATAAAAAACTCCATTCCTTTTTATTTTGTTTGCCGTCATCAAGCAGGTTCATAATTATTGTTTCACAATTATTTTAAACACTTCAGAAATTGTTTCCTGTTACGTAACTTAAGTGTTTTTCTGAATGCGGATAATGGAAGAGGACATTAGATTTGTCATTGCCACCTATGAGGATGAAAATAATGCTCCTGGCATTGTTGCTTCCAACTGGATAAAAGAAGATAGACATACTTGCTTTTATCCCAATGTACGCACTGAAGAAATGAAAGAAAAGCGGAAAATGGCTGCACCTGGCGATACGTGGCAACAATATAAATATACATTCTTAAAGGATATGGTATGCAACAAATTCTTATTTGTAATAGGTATGTACGAGGATGGATTGAAAAGTATTCGGCCTGATACAGAATTAATCAATTCTTCAAATCAAAACTAACCACATTATTTACTTTAGTTCAGTCTAGTTAACTGTGCGCAGTTCGAAACGTGTGCGATAATTAATTAGTTGTGATTTTATAAATTTATTAATCTAGCAATCCGCCGTAATTTCCGCAAATGGAGCAAACTGAGCAGCGTGCTGTGATTAAGTACCTCCATAAGAAGGGGTTATCACCAAAGGCCATCCATGATGATATGGTCAGTATATTAGGGATTCTGCTCTGTGATATTCAACCGTCAAAAAATGGGTAGCAAATTCAAGCGTGGTGGAAAGAAAGTGAAAGACGAACCCCGCGCTGGAAGGCCTTCAACGTCGACCACTGGCGAAAATAGAGAAAAGGTACTTGATTTAGTTATGCAAGACCGCAGATTAAAAATAAGAGAGATAGCCGAGATTATAGGCATCTCTTATGAACGAACGTAAAACAAGGTTTCCACAAGGTGTCAGCGAGGTGGGTCCCACGGCTGCTTTCAGTCGAACAAAAAAGCACGCGATTGACAATTTCACGCGACTGTTTGGAGTTATTTGAAGCCGATCCGGATGATTTTAAGTCGATTTGTTACTATGGACGAAACCTGGGTTCATCACAGTACAACGGAAACAAAACAACAATCAAAACAGTGGAGAAGACCTGGTTCACCACCCCCTAAAAAGGCTAAGTCGATTTTGTCGGCAAATAAAGTGATGGCTTCCGTATTCTGGGATTCGAAGGGCGTGATTATGGTTGATTATCTGGAAAAAGGTCAGAATATAAACTCTGATTATTACTGCACCTTACTACGTCGTTTGCGTGAGGAAATAAAAGAACAATGCCTTTGAATGCTCAGAAAAAAAGTCCTCTTTCATCAAGACAATGCCCGTGTTCAATCAATGGCTGAAATTCATAACTGTAGCTCAAAGCTACAGTTATGAATTTCAGCCATTGTTACTGTTACCGCATCCGCCTTATTCAACTGACCTGGCACCATCAGACCTTTTTCTATTCCTTAACCTAAAAAAACACTTAGGAGGTCAGAAATTTTCGACAAACAATGAGGTCAAAGCAGCAGTAGATGCATATTTTAACTCTCAGGACGAATTTTTTTTTTCAATAGTGCAAACGCTTTGAAGGAGAGAGAGGTGGCAGAAAAGCATTCAACTTGATGGTGATTACTTACAAAAATAAAAATATTATTGATTTTGTGTGTGTCTATTTTCTTAGTTAGGCCGAATACTTTTCAATCCTCTCTTTATTGTTGGCTGGTGATAATAATACAACTTTTTTTTCTTTAGAAACTTTTGGGGATGCACGACTTCATTTAAGAAAAGCGGAAGAAACATCAAATTTCGATTCCGATGAAAAAGTAAAAAAGAGAAAAAGGAAAACAAATGTTTATCTTCCAGAAGACTGAAGATTCTTCAGATGAACAAAACCATCAACTATCTACAAAAAAAAACTTGATTTCTCAAGATACCCATCACCCCGAAACCTAAAGCAGCAGAATCTTCAAACACTAATAAAATGGATGCCAACTCCATTGCGCGACGCCCACCCAGCCCAACTGTGATGTTTTCCAACCCAATTGCGCCATCGTCTCGTGCCCATCCATCTGTGGACAGTCCAGCTGTTCCCAGTCAACCGAATATGTGTCCATCTGGTAATATATTTTAATTTATAATTTATTTTTGCAGTATTCAGAGGATGTTGATGATATTTTAGTTTTAATATTTTTCTTACAGACTGTGCGACAAGCAAACAATTGGCAATCCAGCAAGGTCATCTCATCCAGATGCTGACTGACCTGTCGAAACAAGTGTCAGAAATTAATAGAAAAGTGGACCTGATTTTAGGGCGGCCAGATGAGCCATTGACTCCACGAAGGCAAGATCCCTTTTCCACCACTGCCACAGTTTTTAGCAAACCTGCCAGTAAATGACGATGACAGTCTCTGTCATTTAAATGAACAAGTCAAAAACAGTGACAATAAACAGGCAATGGTAAGGGCGACATTTGATTAAATATACGTATAGTCATCTATGTACAGTCAACAAAAGAGATATGTAAGTACGCAGGATCGTCGGATATAGTTGAACTTTAGTATGAAACCGATAGATGTTGTCGACTGAAATTTAATTTGATAAATAAGCTGTTTTTTGTGTATTAATAAAATAAATTTTTTTTCGAGAACATCCATCGGTTTCTTATTAAACTTGAACTTTATCCGACGATCCTGCATACTTATCTCTTTTGTTGACTGAACCTACTTTTTACCCATGAAGCACAGACTTACGAGTATGTAAGTCTAAAACTTACTTCAGTAGTTGCACTACTAACGATTGACTTTGTATGCTTTGACCTCATTTAAGCAAAAATGAATTAAATTATGATGCACCCAACATGTGTTTTTGTACCACATGCCATTACCTACATTATATGTATATAGTATGTCTTTTTTCAGATACAATTCTTAGCAGCTATTGGCGGTAACAACCTCGTTCTTTCGCCACAAACATGTTTTGAAGAATACTGCTGGATGAAGTAGCTGAGCAATATTCTCTGACGGGGAAAAAATGAAAAACTCAAACAAGAAATCATTTCTTGACACAGGTTTCAGGTTTTTTTATTATTGTTTTAATTCCTGCATAACCAACAGTCACAGTACGAAACATGCTGCTTAATGTAAATTATAGTACATTACTATTGCTGTTTTATTTATATTTTCAAAAATGTTAAAAAAAAGTGCATGGAACTGTTACCGACGATAAACTGAAAGAGATATTCAGTGACTGGCTAAGCCAAGCCAAAGTAATATTGTCAAGAAGGTAAAATTGCTCTCTTATAATAATAGTCGGGTGTATACCCAAGTAACACAGTCATGGTGAATAAAGTTTGAGTAATAGCGATCCGCGAAACTATAAGCTGAAACTATTGTCTGGATAATGTCTGACTAAACGTCTCATCATCATCATTTCAGCCGACAGACGTCCACTGCTGGACATAGGCCTCTCCCAAAAGGGGGGGGGGTTTGCCATAATCGCCACACTTGGCAGGCGGGTTGGCGATCGCAGTATGGTATGGTGGTTGAATGCATAGAGAACGCTGCTGCACATTCTCCGGTACTAGTATTATTCTTAGTCGCCTTTTACGACACCCACGGGAAGTAAGGGGTGGTGCAATTCTTTAAGTCCGGCACCACACACTAAACGTCTATTCAGCTGTTAATCAAGCGAAAAACTTAAATGTATTGTACGTAATAGGATCGCGAAGCCCGAGTCCTTGTTACCTATTTTTCAGCACAAAGTACACATCAGGATATTTTTAACGCTTCTATTGAGTTCAAAATTCACAAGTGGCAAAATTGTGAATAATTTTCACCCCCTCCTTTATAATTATATTATTTCGATTTGTTGTGTGTGTGAACCATTTTGTGACGTGACGTTTGTGGTGAAATAGGCAAATATTGTTTTCGGTAAGTAAAACCTTGCTTTTTCCTGCATGTGCGTAAAATTGTAATGGGAAAGAGAGTTTATTGTCAAATACTATATGAATATATACGAAAATTTTCACGCGCTCTCAAAATATCACTGTTTACTTGAAAATTATAGTATAAAATAGGTTGATGAAATATTACAAAAAAAAGAAATCTTTTTATTTTGCATTTTTAATTTGACAATATGCTGTTTACGTATAAAATCATTACATTCTATTCAAATCCAGTTGTTATTTTCGTTGACTAAACAAATATAAATTGTTCATATAGTAAATTACATAGGTTTGAACCTAAAAATGGCAGACAAGCAATGTGTACTGTATTAATCACAATTAAATGGTATGGGCTGTTTAAGTATCCACTCATGGTACATAAATCAGTAACGAGCTGATACAGGTAGTTATTGGGTCAAACAAGTCAGCCTAAGGTTCATGTATAGCTTGATAGTGGGTAACATGTACGCAAATATTGTGGGTACTCAATCAGTGAACCATTAATCTGTCGTAGGAATTTTATGGATCCGTGGATTTATTTTACAAAATTATGCGCCTGGTGTGTCTATCCTTATGTTATTTGGTTACCTACATTATCCCGAGAACTACTAATTAAACACGGTTACTTTAATATCGTCATTGATGATCAAAGAAGGAACCACACCATCATTTTGTTTTGTGTTTGTAATTTCTCATAGTTAAGTCAATAATTATACTTTTACAATGCTTTTAATCTTGGATATGAGGTGGAAAATCTAACTTCCTATAAAATCGGCTTAAATATCCAATTACTTTGAATGAAAAGCCCATTTTTTTTTGCTGCTGCCATCTCCTGTAGTTACTGAGTTGCGTTACAAAGTAAAATTATGTGCTTATTTAATCATGTAGGTACTCACTTCATGTTACAGGATAATTCACAACCGTAAGCCAGCGACAGTCGCGCTTTAACGGCAAACGTATTCTGTCAGCAGCAAGGCACGATTCAAGTATTCAACTTGGAAGATATACACACCGTGATTGCAAATCAAGCCGCAATGTTAGAAAAGCTTAATATAGTCGTGAAAAAAATTGCACTTAAGCTGGCTTCCTTATCAGTACAATTGGAGGAAACAAAAGCCTCAACATCTCAGGAGAAAGAAAGACCAGTAAATGTTACATTGCTGCAAGACCAATTTAGGAACGGAAGAAAATGAAAGTTTTTTTATAACGCCCGTTGAAAACCAGCAGCAATTGGAAATGTTGGAAACGAATCTAGCTGATAAGGCCCAAAAAAAGAAGTTTTCCAAAACTTTATCATTGTTGGGCTCATCTACAGTGGGTAGTGGCACAACGTGCGCATACAAGCTCCTGGATGTACTTTTCTCTAGGGGTTTTCTTTACCAATGTTCATGGTCCGGTGGTAGCAAGGGCGAAATGTCTAAAATTAATAAAATAAAATAATTAATAAAACACCGTATCTTGATTGTGAACCTTTTTCCAGAATTCTGAAGGTAAATGCCCTCCCGAAGCAATGTTTCCATTTGATTAATAAAATCTTCCAAATAAGTGTTCAAATTTTCGGTTTCCCTATTCCAAAATAAATGTTGCAAAGTATAGGCCAAAATTCTTTTTTGGAACTTTTAAAGATTGGTGCACCATCCATGTTTATATTCAACAAAATTGTTTCTGGAGCCTCTTCCCAACAAAGCAATATTTTTTTGCAAAGGTATTAATATTCCATTCCATTCCATTGTGCCAGTATTCAACACCATCGATTATTTTTAAGGTGATTTGTCTGGGTGTAGCTAAAATAGTCCTGGGGTCATTAGGTAATATATTTGGAATAAATTCATTCATAATTTTTGACAGATCTCCAGCTGTGTGTGCAATATTTTTTTAATAGCCCATTTTCTTATATTTTCACGAAACCTTTCTTTTTTATCATAATCACTACACGCACTGTCACTATCTGAACTTGCAGGATCGTTAGATCTATCTGCACATCTATATTCAGTGACATTACTGCTCGATACGTAATCACTATCTTTTAACATTCGCTGTATACTTGCAGAGCTTTGGCCATCTAAATGTGCACGTCCTTTAACACCAATATTTCCGGGTACGGAACCCTCCCGTTCTAAAATTCCATTCGTTCTTAAACCATTATTCACAAAACATGTAGCTTGTTCGGTATACCCTGTGTCATTTGTATCTTTGTTAAGAATTCTCATGTATTCTGCATTAATTTTTCGGCGTATTCCGCCAGTTCTTCGTTTATATTTCCACATATCACAATATCGTAATGGTGGGGGCGATTAACTGATAATACCTACGGGGCGCCTCCAAGATCTTATTTAACTGCATTAGTGGATTAATTGCCGACGCTAATACGAGTATTCAGCTCTAACAGGGATCATAGGTTACATGTGACCTAATTTACAGCAGTTTGCTGTAATGTAGCATCATATAAGATCGCCCATATTGATCATGTGGGCTATATAAATGCTATTATAAGATTGCGTGTAACAAGCTGATTAATACTATTAAAGTTCAACTATATGCAGCAAGACGCATTATACTATTGTTAATTGAAGTCACAGAAAAACTGATTGGATTAAAGTAGCTCACATGTTCTTTCTTAAAATGCAAGCGGTCTAAAGGTACACTTGTGGCCTTCAATTCAGAATATAGCTTAGCTTAAGTCCACAAAAATGCTTAATGGCAGCTTACAGTACTATTTATTGCAAAAAACTGTATAATACTGAACTGTATACCTATATTAACGCTTACAGCGCCGACCTTTACAGGATGAAAGAGCTTTTGCTCTACCTACTGCGCTGGCCACGCTTCAGTAAAGGAGAAACCCGTTTCTGGGCCTAACCGTTACACGAATAAGATATGTACCAAAAAAATCGTCTATTTTGCTAAATTAACCCATTTAAATCTTAGCCTCATTTACAATGGCCAAGTGTAGAAAATAATTAGATTTCTATTTTTTTGTTTTAAACCACCTTTGTAAACCGTTACAACAATTATTTTGTTATACGTCACTAACTTCACAAATGCTGGTATTCTATCAATAGAGCGTACCCTAAGAATATGATCGATTTAGTGGAAATCGATGCTGATACAAACAATTAAATAACACTCCACTGTTTTAGTATAAATTACTTTTTAGGTATTAAAATCAATGTAAAACAATTAAATCTGTAAACTAATTGATATTTAACGTAATCGCCATTAAAAAAACATTAAAAGAAATAAATAATCGATAAAATCGACTGCACAATGGATTGCACTAGTTAACGGCAAATGTCAATGTCATCGGCTGTCAATTGTCATAGTTGTAATGTCGTCATTAATGTCATTCGCTTTTCTGATTTTTGCCCAGTCCCCAGAAATACAGAAAACAACACATTGACGCAAGTCAATGTGTTGAAATACAGAAAACAACACATTGACTTGCGTCAATGTGTTGTTTTCTGTATTTCTGGGGATTTATTTTTTCATAAGACCTCTAATCGAATACTGGACTCCGAAATTGATTGCATTCTGACTGACCCTCGCTTGAACAATGGACACCGTTACATAACCTCTGCCACCTGTGCTGACTTTTGCTGGAAAACCGGATCTGATTATTGCTCTTTTTGACTACTGGCACGACATCATAGACCTGTGCATTAATTGTGGAATAGCAACGGCCTACTGCCATACAATAGGAAGGCAAAGATTGGAAGATGAAAATGATTCTTCCAATTGTACAGGAATGGGTCGCGCGCGCCTCAAACGGTTAGTATCCGATATTTCTATATGTATGTAATTATTTAATGTAGTCGAACTAAATAGTGTTATCGCATTTGTTTAGTTGTTTGTTGATAGTTGTACTTTATATAATGATACCAGAATGTGCAGATGTGATGCTTCTTTCGAAGACATGACTGTGTCACCAATCTGGACTGAACCTGCATGGTTATTGGTTAATTATATTCCCTCTCAGAGAGGAGACCTGTGTCCCTGCAGTGGGAATGTAATAAGGCCGCTTATGTTTACCCAAATGTGCCACTCGGATGTTTATTGCTAAATGCTAATGCTAGACCTAATAGTCAAATGATAAATGTGTGTTTCAGGTAAATGAAAATGACTTTAATCTGCCAAGCTTGCTGGAATCATGCCAATGCTGTATCTCTTGATGGAAATATACCAGAAGGGAACAGACACCTACAGGACACCAACGAGTGTGTATTCACTGCGGACGTTCTCTTCTGAGAAGAGTTTGTTGCCATCAACTTACGACTACTGGTACAGTGCAAGAACACAGAACACACGAAGTTATAAGAGGATGGATCCTGCCACGCACGGTTAATATAATAGTTTTTTCATGCTTTTTTAATAACATTTTTTTTAGTTTAGTTTTGATAACAAGGGCATTCAAAAGTTTTATTTGGTATGCTAAAACATTTAGTGAATTAGAACAGTGTGATAATGTTTTAGCTAACTCAGGCTTACTAACCAACAGCAGGATTTCTTTAGATCATTCTTTTTCAAAGTGGGCAATCACACACACATCTCACCACACACCACACATCTCTGGTGTAAAGGCACCCTTTAATGTAGATATATTATTTTCAGGTGGGTGCTTCAAGTGCTGTCACTCTTGTTGGGTGCGAGCAAATAGAGCATCCCGGCATTTCCATGATCTATAGCAAGAGCTGTCAACATCGAACTCAAACTTAAGAGGAAGAATAAAGTCGAGGCATATTAGTAATTAGGATGTGTTTCGTTTATACATTAGTCGACAGCTCTCTAAGTGGAAGGGATGCTATAACCGAACCTGTATCGTTAGCAAAAGAAAGGTTGGATGCTGTGCCCACACCATGAGCATAATATGGTATCTTGGTTAGGCACGGCACCAGGGTAGGTAGTCAATTGCCTCCTGCACAATTTTTGGATACCTACTGTGTTATTATATTATGATAATCCTAATGAAGAAAGTAATTAATAAAACCATCACAATTACCTGTATTTTTTTTATTTTAATATATTATTGCAATCTCAGATTACTTACCTACTTACTGTAATCTGAGATTGCATCAAATCCCTAGGTACAATATTAACAAATGCAAGCCAGTAGTGATGTAAGTGGGCCTTGCTGAGGTTTTCAGTACCGCTACAAGAACAATCAGATAAATCGGAAGTCATCCCCTAAGCGCTTTTTATATAAGTACCTAAAACCTCATCGTGATAGGCGGCAGGTGCTGCAGCACAGCACATGTGCTTTCCAGATTTACGTAGGAAACGAAAGTCTCAAAAATATCATTGTTTAACTAGGTACTAAAAATAACCTAAAAAGTGAACATTGTTGTCTGATTTTACCAATTTGGCCATTGCTGGGAAACGTGAAAATTGGGCTCGTGAAACCTTCCTAAATGCTCTAATTTATGACCAAATTCCAGCCCTGTAACGCCAGGCCCAAGTTTCTATGGAGTTTGGGTTTCTCCTTTATAAGGTATATAATCGGTTAGGGAAAGATTCAATTAAACAAGTACCTAATTACACAATACAAAGTTTATTGTAACAATACACAAATGAAGGTACATAAATAAAGAAGGTGGCGAGCCACCAAAGTAATAACTATCTTTCCCCAAACACCTGGGCATTCACTCCCATACAACCAGTCTCCGTACCTGGTCGTACCGGAGTGTACGCCTGCATGAGACAATGACAAATTCTCAGAATCGCTATATCGAGTCCGTGAGATGAACCACTTAATAACTTTAGCTCAACCGTACAAGTATCAACCTATTGGATTGTGCTCATATAGGGAAAATAAAGATTATGCAAAGCAAACCCGAGACACAATACTTTATAACAACTGGTCTTATCACCTAGTTCCTACAAAAGGCCTAACTCTCTCATAGATTAAATTATGACACTACAGATAAACTAAATGTTCTCTCGGTATAAATAAAACCGTCAGTAAACGCTCTCTGACCCTCTCAGTTGACGGCTGGTTGTCTCTGTGACGCATAATAGCGTTATTATACAGGCGAAAGTGTAATTTTTAGCTATTGCAGTTTGAGTGTACTGTCATAACTATAAATGCTAAAGTTATCGATGTTACCTTTTGTGACATCCTATATTGTAGTTTTGTGCTTATTGGGTTGTGCTGCTCATTGTGAATATGGAGTTTATCATTGATATGGATTTATAATTAGCCTTGTTCAAAATAGGCCTGTGTAGCGGGACAAGATTTTAGAAAATTACAAAAGAAAACAAGCAAATTTTGCGGCATGGAAAGAAATCTGCGTAATGTTAAATGAAGAATTCGAGACATTATCTGATAAAGAAAAATACGAATTCGGTATGTGATCAATGTTTTATTTTTAAATTAGACAAACTCAATATTTATTATATGTTTTTTAAACATATTGATTCTGCCACGGACTGCCGTGGCAGAATCAATTGCCCTTCAGGTGTCATGAAATACTCTGCAAACTTATTGCGTATCACATTAGCTGTGAAACTACCTCTTACCGAATCTGAACGAGGTACGACAGGTAAATTGACATCGGTGGTCAAATTATTACCGGCTGGGTTACTAATGATACCTTCTTCTTTGTGGATGAAATTTTGCAACAAGCAACAGGTTTTTACTACCGACTGCTAAGTCCAGTGATAAGTTCAATGGTCAATGCAAAGAATCACGTCCAATAATGACCTGTCAAAAATTTTGACAGAAGATTATGTGTACAGTGATGTTATTTAGCGTATTAAATAAGTAATTTTTTGCTATGTACGTAGTACTAACTTAAAACAGAATTAGTAATGTGAAAAAAAAGAAAAGTTAGTTTTAAAACGGCCACCAAATAAAGCGTTGTTTTTAATATAAAACGCAGCCATTTCAAATGCATTGAAGTACCGTTCCGTTTTATGGTGAGTTTGACATTTAAACGCAGTTTTAGCACTGTTACTATTTATTGATTTTGTATTCCGTGCATCGTTTTTTGTACAGTTCATTTCATTTAAATTCTTTATAAGGTTACTTAGTAGTATTCTTAGGTTGTCAATCCGCGGTTGTGAAGTTATTAAGTTAAGTTATAATTGTGAAACGAAACGTTTTTTCGTGCTGTCAGTGTGACATCCCTGACGTGATGGCTTCGGTTAGTTACAAATGTTCTTTGCAGTCCTTCGTTTGCTTTCGCGTCGATGTGTTCTGTGTGATTTTACGGTTTTCCTCTTTCTGACGACATTTGCATTCACTACGGACTCCGATTCCCTGCGCTTACGTTTACTTTGGCTTGTGTTACACGGATACTGATTACGCTTACGTTTACTTCGCCTAGTGTTACACGGATACTGATTAGTGCTGTTGTGATTTTGGACTTGTCTTCGTTTGCAATAAAACAGGACACCATGAGAGAATGCACGAGACCGCTGATGTCGCAGCGGATACATTGTATCAACTCTTGTCTTCGAACAAAACACAAGAGTCATCTGTTTAATCAGCAACTGGATATCTCAGGTCATAGTAAGTTTTATATTTAATGAAAAACATATTACCAAGCTTCTAATAGCTTCATTGTTGAACGTTAGGAAGTGCCATTTGAAATACTTGTTTATCTGTGTACTAAATAAGTATTTATTCTACCTACATGTATTATTCATAATTTTTTTTTTTAGGTTACAGAAGAGGACTTTATTTGCGAGGCATGCTTTTATTTAGCAATGCAAAGTGTTAATGATGAGCTTCATGGGAATAATGATCGATCTGCAGGCCCATCTCGTCGTGGTCACAAAGAAGTTTGCTTGCTATGTGGACGATCATCGGTCAAACTGCAAAGCCACTTGATTTTGAACGTGACTACATCTTCGCATCATGATAAAACTATTCAAATAGTTGAGAGTAGAATAGCACCTCGTCAGGTAAATATAAACAAAGTTTTACTTATTGTTTACTAAAGTTACTATTTTGTAGTTATTTAGTTTATAAATACTCATCATTACAAAACAATGTTTAGTATGAAATTAACCCTGAGAAAAAAACAACTGCATCCACACATTTACAGTTGCATAACTCGATGAATTGTACTGAACAGTTGGTATTATCGAGTGTTTTCATTTACTCTTGTATTCTGGTTACTGCATTCAATACTTGAATTTAGAAGTTACAGTACTACCACAGATTAATTCAAATGTAGATATTACACATATTTTATTATAATTTACACAACTGGACCATAAATCTTTGCTTTTTTTTTACTATTTAGATAAAAGAGAAGATTTTGGGAAAACCATCCACTCGTCCCTGACACTAGTATGCAGAATTATAGAAGAGCTCCAAATTCGGCATCTCATTGCCTTTTTTATGGATGCAATCAAATCTCTCTTCACAGAGTGTCAGATCCATTGCGAAGAACACATCTAATTAGTTATAGATTTTATGTACCCATCCTTGCCAGTCTGCACAAACCACTTAATACAAAATAGTTGGGATTCCCTGTATGATGCAGAGAACAGCCAATCTAACTTCACTGTTCAACAATTAAAACATGCTGTCATTTATAAATGTAGATAAACCATTTCTTGATTTTAGCGCATGGAATCAATAGAACAAATGGATGATCATTTGTGTAGGTACTGGATGGGTATAACCAAAGATAATTTATTATCTTTAATAACAGAGTTACCCCGAATCATAGAGATCCACAGAGGTACATTAGAACCAGCATGCATCCTTAGAAAGATGCGAACAGGAGATTCCGATGAAAGAATTTCCACACTGTTACAAATACCACGCACAACATTAGAACGTTTAATGGGTATAGTAAGAGATATTTTGTTACAAGACTTTGTTCCAAGAAACTTAGGCTTAAATCATATAAGTAGGGAAGAATTGCTTCAGCACAATTTAACGATTCCAAATGGAATATATAATGAAAACAATTTGCAAATAATTGTAATCTGTGACGGAACATATATTTATTTAAATAAAAGTAGTAACTATATGTTCCAAAAACAGTCATACTCTTTACACAAATACCGAAATCTAATCAAACCATTAACATTAAACTAAGTAGGTAAGTTACATTGTAGGTATATCTTTATTGATTAAATAAAAAAGATAGGTATACAACATTACATATTTTATTAAGTTACATATTATTTACTAACAATAGTTTAAGAGAAGATAACTTTTTGTATTCGAAATGTTAAGCCAAAGTGAGTACCCAGGTAAAAATTAAATGTAATTGTTTTGAAAAAAGTAGTTAGCAAATTCGGTTCACCCTTATTTGATAGAACAACGTTTGATATAATATTACTAAATCGAATTTTAGTTGCAATAAAGTCATTTCGAAGAATTATTCATTTGACCGAATAATTCATTGGTAAATTTTTATTTAGCGTAATTATTTATTTGAACTAATTTCATTTGAACTAATTATATTTCGCCGAATTTTCAAATGCACTAATTTTATTTAAACTAATGTTTCACTACACTAATAATGATTTAGTCGAAAGATCGTATCGAATATTTAGTTCGGTTCCCTATCCATTTGCATAATCGATAAAGCATAACTTTTTTAAGCATAATATCCTAAAGCATAAATTTGCCCGAAGAGGATATACCAATTTATTTCGACGATTGGAAAAAAGCCATATCTCCTGAATCAGGTAATAAATAACATATTAATATAATATAACGTATTGAACAATTTTGTGGGTTTTTTTTCGCTGTAGGAAGCATGAAGCAAGCAAGCATACAGCATGCAAGCAAGCATGCAAGCAAGCATGCAGCAAACAAGCAAGCATGCAGCATGCAAGCAAGCATGCAGCATGCAAGCAAGTATGCAGCATGCAAGCAAGCATGCAGAATGCAGCATGCAGCATTCAAGCGAGCATGCAACATGCAACAGGCAGGGTTTCTGTCACGGCTCCGGCGCTGCGGGACTCTGGCGGCCCCACGCGTGCTAATCGTCGCAGACGGCCTTCGCTCACCGCCGCGGCTGAGGCTGGCCGGCGAAGCCGGCCAACAAGCCGAAGCTGCGGTGATGTTGTGGATTTGATGGGAGGAGACGAGTGATTTCATGTCTATATTTTAATTTTTCATGTAAATAGTTAAATAAAAAAATGTACGGCAATTTTTGTTTCAATACGGCAATTTCATCTCTTGCGTACGGCAACCCCGCAAATGACCAGCGGCAACACTGATCTAGTATTCTAGTTAGTTCCTTTCCGACTCGGTTCGTGAGCGAACGTGCGTTAATCGATCGATAGAATCCATTGAATCGTATTTGTTACTGTTTTGTTAGTTTTGAGTTTAGTTATTATTGTTACGTTTTTAGTACTGTTTATTGTTTTTTAGTTATAATTTTTTGTTGTTTTTGAAAATGCCTGATGCATACGTGTACAGTGCTCGTGAATACGGCAACATGTTGATGTGTCTAGGAGAAGCCTATGGCAATGCTTCTCTAGCGTTGAGAATTTACCGAGACAGATTTCCGAACGTCCGACACCCGTCTGATTCTCGCATGATAACGGCTGCTTTTCAGAGAGTCTTAGAAAATCGACCAATTGCTCCGATGGCGGCAGGTGGTTGACAACAAGTGAATGTTCAGACCGAGGAGCGTGTTTTAAATGTGATTCGCCAAAATCCACGGCTGGGCACACGAAGTGCGGCGAAATTATTGTGGCGCCGGGGCGTATCAACAGTCTCTCACTGGACAGTTCACAAAATCTGGCGCCGGAACAGAATGCGGCCCTATAAAATACGCAAAGTACAAGCTTTGCTACCTAATGATCACGTTCGTCGTCGTGTGTACTGTCGTTGGCTGCTAGATCAACAACAACGTGCGCCTGGCTTCATTGAGCACATTATCTGGACGGACGAGTCCACATTCACGAGAAACGGGATGTGGAACAGGCGGAATGCCCATTTATGGTCAGACAGGAACCCGTTCGCCACTCAAGAAACCGGCCATCAGACCAGGTGGTCCGTCAACGTATAGGCTGGTGTTTTTAATGGACGAATTCTAGGACCAGTGTTTCTACCCCAGCGCCTCAATGGACTAGCATATCTTAATTTTATAAATGGACATTTAAATTATATGCTAGATGATGTATCGCTGGCTAAATTTCGTCGAGCATGGTTCCAGCACGATGGCGCTCCACCGCATGTTACGCGCCCCGTCCGCGAGCGTCTCACTGAGCTTTTTGACGACCGCTGGATCGGAAGGCTGGGGCCGCACGCCTGGCCAGCTCGTTCACCCGACTTAACCCCTTTGGACTTCTTTTTGTGGGGGTATGTGAAAGAAAGAGTGTTTGATCGGGAATGTGACAGTGCTGATGAAATGCGGGGCAGAATAGTGAGCGTGTTTAATAAACTACGTGCAGACTGTGTTGAGGATCCTACACTAATGCCTCGTGTTCACGGGTCGACACAGCGACGAGCCCGGCTATGTATTGAAATGGATGAAGCGCAGTTCGAGCCAAACCTCATAAGGTCGCAAAGGATTTAGACAGGTACGTAAAATGCCTCTTACAAATGTAAAATGTCAACTTTAATGTTTAATAGTGAGCTACGAATGCGATTAAAATTCAAAATTTTGTGAAGTGTTGTAGGGGTAGGCATTTTGAAAGTGGTGTTTGTAAATTCCGTATAAATCGCGTGACTTGGCCGTACGTAGCGTTCAGCGCCAGCGACGCGCGACGCGCGGTGGCGAGACGTTGCCTTGCGTGTCAGTGACCTCACGTTTTGTACGGTTTCCATTGCGTGTTTAAGAAATATGAAGTTTTGAAAATAATCAATTTAAAGCGAAAGGTTAGTGGTATCCGTTTGCATATAGGGTGTATATAATCTACGTTCTGGCTTCGGAAGCGTTCTCCTTACACCCTGTATACACAAAAAAGCAGTAATTACTTGTTCCAAAAGGATACATATTCCCTACATAAATATAGGAATTTATAAAAGCCATTTATCCTCTGTGCCTCTGATGGATATATCATAGATGTACGCGGACCTTATAGTGCCACTACTAATGATGCGACCATAATGAATGATTTATTAAACGAAACGGAATTCAATGATTTTTATAGAGAAAATTATGTCTTTATTCTAGATAGAGATTTTCGTGACTGCATGGATAGTCTGCATGAGAAAGGATACATAGGTCATTTGCTTGAAACTAAAGAAGACGGCCAATCACAGCTATCCACTCTTGCAGCCAACAGATCACGCTGTGTAACTATGAACAGGTGGGTAGTAAAAGCTGTGAATGGCCGTTTTAAGAAAGATTTTTAAATATTCCGCCATGAATATTTTAACGGTGGTTGTCGCAATCTAATGGCAGATTTTAAAATAGCAGCTGCTCTGCTGAATGCGTTTACTCCGCCATTCGCAGACAATATACATGCAGAGCAGTTTGTTTCAATTATACACGAGCGCCTGGTTTTAACCAATACCATATCCCAGTTAGTTATGGAACATAATTTAAACAGGCGCGGTTCCTGGTTTGTACCCATAGATGCGACAACCCTATCTTTTCCGCGGCTATCCATGGAGGAATTGACATTATTTGCATGTGGTGTATACGAAATTCGCCAGGCCCGTTCATATGTGGGTGAGCATTTCTGCTTTCATGGAATATACACACAAAGGTATCTCGTGAGAGAATAAATGGTTTAGAGGGAATAAACCCAATGTTGCTTCGTGCTTAAATAAAGTCCCGCTATTCTTCTGCTAAAACTTATTTTGTATTTATGGTTGAATGAAAATGAAGAAACAAAAATGAATGGTCTGGACGCAATCAGAAGTTATTTATGTAACTGCATTGTAGGTTTAAGAACACTGGGATGCTGCTTACATTTAATGAGTATTCTTTGGTACTTATGCTATGCTCGCCATGAGGGTTTTACCCGACCTGCCCCCTTCTTAGATGAAGTAATATTAAGAATTTAGTTATAAGTACAATAAATGTAATTACAAAAACAAATTGTTGATGAAGATGTCAGTGAATATTTAAATATGACGACTTTAGTTATAAAAGAAATAGATTATTTTAACACAACAGTTCAAGATAGTATGCAACAAGGTGATTTACCTGAAGATTTGGAAATGGAAAGCGATACGGCCCCAAACATCATTGAAGACAATAATATTGAAAAAGAAAATGAAAGAGAAAAACAGAGTGTAGAACTCTTACAAGAATATGACGGGGAAGATTTGAATCAAGAAAGACTTTCACGCTTAGAACGTGACTTTCCCCAGAAATCTAAAAGAATAAAGAGAATAAGCAGATGGGCTCCAGTTCTCATAGGAAGAGCAATTAAGGTTGGTGCTAGAGAAAGAGATATTGTAAGTCCTCATCATAAACGATGGTTGGAAAGCCAATCTAATGTTAATAGAGTAGAAATAGATAATGTAAATGATGAAAATTATCAGCAATCTTTGGAACAACCTTTGAGATTTGAGGGTTTTGCCGACGTTGATGATGTTTATGAAGTGGGAATCATTCCAATGAAAACAAAAGAAACTTGATGCGAAACTTTCTTATTTAGAAACTCAGTTTGGAGGAGTTGAAATAATGATAGTAGAAGCGAATTATAACGTTAAACGCTTTCAGGAACTGGTGTATTGTCAACACCACCGAATAGGACGATTCCATTTCTTGTCAAATTGTCAAGATGAACAGAAGTTCATATAGTATGATGAAGATTCAAGAGGCATTATCCAAAGGTACGTATGAAGTGGGTTAGAATACTCACATTATTTCGAAGGAAAACGTAAGAAACCCGTCCGGTGTAAATAGACGTTAAATGAAATAATAATAATGGTCTTAGTATAGCAGCTTAAGGAACTGCAACCATATATAATAAGAATGGCCTTAGTATAGTGGCAAACCCGGTTTTCCGGTTTTGCTAAAAACCGGAAACCGGATAAAATTTACCGATTTCTGAAAACCGGGTTATTGAATTACATATTTACATTTTGATTTAAATCAACTTTTTTCGAACGCACAAAGAAATTTTGAGTCATCATTATATTACCCATTTTTGAAAACCGGGGTTGAGAGACAAAACCGGAGTTACCTCCGGTTTGCCCGTTATTGAATTACATATTTACATTTTGATTTAAATCAACTTTTTTCAAACGCACTAAATAAATATTGAATTTTGAGTCATCAAATATACTTACCTATGCTGACATATCTGATACTATTACAAACATACTGCAGCAGCTAAAATATAAGCCCAAGGACTCTGATACCATCCCTACAGGGATGTTCTCTCCGAGCGGTCCGTGCCATCGCTATCGTCATCATCTGACGCTGAAGTTGTGGCTGATGAGCTAAGTCTTCAAAAGCAGCTTGATAAGGAATTGGGTAAATGCAGGAAAACCCCCAAGAATCGGTCTGATTTCGACCTTGCAGGGTTTGTCAAGGTAAAGAAAGCCGTGTATGAAAGCGGAGGGCATCGGGGTGTGTATCTCATAGAAGCTTACGACTGTTTGATGTGTGTAGTACCGTCAAGTGTAGAGAGTGAGAGGGCCTTTTCGAGTGCTGGGTACTTTTGCAACAAAATAAGAAGTACGCAATAAGTAAACACATTATCAAGAACAGCGGTCTCTTGGAAAAAAAATGATTATTGTTTATTTAAATTAGTACACGGTTCACAGTTGATTTGATCTCGTTATATAGTCAAATTTGAATCCTTTAATAATGTTGTTAATAGTTCGCAATTAAAGAGCTCAAGATTCAAGAAATTGAGACGTATAGTACCTAATTGTGGTTGTGTTTAGTGTATTAAGATGATGAATGTGTTTTGTATGTTTAAAATATATTATTCTTGATAACAGAATTGTTAGGTAGGTACCTACTAAAGGTACTACAAACTTACTTGTTGTTGATTTGATCTCAGTTAGGGAATTTTTATATTATTTTAGGTTCATGCTATTAGTGTGATCTACTTGGTATTGGTAGGCATAAATGACGGCTGATTAAAAAGACGTAGGTATATCATATAATTTGTTTTATTTGTAGATTTTGTGGGTATCTAAGAATATTGTTTTCTTGTTAAAATTCTACTACATAAACAATATAAAATTGTTGCCGAAACCGGGGCTAACACCGGGTTCCGGTTCTGGGTTTTACACGCCCTAATACCGGATATTACTTGCGTAAAGTGCGGCTGCCATATGATCCCTTTAGTGGCATCAAAAGCGTGCTCTAAACTTCCAAGCTCGATCGAAGACCTTTTAAGAAACATAGGAGCACACTTCAGCCGAAGCTCTAAAACAGTAAGCCGTCTTCAAGAGTGCCAGGAGTTTTACGGTGTGGAAATGCATAAAATATTGAGCCCAGCTAACACCCGGTGGCTTTCTCTGAAAGCCTGTGTTGATCGCACGCTAGAGCAGTACGTGAACCTAACCGAGTATTTTTGCCTGGAGATTTTCGAAGATGGCACAAGCGCTAACGTTCGTATTTACGAAGGCCTGGAAAATAAAGTTACAATAGTGTACCTCGAGTTTCTATCATACATATTTTAGAGTTCCTATCCGATTTCAAAAAATATTCCAAACCGAAAAACCACTTCTACACTCCCTAAAGCACGAAATAGAAAAGTTAATCCGATCCATTGCATCTAATTACATGAAATTAAATCACGTCAAAAACATTAAACCCGGGTCACTTTATGCCTCTCGAAAAGATATATCTTGGAGTACTGGCACAAGATTCTGTGATTCAGATCTTACAAGACCAAACTACAGCATTACCTGATCTGACTAACCTCAGAAGTTGCTGCCTTACATTCTACATAGAATTGATCAAACAAATCAAGGATAGATTTGATTTTATTGATCCTGTGTTTAACACTATATCTATACCGGACCCAAAAGTGGCACAATCGTTCGAACGAAAAGATTTAAATAAAGTGTTAAATAGATATCCAGTTTTGAAAAGTGTTGTGGACTAGCCAGCTCTACACAAAGAATGGCGAGAGCATTCTCTGCTGGATCATGAAACATTGAAACTAGACCCAACATTAACGGCCACCAGCTACTGGGAATATGGTTTTCAAGTTACGAAAGATGAACGAAGACCCTCTGTTTCCCAACCTAAAGAAAGTTATTTGCCTACTTCTAGTCCTTCCCTTTTCAAATGCTTCGGTCGAACGAATATTCAGCCAAAACTCATAATCGTTACAGATTAAACACAGACACTATATCACAGCTCTCATGATGACCAAACAAAGTATCAAAGATTCGATCAAATACGAACCGCCGAAATCACTACTTATCAGCAAAATTAGTAACTGGAAATTCAAACAATGATTATTCTTACTAACAATTTTATATTATACGAGGGAGACACTGAAAGTTCTTAGAAAATCAAAAACTGAACAAACTAGCAAGTTATTAGTTTTATTATATATTTTTAAAATAGTGTCCATTTACATCAATACGTCGCTGCATCCGATGGAACCACTGAGAAATGCTCTTTGCTCACGTCCGGTCTCTTCGACGGCATTTTCGAACGCAGCCACTGCTTCCTCGGCGTCCATAAGACGTTTTTCGTCCTCTAAGTTTCTCTTTTATTTTCGGAAATAAATAAAAATCGCATGGTGCGAGTTCGGCGGGTGACCCAGTAATTCTACGTCTGACGTCGCCAAGTAGTCGATTGTTTGCTTGGCGGTGTGCGACGAGGCATGTAGTGGTGAAGGAGGATCCGACTGCGAGGTCGTTTCCCCCGACCTTTTTTCAAGACAAGTGGCAAACAATTGTTAGTGTACCACTCTGCAGTAACTGTTTTTCGATCCTCTAAAGCAATTGTTGCGTAATGACCTGTCCTTCCGAAGAACGAGGCCACAATCTTTTTCCCACGCTTCGACCTCTCTTCACTTTAGTTGACAACTCCTCGGAAGGAAACACCCAGACAGCAGACTGTCTCTTAGTTTCAGAATCATAACAATAAATCCAGCTTTCGTCACCCGTAATTATGTCGAACAGCATTTGAGTCACCTCCGTTAAATCTTTCACGACACCAATAAAAACAACGGAGCCAAGAAAAAAACGAAAGCTCATATCATTTAGCCAAACCGAAAAAGAAATGATCATGAACGCTTACAAATATGTATATTCTGAAAAGAAAACCGAATCTCCAACCGAGACTCCGAACGTATAGTTAGATATATTGTCATTGCTATCCGATTTATGTACAGGCACCACTTTTGCCATTTTCCATTTCGTAGGGAATACACCAGAGATCAAAGATTTGCTGTACATAACCATCAGTGGATACACCAACTCCTCCGCACAAGCTGAAATAAGTATTGGCGGTATGCCATCTGGCCCAGGACCTTTGTCAACATCCAAACTTTTTAATTTCTTAAGTACGCAATCACTGCTTATATTTGGACTTGTTAAGCATAGACTGGTATTCCCAAGAGACTGTGAAAATAATTTGGTATTAAACTCATTACTCGATTCTTGGTTGAGGCTATAAAGAGAAGAGAAGTTTGCAGCAAACATCTCACAAATTGTCGTACCATCAGACGTGAACACTGACCCGTCAGCCATGGTCTTGGGGTAGGCACTAGACCCACCTCTTTTATTTTTTACATGCATCCAAAATAACTTAGGGTTGGATTTAAGCTTGTTTTCTAGATTTTTGATATAATTGTTGTAACATTGAGTGATTAAGGTATCGCAGCGCTTACTAAACAGTTTTAATTCAATTAAGTCCATTGGGTTTCTATAAACCCAATGGACTTAATTGAATTAAAACTAGGGGGAAGATAAGGGAATGGTGCTATGGGGAGATATAATAAATATAGATTTATGATATCTCCCCCTGATGTTGTTCTTTGAGTTTAACATTTTAATTAAATTACGGTTAAACCACGGTGGAAATTTATGTTTCTTTGGTGCCCGAGAGGGAATAAATTCAAGTATAACATGATTAAGAGTCTTGTAAAAAGCATCCAACATCTCATTCACATCATTGTGCCCCTTAAATAATTCATCCCAATCAATTTGTTTTAAAAACATCCAAATTGGTGCATAATTTGTGGTACGAAAATTTGGGTATTTGTATGACATTATTGTATGGTAGTCTTGCTTCCTTACACAAGGAAACAATAATATACTTTCACTGACGCTGCACAATGTATGTGTTGTCAAAACCAGATCCAATATGCGACCTGCATCGTTTGTAACACAATTAAGTTGGTTAAGCCTGTTAATATTTGTGAAATCAATTAAAATTTGGCTTGTACCAGACGAGGCAGGTTTATTAGTCGATGTCCCTACCAAATTCCAATCAATGTTACTCAAATTAAAGTCGCCCGCAATAAAAACTCCCGAATCAGTACATTGTTCAAAAATAGCATTACAGTTATCCAAATAGTGCTTCAGAGAAGAACGGCGTATTGGAGGAGGCAGGTATACTGCGCAGAGAACCATTCGACGAGCAGTACGTGATATTGACAAATCAATACTCACCCATAGGTCTTCACAATCACTTTCACAGCACTTAATTCGTGGCCCCCAAACTGGAACGGGCCGGGGCCGCCTTCAAGCGGCTCTTGCCCAACCTTAAGGGGCCAAACGCCTCCTGCCGGAGGCTTTACGCAGGGGTCGTTCGGTCCATGGCCCTATATTGGGCCCCGGTGTGGGCGCGTTCACTGCGGCGGCGAGCCGCCCACTACCTGAACGGGCCTCAGAAGGTGGTAGCCGTTAGGCTAGTCCGGGGCTACCGCACGATCTCGGGCGAGGCGGCAAGCCTCCTTGCCGGACTGCCGCCATGGGATCTGGAGGCGATAGTCCTCGCGCGCTTGTATGAGTGGCGCGCGGAGGCACTACGTCGGGGGGAAACTCCGCTTCCGCGGCAAATCGCTGCGGAGCGGACGGATCTCCGGCGCGATATCATGGCGGCATGGAAAGAGCGACTGTCGCAACCCAGCGCAGGGCACGCCGCGTTAGCGGCGATAAGACCCCTCTTTGAGGAGTGGCTAGAGAGGCGCCACGGCGCCCTCACCTACCGCCTGACGCAGGTCCTCACCAGACACGGAAATTTCGGGAGGTTCCTGGCGGCAACCTCTCGCGTCAGGCCCTGGTGCAAGCCATGGTCCGGGGCGAGAGGGAGTGGGAGGCAGTCACCTCCTTCTGCGAAACAGTCATGCTAGCGAAGGAGGTGGCGGGACGGCTCAGGGAGAGAGCCTCCCGTCCCAGCCGCCGCGGGAGACGCTCCGGGTGTCGGGAGCCGCGTGACGACTCCCGGCCACCGTAGGCGCGGGCCTGCGGGCGGAAAGTAATGGGTAGCTCACCGTCCGATCAGGACCAGGCCTGTGCCGGACGGCGCGTACGTCTTCCACGCGCGCCTCAAAGAGATGTCAGCATCGAGGAGGGGCCCCCTTAGGGCCGAAGCCTGCCAGGTCAGCGGGATTGTCCGAAAGGGTTACCGCTGGCCCGGAACATAAAGGGCAAAGGAAGGAACACAGGTGGGTTTTAGTCAGTAAGAGTCTGACACTCCCTTCCGCTCCACCCAAAGCGGGAGGAGTCATTTGATGACTACCCATCCGCAAAAAAAAAAAGCACTTAATTCGTTTAGATTTCATTTGTTTCTTAACGGCTATTAGTACACCGCCCCCTTCTTTGGTCCACTGAAAATGAGCACTTTCTCTATCTCTCCTATATACCACGTATCTATCGTCGAATAGCTCGCTGCTCAATATATAGTTATTTAACCAGGTTTTAGACAGAACTATTATGTCGTAATTATTACCGGAAATGTTACGATATACAGTATGTGTCTTCTTAACCCTCTGCTGTTCTGATAGTATATTTGCAAACTATTGAATTTATATAATTAGTTTATAAGTGCACGCAAAAGTAGGAAAGAATACAATTATTTGTTTTAATTAACACATTACTTCAAGTTGTTTAAAATGTCCAAACTTTTAATGAAAATATGATCAACACCGTCCCACCTTCCTGACAAATATCCTCCCGTTCCTCACCCAGACATATTTATAACCTTTTTCTTTTGCCTTGATTCTTATTGCAGCATAAAGAGCTTTGTAAGATGGGGATAAATGCTCGGCAATAAAGACAGGGGACCTGTTGCCTGCCATGCCAAAATCTGCGGTATTGAGTTTGTCGTGGGTTTTATCTTTGTTGTAATTAATTACACTGGCCAGCAGCTGATCGCGGATTCTTGGCGAGGCAAGCTGGACCACGATAGACCGAGGGCGAGAAATACTGGTGTTAAGCTTCGCAATTCGTGTGCACTGTGAAATATCGCTATCCATAATCTCACAACCGACTACTGAACCTAACTGCTTGACGAGGATATACAGGTTTTCCTGTTTATTTTCTGGTAGACACTGCAGCTCCAGGTTGTTGGCTCGTGCTTGTTGCTCCAGATAATTAATTCGTTGACCAAGATCTGTTACTGTGTTTTGCAATCTAATATTTTCATCATTAAGTTCTCTCGTAGTACTTTTAAACTCTGCGTGTTCCGACTGAAACTTATCAAATTCTTTCGTGTGGAAATTCAAAGACACTCTAAGTTCCTCAAAATCTTTGCGAATCGGGGCCAACTCCCCATTAATGATGTTTACAATGGTACTATTTATCTGCTGAAGCTTATGCTTCAGCGAACTCTGTTTTTATAACTTCCTGCACGATAGAACGCACGTCCTCGCTAGTGACCGCCGGTAAAGTTTCAGGAGGAGAATTCAAAGCTGGTCTCTTATTTCCTCTTGTAGTTGAGATGTTACGCACCGGAGTACTGTCTACCTTATAAGACTTTGGGAGCAGGCTCGTACTTATACATACTGAACATTTCCAATCGCAATAAGCGTCCGATTCAGTAGGTATTTCCGAAATAGATAAGCAAATAAAGTGATACGACTTAGTACAACGAATGCAATTGACAAATCGATAGTTTTTTTTAGAGTTGTCATTGGTGCAGCACCCCCATACAGTTGTCGTCATGTTTACTTACGCAAATTGCTCGATTATTTGGTAACAAGCAAGTAAATAAAGTAAACGCTGTCTTCAACTTTTGATAGTTATTTGTAGTGCAGTTAATTAGTATGGTTCGCAGTCCAAAGTACAAACGTCGGCGCCGCTCTTAGTACGTAAGCGAGCTCGCGAAAAGAACGTCGTAAGTGATCCGTATTGCGTGTCGGTTACGCGTTCTGAGTAAACACTTAGCGCTAACACTTATTGACGGTATCTGTTTTATGACTTATGATTAATATCTCAAATCAATCATTATTTACACTTCACAATCGCTCAGCCACTGTACAGTTTGATAGTTAGAACTGTTAATTAATCTACTTTCACAAGAACTTTGTCAAACACTGCGTTTAAACATAAACAATAATTAAAATTTGAAGAGCACAATTACTAATATGTTTACCGTGCGGTAGCTTACGTAGGGTGATGCCAGAAACATTACATAAACAAAAGAAATGTTTGTTGTTTTGTCTTTTGAAATCAACGACACGACGAAATCTTTTCACATCGCTTGATGAAACTTGAATCTCGAGTCGAATGTTTGAGTTTTCGTACCCCACGTATATAGTGACCTGGACATAAATCGGATATTGACACATTCTTTCTCGATCGACTTTTGGCACGTAAACGGACTCTGACTCTGCTGTTATTACGATTGACATTGGCTTTCCCACCTCGGACACTGGAAATTAACATTTACGACGACCCGTCTTGTGTTAAAGGACAAGTTTGGCAGGCAACTTTTACAGAAACAAAATGCCACCAAAAAAGTGTTCCTACTTTAGATGTGAAAATACTTCGGACATGAAGTCCATGTTCCGTTTTCCGAATGATGAAAGTCTCGTAAAAGTTTGGCTGGATAATTGTGGTAAGCCAATTTTAAACCTACATTACCTATAAAGATTTTTAATAGTGTTTGTGTAGTTTTTTGGAGTGTATTTGTATTCTAACCAACCCAATCAATACGCTATTGTTGGACTGCCCAATATGACAAAATAATACTAACGGTGTTTTTTTACACGTATAGAACTTTAAGTTGGCAACACTTTTTTAACTGGCGGCCATTTTATCAGCTGTCAAGTGATTTATGTTTAGTTTGGTTTGGCATTTCAACATGGAAATTCAAGACTGACGCCTGAACAACGCTTGCAAATTGTGCAAATTTATTTTGAAAATTATGGTTCTGTTCGAAATACGTATCGCGCACTACGTTCATTTTATGGTCAGCATAATCGTCCATCTGAGCAATTAATTCGAATAACTATGAAACGTTTTCGCACCACGTTTACTCTAAATGATAATACGCATCCACATAGACATCGTAGAGTGCGTACAGAAGAAGTCATTGCTGCTGTAGAGCATAGCGTAGAAGAAGACCCGAATCAGTCTATCCGCCATCGTGCACAGGAATTGGATATGTGTCCATCCACTTTATGGAAGATATTGCGGAAAGATCTAGGTTTGCGTGCTTACAAAATCCAACTCGTGCAAGAATTGAAGCCACACGATCACCTAGCAAGGCGTAGATTCGGTGAATGGGCCCAAAACAAGATTGCCGTCGATCCCGATTTTCATAAGCGAATTTTGTTTAGCGATGAAGCTCACTTTTGGTTGAATGGATACGTCAATAAGCAAAACTGCCGTATTTGGAGTGATGATAATCCTCAAGTGTATGTTGAGAAACCGTTACATCCAGAAAAACTGACTGTTTGGTGTGCTTTATGGGCTGGTGGAATAATTGGTCCGTACTTCTTTAAAAACGATGCTGGCCAGAACGTTACAGTCAATGGTGACCGCTACAGAGCCATGATTACTGACTTCTTCGTTCATCAATTGAACAACCATGATGTGCAGGAGCTGTAGTTTCAACAAGAGGGCGCAACATGTCACACAGCTCGTGCCACAATTGATTTATTGAAGGAAACGTTTGGTAACCGCATAGTTTCACGTTTCGGACCCGTGAATTGGCCTCCAAGATCGTGCGATTTAACGCCGCTTGACTATTTTCTGTGGGGATATGTGAAGTCGCTAGTCTACGCCGATAAGCCCGAAACGATTGACCACTTGGAGGACAACATTCGCCGCGTTATATACGACCACAAATGTTGGAAAAAGTCATCGAAAATTGGTGCTCCAGATTAGACTACGTGCGAGCCAGCCGTGGCGGTCATATGTCAGAAGTCATATTTAAATTATAATGCCAGAAGATTATCTTTCGAATAAAGTAAATTTCAAATCAATTTAAAAAAATCATCTTTGTTTTATTCCATTTCAAAGTTCTATTCCTCTAAAAAAAACACCCTTTATATTGGGATGAAATTGAATGACCACCAAAAAAAACAATCGTTACCCTAAACAGCCTCATCCAAAAAAAAATATAAAATGAACAAATAAATGAAACCTGTACCAAAATCTTTCGGGCTATTTAAGTCATGCCTGCACTACAAAAACTTTTCATAACCCAAAAAGGCCACACGTGCACCAAATTTTAACTACCAAAGTTTTGTGGCATTACTACCCAAATATATCACTACATTTGCCATAAAATGTATGCAAATAACCAAGTATATTATATTGATGGCAAATTAGTTGAGGTACGCGGCAGATTTTAAAATGATTATAACTACAAAAAATAATTGTATTTTATGTTTATGAAGACTGATTTATTCGTTAAGATTTTAAAACAATTGTTACCATACAAAGGAGTGTGATGTTATGTTATTTGAAGACTGATTCTTCATTAATATTTTTAAATAATTATGACTATACAAATGACTGTTTTAATGTTGGTTGTTTGAAGACTCATTTATCACTAAGATTAAGTTTTTTGAAGATCCACACTTCATTAAAATTTTAAAATTACACTAAGGACTGCCTTATTAAGTTTTAAGTTTATTTGTATGTAGAAATAAAACATGTGGTTTATAAACTATTTTTTTTGTGGCCGTTATATTATTGAAAGCTCTAAGAAGCTCAGCCTTTAGTAAACATTTTACGGTAGAATCGGTGAACCTTTAGAACTTCATTTATATTTTTTGGGTAAACAATGATTTTTGTATATTAATTTGCTTTATTAGGATAAAATTGTGTAACATATTTGGATGAAATTTTTAAATAAAATTCGAGTACATATTTGGTGCATGCGTGACCTTTTTGGGTAGCTCAGCGATTATCCTGAAGATACTTGCCTTTTTTAGGATATCAGAGTTTACGTTTATTGGTGATAATTTCATATTAAAATGGGGATTAAATTCTGGTAACTACTTACGATTTTTTGAGCGTTATATTTCTTTATATCTGGTGATTGCTTAAACCTAAGCCCTTTATATTCCATTCCCAGAAGCATAGAAATTTCCTTGTGGCAAGCACTGCAGGCTTTGCGGATTGACCTCACTTTCTTGAGAGCTGAATGCTTTATACAATATGTTGATTTGCATCCTCGTCAAAGTTCAGGAGGTTGTCATAAAATACATAAATAATCAATTGAAGTACGTTATGGGGCAGTAACTAGTAAGCGCTGCTTTTTTTTGTTGTTGAAATTTAACAGTATTTCAGCATTACACCCTTAATTCAATACAAATAAACAGAATCACCCGACTACGCACACAGCGACAATGCATGCAGCTGTTTTTCCCCGAAATGGTAGCGCCGTCGCGCCGCGTAGCAATGACCCGACCGGTAGCAATAATTTTACCTAATTTTATTTCGAAAATCACCTACATTATTGTCATAAATTTCGCTTGATAATTAACTCATTTTTGAGCATCATTGGAATACGGAAATCTTACTAATGACAGTAATACTAGTGCGCCAAAGAAAAGTTCACTGACCTGTTATCAGATGATTAATAATATCCTTCAAGCTAAAGTTTTCGTAGTGATTTTGTTTTTATTTGTGGATTAAATTGGTTGATATGAAACTTTCCTTCCTACTTAACGGGCTTAGGGCCGGCAATAATACCTACCTTAGTTAGTGTACCGATCTACTAAGTCTAAAAATGATGTTGTCTACGTTTGATGAAATGGAAACACGTGCTAGTTAAGTGTAAGTACGTGGTATAATACTTACTTTCAACTCTTAGGTAAACACTCGTCCATCCACAGGATGTTG
The DNA here is from genome assembly GCA_916614155.1 of Mesoligia furuncula. Classification (NCBI taxonomy): domain Eukaryota; kingdom Metazoa; phylum Arthropoda; class Insecta; order Lepidoptera; family Noctuidae; genus Mesoligia; species Mesoligia furuncula. The sequence goes on from OU744795.1 coordinate 11,767,015, forward strand.
GCACCACTGATGGCGACCATCTCCACCAACTCGGCATTTGAGTAATTGTCCGTCATCACACTTTGTAACTACGTCTCGATGTACGGAAATTCGCAAAGCGCACTCGCGAACACTTCGGCGAGTTCAATCACACTGTCGGCGCCGGCGCCGCGGCCCGCGGCGCCGGCGGGGAAAAGGGGCGTGGCTAGGAGCGGCGCGGGAAAGTGTGATTGGGGGATGGGATTGATTACCTACGAATTTATCGAATGAGAGTTGCTGTATGGTTTGCATTTGTGTGTGTGTGAAGCGCGGTTATAGGGCTAGTAACAGACGGGCCGCGTTTAAATACGGCTGGTTCACACTTACGGATTTCCATAAATAAATAAAAAAAAAAAAAATACCTACTCATTTTATTGTTGATTTGGGTCGAGAATCATGAGCATAATTACGTCCTTGAATTTGACTAGGATGCAAATCAACACATTGTATATATTTTATGATTTTAAGTAATATGAACATATCCCATCTGCCTCCTGAAGCATAGCGGAACAGATGCTTATGTATTGACCATTTTGATAAAAAATACATACAAAATGAAACAGGTCGACGAAAAAGACTCCAAAAACTGGCTATCCCAAAGCCATACCAGGCTCCTGAAGCTCTAGAGCGCAGATGCACTCCCTCACCAGGTATGCATAATTATATTAAATAAACTTTTGTAAGTTTTACAACTGCAAAATTAAGTTTGTTTGTGGAGGTTTTTTTGCTGATGACTAAGGGCCCGCGCGCACTAGCGATTAAAGTTGGCCGATAGTTTGATCGGTCAGAGGATCAGTATAGAGTTATATGGCAGTGTGCGCACTTGAAAATTAAAAGTTGTACGACCGAACTATCGAATCCGACTGCCCGATCCCTATTAGATCAAACATATGCTGACGCCAATTTGAAAAAATCATTATGGGAAGAAGTTTGCGAGGCAGTTGTACCAAACTGGTTGGAACTCACTAGTGAAGAAAGAAGAAAACAAGGTAAGTAATATTGTATTTATTTACGTTACAAACACATTATAATGAGGTTAGGTTTAGGAAGATCATGAAATGAGTGTAGATATGAGCCCCGCACGATGATATTGCTATGGAACCGCATAGTCGCTTGAGTGTCAAGACCTCAAAATCGGAGGGGTACAACGGCTAGTGCAGTAGGTCAACGTCCTTTGCAGTGATATCGTAACTCGGGCGCATAGTATCCATGAATTTACGGACAGTGTCGGACATAAACTTTTTTGAATTTTTTTTTTTATTAATTTTTAAATTCAGATAAACATTTTTATAATTAAATCAACTACCTATGGTTTTAGTGACAACGGTGTTTAGCCTTACAGACTGTAAATTATATTATTTACACTTTATCATATTGAAATGGAACACTGCCCTGTGGGGTAACAAAGTATGATGATAGATATTGTCGAACATTCAACCCACTTATGTTATTAGTAACACCACTCATGTTATTCCTTGTCCTAAAGTTAGACAAGGGACACTCATAAAACGTATCTTGAATTTGGATTCCATCTTTAACACGAACGTAATTGTGTAAGATACAACACGCTTTTATTATTTGTACACAGAAATCTACATTTTCACCAATTAACCGGTGAAAAATACGCCATTTATTGGCTAAAATTCCAAATGTACATTCAACCATTCGACGTGCTCTAGTGTGCCGGTAATTGAAAATTCGTTTGGTATAGTTCAAATTTCTTTTTGCATATGGCCGTAAAATTGTGCTTGAAAGTCCGAACGCTTCATCACAAACCACATAAAATGGGATAACTCTTCCGTTTTCGTCATTAGGAAGATGTCTTCCGTCTGGAATATTTAGTTGATTGGCTATTAGTCGTTTACCCATATTAGATGATTTAAATATTTCTGAATCGCTTGAAGTACCAAACGCTCCCACATCAATAGATACAAATTTATAGTCTGCGTCAGTCCACGCCATTAATACGCACGAAAAAAACTTTTTATAATTATAAAATGAAGATCCGGAATGCTGTGGTTTAACCATTCGGATATGTTTGCCATCAATTGCTCCTATCACGTTAGGGAAATTCGTTCGTTGATAAAATTCATTTGCAATTTGAATCCAGTCCTCTTCTTGTTTGTTTGCCATGTATAAGGGTTGAAGAGCGTTCCACAGCTGTTCACACGTATCCAGTACGATTTCTCTTATTGTAGTAACGCCAAGAAGGTAATCATCGGATAGTACGTAAAAACTGCTTCCTGTGGCTAAATATCTGTAAATAATAATAACAACATCATTTCTTAATTTGTTTCAGGTCATGAGGTGCAAAAAAAATGGATAAATTTGAGAACTTGTTTCAAAAGGGAACTTAATGCACAGAAAAATTTAAAATCTGGTCAAGCTGCCAAGAACAGACGCGAATACGTTTATTTCCAACAATTACTATTTCTTTTGCCGTCTGTTCAATCGAGGCCCACAGAAAGCAATATTGATTTGACGACGACTACAGATGCAGAAGATGATACGGAGGATAACGTCATAGTCAGACGAACAGCAACATCCACCCCAAGAAAGAGAAAAGTAAATAAAACCACAACAAACTCAGAAGTCGACGAAGCATTATTAAATGCATTGAAGAATACCGAAGCGGATGAAGATTATAACTTTGCCATGTCTATTGTTCCTTCGTTAAGAGAGCTATCTGCAGATGAGAAATTGGAAGCAAAAATACAAATTTTGTCAGTTTTCAAACAAATCAGAAACATGAGACAACAGAATTTTAATTTACAACAGTCCACACACTTCCCTATATTTCCTCCTAATATACAGACAAGTCGAAATCTAGAACAAAATCAACAACCACTCATTCCAGTGATAAGTCACAGTCACAAGCCTATTTCAATCCAGTGCAAAGTCCACAACCAGGTCATTCCATGGATAGCCATTCTAGTGAGACGGCTCAGTCGTACTTGTCCAGTTTTACTCCTTCTCCACAGAACCTGTTTGATTTGTAATATACTATGCAGAGACTAAAAAAAGGATATAAATGATAATTACTTGATGATGATCATTACCAATTACTAAGTGTTGTTTGTAGCAAAAGGAGAAACCCGTTTCTGGGCCTAACCGTTACACGAATAAGATATGTACCAAAAAAATCGTCTATTTTGCTAAATTAACCCATTTAAATCTTAGCCTCATTTACAATGGCCAAGTGTAGAAAATAATTAGATTTCTATTTTTTTGTTTTAAACCACCTTTGTAAACCGTTACAACAATTATTTTGTTATACGTCACTAACTTCACAAATGCTGGTATTCTATCAATAGAGCGTACCCTAAGAATATGATCGATTTAGTGGAAATCGATGCTGATACAAACAATTAAATAACACTCCACTGTTTTAGTATAAATTACTTTTTAGGTATTAAAATCAATGTAAAACAATTAAATCTGTAAACTAATTGATATTTAACGTAATCGCCATTAAAAAAACATTAAAAGAAATAAATAATCGATAAAATCGACTGCACAATGGATTGCACTAGTTAACGGCAAATGTCAATGTCATCGGCTGTCAATTGTCATAGTTGTAATGTCGTCATTAATGTCATTCGCTTTTCTGATTTTTGCCCAGTCCCCAGAAATACAGAAAACAACACATTGACGCAAGTCAATGTGTTGAAATACAGAAAACAACACATTGACTTGCGTCAATGTGTTGTTTTCTGTATTTCTGGGGATTTATTTTTTCATAAGACCTCTAATCGAATACTGGACTCCGAAATTGATTGCATTCTGACTGACCCTCGCTTGAACAATGGACACCGTTACATAACCTCTGCCACCTGTGCTGACTTTTGCTGGAAAACCGGATCTGATTATTGCTCTTTTTGACTACTGGCACGACATCATAGACCTGTGCATTAATTGTGGAATAGCAACGGCCTACTGCCATACAATAGGAAGGCAAAGATTGGAAGATGAAAATGATTCTTCCAATTGTACAGGAATGGGTCGCGCGCGCCTCAAACGGTTAGTATCCGATATTTCTATATGTATGTAATTATTTAATGTAGTCGAACTAAATAGTGTTATCGCATTTGTTTAGTTGTTTGTTGATAGTTGTACTTTATATAATGATACCAGAATGTGCAGATGTGATGCTTCTTTCGAAGACATGACTGTGTCACCAATCTGGACTGAACCTGCATGGTTATTGGTTAATTATATTCCCTCTCAGAGAGGAGACCTGTGTCCCTGCAGTGGGAATGTAATAAGGCCGCTTATGTTTACCCAAATGTGCCACTCGGATGTTTATTGCTAAATGCTAATGCTAGACCTAATAGTCAAATGATAAATGTGTGTTTCAGGTAAATGAAAATGACTTTAATCTGCCAAGCTTGCTGGAATCATGCCAATGCTGTATCTCTTGATGGAAATATACCAGAAGGGAACAGACACCTACAGGACACCAACGAGTGTGTATTCACTGCGGACGTTCTCTTCTGAGAAGAGTTTGTTGCCATCAACTTACGACTACTGGTACAGTGCAAGAACACAGAACACACGAAGTTATAAGAGGATGGATCCTGCCACGCACGGTTAATATAATAGTTTTTTCATGCTTTTTTAATAACATTTTTTTTAGTTTAGTTTTGATAACAAGGGCATTCAAAAGTTTTATTTGGTATGCTAAAACATTTAGTGAATTAGAACAGTGTGATAATGTTTTAGCTAACTCAGGCTTACTAACCAACAGCAGGATTTCTTTAGATCATTCTTTTTCAAAGTGGGCAATCACACACACATCTCACCACACACCACACATCTCTGGTGTAAAGGCACCCTTTAATGTAGATATATTATTTTCAGGTGGGTGCTTCAAGTGCTGTCACTCTTGTTGGGTGCGAGCAAATAGAGCATCCCGGCATTTCCATGATCTATAGCAAGAGCTGTCAACATCGAACTCAAACTTAAGAGGAAGAATAAAGTCGAGGCATATTAGTAATTAGGATGTGTTTCGTTTATACATTAGTCGACAGCTCTCTAAGTGGAAGGGATGCTATAACCGAACCTGTATCGTTAGCAAAAGAAAGGTTGGATGCTGTGCCCACACCATGAGCATAATATGGTATCTTGGTTAGGCACGGCACCAGGGTAGGTAGTCAATTGCCTCCTGCACAATTTTTGGATACCTACTGTGTTATTATATTATGATAATCCTAATGAAGAAAGTAATTAATAAAACCATCACAATTACCTGTATTTTTTTTATTTTAATATATTATTGCAATCTCAGATTACTTACCTACTTACTGTAATCTGAGATTGCATCAAATCCCTAGGTACAATATTAACAAATGCAAGCCAGTAGTGATGTAAGTGGGCCTTGCTGAGGTTTTCAGTACCGCTACAAGAACAATCAGATAAATCGGAAGTCATCCCCTAAGCGCTTTTTATATAAGTACCTAAAACCTCATCGTGATAGGCGGCAGGTGCTGCAGCACAGCACATGTGCTTTCCAGATTTACGTAGGAAACGAAAGTCTCAAAAATATCATTGTTTAACTAGGTACTAAAAATAACCTAAAAAGTGAACATTGTTGTCTGATTTTACCAATTTGGCCATTGCTGGGAAACGTGAAAATTGGGCTCGTGAAACCTTCCTAAATGCTCTAATTTATGACCAAATTCCAGCCCTGTAACGCCAGGCCCAAGTTTCTATGGAGTTTGGGTTTCTCCTTTGTAATTTTCTATTAAAAGATAATAAAAATGTTAACTATGCAAACTGTTTTGTTACTTACCTTAACGTCACGCTTAGTCTCTCCTCCACAGGTACAGCAAGGCGTAGCCGTGTATCTTCTTTTTTTATTAGTGGTCCGACAATAGATACAAGCTCTTCAAAACTTTGTACACTCATTCTATAATAGTCGAAATTTTTTTTCCGAAAATTTAATAGTTTATGATGGCGTGTATAAAACTTTCCATGTATGAATCTATCACTAATCAATGGATGAACCCAAAACTGATTGGATTTTATTTTTTTTTATTTTTCTCCTCCTTGCTAATATTGCACATATTATTACTGATTTCGGAATCATTTCAGTCTGTCTCCTGGACTACAAATAGACTGTCAGCGGAATTCAATGGTGTAGTGCGCGCACCACCGCGATACTGAACTATCGAGCGACAGTTTGATCATAATCGTTATACGATTGTGACTGAACTATCGGCCAACTTTAATCGCTAGTGCGCGCTGGCCCTAAAAACTTCTAATACTGACTATGACTTTCTTTTATTTTCCCTAGTATTATTTTACCTGTGATTTTACCGTAATATTTACATGAGCTTGCATCAACTTATTTAAGAGAGAATAAATATATAAACAAAGAAATATCACTGTCAGTGTCGATTAAGGGGTTGTCAACATTTTTCATGCAGTGTAATAAAAAAGTCTAAACAATAAAATTACTAATATTTTAATTCTAATTCCTTGATGTTTTTGCATAACATTTCCGAGACTTTAAACCTAAAAACTGTGCAATATCTATACCTACATATGATAAAATGGTAGGAAAGTCAAAACTGTACATTGAATATTTTTTTTAAAGAATACTTGGGGTGTCATCTACAATCGATACCGAAGCCAAAAATATAGTTTTTAGAATTTTTGTCTGTTTGTATGTATGTATGTCCGGGATAAACTCAAAAAGTACTGCATGGATTTACTTCAAATTTATCACGAATATTTTTAAGAAGTCGGGTCAACATATAGGCTACATATTAACACGCTATCACCTAAGGGGAACAAGCAGTGAACCTTTATTTCTTCAACCCATTCACGAAGACGACGTCGCGTGCAGCAGCTAGTTTATAATATTAATACTGAGGTTTACAGGAGAGCGTTTTTAATGTTCAAACCGCTCTTACAGAAGTTTAATTCAATTCTATTTACACTAAGGCCTTCGACACACTTGGCGGAAATTCCGTCGCGGATCTTCCGCGTCGGAAATTCTACTACTGCTAACTCTAAACCGATTTTCCGCGTAGTGTGTCCGTTATTAGTCATTTATATGCAATAACATGTATTGGCGTTCCGACGCGGAACATCCGCGACAGAATTTCCACCAAGTGTGGCGAAGGCCGTAGAATTATTTCTAGAGCGGTTTGAACATTACCTTGGTTTTTGACATGTCCGTTTGACCGTAGAAACCATCAATATAATAAAGCTGAAGGGTTGTTTTGTTTGTATATGTGTTTGTTTGAGCGGTCTTATCTCTGGAAATCAACAAAAATATCTTTTCTTTTATCAAATATTTTTGTGTATGATAACCACACCACATTCATGAGAAAGGCTATTCAACAACAATTGCTCGACTCATAGGGATCTATGAGTCGAGCAAAGGCGGGTAAAACCATGAGGAACAGCTAGTTTAGTTTATATGCATACAATGTTAACATGATATTTTAGTACTTTTCAACAAAGTGCATGAATGAGATTATTATTTTGAATCGGCAACAACTTTGTTTACATTTTTAATCCCGTATTCCATTTTTTGGTAATCCAATGAGAAAAAGAAACATTAACCCTATTATTCTTTTTAAGTCCATCAGATTTGAAAGTTCAGACCCCAAAAAAACGTTACATCAACAAAAGACTGCTAAATGAAGTTCCAGAAGAAACAGATGACCCCAACGAAGATTTCTGGAACACACCAAAGGGGAGGAAACAATTAGAAGCCCAAGATACGCCTAATTGTAAAAAATTAAAAACATAGCGTCTTCAAACAAGAAATTAAAACGTCAAATCATAAAAAATACATCATTAAAGAAAATTGTAATTGATTTGTCCAGACACAATTTTAGGAGTGAATCAAGAAAGTTGCAATTAAGAAAATCAACAAAAAAACAATGGACAAATGAGGAAAAAAAAATTTGCATGTCTTTATTTTATAAATCACCTGCTGAATATAAATTTATGGTTAAATCAGGCATAGTATTAGCTGCTCCATCTACAATCCAGCGTTGGCTTCAAGAGACAAATTGTCTGCCAGGAATCGACAAAGAAATATTTGAAAATATTAAAAATAAATTTGGTGATAAATCAATTAAGGTGATGTGCATGTACTGTGTGTTTTGATGAAATGAGCATCATGGTTGATTTAGAGTACACAAATAAATATGATTTAACTAGCTGCGCCCCGCGGTTTCACCCGCGTAATTGTCGATCCCGTGGTAATATCGGGATAAAAAGTAGCCTATATGTTAATCCAGGGTGTCAGCTTTATAATATTAGTGTGATAGAAGGTTTTGAAGATTTTGGTGGTGGTGATAGAATAAATAAAAAGCCAAATGCGCTTTGGTATTTATTGCCAGGGGAATTTACAGTAACTGGAAAACCCATTTGGCATTTTTTTATCATCAAAAACTGTTGATTCAGATAAATTACGAACAATTGTTGATTCTGTGATTAATAAATTATTTGAAAGTGGCTTGCTACCGAAAGTGATAGTTTGTGATCAAGCCACGACAAATGTAAAATTGATTAAAAATTTAAGAGCAACTGTTGGTTATGCTTTTTTTTTGTAAATGAACGTAAGATTTATGCAATTTTTGACGCTCCCCATTTGATTAAAAATATCAGTAACAATTTGCTACATAATAATTTTGAATTAGATGGCAATCAGATCTCATTCAATGATATAATCAATGTTTATAATATTGATAAAATAATAAAAGTAAATCTTTAAGAAAGCTAACGCCAGTGCACATTAACCCTAATAATTTTCAAAAAATGCGAGTAAAATTAGCCACCCAAGTTTTGAGTGCTTCAGTGGCTGGGACTACCAAAACTGCCATTGATAGCGGAGAGTTGAAGAATAGTACTGCAAAACACACTGCTGATTTTGTTCAATTGTGTGATTTATTTGATTGTCTGAATTCAAAAAATAAATTTGATTGTAACCCTTTTAGATGTGCAATTACGAAAAATCGCAACACTGTCGTGAATCAAACTTTAATCAAAAGCAAAGATGTTTTTAGTAAATTAAATAAACGAAAATATAATTTTAAAAAAATGAACAACGAATTACCCGCCCCTCGTGCCTTGATGGTATGATTCAAACAATTAATGCTTTCTTCAACTCTCGGCTGAAGAATTCACAGTAGGCACTGGCGTTAAATTTATTAACTTATCGATTAAATCAAGAGGTGATTGAAAATTTATTTGGTATTTATAGAATTAAAGGAGGATGCAATAGAAACTCTACATCAAAATCATGACGATCTATGTTTCGATCAAATTTGTTAAATAATTTAATGGTATTTGAGAAAACTAATTGTGAATCAGATCAAGAAGCGTTTGTATCCACTCAACAAAATACACAACGTTGTGACCCTCAACCATCAACGTCATCATCTGTAACAGAACAACTTTATCCTGGTACAGATAATGATGATGATACCGTACCGCTAACATCATCGACTGTATTAGGTGATACAGTCGATTATGTCGGTGGAACATTAAGAAAGGTTCCATTTCCTAGTTCGAGTTCCAATGTAATTGCTACTTCGGAAGGATTAACCGATCTTTCCGATAAAACAATTACATTGGAAACATGTTCAGTTGTGTATTTTGCTGGGTGGTTGGGTAAATCGTGCATTGATAAATTTGATTGTTCAGATTGCAAGAATGTTATTGAAAAATGAAGTTGATTTAACTGATAAACAACAATTATTGTTGATTAATAGAACATATTCTAATATTGTGACACCCACACTCAAATCTCCTAGTGATTACTTGTTACAATTGGTAAATAAGGTTTAGATGTTTTTAATGGAAATATTGATGATTTACATAAAAATAATGTAAGTAGTGGCAGATTTAATGAAACAAACAAAAATTGAATTAAACTTCTCGGGTGATTATCATAATCTGAATCACTTTGATTAAAAAATTATTAGAAGTAAAGATTCATGATTACTGTAAAAGTCGCAAACAATCATTACAATCTTTATCAAAATTAAGGATACTTCAAAATAAATAGTTAATCATAGTTCTTCTCATGTATGATTGTATTCGCTTCGAATAAGACGTATAGGAGCTCGAGTGCAATCTCGTTAAACTTGCGAGATCTTGCCCTTTTTTCGTCCGAAATCAATCTCGCTAAAAAAAAAAGCAGAGATCTCGCATTAACGAGATTGCATTCCCAAATATTGCTTCTTAGTTAAGTAATAACAACTTGTAATTAAAGTAAAATGTTTTTTACACACTCGAAACTAACTCTGTTAAATAAAAAAATAACTCTCATCATCATCATCTGCCTAGCCTTTTCCCAACTATGTTGGGGTCGGCTTCCAGTCTAACCGGATGCAGCTGAATACCAGTGTTTTACATGGAGCGACTGCCTATCTGATCTTAAAAAAATAACTCTCCCTTCTTAAAATCATCGAATTTGCAGCAAATACCTAATCATTTCAAGAGCTAGGTATTTCGATATTATAAATTTATTCTAATTGACTGAACTATTTTATTAAGTACTAGCTTTTGCCCGCGGCTTCGCTCGCGTTAAGTATTATTAAAAAAAAACTAATACATTTACATCCTCCATCATCCCTTATTTTATCCCCATGGGGGTTGAGTTTATCAAAATACTTTCTTAGGGGATGCCTACGTCATAGTAGCTATATGCATGCGAAGTCTCAGCCCAATCGGTTTAAAAATGACAAAGTTTCATACAAACTTTCATCCCCTATTTTATCCCCTTGAGGGTAGAATTTATCAAAATCCTTTCTTAGCGGATGCCTACGTCATAACATCTACCTGCATGCCAAATTTCAGCCCGATCCCTCCAGTGGTTTGGGCTGTGCGTTGATAGATCACTATGTCAGTCAGTCACCTTTGAGTTTTATATATTTAGATAATAATTTGCGTTGACGTTTGACGCCGAACCTAACAAATAACTAAGTCTGCCGAAAAACATGTAGCTGTACTTACTACGCTCAAGAAATCATGCGCTATCGCAAAGTAGGCATGCATGAAAGAACGTGAATTTATTATTGCCGAGTGACTGACGACGTAAGCTTCAAGGTCACAGGGCGACCTTAGTTTTGTATTACAAAAGTACAGTATGGTTTAAACGCCATCTATTGGTGTTTGTGTAAAATAACTGCTCGCGGCCCACAAGCCAGCGTGTCAACGCAGCTAGCACCAGCTAGCGGCGACGTGAGTGAAACAAGCCGGGCTCAGCCACTTTAGAAAATAAGCCGAATAGGCCGAAGAAATGACGTAGTTACGGCGGTCAATTAAAGTTCAAGGTTGATTGGGAAAGCTTGACAGAACGGAGTAGGTTGATGTGCTGACGTCTGTACATAAGTTTATTTATATTTTATCATACTGCCACGAAATTGACCCTTTCGATGAATCAAAATATTCTGCAAAATATTGTCTATTTTCATTGCTGGATATTGTAGATCTCACAGGAGTTGGACGTAAAGATTGTATCTTTTTTCCACACAATTTGTCCTTCAACCGAATTCCATCATGTTTCCGTACGTAATTATGCAAAATGCAACATGCTTTAATTATTTGGTCACAAGTTGCTTTCACATCTAAAGCGCGATGTAAAATTCTCCATTTATTAGTAAGTATGTCATATGTGCATTCTACAAATCTTTCTTGCTAGTGTGAGTCTGTACACCATCAAGTCTACTGTAATGTCAAAAAGCTCAGAAGTGAAGAAGTTGTTGAGAGAGATCTCACAAAACTCAAAGCTGATGGTTTTAAGCTGGCTGTTAGTTTCGACGAATGGACATCAGCCAGAAATCGCCGATATATGAACGGTAACGTACATTCACCAGAAATAGACAACGGATTTTACAATTTAGGAATTTCCAGAATATTAGGATGTGGGTCTGCTTCAAACTGTACAAAAATTTTGAAAGAGAAACTGTCTTCTTATGGTTTGTTGTTGGAAAACGACATTGCCTGTGTTGTTTCTGACGGGGCATGTGTCATGTGTGCACTAGGGCGAATGATCCCTTCGTATCACCAATTGTGCTTAGCACATGGGATCCAGTGTGCAGTTCTGGACGTCCTCTATAAAAAAGACCATCAAATTATTTCAGATCAGGATGACGATATTTCAGAACCAGTTGCTGAAGCGAAGACGATAGTGGTTGTGATGATAGCGATATTGCCAGTGGCTTTTTAATAACAACACAAGGCAGAAGTGGCAACCAAAATCAAGTTATGATTCGAAAGATAGTTTATAAGGAATTAATAACAAAAGTTCGCAGAGTCAGAAAGTACTTCAAAAATTCTCCCACACGTACAGATCCTCACCAGAAATAAAGGGATTATCACTACTTCTTGACTGCAAGACTAGATGGTCGTCGCTTGCTGACATGGTAACAAGGTTTTTAAGAATGAAGGATCCCGTCCAGAAAGCTTTGATAGATTTAAAGAACGATACAACATTTTCTGTTGAGGAGACCATACTGCTGCAAGATTTGTCCCAATCATTAAATATTATAAAGGCAACAGTGGAGTAGCTCTGTGAAAGAAAATCAAATCTATTAACTGCAGACGCAGCGTTAAAATTCATATTAGAAAAACTGAATGAAAAGAACGACATTATAAGTCAGCAATTGTTTCAAGAACTATCTCGTAGAATTCAGCAACGTCGAAATATTAACTTAGTGAGCGCATTAAAATATCTACACAATCCCTCAAGATTTTATGAGGAAATCGAATCACACAACAGTCTCAACCCTCCAATATTACCAAATGCTTCCAATGCAGAAGTTTATGAGACTATTTTAAATATTAACAAATTATTTTTTGCGATGATTTAAACCAACAAAACATTGATGATGAGGAGGATGATGTCATTTTAAGCGAAATAAGCAGACAGCAGCAAAATGCAAATAACGAAAATTTGACAAAATCTTTCAAACAGCAACTGAAAGAAAAGGTTCAAGAATCTTTGACAAATACAGCTACCATCTTGCGTGTAGAAATGGCACAATTTGATCGTGAAGGTGCTAAACCAGTTCATTTGTCACAGGCGTACACATTTCTACTTTCTATCCCCCCAACCAGTGTAGAGCCCGAACGCGTATTTTCGGCGAACAGATTTTTTTGTAACCTTTTACGCTGTTCTTTTAACGACGGTACGTTAGACGCGCTCAGTTTCCTTCGATCTTTCTATTTAAATAAAAAATAAATAAGGTATTTTTTTCTTAAATTTATATTTTATTGAATTATGTTTATAATTCAAAGAAAGACTGATTAAAATACATGTTGTTTTAATAATTTATGATCCGAGATACAAAATATTCAAAAAATTCGAAAATCTCGAATTATTCGAATAGTTTGTGAATAAATATTCGAAAAACTCGAATACTAAAATCAGACGAATATTGCATGCCCTAAACTGGTGACGTAAAAGATGGTATTCCAGTATTAACTGTCGTAGCAGACTGTTGTTGGTCCAAAAGATCTTACATGAAGGACTATTCTGCTGCTTCGGGGGTCGCACCTATTGTTGCATACAGGATGCCTACCATGATCTAATTAAAAACGATTCAAAAGCAAGACATTTCAGTTTAGGTTCCTAAGCTGCATCGCTTCAAAGTCGTACCATGACGTCCAATACGCTCAGCGGCATTTGGATCGTTAAAAGTGAATGAAAGATCGCAATTTGTGGCTGAACCGCGCTTGAAACGTTTCTGGCGAAAAAGAGACAACGCTATTATTATCAAATAAGTTTGTTTCACGCACATTTTAGTGTTAGACACGTTCAGAAGCAAGTAACATTTTATTTGTTCTTAACTCAGTATCATTACTTAAAAGTAAAACAGACCCTCAACAGTTGTTTTTAAGATTCCACGTTAATACGTTAACTATTGTTAAAATAATTCTTAGTCAAAGTAGATATTTATTTACCTTTTGCTATTTAATAGGTATACGAAAAAATATTTCTAGTTCGACGTAATAAAACAATGTTTCTGTTTAGAACGTACCAGAGTAAAAAAAGTTGTGTCATGTCACTGTCAGTGTCAGTGTCACTGTCAAAGTCAGTGTCAGTTTAACTAGATACGTAGTCTGTGGACAGTGTTGCCAACCCTACTGTTTTAACAGTAGATTTACTGTTTTCACCGTGACATCCCTGTTTTCTGTTTAAGCACCAATTTCTACTGTTTTTATTATAAAATTCATTGGAGATTTCGTCTAAAACGATGAAACCTCCAGTTAAAATACCTAGCTTCATGATATGCATGTATGTATTCGAATTAATTTTTGTATAAGTCTAACAAAACAGCAGTAAACATTTTGAAAATTGAACTAAGAAATAAAATGTCGAAGACGACAATCACATTACATAGTAAAACAGAAGTAAAGGAATGCATACATTTAATGCAACTGAAAAGCCTACGAAGAAATTCAATAAAAGTATGTATGTATAATTTTAATTAAAAGAAAACGAGACAGAAAATATCGGAGACAGAGAAATTGAAAATGATAAATAATTACTTGCAAGAATATTTCTAAGAATTTGTCAATTATTCATATTTTTAACATAACAGATAAATAATGATTATTATGCGTTGCGGGTTTCATTTTCTATTATAAAAAAGTAGTAGGCTTAATGTTTTAAAGTGTTTTCTGCTATGATCTGCTGCTTTATGTTTCGGTTAGGTTGGCAACACTGTCTGTAGAGTTGTGATTCCCCTGCTGTGGTTGTGATTACGGTGGGAAAATAAAAAGAAGTGTAGTTTTGAAAAAGTTTAACATTATTTTAAGGAATGTCGTAAGTATTAAACATTGTATAAGTAAGTACTGAAACTAAATAATTCCTTCGAGAAGTCTATAGATAAATCTACTAAGAAAGTGAATAAATGTGCAACTTGCCTCAAGAAGCCACTTATGTCTTTGTGACAAGAATTTCAAGTGCTTTTTTTGTTGCATTCTAGTCGCAAAAGGAGAGTAAAGCCGGGTACTCACTAGCGAGCCGTAACTGTAACCGTTGCACGTACTGTAACCAAAAAACATAGTGTGTACGTGGTTCGCAAACCTGATGCGAGCGGTACGCGTACGGCTTGCAGCGAGCCGACGTTTACAACGTACTCATTTCTAAACCCGTAACGTTGCACGTAACTGTAAGGGGCAACGCAAATAGAAGACGGCGAGACGAAGGTACGGTACAGACACGGCGCAGATACGGTGCAGGCGCGATATCTGCGCAAACAGACGCGGGGACGGTACGGCACAGAGTATTATTATACAAGGTGCTATTTAGTGGAAATAACATTTAATACACCTCCTTTCGGTTTTTTTTCGAATACTAATTCCCTCCTTTTGTATCATTATAATTCCTATGTACAGTCGAGAGCACATCAAGTGTAACATTGCGCTACGAAAGCCGCCACTATTACAAGTGCAATAAAGGCGTGCTCAAGGTCAAACTGTATAGCTTGATGTGCTGTCGACTGTACTTATGTTTGCAATATGTAACCGCTATGTTTGCTATTTAACTACTTTAAAATACGAATAACATCGAAATACATAAATCAAATCATAATAAGTTAAATTACATCGGATTTTCATTAAAATCATGGATTAAGGCTGATTTACATTGATACAGTAGCTGGCGCCAGCTACTGTATCAATGTAAATCAGCCTTTAAATATCCATATGGACGAAAATTTGAACAGTTTAAAATATATCGCTACGTATCTTTGTTCATACTGTATATAATGCGAGACGCCGCTTGCGCCTACATCTGCTGGCGACGTGGCGGGGGGCGAGGAGCGGCGTGCCTGCGCCGTCCGCTTGCCGCCTTCAGTCACGAACAAAAGATAACGCAAGACGCACGTCGCTTCGTATACAGGATGCGTGACGATATTGAGTTTTGCGAGTTAATTGAGCAATACCCGAATATCTATGACTACACTAAGACAGGGTACAGTAACAGAAATGTGCAAGACAAAATATGGCAAGAAATAGCAATAAAAGTCGGTGCAACAGGTATGTATTTTATTTAAATTTTAAACATTATGTCTAGTCTGAAACGGAATCGGAGATCGTTGTGTTAGATATGTTGTAAGATATTCCCTGATATGGTAGGGATTTTCTCCCATTAATCGCATGTTAATGTTTGCTCCTATCAAATTATTTCTAAACCGTGGATTTGATTTTTTACCATCACATGTGCGAATTACGTTATGCAACACACACATTGCTTTTATAATATTATCAACATATTCTGGTTTGCAGCAAATAGGCGTGTAAAGTCCACCAAACTTTGACGCTAACATACCATAGGCACATTCTACTGACTTACGTGCCCTTGACAACCTGTTATTATAAGCTCTTCTCTCATTAGTCAATTGATTTCGACCATATGGTCTCATAATATTTCTTTTTAGTGGAAAAGCTTCATCTGCCACAAAATAAAAGGGCACATTCTGTGTTTCTCCAGGCAAAGGTGTAGGGTTCGGTAAATCGAGATCGCCTAGATCCATAGCTTGTCCAAAAGAGCTAACTTGTAATACTCGCCCATCACTATTTCGGCCGTATTCACCAACATCTATAGTTAAAAAGAAACCATCTGCATCTACAACTGCTAACAATACAATAGAGAAATATCCCTTATAATTTATGAAAGTCGAACCCGAGTTGATGGGCGCTGTAATTCTAATATGCTTTCCATCTAAACTCCCAACACAATTCGGTAAATTCCAGAGAGTGTAAAACCGTTCAGCAACTTCTACCCATTTTTGTCGTGTAGGTACAGGCATATATTCCGGCTGTAGGCATTCCCACAAAACGCTAGAGGTTTCATGCACAATTTGCCGGACGGTACTGCCTCCTCTCAATACATATCCAGAAAGTGATGTAAACGAACAGCCATCTGAGTAGTATCTGTAACAAAAATAAAATAGCAATAAGTATGTAACATTTGTGTGTTTAGATTGAGGTGCCACTTTTCGCATCGTAAAGTGGCTAATGGAGTTATTTAGTAGTAGTTTAGAAAATTTTGTAGAACGGATATTGGATTTTGTATTAGAATACTTCAAAAGTTAAATGAATATAAAGGTGGCACCTCAATCTAACTGTTTGCATTGAGGTGCCACTCAGAACTGGGAAAATTATGGATGAAATTTTATCAAAATTTTGTATTATTTTGTAGTACTCCAGAATTCTGGAGTACTACGAAATTTTGATGAAAACTCATCCATAATATTCCCAGTTCTCCAATATCCGTTCTACAAAATTTTCTAAACTACTACTAAATAACTCCATTAGCCACTTTACGATGCGAAAAGTGGCACCTCAATCTAAACACACATTGTAACTAATCTCCTTAAATATTTTTCAGCCCAAGAATGTAAAGAACGGTGGAAGAATATTCGATGTAGTTACAGCAAAAACAAGAAAAGGCTAGATTTGCCATCTGGATCAGGTGCAAAGACGATTAAAGAGTACCTTTCACCACATCTACATTTTTTAGACAATTACTTGAAGTCCCGACCAACCAAAAGCAATCTAAGCAAATATGATTGCACAGACGGTAATGATAGTGAAGAAGTCGATGAGACACTGTTTATTGGTCAACTAGCTTCTGAAAACACAAATTCGGATTCCATCTCCAATCAATCCACGCCAACACCGCCACTGCTACCACTATTAAATAAATCTAGGGCAATCTCTTTAAAAGATGTTAATAAATCAGCACATGAATATTTCAGTCAAAGAGCATTACAAATGAAGACCATACATAGAGCTGAGCCTGAAACAGACAGCGATCTAGCTTTTTTTCAAAGCATGCTTCCAGATATGAAATCAATGACACCAGCCCAAAAACGAAGATTTAAAATGGGCGTTCTCAATTTATCAGAGCAAATTTTAAATGACCCAGTACCTAGTTATCCTAGGACACAGCCGTATTATCCACGAACACCTTCTCGAGAGACAGATTATGATCCTAATGAAGGTGCAACCCAGCAGACTCTTACATCCAGAGCTAATACAAGTCCAGCACCTTCGTTTACCTCGACTCAGCAGACAGCTAAACATACTGCAGCAACTAACAAAAATCCGGAAACTCAGCTGACTTTGATATCCGGAGAGTATATAAATCCAGCACCACCGGCGGCAGTGGCTGTAATTGAACAAATAGCTGGGCCTTCAAGACACCGAACTTATGATGAGAAAGCTTATTATCAACTCAGCATTTCAGAATATCAGCAAACGCGGACACCGGGAGCTTATGAAAGAGCACAATCCTTAGCACCTCCGGCAACTCCAACTACATTATGTTTGCCAATATTTTCACCAATAACTCCAGCTACACCTCACCCGAATCCAGAGACATCTATCCAATCTCATGAAGACGAAATAAGTGATTTTAATGAGAACTATCCAATGCCTTGAACTTTATTTATAAATGGCTCTTAGTGCGACAGCTAGCTTGAGTAGTCATGTGCTGTCCCTGTCCGCATGCGCTGATTCTGTATTGTGAGATAAGGACAGCACATGATGACAGCTTGACAGATACTCAAATTAGCTGTAACACTGAGAGCAATTTATAAATACTAATTGTAGCAAAGATGCTAAACCAAAAACATTTTCAATGAATATTATCTTTTGATTTGTCAATAAAAGTTTGATCTGTAAAAAATAGTTTCACTTACCTTAAAGTTATCAGTAGTCTTTCTTCAGGGCTGATTGGTTTTCTCCAATTTGTAACTTGCTTCCGAAGTCCTTCTCTAAAGCCCGGGTGACACGAGGCTAGTAAATCAAGCTAGTGAGCCAAGCTAGTGCTGCCAAGCTAGTAAGCTAGTGACACTAGCTTCGTGTAGACGGAACTAGCTTCGTTTACAAGCTAGTAAGCTAGTGTGGAAGCTAGCAAGCTAGTGCCTCAAGCCAGGATAGTTTTAATAGCTTGGGGTTCTATTTTTCAAGCTAGTAGGCGCCCCCCACCACCCGTTTTACTATCCTGGCTTCGTTACTAGCTTCGTGTCAACCGCGAAGCTAGCGAACCTAAGCTAGTGTGCAGTCGGAGAGCGTGGTGAGAGTGCGTGCAATTTGTTAAAATGCCGAAATTAGCGGACAAAATTAATTTAAAATTCGTTCAATTGTACAGAGAAGAGGAATGTTTGTGGAATGCAAGTATTCCATCTTACAAGGACAAGCAAATGCGAGACTCGTCACTAGAAAAAATACGCGACATACTAAATAAAGATGGAATAGAAATGTCGATAAAAGAGATTAAAAATAAAATTAAAAATCTAAGAGCTACATATTGTCAAGAATTAACAAAGATAGAAAACTCTGAGAGGTCTGGAGCAGGAACTGCAGAAGTCTATAAGCCAAAAATTATTTGGTTTGAGGAAATGCATAATTTCATAAAAAAGGTGCCAATGAAGAGAAAAACTTCGGTAAGTTATTTTAATATTATTTACTCTTTACAATTATTTACCTTAAAAGTACTTATTGAAATATTAATAATCGTCGGCATTTTTAATTTTTCTTGTAGTTTTGTCTGAATTAACGAATCATTCTTGCTTGCCATGGTACTGCTCCATCATTGTTGAAATATCTCTTAAATTTCTCCCTTTTTTCGATAGCTGACAGAGAAGAGTGGTTACTTCCCTGTCGACTGATACTGGGTAAACATAAATTTTCCATTCTCCATGAACCGGGAATAATGTTTCCCGCTTCAATGTCTTCTTGGTCGACATCACTACTAATGCAATAAGTGCTTTTTTGCTCTTTTCGTAACCAATTATGCAGAGCACATGATGCTAGTACAATTTTGTCTACTGTTTTTACGTCAACTGCGATTGGTCTTTGATAAACACGAAATCGGCTTGCCAATATGCCAAAGGCATTTTCTACAGTTCTTCTGGCTCTACTTAGCCGGTAGTTGTATACTTTTTCTTCATGTGTTAAATTGTCACCTGGTTACGGTTTCATAATATACGATTTTAATGGGAATGCAGCATCCGCCAAAATTACTCCGCCTTGTGGTATAAGGTTATTTTCTAGTTGATTATATATGGAGCAATTCCTAAAAACACTTCCATCAGATGCCATTCCACAGGCGCCGACGTCAATATAAATGAAATTATAATCGTAATCAACAATAGCCATAAGAACAATACTGAATGTTTTTTTGTAATTAAAAAACAAACTTCCACTGTTGCCAGGAGCTATGATTTGAACATGCTTCCCGTCGACGGCGCCATAACACGCTGGAAAGTTCCATTTCACTCTGAAACCATTTTCTATAGCTGCCCATTCTTCAGTTGTAGTTGGAATCTGTAACAATATTTTTAACAATTTTTTTATTTTCAGAACAATCAAGATTCTCCAAACAATAATAAAGATGACAACAGTGCAAGCAACAGTCAGTCATTAGAACCACCCGTAGCAGAAAATCTGTCAGAAAAGACAGTTGAAATGTCTCAACCTGCAAGCGAAATGTCGTCTATTCAAGATAAAACTTCTAAATTTATTTCCCCCGGAAGTAACATTCCGCAATTTAAGAAACGGAAGGTTTCGCAAGTGAGTTCATTGATAAATGAAATTAAGGTGATTAAGGAGGATTTAAACAGTTCACGAGAATTTCAGGAACCAGAGCTGGATGAACATGAGATATTTGCAAAATATGTAGCAAGTCAGTTGAAAAAGCTTTCACCCGGACAGGCCATTTTAGCTAGGGATCAGATCAACGCAACACTATCCCGCTGTCGGATGTATGATTTAAACTTCGGAAATACTACATTTTCGTACCAGTCACCTATCAATTCTTCAGACTCCAATATGTCAACCACATTTTCTTACAATAGTTCTGCAGCAAGTCCACTCTACACTAATCCACCATCACAACTACAACAGACTGAGCAACGTGATGAACCCATCATCCATCCGCCACCACAGCAAGAGTTGGAGCAAGATGAAGATCCCATCTATCAAGCATTTCAAAATGCTTGATACATTTCTCGCCATTTATGTAGCGTAAACGTACATTTTGTCGTCATTTATGATTTCTCATTTTGTAATTTAGAATTTAATCTCGCCATTTATGTAAGCGTAAAAGTACCTACTTTAATTTGAAATAAATAAAATTCTACATACCTGTATATCTTTCTTTAATGCCTTATAAATTTCACTGCAAACTTCTGGTATAAATCTAGATATAGTAGATCTTGAAACACGATACATGTGACTTAACTTCCTGTAATTGACACCAGATGATAGAAAATCTAGAGTTATTTCCAATTTTATTTTAGCCGGTATGGCTTCTCTCATATTAGTATTTAATTTTTGTATTTGTGGTCCCACTAGATTCAGTAAATTGTCAAAAATATTAGGTGTCATTCGCAAAATACTCTTGAATTCGCCGGAATCCTCAGATCGCAGTTCTTTTAAAAGTAATGCAGATGCTCCATGACTATGTCTTCTTAAGATCCAGGGTCTTGTCCAAGTACGCTTTTCTTCTAGCAGAGCTAATATTTCATCTAGCGCATGTTGACACAACTTCCGAATTAACTTTCTTAGTAGAATTGCTTTTCTCTTACGCACACTGTTCATTTTTACGTATACGTGTTATCAGGTTAAGCACAACTCACTACTGACTTGACTAGCTTGAAATTTCCTAGCTTCGTGTAGACAGCACTAGCTTGGTTACAATCCAGGCTAGTAGGTAAGCTAGAAACCAAGCTAGTGACCCCTTACTAGCTTACTATCCTAGCTTCAAAATACTAGCCTCGTGTCACCCGGGCTTTACTTTTGACAATACGATATGGTAACATTCCAGTGACATTTTATAAACTGTGCGAAAACGATCAGGATATTCATATAATGTTTCCATTATTTTATAGTACCTGTGCTCTTCTGCATTTCTCCACACTGGATGTATCCAATACCTTCTTGGTCTTTGCTGTAAATTAATAATCTGTAGCAAAGCCAGTGCATCTTCATCTTCGTCTGAAGAGGAATACATGTCTTATCCCGTCAATATCACGCTCTATAATGACTTAACTTGCCGTATCGTCCCCGCGTCTGTTTGCGCAGATATCGCGCCTGCACCGTATCTGCGCCGTGTCTGTACCGTACCTTCGTCTCGCCGTCTTCTATTTGCGTTGCCCCTAACCGTTACTGTTACCAAAAACATAATGTGTACGTGGTTCGCGAGCCCGCGACGAACGCTACACGAGCGACTCGCAGCGAGCCGACGATTGTCGGTTTTTGCCGCGGATCAAAGGGCGCTCGCAGTGCGCTCGTGGACGTCAAGAGGAGAGGTTGTTGCTAGCCGCTGCGAACCAGCTGTAATTTCGAGTTATTCCTTCGTCATTATGAGTGAATGGTCAGAGGACAAATGTCTTTTGCTGATAGACGCCTACAGGGAAAATACTGTACTATGGAACCCTAAGGACAAAGATTATTACAAAAATCATTTGAAAGAAGATGCCTGGGCTAAAATCGGAGGTATTATGAATGAAAGTGGGGGAGCATGCAAACAAAAAATGATTAATTTATTGGCTTCGTACAGAAGGGAGCGTATGAAAATTAAGAAATCAGTGGGAACGGGGAAAGGTATTTACTCTCACACCAACTAAGTTATTTATTTTTTGTTAATATTTATTTATTGTTTTTTTTTGTTATTAACTTTTTACATCTAACTGTTTTATAACATTTCTTATTACAGGAAAAAACGAGATTTACGAAAGTAAATGGTATGCATTTAAGGTACTAGGATTCTCGAACGATCGTTTTACACCTCGAAAAGGACTTGAGGCTGGAGACGCAAATGAACAGGTGGGTAGATTTTTACTATCTCCGTTTTACGCATACATGTCTTGCCATGGTATTTTACCTTCATTTAAAAAATAATGAGCAAGTTCTTCACGATTTTCTTTAAAAGGACATGGACAAAAAAAGTACATTCCATATACACATACATAGTCAATAACATTATCTATTAAAAAAAGAAAAAAGAATTAACACGTAGTTTTTGACCTCTCTGAACTTGTCAGTTTTTATTTCAAAATATTTAGAAATGCATGATGAATTCAAAGTACCAATTGTCAACGTCCGCCCTATTGGACCATAGAGAAAGATAAATATAATAATGGGCGTTCCATACCATGAATACTACTTGTAGACATGTGATATGGACGACAAAATGCTCTTATTAAGAACATTTTATTTATACGAAACTGTCTTCATTGGTATTTGTTGCATTTAATAAATTTATCTATTCATAATGTTGATGCGTAAGATAGTTTTTTTTATATTTCACACAAAAAATATCTTAAAACGGAACGCGTTTACTTGTTTGACAATGGGTCATTGTCTATGGCAAATGCCAATGTAATGTCATTATGTTATTGCAGATTCTTCATTGCGTACTGTGTTTGTGTTTTTGCGATTATTTTTGACCCCTGCTTATTTCTACGGACTGATACCTTCTATCACTCGATTACTTTGCTATTAACACTGGACTCTGATTTGCATTACGTTTCGGATTTGTTTTGTGGATCAATATGAGGTGCATCAACTGCGGAATAGCCATGCAAAGGTTGCAGAGACATCTCATATCCTCGCTTTCTGCACACCATCAAACAAGACTTTCGCGTTGGCTATCCAATAATTCTCAAACCCAGGTAAGAAGTTCGACTAGAAAAAACTTAACCTGACTTGTTTTTATAAAATTCTAGTATGCGAAATTAACTTACAGTGCATCTTATTTTCAGTTTCCTCTGGATACATTTATTTGTCATCCATGCTTATTATTATTAAATACCGAAGCTGGTGAACACGATAGACTACTGGGGCATAACATGGTTTGCGGGTTGGCTTTAGTATCGTTTGGCAGGCGGAGGGGGTTAAAAGTGGTTAAATCTGGTAGAGGGTGGGTCCCCGATTATAACGCTACCGCTCTTATTACAAGGTAATGGATATTTTTCGAGAAATTAATAAAAATTGTTTCTAACCTCAAATCAGATAAAAAGTGTAACGAAACGTTAAAATTGGCGATTGACAACCAAATCTGTACCAGTATATTGTCTGTGGTGTAAAATGTCTGTAAAATAGGTGAAACGGAACGTAAAAAAGAACTGTACTGTCAGTGTTATTAAGTACTCTGTGGTTCATTCCGTTTCTTCACGAGTGAATGTTTTGTTGTGTGTGAATGTTTTGTTGTTTTATTTGTCTTGTTATGTACCCCACTTTATGGTTGAAATAGGTCGAATCTGTCCCAAAACCGACTCGGGGCACCCCGACTCCACGTAGTCTTTTGGCTGCTACCCCGAGGGTGTATTTAAAAATCCGGAGGCGCGGAGGGAGTGCAGCCCCCGCCCGCTGTAACAAAGCATAGGCACCCGTGCGAGCCGTAGCGGCTGAGGCTGGTCGCCGGAGGCGACCAGTAAGCCGAAGCTGCGGAGGTAAGCATGGGTGCCTATCCTTTGTTACGTAAGGGCGAAGGGGCTGCACTTCCCGCAGCGCCGGAGACGTGCAGAAGCAACTTTGTATTGAAAACCAGTGTTTTGAGGTTAGGTTACAATAATTTGTTTTTCTCAAGAATGGTGCGTCCTCGTTTCATGGGAGTGGTACCAGGGGGAACGGGGGAACCCCCTCCCCCTCCACCCCCACCACCTCGTTTTCGTGCCCCCGGATACTAAATTTTTACCGATTATAGTGTTTTGAGGTTAGGTTACAAATATCTGTTTTTCTCAAAAGTGGTGCGTTACCTTTTCACGGGAATGGTACCAGGGGAGAGGGGGGACACCCCTCCCTCCCCCCCTCCCCCTCCCACCCCCATCCGCCTGCCAAACGATACTAAAGATTACCCTGGTTTGCCTTGGTTGTGGCAAATCTGTGAGGAAAATAAGACACCATAATGTCAGTATGGAGTGTCCATTGCTGACTGTCCTAATATCACAAAATACTAATTATGTGGTAAGCATTTTGGTTTTCATTATTATAAATACGTATTTGTATTAATCTATAAAAAAACGAGTTTTCATACTATGTATTTATGATTGTAATATCTGTGTTTATGTATTTTCCATCTTTAACATATACTTGCCTAAAGTAGTCATGTGTAACATAGTACTGCTCATTTTAGAATAACATAACACTTGAAAACATAAAGGGATGTATGCAAAAGATACCCTTGTTACTAAAAATTATACAAACATAAGCATTTATCAGTGTTTATTCTGTGGTTTATTTTCAGCCCTCAAGAAACAACTATGTTTGCCATGTATGTTGGCTGCGAGCAAATAGACAGACAGTGCATGACTCATCACGAGACATGCAGGAATTGGCTTCGGACAACGATGCAGCAGTCCCTAATGTTCAAGTTGTTAGCCCACCAGAACCACCACCGTTGCCGCCTGTTCAAAGAGGGCCACTACAAAGGGCAAATAATACCATATCATTACCTAATTATAAGCGAGCTTCGATCACATCTGTTCATTGTATATTTCAACAATGCAGAAACAGAATGTTGCATTTGGTCCCGCAATTCATTAAAAGACTGCTTTTGCAAGAACATAGTTTCTATGTTCCTCGGAGCTGTAGAGTGTGTGAAACACACTTGTACAGCGATCAGTGGCATTTATTGCCTCAAATGAATGAGACACATTCTACATTTAGTGCCATCCATATAGAAGACAAAATTAATATTATGAAGTCAAAAGCTAATATTTTGAACTTTGAAAATGTCACAGAAATGCCGAACCATTTTTGTCATTATTGGACGGGTCTTACAGTACCCCAGTTTTTAATTCTGTATAATCTTTTACCTCCTATAAATGTTAAGCAAACTAAACGCGCTTTAGCTATTTATTTAATAAAATTAAGAACAGGCGAGAGTAATAGACGCTTGGCAACTCTTTTTGATATACCTAGGTCAACATTGGAACTGATAATGAAAAAAGTTAGATTGTGTCTCAATGAGAATTTCGTACCTAATAATATTGGTATGAACCATATCACTCATAGGGAAATATCAGAGAGGAACTTGAGAGTTCCTCAAGCATTATTGGGTGATCCTGACGAGTCTATAACAGCTGGAGATAGGCCTGCAATTGCAATATTTGATGGGACTTATATCTACTTGCAGAAAAGTGCAAACTATATGTTTCAAAAGAAGACATATAGTTTGCACAAATATGACAATTTGATAAAGCCGTTTATGGTTGTATCTTGCGATGGTCATATCATCGATGCTGTAGGGCCCTATGCTGCCACCCAAACTGATGCCGAAATTATGACGCACTTGTTTGAAAATGAAAATGGACTGTTCCGAAGACTTTTTAGAGAAAATGATATTTTTGTTTTAGATAGAGGCTTTAGGGATGCCATCCCTTTGCTTGAAAATTGTAACTATAGAGTATATAAACCTGAATCATTAGATGAAGGAGCAACCCAACTTACATTTGCACAAGCTAATAAAAGCCGTAAAGTGACACTATGTAGATGGGTTGTGGAAGTTGTGAACGGGAGGTTTAAGAGGGATTTTAAACTGTTTAGACAAAGGTATTTCAACAATGCCTCAACACATTTAATGGATGATTTCAGAATTGCTGGGGCTCTATTAAATAAATTCCATCCTGTCTTAAGGGATAGTCCTAACGCTGAAAATATAATCCAAAGAGCATTGCGTTATATGGATGAACCTAATCATCTGGGACAATTTATTAATGATTATAATATAAACAGAAGAAGAGTTATGTTTACCCGTATTGATGGTAACTTGCCTCAACTGAATAATTTCCCAGTTTTTTTTTACAATGATTTAATATTGTTTGCATTAGGCCCTTATCAGGTGAAACAAGCGCGTTCATACTTCGGTGAACATGTTAGGGATAATGGTATCTATGTTGTTGAAGTGTGTCCGGAACTGGAACACTCCCAAGAAATGATAATACGGGTTGGTGGAAATAATCCTTATTTATTAAGGACGCGTTTACGAAATGACGCGCTTCAATTTTAGGTATTGAGTCTTACTACTACACGTGCACGGCTCACACACACAGCGACATGCGCGAAGCGGTGAAATTATGAGTAAATTGACACGACTTGATACTTGAGCCTAATTTTATTTTATTTTTGCCATGTATTTTTTTTAAGTTTACGGTGATTTGTTTTCAAACAGTTTGTGGGTAATGTGAAGTGTTCATATAAGTAGAATGCTATTTACTTAATTTCACTGGACAGTGATTGATCAAGTACAAGTTGCCAAAGTACCTATGTAATAACAATTTGCGGACGAGCTTATTGAAAACAAATATAAAACAAGCTTGTTTTATTCGGTTTATTTCGTATTTTATATAATAAATTTGCTATGGTATCAAATGCAAGTAGGTTCTCGAAAACTGGAAAGAAAATACGTGTATTTGGCACACACCCTACAAGGCAAACAGTACAAATGCTACAATATTCATCACGCTAATATTATAAACGCGAAAGTTTGTGAGTGTGTGTGTATGTTTATATGTTTGTTCTTCACGCTCAAACGGCTTCACCAATTTTGATAAAATTTTGTATAGAGGTAGCTGACACATATAGGCTACTTTTTATCCGATATTCTCACGGGATCGAACCTTATGCGGGTGAAACCGCGGGGCACAGCTAGTTGCTTCATAAATATTTAAAAAATTCGTAAAACAAAAACAACGCAATGGATATTGTTGTACTGTCAAATCGGAATGGATTGCCATTCCAAGTGTGTTACGCAATTAGGATAACGTACTAAGCAGTGTCGTGCATTGCATAAAGGCATATTAGCAGTGGCTACCTCGATAAATCACCATAAGCCTGTCAATAACATTTTTGGCCGTGCAAAGTGACGAATATTGAGATCGCCGATAGTGAGATAAAAATGAAAATCAAGATGGCGGTTGTAGTTTTTTTTAATTTTTCATCATGGGTGTCGTTTTTATGGTTTTCAAGGGTGCTAAAACCGATAGTGATGTCCAAATGAAAATCCAAGATGGCGGCTTTAATTTTTTTATCATGGGTGGTCGTTTTTATGGTTTTCAAGGGCGCTAAAGCCGATAGTGAGGTCAAAATTAAAATCCAAGATGGCGGCTGTATTTTTTTGTTATATTTTTCATCATGGGTGTCGTTTTCATGGTTTTCGAGGGTGTTGGAGCCAATAATTAGGTCAAAATGAAAATCTAAGATGGCGGCTGTAATTTTTTTTTTTTTTTTATCATGGGTGTCGTATTTATGGTTTTCAAGGACGCTAAAGCAGATAGTGAGGTCAAAATGAAAATCCAAGATGGCGGCTGTAATTTTTTTTATATTTTTTATCATGGGTGTCTTTTCATAGTTTTCGAGGGTGCTGGAGCCGAAAACAAAGTCAAAATGAAAATCCAAGATGGCGGCTGTAATCTTTTTTTTTAGATAAGTACTTTTGTTTTATGTTTCCGATTAGTGACCGCATCTGCCTAGACTAGACCCGGCTTAGTGCCTGCCTACCTATTCTTAAGGTCTCAACAAAACTAACAAAAGAAGCCCAAACTTGGCACACCTAGCTCAGCTCGGCTATTAGTTCCAGTAGCAGTCTTCGAAGTACACCTGCAGGTCACTCCATCAAGTCCGGAGGTAAGGTCTCAACATAACTAAGAAAACGAGCCCATACTCGGCACACCTAGCTCAGCTCGGCTATTAGTTCCAGTAGCAGTCTTCGGAGTACCTACACCTGCAGGTCACTCCATCAAGTCCGGAGGTAAGGTTTCAACATAACTAAGAAAACGAGCCCATACTCGGCACACCTAGCTCAGCTCGGCTATTAGTTCCAGTAGCAGTCTTCGGAGTACACCTGCAGGTCACTACATCAAGTCCGGAGGTAAGGTCTCAACATAACTAAGAAAACGAGCCCATACTCGGCACACCTAGATCTGCTCGGCTGTTAGTTCCAGTAGGAGTCTTCGAAGTACACCTGCAGGTCACTCCATCAAGTCCGGAGGTAAGGTCTCAACATAACTAAGAAAACGAGCCCATACTCGGCACACCTGACTCAGCTCGAATTATTCCGTTCTGATCCCCTGAACCCCCCCTCCACCCCCCCTCCCGCCTCGATCCCCTCCTAGATCGTCTTCTGTTTTAATCTCTGTCTTATCCACTAAAAACTTTCTGATACCGGTTTGATATTTATAATAGCTTTTTCTTTGGTTTTTGATCCTGAAGGATCGTCAGCAACAAAAATAAGTACAGGGTTTATTGAAATACATAAGTTCGTAATTTCTTATTATAACGGATACGTGTATGTTAGTATTGAGGAACAACGACATTTTCGTCTTTGTCAAGTCACCGCACCCGGTTTGAACCCTTTTTAATAATTTTACAGATGGCAGATGTGAAAAATGTTACAATTTTTCATGATGTGTGTCAATTTCGTGGTTTTCGAGGGTGCTGAAACCGATGGTGAGGTCAAAATGAAAATCCAAGATGGCGGATGTGAAAAGTGTTACAATATTTTCATGATGGGTGTCAATTTCGTGGTTTTCGAGGGTGCTGAAACCGATGGTGAGGTCAAAATGAGAATCCAAGATGGCGGATGTGAAAAATGTTACAATTTTTCATGATGGGTGTCAATTTCGTGGTTTTCGAGGGTGCTGAAACCGACGGTGGGGTCAAAATAACATCACCACACACCCATCATGAAAAATTGTAACATTTTTCACATCCGCCATCTTAGATTTTCATTTTGACCCCACCGTCGGTTTCAGCACCCTCGAAAACCACGAAATTGACACCC
The DNA here is from genome assembly GCA_916614155.1 of Mesoligia furuncula. NCBI lineage: Eukaryota > Metazoa > Arthropoda > Insecta > Lepidoptera > Noctuidae > Mesoligia > Mesoligia furuncula. The sequence goes on from OU744795.1 coordinate 11,796,809, forward strand.
ATCATGAAAAATTTTAACATTTTTCACATCCGCCATCTTGGATTTTAATTTTGACCCCACCGTCGGTTTTAGCACCCTCGAAAACCACGAAATTGACACCCATCATGAAAAATTATAACATTTTTCACATCAGCCATCTTGGATTTTTATTTTGACCCCACCATCGGTTTCAGCACCCTCGAAAACCACGAAATTGACACCCATCATGAAAAATTGTAACATTTTTCACATCGGCCATCTTGGATTTTTATTTGGACCCCACCATCGGTTTCAGCACCCTCGAAAACCACGAAATTGACACCCATCATGAAAAATTGTAACATTTTTCACATCCGCCATCTTGGATTTTTATTTTGACCCCACCATCGGTTTCAGCACCCTCGAAAACCACGAAATTGACACCCATCATGAAAAATTGTAACATTTTTCACATCCGCCATCTTGGATTTTTATTTTGACCCCACCATCGGTTTCAGCACCCTCGAAAACCACGAAATTGACACCCATCATGAAAAATTGTAACATTTTTCACATCGGCCATCTTGGATTTTTATTTTGACCCCACCATCGGTTTCAGCACCCTCGAAAACCACGAAATTGACACCCATCATGAAAAATTGTAACATTTTTCACATCCGCCATCTTGGATTTTTATTTTGACCCCACCATCGGTTTCAGCACCCTCGAAAACCACGAAATTGACACCCATCATGAAAAATTGTAACATTTTTCACATCCGCCATCTTGGATTTTTATTTTGACCCCACCATCGGTTTCAGCACCCTCGAAAACCACGAAATTGACACCCATCATGAAAAATTGTAACATTTTTCACATCCTCCATCTTGGATTTTTATTTTGACCCCACCATCGGTTTCAGCACCCTCGAAAACCACGAAATTGACACCCATCATGAAAAATTGTAACATTTTTCACATCCGCCATCTTGGATTTTTATTTTGACCCCACCATCGGTTTCAGCACCCTCGAAAACCACGAAATTGACACCCATCATGAAAAATTATAAAATTTTTCACATCCGCCATCTTGGATTTTTATTTTGACCCAACCATCGGTTTCAGCACCCTCGAAAACCACGAAATTGACACCCATCATGAAAAATTGTAACATTTGTCACATCCGCCATCTTGGATTTTTATTTTGACCCCACCGTCGGTTTCAGCACCCTCGAAAACCACGAAATTGACACCCATCATGAAATATTGTAAGTCTTCAGGGGATCAGACCGGAATAGTCTTCGAAGTACACCTGCTGTGCAGGTCACTCCAGCAAGTCCGGAACGAAATATGAATTTATAAACCCTACTTACTTCTAGAAAAATTATAAGACTGTGAATCAAATCTTTCCTTGGGTAATAGGTACATACAGAATGCGTGAAGTATCAAGTTTTGTGTGTCAAATATTTTGTATCCGTACAGCGATCTTCTTTTAGCACAAGCTGCTGCTTACAACCGACACAGAGTCCACTCACAACGGCGGCCGAGCGCAGACTAATATTTCATTACAAATTTTTGTGCAATAAACCGAGACAGTGACCAGTAAAATAACCCTTATTTCAATCCAATAAGATTCACGTATTACAGCTAAATATGTAAAAAAATGGACTCCGATTTTTATTTTTTTCTGAGCTTATTTTTAACATTTTGATAGTTCTTTTGGCTACCTTTTTGAGTTGAACATGTCTGCTTACATAAAATATTTTAAAATAAATATGTTTATGTTATTAAACGGAGGAAACATGACCCCAAAGACAACACGATATCGTCGATTTTGTGTGAAGAGGCAACGGAAATTATTTTTTACTATATTATAAACCAACATTTTCGAATAAAAAATGGCTACCATTTGGAGATGAAAGAGTAATCTATCTGTGGTAATTATTAGTTACATTTGGTTTCGTCTCATTTTGCCGCAAAATGCACCGAAAAATGGCTTATTTTTGTCAGATACGTAAAGGCGTCCTTAAGAGGACGTATTAAGTCTCGTCATGTTTCCCAAAGAATTTACTTTTCCTATGTTTTATTTGACACTGAACATGATAGTGATTCTGTCTTGGACGCTATTTTAGGGTACTACTGTAATTGCCTTGTAGGGAACAGGACCTTTGGTTGTTGTTGTCATGTAATGACAATAATTTGGTACCTTGGTTGGGCAAGACACCAAAACAATATCCAAGCTCCAGCAGGATTTTTAGACAATATACTAATAACAATTCAAGAATATTAAAATATTCTAATAAATATATAATTATTTTTACTTTTTGTTTTATTTTGTGCTTCCCTTGTTTATTGTTAATTGAACAAACGTACTTTAAAGAAAAACATTAGTTTCGAATATACTTTGTTAATATTATTATGACTGCCTCGTTGGTCTAATGGTCGCAAGCGCTACTGCTGAGCATGAGATCCTGAGTTCGATTCCCAGGTCGAGCAAAGTGATATTGGGTTTATTCATCAGGAATTTCTCAGTAGCAGCCCGGAGTCTGGATTTGAGCCCAGTTGATGGCAATAGACTTGGGCCCCCTAATACATAGTATTCAAAATAACTGGTGAAATGTGGGTGTACTATAGGTACACCTTTGCCCAACCCTTCGGGGAATACAGGCGCGATGTTATGTTGTGTTTGTTACTATTGTCAGATTTTTTGAGACTATTTCCCAGTTTAATAAATGTTAATCAATATGCAGTTTAAAATCCTTCATTTAGGTGGCCATTACTTTGTTTAAATGCTTAATAATACTAAAACCATATACCTAAACGTAATAATTCACCACTGTTTGCTATTTTAAAGCGCCTTCAAGTTTTTTAATAGCAAAATTATAATCTAACACCTTATTGCTAGCGATCTGGTTAAAAGTTTTAATCAAACTGTTTTGGTCTAGTCTGTTGTAATGACAAGTTCTCTGAGTTTTTTATTTACAGCAATTTAATGAGCCAATATTCACGAATAAAAAACACCAAAAATCATTGGTGTACACCAAATTCAGTAACTATGCCGACGTCCTTACAAAAATTGGCCATGTCCTTTGCCGCTGAACGGCGAGCAATGGCGGGTAACGGTCGAAACGATGTTCCTTCCGCTTCGTTTCGCCATGTTCCTGGCATAACTTCACCAGTCTGTGTTTTCATTATCAAAAGAGCCTTGGGGTGTGTATACCGAAAATGAGGAAGAACGCCTTAGAAAGTTGTGCAGAAGCACTAGTGTCATTACGATCGTTTCAACCTTTTTTGGCTGCAGTAATATTGGTTTTCTTAGTACTCTAAAAACGCTAGCCAGAATCCCAAATGCATTTTCGACCACTCTTCGGCCTCTTGATAGCCGATAGTTAAAAATTATTTTTTTAGATCCTTTTGAATAGGTGCCCGCGTATGGTTTCATTAGATTTTCTCCCAAAGGAAATGCTGCATCACCGAGGAAGTAGAAGGGAAGTAGTCTGTTGCGATTTTGTGGGGATACGGGTTCCGGTAAATTGAAAGATTTCTCATCCATCATCCTTTTCAAACTACATCCTTGTAATACACCTCCATCCGAAATTCTTCCTTGAGTCCCAATATGCACGTACATAAAGTTATATTGTGCGTCTACTAATGAAAACAATACGATGCTGAACTGTGATTTATAATTGTAGTATTCTGCTCCAGAATTGAATGGACACTGGATAAGAATATGTTTGCCACCGATAGCCCCAATTACATGTGGAAAGTGCCATAGTTTCTCAAACTCTTTGCTGCATACAAGCCATTCGTCACGATTTGTCGGCATCTACAACAGACGATATTTGTATTATTATTGATCATATTAATGAACACACGATTTTTTTGCAGGTGGAGGATAAGAACGATACTAATGCCAACAGCCCCCCTCCATCACTTGAGCCTCCCAATAAAAAGCTAAAATCAGATCCCAAACTACAAATGCTAAAAGAGGCTTTCGGGATATTAAAAAATACGGCAAATAAACCACAGCAGGATATGGAACTAAAGTCTTTCTTCGATTTCATACAAGAAAAAATGAAAAACTACTCAAGGGACACAAAAAACACAATTCAACACGAAATATTTCAGATCATTATGCGTGCTGATCAAGGCTATTACAATTCTATGCAAAATTATGGTTACTATTCTGTTACACAAAACCAACAATCTCCACGTAGTTCAAATTCTTCCATCGCTACAAATAAAGAAACTCCTTTGGACTTAAACACAGCAGGCCCTTCTTCTACTTTTTCTCAAAACTCGCCATGCTCTCCACACAGCAACAGTAGCCAATATTCGTCAAACATAAATTTCGAAGACTATGTATAATTAATTATTAATTCCATTAAATAATTGATTTGTTCTTTTAATGCTCCTGTTAACGCCTGACACACTTCTGGTATAATCGAGCTTATGGCTTGTTTAGAAATACGAAACATGTATTGCAAACATGTAAAAGAATCACCAGTAGCTAAGTATCTCAGCGTCAACGATAACCTGTCTTGAACCGACACAGCTTCTCGAAATGCAGTGTTTCTTCGTTCTATCTTGGGACCGATTAAATTCATGAGATATTCAAAGTCAGTTGCATTCATTCTTGTGAAATTTTTGTAATTACCACTAATTTCTTGATTTTTCAATATAAACAGTAGATCACTTCTTTCTCGATACATTCTATGAATCCACCATCTTCGTGGCCGTTTATGATCATCGAGTAAGGCATCTATAAGTAAGTATGCTGCACAGGCGAGAGACACTTCGTCCGACATCGTGGAGTTACAAACCAAAACTGAGGGCAGAGCAGGTCTCTCCGTTCGTTTCGTTCGGTTCGTTCGTTCGTTTACTCCCCGTACAAACTAGAACCTCGTTACTGCATCTGTTTGGTTACAGTTACAGCTTGCAAAATGAGTACGCTCGGTGAAAGCGTTCCGGCGACGCGCGACGTCGTGACCCATAATTGACGTTCGTTGTAAAACGCGTACACACTAGAACCTCGTTACTGTATCACATAAGTTACGGTTACAGCTCGCTAATGAGTACCCGGCTTAACATTTAACCAGCTCGAGTCCTTGTGGGAGATTTTAAATGAAAACAGAGCTCTCGCAACTGGTTACAACAAATCTTCCCAGGCCCGAGAATATTCTAAAAGGATGTGGCAAATCGCGGCTGACACTTTGAACTCCCAGGGTGATGGTGCAGAAAAGGATTGGAAGGGCTGGTGTAAGGTAAGTAAATTTCATATGTGCATATTACGTAACAGTGGCCTTAGTGTGAGTTTTTTCGACTTACGTTCGATTGCGACAAAATTCTAACGCGCGTTAGAATTTTGTATGGGAAATTAGGTTTCTCCTAGTGACCACCAGGTGGCGCTAGTGATCACCAGGTGGCGCTATAACTTCTTCCCATATAACATTCTATATCGCGCTCGCAATCGAACGTGAGTGAAAAAACTCACACTAAGGCCACAGAAATTGCTTCACATTACTGTTAAATACATTTACTAACTTATGCAATCTTTTCAGTACTGGAATGACTACAAAAGTAAGCTAAAATCTAAAGTCGCCAGTGCACGAGCTTCTCTGCACAGAACTGGAGGTGGGCCATCTAACGAAGGAAGATTGTCCGATTTAGATTTAAAATTTCTCCAAATATTGGGTGAGGATTTCGGGGCGGGTCTTCCTGGAGTTAGAGTGGAACCATCATTTAATATTGTAAGTATGTGTGCTAAACTTTATAGGGATGTGCTTGACTTTGATGTTTCTCTATTCAACATATACATAAAGAGTAAAGCATTTGTGCACTGCATACACTATACAGTACTTAGCTGATAGACATTGCTTAACATCTTTCAATTATTACAGCCAACAGAAGATCAGACTGAGGCAGGGAGCGCTCCACTATTATCTGCTCATAGTGAGCAATCTGAAAGCATACTGGCTCATCATTCGAACATGGAGTCAGTATTAGATATACTAGTGATTCCTCCTGAGTCGACAGCGGCGGCGTCCACACCACCCGCGCACACGCTAGCAACGACCCCGCCCCCTCCACCAACCCAGACCCCGCCCCCTCCATCAGCCCCGGCAGCGGCGCCAAGCGCTTCGTCTACGCCGCGCCGCACGCCGCGTCAGCGGCAGAGGCAGCGCCGAGTGGTACCTGTCTTCAGCTACAGCAAGGCAAGCACTGGTTAATATGTCTGAGGAGAGAGTTAGACTTGATCAGAAAAGAAACCAAATTTTAGAAAATATAGCTCTTGAACTCGGAGAAATAAAAGGCATATTAAATACTAGGTAAGAATATAAGTTTCTATTTCAAAATACAATTAAACATCACTCCTGAAATAAAATAATTAAACCTGCTACCAGTTTATGACATTCCCAAAAAATTATGACAACATTGCCACAATGACTGGCAGTGCTCAGCATTTGGGCTAAATATAGACACTTTGGTGGATCTTTAAATAAATAACCCAACCCTCTACAATATACAAAATGAAACAACAGCAATACATTATGTATTAAAACTTTATTTTTCAGGCTTCCCGGGCTGCCCACAGCCGACGAACAAGCCTAGCTCTTGTGGCCGTGCCTTGCTGGAGATTATGTTGACTGCCATCCCCAACATCAACATAGTTATTTTGCATTTGGGCTTCTTGGTGAACTTCTGCATCTGTTAGTTCTGGCACCGGAAGTTGAGCCCGATTGCAAATGTTGTGTAAAATGACACAGGCATTTACAATAGAGGCTGCAACTTCTGGCTTATAATGCAAGACTCGATGCACTAACAGACAGCGGAAACGTGCTTTAAGAAGCCCAATTGTCCTCTCAACAATGTTTCTGGCCCGGATGTGCATATCTGTATAATGTGTATCTGGTGGAGCATCTAATATTGGTGTCATCATAAATGGTCTTAGTGGATATCCAGAGTCACCTGTAAAGAAATATTTCACTTATTAGACTGTTTCAAAAAGAATATGTGAGGGAAATGAGACCTCTGAGTTTGTTTCGGCCTTTCTTCTCAGAGTAGTCAGATAGTCCGACCACATCTAGTTTATGTAAAACCTACTTACATAAAATAAATCATTTATCATTTATAAACATGTAAAAAAAAAAAAAAAAATAGGTGTACTCATTTTGCATAAGTAAGTACATTAATTATTTTTTTATTTAGGCGATTAAAAATCATCAATACTTCTTAAATAGCACACTGAAGTAATTTGATGTAGACTATAGAGATGCTCCTATGACATAATTCCTATAATGTAAGTAATATTTCTTACCAAGAAGCCAAGTTGGCTCATCAAGTGTCTCTAAATGAGCCTTGATTGGATGTTGATTCCATATAAAAGAGTCGTGTGAAGCTCCACCGTGGCTGGCATCAACACTTGTGATGTACATATTAGCATCACATATCTAACAACAAATAAAAGTACAAATTAATGAATGTAGGTACCAAAGTTTTAACTTTGAATTGCACAGTCATAGTTATGTTCCTTAATTAATAGTAGTTCCATAATTACTAAGTGTAAAATGGAATATTATTGTAAAAGTTTAATGTACTGTTAAAGTTTCATTACCAGTTGAACATAAGGAATGATAGTGTTTTCTACAAAAATATCTTTCTTCATGCTCATCGGGTCTTATGATGGCGATTTGCGTGCAGTCGATGCAACCCAAAACTCCTGGGATTCTAAATTGTTGATAAAACCTAGAATCATTGGTAATTTTATTAAACAATCACGAAAATTATTTTACTAAAGTAAAAGGTAGGTGGACTCATTCAAAGGAATTGAGCCAAAAATTTATAGTACCTATCTACAATACCAATAGAGATAAAATCAAGAGATGCATTGCAAGGGAACCATCCCTTGTTGATATACATAAACAGAAAAAGATATGGAAAGCGATCTGCTATCTTAATATTGACAGCAATAGGTATAAATGTATAATTATCTTTATTTTAGAATTAAAGTTACCTAATTGCACTCTCTATCTTTTTACTATTGTTGATAATTAATGTAAGAATTAAAATAATAAGTAAGTAATATAATTATATATTAATAGCCAAAGATGATTGTTAACCTGAAAATTTGTAATTAGACTGTGATACTTAATACCTATTTATAATTTCTAATTAATACCTATTAAACAAAATATTTGGCCAATTCGGGGCATCACCTAGTTAGTAATTAAGTTGTTTAGTTTAAGAATAAAAACAAAACTTTGTTACTATTTAATTGTGGTTCTCTACTGCTACTTTTTAGGGTTCCGTACCCAAAGGGTAAAAACGGGACCCTATTACTAAGACTTCGCTGTCTGTCCGTCTGTCTGTCTGTCTGTCTGTCACCAGGCTGTATCTCAAGAACCGCGATAGCTAGACAGTTGAAATTTTCACAGATGATGTACTTCTGTTGCCGCTATAACAACAAATACTAAAAACAAAATAAAATAAATATTTAAGGGAGCTCCCATACAACAAACGCGATTTTTTTGCTCTTTTTTGCTCGATATCAAAAATGGCAACAGGTAGGCACTTGAAATATTCACAAAATACTCAATTGTATTTTAACTTTAATAATAAATAATAAAATTAAAATAAAATATATATTTAAGGGGGGCTACCATACAACAAACATGTTTTTTTTGTCGTTTTTGTCTTGTGGTACGGAACCCTTCGTGTGCGAGTCCGACTCGCACTTGGCCAGTTTTGTTATTATTATTTGGTTTGATTAAATAATTTAATTGAAAAGGAAGCTTTTTGTTTATCAATTATTTATATTACATCATGAATAATTTCCAATAAACTGTTCATGTTTGTTACATTTAATGTAATTCATGGAGAGGGAAGACCTTGTGCCCTGCATTGGGATGTACATATATAGCATGAAGTGGTGGAAGTGGAAGCAGCTTTAAGTTTCACATTATTATTTTTCATGCCGAGACAATATCAACCCAAAATTATTGTTTTACTTACTCTTTTCTTATAGAATTCCTTTCCTCTAATGTCCTTGGGAAAACAATGTATTTATTTCTCATTTGGAGAGATGCCGTGGTTATTTGAGACAATACAGATGACACTGTTTGTTGTGCCATAGAATGACCACCTATGTCTCCAATTGGTCTCTGATAAGACCCTGTGGCATAGAATGACAAGGCAGTCAAAACCTTAACCCACTTATTACTATCGTCCTCTTAAAAGGACGGCGCATAAACAAAAATCTTGTGATTAATGAGGGTAAAGTAAACAAATATTGTTGGTGACATTTGAAAGTTCAATTGCGTGGCAGTACAATATAAGTATTGTGAGTGGTATAACGCATTATTATTAATCAGTTTTGGAGCTTTTGTTTTACGGTAAATTTATCATGACTGATATGAGGTGAGTTATTTTATTATTATTAAAAAATCGTTTTTTTTTGACAATGAATAATAAAACTTTCACATCTATTCTAAGTAAATTAAATTAAATATAAGTACCAACTGTCATTTTTTATACTTTTTTTTGGTGCAACATTTGGTGTTCTTTATAAAGCCCAACAGTAATATCTACTACTACTTGATACAAAAAAATGTTTTGTTTTGTCAGGAGAGTTTTTGGAAGAGGATGGGAGTCGCAACTTCATGAAATCATGGAAGAATTGGAATTTGATGAGGAGGCTCCTATTTCTGACAGCATCACATTTTTTCCTCCAGAAAATTGTAATGCTGATGTCACCGACGAAGATTCTGGTGACGAAAATCAAATCCGCATTCAAAATTTACCTGGCACTCAACTAAGGACTCCAGCGCAAGTTCATTATACGAATTTGACAGACGATAGTGACAGTGAAGACGAAATAAGTCTAGCTCAAGTATCGAAAAGAATGCGGATCAGAATTTCCAATCCTCCGATTGAAAATCAGTTGTTACCTGACGACGAACCAACACCCTCAACTTCCACAAGCATGACAATTCCAAAAACTAAACAGTATAACTGGATTTCAAGAGATATACGTCCAATATTTAGACCATGGGCCGGAATGCAGCAAGTTGCAAGGCAGCAAAATGCCTTTTATTATTTTGAGCAACTTTTTAGCGACAGAATTACAGTTTTGCTGACAAATTACACCAATAATTATATAAATCAAAAAAATAAAATTGGAAATATAACGTGTGAAGAGATGAAATGCTTTATCGGAATACTTCTCTTCAGTGGGAATGTGGTAGTACCCAGAAGATATATGTATTGGGAAAATGCTGCAGACTGTGGGAACCCAATAGTTTATAATGCATTGTCAAGAGATAGATTTACTTTTATAATGTCTCATATTCACTGCTGTGATAATACAAATTTGCCATCTAATGACAAATATGCGAAGTTGAGACCACTCTTTGACGCGTTGAATGAGAACTTCCTAAACTATGCCCCATTCGAAGAAAACTACAGCATTGATGAAGCGATGATTCCGTATTATGGTGGTCACCCTTGTAAACAATTTATAAGAGGTAAACCTATCAGATGGGGTTACAAATTTTGGGTAGGATCGACACGTCTTGGGTACATATTATGGTTTGATCCGTATCAAGGGCAAACGGGAGACGACTTCAATGATTATAAAAAATTGGGACTTGGAGCAAGTGTTATTTTACGTTTCACAGATGTTCTTCGTACAATCGATGCAAAGGCACCTTTCCACCTATTTTTTGATAATTTCTTCACATCGATTCCATTACTAGATTAACTACGTGAAAGGGGGTTGAAGGCCACCGGAACAATCAGAGAAAATCGCGTATCGAAATGTCCGCTTCCAACAAACAAAGAATTCAAGAAAACTGATCGTGGTTCTCTGAAATACAAAGCAACAAGAGCTGAAGAAATTATTGTGTGTAAGTGGAATGATAATAGTGTTGTAACAGTGGCTTCAAATGCTGCTAAAGTTTTACCACTGAGCAAAGTAAAACGCTTTTCACAACATGAGAAAAGATATGTACAAGTCGACCAGCCAGCCTTGATAAAAGTGTATAATGAAAACATGGGAGGTGTTGACAGGTCAGACCAAAATATTGGTTTATACCGAACATCGATACGAGGAAAAAAATGGTATTTCCCATTGATATGTCACGCACTAGACATGGCAGTTCAAAATGCTTGGCAACTATACCACATCGATGGCGGAGATTGTGATCATTTGCAATTTCGTAGAAATATTGCAACTTCCCTTCTAGAAACATATCGTAGAAAGGATAACAGAAAATCAGGTCGCACTTCACAAAACTATCACCAAAATTCTCGGTATGATAATAATAAGCACCTTGTAAAATATAACGAAACGCAGTTGAGGTGCGTGATTTGCCACAAAAAAGCCAATTTCTCGTGTAAAACGTGTGAAGTTACATTACATCCAAAATAATGTTTTGAAACGTACCATACGAAATAATGTTTTTTTTTTTCAAGTCTAAATTTTTCTTTTTTTTTATTATCTTTACTTTTTTCATGATTTTATGTAATAAATAAACGACACTAAAGACATTTCGTATTTTCTTTTGATTTACTTGAACAAGTAGTACATATTACTAATGTCCTTTTAAAGGACACCAATTTCCCGGTTTCCCAACAGGTTTTAATTTTTTTTTGCATTTTTCCTACTCATCTGAACAAGGATACATATATCTGAATTTCATTGCAATCGGATACAAAAAGTCTATTCAGTAAAAAGTGGGTTAAACAAATATTACATCAATAATTGTACACTTATTACGGTTAGACACTAAAACACACATACACACTTAAACCTTAGAGTTGTAAAAATTGGATAGGTTATAAGTAGTTTCTCAAGATATCAAGTTATATGTATATGTTAGAGTTATCTACCTTGTTCTCTAAGGATAAATCCGTTGACTTGACAGGCTCTTTGAACATTGGGCTCAACTCAGCGCACAAATCGAGCACTAATTCTTTGGATAGCCTGTAGCGCCTAATGAATTCGGCATCCTCAAAATGATTGAAGGGGTCCAACTGGCCGCGTAACTGGAGCCTCTTACGTTTTTGGGCATAGTGTGAGGCAGAATCTTCTTCAAAAAACTCAAATAAAAGTAGTTCATCAGACATCTGATAAAGAAAAACAAATGCGGTTAAAAAATGCATGTAAAATGGGTATTTTAGACTTTAAAAGAAAGATTAAAGTACACTTACATTGGTTTTTGTAAAATTCCACTAAAATAGTACTAAAAAACTCCGTTTTCGCCAATACTTCACCAAACGTTTCAGTTTATGTTAGAGAAATAGTAACTTTTATTGAATCGCTTATTTTGACAGTTAGCGTTTCAGTTTGAGCTCCTCTATGGACGTCATGGTACCAAACACAGTACAAAATTGAATGAATGAAACCAAAACTTGCGACTCAGTTTGGGATATGCGTTGTCAGATGGCGTGGCCTAAAATGAATCGTTAAACTGACGTCATGGTACGAATCAGACGAACAGTTCAGTTTAGGTCCTAAAATGAATCGCGTTAAGAGGTTGTGGTAGGCCTCCAGGACGGGTAAAGTGCTGTATATGGGTGTCAAAAACAAGTACTGCGTTACCTTTGCTCGAGCAGCAGTGAAAAGTCTACCACCTGCAAATCACGAGTGCTTCAAAAATCACACTGGTTCTTCTACCAGTATGGAGCAGAGTGTGATTGTAGAAGGCTTTAAAACATCAGTGGCGAGGCAAAATGTTATATATGGCACTTTGATTGCAGACGGCGACGCTAGCATCTATAAAAAAAATTCTAGAAAGCAGACCGTATCCAAAGGGATCCCTTCTTTTCGCATAATGTTCTTTGTCCTAAAATACTTCGGCATAACGATTTTGGCACAATTTGTTTTGCCATAATAATACTTCGGCATAATTTTTTTAGGCATACATTTTATGTTGGCATAATCATCTTAAAGAGTAATTTGTTTTGGCATAAATTTGATTCGCATAACGTTAGTAGGCCTAGTGACTATTAGCATAATAATATTTAGGCATACAATTAATTAAATTTAATATGCTGTGCAACAAAAGTTAGTGACAGAACCGAATTGCTGCAAAACCGACTCCACGTAGTCTTGTTTGTCCTACCCCTAGAGTGTAATTTAAAATCGCGTAGTCGCGTAGGGGCGAGGCAGCCCGCGGGCTGAGGAGCTTCGCCGGCCAACCTCAGCCGCGGCGGTGAGCGAAAGCCGTCTGCGACGATTAGCACGCGTGGGGCCGCCGGAGGGCCGCAGCGCCGGAGCCGTGACAGAAACCCTGCCTGCTGCAAGTTGCATGCTCGCTTGAATGATGCATGCTGCATGCTTGCTTGCATGCTGCATGCTTGCTTGTTTGCTGCATGCTTGATTGCATGCTTGCTTGCATGCTTACTTGCATGCTTGCTTGCATGCTTGCTTGCATGCTGTATGCTTGCTTGCATGCTGTATGCTTGCTTGCTTCATGCTTCCTACAGCGAAAAAAAAAACCCACAAAATTGTTCATTACGTTATATCATATTAATCTATACATATAATAAATCTGTAGAAGGGTCAATTCTGTACATTGAAAATATTGAAAAAATAAATAGCGGGGGGTGTTGCTGGATCGACACCAAACCCAAATATGCAATTAAAAAATTTTTTGTCTGTCTGTCTGTCTGTATATGCAGGCATCACGTGAAATCTAACGGTTCGATTTCGATGAAACTTGGTATAATTATAGCTTATTATCCTGGGCATAAAATAGGATACTTTTTATCCTGGAAAAATACGTAGAAAAAAAAATCTTATTTTTCGGTTTTATTCATAGACGTTGTTCTGTAGAACCGCGAACACACGTTGCATTACCCGTAGTGGATAATTTTCCATTTCAATTTAAGAGAATACAGTTTCCTGTAGCTTTGTGTTACGCCATGACAATAAATAAGGCTCAAGGTCAGACCCTAGGAGTTGCTGGCGTAGAGCTTACCGCGAGTTGTTTTTCACACGGGCAACTTTACGTAGCTCTTTCCCGTGTGAGCAGTCCAAGAAATCTTCATGTTCATATTCCGGACGAGCTCACTAACAATGTTGTGTATGCTGAAGCTCTCAATTAACTTTCTGTCGCATTGTCACGATCACTTTTTTATTATTGCAAACTATTCGTCACTGTCAGTAATTTACTGCTACATGCTACTTATCAAGGTCGGAATTACTATGGAAAAAATACTTACTACAGAACGCGAGCTCAACAGCAGTAGCTCAATAGAGGGATCTCCTTAATTATTATAGGCTTAGCCGTATTTGGGTCCAATAGATATTTATAAGATGTCATTGTCAGAGTTACTCAAAATGGAGAAATAAACCATCCACGCGAAGACCGACATCCGCGCGGACGGAGTCGCGGGCGGAAGCTAGTATGTTATACAGGGTGTTTGGTGCATCGTTAGCCAAATGGAATTGGCCGAAAGGAGAGGTCATTTGCTATCTCTTAAGGCCCAGTAACTCATTCCTTGTTATACCGGTTTTTTTATAATGACTTTTTAATTTTTATTTAGAAAAATACAAGAACTCTGCATTTAAGCTTAAATTTAAAAAAAAGTTATGAGTATAGCCTTCAAATTTCATTTTAATTCTTATGTTTACTCTTGTATGGTTCTATGAAATTCAAAATTATTTGCTAATAACATATAGTTCCTTTTTAATAACTCACAAAGTTTTTGAAAAAAGGAAAAATACACTGGACCCTCAACTGTAAATTGTTGTAAAAAAAAAACTAAAGCGATCGGGATCTTCGAATTCTTTTAAAAAGTTCTCTAGTTTGTCCCCTTTCCAACGGTGTTCAATATACCAAAAAAAACTTTTAATAACTTCAGTAATTCGCTACATGTGTAATCGAGACACATCAGGCTGATATTCGATATTACGGTAAGAACACTAGTTTTCACATAAATAACATTCTTTAAGTAGGTGAATGGTGTTATCTCACTCTTACGCAGTCTCTTATCTCTTTCTAGGGTTCTTACTTTCCTCAAACTTGAAATAAAAAATAAACTTTTATTTAATAAGTACCTAATTATAAATTTTGTATAATAAATTTTTATTTAGTATTTGTAAAAAGTACCTACAATCCGTGCGGGATAACATGACATCTGGCAGAGTGACCTCAAAGCGTGGACGTCAAAGCCGTTACCTAAAACATCGGTGAGGTACGCAGTAGAGCTAAAAAGGGTTTGCATTCCATGTTAGCGCGTACGGTTGTAAGTCACTATCAATAAAATAAAGCACTATAATAAAGCAGAAATACGTTTACACACCACTACAGTCGAGCTAAGACGAAGATGTCGTGCGTGTGTACGCAATAGTGGAGGACAATTTGAACAAAATTAAATAAAAGTTTATTTTTTATTTCAAGTTTGAGGAAAGTAAGAACCCTAGAAAGAGATAAGAGACTGCGTAAGAGTGAGATAACACCATCCACCTACTTAAAGAATGTTATTTATGTGAAAACTAGTGTTCTTACCGTAATATCGAATATCAGCCTGATGTGTCTCGATTACACATGTAGCGAATTACTGAAGTTATTAAAAGTTTTTTTTGGTATATTGAACACCGTTGGAAAGGGGACAAACTAGAGAACTTTTTAAAAGAATTCGAAGATCCCGATCGCTTTTAGTTTTTTTTTTACAACAATTTACAGTTGAGGGTCCAGTGACTTTTCCTTTTTTCAAAAACTTTGTGAGTTATTAAAAAGGAACTATATGTTATTAGCAAATAATTTTGAATTTCATAGAACCATACAAGAGTAAACATAAGAATTAAAATGAAATTTGAAGGCTATACTCATAACTTTTTTTTAAGTTTTAGCTTAAATGCAGAGTTCTTGTATTTTTCTAAATAAAAATTAAAAAGTCATTATAAAAAAACCGGTGTAACAAGGAATGAGTTACTGGGCCTTAAGAGATAGCAAATGACCTCTCCTTTCGGCCAATTCCATTTGGCAAACGATGCACCAAACACCCACATTAAGGAGAAAGAAAAGAATATAGAAATACACGGATTAGAGATGCACAATCAGGAAAATATTAAATCGGTGGTAGGAGAATTGGCTCAAAAGCTAGACTTGAACCCAGATGATATCGAAGATGCGCAGAGGGTAGGACAAACAAAACTCGGCGACACAAGACCCAAAATTGTACTGGTGGCACTTCGCTCTAAAAGTGCCCGCAACGATTGGATGTTGGCGAGAAAGGAAAATAAGA
Organism: Mesoligia furuncula; assembly: GCA_916614155.1. Taxonomy (NCBI): domain Eukaryota; kingdom Metazoa; phylum Arthropoda; class Insecta; order Lepidoptera; family Noctuidae; genus Mesoligia; species Mesoligia furuncula. The sequence continues at coordinate 11,813,020 of OU744795.1, forward strand.
TTACCAATAATAAAGTCTACGCCAATGGCAGCGATAAGAGAATATTCATAAATGAAGATTTACCTAAGTATAAGCGTCAACTTCTATGGGTTGTAAGAAACCAACTAAAGCCAAAAGGGTTTCAGTACATCTGGGTTCAAGACTGTAATATTCTTGCTAAAAAGAATAGTGAGGAAAAAAAAATCTACAACATAAGATCGGAAGAGGACTTGAAACAGTTCGAGGAGTGTAAATAAAAATAAATAACGCAAATAGCGAGGCGAGTACACACTAGGTGATTTCTCAATATTAACATTCGATCGAACATATGATTTTCCTAATGATGTTGCATTTAAAAGATATTACGACATACCATCATTGAACAATGATATAACTTTCAACGAAGGGTCCCACTATATTTTTCATTTGAACATAAGGTCAATTCGGAAACACTTCAATGAATTACTAGTCTTGTTGGAGCAAATTAAATATAAAATGGATATAATAATACTAAGTGAAATAAATATCAGGAAGGAGGAACTATCATTCTATCAAATACCGGGATATAATACAAACATACACACAAGAGAAACTATCAGAGGGGGAGGAATATTGATATACGCAAAAGAAAGCCTCAGTTTCGATGCTCAAAGAGTTGAAACGGAAGCCGTAGAAATGCTGCATGGCCAGCTTAGGACAAGAGAAAACATTACGCATATAATTTCTTTATACAGACCACCTAAGAAAAATAAATTACTATTCATAGAACAATTGGAAACTGTCCTCAGGTCTATCTGTGCATCTGAAAACGTAATCGTGATTGGTGACACAAATATAGACATTTTGAATGATGTAGTAAATCCAACTTCTACAAAGTACAAAAACACCTTGTGTGAATGCGGCCTGCAGTGCGTAATACCTAGTGCAGAGATAACACGCGAGGCAATCGTGGACGGTACTCTTCAGTCGTCGTGCTTGGATCACGTATGGGTGCGAGCGGGACGTAACGAGTGCGGTTCGTTTTCGTTTGTGCTCGAGACGCACATCTCCGATCATCATGCCGTCGGACTAGCGCTGGCTACGAGTGTAAGCAATAATACGTGTGTAAAGTGTAGTGGTAACAAAACGCGACAGGTAATTAGTGACAAACTTGTAAAACAAAAGTTAGATGCATATGACTGGACGCAATTACTCGTAGTGTCATGCCCATTGATGTTGTTTCAAAAACTGTGTGCAGTATTTTGCCAAATCTATAAGGAAAGTACGGTTACTGTCCCAAATTATGACAAAAGAATAACACAGCCATGGATAGATGAATATTTATATAAACTGTTGTGTCGTAGGGACAATTTATTTAGAATATGGAAAGCATCACCAAAAAATATGAATAAGCGATTAGAATATACAAAATTTAGAAATAAGGTAAATAAAATTGTAAATGAAGCAAGGAATAGATATAAACAAGCAGAAATAAAAAATTGTAATGGGGATTTTAGAAAAATATGGGTAAACATTAACTCGTGGTTGGGTCGAAACAAAACTAGTCTAGATGATGTGATATTGAGGCATTTAGGGAAAACAGACAGCATTAGTGAAATCTGTACAAATTTTGCAAAAACTTTTACTGAGGAAATTAAAGGTATTAAACACATTTGTGACGTAACATTTTTTGACAGAAATAATTATGTAAGACCGAGCGAAGTGAGTTTTAGATATATTCCTGTAAGTTCGTCAGACATAGAAAAAATAATAAATACGTTGTCGTCTGAAAAAGCACCAGGACTGGATAGAGTGAGGGTAAAAGACATTAAATACCTACGAAAACAAATAAGTCCCATTTTAGCTAAATTCATGAACATGTGTTTAAGTGAGAGTTTTTATCCTAATGAGTTAAAGAAAGCAATTATACGCCCTATATATAAGTCTGGAAGCCACCTGGAATATGTAAATTATAGACCCATAGCCATACTGTCTGTCATTGATAAAATAGTAGAAAAAAACATTGTTAGCCAAATTAATAAATTCTTAGAATGTCATAATATATTGTCAGACACACAGTATGGATTCCGGAAAGGACGTAGTACTGCGTCGGCCCTAACAGCGTATAGTGACTATGTTAATGAGTGCCTAGACTCTGGTAAACAGCTGATAGCACTATTTATTGATTATAAGAAGGCGTTCGACACATTGGATCACGACATACTACTACAGGCGATGGATGAGTGTGGAATACGTGGCCCTACGAATAAGTGGTTCAAAAACTATCTGACTAACAGGAAAATACTTACGGTCATAGCTGGTGTGATAGGTGAGGAGGCGGGTGTGGATCTCGGTGTGCCGACCGGATCAGTGTTTGGGCCAGTTGGTTATATAATGCACGTGAACAGTGTGTCGAATGTTGTGGAGAAGTGTCGAGTGTTTATGTATGCAGATGACATGTGTGTAGCTTATGCTTCGAAGGACATACTGGAGGTACAACAGTACGTACAAGAAGACTTCGAACGTATCACCAAATGGGCACACGATAACGGAATCATATTAAATCTGTCTAAGACAAAATGCATGCATATACACTCGCCACACAATTTACGAGCTAAAACTGTACAAAGAGAGGATCTAGATATAATAGGACATACATACGAATGCCTACATAGTGATAAGGTTAATTGTGTATGTGTGAAATTGGATTATGTAAGCACATTTAAATATTTAGGCCTTAATATTGATTCAAGTTTTAATTGGAAAACGCATGTAACTTATATATGTAACAAGTTGAGATCTGTATTGGGGAAGTTCTATCAGTTGAACAATGTGGTGAATAAACAGACGCTATTGATTGTATATTATGCACTTGCTGACTCACTAATCAGTTATGGGCTTATTGTGTATGGGCGAACGTTCAAAACGTACTTACAAGACATTAAAAAATTACAGATAAGAATAATCAAGTTCCTAGTCAGCAAAAAGGTTAAGAAAAAATGTAACAAAGAATATGAAAAATTATTTCCCATTTGCAAAATCCTACCAATAGATAAGAAAGTCGATTACCTGATAAGCCTAGAACACTATTACAGTGATGAGTTTAAAGTACCTGTTACAAATAAATATAATACAAGAAGTGTAAGAGAAAAAAGACTAGTTCAACCGAAAATGACAAATTATTATGGGGAAAGAACTTCTAAATATTTGGTGCCAAAGGTGTTTAATAGAATTGATCTGTTAAGACAAAACCCTAAATTGAGTAAAGGTATGTTAAAATCTAAATTAAGGAGTTTACTTCTCGGTAACGAGGAATCTGCCTTTGCCGAGAAATAAATTCACACCATAATTATGTATGTAGTATTTGTGTATTTAACAGTTTAGGCACACAAATGTGCAGAGGTGGACATAATGCCATAAGCATTTTTTTACCAGTCTATTATTGTAAGAAAGTGGTATCAAAATATCTAGACTAAGTACGTGTCATAGTTGGTAGTTTTTAAGGTTAGTTTTTACTATAAAATTATGTATATCTAACAGGCGCTTCTCGCCATCAAACTGGAAAGTTTGGCGAGTAAAATTGTAAAAACAACAAAAAATATTGTAATAAATAAATAAATCAAAAAAAAAAAAAAAAAAACCCTGTATATTAGCTGATTCAGGAGATATGGCTTTTTTCCAATCGTCGGAATAAATTGGTATATCCTCTTCGGGCAAATTTATGCTTTAGGATATTATGCTTAAAAAAGTTATGCTTTAGAACTTTATGCTTAATAAATTTATGCTATAGAATGCTTAATCATTTTTATGGTTAGAGAAATTATGCTTAAAAAAAAAATGCGTAAGCTGTTATGCGTAATTACATAGATTATGCGAAAATATAATTATGCCAAACGAAATTATGCTAAGTTATATTAGGTCTTAAAATTTTATGCAAATGGATAGGGAACCTATCCAAACTATCAAGTCCAGAAAATCGAATGCAGCAACCATCTGCTCCGAAACTATAGTGGCAAAATTATTAACCTATGCAAAGACACGTCAATACCTCTACAAGAAAGACGTTTTCTTACTGCTGATCGACAGAAAAGGCTTCAGATGGCCGTCAAACATGCTGTACGTTTTCGAAAGGCACAACATTTAAGCCACGCTGAGCAAATTATTAATTTAAAAAAAGATATTTTGAATAGCCCCTCTCACATTATTGGTGATCATCGCGCCTGTGAGAGTTACTTTTGTACAGAAAATAGAAAGGAAGAAGAAAATTTTAAGCCAAAGTTAAAAGTTTTATTTAAAAAAAACATGGAGTATGCAACCCAGCTAGCTTTCCACTCTAAGATCCTGCTCTGTAACGTAACCAATAATAGAGCTAAACAGTTCAACAGCATTGTGGCAAAGTTGGTAGGAGGCAAGCGCGTAAATTTTTCGCTAAAAAACTCGTACGCTGTCCGATGCCATGCCGCTGTAGTTTCTTTCAATTCTGCACGACCTCAGTACGCCATCTATAAATCCAAGTTTCACAGGAGTCCAGGTACACTCTTTATTTAGTCCCAATCTTTAACTAAGTTAACATTCCTTATAATGAATACTCAATAATTTAAAATGGGATTATTTTTTCTCTAGGTAGCTCTCTAAAACGGATTGAAATGGCACGACTCAAAAGGAAACAATCCGGAAAGAAAATTCGTCGTCCCAAGAGACGATTCATTTTCGAAGACAAAGCAGATTATGGTGAAGAATGTCAAAAGCCAGATATGCTAAAAGATGAATACGAGGTTGCAAAAAACCAATTTTCTACAAAATCTTCAAGAACAGGTAAATTCTTGATTAACTGCAAGACCCATCCACTTCATATGTTATGTATGCCCTTTGAATGAATCAAACTATTTTTAATATGTTTTTAGGTCAACAATAGAGAAGTGGAAAGAGACACCATTCTTCAAGCAGAAAGCGCACTTTGGCTGGAAATGCGAAGGTGTCTTTTAACGGCATCATCATTCGGCAAAGTGTGCAAAAGAAGAAAATTATTAGCTCTGCGCCACTTATAAAAAGCCATTTGTATTAATATTCTCTTGATCATATAAGCAGTATAAGGCACGGAAAAACGAACGAGGCAATTGCTATCTCACAACTCGAAAACCAAGAGCATATTAAAATACGTAAATGTGGCCTCTTTATCGACAAAGATTTGTTTTTTCTGGGGGCTTCACCCGATGGCGTGTCTGAGGAAGGTATTGTTGAAATTAAGTGTCCGATCTCAGCATTTGGTATTAATGCCGACGACGCCATCAGAGATAAAAAAATAAAATTCTGGCATTCAGATGGTACCATAAACCGAAAACACGAATGGTTTTTTCAAGTGCAAGGGCAATTACACATTGCAGATAAAAAATCATGTCTATTTGCAGTCTGAACGGGTAAAGAGTTGCCCATGAAAGTGGAAAAAATTACTCGAGACGATGAATTTCGGGAAAGGAAATGAAAAATAGATTATTAGAATATTATAATAAGTGCCTGCTGCCAGAAATTGTTGACCCACGTCTAGGTCGATGCCACTACGGAGCTCGACCTTCTAGTCATATTATTAAAGATGCTTCCTTTTCCTTAAAAACATAGTTTATCATTTGTGACTTCAAGTGACAGCCGAAATGTCTGTACGCGCATAACTTCCGAATGACGACACCAAATTGGATATTTTTTTTTTGTTGTGTTCGGTATTACCAGGACAAGGTTTCTATGAAAGAAAATTTCGGAAATTAGAAAAAGAAGCGAAGCTTGGGCGGGCCGCTAGTGTTATTACAAATAGCGTTTATTTTTGTAGTTTTTGCAATATTTATCGCCGGGTATTGTAGTTTAATTTGTCCCTACTAATTTATATATTATGTGCTAAATATATAGTGTATCCTAACTGTGAATTATAATACGTGTGGCAATTACAATATTATTAACTGCAAGTTGGGAGTTTCACTTCCGATCTTCGACCACAACTTCACCTCCAATACACGTAAGAGGAGACAGGTAGACCACCTTCCACCTACGTCTCCAAAGAGGTATATGTAATAGGTATACACTATAATACATAGTAATGCCCTGTAAGGCCCTTCTCCCATTACGATATTTGTAGGATACGATACTTGAGTAGAATACTGGTTGGATACTAGTTCGCCACTCGACGCTCGCATATTATGCTACTGAAAAATGACTAAATTCATAATTTGTGCTAACTCGTTTTTTGTGGACGGACGTTATGTCAAGTGATTCCAGTGACGAAGAAGCCCTTGCGGTTTTTCTGTTCTATAGAAACAGAAGACTTTCTACAAGAGTAGAAAATACTGGATTCATCCATATATTGAAAGAAACATAAATTGTAGACTTTTTGTCGCAGCACAAGAACTACAACATGATGATAATACATTTTTATCTTTCTACCGAATGTCTAAAGAGTCTTATCTGCATCTTGTTGCATTATTAAAGCCTGCTATACATCAACAAAATACAATATTCAGAATGTGTTAGTGCGGAAGAAAGGATTCTGATAACCCTAAGGTAAATAATACAACATACATAATTAAATGTTACATAATTAAATGTTTATTAAATTTTGGTAAGTATGTACTTTATAATTATTATTCTTCATCTTGTGATATATACATAGGTATTGATTTGACGCGATTTGAAATTGGCGCGATTAATCGAGAATCGATCTTTTAATGCTCGATATAAACAAGAATCGATTCTAGTATGTTCAATTTGAATCGAATCGGAGATCGATATTTTTTAAAGTGAATCGACATGCCTACCGCGGAAGAGACGCGACGCCCAAGCGACCGACCAGGGGGGTACAGTTAGAACATCAGCAACAAAATCAAAGAAGCTAGTGCCATCTATCATTCTTAACTAGAGTTAGTAAGCATTAGTACTCTAAAGCGTCGATAGATGTCGCTGTATTGAAATTTAAAACCCAATTATATTTTTTTTTATTGTAATGGCAATGTCTTCTTAACTTTGTAAAATATTTTTTGGTTATATAAACACTGCACACACAATATGGTCGTCACGGCTTGCGCTTGCGTTTGTTTGTTTCGTATTCATTTGTTGTGTATTTCTTGGTTTACGAGTGTATTTTTTTGAGATCTCTCGCGACCTCCTCCGTCCTGATAGACTACCTACCTATACCTGGAAACCAGTTCAAGCTTCGCAGTGTTACACCTGTGCGCTGTGATTTGTTTATTAGTGATTCCACAAGAAATTGTGAAAAACACTATTAACTATTATTAGAATTGCGAAAAGACGCTTGTATTCTGTGTGAGTGTGTCTTTGAATATAGACAAAATGCCTCATCGCTGTGCGCTGGGATGTAAGAACACTGGTAAGTAATTTATTTATGAACTCTGCTAACCGCTAACCGGCACATTTTTTTTTCTTAGGTGATCTCTGTTATCGATCGAAAAACAGTAGAGCCCCATATTCAAGGACGATTGGGAAAATGGCCACTGTATGAAGTTTTTAAAATATAACTAATTACAAAATTTGTAAAAAGGAGATGGATAAACGACTGCCCCAAGCATGTATAGTAATCTCACATTAACTAGTAATATTTAAATATTCATTCATGAATTATTTAGTGTTTAATAATTTCCAAGAACTTTCGTGAATTATTAAACATAAAAAGTATCTCAGTTGCTTTTTTTGATTGACATGACAAGTTCAAGAGGAAATAATACAGTACTGCAAGCTAGGGAGGAGTCATATCGCTGTTCCAGAATGTCAAATCGAAACTCGGTTTTTGATAACAGGTATCAAAACGATTTATTTTCTGAAACTAAGAAATGGCAATCAAAGTTTTCGACGGGAATCGATGGCGCTCAGTTCGGTGTCCTGTTTAGTTGCTTGTCACAGGGTTTTGATTCGGAAAATGGGGTTTTTTTAAAGTGACAATCGACTATACTCAATTCCACTTTTTTCTACTTAATCAAAATCAAATAAAAATAACTGAAAGCTTCGGAATATGCTTCTTTGTTTAATCTTACTACCTATTTTGTGACGAAAAAATATGTTAACTGAATAGTGGTCGACAAAAACTAATTCTATTTGTATCTTTCAACCCTTTCGATTATTTTATCGATTCTGTTCCACCCGACGTTCAATCCCATCTCTATGAAAAAAATGAACGTCAGATGTCAGACGTCGTTTTTTAAGACTAAACGAATAAATAAATAGGTAAATCGCATTTTTGTTGTTTTATTTCAATATCTTTTATGCCCTTGATTACTCAGTGCGTTAATTATCTACTTTAGGCAGAATTGTTAACCTACCTACCTCAATACAGAAATTACAAATATTTGGCTCGGTTAACCTTTAAGATCTTTTTCAAATACGTTCATCATTTCAACCATAATGTTATTTACATTGTCTGTGAATACTGTCTTTATTTTAACTAATTTGGATATGTAGTTTAGGTTTTACGACAGAATACTTATATTATTATGATTTTAGTGGAGATTATCTATCGTAAGTCCGTTTTATCGAGTTTTTTTGGTGCAATTACTCCTTTGTAGATATTTACTTCAAGTACCTTAGTCCAAAATCGCCAATGAAAAACACTAATCAATAAAAATCGTCGCAAACACGTTAAAAGATAAAAGTGCATAGCAATGTCATCGTTTGAAGTTTTTGTACCTTTATCGTAGGAGTTACGCGATTTTATTTTCAGGAATGTGCAGATATGAAAAGTTCCTGAACCTTTTTAATTACAAAATACTAATTTTCAGCTATTCAGCATTATATATTGCTAGGAACCATGTCTATACATGCATTTTCATTGCGGGATCAGTCGTCCTTCAGTTTAGCCATGTCCTTTGTTAGGTACATGAAATATTTAATATAGCTTGGGCTGTAATAAATATTTCATATTTGTAAGTTCTACACGAAGTAGAAGTCTAAACTTTCTTGATTTAACATGACATGAAGGTAAAAATGTATGCAGGTCTCAATATTTGGTAGGTTTCCGCTAACGGCCATCCCCAGTTTAATATCTATCGCCAAATTAGACCTACTACTAATTAATAGCTAACTAACATATATCATGCTTCTTGAATTAAATAAACAGACCAGTTAGTACACACTAGACAGAATTAATCAACAGACTTATCACCTACATTTGATTACTTTTGTTTTTTTCAGATGTTATAATGCACGTGTTTCCAAATCCTGTCAAATTTCCTGAGCGCTTCAAAGCTTGGGTTGATCTTGTTGGAGAGAAACCAGAAATATCCTTGGACGTCGAATATTTCAAGAAAAAGAGAATTTGTGATATTCACTTCATTCCTGAACACAGAAATCGAAATAAACGTCTGAATGCATTAGCAATACCATTATTAAATTTGCCAGGTGAGTTATTTATTTGTTTAACACAGCTTATAGGTACTATCATTACAGGGTTTACCATAATGAGACATGACAGAATGACATTTATGAACTTGCACACTAAATTAAAAACAAGAACATTTTTAATTTATTTCATCATTATTTTTATAATAATTAAGTACTAGGTATTTTACTAATTGATATTCATTGCTACACACGAAAATACTATGAAATTGTGTATATAGAGAGATCTTTAGAGTTTAATATTTCTTATTCTATTCCAGGTTTGCCTAAGTCTTAGGAATCTGAGAACAGTGCTGATAATCAGCCTGGTACTTCATTTGCTGCAGCTGTTATTACATCAGGTATAGCTTAGTTATTATTAAGACAGTAGGAATCGATAATGTTAGCATACTTATCCACGTCATGCATACATTATATTTCAAATCTCACCTAAATATTTTAAGTGTACTAAAGACAATTCAGGGCACTTTGTACAAAACATTTAGTTCACTTCATTTCCTAATGAAACCTGGTGTCTGTGTAGGTAGGTCGGTATTGATGATAGAATAAAAGACTTTCTGTGTAACTGTTTTTCTTATTTTTTCCAGGTGTCCCTCGAGAGTCGGAGAACAGTGTGGTGGTGACGCAACCTAACACTTTCAGCCTAACAAGTTAGTAATATTCTTTTTTATTCAAGTTAATAAATATTATATTTTTAGTCATTTAATTTTAATAAATTAATTTACTTAAAAAAAAGTTCTAGAAAGTTCTCCGATGCATTTTTCAGACCTACCATTTGTTCTAAATATATTTGTTTACATGACTTATGATATTCATTTGTATCAAACAAAAAAATATTGGAATGTTAACCTTTTGTACAATTTTTATTATTCTTAAAAATTATTATTTATTTATCCCTTAAAAAAACTACTTTGCAGGTTTGCGGCATCATGGCGTTACAACAGCTACTGTGATAAAGGAGCATAATTATAGTGTGTTAAGCAGACCTAGACAAACACCGTTCGTTAAAGGTACTTATTCTAGTTTATACAAATTATAAAGAGGAAAGATTTGATTGTTTGTTTCTTTGAATCAAATAGGCTAAAAAACTCTTGCACTTTTGTAAAGCTACGCTATCCCCGGGTAACATAGGCTATAAAACATCACGCTTTGACCTACAGTAGTGGGGCAGCAAGTGAACGCGGGGGAAAAAGTATTATTATAATAATAATTTTAACCCTAAAGCGTTGGGTCTGTGGTTTTCACTTAAACATTTTTAATCAAGTTGTACATTGGATATAAAAGTAAATTATTATTCTTTGGTGACTATTTTATAAAAATACCGCATTATAATTTAAAAAAAATACTATTTCAGGTGGTCCCACAACAACTGCAGCTTACAAACGTGTGGAGATGAAACCATTGCAGACGAAAATTAAATATTTACGAACGGAATTGTGCCGTTTACGCAAAAAAGGCAAGTCCTTTACCGAACGATTGGCTAATGCAGAAAAAATATCCAAAGACCTTGCATTTCAACGGATTACCAAACAGATGACAAAACCAGCACAGTTGTTCATAAAAATGCAACTCCAATCAACAAAGAAGCCTAATGGTAGGCGTTTCTCAATAGAGGAGAAAATCTTATCTTTGTCCCTGTTTAAAAAGAGCCCTAAGTGTTACAGACTATTAAGTAATTATTTCACACTGCCATCTGCAAAGGCAATGAAATGCCTACATAGTGAAATAAAAGTGTCTCCCGGAATTAATCCAATAATATTCGAACGAATAAAAAGTACACTGCAGCATAAAGATACTTCCGACCGCTTGTGCAGCCTTTGACGAAATGTCAATAACGCCTCAGATAAACTACAACGTACATAAAGATCAATTAGAAGGTTTTGCATCCAACCAAGAGAACAAGTTCTCAGACCATGTCCTTGTTTTTATGGTTAAGGGCATTATGCGTAGTTTTAAGCAACCGATAGCATACTATTTCACGAATTCTTTAAATAAAATAGAATTAAAAACAATTATTAAAACTGTAATTCAACAATGCATTAAGTCGGGGTTAGTAATTGTTTGCACCGTGTGTGACCAAAGCCAGACTAATGTTGGTGCCATCACAGAATTGGTCAATGACACAAAAGCCAGTTTTTTACGACAGCAAAAAGAGTGGCGTAGTGATTTAATACGCATAAATGGCCAAAACATCATTCCACTTTTTGACACACCACACTTAATAAAAGGTATTAGAAATAATTTAATTACTAAAGACCTTATATATTTTATAGGCAATGAAAAAAAAAAAATATTAAATGGGACTATTACCAAATGGTATATGTAGCAGATAAGATGTATGGAGAGCTGCGGTTGCTAAACAAAATAACAGAAGAGCATATTAATCCATTAAAAATAAATAAAATGCGTGTAAAATCTGCTACACAATTATTTAGCCATAGTGTTGCTGTCGTAACAAACCATTTAACGGCTAGAGGAGATCTTCCTGAGGAATGCCGTCAATTAATAGACTTTACTATTTTAATAGATAATCTGTTTGATTCGTTAAATGTGAGTAGTTTCTCCATACCAGACGGTAAAATTTTTAAAGGGCCTGTGAAAAGGTATTCGCCTCACCATGAGTTGTGGCAAAAAGCCAAAAATATACTAAAAAAAGTAAAATATCTAAAGAAAAATAAAGTTGGTGATAAAGTTCAATTGACGGAGACAGTTGTGCCATCAATAACAAATTTAATTAAAACCATAGAGGGAATGGAATCTCTATGGAAAGTGTTGTCTAATAAATACGGTTTAGATGCAATGATGACTAGAAATCTCAATCAAGACCCTGTAGAGAATTTCTTTGGGAGCATCAGGAGTTATGGGGCACGAAATATTGCACCGAATACAGTAGCCTTTGAAGGAGCATATAAAGCCTTAATGCTAAATAATATTAATTCCCCACATTCAAAGAGGGCCAATTGTGAAGAGGACTCCAATGAGTGCCTACAAACGCTAGACTTTTTTTAAAAGAAAAAATTGTAACTCCTGATGCACCTGCAGAAAATAAAGAGATTCATTTCGATACTGAATTATGTTTAGAACAGTCTCCGGAAAAGGATGCGGGTCAAATCAATTATGTATGTGGTTGGGTAATAAAAAAATGTCTTACAAGAATTGTAAAAGGATGTCAACATTGTAAATTAAATTTACTAGACAACACATCAAGTAATACTAATAATACTTTTATCAAAGAGAAAGAATATCAAAATAAAAAATGGCTTGTCTATCCTAGCAAAGAAACAGAAACATTCTTCAGAGATTCCCAAAATATTGTTTGCTCATTTTTAAAAAAGAATGTTCCAAAAACTAATTTAAAACGGACAATATTATCATTTATAGAAATGTTTGTAGATTGTCATTTCAGCTGTCCAACACATAAAAATAACTTAAAAGAAATGTTTTTAAATACTATGGTAAATATTCTTGTATACAGTTGGTGCCGATCCGTCAATCGAATTTTATCAGGCAAGCTAATTAATTATGAAGGTGAGGACGAAATTAAAATTGCTGCCCAAATTTATTTTGATAAACACAAGAATACCTACCTACTTTGCTATGTATATGTAATCAATGTCAACATGCTTGAAACAATAATAAATAATTATTTTGTTATTTATTGAGTTTTATTTCTATTATTAATATTAATTATATTACTAAACTTCATTTCTATTAGAAATATTGTTGTAATTATGACTATAGTCCTATTAATTAGAGATATCAATGTTACTTCCCTTAGAAGCTGTTTTGTTTTAGTAATTTATAATACATGTACTAAACCAAAATAGCTTCTAAAAGAAGTAACATTGATATCTCTAAATAATAGGACTATAGTCATACACATTCTATAGCTACGTTATAGGTATATATATTGGTGTTAGTTCTAGTTAAGAAATCCAGGTGGCGCTTTCAACCGATATGCCCAAAATTGGCACAAGAGGGCTCTCTTACTTCTCTATATTATTATACTCTTTGCGACCGACACGCCGAGTCGCGCGATACTAGTCGCGGACGCGTAGGATACCAGTAGCGTAGTATGCGAGCCTGCATTCAATTGTATGTGAGATACTTGGTGGCGACTAGTCTCCGATACTTGCAGGATACTTAAGTCGCCTGTGCGTATCGTAATGGGAGAAGGGCTTTATTATAGTATTAAGATAAGCATCATTAATTTTTTAATCAGTTTTTTTTATTATGTCTTAATGAGATATACCGTCGGTGCGCTTGCCAAACCTGATATGTGCATTTTTTTTATTTTTCGTTTTTTCGCTAGATGGCATAATTTTTATCGACACATTGATGGCAAGAACTGTTAAGTGAAAATTATAACTGGAACAAAATTTGCAACATCTTACATGTGTCTTTATTATGTCAGAAAAAAACTGTCATGTGCTCAATTTGCACATAATATTGTATTCCAGGGTTCTTGTTGTAAATTATACCCACGAAGACTAGTAGATATAAAGTTTATTCATAGACAGTAGACACATTACTACAGAATTATTAAAAATACAAAAGTGTAATACGACTTATCTATCTGACAGCTAGTCGGCGACAGCCCGCGCCAAGCCCGCGCTTTTTTTATCAACGACACCCATATGACATTATACATTTTTTTTTTGTTATTTGATGAAAATGGAACCAAAATTACAGAATGTATTAAATTACTAACAATAACAAGTTTTTGAAAAAGCGCGGGAAACTTCGGACTTGGTGGACGCGGTTTTTTATAAAAGATTTTAAAATATTGTTTATAAGATCAGTAGTCGTAGTTTTAGTGCTCTATTTTCTTTCTCATTTCATTTCATTTCAGTTTATTTTCTTCGGTAGGGGTAAGTTTTTTGTAATTTTTTAGTGGTAAGATGAACGACCCGCCTGACCCGGGGGACATTGTGCCCCCGGCAGGCAATTTCGTCACCATTGCATCAAACGAATCGGGCATGGATACCGATGGGTCATCGTCGGCCCGTGTTTTAAAAAGAAGCCGAGTGCCTGTGTGCAAGCACTGCAATAAACGCCGCCGTACCCGCAAAAACCACGGTTCCGAGTCTTCGGGTTGTGATTGCACGGACTTACTAACTACTACATCAGAGCCTAACTGCTCTGATCCTATACCTATTAACAAAAAATCCGATATTCCTGCTCCGTCCTTGGTTGTTCCTACTCAGATAGGTAGAAAAACCTATGATAAAACCGATATTTCACCATATGTTATTCATGTCCAAAAAAATATAATTTCACACTAACACTGCACCCAATCACATTTGGCAAGTTCCTAAAACACAACGCCTTCCAGAATATAATTAACGGTAGCGTTAAAAAAATCGGCCGCAATAAAATATCTCTATCTTTTTCAAATTTCCTGGACGCAAATTCTTTTATTACAAACAATAGTCTCGTAACATATAATTACAAAGCTTTTATACCTACTTTTAATGTTACTAGAATGGGTTTAGTGCGTGGTGTTCCTGCGGAATGGTCTCCGGAGGAAGTTATTGATAATGTAACGGTACCAATTGGTTGTGGTCCAATTTTGAAAGTCAGACGCCTTAATTTTAAAACCGTTGCTGATGGTACAAGCATTTGGAAACCTTCTCAATCCATAGTTCTTACATTTGATGGACAGGTTCTACCGAAAAGAATTTTTATGTGCTATAATGCATTACCTGTGGATTTATATATTTTCCCTACTGTACAATGTTTCAATTGCTGTCGTTTTGATCACACTAAAATTCAGTGCAGGTCCAAACCTCGTTGTTATAAATGTGGCCATGGCCACACTGGAGAAAGTTGTGAAAGAGAAGAAGAAAGTGCATCTTGCTGCCTTTGCTCTGGTTTTCACTATGCTACTAATAAGTCATGCCCAGAATTTTCTAGACAAAAATTAATTAAAACATACATGGCACAAAGTTCAGTATCTTATGCTGAAGCGGCAAAAGTATATCCCCCCGTAACTAAATCATATGCTGATGCACTCTTATCTTCTCCTTCAAAAAATTTTGCAGATACTCCATCAATCTCTTCATCTAATAGAATGCCTGCTTCAAGTAGCTATAAAAAGACTGTCTTTCTCAAACCACGCTCCCCTCCCCAATTCGGACAAGGTTATAATAAAGAGGCTCACAATGCCATTATCAAAGATTTTGATTTTCCCCAACCATCTAATGGTTGTGCTTTTTCTAATAATAATAACGAAAAAAAAGACACAAATTTTTCCATAAACGATTTTCTTTCTGCATTACACAATCTTCTATCTCAGTTCAACATTTCACCGTCCAACGTTGCCCCTTCTTTCAAAGTATCTCAATCCAATCATGATGGACAACACATCCAAAATAATCCAGTGGAACTGCCGCAGTCTAGTAAACAAAAAGAGTGATGTTATTTATCTTTTAAACAAATATGAGCCATTTGTCTTTGTCTTATCATAGACTTGGCTCAAATCTAATCATATTTTTAAAATTAATGGTTATTTAACCATTAGAGAGGATAGATCTGATGGGTATGGTGGAGTAGCTTACTTATCAAGAATTCTATCCCTTTCTCTGTCATTTCCTTACCTCCTCACAGTGAGGAAATTTCAATTGTAGCTATTAAAGTGCATCATACTTGTCTTGTTTCTATTTACATTCCTCACCCTTCTTCTTCTGTTCTTCAAGAGATTCAAAATCTTTTTTCTTGTCTTCCAAAGCCGTTCTTAATATTGGGGGACTTTAATTGCCATCATCAATCATGGGGCTGTTCAACTTCTAATTGTTATGGTGATGAATTACTAGATATAATAGACTTACATAACTTATGCATCTTGAACTCAGGTGCTGCCACACGCCGTTCAGATCCCAATCAGAACCAAAGCGCAATCGACCTTTCTGTCTGTTCTCCAAACTTAGCATCTTCATTAACTTGGCATACTTTAACCTCTACTTATGGAAGTGATCATTTTCCAATAGTTATTTCTTATCCTCTTTCCAAACCACATGCTCCATTAAGGAGATCAACCTTAAAACATAAACTTCCCAATAGAAATAATAATGACTGGGACAAATTTAGAAATGTTGTTGACACAAAGCTTTGCTCCTTGCCCGTTATTTCTGATGGCAATGAAAATAGTTGTGCTGAAGCTTTAGCTCTCATATTAATCGCAGCGGCAGATGAAACTTTTCCTGTAAAAAATAACAATATTAGTACAATTCCCTCCCCTCCGTGGTGGGATTCTGAGTGCACAGAATTGATTAACAAACGTAAAGAGGCAGAATATAACTATACCCTTGATATGTCTGATATTAATTTTGAAATCGTTAATAACTTAATAAATGAAACTTATAAACTATTTAAGAAGAAAAAATTTAATCTTGGCGTAACTTTTGCTCATCAATTTCACCGAACACTCACCCTACGATTGTCTGGCGCAATATCCGTAGATTTATGTCCATTTATAACAACCCTTCTCCTATTCCGGATTCTTTAGCCAATGAATTTTTAGATAAACTAGCTCCTCCTTTTGTTCCTGAGCTGTCTCTCGCATCCACTATCCATGATACTCATACGACTCTTGATCTTCCATTCACTCTTACTGAATTAAAGTGTGTTATTCATAAAACTAAGGATTCTGTATTGATGGCATTCCGTATTCATTTTTTGCTAATTTAAATGACGACGTCCTCAGCTATTATTTAAAACTTATTAATTCTATTATGAATACAGGAAACATCCCTGTTGAATGGAAACGTCAAAGGGTGTTGCCATTCCTTAAACCAAATAAAATTCCATCTAAAGCTTCCTCATACCGTCCCATAGTTTTGTCTTCAATTCTGATGAAATTAGCGGAACACTTAATTAAAAATCGCCTAGAATGGTATGTTGACTAAGGGTTTTTTGGCAGAATCACAATATGGCTTTAGAAAAGGTAAAAGTACAACTGACTGTTTAAGTATTTTAACATCCGATATTCGGTTATCATTCTCTGATAACCAATCCACCGTTGCAGTTTTCCTTGATATAAATGCAGCTTATGATAATGTTGTATTATCCATTTTACAAAATAAATTAAAAGCCTTACAAGTCCCATTGAATTTATCAAATTTCATTATTAATATCCTGACTGAACGCTCTGTTAATATGTTAATAGGAGAACATGAGGTATCTCGTCTTGTAAGGAGAGGTCTCCCACAGGGTTCTGTGCTCAGTCCCATTCTTTACAATATTTATACGTTTGATTTAGACTCGTCCTAACTAACAGTGTTAAGGTTCTTCAATATGCTGATGATTTATTATTATATTCTTCAAGCCAATCTATTGATCAAGCTAGCTATGCTATTAATACTGCTTTATCCTCTTTGGAGTCATGGTTACATTTAAACGGTTTGGATTTATCCACGTCTAAAAGCGCAGCTGTTTTATTCACCCGGAAACGAAATATTCCTTTAGTAAATCTCTTTTATAAGGAAGTACTTATTCCAGTGAACGATAAATTCAGATATCTAGGTATAATACTTGACTGTAAATTAAGTAGTGTTCCTCTTTGTGATTATATTGTAAACAAATGTGAAAATCACCTAAACATGCTTAGGTGCCTCTCTGGCGTGTGGTGGGGTGCACATCCCTTTTCTTTGAAACTCGTTTACAATGCAATCATCAGAAGCACTCTGGATTATGGAACGTTCGTTCTGGAACCAGGTAGTGTTATGGCTTTTAAAAAATTGGATCGCATCCAGTCTAAGGCTTTACGCATTATTTCGGGTGCCATGAAGTCTAGTCCCATTAATGCACTACAAGTTGAATGCGGGGAAGCTCCTTTATATCTTAGAAGACAATTCCTATCTGACAAATATTTGTTCCGGATTCTTCAGATCTCAACTCATCCTCTCATTCCTAAACTGGACTCATTAGTGTCGCAGATTGAATCTTCAGATTACTGGTCCCATAAACGTGCTCCTTGTTTAGTTGTAAGCTACAAAAAATTCCTTTCACTTTCTTCTCCTATTCACCGTTCCAATAAACTTCCTATATTTAGCAGTAGTTATGAGAGTATACAATTCAGTCCCATCATAAAATATAACTGTGTAAGTAAATCAGATCCCGATTGCCAATCAAGTTTTAATAATTTTCTGGCTGAACACTTAGAGTACCACCACATATTTACGGATGCTGCGAAGCATTCTCCGACGGGTTGTGTTGGGATAGGTACTTACCATTCGCAATACAACATCGTACAAAAAATAAAACTACCTCCTGAGACTTCTGTTTTTACGGGGGAATGTTTCGGAATTTTAAAAGCCATTGAATATATTCGTGTTTTAAAACTTAAAAAATACTATAATTTTTACTGATTCTCAAAGTGCTCTTCTAGCCATCAATAAATCCCCTTTTGAACACAAATCACAATTTCCTATAATTTATTTAATAAGAGAATTTGCGTTTAGAACCATCTCTGAGGGTAATACACTGCAATTTGTGTGGATTCCAGCCAAGGGCGTAGCGAGGTATGGGCAGTGTAATGTTCGCTGGGTTAATAAAACACACTTTGACAGATCAGTTAGGTGAGTAGTCTATGCGAAACCCAGAGAATGTCTGCACGCGCCTACGGCCGGTAAGCGACTGCCACGCCAATGCCTGCGCATACACTACATCCCTCCTTTATTTTTATTAAATTGATATGTTTGTTGTTGTCATGTTTATTGAAATATTGAATTGATTCTAGACGCCCATTCCAAAAGGTAGTTTTCGTATGGAGAAGAATGGGCAAGAAACTCCACCGTTACCCTTTTAAAATGTTTTACAAGGTCTTGTTTATATAATATAATTATATGTGAAGACAATGCACTTAAAATAAAATTAGTCTACCACAAAAGGTAAAAATAATTAAAATGAAGCAATGGCAGGTAAATCAATTATGTGATAGATACAGGTGCTCACATATTTACAAATTATTTACAAATATTGTAAAAGTAGATGATTTTCCTAGAATTTTCGCTTTGATAAATCCAATTTAATGGAGTGTTACATATGGCACGATCCACATGATGATGTCCTCACGATGTTTTTCTTCACCATTTTGTAATGTCCAATTTAATGGATGTCCAAATGTGTCCAATCTAATGGATGCCCATTGCGTACAATTTAATGAATCACATGTCTTCGAAGTATTGGTTCTCAGACATGCCGGTTTCCTCACGGTGTTTTCCTTCACCATTGATGAACAGTGGTGATGAGTGAAAATACACAAAATGCCTGCCTGGTTTCGAACCCACGAACTTAGTCGGGCTAATCCACCACCACTGTTGTGCTGAAATTAAATGCTATTATTATGTGTATGTGCCTACGTATGACACGGTGCGGTATGACACCAGAAAGCCAATTCTACTAATTTAAAACGTTCAAAATCTAGTCTCAGTCTCATCTCGGCGATAAACAAATGTCAAAACTTGTCAAAATGTAGTGAGATTAAAGGTAATTTTGCAATTAGCGTTATTTTAGGGCACGAACTATTATCACTTTTGCAGCCTGTGTCTGTAACACAGTTTATACTAGCACAGACACAGACGTTCACTCTGTCTCAAATAATGCATAGAGTTGTACTTCATTGTTTTGTTTTTTTTTTTTTTTTTTCCTGATTGAGATGGACAAATTGTACTTGGCTTTTTGAAATAAAGATTATTGTTATTATTATTTTGTGATTTTTACTTAGTCTATTACTTTTCGATTTTTACTAAGTTTACCGTTTTTAGTTTACCCTTTTTTGCAATTTTGATTAATTACAGGGCAAGGAATTATTATCTTATTTGTGATTTTGACTGAAGTTACATCTTTTACATTTACCCTTTTATGCAATTTGCATTAATTACAGGGCAGGAAACTTTTACCCTTTTATGCAATTTGCATTATTTACAGGTCAGGAAATTTTATTTCTTTTGTAATTTCTACTGCCATACCTAGGTATTGGCATCTGCCTAGCCTTTGTCCCAACTATGTTGGGGTCGGCTTCCAGTCTTAGCGGATGCAGCAGAATACCAGTATTTTTCATGGAGCGACTGCCTATCTGACCTCCACAGCCCAGTTACTGGGTAATACAATACCGCTTGGTAAGACTGGTTGTCAGACTTTCCGGGTTTCTGACTACCCGTAACGACTGTCAAAGATTCACGAATGACCGCCGGGACCAACGGCTTAACGTGCTTTCCGAGGCACGGAGGGGACACGGTATGTAAAAATGGTCACCCATCCATAGACCAACCGCGGCAAGCGTAGCTTAACCTGATCGATCGACCTATGCGGCTGTTATTATTTAGCCACGTGCCCCTCATACCTAGGATTGGCAATAGAGATCAAAATCTTTTTAATGTCTAACCATGATTTATTTTGTAAATTGCGTAAACTAGTCGGTTCCAATGTATGAACTTGATGAGTTTTCACCCATTGATTGCATACACTGGTTGGTTATACCAATGTATAAGTTATTATTAACTTTTAGGTACCCACTATTCATTTGATTGTTTACCTCTTCAAATTACTTCGTAATGTTTTGATACCGATTAACCACATAATCTATCAGTATCGCGACTTCCGCGATCTTATTTGCCTAATATTAGGCAATTCTGTTAACCAAACATTTAATGGCTTAGTTGGGTTGGCACCTATCAACAAATGAGGTTATACGAAATAAAAGTAAAACTATAAATTCACTGTACATATTAAGCATAAGAACACAACCCGGGACACAACACGAGACACAATAGAAGTTTTATTGTTATCACGTCTATGTGCGTTTAGTGTCCCGGAACGTGTTAAAACGCTGCTGTACAAATAACATAGTCTTTTTTTTTTCTGTCCATGTCGCGAATTTTGCGACAAGGGGTTTGTAAAAGGGGGGCAAATTTTCCATTATTTTTTCGATAGGACGCACCGTTTTCGAGATATAAGCAAATTTAGAATTATTAGATTTTACGCTCGCATGTTCCCGAAAATAACACCAGTACGTCCCGTGTTTCCCAAATAGTCAATCAATAATGCTATATTTTGCCACTAACTATTTGGAGAAACAATTTTATTAACTAAATAAACCTCATTCGTTAACTTGCCAGTATTAATCGCAATCATTAGGTTGTTTTGTTGAAACTTGTTTCATTTGTGTTTTTCGCAACCATTAGGTTGTTTTGTTGGAACTTGTTCCATTTGTGTTTTTCGCAACCATTAGGTTGTTTTGTTGGAACTTGTTCCATTTGTGTTTTTCGCAACCATTAGGTTGTTTTGTTGGTACTTGTTCCATTTGTGTTTTTGGCAACCATTAGGTTGTTTTGTTGGAACTTGTTCCATTTGTGTTTTTCGCAACCATTAGGTTGTTTTGTTGGAACTTGTTCCATTTGTGTCTTTCACACACACACGCACTTATTTTAATGTATATCAAAATATGTCTTGTTGTACCATACCCAGTACAGTTGCACAATGTTTTTTGTCCTATAATTGTAATAATTGTAATTAAAGTTTATTTTAAACTAAATCACCGCCGTTCATATTTGACTAGCCAGCAAGTCGAACAAAGGTCCTTTGACGACGTGGGCTATGTGATTAAAGCAAATGTTCACTTGATATTACAACACTGTAATGAATTCTATGAATTCTTTTGTTGATTACAAATTACAATAGCCAGTGCAAAATGCATTTGATTTGACTACGATTAGTTCAATCATTAACCATAATAGATTTTATGACACTAGTTAGTTTTAACAGTAGGTAAGAAAATAATTTTATTTGTTACTTAACTTCGATTTTACCGAAGTGGAACTTTTGTTAAGCTACGATATTTTCGCTACTTAATACATTTTTTTTTATAACACTAGTTTTAACAGAAAGATAATAATTTCTTACTTTACTTCGATTTCACCGAAGTGGAACTTCTGTTAAAACTGGTACATTAACGATATTTTCGCTGGAACATTTTTTTATTTGATCGAATAATATTTTCTCGATATTATTTACATAAGGGGTCGACACGGGGGTAAGCCGTGACTGACTCTAGCAGTGTTGCCACTGTGTTGTGTGCTACATCAATAATGGTACATCACAAATACATTTTAATTACCTCACATAGGGCAGTATTATCAACTTTATGATAAATAAGAATTATAATCTCATAACAACATCACGCCGGTTCTTCCACCTATGTTTGAATAGATAAGCAATCTTTATTGCTTTATTGTATGTACATTATTGTCTTGGTTTCACATAATGTTACATGGCACCTGTAACTTAGTGACCTTTGAAGGTACTACCACAAAATTCCAACAGAAGAAGGGAACTTCTCTTCTACAAAATTGATTTACCGATTCATCATAATTATTATCATAAGAAAATATTATGTCATTCTAATTCATGTTACTGGTGAAAACAGTTTTACTAAAACATTTTGTTCATCTATCTGTCCCCAAGTCACAGGCTATAAACCTAGTTTGGGTGCCAGGAGATAATACTCTATGTATTATAATATGTTGTACCATATTACTGTACTTGTAACCTTTGTGAACATTGTTCTGGAAATAAACATTATTTTTATAATTTTTGTGTCTTTTTTCTCACCTCTTAGGCTGGTTTTAGCTACATTTACGGGCCAAAACCAAGTAAATGCAACGTGTGGTGTGTATTAGAGTGTGTTTTCTTCCTCTAACTGCATGAATTTCCTACTATTCTGCAGGTGTTTAAGATGGCAGCTTTCTGTTATTATTATTAATTAACATTGCAATAACATCAAACAGCAGTTTGTTGTTATTGTGACTTTTTATTTTCACTTTGCCCACATTTTATTTCAAAGTATGTATACTTATTATTTTAACTGGTTGGTACTAGTATTTAATTATAGTAACAATTACATAGCTTTTGTCTTTTCCTTAGTCTGTTGATAGGTAGCAATCTAAATTATGTCACCCTAGAATTTGGGTACATATGTCATTATCAGTAGTACTCATTAGGTAGTTCTTCCTACATGCAGGAAATTATCCTCTGTGGGACGGTTTTTTTTATTTTTATTTTTGTTATGTTTCGTAAGTATTACAATGAATACATTACTCTGTATTGATTCTTATTTTTGCGTGGCTTTTACTGAAAATCAGTAGGTAACAGTATCACAACTGCATGCCCTATTATATTTTTGTAAGTACTTATTGAAGACATGTGACATCTGCCAACCCGCACTGGGCGTGGTGGATTACGGCCCACTCCCTCCCACCGAGAGGAGGCCTGTGTCCCAGCAGTGGGAACATTATAGGCTGATTATGTATGTATGTTATGTAAGTACTTATTGCGTGAGTCATTTTTTGTGGCGTCCTGTAACAGGATTTTGAGACTCGTATGCGTGCTCATTAGAGCATTTCGGATTCAGCATGACCTTTGACGTAAGCGTAAGTATGACTAACTAAATATACTGAATAACTTTATTCAGTAACGTTACTTTACAATCTTCTTTTTAGTGTGTCGATAGTAATCTAAGTGAACTCAGCCCAGAATAGCAATCTAAATGGACTCGGCCCAGAATTCGGATACTTGTTTGGCGCCTTCACCAGCGTCCATCAGTTCCTGTAACGTGCAGCTGACAGGACACGCAGGACACGATATTAAGTGTTATACTTTACTATTATTATGGAAATTGACTGATAATAACCTTTATCTATTAACAAATTAGGTTTATTAACTGGTTGGCAGTAAATATGCTAGTAATTAAGCCATTATTTATGCTTACACCAACGTTTCCCGGTCTTTTCTCATATTTATCCGTTAAGCATGGTCGTATTGCGAATAGTATTTGCGTGACCTTGATATTTCTGTGTCGAACAATTGATCCAGGCAAAACCAGTGACCTGATTAAAATAGTATCTACTGATTTTGTTTTATATTTACAATAAGTGGGTATGTAGGTTATTTACAACAGAAAAGTTAAGTATGTCCAAGATTTATGATAATAATCGGTTATTAATTGTATTTAAAATTAGAAGCGTGCAAATAACTTAATTATCTTGTTATTTAAATGCACTTACTCAATAATAATAACTAACAATAATTTACTGTTTGCATTACAGCACATTTAAAATAATTGCGTACTATTCAGGCATGGCCCTTTGTTTTGTTGTGAACAATATTCCCTGCAAGGCCTTTTTAACATTTACCTACGCTTTTGTTGTTTACATCAGTCAAAGCAGAATTTATTTTTCGTAACTAATTAATCATACGAAACAGGCAATAAAGCAATCATTAGCTGTAACCATCTACCTTGGTAACGATTTATTTACGTGTAGGTAGGTAGGTACAGCGTGACTACGTTCTGTTTTTACTTTAGAATCCAACTAAAAACGATCCATATCGAAATATAGTCGCTTGACAGATCGTAAACAACTTTCAACGTGCATTATTTTTCAGCGTGCATTCTTCCCCCTTTTTTTGGTAAATGTTTTCAGCACTTACTTTTATCCTCGTCGCCACTTGTAATGTTCGCTGGGTTAATAAAACACACTTTGACAGATCAGTTAGGTGAGTAGTCTATGCGAAACCCAGAGAACGTCTGCACGCGCCTACGGCCGGTAAGCGACTGCCACGCCAATGCCTGCGCATACACTACAGGCAGGGTGGGGCAGCTGCCCCCCCCTAGAAGACCAGCCGGTCACTGGTAAAATTTACCAGTGCAGAATTTTTTAGTTCCTATGTGACATCATATATGTCGCTACACATCCGAGCCGAGTTCAATCGCAGAAATAACAATAATAAAACGCTAATGGACGCACTTCCATTGTTAATGTATAGCAGTAGGTACCTAATCGACGAGGCCCTTACAGTATACTTACCAAGCTTTTTTAAAAATATGCTATACATTAACAATGGAAGTGCGTCCATTAGCGTATTATTTATTAGTTATTATTTCTGCTATTCGACTTGGCTTGGCTCGGCGCGCATGGTCTACGCTTCACAGAGGAGAGAAGAGCGGAATGCGGGGTGAGAGGGGATGCAATAATTCAGCCAATCTAGCGCGGTTGTTGCGCCGTGCATCAGTCAGAGAGATTCAGTGCACTACTCGGGACGCTACGTGAGTTACGTCCGTCCATATCGTGAATCGAGATTGCCAACTTGTAATTTTTGTGCGTGTGTTTTTAAAAATGGATATCAGGAAGTTTTTTAAAGGTAAGTAGTTAAGGAGCATCATACGATCTGCTCTTGGACATTTTCCCGCTAGATGGCGCTGAAGTCAACATTTTTAGTTTATTTTGTTTTATGTGTAATTGGCACATTATTAAGTCGTAAAAGTAGTGGACGCGGTTATCGGACATTACACTTTATTGAATTTGGTCATAACATTGCCTCAAAATCCACCCAATTCGACACATAACTGTTAGATAAAATCTGCCATTGAATACAGGTCGTTTACACACACAGACGTAAGCGAGTACTTCCATACGTTTATAAGAACAGACCACTAGATGGCGTGTATTTAAAAAATGCGCCGCCTGCTACGATATTTATATGAAAAATGAAATGCGTTTCTTGAGAATACTGTGCCTGTGCGTAGTACTCGCAACCAGCGTGCGTGTATGACAAGATTTATGAACTTAAACGAGACAATGGGAGTATGTAAGGTATCGTAGCAGGTGGCGTTCTGTAGTTTCTACCTACCCCCATGGGGAAAACGCATGAGTATGATGATAGGATAATAAAAGTCAAGCATTTATATAAAATCATTTAATAATCAAACTAGGCTGAGAATCAGCACTTTTCGAATGTCAAAATTACAATAAGACAGTCCCCCAAAACGCCCGCTCTTCACCACTTCCTAGAGCTTTACCTGGAAAGAAGTGGCGCAACAAACTCCCAGCAGCACAGCTGTCTGTTCAGTTACAAAAACTTCAGTCTACACAGTTTATAAAGATAGTTTTATTAGAATACCTTACACCGTAATTAATTATCAAATAAAAGTATTTGAAGTGACACAAATGAAGATACATGATTAAATTTATAGCATAATCAATTATTACAATAATTACAGATATTACACATAACATACACAAGAAAAAAACAAAAGATAACAACAAATCAAAAAAATACAATTTAGTATGCGATTACATCTACCCAGGTAGGTGAAAAAATATTTTATAATGTCAAAGCCCTCTTATCAGTTTTTAGAAAAATAAAAATCTAAAGACCAGCTTATTGAGTTCACCAGGTGGTTATCTTAAATAATAAAGTATTATTTCACCTTTCCATTTTATAGTAAATACAAATAAAAAGTAATATACAATGATAATGTTGATTATAAACAAACTACTACAAAAATAAGCCTCTTGATTTTATAGTAAAATACAAATAAAAAGTAATATATTATAGTGTCGATTCTAAACAAACTATAACAAAAATCGTTTGACTTGATGATTTCACCATGTGCCGTGAGTCTTTTTGTCCACTGCTACAAGGCTGCTGCAAAGAAAAATAACTTAGTATATAATTATGTTACTTTGGACAAATATTATTTCCTATTCATTTCAAAATGTCATTTACCATCAATCTCCAAAGCTGATCTAAAATTAAAATTAAACTTTACTATTTGCTCGAATTTCCAACTGATGTTGATGGACGATTTTTCACTAGAATAACATAATAATATATTTTAGACATTGAAATTGATACAATTTATGAAGTTAAAAAAATTGCCTTGTGTGCCAGTATATACTGGTACACACGGCTACATAATTAACCAGCTATACATTTCCAGTATAAGCTGATCTCGCATTGTATAAGATTTCCATATAATGGGAGGTCAGCTTATACTGGAAATGTATAACTTGATATCTAGCCGTGTATACATACCATTCAAATCTACACATTTAGCATTTTTTTGACCATGTCTCAATATGATTTCTGGCAGAATACAACTTTGTTCCTTTCGATTTATGTATTTTTTTTAATGTGTCCCTGGGTGTGGTCTGCTTTTTCCATACAGTTCCATACCATTTGTGTCCAGTAGCAAGCGATCATCCTGAAAATAGAATATGTTTTTACTAGAAAATATCAATGAAATATAATAGATGGTTATGTAACATACAAAGAAACAATACTGTACCATGATAATCAAAGCATTTCTTACTGGTACTGACAATTTCTGACTTATTATATTTCCATTTGCAGCTGTTTTATTGACATTGCAGTAATAATGCTTGCAGTTTTCATGTATTCCGAATACAAAAGCGGGCTATTTCGCAAATCTGCTACTCTCACTGATACACATTATAATTTTCCATGCCACTAGTGTAACCTTCATCACGTTTGGCTTCAAAATATTTCGCCCGTAAAGTGGGAGCTTAGTGTTGGCAAACATCTAAAAAAAGTACAAATATGAATACAGAATATGCTTCACTGGTCTTGAGATGTCAATACAAATTTGATTTATTTATTTACCTTGTATAGTTCCCCCTCGCCCTCGACCCTCGACCTGTGCCCTCGTATAGTTTTTGATTACATGATTCTTGCGTTCTTTTTTTTTGATTATGTTTCCATCTCAGACCAAAGTTCCTATATGACACTTTCTCTTTCAAGTTTGCAAACAGAGGAGTCTCCGTATCCAATAAAACTCAAATAGGGAAGTTGATGCATTTCTTCACTCTTTTGAAAGCCTTCCACAATAATTAGTGACACCATTGCTGTAGGCGGTCCAGTAAAATTTTTGCAACAATTATGTGCTTTCATGTCCATGTCTCCTTTTTTCATAATATTGACACGTATAACAATATTTGTTTTGAACACCAAGAAATAGACATTTCTTAGTTTCTTTAGCAACAATGCAGGCCTGAAAAGGAAAAGCAACACTTGTAAATATTCATAGTAAAAAGTTCATACAGAACCAAATATGTGTTTAGTAACGGAGTAGGTATGTAAGGTATCTTAGCAGGTGGCGTTCTGTAGTTTCTGCCTACCCCCATGAGAAGAAGGTATATGTTTATGTATGTGTGTTTGGTAATACATTAACTTACCATACAAGAACATGAATCAAAGTTGTGGCCATATGACCTTTTCAGCCATCATCCAACTACATACAATAACATATGGAACACCGTCTGAAGATACATGACCTTTTTGAATAGCAACTGACCTTTCTTGTTCACCAGCAGTTTTAATTTCCTCTGACAAATGTTCAAACCACACACTGCCTAATTTTTTTTCAACACGACGAAATTTAGTCATTTATTTGGCGACATTATTGGAATATTCATGAGACTTGTAATGTGAGCTGATTGAGTGTAATAGCTACCAGCAGTCGCAGTTGCCCACAAAAATGCAGTATTTATTTTATTACTGCTCTCCGTAGTGCTTCCACGCAATTACCAGACATAGTGCACTTGAAAATTAATTCACTTCTCATCTCACTAACAAATTCAATTTGTGAAGATTCACACATATTTCGGTCTTTCCAATTGGAATGCCCATTCAATTACATTCTTCAGGTCCACAATGCGGTACCCAGATATCGCATATAAACATTTCTTTGGAACAGTTTCCACAGTCAATTGAAATCACAGAACACATAATATACTCCATATTATGTGTTCTGTGATTTCAATTACCAATTATAATCATTAGAATCATTAATACATCTTTCTAAGTTAGATTTCTACCACCAATAGTGGATGATGAATGATTCTAATGATTATAATTCTGTAAATATGTACCTGTTATTGTCGCGAATAATATTTTGATCAAAATACAACCTGACACTGACCTGCAAATTGCAAAAACGTAAGAAAATTTGAATTTCGCGGTCTCAACTACCCATTTCACTATAAATCCTATCTACGAATAATGATATTTATGTTGCCACAAAACAATATTATGTAATAAAGTTGTTTACGTTGGTAAGGTCGTCAGGTCAGGTTATTAATTATAAAGTTTTTTTTGGTGAACCTGTTCATGAAAGGTAGGAAAGGAAATAAATCAATCACTTATTGTACGTATGATATTGATTTAACAGAATTATAATAACGCGTGTACGCCATCTAGCGATCTCATCTCTAAACTATCGCAATCATGGCGTTTGAGTTTGCTTGTCAAAACTCACGCACACTAGTGTGATAACTGTCAAATTTCGTCTGGATTTCGCGATCGTTTTCCTCAGTAAATAATGTAAGTTATTTCCTAAAAAGGTCGATCGCGGGGACATTTCATTATAGAAAAGTGATAAAATGATTCGTTTTCAACAAAGTGTGTCTGTGTTTAGCGTACAATCCCCAAGAAAAATGTATGGACGGCCCATCGCAACATCCACCTTAAACAATTATCCTAATATTATTATAAATGTGAAAGTTTGTGAGAATGGATGTATGGATGTATGTTTGTTATTCTTTCACGCAAAAACGGCTGAACTGATTTGGTTGAAAGGAGATGTTTCAAAATGTATGGAGTCCCGGCCAGGTCTTTGTACACCATACTAAAAAATGGGGAAACAAAATTAAAATCGTTTTCAATCATCCAATTACTATAAATTGGCTTTGTTTGGTAGTAAAGCATAAGAATGTACACTTGAAATTGCAACACACAACAAAAACCCGTCATGGCGGTAAGCTGTCATATTGATTGATTATTGACATTTGACATGTTTATTTCTGTCATATTACATTGTCAAAGAGAATCACTACGTTACCGTACTTTTAATATTTTGTAATATTATTTTAGATCTAGTTCTAATTTGTACATAAAGTATAGTCCAGTTAAGCAGACGACAACCTCATAGGTTAACCTGCGAGATGCCATAAAAAAAATGATTTAAGATTTTTACTTAGAGCATAAATGTACAGAATAAAAACATTCTATCGTCGAAATATTAACTCAGACCAAAACAATGTAGCGATATTTTGATTCAACTATCAAATAAACAGTTATGTTTTTACTAATGTAAACAAACAACGAAAGCTACTGAAGTGACAGTAGACAGTTCACGGTCTATGATCAATGGTCGATCTATGGTATACAGTCATTGTTTTTTAACCACAGACTAGCTAAATTGGCGAGACGCCATATTGAAAGTCAATAAAAATAATTGATAAATATCAAATGATTACAAGAAAAATATGCATTTTTGCAATTTATCCGTATTTTTCCCGAATTCCAGGGATTTTTATCGATTTTTCGAGGTACTGTACATATACTGGGCCCGTTTTAAAACATCTCCTTTGGTATGCAGATTGGTTATACCCTGGATTAACACATAGCTACTTTTTATCCCGGTCAACAGGGGTGAAAGCGTTTAAGTAACAATATTTGTTGACAATGTTGGAAAAAAATAAGTTGTCTGGGAGCTTTCAACGAAAACGCTGCCTTAACCCTTTAAGATATAACAAAATAATGTATGGTGTAATTGTGTATCTTATATAGGTCTACAGAAAAGTCCGCGATACCATATGTCTATCTCTTAAAGATAACATAATATATTCATTTTAATACTTAAAAAAATGGGCAATTATAAAGTGCTGACTTGGAAAGCTATTTACACAAATACAGTATTAATCCTTATCATTTTAAATAGGTTGGTTGGCTTGAGCATTTCATGAAGATTATTTTTTCCCTTAACATCATACAAATAAAATAAATACTTTAGGAGATATAGCAAAATCAAAATCACGCACAACAAAATTAATTTCATGTCGCCGTGACTAGACTGGCCCGCGCGGGCGGGGTGGGGGAACAAGTCGCTCATCGCTCGCGCTGTGTCGTTGACGGTTGTCTCCGTAACGTGAATTTTCAAAGCACTAGCAATTTCTTGAAAACGCACTTTATGGTACCATCTATGGACGGACGGACAGCGGAGATTTAGTAATAGGGTTTGGGGACGTAACCTTAAAAATGAGACATAATTAATTTATTTATACTTCGATTTTGTTATTTTTGTTATAGGCTGCTTTTTATTAACACACCACGCGGGCGAAGCCGTGGACGGAAGCTAGTTAACAATAATGTATTTAATGACAGCAAAGAATAGTAAAATTATTTGAGAGATTACGTGAGTCTTAACCCATCAAGCGGGGCGGTGGCCACCGCGCGCGCCTTCCAACCCATAGTCACACCATAGTGCTATTGTTTTTCTCTCGTGTCCGTGTGTTACGCTCGTGTGGTAGAGAAAGACAACACTTAGGTTGAATGGCACACACATGTGCGAGTTTAGAAAAATAAGAGGTTACAAAAAAAAAGGGTTGTCTTTTTTTTCAATGCGAATATTTTAATCAATGTTATAGGAAAATATTTGTTTATTTTAAAATAAATTTTACGACTCGGTTTGCGCAACGGACTTCGATACCAAGGGTCGTGAGTTCGATCACCGCACAATACAAACATTTGTAAGCATGAAAATATATGTTTGTATTGGTATATGAGTTTTCTATGTATAATATGTATTTATTTACAAAAAAGTATACATAAATATAAGTATTTTTGTTTCAGGGACTTTGAAAAGGAAAAAAGAAGAAAGTAGTAGTGAAAGTGATGAAGAAAAAAAGGTCGAAAGTATACCACAGAGTTCACTGGCTCAAGCTGGTCCTTCTAGAGTCAAAAATAAACTTGAAGATGAAGTCGTTTGCGATAATGATCTGGGAGAATGGGTAGGGCGAACTTCATTAATGACTACAAGTCAAAAATTAAACATGCTTAAACGTTGTTGGGTTCCCCCTGAGAATTACGACTTTGCCAAAGATGCTGAAACTGCTCATCTGAAGAGAAAATTTAATCATAGTTGGTTGCAAACTTATTCACCCTGGCTGGTTTATTCTAAACGTCTAAAAGGTGCACTGCGTTTATATTGCGTACTATTTCCACCAAAAATAGTAGCTGGAGTTTTGGGTTCATTTGTAACTCGATCGTTTTGTCGCTTTAAAAATGTCCATGAATACTGCGTTAAGCATGTCTCATCACAATATCATAAATCTGCGGTCAATGATGCAAAAAATTTATCGGAGCAAATGCCTGTGGATGTAATGATGAACACGGCTCATCAGAAAGAAATAGAGAAAAATAAAAACATATAATATCTCCAGTTATTTTTTGTGGCTCCCATGACTTGCCTTTGAGGGGTAAAGAGAATCACGAAGGCATTCTTGAAGACCTTTTAAATCTGAGAATTGAATCTGGCGATCAAGATTTACAACAACATTTAGAACGTGGCAAAAAAATGCTATGTATACTTCCCCACAGATTCAAAACGAAATTATTGATTTGTGTGGCTTGGTCATAAAGAATGAAATTATTCAGGTTGCAAAGAAAGCTTTTGCTTATAGTGTCATGGCAGATGAGTCTTGTGACATAGCAGGAAGAGAGCAGCTTTCCATTGGAATCCGTTTTTATGACGAAGGTAAAAATATGATCCGAGAAGAATTTCTAGGATTCGTAGAATTTATTGCAATGGATGCTAATACCTTAGCGTCAGAAATTGATAAGTTTTTAGAAAATGTAGGACTTGAACCAGATAGGTGCATTGGCCAAGGTTACGATGGGTGTTCTACAATGGCTGGAAGTATTGGCGGAGTTCAAAAAAAACTCAGAGAGAAATATAAAAAAGCCTTATATTTTCATTGTGCAAGCCACAGACTTAATTTAGTGATAAATGATTTGAATAAAGTGCCAGAAATACGGAACAGAATCGGCACGATAAAAGATATCATAAATTTTTTCCGAGAATCTTCTTTAAGAAGAAAATACGTTCCCAATATTCCGGCTTTATGTGAGACACGTTGGTCTCAAAAATATAAAAGTATTGCCATTTTTAACAAAAATTTTAAAGAAATAATTAATGGACTTGAAAGTCTATCTACAGAAGGGAATGCTGCTGCAAGAAAAAGTGCTTATCAGTTACATTGTGCTGCTACTAAACCAGTATTCGTTATATGCGTTGCAATGATAGCCAAATATTCAGGTATATTGGAACCTGTTGCGAATGCATTACAATCCAAGGCTATTGATATGTACACATGCGTCAATCATATCGAGAGAATTATTTCTCTTATTAAAGATCATCGTGGCAATGCAGACAGAGAGAGTCAGAATATTTTAGATATTTCACATGTAACTGCAAATGCCATTGATACTGATTTGCAAATACCGCGCACTGCATGTCGCCAACAACATCGGTCTAATCACCCAGCTGAAAGTGTATGCGATTATTGGAAGCGGTCAGTTATCATCCCTTATTTAGATTCTTTGATATCCGCACTTGAACAGCGTTTTTCTAATGAACATTTTCCAGCTTTTAGCTTAATGTCGATACATCCCAGTTCGATGTTAAATAAACCGCTGATTGATTTTAAAGAAAAATCACAAGATTTCTGCAAGTACTATGATCTTCCTCTTTTTGAGCATGAAGCGGAATTATGGTATAAACTATGGAAAGATAAAGGTATGGAAAGAGAAAGTTTAGAAATTTTAGACTTAACTGATATATTAAAGGAGGCGGACGCTTTCTTCCCGGCAACCAAAAAAGCCATACTTATTTCGTTGGCACAACCGTGTACCACTAGTAATATAGAAAGGTCTTTTTCTACACTGCGACGTGTCAAAACGTGGCTCAGATCTACGATGACCGAAAACCGTTTAAACGGGCTATGTATGTTGAGCGTACACCGAAAAATAGTCCAAGAAAAAAAAAAAGAAATTGAAAGAGAAGTTTTAAACAGATTTTGTGAAGAACCACGCAGATTACTCTTCAAATAAAGTTATTTTTTGATTACATTTTGTTTTTAATTTTTGCCTCACGTCCATCACTAACGTGAGATACTCACATGTAACCACGATTAAAACAATATAGTGTAGAATTTTCTTTATCTGCCCCCCCCCCCCCCTATGTAGAATCCTGGCTACGCCCTTGATTCCAGCCCATGCTGGAATCCATGGGAATGAAGTGGCTGATACACTTGCCGGTGATGCGGTGCAATGTGGGGACCTAGTTCCATATATAAATTGACCTCATGACGTTACCAAAGACTTTTCTTCGAGACACCTGGAAGGTAGCTTGGGATATCGGAAGCAAATCGAAGGGTCGTTTTTTTCTCTTATTCAACCCGACGTTCCGGAAAAACCGTGGTTTGGCAGGGCAAAGTTTGGCAAGATGGAGACTTCCATTATAATACGGATGAGACTGGGTCATGTCTGCTCTCCAGCCCATCTTGCCAAACTTCATAT
This sequence comes from Mesoligia furuncula, assembly GCA_916614155.1. NCBI lineage: Eukaryota > Metazoa > Arthropoda > Insecta > Lepidoptera > Noctuidae > Mesoligia > Mesoligia furuncula. The sequence continues at coordinate 11,847,586 of OU744795.1, forward strand.
TATCGATGACCCCATCTGCCTGTGTGGCACAGACGTAGGCGACTTAAATCACATTTTTTTCTCCTGTCCCTTATATGACCGTTCATCCTTTCTTAGTAACCTCTTGTCCCTCAATACTCCTTTTCCTACTTCAATACTTTCTTTACTTTGTACAAATAGATTTTCTGTATATAAATGTATAGTCTCATTCATTACTTTAAATAATATTAAGTTATAATGTTTCATCATTGTATTTAGCTCATTTTTATATCCGTTATAAATACTGATCCTATAGTTATTATTCCTATATCCCGTTATAACTAATTCGAATAATAATATTTTTGTTTCCCTACCTTTATTTCCTTGGTAATAAAAAACAAAACGTGACATTGGCTAAATGCACAAACCGTGCGAAGCCAAAAAGGAAAAAAAAAAAAAAAACAAGTTTGTCGATGATTTTTTTTGATATGTCAGGTTTGTTATGCACATATCAGAATGTGACACCACGTGGACAATGGCGTGCCACTAACAAGTTTGAGGTTAAATGTAGTTAGTTTTTTAAGAAATGATAGTTAACTGTTTAAAATTCATAAAAATATTTACAGGTGAGTGGATTTAATTTATATTCCGCATATTTTCTGACTCACGGAAACTGACTGAACGTATTTATGACTTTGTTGCACGTGATTTGTGGCTTAACCTAAAACAATAATATAAAATTTAATATTTTTTACACTATGCACTGCTTAAGCTTGCTATTTGTGTTTTGTTTTCAGACTGATTACTCTAAATTAATATCATTAATAAAATGACTTCTCATAGAGGAAAATTGTTAGTGAACTTATGCACTGGACATGTTGTTATTGAAAAACCTGAGGAGGGTAGTTCAGATATATTTATTTCGAACGCATATGATCCAACAAGAAATGAACATCCGAGACAGGGCTATTCTTCAAATTCTCCAGAGTCATGTTCAATGGAAATGAGTACACCGTTGCCACCAATTCAGCCGAATCCTATGGTTGCATGCAGTTCCACAGACAGTGAAATTTTGTCAACCGATTTACCATTAGCGGATTTGGATTTAACGCATTTTTATAATGAATCATATAATGAGGACTATAATATACCACCACCAATTCAGCCTGGTCCTTCTGGTATTCAATATAGCCCAAAACAAATTGATATTTTGTCTCCCAGTTCGTCACAATTCAACATAGAAAGAACAAAACAAACTTACGCAACAGTTAGCCAGATGAAATATAATGAAAATAATCACTTTTTAGATGAAACTACTGGATTATTTGTGACTTAAGTAAATTTTGTCAACACACAAAGACACAGTTCTTGTTCTGACTTTATATTGGATGATCAAACAGGTGAAATGATTGAGTTGGATAATAATGTAAATGAATCTGAAGAGAACTTTGATATGGATATTTTCGATAAAAAAAAGGACAGAGTATTTAATAAAGATCAGAGAGTAAAGAAGAAACTATACGTTGGCAGACAAATAGCGCAAAGTCAAGATGATAAGCAGCATACCAATTTTGTTATTAAGTTAGGAAAGACTAAGAAAGCTAAATTGTGTAGTCACAATACACTTGAAGCAAAAACACCTAGGACTTTTCTTTGTGCGACCATAAACGAAGATCAAAGGGATAAAGGGTTAAATACTTTTGGAGTTTAGATTCGTGGGTCGCTAAAAAGGCTTATTTAAAAAATCTTGTTCGCATTCGGCCGATTATGACAAGGCGTAAAAGTTCTACGTCTCAACAGCTAACTAAACATATGGGATTTGACTGCTTTTTACCTAATGATGATAATGAACCTGTTAGAGTATGTAAACATTTTTTATTAAAGACAATAGACATGAATAATGAAACACTGTGTGAATGGGTAAAATAGATTCATGAGAAACCAGCATCAAATGAAAATACTGTCACAAAATCTAACAAGAAATCAAGAGTACCTGTAACAATAATTAAATCAGATAATGTAAAGGAATGGTTGGGTTTATTGCCAAAGGTACCCAGCCACCTGTAACAGCCACCTGTACAGTAACTGGATCTGCAATAGCAGATCCAGTTCAAATAGAGTGTATGTAGAGGATACATTCAGAAACAAAACTCACATGTTTACAGAATATAAAAAATGGTGTTCCAGTAAGAATATTCTAGCAACACAACGCAAACTCTTCTGTTCAGTATTAAAAAATAAGAAAATATCTATATTCAAACCTAGAAAAGATCAATGCGACACTTGTACTGCTTTCAAGGAAGGCAATTGTACACCAGACCCAGATGAAACAAGAAGCTTACCTCGCTAAAGAAAACGCTAAATCAATGTGTTCCTCCGATGTACTAGTAGTGACTATGGACGTGCAAAGTGTTTTATTATCACCTAAATTGCAGGTTTCTGTTCAATACTACAAACAGAAACTTCAAATTCATAATTATACCCTTTATGTAAACAATGATAAGGAGGTACATTTATATGTGTGGCATGAAGGTGATGGCGGAGTAACTGCCAATGAATTTACAACTTGTTTGATAGATTTCTTAAAATGTTTCTCAATAACAAAAACTGGCCAAGTGCGAGTCGGACTCGCACACGAAGGGTTCCGTACCACAAGGCAAAAACGTCAAAAAAAAAAAAACATGTTTGTTGTATGGGAGCCCCCCTTAAATATTTATTTTATTTTAATTTTATTATTTATTATTAAAGTTTAAATACAACTGAGTATTTTGTGAATATTTCAAGTGCCTACCTGTTGCCATTTTTGATATAGAGCAAAAAAAAGGCAAAAAAATCGCGTTTGTTGTATGGGAGCCCTCCTTAAATATTTAATTTATTTTGTTTTTAGTATTTGTTGTTATAGCGGCAACAGAAATACATAATTTGTGAAAATTTCAACTGTCTAGCTATCGCGGTTCTTGAGATACAGCCTGGTGACAGACAGACGGACAGACAGACAGATGGACAGACGGCCAGACGGACAGACAGCGAAGTCTTAGTAATAGGGTTCCGTTTTTACCCTTTGGTTACGGAACCCTAAAAACAAAGTTCCAATGTTTAAGCACATAGCATGCATAATTTTAAAAACAAACCTCAAAGATTACCTTACATGTGCTACTTGTGCACATATCATTATATTAGCCAGCAAACAAAACTTGACATGTGCATGAAAAACAAAAAAAAAATATTTTGCTGTCATACACGAATTGTAATACCTTTTTTAATATCTTAGACTAAATTAGATATTTTTTGCCATACTTTGTTGTATTTTTATATTTTCAGAAGATAATAAATTACGAAAAAAACAGTTTTTTTGTTGTCCTGAAAAGTTCTTCAAATGCACTTAACAGATTTGGCAAGCGCACCGACGATACCTGACGATGATCTTCCTTTCCCTGTGCCCTTCATTTATTTGTCTCTCATGATCGCCAACTGCAGTGGTAAACGTTCTTTCACATTATGAAAAAGTGTTAAAAATTAGTTCAGGAACACAATTTGCCAACGACATCTTAATCACCTCACTTTGATGAATATTGAATATGATTTGCTTAGAGAAGTCGTTATGAATATTTAGTATTATTTCTAAGCCCAATTTAAATCCAGAAAAGTTTTTTGTAACAGTTTTGTTTTATTTAATACCATAAAGTTGATGACTTAAAGCAAAACAAGGGGTCCTTGATAAAATTTGTAACAGGCTCCGTACTGGCTTAATCCAGCACTGAGGATAATAGTTACAGTTTAAATCAGCATAACTTTTAAGATTTTGTGTATTGGATCATTTCTGCAAAACACGGTCTATTTTAATGACAGATAAAAACAACTACTGCAACAACAACAACCAAATTTAATAACACAACCCGCCTAGAACTCTCTTCCTAACGTGTTTGAGGTTCAAGAAAACAATATTTTACAAAACCAATTCCTTCAACCACTGGGATGTTCATAAGTAACATTCACAGGAACACTGCCGGCTCCACACGCTTGCCAAACCTCGACAAACAAACGACACGAACAAAAATTCAAACGTGTGGATAAAAAAGCGCCAGGACGTTGGCTTGGTTTGTGTGGATGGCATAGCAAGCAAGTTTGCTGGCGATCCAATAGTGTAGAAATCAAAGGCCCATCTTCAAGTTTATGCGTTTGTTAACGTTTACACATAGTATCGTTATTCCGAAAAACTGGTAGTTAAATAAACGTACCTAACTAGAAATTCGACAGCTAGAGAGCGATACAATATGAGCACAGAGCATGACAGAGCACTTGTGACCAGTGTTGCCAACCTAACCGAAGCATAAAACAGCAGATCAGGCTTAAAAAAACAGCAGAAAACAGTAAAATGGTAACTTTAAAACATTTAAGTCTACTACTATATTAGAATTAAAAATGAAACCCTTAATAAAATTGAAAACGCAAGTACATAATCAATATTATTTATTTAATAAGTTAAAAATACGAATAATTGACAAATTCTTAGGAATATTCTTACAAATAATTATTTGTCATTTTCAATTTCTCTGTCTACGATATTTTCTGCCTCGTTTTTTTTTATTAAAATCATACATACTTTTATTGAATTTCTTCACTTTTCAGTCGCATTCCTTTATTTCGGTTTTACTAAGTAATGTGCCTTTTTGCCTGATTGTAGTCGTGGACATTTTATTTCTTAGTTTAGTTTTCAAAATGTTTAGTGCTCTTTTGTTAGACATAGGTAAAAATTAATTCGGATACATATGCATGCATATCATGAAATGAGTTATTTTAACTGGAGGTTTTATCGTTTTAGACGAAATCTCCAGTAAATATAATCGTAAAAACAGTAGAAATTGGCACATAAACAGAAAACAGGGATGTCGTGGTGAAAACAGTAAATCTACTGTTAAAACAGTAAGGGCTGGCAACACTGCTTGTGACTTGTGTTGCGACTTTGCGTGTGAGTGAATGTGTGTGAGTCATTGTCACTCATTGTGTGCGAGTTGACCACAGAACTCTATTTTATTACTCCTAGCGGAGGAGTTGACTCTTGAACACGAGTTTATTCATTGACATCAATGACATAAAAAAAAATATGGACTGGAAATACCTACAAAAAAAGGGTGCATACCTACAACTCGTTTTGTCGCATAAAATGGCTGCCACTGCTAGGGTTGTGTCAATCAAGGAACATAGGTGTCACTATTATCGAGTATCGATACTAAATATGAGTCTTACTAGTTATTACGTTTGGATCATAATAACTTACTAAATTAAAGTCAGTTGTAATTACGGTTGCCAACGATACTTTATAATAACGTTTGTTACTTTATTTTCGGTAACTTTATAGTTTTGCATAAAAATAAAGTGTGCAAAAATATTTTATTTATAATCTTTTGTGATGCGTGAAACGAAAGACTCATGGTTAATTACTGAACTATTTATCGGTAGGTATACATGTCAAAAAAGAAAATCTTTTATTAGAGCTAGAATTTTCAGAGAAAATATTATAGTTATGTACAAACCTGTATTATGTACAAACAATGTGTATTATGTACAAACCAGTTGTGAAGACAAATGGCAATATAATAAGATACCTACTTATAAATGCATCTGATAGCGTAAGTACCAAATGTAAAAACTCTCTGTTACCGTCACTTCAGCTTTCACTGAGTTTTTTCGGTAATAAATCTGCAGTGGCGAGAAGAGAGAAACAGATAGTCCATAAATTTAATAAAAAACGAGTTATTTATTTATTAAAATCAGTACCAGGTACTTAACAAATTAGAAAACATTGTAAAAATTGTGGAGATTCTTGCCAGTTCTTCGCCATAGGAAGCAACCAATTGGAACCGTGCACCTAGCTACTGCACTGGCAAGAAACTCTACAGTCTGTGTGGTGCCGGACTTAAAGAATAGCACTACCCCATACTTCCCGTGGGTGTCGTAAAAGGCGACTAAGGGTCGTACCGGAGAATGGGCAGCAGCGTTCTCTATGCATTTCACCACCAAACTATACTGCAATCACCAAACCGCCTGCCAAGCGTGGCGATTATGGCAACCCCCCCCCCCCCCCTTTGGGAGAGGCCTATGTCCAGCAGTGGACGTCTTTCGGCTGAAATGATGATGATGACCTAGCTACTGACGTTTCCTAAGTGGCCATGTAGGTTTATGTGAAATAAAATATTTTAATTTCGGTGCTGTGAACCAGAGGACGGACCTGGCAAGGTCACTCGGACCGAATAAGACACAGAATTATTTATGTTCACATGGCAGAATATGTCGATGACGTTTCAGCGGAGAAAACTATTACGGCAACGGTACAACCCTATTCCATTTGACATATTATTGTAAACAAACAAATGAATTAACAAAATATACTAAAAAGGTCTATTATACGGAAATGAACCCAAATATCAATACTTTAGCCATAAATTCATGATCGCGTCACAACTGTATCATCAAATGTGTATTATTAAATGTATTTTTGCATGAAAACCGGCTATTAACCTCTGCAAAGACATTAGAGGTTGATTTTCATTCTTTCTTGCACCACACTTCACAATACAACACACAGACATGTTGAATTGTTGTTTTCCAACATTTGCATGCAGTTTTAAAAGGTAAAATCCTTGTATATTTCTCGCAAATCTCAATAATACAAAAAGTAAACAACCATTTGACAGCAAAACTACCACGAAACTTGTCGCAAAACATGGCTGATACGGCACCTTACCTACAATTGTACTACGTCATGTCAAAATGTTGCCAAAATGAGCAGCAACTTAAAATATTGTTGTCTCTTTTATCAAATATGATTATCTTATTAGAAAGAACGAGACAAAACGATATTTCGTTTTCTGAATCATATTTCACTCATATTTGTATAAGCAAATGTATGTATAGAATAACGCGGCCTCTCCATGTTTTTCCTATCTCAATGATTGACATAGATATTAAACTGTTGACACTGTTGACAGAAAGCTTTTTTAATTTTTGGAATTTAATGACCTGACTACTGAGGTCTTTAACTATTTTGCCTAGCTGTTTGATTGAATGGCTGAATTTAATGCAGGCCGCTAATTGAATGACGCTGTTTAGGTTAAAGGCTAGGCAGTTAACTGAATGGCTAATTAAGGTAATTAGCGGCGACATTTATTTAGCGTCTATGGAACATTTCGAGTAGAGATGGGTTCAGGACTGATAATCTCGGAAGACTAAATCCAAAGAGTAAAGTAAGTAACTATAGAGGAAAAGAGTAACAACTCTGTGGTAAAATTTGCATGTATGGAAAGTGCCACCTTGAGTTTGGTGGGTGAACTAAGGCTATACACCTACCTACAAAATGTAAGGAACAGCAGATTTTTTTTTTCGCGATTTCAGGTTTGGTCCCATAGTAAAAGTTGTTCATAATGATGAGTACAATGACCCCTTAAGAGGTTGTTAATGTTATACCAATAACCCTGTATTGGCGGAAGTAAGTATTTTTGGATATATTTTGGATAAAAAGCTATGGTAACACCGTAGCAATCGTCCCCGCGAACATTGATGTTCAGGGAATTATCCGTATTTAGTCTGCTATATTTCATTCAAATAAGATATTCATTTTATGCTGATAGATAGAGCTACAATTCTATAGTACCAACAAAACTAAAACTAATATACAAATTAAACAATAAGTATTATTTATTATTTGACTATTGCATTAGAAATAAATTTATAAAATATAGTAGCACAATAAATAAAATCTTTTTCAAAATTGAAACGAAACGTAAATGATGATAGACAGTTCGAGTTCAAACTGTCAGTTGGGTTTTGAAAACATTAAAAGAGGATTTTATTTGCATAGTCCTCATCGTTTAGGTGATCTAACGCCAAGAAAAATTGCCCGTGGTCCACCCAGGTGAACTAAGCTGGTGCCATACCCATGTCAAACCCACTCTCATAAAGATAGGAAACGCTATACTCGAAGTCATGGTCGAGTATGTTTACCTAGGACAAACTGTCCAGTTAGGTAGGTCTAACTTCGACAAAGAGGTCAATCGTCAAATCCGACTCGGCTGGGCAGCGTTCGGGAAGCTACGTAATATCTTCTCGTGCCACATACCGCAGTGGTTCAAGACGAAAGTCTTTGACCAGTGCGTGTTGCCAGTGATGACTTATGGCACTGGAACGTGGTCGCTCACAATGGGCCTTATAAGAAGGCTAGAAGTCACCCAAAGGGCAATGGAGAAGGCTATACTTGGAGTTTCCCTGCGTGATCGAATCAGGAATGAGGAGATCCGCAGGAAAACCAAGGTAACCGACATAGCCCGAAGAATTGCCAAACTTAAGTGGCTGTGGGCAGGGCACATTGCTCGCAGAACAGATGACCTATGGGGCCGAAAGGTTCTGGAGTGGCGACCGCGTACCGGAAGACGTAGCGTTGAAAGGCCTCCCAAAAGGTGGTCCGACGACCTTGTAAAGGCCGCAGGAACCCGTGGGATGCGGGAAGCACAGGACCGGTCGAAGTGGAGGTGCTTGGGGGAGGCCTATGTCCAGCAGTGGACGTCTTTCGGCTGAAATGATGATGATGATGATGAGTAGTAGTAGTTGAGTTGTAGTCCTTTTCAGGACTACTTAAAATAAAAATAAAAAGCCCTTTTCCTTTTCTTTTCTATTTCTAATTGTTTCTTTTAAGATGAGTCACGCTACTAGAATAACCAACAATATCAAGCATGATTTATCAATAGGGAATATCAACAGATTAAAGAATAATCAACAGATGATTATTAAAAAAAGATTAAGCAAAAATGCTTATTCTATCATAACATCACGCTTTATATTCAAATATCAGTATTCATATTTTTTGGGTCGCCTGTACATGCGTGGAAACCTTCACATTTGTGCAACATAGACGCTCCGGTTTACCTGTTCAGTTGAACTGTGCTGGTAAATCTGTCAGATAGACCTTAGCGTGTATGGCCTGCTTTTTAGGGTATATAATGTTCTGTGGGACAGGCAGACCGCGCGCGTTCCCGCACCCGCACCCGCCCCGCGCCCCAGTCTGGACGCACGCTTACAACGAATATACTACTCTATATCGAGAGAACACTTACTTTTGAAATCATTGGTAAAAACTGCTAAAAGCGAACCGTGTAAAGTACAGTGTAATTTTTCATAGGAAAAAACAAAATTTTTAACCAAATCTAGTTTTGAATATATTAGCTTTTTTAGTTATGAACAAAGAAAATAACATGTGAAACATCAAACATGTAATATTTAAGCATAATATTATTCCGAATTAGACTCCTCATATCACGACAGTGTCTTTTTCGTAAATGGATTTACTTATTCATTTTTTTTTTCACAACATGTCGTTAGTTGGCCTGAAATCCACGCAGTTTTTACCATTTCTTATACTGGGTGAAAATATTCCGTTTTATTGTTTTGGTTAGAACTTAGAAGTTTGTTTCATAATTCTTTTTTACGTTTTTATATCATTGACAGTGTTGCCATTAAACAATTTGTTAAGTTGAAAGACTGAGAATGAGATTCGTTTTAAGTAGTACATAATGATGAATTTTTTTTTTTTTATCTTTTAATTAAGGGGCTTTTATTCTAAGAACATGCCAGCCCCGTTGAGTCATAAGTAAGCAATACAACTACACAATCAATATTAATCTATACTGTTCTAGGGTATAAGTGACAAGATTTCACTGACGCGTGAACACCTTAAATAGGTTGATAGCAGCAGATGAAAGAGGATTTGCTAATATTACTAAAACAAAACCAACAGAAATAATATTTACATTTTAGACTAACCTGCGTTCCGAGTTGGGAAATAATCAATGTGAGCGTGCTTAAACCCGTACCGAATTAGCGTGAGCGCGATAACGATGTTCCGTGAATCGTCCTAGATGACGTCATGACATGCGCCATCTTGCGATAACACCGACCATGCCCTAGAATAATATCACCGTGTGCGCTGTCAAAAATGATAGTGTGTGTGTGTGCGGATGTCTCAGTGTGTGTTTTGTTTTGATTTGCATCTTATCTTAAAATTAAACTAACGTGGCATTTTCGAAATTGTGCTTCTGGCTGACAGTCGCCACCTAACCAAAGGAGAAGAAGTGTGGTGTTTATACGAAGAAATACTGTAATAAATCGTTTTTACATTCAGTAAGCACTGTGAGCGCGTTCACGGGCGTTCCGAATGAGAGGTTTTCTTTTGAGTATTAAAAAAAAAAACATAGTTTCCAAGAACCCTGAAGATGGCGTTGAACTGACTGCGTTACTAGGTACCAAAGCCAAAACGCTTGGAAAAAAACATTGCGTCACGTCACATACGCTCGATGACTGACAATTTCGTTTGCTTTCGTTTTACGATCTAAAAATTACATCCAAGTGAAATAATAAAAAAATTATGTGACGTTCCGTTCCTTGCAGTAACATACCAAGTTCAGCGCCATCTATCCAGCGACTAGGGAAGAGTTAAAAAAAAAGAAAAAGAAAATCCCTCATTGTTGATGTTGACAGCTCTCAGCTGCCATAATCGTAATATCTAAATCGGAACGCATGTGAGATGATGTGAGCGCTGTGAGCGATTATAGCTAATTCGGAAAGCGGCCTACGTTGATTGACACTTTGACAGTATTGACTTATTATTGCTTTGGTAAAATCACAGACTACAGCTCCGCTAGGAGTATAGTGTTCTGTGGACTACAGTCACTTGTGTTATGTGTATGCAGGTGCAGGGTATTAGAATTGAGTTAATGACACGGTAAGTCGGTAATACATGTCATTATTACCTTGGATGTAGATTACGGTGCATCTAAGGTAATTACCGTGTACATGGAGACACTGTTTCGTGTTGATTAATTTGGGCTCAACAAATTTGTAAAAGTTACTTAGATTTTTCGTGTCATTTTTGCCATCGACACGCCAAGAAAAATTGATTTGTCTAGAGCCGAAACTCGTATATTATAGATACAGCTACGTAAGTAAAGTACCTAATCACCGTTGTCTCATAACTTTATTCATATCAATCACCTGTTTTAGTCGAGAAGAGCTTAGAGAGTAGTTTATTTCTTGGCTGCCAGAAAGTTCCATTCATCTTGCTAAAACGGTCGTCTAATGAAAGGAAGTGTTTCATTCAAAGGTACTTGTACTGCTGAATCCCGGTTAGGGTAATGTTCTGTGGCTAAAACGCATTCTTGTGCCTCATTAATCATTTGTTTGTAGGTTCAACTTCAGGACTAGCATGTATGTACGGTTGAGATGCAGCAGGTTGTATTCTTTAAGTTCGTTTATTTTACTTCGGACTTATTGATAAATGCTAGTTCTAAAAAGAAATGGTACAAAGGTAGATTTTGTTTTTCAAAATGTGAAAAGAAACAACTGCTGCAAGATTCATTTGATACATTGTGTTTGTTTTCGGTCTTGAATTAAAAAAAAGGAATCACACAAGTGTAGATTTTGTTGTTGTTGAAATGTGAAAAGAAAGTACGTGGGTCGTACATCAGTGGGTCGTCTTAGGGGTGGATATTTGATACATTATGGTTGTTTTCGATTTTGAAGTCATTTGTTTTTTATAAACTAGAGGTGGTCTATGTACAGGTAAAATATTGTTTTAAACTTCCCAAATTCTACTAAGAAGAAGAAATTGAAATTGGAGAAAGATCTTGGTCTTTTGAAGTTCAGACATTTCTTGGAATTATCAAATTAAGTGAAATCTATGTACTTATAAGTACACGCTCTAAGCCAGATATGAGTACTCATACAGCCCTTTGACCCTCAGTTCCTTCACAGGACATTGGCAGCTGACTTCCGGTGTATTTATTTATCCTTTTAAGTGTTTTCAAATGCTTTTTGTCGGTACCTGGTTTTGTAATTGATTTCTGCTATAGGAGCTTCTTCTAAACTTTCCATAGTTCTTTGTCAGTCAATGTCTCTTCATCTGTCTAATTCTTGGTTTGGGCACTTTCTAAAAGTAGGAAAGCATTGTTTTTTTTTTAATTCTTAAAGAGTGAACCTGATACATGTTTATTGAATGTTTTGGACACACAATGGGACTTGAATGTATTTAATTTGATAAATGTTGAAGCCATTTCGGATTGTACAAGAAAATGTCACTATTGCAGCAGCCACTGCCACAACGAGTTATTAATATATTAATCAATTATTAAAGGGGAACCTATAAACACACTTTGAAAATAATGTTTCTCACTTTAAAATGTTTAGCTTTTAAATTAATTGAATGAACTATAAATTAATGGTTTCCACTACAAATAGGCTTAGCGTTGAAATTAATACTTTGCATTGTACAATACTTGTAGTTGTGATGTGTATGCTTTTATTTATTTGCATAAATGTATATGTAGGAAGTAATTATAATGAAAACCCAATTCAATCACTTTCAACCACAAATCACTTATAATTATTTATTATAAATTAAATTAATTACTTAAGTAAAAATTACTGAATTAATAAGGCACCCTTTGCCAATGCTGGACAACCCCTCTTTCTCTTCTGGCCTAATGGAATATTTTTTGCATCATTGGGTATTTTCTCCTTGCCGAAAAATACTAGTATGCCAAGAATGTGCTTGCCCACATATATTCCTTGGAAAATTTTGGACAAGCCATGCATAAAGGAGCCTTCATTTTTCTTACTGGTAATTTTATTTTCCATATTGAAATAGTATGCTTTGTGAATTCATCAAAAGATGTGTTCATTTACTTTATAGTTCAGGTATTTACTTTATAGTCCTGAAACACATGATTTAATTTAATTAAGGGTTCTTTTGATGATGATGAAACATAAAACAGTGACTTGTTTGAATTTGAATCATTTTTGGTTTCCTTGTATATTCCCAGGGATTAGTTTCAGCCAATGATAGGTATCTGTCCATTGTTTGAGGGTTATTAAAGCTTTTTGAAATCTTGAAAGTTTGGGTTTTGGGGGTCCCGGCCTAATGTCCATTTTTAACCGACTCAAAACAGGAGGAAGTTCTCAATTCGGATATTATAAGGAAAAGTGGTTACTCTTCGTACACTTTTTAGATTTTATTTATTTAATTTATGATTAATTGTCGAATTTATCTAGTTTATGTACTTAAGTGTATCAAATATATTGCAGTTTGTTACAAAAAAGTCCGAAACTATTATGTCAAAAGTTTAAAGAATTATAGTCATTTTTCTACGATATGATATTTGTAAGAACGTACCCCACGTACGGGGTACGTTCGTACAGTAGGTGGGGTGCTTTCATACGCCATGGGGTACATTCATACAGGGTAATTAAAAGCCTATTAAAATCGTTAAACTTTTATTAATTATTATAAAAATATTTATTTATCAAAGAACTAACTTAATAAAGTTTGACTTGACTCATAAGTAGTTGATAAATCTTTCTTTAGAAAAATAACAAAAAATTAAATCATTCATCCTTAAGTTTACTTATTGATAAATTCTAAGCTATACAATCAGTCTAAATAAGATCTTTACAATCATTTTGTATGAGATTGTTGTACAGTCTGACAATTTAAACTTAAAGTAGGTAATCATACCTACATTTCGACGGCGAAGTGCCGATACCTCCTAACTGACATTTTTTAAGAAATTCACTTTTTTATCGTTTTGAATTGAAAAGCGTTATTCGCATGTTTTAGTGAAATCGTTAAGTGTATTTTTAGTTGCAACAGCATTCAATTAAAATGTTGAAATATTTACCTCCCAATTAAACCAACGCAAAGTGTATATTTTTGAACGTTTTTTTTTTCAGTTTGTGTAAATTTTTGACTGTGAGTTAGGAGGTATTGGCACTTCGCCGTCGATTTGGTGGTTACTTTGGAAGTTATTGCACATTATAATTATTCAAATTAAGGCCAGGATATTCGAGCGCAGTAGGCATTTAGCGTTACCTCCCTCCGCGCGTAGCAAGTTCCGCGAACGCGCAATTCGAATGAACTCGCTGACCCCGCTGCCGCCACGGTAATTTCATCTAACAGTATTGTGACTCGGCCCTATTCTTGAAATATAGGGCTGCTCGCCTACAGTATTTTAATTTCATCATCCTACTTTAGTTTCTTTCTAGTTTTGTGATTGTAAATATTATATTTTTTTAATATTATGTATAAAATTTATGTTAAAATATTTCTGGTGTTTAGTTTTTAGGGAAATATAAATATAGCAACATAATTAATTGTTTTACCTACCAAAAATTGTCTTTTTAGGGTTCCGTACCAAAATGGTAAAACGGAACCCTTATGGTGAGACTCAGTCTGTCTGTCTGTCTGTCTGTCTGTCACAGCAGGACATGTCAAGAACTACTAATGCATCAACTTGAAATTTGGAATAGTTTTAGATGACGTTTGCTCAACTATTTTGCAAATAAGAAAGAAATAAAAATATTTGTACGGTTTTTGCAACAGGGCCTGAAAGGAAGTCTGAAGAATTCGAAAAAAACATTTATATTTTTTTGGGCCGCATTGTTTTCGACTTTTGATGTAAAATGCAAAAAAAAACCTTTCCCGCCCTTATCTCCGAAGTTTGCAAACAGAAAAATTTGAAATTATTTTATGTGATAGAAGTTTATGTAAAGATTACAGGAAAAATAAAACGAAGTCTCTAAATAGCACACTTGTTCAGAAATCATCAATAAAAGTTATATTAGTTTCACTATCGGTCAAGAGATGGCGCTGACATAAAACTGCAATATTATACACGGCAGTGCACAATGTTAATATTCTCTGATGAATATAGGCCTCGTCGATGAAAATTTAAAAACATATGATGGTACGGAACCCTCGTTGCGCGAGTCCGCAGTCCGGTGCGCAGTTTTTTAATTGCTACCTAATCTTTTCTTTCATGACTGTTATATCGCTTCCGCACTACCCTTATGAATGATCCGTTTTGTCGAATTTTTGTCTGATAATAAACTACTGAAGGGATTTTGATGGAAGTTTCGATATTCTGTAGCTTTGGTTTTCATCCATCACATAGGGTATGTTTAATAACTAATTTATAGTCCACGCGTACGAAGTCGCGGGCATAAGCTAGTTATTTATTATTAGTTATCTACTTTGGACTAAATAAATTCTGATAAATCTCATTACAATACAATGCACAGGATAATAAATTATTTATTAGAAATAAGAAATACTAAAATACTGCTCTGTCAAAGACGTACCGAGATCAAATAATACACAAAATGTTAGTTAGGTATTCATCCAAATTTATTTTATCCCCCTCAAAGTATGATCCTTCAGAAACGACACACTTACACCAACGAATAACCAAATCATAAAAACATTTTTTAAACGCTTTTTCCGGAATTGAGCTTAGTTTACGCCGCGAATTCTCCTTCGTTCGCTAAAATTCGTTCACAGTGATGGCCTTGTGCGAAGGCGCAATATCGTGGTGCAAGATCCAACAATTTTCTTTCCACAAATCTGGCCTTTTTTTCGAATTTACTCTCTCAAAAGCCGCATATCGCTCAAATAATATATTTTATTTAACGTTTGACCTTCCGGTATGAATTCCGAGTGTACAATACCGCGATAGTCAAAGAAAACAGTCAACATGACTGACTTTTGATCGACTTTGGCCGTGGCGTGGTTTTTTCGGTTTCAGTTCAGTTGGAAGGCGCCACTCCGAAGCTTGTTGACTAGTTTGCATGTCAAACTCGTCTCGTCACCAGTAACAATGCGTTTCATGAATGTTGGGTCGGAGTTGACTCGTTCTAGTATGTCTTCAGCGACTCATAAGCGATTGAGTTTTTGGATCACGTTCTCCAGCTCCATCTCCACTGGTGCTTTCCGTTGCTTCAGAGTGTCTGAAAGATAGATCAATGCTAAAAAAAAAACCTACTATAGACGCATTCGCAAGCTTATCCTATTACTAAGTTTTATAAGTAATTAGGTAGGTACCTATGTAATGTCGTCGTTTCAGCCGATAGACGTCCACTGCTGGACATAGGCCTCCCCCAATTTTGGGGGGGGGGGGGGGGGGTTTGCCATAATCGCCACGCTTGGCAGGCGGGTTGGCGATCGCAGTATGTAATGTATATTATAATAAAAAGATCATCTATAGACGAGCTTGCCCCGCTGTTTTACCCGCGTAATTCAATTTCCCGCAGGAAGTCAGTCAGTCGGTAAGTCAGTCGGTAAGTCGATCGGTAAGTCGAGTAGTAAGTCAGTCGTTAAATCAGGAGGTAACAAATATCTACGTACACTCTACTATCAACAACATCAACAACCTTGCATTATTATTATAATTTATAGAATAGATACAGTAGGCACGGTAATATTATCTATACAGTATACTATCTTCATACAAACGGTCGGAACGTGAGTTATACCTACGCGCCTAGAGTCCGGTTTACACTCGGTAAACAAACAGTCTCGAATGCTCCGCAGTGATGAACGGACGCCGGACGGTGTGATCGTTTTGTAAGCAGTAAGCGTGCTATTTGTGACAAATATTCATTGAAATAATTAATACAAGTACTTACTTAATAATATGGTAAAGAGCAATTATAGACTATATTGTGCTGTTTTTGGTGGCTTGAATTCGTCAATAAGTTTTTTAAAAATTAAATCTACTAATAAAAAAAAAACAAAAATATGTACTGTTTTTGAACTCTTCCTATTTCATTCACAACGAATTTCATATTTTTAAATAAAAAATATAATATTTTACCTATACAATCACAAAACTAGAATGAAGCTGGCAGGTTGATGAAATTAAAATACTGTAGGCGGGCAGCCCTATTTCGTGTTTACGCGCGGCTGTAGGTCTGTAATTATTTCTAGAAGAGGGCCGAGTCACAATACTGTATAGATAATAGTGTGTACTTACATGTCTGTCGCTCACGTAGTAGTAGCTATTGCGCCTTAAGCGAGAAGCAAATACTGCCGTCGCGTCGGTCGTCATTCTAAATCCCATTCTCTAACTTAAAAAATCGAGTTGTAGATTATGTAGTTACTGTTCGCCTGTGCATTTTTAGGGTTCCGTTGCCGTATGTCATAGCCACTTTTTTCCGAAACTATAAGAACTATACTGTTTAAACTTGGTAAGTAGATGTATTCTGTGAACCGCATTAAGATTTTCACACAAAAATAGAAAAAAAAACAATAAATTTTGGGGGATCCCCATACTTAGAACTGAAACTCAATTTTTTTTTTTCCATCAAACTTGTACGTGTATCTATGGATAGGTCTTCAAAAATGATATTGAGGTTTCTAATATATTTTTTTCTAAACTGAATAGTTTGCGCGAGAGACACTTCCAAAGTGGTAAAATGTCCCCCTCCCCCCTGTAACTTCTAAAATAAGAAAATGATAAAACTAAAAAAATATATGATGTTAAGTTCCACCGAAAATTGGTTTGACGAGATCTACTAAGTAGTTTTTTTTTTAATACGTCATAAATCGTAAACCGCAATTCACCTTTCATTCAATCAACTCAAATATAAAAATATAAAAAAACATTTAATTTCATAAACATAAACCTTACGCATAAACCCGGATGTTACAGAACCCTCGGTACGCGAGTCCGACTCGCTCTTGCCCGGTTTTTTTTTTAATACGCCTTTAGATCTTGGTATCGATGAACTGCAAAGATAAAAAGTTTTATTAGCAAAAAATATCTTTGTTGTAGTTGTGCTACTGTTTTGTCTATAAACTGAAATATTAAAAACTAAAATATCAACTAGTTTATATTTACTTTGATATTACTATACTTAATTTTATTGTAAATTTATGGTACGCCAGCACATTAAGCTACTACAATCTGTCAAATTTCTTTAATAGATTTTCAACTTTAACGCTAAAGCATAAGGTTCAAAGTTGATTGGAAAAATTTGACAGTTTCTGATATCTTGATGTGCTGGCGTCTGTACCTACCTGCTACTGCTAGTACTGTGACGAAAGCAAGTAGGTACCTAATTACATAAACAACTACAATATTGTTCTGTCCCGTCGACTTTTACAAATAGGTAAGTAGTCATAAATACGTAGAAAAATAATAATCAAACTTACTTTATTTTTTTTAAGCTCCCGCAGTTCAATGCTGGACATTTTTTCTTCCTTCTGTTTTTATTCCCCATAATTTAATCTTAATTATCACTATATAATATACCTACTACAACATAAACTAATCATCATCTGCCTAGCCTTTTCCCAACTATGTTGGGGTCGGCTTCCAGTCTAACCGGATGCAGCTGAATACCAGTATTTTACATGAAGCGACTGCCTATCTGACCTCCACAACCCAGTTACTGGGTAATACGGTACCCCTTGGTAAGACTGGTTGTCAGACTTTCGGGCTTCTGACTACCCGTAACGACTGTCAAAGATCCACAAATGACAGCCGGGACCAACGGCTTAACGTGCTTTCCGAGGCACGGAGGGGTCTCGGTATGTAAAGATGGTCACCCATCCACAGACCAACCGCGGCAAGCGTAGCTTAACCTGATCGATCGACCTGTGCGGCTGTTATTATTTAGCCACGGGCCCCTCAACAACATAAACTAATATCTAGTTTAATTATTAATACTAGAACCTACAACAATATTTACAGACTGATTTTTAAAACGAATACACAAACACGGTAAATAACAATACTGCATTATATTTCAGTCTGTGAACGTATATTTCGATCGATTAGCGGGGGAACGCAGCGAGCCAGGAAAAGCGACACAGGTCCTACCTCGGTGACGCCTGGCAGGCTACTGAAGCGATGAGCGCGGGCCGCCTTGTTATATTATATCTTGTTAAAACAATACAATTCTGTTTTGAGAAAAAATACCCGTAGAATTTTCTTCTATACATCATTGCCTATTTTTTGACATATTTTTTGTGAGTAAAAGTTTGATCTACTTCAAGTAAAACTTGAAAAACGATCAAAAACTTCCTTGTTTTCGATTTGTTTGCGATTTTTTATGATCGAGTGAAGTTGTAAATATCGTGTTTTGAACCGTAGAATAATCAAGAGTGTTAATTGAACTGCAACATATATTTTTTTCAGATTAAAACAAAGAATATTTGATTGTTTAATGTTGAATCAAAAATAGGTCAATTTTGAGAGTCCTGGCCTTAACTGCAAAAGTAAAAAGTCTAGCCATTTTAGCCGTACAGCCCGCTCGTGGTTGTGGATCAGGGAGGATCATGGCGACATCGCTGATATACAGAGTGTGTATGTCTTCTATATCAAGGAAAAAAATGACCATGATGATCCCGGTTTCTTCCGAAGGTAAGATATTTTCAGCTCTGTACCCGAATTATGACTGAGAACTTTTCCGACGTAATAAACAACACAAGTCTTTTTTTCAAACTTTACCAAAAGAAAACAATTATCTTTGACTTTCTCTGGTGTCACATTAAAACTATTATTGATACTACGATCATCAGTCTCTTCGTCCGTTTCGAAATCGATTGGAGATGTTGAACTCTCCCGCAAGCTAAATTGCTATGCTTCAGATTCATCACTTTCTATTTGCTTAGCTTTCTTTTTCTTTTGTCTTGGAATTAAGTTCCTTCAAACTATGTTTCACTGCTTTGGCTCTGGCTTTACTTTCCTGTTCTATTTTTTTCAATTCTTTCTGTTTATGTCTCTCTTTTAGTTCAAATTTTTCAGGTGCATCTGTATACCTATATGCCCCTTTAATCATAAAACGAAATAACTCGAAATTGAATTTTTTTGGGAAAACGCATTTGAAGTTTGGCATGTTTACAATCATGGCTTTAATTTTTCACAAAAAACTAAAGAAATGGTTTAGGTCAGGATCGGTCGCTAACCGATAAATAATATTCTCGCACGAGTCGGGAAAGTAGCGCTTGAATTCGTCCGTGAGGTGCTGCAAATGGTTTGATATTTTATTCTTGGTACCAATTTCATCCAAAATCTCCTTAAAGTTTTGTATATATTTATCAAGGCGTAGCTTGGAAGGTTGGTTCTGCATAGATTTAACTATTGAAAGCGTTATGTCTTCGTATAAGACATTAAGAAGTCTTAATAAAATGGGGCTTTTTTTAAGAATTTTTTTGTTAAGTTTATTATGCCAACTTTCGAGGGCATTAGTTGTGCGGTGTTTTGCCCCAAATACGCACCACACTTTTAAAAAGTTATCTTTCAGCCAATTGCGCAGCATATATTTTCTAAATTCTTTACTTTTTTCGTCATCTGGGCTTTGTGCGGCTATGTAAAACCAACCTTCAAAAATCTTTTCTTCTGGTAATAAGGGTAAGACTGCGCTAAGCGCTACTTGTTTTCGCAAATATTTAGATTTTGTCAACCCTAACCCTTTCCCCTTTTTCCAAATTGCTTTACAAAAATGAAAAAAGCACCCTTTGATTGATGCTGATTTAAAGACATTTTTAAAACCAGTCATAGCCGCTGCCTCAAAATCCGACTGAAAACTATGTGGTTGCCAATCCGGAATCTGTGATTTTATTACAGAAAAGAGAGCGGTGTAAGCTTTGGTTGATTTAGTACTCATAAGAGCATATACTAATGGCACAATATTTGTTGTTTGTTGGGAGCTACCCAAATCAGCATGCAACGAATACAATTGTATGAACGGTTGTGGGCAACTTTTAAAAGTGCCATCGCCAAAAAAATGTTTGCAGGTTTTCATCAAATTCTTAGCATGCTCTGAACAAAATATTAAAATAGAAATATCTTCGTCAATATACTTGGCAAGTAAAAAAGAATGAAATTTTTCAGGAACTTCTATTTCTGATAATGTATTGTAATATATTTTTTTTACATTAGCATTTTTGTTTCTGTATTTATACAATGCAGACTTTACAAAATGGAGGAATTTTACTCACAATATTGCTGTTGCTACTTTCTAAATGTAAGGAAGCTACATTTTTGTCGTATGTTGCTGGAATGCTTGGTACGTCTGCTGAAGTGATTTCTCTCTTTATTTTCTGCATTAATTTTGTCACTTTGTTTCGGTCAAAATCAGGTTGACATTGGTGAGGTTTTTCGTTTAAAAGTATATTTCCCTGAAAACAAAAAAATGTAGGTATTAGAAAATATTTATAACATAGCACAACTTCAAGTAATATTATATGTATATGTATTATTATTATTTTAAATTGTATTAGACCCGTATTACTAAAAGTGAGTCAGTAAAAAGAATTACTAATAAGTAGGGACTTACTTTCACTACAATCGACCCATTGCACTTTTGTCTCCTTCTGTTTTTGCATTCCCAAATTTCAGATGCATTTTTGTACTTTCTTTTGAAATAGTATTGATGCCCAGCTCTAATAATACATTTTCCATCATTTATAAATTCAAGGCCAGTTTGCCCACTAGAACTTCCTGCTACAGAGTCTTCTGCCATTTTTGTAAAGCTGAAAAACACAAAAAATATCTTATTAAAAAAAATCTACACAAATCATCAGCATCCATGAAAAATAAATACGAAAATACTTACAATAAACTCAATACCACTCACCACCTGTTCGGTTCAAAAACTGTCGGTATAGCTATCTATACATTCATGTATTCAAGTTACTCATTCGTTAGTTCATAAGCAGTGTCCAATAGATCTTTGCATACATCACACGTCGTTTCATTCAAAAATTCAAACAAGCAAACCTCGACCTTATCACCTGAACATATGGTCCTTCGAGCCGGATTTTTCATTTCAGTATTCCGTCTCAATCCCTCCCTACGGATCACGAGGAGATTGACTATGGACCAGCCCTTCTGTCTCAATCCTTCCAGGCCCCCTTGTTGCCCATTCCAACAGACATTTTGGTGAGTCTTATTTATTAAAGTATTGCCTTGGGCCTTCATCAAGTCAGGTCTGTTATTATAATATACGAGACTCTTCTCAAAGAATTCGTGTGTCCGGGCTATTCAATTTGGATATCCAAGGAATTGACCCATAACCCGAAAAATGGACTGGTTAGATTTCAATCTCTGATGATTGTTCCATTTTTGGTAATCTATATGATTTGCTATGCAAACTTGTTCATATGTTGTTAATCCCTGGCCCGTTGTATTATCCATCATCTTTTTAGTCAAAGTAGTCAGGTCGTCCGCCATTGTCAACCCTTTAAATAGGGGAACAAAATGTATTTTGATTAAATACTCTGTAATCACGAAATATTCCCGAAGTTTCCAAGACATTAAGGAAAAGAACCTTCCGACCCTTTTTAGCTCCCTCTCCTTGGCTTTGAGGCCTATTACGAGATGGTCTTCATCCAATCCGTGATCATTGATGTCTTGCAGGAAAACTTTCCAATCAGTGGCTTCCGAATTAATGAATGTCTCTAGTACTTTCCTGGAGGGAATTGGTGTCTTTTTCCCTCCTCTGACATGCTTTATAACTTCCGATCGATTCATTGAGTGACTCTTGTCGGCATATATGGTGGATGTATCGATCATATCCGGAATGTCAAAGCACTTTGTCAATGGTAATTTGTTCCAATGATCACCGTAGTCCTCAATCTGCTTCGGGGTTGGCCATGTGCCCTCGATTATATGATTATAGAATGGATGTGAATCAGTTAATTGGGATGCATCAACATACCATTTCTTAGTCTCTTGAAATCTCTCTGAGAGTACTAAGTAGGCGAGATCACTGGCTAAGGCATCAACATAGGCCTCATCTATGTCCTTGTCCATGGTGACTTGTTCATGTAATTTCTCTAATCCCTCTAAGTATTCAACATAAGGATGCCCCCAATGTCGGAAAGACCCAAACATAGTTAAAACGACATGTAGGTTGTTCTCCCTTAATATCAACTTTGAAAACTCTGTCATCTTGGGATTTTTATTTGATTGATCATTTACGGATTGCTTGACATGATTTTCGAAATGAGGGAATTCCGGAATTAAAGGCCTGAATGCATGGGCCAATTGTGTCAATCTTAGATTACAGATTGGTTCTACAAGTTTAATGGCATCGTACGCACTGGTACCAGCATTTTCTAACATTTTGTCTCCAAGATAATAAAGTCTCTCGATGATCTTCCAATCATCAGTACCAAATAAGTCATCATACCTGTTAAGAAGAGCTAGAAGTGTTTGGAATCGAGCTGAATATGTATCCTTCATCATTAAGAGGAAGTTTCTATCCAGTACGACCTTTTCTTCAGTAAAGATTGCATAACCTGGAAATACCAAAACATGACCGAAGTTCAAAGTTCTTGTGTTACAGGCCATGCCATTATAATCAATCAAAGGTGACGAATTGGTGGTTTTCATTAAATTATTCCATTCATATTTGTCTGAGGCATTCATTAGGATTGTTAGTTTGTGGAGATCCAAGAATAAGGCGCCCCACTTAGATACAGAGTCGGGTATGGGTTTTGATTTGCAATTCGGGATAGATTTGCCTAGCCAGCTTTTGAAAAAAGCGTCTGGAGTTCCGTATGTCTCTTGGGCATCTTTGATAGTTTTCCCCATCAAGGTGATGACATCAAATCATAGGAGAAGACTTATTGAAAACACTCTGGGAGATAGAACCAGAGTCAAAGAGGACATACACAAAAGAAGAAAACCAATGTGAAAGTTTCTATGAAAATACATACAGAAGAAACAGCGAGGGACAATACGTTGTGAAACTCCCATTTACTACCAATGAACCAAAAGCAGCGGATGGGAACACGAGACAAATTGCAATGCATCGCTTGATTCAACAAGAAAGAAGACTTCAAAAAGAACCTGAACTAAGAGAAGAATACGACAAGGTATTAGAAGAATATTTAACAATGGGACACATGGAGGAAGTTCCAAAAGATGAAGTAAACAACCGGTGTGTTTACCTACCACATCACGCCGTAGTTCGAAGAGATAAAGAGACCACGAAAATCAGAGTCGTATTTGATGCGTCATGCAAAGGAAATAATGGCATATCTTTGAACGACGAGCTTATGACTGGCCCGGTACTACAAGAAGATATGCGAAGTATAATAATGAGATGGCGCATGCATAAGGTGTGTTTCGCAAGTGACGTCATCAAAATGTATAGAATGGTACTTGTAGATAAGAAAGATACAGATTATCATAGAATATTGTGGCGTAGGAGCGTCAGACACAACCTTGAGCCAAACTGCCAACTACCTGAAGTCAAGGACTACAGATTGAAAACAGTTACGTTTGGTACAGCATCTGCGCCTTATCTTGCTATAAAAACGTTAATTAAACTAGCAGAAGATGAAGGTGAACAATATCCTGAAGCGGTCAAAATGATACGGGAAGATTTCTATGTTGATGATCTGACGTCAGGCTGCGATACAACAGAAGAAGCAATCTGTGTTAGTAAGCAAATCATTACCATTCTGAAACGAGGAGGCTTTGAACTTCAAAAATGGGCGTCTAATGATACCGAGTTTCTTAAATCTATAGATGCCAACAAAGTCACTACAAAGGCTAATCTAGACTTGAAGCTGGACGGCACCATAAAGGCTCTTGGTCTGTCATGGAATCTCGGAAGAGACGAGTTTCATTATCAATTACAACTAGAACCTATATCATCAGATCATATAACAAAGAGAACTATTCTGTCAGATTTACAGAAATTGTTTGATCCACTAGGGTGGATAGCACCGGTTATTGTAACAGCAAAAATTCTAGTACAAAGATTGTGGCTAGAAGGAGTTGGATGGGACCAAGAAATAAGCAAAGAGCTGAAAGAACAATGGAAGTTCATTAGAAAAGATTTAGAAAATGTAAACAAATTAAGAATCAGACGTTGGTTGAACACCATTAGCACTGAAAGGGAACGCATAACATTACATGGGTTCTGCGATGCGTCTGAAAAGGCATATGCAGCTGTGGTTTATTGTCGTGTACAAACGAACGAAGGTGACATAAAGATAAATCTCATCGCATCAAGAACAAAGGTAGCTCCTGTCAAGACCATTACGCTACCACGACTCGAACTGAGTGGAGCTACACTACTAGCTAAACTGCTAACCAAAGTGAGTCAAGCTATGAGAATTCCTTCACACAATGTGTTCGCATGGACTGACTCGACTATAGTTTTAGCGTGGCTGCTCGGAGAACCAAACCGATGGAAGCCATTTGTCGCAAACCGAGTAGTAGAGATACTAGAAAACAAAAGCAGTAGCCAATGGTTCCATGTGCAGTCGGCACATAACCCAGCCGATATAGCGTCAAGAGGATCATCTTTAACAGAATTACAACAGAAAACGTTATGGTGGAACGGCCCTGCCTGGCTCGTAGAGGAAAATATCGAGTTCACAAGACCGTTAAGGTCAACCACAGATTTAGAAAGAAAGAAACCCATACAGTCCTACGTAAACGTAACAGAAGGAGAAGAGAAATTCCTAAAATTTGAAGAATATGATACACTGACCGAGTTATTAAGAGTAATAGTACATTGTAAAAGAGTTTTAAATATGAAAAGAAATCCTAACCAACTGGGTCAGGAGATGACGACAGAAGAACTGCAAAATGCTTTGGAATTTTGCATAAAAAGAGCACAAGAAAAAGAATTTTCAGATGAAATTAGAAAAATAAAACAAAAAGGAAATGTAAAAACCACTAGCATCCTGAAGTCATTGAACCCATTCTTAGATAACCAAAATATCCTCAGGGTGGGCGGAAGGTTGAGAAACGCAGACGCCGATGAGAACCTAAAATATCCCGTGATACTGGGCAAGAAAAGCAGCTTTGTATCACTAGTGTTGGCTGATGCACACATGAAAACAATGCATGGGGGAATAAAAATGATGATTACTTACCTGATGAGTAAATACTGGATTGTTGGCTGCAAACAGCTGGTGAAAAAATACATTCACGGATGTCTTACCTGTACGCGGCAACGAGCTGCTAGTAGACAGCAACTCATGGGTGACTTACCTGAAGCTCGGGTGACTCCTTCGCGTCCTTTTGCTCGAAGTGGAGTGGATTTTGCTGGCCCTGTGTATGTATTAAATTACAAAGGAAGAGGGGCAAAAACCCGCAAGGCATACATTTGCATCTTTGTTTGCATGGCGGTAAAGGCTATCCATTTAGAGCTAGTAAGCGATCTGACGGCCGACGCATTCATCGCAGCTTTCAAACGTTTCGTGGCCAGAAGAGGAAGATGTAATGAGATCTGGAGCGATAATGGCACGAACTTCGTGGCATCCAACAAAGAATTAAGTAGAATGTGGAAAGAGGCGGGATTACAATTACCCGGTCCTATAGCTGACCAACTGGCAAATGAAGGAACACAGTGGCATTTTACACCGCCATATAGCCCAAACTTTGGAGGGCTTTGGGAAGCTGGCGTCAAGTCCGTTAAACAGCATCTAAGAAAAATATTGACCATGAATTTAACATTTGAAGAATTTACCACAGTGCTCACACAGGTAGAAGCCTGCCTCAATTCTCGCCCTTTAACACCAATTAATACGGACGTGGATTTGATAGATGACATACAAGTACTCACACCTGGACATTTCCTTGTCGGAGAAGCACTAATTACAGTACCTGACCGCGACTATACCACGGCCAATATGAATCAGCTGTCCAGATGGCAACATATCCAAAGACTGGTTCAAGGATTTTGGAAACGTTGGCAAACGGAATACTTGTCGCGCCTAAACCAAAGAACACGGTGGCTGAAAAGAACAAAAGAGTTTGAGATAGGCGACATTGTATTACTTAAAAACTTAAATATGCCTCCTAGCAAGTGGGCACTGGCACGGATAACGGAAAAACACCCTGGACAAGATGGAATAACTAGAGTATATACAGTACGTCACAATGGTAAACTGACAGAGAGATCAATCTCAAACTTATGTGCGTTACCGATTAGTACTAAAGACTAACTTAATTATCACCTTTGTATGTAACCTCATGTATATAAGGCATGGCATGTATCTTTAGTTATAATGTTTGGTTGAATTCATGTTTTAAATAGCTACCTGAATTTCAAATCATTATTTTAAGTTTTATAGTAACTTGAGTAGGTAATAATAACTTATAATTTGTATGTTCAAGTTGCATGTTCAATTAGGTACCTGTTACATTGTAATGTAAGGTGGCTTGATTTTTATTATGTTAGAAAAGGCCTTTTGGTGGGCGGTATGTTCGGTTCAAAAACTGTCGCTATAGCTATCTATACATTCATGTATTCAAGTTACTCATTCGTTAGTTCATAAGCAGTGTCCAATAGATCTTTGCATACATCACACGTCGTTTCATTCAAAAATTCAAACAAGCAAACCTCGACCTTATCACCTGAACACCACCACTCCACAAATGCAAATGTCCGTCTATTTTGTAAACAAACAGAATGAAACAAAAAATGTCAGACAAGGACAACCGATAAGTCGCGGTGGGCGAGGCAGTGGTGAACCATAACCGGTTTAGTCATTTTTACTCCAACAGCATGTTTTAATCTCAGGTTAAATAAAAAAATACTAACAAACAAATGAAGCCATGATGTTTGTACGTAAAGGACCTCAAAATAATAGACCTATTTTGACATTTGTGTTCGCGGCGTAATTAGTGATGTAACCATACGACTCGTAGCTAATTTTATGAGCTTATAATTACAAGTATTTATTTACTTTTTCGAAGCCGGGATAAAATGATATAGATTTTTTTTTAAACTTAAATCCTTCCGATATTTTTATTACTTTCGAATGCATTTCAACGCATTTTTTTATTATTTAATAAGTATTTGATTTATTTAAAGATAAAAAATAATAATATGACAATAATACAAGTACATATCACAAGACTTAATAACTAGACTTAATAAATTAACATAAAACTATAACTCTCATAAAGCGTTTCTGAACGCATTCTTTCACAATCTGTGGTTACGTTACGTTTCGATACTAGTAATATAGTATTTACGATTTCTTTTAATAATTATTATTTAAATTATCCCTTTAGTAATAGTGTTCTCGTACATTATTCTTCGTTTTTTGTTATTTAATAGTTATCAACAGTGATAATGTATCAATTTCTGGGCAAACATCTAAATATATTTTTAAATCATTTAATGTTTGCAACGGATGGATCGGAACGTAAATGGAATACAAATAGCAAATGTCACAGCTATGTCAGACTAAATTGAATAAATACAGCAAAACTATATAATGTATTTAATTAAATCCAGGAAGATTTAATATGTGACAGTTTTTTACAAAAGTAGAACCTTAATACACTGTTTAAATAACCATTTTGATGTATTTAGATTTACGTTTGCTTGTCTCAGACTTGTCAAATCCTAACGTCAGTGGTTACATTTATTTTTTTTACAAACAAATGTAAAAATACATGTTAACCTTCATACACAAATCCTGAGGTACCAACCCTAGTGGGGCAGAATCCACAAAGTGTTTATGCTAGTGTTATCCGCCCCATCAAATCAGAATAGTGGGGCATATTCCACTGCAAAATTTTAGGCAGTCCACTTTGCCACACCAGGGTGGCGGGCTTGGTGGGGCAAAGTGGAATTACTCTTTTGTAAATTCATATTCTTCTCGCAGAAAATGATAAACACCAGCTATCATGTTTCGACCCTAAAACAAAATGTAATCAAAATAATTAAGAAATATAAACATTTTATAACACAAAAAAAACATTCATTTTATAAATACTTCTATTGCTATACTAAGTATCTTTGTATAAAATTTTGTATTGTTTTTATTTTTTACACTATCGTTTTGTTATTGAAAACATATAAATAAATATTACCTCACTGTGGACAACTCTTCTTCGTTTTGTTGCCATGCTGACCTTACTCCGTGAAACAATTTGGCGCGAACTAAAAACACTACCTGATCCGGACCGTGTCCCGATCGACACTGAGCGCTCTCGAGGTTACGCACACAAAAACAATGTGCATGTTCACGCTTGACAACATTCATAGCCAAACGGACTTCGTGACATAGAACATCTGTAACTATATTTTTTGAGTTTAGTTGCTATTTGCACAGCGTTCGGATCGTTTGTTCGGTAACCACATTACCTAACTAGTCATGTCTTCGTGCCGTTTGACCATGGAACAACGACACCAAATCGTGTTTCTGCACGAGGAAGGGCTCAATATAAGCCAAATTGCAGAGGAGCTGCAAACGTCTGTAAGTAATAGTGATTTTTATAAACTCGACTTCGTTTTATTCTCGAAATTGTATTAACATTGATAACAATTATTTCTATTATTTTATTGTTTTGAGATTTATACTCCCCCGTGATTCTCTTGCGTAAAGTAGGATTTTTCCTTACTGTGTGAGTCATAGTATTACGGATTAATCAAAATCTTAAGTTAGGTTTTATCCATGATATGGTTGTGTGCATTGTTCTTTAATTCCTATTCATTTATTACAGAGATACACGGGCCGTTTATGGCTGCAGCGGCACGCCAACGAGGGACATGTGCAGAGTCGTCCTCCACCAAATCCGACACGTGTGATGACACCGCAGCGGGTGCAAACGATGCTGAGAAGAGTGGAAGTTAATCCATTTGTGCCCATCAAGCAGTTTGCAAGTGAGTTCGTCTGCTCCTTGCATACTGTTCGTAGAGCGTTGCACCGATCGGGACTTCACAGTCGAAAGCCTGCCAGAAAAATTATTCTGAGCGAGGCTCATAAAGAGGCCCGAGTCCGCTTCGCGCGAGATTACCGGGACTTCGATTTTTCACACGCCATTTTTTCTGACGAGAAAAGTTTTAAGTCTAGTCAGATAGGTCGTCGGCACTTATGGCGTGTTAATAATACACGGTACGCGCCGCAAAATGTTCTCCCAAATTTAGAATCGGGTAGGATTGTGGTCAACATGTGGGCCTGGATGAGTTCGGCAGGTCCTGGAGAACTTGTCTACATTTCCGAGAGGATGAATGGGGAAAACTATATGCGTCTGCTGCAGGACACTTTTTTGCCCACAGTGCGGGTAGTGTATCCAGAGGACGAAATGCCAGAAATTTTATTTATTCAAGATAATTGTCCGATACACTCTTCGCGCATAGTGCAAAATTGGATCCGGCAGCAGGAACATATACGCACAGTACCCTGGCCCTCTCGTTCTCCGGACCTAAACCCCATTGAAAATCTATGGGGTATTATGGTCCAGAGATGGGACACCAGGTGCGAAAGGACCAAAGACGCCCTAGTCTCACATGTTGACCAAGTTTGGGACTCATTTCGCGGCTCGGATCTTTGCGAGGTCCTGGTAAAGTCGATGCGAGCGCGGTGTGACGCTGTCATCGATGCTGGTGGAGCGCTCACTAAATATTAAGTACTTACGGTCTTATTCATAATAAAAGCTTATAGAAGGTTTAAAACGTACATTAGTTAAAATGCTCGATAAGCCTTTAAAAAGTTCGATAAAATTTTGTATTCATAAACGCTTCATAAACCTTCTATAACTAAAGTGTCCTATAACTTCAATATAAATATAAATGTTGCCATTTTATTGAAGTCATCCAACAAATTGGCCAACACATTGAGTTGTCAAACGAGAATATCTGCCTACGCACCGAATAATTGTGACCATAGACATTATGACGTACGGAAAACTAATTTATTGTCTACAGTTTCGACAGTTTTGCCGCGTTACCATGGTTATTTAAGTCAATGAATTTGTTATTGTTATTTTATTGTCAGGAGAACGAAAACCTTTGAATATTTTTTTGTATTTAAAAGAAATGGAATTAAGACTGTAGACTAGTTCCAAGAAAGGGCAAAGAAGTGAATACTCGTTATGATTGGAGGACGATAAGGTGTGTACTGTTACCTACAACTAAAATGTGTTCAAACAGTTATGTTCAAAGTAAATTTTGTTTTGTAAACATTCTTAATTTCTTATACTTATGCTTGCTTTTCCTTAGATCTTTTAGAAGAATTGGTCAGGTAGAGGGTTTCCATAACATAAAATGAAGGTGGACGCTAGTGATGGCGCCAAACAAGTAGCCGAATTCTGGGCACACTAAGAAGAAGAAGATAGAAAATAAAAACACTTATACTGACTGACACCAACGCGAAAAAGGGAAAAAAGCCGGCATGGCATGATTAACGAATTAGGTGCCTCTCCAATTTACTTATAAGTGACAAAGTTCCTGAGTAAGCATGTCAAGAACTTCGTTTGATGAAGAGAAAAAATTATAACATTCATTTTGTATTTCAGGACAGTAGGAAGGATGGTGCTTCACTACAAATAGCAGAAACTGAAACGGCCTACAGAAAAGGTGGCATAGATGGCAAATGAAAAGAAACATTTAAAAAATGTTGTTCTGCTAGCACAAGTTCTAGAAGCCGAATTAAAGTTTAGAGTATTATAAAAATAAATCAATTAAACTGATATCTGTATAAAAGCTTTTTATTAATGCACTACTCGCTAAAATGTCTCCTCTTTATTTTCTTCGTGTCGCGGGGACGACAGTATTTCAGATCTTGTTGGCCCAAAACTTTGCCACTTCCACAACGTCGTCAGTGGCAGTGCAGAGGTCACTTTAACTGCATGTTTAGGGACGCATAGGGTAGGATAGGAGGAGGAACATGGTTTGCTACATAGCTTCACAACCACTCCCTACTGCCGCATCCTAGTGGAGCATCTCCCTGCAGGGTGTAAACTTCCGTTATCCACACAGAAGTCCCTGAACCGTCTC
This sequence comes from Mesoligia furuncula, assembly GCA_916614155.1. Taxonomy (NCBI): domain Eukaryota; kingdom Metazoa; phylum Arthropoda; class Insecta; order Lepidoptera; family Noctuidae; genus Mesoligia; species Mesoligia furuncula. The sequence continues at coordinate 11,879,134 of OU744795.1, forward strand.
CGGACACAAGTGGGAAGATGTACCTCTAAGCTGGTAAAGTGAGGCTATCTCGGCGGAATGTTTCCTCAAAAGTTTGTAAAATAGCATTTGCATTTCCCCTTGGACCTAGGCTTCTTGGGCTGACTTTTTATGATATTCATTGATATTGCTACCCTAACTACTAACTACTACTAACTGCATGTCTCCATGGTCAACTGCAATATTGTAAGGTACTGCTCTAGCGACTATGGTTGTTTTCACATTTCCTAGTTTGCATGTATGCCATGTAAAAGACATTGAAAAGCGTTGTTTCCACACCCCAAAGTAGCAGGGTCCCACAGTGATTCTTGTTGCAATAATTTATGTGCTTCGTTATATTTTTCCTTGCTTCTATTTTGCATTGTAGGTATATAATAATAAACTAAATTGGTTAAACAGAAGTGCAACATAAATTAAATACAACTGCACATGTTACATTTACCGCATTATTGTAGTCTTTGTTACATTTGTAGGTCAAACGTCATTTTCTATCAGCTGATGTAGAGTCGGCCATTTTTATAGTACTGTTATAGTAGGGGTCTGGGCTCCATAACTTTATAGTAGGTTTATCGAACGTTTTAGTGCTAAAATGCGTTTATGAATAACAATTTTTGACAACGAGACATTAGCAAGCCTTTAGATGTTCTATAACTTATTATGAATAAGACCGTTAGTATATAATTAATTATATTTATTTTATTGTAATATTGATTAAGTTTAGTTTTTTTTTTATATATAAGTTAAGTTAATTTAGATTAAGTAGTTATAGCTAAATTAAGTATAGTAGTTACTATTAAAAATATGTAGGTATTGTGTAATAAACCATTTATCTTAGCAAATTACCGGTGTTTTATTCCATTGATAGTTGTTTTATATTTTCTGTATTATTGTGCTATTCGATTATAGTTCTTATGCAACTAGTTACACGATTCAGATTAACATAATATTTTAAGCACAAAGTAACTGACGAATTTCGAGCTTTAAGTTTCACACGTGTGCAGTGTTCGTCACTCTTAAAAGTTTTTGTTGGAACTTTGTATTGAAATGCACTTAACGAGCCACAACAGTTCTTTGTTGTCAGTTATAAACATTCTTTGTTGTCTGTTATAAATAAAGACAATTTATTTGAGTCCTATGAACAAAACTTTTGTTTACATATTTAATGTTTAGCTATTTAAGCTCAAGTTAGAATAATTAATTTACGCCCGTTTTCAATAACCTACTTATCTATCGTAACATTAAGACTTTCTTTGTATAGTTATTTACCTTTTAAATGCTTGCAAGCATTAAGTCTAAATAATGTATAACTTATCTATCTACCTACAGCTGCATTTACTAAACATAAATACTGCTGGGGATACTGCGTTTAAAAATTAATATTTGTTGTATTGTAAAATTGTTTGTTTTCATGTCATAAAGGAATACTTTAGCAGTGATGATGATAGTTATATAGAAACAATTCAAAGGGTTTTTTTTTTCGGTAGGTAAAAATCATCTATACTTATGACGAATCCCGTCCATGGGCGGAGCGGGAAGACGAGTGCCAGACTCTTACTGACTAAAAAACCTATCCCGTTTCTTCGTTGCCTTTCACACCGGGGCAAAGTCTCCCTTTCGGAACTCTAAGATTATGATGAAGAAAGTGACAGTGAAACCGATAATATACTACTTACCTACCTTTGCAGAAGGAATTTATGCCACGTGTGAATTATTTTTCTAAACTATGAATTTGCCTATAGTGACGCAATTAATTCATATTCAACCATACCTTGTTAATTTGATGGGTTCTTATATTTCGGTACTATCGGCCGGTTGACCCATAGAAATATAAATAACAGGGTTGACCTTTTATTTTCTGTCTGTATCACTCCCGCGTAAATATAATGAGTCTCGCTCGCACAGATGCTCGCACATGGCTCGGCTCGCACATTGCATCTGCGAATTAGATGAAAGGGGAAAAAGCTAGCTGAAGAATGATTGCACATAGCTTTGATTGTGAAACGCAGATTATGGATAAATAGAATTCTACTGTTTATCGGGGATAGCTATCTATCTATGAACTTAAGGCGTTAAGGGCCTGCACATAAAGTGCGGCTCGAACGCTGGCGTGTCTAAAAAATGTTATGAACAGCGCTTTTGACCACGCAGGTGCAGGGTTTTTGTCTATAGACGTTCGGAGCGGGTGGGCAAAGTGGAATTAACATGTTATTTGTGTTGGAATTCAAAAATTCTCCTAATCCTAATATGGTATTTGTTGCTATTTTTATTTCTATCTATTTCTTTACACTAGCTGTCCTCTGTCGTTTTCAACTATTAAGCTGTAAAGTAACTCTGACCCATATTATGTTCACATGACAAATAAAACACTGACCTTTTAGTATAACGAAAATTATAATATAACTAAACTAAAACCACAACGTTATTTACTATATACTATAACTTAAACTTACGCGAATTACATAAAAAAAAAAAACAATATAAATTATTAATCAGATTTTGTAGATAAATATAAATAATAGATGTGTTAAATACACATCTATTATTTATATTTATCTACAAAATCTGAACAATCGTCACGGCAAGACTTAAAACCGTTGCCCATACGAATGGGCAACGGTTAAACCACCGCGCGTGTTCGTCCCAGGGGTCATCTCCTGGTTCCCAATTGTGGAGACCGCCATCGCAATAAAAGCAGGTGACCCTGTCCCCCACCCCGTATAGAAAAATCCCGCTTCCGCCAGAGCCTCGGGCGTAGGCGATTGATGCGGCCAATTTGAGAAAGTCAGCAGGCGTGTGACTTCTCCCTGATACTCAGGGTGTACTGGGGTCCACATCTGTAAAGAATAATCTATATTATATAAAAGTGAAATACCACTCACTGATTACTCACGAAATCTGTGGGTGCGAAGCCGTAGGCAGGCAAGCGCCCACATTGCGCACGCTTCGCTACGCGACTGAAACGGGGGTTGGAAGAACTGAAGAGGGGGTTTAAAAGCAAAATAATAAAATAAAAAAAATCAGGTTAACTCTCTAAATAAACTTCTTACAAAAACAGAATCACCCGTTGTAATTTGTCGCACGTTTGTGTGTGTGAAAGCGCGGCTATAAGACGAGTATCAGACTGGCCGCGTTTTTTTAGGTAGTTCACACGTAAGCATCGATTTCCATAAATAAGAAATAAATAATTAAATAAAAAGTTACCTACTCGTTTATTACTTAATAAATAAGGTGAAATATCTTTTCATTTACTTACGTTTAAAAATTCAGCTCACTCAGCAACACTTGCTCACCTCACAAACTTAACTAAAATAATAATTTTTGTTAATGCGCTAAGTTGCTACGTCCTCTTATGCTCGAATTTTGTGTTGACAGATCAAACCAAGTGCTAGAAACTAGGGTTGACAACATTTCTTCGGCAACACTCAGAAAGTTTTTTTTTGCAACCAACGATTATGCCGCTGGCCTCAAATACTTACGTCACTAGTACAACCCGGGCGCGATAACTAGACACCTGGCTCAAATGACATTTGTCTATAGTACTGAGTGCAAAAAAATGATAGTGCATGCTGTACTTTTTGTACGTACTGATTTATAATTTATTACCTACTGAGATAAAACAAATACTAATGACGAATGTAGTATTTTTTGGCTTCATTATCATTACAATTTGGAGCAGTAACTTACCAACATTCGTATCAATATTTTTTTTTTATAAAATTAAGTTCATTCTTATTAAAGTAAGAAGTAGGTAGAACAATTAATTTCTTACAGAAATAAAACAAAAAAGGATGTTTTATTCATTTATTATTAAAATTATAACGAATCGTCACTTAATTCTTCTATACCAGACATGTTATTGCTGTCATTTTCTGTGTCCTCGCTTTCGCTTTCAGAAGAAGTCTCTTCTCCTCCAAGAGAAATAATTAATTCCCTTTCTCGGTGTTCTTGAAGTCGATCTTTCTGCCAGTATTCTTCCTCCAGTCTCTGGACATGGTTAACTTCTTTTTTCCAGTCCGCAACTGAAATTGACTGGATTGCTTCTCTAGTCAACTTTTCAATAAGTCTTTCAGACTGATCTATATTTTTGTCTGCCACCCTTTGTTTAATTAAATTCCATATGTATTCTATAGGATTTAGATCACAGTGATAGGGTGGCAGACGTACAACCTCGTGGCCATGCTCCCTCAACAGTTCGTCTACCACATATCTTTTTTCTGGCTTATTTAATTTTATAATGTGGTATAATTCTGGCTTCGTCATCTTTTCATCAAAACTTATATTATTTTTGGTAAGCCAGCTTTGCATCTCACTTTTGAGTGATGACTGGCAAGGTATTTTTTCGGCTTGTGTTGAGTGATACGGCGCGTTATCAATTACAACTATGCCGTTTGGAGGCAAGTTTGGCAACAACTTTTCGTTGAGCCACTTAACAAAATTTTTTGTGTCCATCTCGTCGTGGTAATCGCCTGTCTTGCTTTTACATTTATATAATAACTCGGCCCCGGCGACGAAACCATATTCACCACCCGCATGAACGAGAATCCAACGTTGGCCGGGATTGCTATTTTTCTTTATACTAGCGTCGCTACTATTCTGCCAGCATTTTCTCACTGTGTAGTGAGAATGTATCCAGGTTTCATCTATATACGTCACCGGTTTTTTGTCCGATCCGAGGTCATTATTTTCTTTCATTCGTCGCAGGTAGCGAGCCCTCCAGGCAGCGATATCAGGCTTTTGTATTAAAACCAATCGGGCATTCTTGCATTTCTTAAATTTGTATCCCAAATGATCCTTTAAGATGAGCCGCAAAGTAGTCCTCTCACCTGTAAAAAAGAGTATTTTTTATAATTTAAGTTAATTTCCTCATCGTAAAAATATTCTACTATTACCAAAATTTTAGCCAGGTATTATATAAAATAGTAATAAAAAACCAACAAAATCGTGAGTACGCTTTATGCAAAAAAGTATTCGAGCGATCGAGACAGAGTGAATGCGAAACACAATAGAACACAAGCCACCGGGCCGCCCGCCGCCGCGCCGTCAGCTCGCAGTTCGGGGAATTCTTTTGTAGGTATAATATTTTCGAGAACTGCATAGCGTACGGAACCGTGAACATTCTTTAGAAAACAAAAAAAAACACCTTGACAGTGCTTGACACATATACGATGTTACTGGCATAGGTACTTGTTGGATAAAAAATATATTAGAGAAACACACTTACCGGGAAAATTCAAGTCCTTTTTTGCAGCGGCCAATATTTTCTTCAGCGTAGGGACTTCCTTTTTGACAGTGTAGAAACTGTTGATTAAGTTTCTCAGGGCAACTAAGTCGAAATTGTCCAAATTTATTCTTTTCCGTGATTTTCTCTTCTTGCCAGGTGTTGATGGTTCAGTTGATGGTCCGGGTAATTGGGCAGACGTCGAAGCACTCGGCACCGTTAGAATTGATGGTGTCACTGGTTTTACTTGCTTTTTTATTCTCATTAATGTACTTTTAGATATACCAGTAGCCGCACAAGTTCTATTTATCGGTTGATCCACCGGAATCATAAACTTTTTATTCACTTTTTCATGCTCATAACTTTTTTTAGAGTCCACAGGGATCAGGAATTTGCTAACTTCCTTCTCACGTTCAAAAAAAGCCAACACCTTGAGTATTAAGGCCCTCTCTTTACTGTGTATAGTTTTACCCATCGTATAATTTTAACAACGGTAACAAGAAAACGTCCAACGTAACGATAAACAAAAACTCAACAAAATAATTATAACAACAAACAAACAAATGACTCCGAAACTCAAGAAAGGGTACGTGCAACGATAACGGCTATGCTAACTTACGCGCGGGACAGCGGGAGGGGGGTTGAGTTTCGAGCCAGGTGTCTAGTTATCGCGCCCGGGTTGTAGTAACGGTATTTAAAAAAAAAAAACTGGGCAAGTGGAACCCTAAAAATGTCAAGGGTTTGAGCAAATCCATCCACTATTTAAGGATCAATAACTTAACATTAACTTAAGAGTTTGGTGTTTTCAAGCACCTAATTCTTTCTTACTTTTAATTTCTTACTAAAATAGTTCAGAGAGTGATCTAACCCAAAGGGAAGTAAACGTCTAGTTTAGAGAGTTAAATAAGTATTTTAAATAGATTCTTTGGACATAGTTAAAAAGTGTGTGTTTTAATTTTAATTCTAGTAACATAATTGTATAATGCCGTTTGTGAATGTGGACCGGCTTTTTACTTTCAATGACTTTATAGAAATTTTGATTCAGGACTATATATGGCCGTGGCGGCGTGGCCGGACACGCATTTTATTTTGCAAGAGGGGGTGTGCTCTGTGTGTGAACAGGAATTTCCAGCCAGAGACGTTCATCATTTTGTGGCTGATGTTAATATAAACATTATAGACTTAATAGGAGCAGACATTTGGTGTGTGAACTGTCAAACGTGCCTATATGACCATTACCCACCGGACGAGTGCCCAGAGTGCACTGAATAGATTACAGGTATTTGATATTGATGTTTACCTATGCCTATCACTATGATGCCTCTATTTTCTGACTTGTTATTATTGATCTAAACATATATGTATAGGGACAGACAGCGGGAAGCGACTGTATTTTATACTATAATAGCTCTGAAATAAGGTATAATTAATTACATAATAAATAAAATAAAAAATGTGCATAAAACATAACTATAATTATAAAAAAAAATCTGAACAAAAACAAGTTAAATATAACACACGCACACGGTCAATTTTTTAATAAATTATATAAAAAAATTGACCGTGTGCCGAGCGGCGCACGCGCCGCGCCCGCATCTGCAACGCTCCTGTCGGTGTCGGTCGGTAGGTGACGGCGGCGGTGCACGCGTCCCCTTTTTTGGTGATCGCGGGCGCGGTGCTCGACTCCGACGACTCCCATCTTTAGGATCGACCGCAACCACCGACCCCCCCGACCCCGGTGGTGGTGGGGTCACCACCACCGGGATCGGCGGGCGCGGTGCTCGACTCCGACGACTCCCATCTTTAGGACCGACCGCAACCACCGACCCCTCCGACCCCGGTGGTGGTGGGGTCACCACCACCGGGGTCGGTGGTTGCGGTCGGTGGTCCTCGGTGGTGGCCTGCGGCGGCTGCGGCCAACATTTACTGAAAAAAAAAATACGAATCAAAGAATTTGAAGAATACTTATGACATACGAGGAACTCCACCTAAGTCTGTATTGGGAAAGCCTACTGAGGTGGTAATTCACTAGAACAAAATTTGAGTTAGTGTTTTTTAAGAGATTAAATATGATGACCACCATAAAATGCTCTGATACCCTTAGTTCTTTTACCAAAAATATATGCTTGACACCAGAAAAATAAAGTCTAAAATTACAATAGTACTAGCTATTTTAGTCACGACTGCACATCAAATTGTATTCGAACACCAAATGTAGTAAATGATCACCAAATCTTAGCGAGCAAATTACAATATATGTTATAATACGGGACAAATAAGTTAGGAACTAAGTGAAATAGGTTAGGTTAGAATTGTGACCAACCAATTTCTCGAAAAATTCTTCGAAAATAATTTTGATCTGTAAACAATTTTTTTTTCGATATTAAATTAAATTTGGTTACAATTTTACATTAAAATGCTGGTTTAATTTTGGTTTGGTTGGTTGGTTTGGTTTAAGTACACGCCATTCGATAATTTCCATTCACCGCTGCACAAAAAATCGCCCTTATTACGTAGGGGCTGGCTGGCGGTACCGACACTTTTTTTTACGATGTTGTCGAAACAATGAGATGCACAATGGACGCACAGGTGCGGTGCGCCACACTCGAAGTGAATTGTATGGGCGCGCATACCTACGCATCGGCCACATTGAATGAATTTGTAATTTCTGTGATTGCAGTTTCCCTTCATACTTTTCCTGGCGTAGGACAGGCAAAAACACCTAATTCATTGTTAAAAGCGTTTTTAAGAAAAATGAAGAAAAAAACTGCGAATTAGCGAACTTTACTACATCTTAATTTCTAAGTTAGGTATTTTTGGCGTATTTAAAAAGAGAATCACGTTATTTACAAGTAATTTAGTTACGTTGTCCCTTTCAACACTGCACTGATTTTGATTTAAATTTTAAATAATGATTAAATACCTACTTACTAAGAAAATCAATAATAACTTATAAGTCTTAAAATCTGTTCAAAATGTGAACCGTTTACGGCTAAACATGTCTCCGCACGTCTTCTTAAGTTATTTTGCACTCGATTAAGTACAACACTCTCACTCTTTACGTCATTGAAAGCACTTTTAATGCGTCTTTTCAATTCGCGTCTGGTATTAAACTCCGTCGCATCGAATAGAAAGTATCGATACTGTACTCATGAGTAGTATCGAAAAAAAAATATCGTACTCATAAAAGTATCGAAACAAAAGTATCGATACTTCAAGGTATCGAGTACTTTTCTTAGTGCCTGATTCGCATAGAGCGTAGGTCAATATCAGTCAGTAAATAACGTCAGTTTAACTTCAGTAGAGCAGGACATGAAAAAACAAATGTTATTGGTACACAAATTTAATACAGTAGGTAATAGAAAAAGACAACTGTAACTTCAACAATAAAAAAAAATAGAAACAAAATTTAATTATTTAGTACTTTAGGCATATACGAGTCGTCTAGTTACAAATCCCGCTAAAACGATTCAATAAAATTTTGCAGAAATGAAAAAAAAGCTAGAAACAGAGACAACTGTACTTTACTAGGCATTTTTTATTTTCTCCATGGCTAAAAAAGATACCTAATATTAACAAAACTAAAAAAGGCTACAATTACTACCAAAAACTGGGCTAAAAACAGGTTTTGATTTTAAATATGGCGGATTTTGAAACTTAGTAAGTGTTATACAGGCTGTTGATTTGCATCCTAGTCAAATTCAAGGACGTAATTATGCTAATGATTCTCGACCCAAATCAACAATAAAATGGGTAGGTATTTTTTTTATTTTTTTTTCTTATTTACGGAAATCCGTAAGTGTGAACCAGCCGTATTTAAACGCGGCCCGTCTGTTACTAGCCCTATAACCGCGCTTTCATGAACACACACATTCAAATGCGCATGAGAATCTATCATTCGATAAATTCGTAGGTAACCAATCCCATCCCCCAATCACGATGCGACGAAGCGGGTACTTAGTCTCCCGCGCACCCTAAGCCACGCTCCCGCGGCCCCGGAACTAACAGTGTAATTGAAATCGCCGCCGCGTTCGTGCGCTTTACGAATTCCGCTTCTCGGTACATCGTTGAGACGTTGGTACAAAGTGTTCAATTCAAATGTCGTGCTGGTGGAGATGGTCAGGTGGGTATGCCATCAGTGGAGACAGCCTACGTGGAGTCATCCGGATGTTTCCCGATCGGGAACCCCCATCACAAAGCGTCATGCTGACTGCTATGCACCACACCAGTGTTGCGCATACTGAAGCGTGAACTGCAACACCCGTTCCACTACCCCAAGGCACAAGACATTCACCCAGGTGATAATGCCGTGCGGATTACCTACATTTTGTCGTTTTCGACACAACGAATGTGTTAGTGTTGTTAAGCTGAAGGAAAACCAGTACGTACTACCTAAGTACGTGGCAACTTTACCTCCGGTAACATAGGTAGGTAATTTATTTATTTGTACATTTTGTAAATACGTTGTTAGCTTAATCAATTTCATTAGTGTAAATAAGTTATTTCAAATTTTTAACTACCTACGCCAATAATACCTAAGAGTCGAAAGTATACCACGTACTTACACTTAACTAGAACGTCTTTCCATCAAACGTAGAAAACATTTTTAGACTTAGTGGATCCAACAAAGGTAGAATTATTGCCGGTCCTAAGCCCGTTAAGTAGGAAGGAACGTTTCAAATCAACCAATTTAATCCACAAATAAAAACAAAATCACTACGAAAACTTTAGCTTGAAGGATATTATTAATCATCTGATAACAGGTCAGTGAACTTTTGTTTGGCGCACTAGTATTACTGTCATTAGTAAGATTTCCGTATTCCAATGATGCTCAAAAATGAGTTAATTATCAAGCGAAATTTATGACAATAATGTAGATGATTTTCGAAGTAAAATAAGGTAAAATTATTGCTACCGGTCATTGCACGGTGACGCGACGGCCGGGCGCGGGGAATGAGAGGTTTTTCTTTTCAGTATTAAAAAAAAAACATAGTTTCCAAGAACCCTGAAGATGGCGTTGAACTGACTACGTTACTAAATGCCAAAGTCAAAACGCTTGGAAAAAAAAACATTGCGTCACGTCATATACGCTCGTTGAGTGACAGTTTCGTTTGCTTTCGTTTTACGATCTCAAAATTGCATCCGAGTGAATTAATAAAAAAATTATGTGACTTCCGTTCCTTGCAGTAACTTACCAAGTTCAGCGCCATCTATCCAGCGACTAGGGAAGCGTTAAAAAAAAAAGAAAAAGAAAATCCCTCATTACATGGCAGCTGCATGAATTGTCGCTGTGTGCATAGTCGGGTGATTCTGTTTTATTTGTATTGAATTAAGGGTTTAATTCTGAAATACTGTTAAATTTCTACAACAAAAAAAAAGCAGCGCTTACTAGTTATTGCCCCCTACCGTACTTCAAATGACTATTTATGTCTTTTATGACAACCTCCTGAAATTTGACGAGGATGCAAATCAACAGCTTGTAGAGGCATTTGCAACTGAGCTTTGTGAAATAGCGGGATTTGAAACTTAAGCTATTCTGTGGTAATGGTCAATATTATGCAACAACAACTGGCCAGCAAGTAAATAAAAATGCAGATGAACAATTTTAATCAAAAATGTAATTTGAAAAGAAACCAGTAAGGTAGCTATTCTACAATGCAAATCAGGTAAACATAAAAAGCTAAATCATACTATTAGGTTGACATCGTCAAAGCCGTCTTCACAAAGGTCGCTCGGTATCTCTGCTGTATCCTCCTCAATATCTACTTGCTCATAAGACCTGTCTTCCACTGTTTTATAAAATGCTAAATTTTCATTTTCTCTCCATTGCTCTCCATAATGTTTTGATAATAGATTTGAAACATCGGTAATCTTTGCTTTCTTTGGAATTACCTGGTTTGCTGGAATAACAACTGGATTCAACATAGTGATGCTTTTATTTTTCTTTGTTATCGGCTTCTTTACGTTAATGTCAATTTTATATGACTGTTCTCCTTGAAGCAATAAATTATTTGTTTTGGAACGCGTCAAGAAAAACCTTTTGCACTTTTGGAACTGTACATGCCAGCTAGTGGTTGGTTTAATAATTGGTGCGTAGGCCGATTTCCAATCTCGTACTGCAATTATATCTAATGCAGTAAATTTACAATATTGAGTTATAATTTCTTGATATTGTTCAGGAGACGAAATTACTTCACGCTTTTTCAAATCTTTCTCTATTTGAGCAAACACCCGGTCGGGTGGGATAAAAGAGTGTCCCACCACTGGAAAAATTATTTCAACCTTTTTGATGTGTCTGGGTGCTTCTGTTGTCAACCACTTTCCAAGCATGGCTACCATTCCGGAATATTTATTTTGCCCAGAACAGCCATCTACTACTATTCTTAAGACTTTAATTTCTTCTTTGATATCTAAATTAGTTAAAAAGTGAAGAACTGCTGAAATTATTTCATTACTACCTTTGTTGTGTGTGGTTTCGTTCCAGGTATATGCAAATATGTTTTCCTTGGTTAGTTTTGCCTTAGAGCTACCAACTACTATAGTTAAGTTGTAGAAATTGATTTGGCGGCTATAGTAGGCGGACTGATCTGGCACTTTAGGAAGCCCTAAATTTTTTTGGCAGTCAAAGCTCATTGTTAGAAGATCACTTCTTTGCTCCTGCAAGATCTCATAGAATGCTTTGAACCTCAAACGGTGGACTCTTTTTTCAATTATCAATTTATTTTTCGTTTCAGCATTTCTTTTTTAATTTTCTCATCTAATTGCAGACAAGTCGAACAAACATCAGACCTGGGTGTGCCAAAACCAATGTTATAGCAACAATTGAATATATTTCTAAAAAAATGCTGCTTTACTTCTAAGCAGGGATGTTCTCTGTTATACATACGCAAAAGTTTTTTTATATTTAGTTCAGGGGGCAAGTACAATCTTTTTATATTTTTTGACCTGCAGTAGTGGCTTTCATTCGCTTTAAATGACTCTATAAAGGCTTGTACCGCTTTTCTTTTCACTTCAAACTTCTGACTTTTTCGGTCTCCACCCCGACGCTCTTTTGCCATCTCCTCCTTTTCATAAAATCTACGCATTACTCCTTGTATACGGTCTTTCTTTACACACAATACCTAGTAAAGGTTTTTTGACAAACAGGGATCAACTTGCCGCTCTTGTTACGAATGAAATATTTTAACGAATGATTTCGCTTGCTACCAACTTTTGCAGTTTTAGATGTAGTGATAGTACAGTGTTTTATTATAAAATTATCTTGGGAAATCTTTGTCGGATGTTTGTAAAATGATTGGTGGAATTTTCTCATTTCTGTGCATGTTAAAGTCGCGCACTGAAATGCCTTACGCCTGTGTCCACATGATGGGAATGTTGGAAGGGTATTTGGCTTGTATCTACAACAAAAATAAGCATTATTTGAACTTTCACTATTAATACAGATTTGACAACCAATTGAAAAAAAATACATACTGTGCCAAATCTCATCAAATTCAGTGCATTAGTAACGAACAAAACAACCAACATTCATTTTTTTATACATGAAATAAGTACACATACATACTTATTTGTTAGTATAATAAATAATGTTAGTATTACGGTAAATACCGTAATACTAACATTAAAAACAAAAAAATCCCGTAAAAAAAAAAAAGCCCGTTCTAATGAACGGGCTTTTTTTAGTCAGACCATAGTTAAAGTAAAAATTAAACTTAATGTAAGATTACAAATTTCTCGAAAATAAAACAATATTTTTATTATAACTTGTGACAATGTTTAATATAAATGCCGTCCATTTCATACAAATAGGTCAATCACACACAACACATTCGTATAAAGTCGGGATAATGCAAAGAACTTTTAGGGAAATTTATATTAGTTACTTAGAATAACAAGAAAAAAAAAAAATTTTTGCACCAAAGCATGTTCAACCACTTTTATGGTCCTGTTTTGAATAACAACTTTTGAAATAGCAGTTGACTGTTTAGTAGAAGAAAGTAACCAACCTTTTTTCACGCAATACTTCACGTTTCCACTTTGATTTATTGACTAATCTCTTGCGTGCTTTACCAGGCTCCGACTTTTTTATAAATTGTTGTAAATCCTCCATTTTTTCCGTACAAAAACAATAAAAAACCACAGCAATAACACTCGCAGGTAACGGAATCCGCCATACTAAATAACTGTGTCACGTGACCTAATATTGGGCTGCCATTGGTTGGATTTGACATGGAGGGATTTGAAACTCACACACTTTGTTTTAGAGTACTTTGCACCGAACACTGTTTTTAAAACGTATTTTAGACTCCCATATGGAGGAGATGCGAAACAAATTTACGAATTTGTACTACTCCAAGAATACTTTTAAATGTCATACTAGGCTAAAATTTGATATAAAAGCGTTTTAGCGGAATTTGAAACTAGACGACTCTAAAGTTCCCATTCCTCCTCCGTACAATGTGAATTCACATGTTGACAAAATACTGCCAAAGTTCACTTTTAGTAGGCGGCATTCTTCTAATGACTCAAATATCGATAGACAATATAGTTACACAGCACAGAATAATAAAGAGTACTTTTAGATTACACTTGAATAAATCAAATAATAGTCAAGCAAAATAATGATCAACCGTATTAATATAGTAGAAAAACAAAGCGTGAAACGAATACGAAAAATTAAATGACAACGTTGAACGAGTGAATGAATGAGTGATGGATTAGTGTAGTTAATGAATGAATGAAAGGTTAGGAATTTAACTGTGCTGTGAACGGAAAGGACGATTTCGAGCAAAGATCGATGTAATGTTTTAGAACGAGTGAACTAGATGGCGTTGCCATAACCATAAACATAAGCCGTAAAGATCGCAAGTTTTAAATGGGTAATTTTTAAGATTACCCATTTAAAACTTAATTTATTATTCCATACGATACCTGCCAAAAAGTACTCATTGAGTAAAAGCATCGAAAACAAAGTATCGAGTACAAAAGTATCGGTATCGAATGGAAATGTACTCGATACCACAAAGTATCGATACTTTTTTCGTGTCCCTATTTAAATCTCCCCACAAAAAATAGTCAAGGGGAGTGAGGTCAGGCGAGCGAGGAGGCCAGGCGACAGGTCCTCTGCGATCAATCCATCGCCCGGGGAACTCCGCGTCTAGCATGGCTCTGACTTGCAGCTGAAAGTGCGCTGGAGCGCCGTCATGTTGGTAGTAGAGGTTTCTCAGGTATCGAAGGGGCACATTTTCTAGCATTCTGCCAATCACTCGCCGTAAAATGGTCATGTACGACTGACTATTTAAGCTGCTTTCGATGAAAAGAGGCCCAAGAATAATCCCTCCTAGCATACCCGCCCACACATTCACAGAAAAGTGATGCTGAAAGTGTCCCTGACGCGTTAGGTGCTCATTGCGCTGGCTCCAGTAGTGTTCGTTGTGAACATTGTAAATTCCAGATCATGTAAACGTTGCTTCATCTGTGAACAAGATGGATATGTTGTCCAAGTTATGGAGAAGCCACTGACAGAACGCTATCCGTGGTTGATGGTCGTTTTCATACAACTCTTGGACGGGTTGGTAATGATATCAATCAATCAATCAAACGTTTATTTCGGATAATAACCCATATTTTGTTAGTAGATACAATATTTTAAAATATGGGTGTTGGCCATCGCGATGCAGAATTTTCCAAACAGTCCAATGGGATACATTAAACCGCCGGACCGCTCTTCTGGTGCTTTCTTCTGGATTGTTTTCGAAAAAAATTAAAATGTCTTCTTGAACATCCACCGGAATCTGTTGATTACCACGACCTTGTGCGTGACTTGGTACGGTGAATTGACCATGAGTGCGCAGTCTCTGAGTAGCCGCTAAAATTGTTGCCCGATGTGGTATCCGTTGATCCGGGTACAGGTCCTGAGTAGCAAGTAAACTATCACCGGCTATCGCAAAGAATCTAACCATTTCGGTAACTGGTTCGTTCGAGAACGCGGCCATTGTCGGTAACTAATATCGCGTCGATACACGTATCTACGTGATGCGCGCGAGTAGTCTGTACGCAAACGGCACACGTACACTCTCTAGCGCGGCTGAGCGCAGACTGATGAATCGCGCGCATCATCAGTGATAATGCGCGCGCGCGCGCCGCCAGCGCGGCGGCGGCGCGGCGCCGGTATTGCGGGGCAGAGACCTAACAGTAATGTGACTATGATTTTTTATTTTACGGGATATTAGAAGAAAAACTTAGAAAAAAATAGGGTCATATTTTTTCAACGGTTTTAGAATCTACTCATGATACTTATACACCTCCTTAAATATTGCCACTGTTCACACTAACAGCCTGTATTACACTCCAAGTGTTGATCACAAACTCTACATACTTCAGGCAGGTAATAATGATGACTGCTCAAAATAATTGCTCTTAATTTGTCAGATATTCCGCGTAACACAGAATTAGAGCAGTGAGGAAAAACACAATGGCTATTAGTATTTGCTGCTCTTCTGTACTCCGGTAATTCCATTACTATGTTTGGTGACTGTTGTTCAGAAGACACTGGTTCCGATGACTGGTTTTCTTCTGGTACATTACAACAATTACAATTATAACATCTGCAAACGAATTAATTGTTCCACGTAAATTTTGTTTAGGTCCACGTTTTTTTAAAAAAGATTCTGTCATATTTTGCTCGTCATGGAAACAATTTTGCAATTACTCATTTCGATAACATAACCCATTTTTTATTATTATATTCTTTAGCTTTTAAAAAACTATTATAACTAATATTTCATTATTCTTTTCTAAAAGGTCTTGTCTGCAATGTTTACACTTAAAATTAATTTTGTCTTTCTCGGGATCATCAGTCGCATCAGGTTTTTCAGAGACGTAAAAACTAAGAGTTTGTAGGCACTTGTTGGTGTCCTCTTCGCAATTTGCCCTTTTGGAATGAATTATAATTATTTAATACAAGTGCTGTAGATGCCCCTACAAATGATATTGTATTTGGGGCATTATATCTTGCTCTATAGCTTCGAATGTTCTCAATAAAGTTTTCTAAAGGGTCCTGATTAAAATTACATACATACATATTTATCAAACAACATCTTGCAAATTGCTTCCATGTCTTCAATAGTTTTAATTAAATTCTTTACAGATGGTATAGTAGTTTTCACTGATCGTACTTTATTAGCAGTAACCTTTTTAGGGTTCCGTACCCAAAGGGTAAAAACGGAACCCTATTACTAAGACTTCGCTGTCTGTCTGTCTGTCACCAGGCTATATCTCAAGAACCGCGATAGCTAGACTGTTGAAATTTTCACAAAATATGTATTTCTGTTGCCGCTATAACAACAAATACTAAAAACAAAATAAAATAAATATTTAAGGGTATACAAAAAAGGTATAAATAAAAACTTTTTTACAAAAAAAAACAACCGACTTCCAAAAAACACTATGAAAAACAAAGTGAAAAATAACTTTCATTTCGGAAGTCGGTGTCTTTGGATTTGTATTTTTGTTTTTTGCCACCGACTTCCGAAATGAAAGTTATTTTTCACTTTGTTTTTCATAGTGTTTTTTGGAAGTTGGTTGTTTTTTTTTTGTAAAAAAGTTTTTATTTTTCACTTTTTAGTGGGTCAGTTTGTAATTTATCTAAGTTACAATAGCCTAATGTCAACTTCTCATCACCTTTTACAAAATATTGCTTTACCCGATGTAGGGACATTAATTGTTGAAGAGTTCCCCCAATAAGAACCAGGAAAACTGGAGCTGATTGAGAAGTCACCATCAGCTCCATTTCACCATACGCATTGTAACGAGCATAAATTGCTTAGCAACCATATTAAAGTAATCGAATCGCAACCCGTGAAATATTTGTCATTAAGTACACACATCAAAAGTGTCTAGGGATCAACATATATTTTTGCAATAACTTTTCTCCTGATTGATATTAATTAAAATTTTCTTTAAGGATTCATCAAATAAAGTGTTTTCGTTTGTCACAGTAACGATAAACCAAGTCACCTTTGCATTAATAAAGAAATTTGCCATTTTCCTAATAAAGGGATTTTTGACATTTGAACCACTAACACAAAAGTTCGAAAAAAAGACTGAAATAACAGTTTTCTTTAAAATTTTATTGGGTAACTTAAACAATTAATAATCCGTGTTTCTACCGCGAACACTAACAACACAAGAACATCGGTTTGGCATACTCAAAATGAGTTCATCCAAATCACGCTGTGGAATGGCCGCCCATGTTCGTTGCAACAACAAAAAAAGGTCTTCTTGCGACTGGATACCCTCCATATTCGGCAGAGCTCTTCTCTGTAGCATATCCCATGCATGCTCAATCGGGTTCAAGTCTGGCGACTGAGCAGGCCAGGGCAGGACATTGATGTTAGCTGCGGCGAGAGTCTGTCTTACAACTCTTGCGGTGTGCGGTCGTGCATTATCATGCATTAACTGAAATAAGGGACCGATTTGCACTTGTAGAGGAACGATGACGTCTGATACAATCGTCTCAGCTTAAATTTGAGCGTTGAGGTTGCCTCTGATCCAAATCAACTCAGTTCTTCCGCCGATCCAAATACCCGCCCATACCATGATGGTTCCACCACTATAAGGATGGACTTCCTGGCAGGATTTTAATCGCTGTTGGCGTCCAGGGGTGCTCCAGTGTCGTATACGTCTTGTATCCGGTCTCATACCAAAACGAGACTCATCAGAAAAGCACACGAAACGCCATTGTTCTTCTGCCCAATTTCTGTGTTCAAGAGCCCATTGATATCGAATCCTACGATTGTGCATTGCTATAGGTGGTACCCGTAGCGGTCTTCGGGAATGAAGGTTCACTTCATGCAAGCGGTTTCTGACTGTTTGGTCGCTAATTAAGTTCCCTGAAGAGTGATGAAGCCTCACGGCTAACATCATGGCGGTTATTGTTGGAGCTCTTCGAGTTAAGATTTGAATGTATCGGTCTTGTCTCCGTGTGGTGCAGCGATACCGTCCTCCATGGCGCTCAGCCACGGTACCAGTGCTTCGGTAACGTGTCCAAAGTCGACTGATAACACTCTGACTTGTATTCAGAGCTAAAGCCACAGTACGTTGCCGGGAACCAGCTTCTATCATTCCCACGGCTCTGAGCATTTCTTCCCTGCTTAAATGACGTCGCCGCTCCATAATAACGTTGGTTTTAATCAGTAGTAGGGAAACAGTAGCACTAATAATGTCTTCAATGCGTTGTATGTTTTTATAGGGAAAATATTGACAGCTGATTTTCATCTTTTACTCGAATTTGATTCACAGTTCCTGATTCAAATTATGAAATGCACCAAAAAGAATCCATATAAATTTATAAAATCATAAATTTATTACAAAGCCACATCTCAATCTCAAGAAATCCGCATAAAAATGCTTGATCCCTAGACACTTTTGATGTGTGTAGTTTCGATGGCCACCTGTGGTCTTTATCATCAGCTCCACTTTACCAAATGATGATTTTCGAAAGCAAATGCTCAAGTTACTTTTAAAAAAAAAGAATTTTCCAAATCGGTTCGTAAATGACGGAGTTATTCGCGAACAAGAAACGCAAAGCAGAGTAAACGAAAAGATCGTTAATGTAGACAATGTAGATATTTTTTTTGATTTTTGTTGATTTTTCAAAAAATGCTTGTCCGATTTCGATAAAATTTTCATGGGACCATTTGGGAAGTATATCCTTTCCAACAAAAAAAGAATTTTTCAAATCGGTTGGCAAGCGACGGAGTTATGCGCGAACAAACATAAAAAAAAAAAATACAAACATCCGAATTGAGAACCTCCTCCTTTTTTAGAAGTCGGTTAAAAAGGGTATACTCCCATACAACAAACGAGATTTTTTTGCCCTTTTTTGCTAGATATCAAAAATGGCAACAGGTAGGCACTTGAAATATTCACAAAATACGCAGTAGTATGTTAACTTTAATAATAAATAATAAAATTAAAATAAAATAAATATTTAAGGGGGCTCCCAAACAACAAACACGTTTTTCTCGGCGTTTTTGCCTTGTGGTACGGGACCCTTCGTGTACGAGTCCGACTCGCACTTGGCCAGTTTTTTTTTTTAATTTAATATTTCCTTTGATTTTAGCGATAGTTGGTGGTGAAGTGAGTGCCGTCGGCCTTTCGGTCGGATCATTGGGTATTGCAAAACTATTAACATTTAATATATCAAACAAATTGTCTAGTATAATAATGTAATTTCTATTAACTGTTTGCATGTTTCGGGCAAATCTCCTCTAGCTATTAAGTGGTCTGTTACCACAGCGAAACTGTGGCAAAAATTTGGGTTATTTTTTTTTCAGGGACAATGTGCCCTTCTGTTATTTTATTTAGCAGTCGAAGCTCCCCTTTGGATTTATCTGCAGCATATATCTGCTGATAATAGTCCCACTTAGCAATATTATTTTTATTATTAGAGGTGTACGGTGTATGTCCTTAGTGAGTAAATTATTTCTTATTCCTGTAATTAAATGGGGAGCATCGAACAACAGAATAATCTTCTGTCCATTTATCCTGAAAAAATCATGGTGCCACTCTTTGCCTAGCCGCAAATACCTCGCTCTCGTGTCATTAATTAAATCTGTTATTGCCCCTACATTTACGGAGCTCTGATCACAAACAGAGTTGATAAAAATTAATCGCGATTTTTGCACCTCTAATGCATGAGTGTTTTAAGCTCTACTTTAGCCAGTAGCATATTATTTTACCAATGCTCTACTTTTTGTAGGGCATTGGTAAAATAATATGCTACTGGCTGTTTAAAATTGTGTTTTAAACCTTTCACCATGAAAACGAGAGCGTGGTCGGCAAAGAACAATGGCAGGTTCCCATACATTGTTTTAGTTGTGATTAAAACTCTATGTCTTTAATTGAAAAATATTCTGTTTGACTCAGCTTCAGCCCCTGACACCATATATACAAGAATTTTAATTAGAAAAGGCCGAGAAAAATAGATATTCAAATATGAACTTATACTTTTTTATAGGTTATCCGTACGTCAAAAATGACACTAACAAAAGATTCAACAATATAAGAAATAAATACTAAACACTGTCCGTTATTTTTCTAATGCTTTGGATGAGAAAGAATCTATCTTATGCTCCGTACTCACATACGGTTTTACTCTACTGCCTTCGAGACGTGTCTTGCGGTCCACACGTTAATATTTACTCGTTTTGGAGTAAAACTATCGAGTAATACCGTATTTGAGTACAGAGCTTTAGGAATAGCATTTCTGGACCTATTACACTACTCGTTATATCAACTCGACTCATACACTACTCGTTATAGATATCAATTCAGACTGGTCTTATTTTTTGTTCGGAGTAAGACCGGTCTGTTTTTTACACTACTCGGAGTCTTAATATCGAGTCGTTATAACGAGTAGTGTAATAGGCCCTTTCCTAATAACTATTTGAAGGGGAGGGGACTAATAAAACAATATTATTATTTTACAAAAATATTTATTCATCTTCATCCTCTCTTATAATAATTTCATCTAAATATTCTGCCGGTGCGGAAATATTTTGTTGATGTCTGGCCCATCCTAAGTACCAGACCAGCGTCATTACATGAGCACAACATCCTACTGTGCGCCGACCAACTAAGCAATTACAACAATATTCACAGATACCTGTCCGGCCTGGAATATCATTTTCTATTAAGATATATATATAATATTGCTTTCTGGATACGTGACGTGACTTTATTTTGCCTCTTATTAGAGTTGTCGCGCCAGTACCTCTTAAATCATACTCAGATAAATCAATATGTTCACTGGACACTTCGATTCTGTACCCACCATGGAAACGTACATGCTCGCCATAATATGAGCGAGCTTGTCTTATTTGGTACGTTCCCAGGGCGAATAAAATTAAATCTCTATATAATAAATTCAATTTTAATATATTCAAGGGTTGGGAAGAATAAAACGTTACTACGATCAGCAGTAATACTTTGGAATTGGGATGTTCTTCTATTCATATTTAAGGCATTAACCATATTTGCTAGATTATTTTCTAAGTTCATTCTTTCTCTAATAATTTCTAATATTTCGTTTGCATATACATTGTTCTGAAAGCGAACTCCAAACTTGTTTAAAAGCGCTGCTGCTATTTGGAATGTTTGCATCATGTATGGTAGAGACCGATGAAAATATTCTTGTCTAAAAAGTTTAAAGTCTCTTTTAAAATGACCATTTACGGCCTCTACCACCCATCTGCAAATAGTGACACAGCGACTCCTATTAGCTTGTCCAGTAGTCAATTGGTGTTCGCCTTCTAAAAGTGATTCTGGCATACAGGTTCTATAGCCACACCCCTCTAATAAACTTATACAGTCCCTAAACCCCCTGTCCAGAATGAACACATCATTTTGTCTAAAATATGATCTCAAAGCTGAATTCTCAGAGCTAAATAGACCAGACATTATATCAGCATCTGATGTAGTTGCTTTATATGGGCCATAACAATCAACAATATATCCATCGCATGCAACAAACATAAATGGTTTTAACAAATTCCGGTATTTGTGGAGGGAATAACTTTGTTTTTGGAACATGTAATTAGAGCTTTTATTAATATAAATGTATGTGCCATCACATATGACTATGGCATTGTTACCATTCCCATACAATCCATTTGGTATCAATAAATTATGTCCTAACAATTCCTCCCGACTTAAATGGCTTATGCCTAAATGTGCAGGTACAAAATCCTGGAGGAGAACTTCTCTCACCTTATCCATTAGCGATTCTAAAGTTCGTCGTGGAACTTTTAAAAGTGTTGAAATTCTGTCATCGGAATCACCGGTCCTCATTTTTAACAACAAAGCTGCCAAACCTAAGCTTCCTCTTTTTATTAGTGAAATGCGAGACACTTCTTCTAGTAATATATTAAAATTCTCTTTTGTTAGGCCCACCCAGTATTCAAAAACATTGTCTTCCATTTCTTGCACATTTTCAAAATCTATATTTGTATGTGATGCGTTTACAAACGAAAATACATGTTGTACCTGCTGTTCAGTAAAAGATTGCATGCTATTCTCAGAGTCGAAAAGCGTCTCCCATGCATTACTCATCAAATGTTCAGAGCAAACTCTAGCAAGGTTTGGCAGATAATATTTATGATTGCTCAAAATTATTGCACGTAAACTGTCACTAATGCTACAGTGTGGTACTAGTGCAATTTGGGAAAACGCAATGATTATTGCTATTAGCAGCTCGTCTGTAGTCCGATAAGACAATTGTCTGTACCTCTGCTTGACGAGTAGATTCTTCTAATATATTAGATCCAGAAGGGTAATCCTCTTGAGATTCTTCTGTTGAGGGGTAAGTACTAGAAGGCAAAGATCTATTTTCTTCAGTGATGTCCACACGTCGTGCTTGTCTTTGTGTATGTAACCAGCAAGGATGGCACACGCGGTCAGATACTGTTATCTGGAAATAAATAAAAGCACATTAATAGGCCAATAATTCTAAACATCTAGGCAGTTTATGCTTTTCCTCAAAATACCCTGGTAAGATATAAAGTACAAAGAAATCATTTATTATTATAGAAATCAAAATCATTAATTTAATTATCTTTATTATGTAATAATAATAATAATAATAATAATAAAATTTATTTGCCATAAAAATACAGATGGGAACCTAGTTAATATATTATAAGTACTGTACATTGTATACATCTGGTTCTATGTTAAAATCTGTACTCAATTATTATAACCCTGCCTCTTAAACTAGGTAAACCTGTATCTTAAGAGACAGTGATCAGCCACGAGGGTCTTAAACATAGTTATTTAACAAGTTAATGACAAAAATAGATGTGTGTCGATCCATCCTTTACAATTGAATCTATATTTCACGGAAACAGAAAAAAAAAGAAAACTAATAAAACTAATAATAACAATAATACAAGCTAGCTTAATTATATAAAATGATTTTAAAATGATAAAGTTGATAAGCGATGTGCAGTTGTTATGTGTTAAGGAAGTGTGGGTTGTGTCTGCATGAGTGTGTCGTATGTGTGTGAGTGTATAAGAATATATGATGTGTAGTGAGGGTTATGTTTGTTGAGTAAATGTATTGTTTGTTATGTAAGTGTGAGCGTATTGCGTGTAAGGTATAAATGGACATTAGGCGATGAAGGAAAGTAAGGACTCTGTAAAAGCATAGTCCTTCTGTAGAAGCCACTCTGTTACTTTTTTTTTAACCATTTGTGTATTTAGGTCTAAGATACACAGCACTTGGTGAATTTTTTGATATAAGTGAGTGCTTAGGATGTAGTATTGGTGTTTAGCAAAACTGGTTTTGTGCTGAATGCGTGGGAGACGAAGTGTTCGTTTATTGCAGTCATAGGGTGGTAGGCAGGCATGTTTTCTTAGGACCGATCGTAGCACAAAGAGTTGACGGACTGTTAGAACCATACAGTCGGAGTAGATATCCGTAGTAGGGTATCTGTAAGGCTTTCTCGACATTACCTTGAGAATTGCTCTTTGCGCTCTCTCTACTCTAAGAAAGTTAGATTTCCATGCACCACCCCAAGCAGTAATACAATACCCCAGAACCGATTGACACAGAGCGTAGTAGACCATCTTAAGCGTATCCGCATCAGCTGACTCCCTGAGCGACTTGAAGATGTGTATGAGTCGTAGAGTTCTGGTGGTGAGGGCATCAATCTGCTTGTCCCATTTTAGCCCATCATCTATTAGTACACCCAAATATTTCACACTATTGGTTCTGATGAGTGTGGGACAGGCACAAGGTCCGGCTGAGTTCAGGCAAGAGTGAGCTGTTACAGAGAAGTCTTGAGGAGGTGTAGTGTTACGACGGATTGCAAATGTAATGTAGTTAGTTTTATGCAAGTTGAGAGTGAGTAAATTTAAGTTAAGCCATTGCATTACTACAGACAAAGCTGCCTCTGCTTTTGTTTTAACAACATCCCATGTGGGCCCACTAACTAGAACCGCCGTGTCATCCGCATAGGCATAGATCCTAGAGTTTGGCAGTTGCATCTTACACAGTTCATTGACGTAAATCTGAAACAGCGTGGGGCCCAAGATGCTCCCTTGTGGAACGCCGTAAGTGACAGTTGTCTCATTGCTAATGTACTTGTCAATTTTAACACATTGAGAGCGATTATTTAAGTAGTCAGTGAAAATTTGGAGAGGTTTACCACGTACGCCTATTGACTCTAACTTAAGGATAAGTTTGGGAACAGAAACTGTGTCAAATGCCTTGGAAAGGTCTAAAAAGATGCCCAAGCACTTGGTTTTATTGTCAAGATCCATTGCAACTTGTTGTGTGAAGTCAAGAATCGCATCCTCAGTCGACACCCCCGAGCGGAAGCCATACTGATTCGGAGCAATTATTTGATGTTTTTTAAGAAAGCTCTTAAGACCATTATTGAGAATCCTTTCAAGGATTTTCGAGAGAGCAGGCAAAACTGCTATCGGTCTGTAATTGTTGACACAGTTCCTGTCCCCGCTCTTGTAAATGGGATGTACCACTGCCCTCTTGAGAGCATCCGGAAAGGTACCTGTGTCTAAACACCGATTGCAGAGATATGTAATGACGGGGACCAGGATGTGACGGCAGCTTTTCAATAAGAGAGATGATATCCCATCCCACCCGACGGCGCAGTCACTACGTAGTTGAAGAATAAGTGATTCTACTTCAGCCTCGTCCACATCCAGTAGAGCAAGTGAGTTGACTGGGGGGGTATGCGTCAAACGTAAGGAGGTGGAAGGATTGTAGGAGATTGCTGGAGAGGCAGGGTTCCGAGATGTAATATTTTCCGCCAGATTTTTGCCTACGTTACAGAAAAACTGAGAAACCTCATTTAATGAGGCTTTTGGATTATCGTGAATTTTTAGGAGTTCAGTGGGAGAGGAATGTATTTTCTGCGTGTTGGTTATTTTTTTAATTGTTGTCCACAACTTTTTAGGGTTATTCTTGCCTTTTTCGAGCTCATTCGCTTCATAAGATGTTCGTAGCTTTCTAAGTAATTCATTACAGAAATTTCGGTAACGAGTGTAGGTGGTTTTAAGAATTTCATTGTGAGGGTCCTTGGTTGAATTCATGTGCATTTTGTCACGATTTTGAATACATCTCAGGAGACCAGGAGTCATCCATGGTTTAATGGTTCTTTTACGCCTTGGAACTTTGACTTCCTTTGAGTGTTTTGAGAACTGTATGTAGTTTTTATGTTAGCTTACCTGTCGTGGTGCTACTCTACTTTCTATAATATTTCTCATAGTAATCTGGAGCTGAGTTGGATTGTTTAGTTAAATCACTTTGTCGACGTAGGATAGAAGAGCCACATAAAAGACACACAATATGAGCATGACCTTGGTGACTTGACTCAGCTTGTTGATTATCATTTGCCGAAACTTCTTGTTGCAAATCACGATTGACACTGAACATTGCAAGATCTCGGCATGCTTCACAAACATAGTCGTCTTCAATAACACTGGCCTATAACCATTTTGGTGCCGGGGATTTTAGACCTGATTTTAAGCATGTCTTACATGGCGATATCAAAAATGTAATCGGTTTTTTTCTATCAGCTCTAGTTTCCGAGATAAATAAAAAAAACAATTTTCACAAAATTTACATATGTTATTGGCATTAAACATCAAGAAATTGTCTTTTGAGTGATTTTCTCGAATGAAACTGACTTGAACAATCTCGCAAGATTCCCCAGCAGTAGTCGGCCATCATATGAGTGTCCCATCTTCCTTGGTATCTATTCTCTATTGTTTTTATGTCTTGGTGAAAACGTTCTCCTTATTCTTCGCTTAGTTCTCCTAAATTGTGTTGGAATTGATCTAGGTGACTGTTGAGATAGTGTAATTTTATACTCATATTACAGCCTAAATCTTTAAATCGAACCAGCGTATCTTCTACTAATTCTACATAGTTGTCAGCCTTATGCTTTCCGAGGAAATTTTGTACAAAAGATTTCCACGCAAGCCTTTCCACATCATTCATAGAAGTCTCAAATTTAGTGGTGTCTTTTATTAATTGACGTATTTGAGGTCCATCAAAGATACCTGCTTTTAGTTTTTCAGTACTACCAGGAAATTTCATTGAAATAAACTGAAAACATTGACCATTTTTGTCGAGAGCCTCAACAAATTGCTTCATTTGCCCTAATTTTATATGTAATGGTGGAAGAATGATTTTTTCTCTTGAAACCAAGGGTTCATTTATAACATTTCTTTCCCCAACAACAAGAGAATATCTTACAGGCCAACTTTTTTGAGCCCAATGACGTGGTTTGGCTCGACTGTCCGAGAGACAAATAAAGCATGGGTATTTAGTATAACCACTCTATTGACCCAATAAAAATTAACCATCTTCAAATCGACGCAGATCACCTTGCTATGTTCAGTATATTACAAACTGTTCAGTATAAAAAAAGGTATGTTCAGTATATTACAAATACAAACTACTAACAGGGTTTTTGTAATAGTTTTATGCTGATCTTTCAGTATGTATTCACCACAAACATAAAATAAATGAGGATCGTTAACACAACATCTGGACGTACTAGCCATAATGAAATAGTAACATAAACTTTATCGATGTTATAGTATTAATGACTATTTGCGAACAAGGCGGGAAAAAATTTAAAATCAGGGTAGTAGATAAACTAGAGCTGATGAGTTAAAATGACGTATGTCAATATATTGTACATTACCTATTTTATCGACCATAGATACAAAAAGAGCGGCACCAAAAAAAAAAATTTTTTTGTAGGCCTGTGTAATCTGAAACAATGGAAAACAATATTACCTCTCTCCTACTACTACTACTCCTAGATACTTGACATTTCTAAACAACATATTGTCTTTTTAGATTGAACAAAACACAAATCGTATTGAATAACATTATATTCGTATTGAATAACATTAGAATAACATTCGAGCGGAAAATAATATACTTTTTCGATCTACTTTTTAAATAAGTAATGAATTAAAACTACTTACGATTTGTGGGTACACCCAGTTACAGAGTAAGGTGGTAACTCTGGTATCTAGTTCCAAAGCACGATATCGACGTAGTGTATTAACACAAATGTTACAGTTAACACACAGGATTCGTGTTATTCCGCTACGACGACGACCTTCCATTTTAGCGGTAACGTTGAGGCAAAATCGGTGTCCAGTAAAAAACAGCACAATGTCGCAACGGCAATTCTCGATGTCCATAAACATGCACAGGGTCACACAGGGCAAAATCAGAGTCCGTTAGCAGTCCAGGTCAAAGGAGAATACAGAAAAGGAAACACAATCGAAAGCAAAACACAACAGCCAAGAACACAGCGCAAGCGTCTGTCATCAATGTCAATTAATCCAAACTAGTGTTGCCAACCTAAAACTATACTTAAGCTATGCTATTTTAGACATAAGTCTTTTTGCTGCAACCATCGTGAAAAAAAGTTCAGAATAATTTTATTATTTCATGCCAATTATTTATTGCCACCGTGCTAAATTAGGCATACCTATTTAAGAAAAAGAAATTGTTTCATTTAATTTATATCTAGAATTAAAAATTATTTCATTATCACGACTTACAAACTCCGGCATTTAATTTATTCTAAAGTGGTGTTTAAAAAACTTAAATGGCAACACTAAATTAATAAAAGTTCACAAAAATAATCAATTAACTTTTCATTTAAACTTATTTTTTTGCCCGGCCCTAATTAATTAATGTGATAGTTTGAAAAAATATAAATAATTGATTCAATTTAATTCGTATTTAAGTTAATTCTAGACACTTAAATGTAATTCAAATAAGATTCTGCCATTATTCTTTGGTGTCTTTGGTTGTGGCAAAACCCTTAATTGCATCTTTCTGTTTGTTGTAAAATATTTGAGGTGTCAGAGACATTTTGTCAAACATTAGACTGACAAACGATCAGCAGTATCTTTTTCCCTTTTTCACCCGTGGTCCCGGTCCCTTACTATTCTTACCACGAGTATTTTTTTGCCCGTGGTTCCTTCAAGAAATATACAGGGCGTCCCACGGCTATGCCACATGGAGGGAAAGTACCTTGAATATTGTAGATGGAACATTTTACTGAAAGAAGACATTATTTTAATTTAAAAAACAATTTAAACTGCATTCATTGATTTTTAAATAATTACGTGGTTGAACCGAGAATCGAACCCGCTACACTAGAAAAAAAATTACCCTGTAGCTTTATCATACCGATCGAAAGGCTTCATCATTTTTTGCCAAAAAACATAGTGTCAGAAATAAAAGGAAGACCATGAATTATAACATTTTTACTACAAAATTAATCAATTTATCAATTGCTCAAAATGAGTCCCATGCTGTTGAATGCAAGGTCGCACTCTTTTGATTATTTCACTCCCTGTCGTTTTTTTGATCTTGTTGTGGTGGATATTTAGAACGTCTTAGTTCTGTTTGTAGCTCGTGGACATTTTCATAATTGTTCTTGTAAACTAAATTTTTTACATAACCCCATAAAAAATAATCTAACGGGGTTAGATCTGGGGATCTCGGCGGCCATCTTATTTGTCCTTTTGTTCCGATCCAGGGACGAAAGTGTTCATTGAGATAATCCCTTGTTCTGGGACTGTTGATGAGCCGGAGCCCCATCTTGCTGAAAAGTAAGGTTTTATCTTTCTGCTACCGGAAGATTATTTATCTCATTTCTTAAAATCTCTAGTATTTCTATGTAAATCCTTCCCGCAGGCTTATTACGTATCTTGCAAAAGCCTAGCAGTAGCGAAAAGTGCGCAATTATCGCGCAAATTTCACAAATCCGTATTATGTAACTGCGAGAGCCACAGCATAGTAAACTATCGATAGTGCTGCCTCTATGGAACAATCAGTTAACTAAAAAATGCAGTTTCCTATTGTGATCGCGTGGTGATGGCGACTACTTCGTATTACGCATGGTTTTTGACAGCAGAGCGACAGCTATCGGCGAGCAAATTTGGTTGTCAAATTGCGATAACCTTTTCCCTTGTTCTTAATCGCTCGCTGATTGCTTATTACAAATTTTAACTCTTAAAACGTTTTAACTCTGTGCTCATTAGAACAAACTGTGTGTACCGTAAAAGACTATTCATCCAGTGTATTCTAGTTAAATATATAATTTGTTTGCGTCTCTAATCTCTATTGAGGTATTGGTATGGCTCGTTCTGTTCTCTTGCTTAAAGCACTTGAGGTTGATGCCAGCAGAATTGAAAGCCGTAACACAACACGGTTCCGACGTACCCTGCGAGATCAAGCCAATGCTTTGAACTTATCTGATGCCGAGTTCAAAGCTCATTACAGACTTTTCAAAGAGCTGTTTATGAATTTGTGCACTGAACTTAGACCGTTCATGCTACGAACGAGAAGAACATAAGTTAGTGTAGAATGTAAAGTAAGTAGGTGTAAATGATAATATCTTTGCATTTTTTAGTCTTTACTTTAATTAGGATATATAATATAGGTACATATTGTTGTGATTTTAGAGGTGCTTACAGCTCTCTCATTCTATGCAACGGGCTCCTATCAAAAACCTGTGGGAATGAGTTATCTACATGGGCTTGAGTTATCTCATGGGTATTTGAACTTCTACTGAACTGGCAACAGGCTCAAGAAATTCTGAAGTTTCTGTAAACAAAAGTATAGTATTGGTCAAAAATATAAATCTTATTACCCGACTGCGTCAGAAGAAGGGTTATGTTTTTATAAAGAGAGAAACAAAGAAAATAAATACTACAAAGCAAAATGTAGTACTTACTTATAAAACAGATTCTGATGTGATGGATTAAATAGTAAAATAGATGATTTATGAATGATTGTGTAGGTAATGATTTTTATTTACCTGTTAAGACAATGTCTTCTGAAATAACAATGTCTTCTGAAACAACAATGTCTGGTTCTGTTGTAAATTGGACTTCAGGTTGAATGTTCTAAAAAACAAAATGTGTTATAATAAAACATATTATGCATTCAATTAATTACATTTAAGTAGGTAACTTACAAATACAGGTACTCTGTGCTGAGTATCACCATAAACAGCTTGTTCCCCGATTATGGCCAAGATTTTTTTTATCAATTTCTGATAGATCTTCTTGGTTGCTTGGACCACCACCAGTGCCTCGAGCATCCTCTCTCCGTTTGGCTAGTCTGGTCTTTTATGCTTTAGGTTAGCCCAGTACTATAAAATCAAAACAAATATGTGGTAAATCTATCAAAATAAGTTACAAAATTAGCATGCAGTTATTAGAACAAAAACTAAGTATACCATTTACCTTTTTCCACCGGTCAAAAAAATTGAGCTTGTTGGCAAGATCATTCCACTGCATCTCCACAGTTTCCTAGGATCTTGAGCCAAGGCCAACACCCCTCGCTAAAGCGGGATGCTGGGCTAAAAAATCTAATAGTTCTTCTAGTTGATCATTGGGCACTCTATTTGCCATTTTATACTAACAAGATTATGTATTGTTAATTTCAAAGTTAATTACTACACCTTTGTTTCACATTAATATTGATCAATAATATTTTAAAACTTACTTGTTGAACAGCCGAACGCTTCGAGTCCAAGTTAACACTGTTTTCACCCACTTATGCATCTTGTAACGCGCGCCAAGCTATTTTTGGTAAATTTTAAGAGGGTTTAAGTGGTTTATAAGTTTTTTTCGTAACAAAACTTGTTAGTAAACATTCTTCATTTGACAATTGACTTTTGGGTACAATGGTTTTGGCGCTAGTGTCGTAGCGATAAGTGCATGTATAACAATTGGCGAGCGATCAGCGAACGATTTTTAGATAATACCAATTTTTTTAGCGTTTAGCGATTGATCGCGCGTTAACTGCGCGATATTTGCTGATTGACGAAAAACGCACTTGATTATTAGTCTCGCGGATACGTAAGGGATTCTCCCTGGACCAAATGCGATTATTGTGTCGGTTGTACTCCTGTATTTTAATCAGCCAGTATTTGATCTCTCCTTGTTTCTTCAAGAAGACTTCATGGCGGACTGAAAAGATGTGCCCTGGTCTTTTGCCAGAGGCAAAAGACCGGCATCAATGCATGCAGTAATTACTGGTTTTAAAATGGATTTCAGTTGGAGGGAGGGAAGACGTTGTGCCCTTACAGAAATAAAACACAATAGGCTGCTGCCATTTGTAAATAGCTCCTCTTAGCATAAATGCTAGAGCATGGTCTGCAAAGTCATCGGTCTTCCCATTTAAATCTACGAAGCCATGGATTATGTCTCCATGTTTATCGTATGTTAGGCCCGGTTCTAGGGCCATCTCGTCAAACAATATTGAGCAATATTTTTTTGTTCTCACACCAAGTGCTAACCAGAAAAAAAATAAAAATATTTTTGTTTATCTTCAAATAAAAATAAAACTTTATGAATATAAATGTATCAATAAATATCATAAATTCCTAAATAAGGAATCAATCTTACCTCTTGCTTTATTGCTTCAAATATTTGAGGATTAATTCCAGTGCCAATATTCAAACCCGATATCATTTTATTTAATGTTGTTTTAGAGGGAAAAATAAATATTTTCTGTAAAAATTTGTAACATTTCGGACTCTGTTTTAAAATTGAGAGACCAATTAACTTTTCTTCATCAGTAAATCGACGACCATTTGACCTCTTGGTGCACTGCTTCAATTGCATCCACATAATCTGTTTCGCCAAAGGGTTCATATTTTGAGTCAGCTTTTCAAAAGATTTCTCTTTTGAATATTTGTCAAAGTCAAAGTCAAAACATTTATTTCAAGTAGGCACTTAAAAGGCACTTTTGAACGTCAAAAATTACGAAAAAATAGAATTGATTCTAGTCGCCCATTCCAAAAGGTAGTTTTCGTATGGAGAAGAATGGGCAAGAAACTCCACCGTTACTCTTTTAAAATGTTTTACAATATTTTGTATACATTAATTATATAATAATATGTGAAGACGATGCACCTAAAATAAAATAAAATTACTATACCAAAATAGGTAAAAGAATTAAAAATGAAAACATGCCATAAATTAATTATCTAATAGATACATGGTGCTCACATATTTACAAACATGGTAAAAATAAACGATTTTCATTAAAATAAAAAATTACAAGTAATAAGTCAGGGTGTGAGTTTAAGTACTTAATTACAGAATATAAATCAACGTCAAAAAAAAGAAGAAAGAATCAATTTTACAATTAAATTAGCAACCAGTTTGATTTTGTCTAGACTCTAGATTGTCCTATGGAGCAGGACCAGCATGTTTCCAAGCGTTCTTATCTTGGATATAATCTTCTAATTTATAGTATGCTTGTTTACAAAGTGTACGTTTAATGTGAGTTTTAAATTTTCTTTCATTTAATTGCAATATATCACAAGGTATTTTATTGTAACATTTAACACAGTACCCCATAAAAGATGTATTTACTTTGGCTAATCTAAAAAATGGTTGATGTATTTTATCTTTATTTCTAGTATTAAAATTATGTCTATCGCTTATTTTATTAAAAAGATGTAGATTTTTTCTAACATACATAATATTTTTATAAATAAATTGGCAAGGTACCGTCATAATATTAATCTTTTTAAAAAGTTCCCTGAGAGATTCGCGGCGACGTAGATTATAAATGGCTCTGACAGCTCTCTTTTGCAAAATAAAGATGGATTCAATGTCAGCAGCTCGACCCCATAGTAAAATGCCGTACGACATTAAGCTGTGAAAGTAGCTAAAATAGACTAAACGCGCGGTTTCTACATCAGTTAATTGTCTAATCTTTCTAACTGCATAAGCGGCCGAGCTAAGCCGCCCCGCAAGAGATGTTATTTGAGGTCCCCATTGTAATTTCTCGTCTAGCGTGATTCCCAGAAAAACCGTTCGATCAACAAATTCCAGTTTTTCTCCATTAAGTATGATGTCACATTCGCTACTTCTAACATTAGGTAATTTAAATCTAATGCATTTGGTTTTCTTTTCATTCAGTACCAAATTATTTACCGTGAACCAATCTTGGACCTGAAGAATAGAGTTATTCACATCGTTAAGATTTTGTGCCCGTCTGATGCGCGTGATTTGAGAGCCCTCTTGGCCCTTCGACTAAAACTAAGTTGTCTCTTTGACCGTAGAGTTTCCAACATTTAGGAGTAAGATATTTAGACGATTTTAGAAGCCTTCTTTTCGTCATTTTTTTGGAAGTCACAGGGGAAGTCGTATGTCTTGGCACAGCTATAGGACTTGAATCTGTGTAATAAAACAAATATTAAAGGAGATTGTCAATCAACTTATGTATTTTAAAGCATTGATCCTATACACCGTGAAATTTAAATGGTTGTTTTCCCGCAGCGAAATGGTTTTGTCTATGTAATACAATCGTTTCATAGTTATATAAAATATTAGAAACAAAAACTGGCATATTTAACATTGTGAAAAACTAAACTCGAAAGCGATCACGAACCAATAGTATACCTCCCGATATCTACGGCAGAACGACAGCAGGCCGTTGACCCGGGTGCTAGGTCACCGTCGAAAGGATTAGGTTCGAAGGCGGCTCCGTTTGATCATGTTACGCGCGCGCTAGATTATGCCGTATAATTACACGCGAGAGCTTATTTTACTTTAAACATTTAATAAATCGGTCTTTGCTTTGTCGGCTTGTGGCTCGCTCGTTTGTTTTGCGTGCAAACTTTTATGCCGTATCACCACGTGCGAGAGCTTATTTTGGTTTGACCATTTATGCATCGCTTTCCTTTGAGGGCTGCGGCGCGTGCGACGCCAGTATTACCTGCAATACATGTTACGTCTAGTGTTACTATTAAAGGCCGCGAGGCCATTGACCCACGTGCTTTTCAATCAGCTGTTATCCAACATGTTATTCAAATTTTCCCTTCATACTTTTACGGGCTTAGGACCGTCATAAATACTTTTTTATCTGCAATTTATTGAACACAAAATTAAATTAAAAAAGAAAACTAAGAAAAATTAACCAAAAAAACGAATTTTCTGAATTAGATACTTAAAAAAGTATTTGAGGCGTATTTACAAAATTTGAATCAACTTATTTACAATAATTTTAATCAGCTAAACTACTACTATTTACAAAAGTACGAGTTGGTTACACTTCCCGGTAACGGAGTAATTGTTCGAAGTGTAAGCCATTCCGATGTACACACAATCGCGCACGTTTTAATTGGTTCTCTTTTAATTTAAACAAGGTGTCTCTGTCACGACGTACAATATCAAAAGCGTCCACTATCGCAGCTACTAACGCTTCGCGACTTTCGTGTTCCTCACGATACACTAGGCGTTTGAGCTCAGACCACAAGTAAAAGTCTAACGGAGTTAAGTCCGGGCTTCTTGGTGGCCAAGGCACTGGTCCGCCGCGTCCGATCCAGCGCTGGGGAAACACCGAGTTCAAGTGCTCTCGCACGGCGCGGTGATAATGAGCCGGGCACCCGTCTTGCTGAAAATAAAGGTTGTCCACGGGCACCGCTAGCGGAAGGTCGTCTAATAGGTCCGGGATAACATTTCGTAGCATTTCCAGGTAGGTTCCACCTGTTAAGTGTCCTGCCACGAAATGCGGCCCTATGAGGTGGCCATTCATTATGCCGGCCCACACATTGACACTAAAACGCACTTGATGCGCACACTCGCGAATAACGTGTGGGTTATTTATTGCCCAAAAATGTTCGTTACGCTGGTTGAAAATACCAACTCGCGTAAAAGTTGATTCATCCGTCCACAAAATGTTCTTATCTTGGTTGGGGATCAACCACTGACAAAACGCAATTCTGTTCTGGGGGTCATTTTCGTGGAGAGCGTGAACACCGCGAAAATGATAAGGATGCTGTCCTTCAGAGTTGAGTAGTTTCCAGACGTGGTACTGGCTTACGCCAAACCTAGCCTCGGCCTGGCGCGTACTTCGACGCGGATCCCGTTCGAAGTACTCGATGATTTCCTCGTCGAGCGCTGGCAAAATAACGGCTGGTCGACCTCTGCCCTGTGCATGTGCCGCCGGTGCATGGAACTGTCCATGATCTAGTAGCCGCTGTGTCGCCGCTACGATCGTCCGTGGAGATGGGACTTGGGGGTTCAGAACCCCGCGAAGACGGAGCGACTCCAAGTGTTGCCGCTCTGCGAAAGTCGCCGGGCAGCATGGGAGTCATAATCAGCCCTAGCATACAGCTGCACCATAGCGACGTACTCCACATTGCTGTAATTGTAATGTCGATCCATTGCAGTTTACAGTGATGGCGCGTGCTGCGCGTACGACATTCGCGGGAAAACTAAGCACGTCAGGGTCACAGCCGCGCGTGCCGCACGGGTAAAATGCGCCGGCGGCTTCGTTTGAAATTGTTGCGCGCAGGCTAGTTTATGCCGTATCACTACACGCGAGAGCTAATTTTACTTTGAACATTTCTAAATCGGTTTTTTCTTTGTCGGTATCGCGGTGATTTTTTGTATTGTTCCGTGCAAACATTTTATGCCTTATCACAACGTACGAGAGTTTATTTTGGTTTGAAATTATTTTTTGCATCGGTTTTCTTTGTAGGTGGTGACACGAGTAGTACCTAGTACCTACAAGTTACGTCTAGAGTTACTATTGTTACTCACTTTTTCGAGTTGATGAATATTTTTTTAATTATTTTAAAACAGAAACATCGTTATTTATTTACTTTAACTCTTTACTTCGAAAGTACTTCTTAAGGCAAGTCGTTCTGCCGCGGGAAAACAACCAATTAAATTTCAGGGTGTATTTAGTTTTTTTCATCAATTTAATATTACATAATGAAACTCAAAACATTTTTTGAGATACTACTTCCTAAAGCAAAATGTTAACACAGGTAAAAAAATGCTGGAACTTTTACTGTGTAGAAGTGTTTAAGACAGGTTTAAATATTTAAATTTGATACATACCAATATTATCCAATTCATTTTCTTCGTTTGCTGTACCAGAAACACATGATATAACATCATCATTATAGTTTGACATCTTCGATGTTAAAGGCATTATTAATGATTGATCTGTAAATATTTTACATTAACATTTTAAAAACTATAGAATTATCCACAAATGTCTACAGAATTTAAAACCAAGTACCATAGTAAGTACATACCTATTACATTTCCATTATTTTCTGTGTCAGAAATTGAGGACACTCCATCATTAACAGTTGATTTTTCTGATAAAAAAACACTGCAAGTGAGGTATCTGAAATAAAGTACTTTTTATTTTTTAAATGTCCTTGTATGAAAAAAAAAGTCCAACTTTTGTTTTATAATATCAGCAGGTTCACATGAATATTTTTAATATAGTTTATTAAAATATCAGTCTCACCAGGCAGACGAGCCTATGTATGGTCATCATGTTTCCTTTTCCGAGAATAATTGTGATTATTATTCTGATGAAAATCTGAAAAAAGAAATGTATTCTATAAACTATGCGGAAAAGCTCGCTTTTAGCGATAAGACCTCCCATTGTGTCACCCTTTGTACAGTTTCTATGTTTATGTCTAAATTATATGGTGTACATAATAAAGAGTATTCTATTCTATGTAGAAAAGCTCATTTAACATGGGTGGTAGAGCGGTGATCAATACTGTATGCCGATGTGCATGTGCGCTTTTATAATTTCTTATGTGGCGTTTCCTCAACACGGTATCACAATAATACAGGGAAGTATAATGTAAGGAAATATAGGAAGACACATTTAAATTTCCATCCACGGTAATGTTATAACTTGCACATAAATAAATATATATAAATAAATATATATAAATAAATAAATATTATTTATGTTCATAAATTTTATCTCATCCGCTAAAACTGATCGCGGATTACAAAGAACAAAGAATAAATTTTATGTACAATGGAACTTATAAAAGTGTACATTAGTTTTGCAGGTTGCACCTCATAAACTCATATTATTATCTAGTCAAGTTGGATAGCCTGTTAGAAGCTCGTTTTATAAAAAGCAATGCTGGCTATGAAAACTGGAGTGGGTTATAATGGAATGTACCTACTCATTCTACAAGTTTAGCAGATATTTATTAATTACGTACGAACCTTCATCAGCTTTTGTTGGTATTCCAGACGTAATTTCATCAGCCGAAAACAATGTTGGATAGGAACCAACTTTGAGCCGATACTTCTCACTGATGAACCTTTTTTCAAAGTGTTTCTGGCAAACACATAGTTTTTGAAGTTCTTGCGCGCTTAAGCTACGCAAGTAATCACTGTTAATGCTCAGAAGCCACTTTTTGAGTCTTATCTCACTACAAGGAAACGGATGCATTTCAACGTCCTTTCGTTTAGCACCACAATGTTCGATACAATACTTTTTGTACATCTTGCACTACCGATGCAAAATATTACAGTTTAAAATTACTGAGAGGATAAGTACGGAAATTAATCAACGCAGTCTTCACTCGATCAACAACAGAACTGTAATGGCCGGGTAATGGCGGTAGAGTAAAAAAGGAAAGGTAGAGTAAAAGTCAAAAACTTAGCCTTGTCGGCTAAGTTTTTGACTTTTTCGCTACCCTACCGCCGTCTTAATTTGACAGTGACATTTTGTAAATTGTCTATAGTTTTGGCACAGGGTGTAAGAGGGGTGAAGAATGATAGAAGGGGGCGAGGACACCTGTCATGTTCTATTCTTCCAACCATAGAGTATACGGTTGAAACTTTTTGTTCTAAGTTTGCGTGCCGTGCTCACTGCCTTCCTAGTTTTCACCATATCCTATGCGATGCCGCCATTCAAATCGGAGCGAATGCACTAGGTGTGTTGACCGACACTGCATAAAGGTATTCTTTTTACTCGTGCAGTGCTATTGAAAAGTAAATAACCATATTTCTGTGTGATTATACTTGGGAATACATACGAGTATGTCAAGAAAGAAGCAAGTTACGTAATTTTATTAGAAATTGACAACATATTTTGGTATCTTTTTTTTTGTTGCTCTATGTTTTGATTTAAATAGCACAATTACAGTAATAATTCTGAACCAATACTTATTGGCGCAGTTCACACTATGTTATCAAAGCTTCTTGTTTAAAGCTGCCGCAATTCCAACGTATGGCCCTTGTATTAAGCCGTAGTATTGTTTAACCGGACTTCCAGACATTCCCATAAATAACAATGGGACTTCAACGATAAACTTATTTTTATTGCAGTTGCAAAAGTTGCGGCAGCTATAAACAAAAAGCTCTGATAACAGTATGTGTAAACGCCGGTACTGAGCTTCACGTGGACTACGACGTGGTGGAAGAATGATGCAAACTTGATTTTCAAAATTACTGGTTTAATGACCAAGATATTTACAAAAAATAAGAATATGTATGCATATGGCGGTTTCAACGGTCTATGGGCGAATGACGTGACATCGTCGCTCGCGGCTGTTCCTTTTGTGTCGTATGCGTGTGTGCGTGAGACGTTGGTGAGCGCACACATGCTAGGCGTTAACATGTTGCCGTCCCAGGAACGCAGTTCTGGTCCAAGACTGGTAGCGGGCACAGTCGGTTGAAGGCTCTTCGAAGAGTGCCCGAATTGGTGAACACGTCGGCCACGCGGGTCACGACGTCGGAGCCGGGGTACAGGCGCACCACGCGCCCTAGCAGCCACCGGGTTGGAGGCAACCGGTCATCTTTCACCAGCACCATTTCTCCAAGCTGGAGTTGCTTACCTTGCTGGCGCCATTTCTGTCGTTTTTGGAGTTCTGTAATATATTCTATGTAATAACGTTTCCAGAAATGGGCTTTTAATTGCTGGATTCTCATATATCGTGAGAGAGTAGGTATCACCGAAGGTTCTGTGTCCTGAGGAGAAGGTAAAGCTGTTAGCGTCCGTCCAATTAAAAAATGTGATGGGGTGAGCGCTGTGAGATCAGAAGGATCCGATGATAACGGAGTAAGAGGCCTAGAATTCAAAAGACCCTCGATCTGTACAAGAACTGTATTCATCTCTTCGTACGTTAAATTAGCGAAACCTAGAACCCTCTTTAAATGATATTTTACAGATTTTACGGAACCCTCGACTAATCCATTAAAATGTGGGCTATATGCTGGTGAAAATTTGAAGTTTATATGTGAGTTGGATGCTTGAGAGCTGATTTCGTCGGAATTTGACTTTAAAAATCTAGCCAACTCATTACATGCACCGACAAAACAGGTACCATTATCAGAGTAAATGGTTTGCGGTCGTCCTCTGCGGGCAATGAACCGGTCTAATGCAGCTAAAAATGTTGTGCTACTCAAATCGGTGACAAGTTCTATATGAACCGCTTTAATGGCCAGACAAATAAATAAACAGAGATAAGACTTTATGAGTCTGCTTCCTCTGCCCTTTCGGTTCAGTATCATGACAGGACCGGCGTAATCGACTGCCGTGTTGGTAAACACATAATCCGTATGCAGGCGACTGGAAGGAAGGTTCCCCATGATGGGTTGAATACGTTTTCCTGCAAAACGACAGCATTTAATGCAGTTTCGAACAATCTGTCTGGCAAGGTTTCGACCATTAATAATAAACCAGAATTTGTGACGAAGTGTAAAAAGTAATAATTGCGATGGTGCATGCAACAAAATTATATGATAATGCCTAAATATTAATGTGGCAAAATGATGCCTTGAATCGAGCAGAATAGGGTGTTTCGTATCAAAATCAGACAGTGAATTATTAAGTCGACCACCTACTCGTAATAATGCGTCATTTTCGTTATAAAATGGAGTTAATTGAAGTAATGTAAAGGATGTTGTCACCGTTTCCAGCACAAAGAAGTCCAGGTGTGAAGGCGAAGGATTTATTATTACAACGTACAGAATATATAGGACGAATCCACGCAACCTTTTCCCAGAAGGGATGAAGGAGGGGGATAAGGTGTCCTCTAAACCAAAAAGATAACTCACAGATGCACCACTAGTTCAGTTCTCTCGAAAAAATAAAATATACTAGCGGAGGTCATTAACCCTCGGAGACTCTTGACACCGCGATTCAGAAACGTGACGTAATGCGACAGCGCCATCTAGCGTCGAGGTGCGGCATGTTGTAGTGTCTTCCTTATATGATAGGTGGCGTTGGTGGTTTAAATATGGTTTGCTACAATCTCCCCCTCAGTTCTCGAAGACGTCTCGGCGAGAAGAACTGGAGAGTTATTGCTTTCTAGGACGTATGTCCACGGCCTCTTTTACTGGCGGGAAGTGTGGTCTGCGTAACCAACTTCTTCGCAGGTCGTCCCCTTCTGAGCATCTGACATCGCTTTAGGTGAGGTCTTCACAGATGACGTCGTTATTCTGCTTGAACGAGTGACGTACTTCTGTTGATCCTTGTCGGGCCCACCGTTGGTCGCCAGTTTGTAGAGGATGTGGTCACCGTTTCCGGCACAAAGAAGTCCAGGTGTTAAGGCGAAGGATTTATTTATACAACGTACAGAATATACAGGCTGTTGATTTGCATCCTCGTCAAATTTCTGGAGGTTGTCATAAAAGACATAAATAATCATTTGAAGTACGGTAGGGGGCAATAACTAGTAAGCGCTGCTTTTTTTTTGTGGAATTTAACAGTATTTCAGAATTAAACCCTTAATTCAATACAAATAAAACAGAATCACCCGACTATGCACACAGCGACAATGCATGCAGCTGCCATGTAATTCCCCGAAATGGTAGCTCCGCCGCAGAGCAATGACCGGTAGCAATAATTTTACCTAATTTTATTTCGATAATCACCTACATTATTGTCATAAATTTCGCTTGATAATTAACTCATTTTTGAGCATCATTGGAATACGGAAATCTTACTAATAACAGTAATACTAGTGCGCCAAAGAAAAGTTCACTGACCTGTTATCAGATGATTAATAATATCCTTCAACCTAAAGTTTTCGAAGTGACTTTGTTTTTATTTGTGGATTAAAATGGTTGATTTGAAACTTTCCTTCCTACTTAACGGGCTTAGGACCGGCAATAATACCTACCTTAGTTAGTGTACCGATCTACTAAGTCTAAAAATTATGTTTTCTACGTTTGATGAAATGGAAAGACGTGCTAGTTAAGGGTAAGTACGTGGTATACTTTCAACTCTTAGGTATTATTGGCGTAGTTAAAAATTTGAAATCAACTTATTTACTGTAATAAAATTGATGAAGCTAACAACGTATTTACAAAATGTACAAATAAATAAATTACCTACTTAAGTTACCCGGAGGTACTGTTCGAAATGGCCACCATCACATTCTTGGCACAATCGAGAACGACGCAGCAGGTTTTCGTTCAGCTTACGTAACACTATCACATTCGTTTTTAAATTGTCGAAAGCACTGATGATCCTCGCACGTAATTCGGTAACACTCGTCACTTCCTCCTTGTACACCAACCTTTTAACGTCTCCCCACAAATAAAAGTCTAGAGGCGTCAGGTCCGGAGAACGCGGAGGCCATGCCACTGGTCCTCCGCGACCGATCCAGTGATCGCCAAAGCTTTCGGTCAAGTACTCGCGTACTTGCCGACCATAGTGAGGGGGGGCACCGTCCTGCTAGTAATAAAGGTTGCGATGGAGTGCCAGGGGAACATCCTCCAACATCTCCTCGACAACGTGACGCAACAGCTCCAGGTATGTGGCACTATTGAGGTACCCATCGATGAAATAGGGTCCAAGCACGTGTTCCCCTATTATGCCAGCCCACACATTCAGTCCAAACCGCACTTGGAACGCATGTCGTTTGGTTACGTGCGGGTTATGGTCGCGGTGAGCCCACCAATGTTCGTTATGAACATTGTAGACGCCAACTCGAGTAAATAAACACTCGTCCGTCCACAGGATGTTGGCGTCTTGGTGTTCCAACAACCAGCGACAAAATGTAACCCGCACGGCATTATCACCTGGGTGAAGGTCTTGTACCTTGCGGTAGTGGAATGGGTGTTGCAGCTCACGCTTCAGTAGGCGCCACACTGAAGTGTGGTGCACTCCAAAGCGTTGACCAGCCTCACGCGTGCTTGCCCGTGGTTCTCGCTGGAAGTATTCCAGGATGTCTTCCTGCAAGGCGACAGGCAGGCCTACGCTGCCGCGAGCTTGAGCATGCCGGGGAACGTCAAACTGCCGATGATCCCGCAGTCTCTGCGTAGCAGCCAGCATGACGCTCTGTGACGGGGGTTCCCGATCGGGATACCTTTCCACGAACATCCGGATGGCTCCACGTACGCTGTCTCCACTGATGGCATACAAGCGGACCATCTCCACCAACTCTACATTGGAATAATTGTCCGTCATTACACTTTGTAACTACACGTCACGATGTACGGAAATTTGCAAAGCGCACTCGCGATCGCTTCGGCGGTTTCAAAGACACTGTTAGTACTTAGTTCCTTTTCGGCGCCTGCGCCGCCCGGCGGGGCAGAGGGGGCGTGGCTAGGAGCGGCGCGGGAGAGTGATTGGGGGATGGGATTGATTACCTACGAATTTATCGAATGAGCGTTTTGCATGTATGGTTTGCAATTGTGTGTGTGGAATCGCGGTTATACGGCTAGGAACAGACGGGCCGCGTTTAAATACGGCTGGTTCACACTTACGGATTTCCTTAAATAAGAAAAATAAATAAAAAAAATACCTACTCATTTTATTGTTGATTTGGGTCGAGAATCATTAGCATAATTACGTCCTTGAATTTGACTAGGATGCAAATCAACAGCCTGTATATAGGACGAATCCACACAACCTTTTCCCAGAAGGGACGAAGGAGGGGATAAGGTGTCCTCTAAACCAAAAAAATGACACTAAGTCTAGGTTTAGGCTAACTTAATAGCGGAGTCCCGTGTAGCTATTCCAAGTAGGACGTAACTCACAGATGCACCACTAGTTCAGTTCTCTCGAAAAAATAAAATATACTAGCGGAGGTCATTAACCCTCGGAGACTCTTTTTTTTTCTTTTTTATTTTTTTGCGGATGGGAAATCATCAAATGACTCCTCCCGCTCTGGGTGGAGCGGAAGGGAGTGTCAGACTCTTACTGACTAAAACCCACCCGTGTTCCTTCCTTAGCCCTTTATGTTCCGGGCCAGCGGTAACCCTTTCGGACAATCCCGCTGACCCGGCAGGCTACGGCCCTAAGGGGCCCCTCCTCGATGCTGACATCTCTTTGAGGCGCGCGTGGAACACGTACGCGCCGTCCGGCACGGGCCTGGTCCTGATCGGGCGGTGAGCTACCCATTACTCTCCGCCCGCAGGCCCGCGCCTACGGTGGCCCTCGGAGACTCTTGACACCGCGATTCAGAAACGTGACGTAATGCGACAGCGCCATCTAGCGTCGAGGTGCGGCATGTTGTAGTGTCTTCCTTATATGATAGGTGGCGTTGGTGGTTTAAATATGGTTTGCTACAGTAATTTATTTTTAACTGACAATTGTTTATTATTTTTTAATAAGTTATATTCTAAGTTGAAAACTTCAAGTTGTACAAATCTACATAAACGGCCTTATTACAAAACAAGATTTATCTTTAGACCCAGGTTTAAACCATCCAGCCATTTTTAAATTTCGAACTATAATCCAACGAAGCTAAAGTTCTTATTACAAAAACTGACGTTAAACCAGAGTCTAAGTTGTCAATTTTGCATTAAGAACTTTACGTTTGTCGGAATAAAGTTCTAAATAGAGTAACTGGCTCGAAGGTTTAGGCTAGGTCTAAAATTAGATCTCGTTTTGTAATAAGACGGAATGAGTTTAAAGATGAATTTAATTCATGGATTTTTATTTAATGACATATGATTTAACGAAATGTACTCTTTAATAATTGTAATACTGGTTCACGTTTAAATATGCGTTCCAAGGACAAGAATCTGGACAAAGCTTGTTCGTAAGAATCGCCCAGCTTATCAGGCGA
Organism: Mesoligia furuncula; assembly: GCA_916614155.1. Lineage (NCBI taxonomy): Eukaryota > Metazoa > Arthropoda > Insecta > Lepidoptera > Noctuidae > Mesoligia > Mesoligia furuncula. The sequence goes on from OU744795.1 coordinate 11,923,270, forward strand.
ATCCTTTAATGATTGACAACCCCATAGATTCTCGATTGGGTTTAAGTCGGGGCTCTTTGCAGGCCATGGCAGGCAGATGACGTCATCCTGTGCCGCGAACCACTCTGCAGGTGTGCACGCGGCAGTTGTCTTGGCACAAGTAAATAATGCCCTCTGGGTAGTGCAGGCGCACGGTGGGGATCATCACGTCGCGTAAAATTTCGACATACTGATCCCCAGTCATGCGACCGCTAACCTCTACTAGCTCACCCGGTCCCATCGAGCTCATCCATCCCCAAAAATTGAGGGATATTCTTCCACTTGCCCGATTTGGCAAAGTATTCACCTCCACATAGCGCTCATTGCTATTGCGCCATAATATTTTTCTTCCATCCATATCTGAAAGGAAGCTTTTTTCGTCAACAAAAATGACGATATTGTTTGCCCAGTCAAAATTATAAAACTCTAGGCAAAAACTTACTCTTGCCTCCTTATGCGACTGGGTCATCAAAATCTTCTTAGCAGGGCGGCGGCATTTCTTTCCGGCGTCCTTAAGGCGCCTCCTAACTGTGTCCATGGATATCTAAAACAAAGAAAATTTTGTCAATTTCAACACTTACATAGGATTCTTTGTTATGAGAAATTATACGGGCCTACTTAACTAATCTGCATTCGCGATTTATTTGCCAAAAATCGTAAACAAAAATTACTTTATGGAAAAATAACTTAAAATCTTACACAATAAAGATCTGTTTACGCTAAATTTTTTCAATAGTGCTAGTCACTCTGAAATCAATTTAATTGCCATTAAAATAAAGTTTATATTTGTTTTATTTGAAATAATATTAATTTGAAACATAAATTTAAATAAACTTTAAATGAGTATGGGACTGTTAAAAAATATTCTTCAAAATATAAACATACAAAAATAAAATTAAATGAAATGAATCCATCGAATTGAGAACTTCCACCTTTGTTGAGGTGGGTTTGTAAACTATCGTTGTAACTGAAGATATTTTTATCTAATAGAGTAATAAGTGATAACATTCACTGAGTCTGGCCGCGCGGTGTGCGTAAAACCGGTTTGAGTGAGCGCCTAGCGTCCTTCCAACTACATGTGTCTATTAGTGTGGGTCCTGAGTGACGGCGCGCGGCGCACCGCGTGGCGGATGGCCTGGCGATTGCGGAGCGGATTTATTCGTCAATAACTCGATAACTGTCCTTAGTGCACGCGGGAAATTGATGCGTGCGCGCATGTTTAGTTTTGCGTTTATTTTACTTTAGTTTTAATAATGTCGATGTCAAAACTCGAAACGTTTACAATATTTAGAAAGAAGCAGTTTCTTTACCGATGATATATTTTTTTGTGAAAAAAATAGAAAGCACGAAATTATATCTACAGAAAAAAGAAGCGGTGAATACGTTAGACTACATTATATGAAAAATTAAGACATCCAAATGAGAGGCTTTTCCATCACTGCTGTCACAACAGGAAAGTCTTCATTCAAATTAATTTGCGACATTTCACGTCACTTTCCGCGAGTCAGGGTCTCCGAACAGAAAATTATAAGAACGTATGCGCTTAGAGACGATTTTGTATGAAATGCGTGCATTCAGGGTCTCCGAATCTGAATTCCTGATCAGGAAACCGGACGTATGCGGCCGGCCTAATGCGCCGTTCATTCCGCCTGCGCGGTGCGCCGCCGTCACTCAGGACGCACACTTCGTTCGTTTCAGCCGGTAGACGTCCACTGCTGGACACAGGCCTCCCCCAACTTTGGGAGGGTTTGCCATAATCGCCACGCTTGGCAGGCGGGTTGGCGATCGCAGTGTGGTATGATGGTGGAATACACAGAGAACGCTGCTGCCCATTCTCCGGTACGATCCTTAGTCGCCTTTTACGACACCCACGGGAAGTAAGGGGTGGTGGTATTCTTTAAGTCCGGCACCACACAGACTACACACAGGACGCACACTTAGGTAGTAGATATTATTTTAATCAATTTTGTTATTCACTTTCTAAGAAAACCATGTTTTATGTTAGTGATGAAAATAAGTTAAGGTGATAGGTAAGTGTGATTACTAGCTACTCACGCTGTACGAAGTGAGGTTACTCGTGTGTTGAGAAACGGATCGGCAGAGTGTGCAGCGACTATAGCAGCATCGTCTGCCGCCGTAGTGGCTCTCGCGTAGAGTTGGCGGCGGTGAGCTTCAATGCTACAGCTTTCTTCCCACCGCCGAAGCCAAAGGTAAACGGATTTTTCTGGAACGAAACAAGTAGCTGTAGTTTATTTGCCCATAATTACTCAATTACCTACTATATAGGCAAAGAGACCCTTGATTTTAAGCCATTTTTAGGGTTCCGTAGTCAACTAGGAACCCTTATAGTTTCGCCATGTCTGTCTGTCCGTCCGTCTGTCTGTCTGTCCGTCCTCGCTTAATCTCTGTGACCGTTAGCACTAGAAAGCTGAAATTTAGGAGTACGTATATCAGTTACGCCGACAAAGTGGTAAAATAAAATATTGGAAAATATTTTTTTTTAGTGTAGCTCCCCTACATGTGAAGTGGGGATGAATATTTTTTTCATCATCTACCCCATCTTGTGGGGTATCGTTGAATAGGTCTTCTAAAATGGCTTAGGGGTTGCTAAAATTATTTTTCGATTTAATGCTCCATTTACGAAATATTAAAGTTTAAAGTGCAAATTTTTGTTCCAGTAGGGCGTCCCCCCCCTCTAAAAGCTAAACTACTGGCTTGAAAAATCTGGAAAAATTCTCGATGATAGTGCATTTCATGAACTTTAAAGGAAAAGTATAGCGGTTAAGATAACTTTATTAGTTTCGCAGAAATAGTCGTTGAACTTGGGTGTTGGATAATTTTGTACCAAATAATGGGTAAAGACTTGCATTGAAAACCAAAATATGTTTTTTTTTTACCTATTCAGAATAAAGAACAACAGAATCGTACTACATTGTGATAACGGGCTATTACGGAACCCTACACTGTGCGTGGCCCGACACGCACTTGGCCGGTTTTTTACATGTAATTTTCTCCTGGGTCTGACACTATAAAGCCTTGTTTTTAGGGTTCCGTAGCCAAAGGGTAAAAACGGAAGCCTATTACTAAGACTTCGCTGTCTGTCCGTCTGTCTGTCACCAGGCTGTATCTCAAGAACCGCGATAGCTAGACAGTTGAAATTTTCACAAATTATGTATTTCTGTTATCGCTATAACAACAAATACTAAAAACAAAAAGGGTGGCTCCCATACAACAAACGCGATTTTTTTGCTCTTTTTTTGCTCGATATCAAAAATGGCAACAGGTAGGCACTTGAAATATTCACAAAATACTCAGTTGTATTTTAACTTTAATAATAAATAATAAAATTAAAATAAAATAAATATTTTTTTATAAATTTTTTTTTTTCGGCGTTTTTGCCTTGTGGTACGGAACCCTTCGTGTGCGAGTCCGACTCGCACTTGGCCAGTTTTTTTTATGTTCTTATGCCTAGGCGATCGTTACAATTTCATTATATTGTGTAGCCTATGTAGGTAATCTTATTTCGTATTACGTAACAACATTTATCCTATCTCTATACAATAAAAACTTTCTAGAACATTAACTTACTAAAATCGAACTTTGGCATGTTTTCATTATAAATAATTCTTTCTATCTCTAAAACCCGTGGACCGATTTACATAATTCAAACGGGCATATCAGTTATAAACATAATCCTCTCATTTGACACTAAAATCACGCAAATATTCCTATAAGCAAAAAATCAAGTTACTTACGTAGGTAATTAATCTGCCTATAATATTTCTTCACATTACAATTCTCAAAAATTCCTGTTAAATACTAATACGAAAAATAATAATAAAAACTATATTCCTATTCTATTACTTTTACACTATTCTAACTGATTTACTATCATTTACTATTAGCACGCCCGGCGTTCGTTACAGTGCATAATTGCGTAGGTATTTACTTTAAAATCCAATCACTACCTACTGGAATAACTTTCGTTTAGAATGTTTCATGAATAAGGGCCGATTTTTCAATCGACAGATAATTTTTATTATTGGAATAAAATTGACATTCTGACAGTAGGCATGACGAATGATTTTCAAATCCTCTTCCGTAATATAAGTATACATTTACTATTTACGACAACACCTATATTTCGGTAATAAACTAAAGTTTAACGAAGTTTAAAGCCATTTTTAGGGTTCCGTACCCAAAGGGTAAAAACGGGTCCCTATGACTAAGAAGACATCGTGATAGCTAGACAGTTGAAATTTTCACAGATGATGTATAAATTATGTTGCCGCTATAACAACAAATACTAAAAACTGAATAAAATAAATATTTAAGGGGGGCTCCCATACAACAAACGTGTTTTTTTCGGCGTTTTTGACTTGTGGTACGGAACCCTTCGTGTGCGAGTCCGACTCGCACTTAGCCAGTTTTTCTAATATTTTTTCAAAAGAGCACGAAAACAGCTCGCAGTGTCATGGCGTCGTATCCTAGGTAAACATCAAAATAAATGTTGTCTACGCGCAGACAGACCTTAAAAAACATTGCATATTTCGTGTGATAAAAATGAATTGTAAAGTTTATAAGTGAAATGCAGTACCTCAGTGTAAAAACACATCAATAACCACACCCAACAAGGTGTATAAAGATGTCCAAAACAATAAATTATTGAGATCAATGGATAAAGCTCGCACGGCGAAACCCGAACGACATAGTCACGAATTCGCCACTTTATTTCTGTGAAAACCATTTTGATGTGAGTATGTTATTATGTATTGATAGGTTTTAAACTTAAAATGTTGGTTTGACGTGAAATACACACATCAAAAGTGTCTAGGGATCAACATATATTTTTGCAATAACTTTTCTCCTGATTGATATTAATTAAAATTTTCTTTAAGGATTCATCAAATAAAGTGTTTTCGTTTGTCACAGTAACGATAAACCAAGTCACCTTTGCATTAATAAAGAAATTTGCCATTTTCCTAATAAAGGGATTTTTGACATTTGAACCACTAACACAAAAGTTCGAAAAAAAGACTGAAATAACAGTTTTCTTTAAAATTTTATTGGGTAACTTAAACAATTAATAATCCGTGTTTCTACCGCGAACACTAACAACACAAGAACATCGGTTTGGCATACTCAAAATGAGTTCATCCAAATCACGCTGTGGAATGGCCGCCCATGTTCGTTGCAACAACAAAAAAAGGTCTTCTTGCGACTGGATACCCTCCATATTCGCCAGAGCTCTTCTCTGTAGCATATCCCATGCATGCTCAATCGGGTTCAAGTCTGGCGACTGAGCAGGCCAGGGCAGGACATTGATGTTAGCTGCGGCGAGAGTCTGTCTTACAACTCTTGCGGTGTGCGGTCGTGCATTATCATGCATTAACTGAAATAAGGGACCGATTTGCACTTGTAGAGGAATGATGACGTCTGATACAATCGTCTCAGCATAAATTTGAGCGTTGAGGTTGCCTCTGATCCAAATCAACTCAGTTCTTCCGCCGATCCAAATACCCGCCCATACCATGATGGTTCCACCACTATAAGGATGGACTTCCTGGCAGGATTTTAATCGCTGTTGGCGTCCAGGGGTTCTCCAGTGTCGTATACGTCTTGTATCCGGTCTCATACCAAAACGAGACTCATCAGAAAAGCACACGAAACGCCATTGTTCTTCTGCCCAATTTCTGTGTTCAAGAGCCCATTGATATCGAATCCTACGATTGTGCATTGCTATAGGTGGTACCCGTAGCGGTCTTCGGGAATGAAGGTTCACTTCATGCAAGCGGTTTCTGACTGTTTGGTCGCTAATTAAGTTCCCTGAAGAGTGATGAAGCCTCACGGCTAACATCATGGCGGTTATTGTTGGAGCTCTTCGAGTTAAGATTTGAATGTATCGGTCTTGTCTCCGTGTGGTGCAGCGATACCGTCCTCCATGGCGCTCAGCCACGGTACCAGTGCTTCGGTAACGTGTCCAAAGTCGACTGATAACACTCTGACTTGTATTCAGAGCTAAAGCCACAGTACGTTGCCGGGAACCAGCTTCTATCATTCCCACGGCTCTGAGCATTTCTTCCCTGCTTAAATGACGTCGCCGCTCCATAATAACGTTGGTTTTAATCAGTAGTAGGGAAACAGTAGCACTAATAATGTCTTCAATGCGTTGTATGTTTTTATAGGGAAAATATTGACAGCTGATTTTCATCTTTTACTCGAATTTGATTCACAGTTCCTGATTCAAATTATGAAATGCACCAAAAAGGATCCATATAAATTTATAAAATCATAAATTTATTACAAAGCCACATCTCAATCTCAAGAAATCCGCATAAAGATGCTTGATCCCTAGACACTTTTGATGTGTGTAGTTGAAATATTGAGGCTATGAAATAACTAATTTATTGAGGTTATGTTTGTTTTCGTCTTGGTTAATAAAACATTCTTTTTATTAATTTTAATTGTTTACTTTTCTTTTTTTTTTAGTTGCCAAATGTTATGGAAAATTATATGGAGTATCACAAGTACGTATGAAACTATATACATACATCCGCCCAAAAAAAATATTTGCCAACCAGACGGAGATACACAAACATCAGACACAACTGAGAGACCCTGTATTGCTATGAAACGAACGATAATGGTTCTTGAAGAGCGTGAAAAGCAATTCAAAGAAAAGTATAGATAAAGCACAATCAAGTTCTGAAGAAATTGCATCGGCTAGTTCAGGTATATATATTTTATTAACTCATTTATTAGAATATAGCATTGAAAAAGTTAACTTTATTCTCAGTATTATTACATACATTGTTGGTACTCTCAAAACTACATACTTCCTAGTAATCTCATTCATAATCAATAACACTGCGTTACAAATTAAAAAAAATTTTGAGTACCCGCTTTGAAATGTCATGTTTTCTTATTTATACCTATCGCTTATTAAACATACATACAAATTTTCTTTTCATCACGTCTCATTTTTCTTCTGTAAGAATGTGCCAATTTATATTAAAAATTAAAAGGCAAAAACATATTTTAAAGAAATCTAATAAAATCAACCAGAATTTTTTACATTCATCAAGTTTAATTTTATCATTTAGGTAAAAAAAACTCAAAAAAAGCCATTTTATAAAATTTTAATACAAAATATCATGAAAATTTAACTTTTTCTTTTGTGCTCTGAATGATCTTCTCGTTTTAAATGCCAACAGTAATCACCTAGCATGGTTGTGTCCCAACGACCTTGAAATCGTTCCTCAAGCTTCTTTACATCCTGGTGGAACCTCTCACCCTGCTCATCACTGACCGCACCAAGATTAGATGGAAAGAAAGAAAAATGAGAATGAAGAAAGTGAATTTTTAATGACATTCTGCAACCCAACTTTTCGTATGCCTTTAACATGTCGTTAACCAGCTGTTCCGCATTTTCGGCTCTGTGGTTCCCTAAAAACCCTTTTATAACTGCTTTAAGTGATAACCAGGCGTCAAGTTCCTTATTAGTAAGCTTTTTGTCGAAATTTGGGTCTTTCATCAATGTGCGTATTTGCGGTCCCACAAATATCCCTTCCTTGAGTTTTGCATCACTTAATTTTGAAAATACTGTCTTTAAATATAAAAATCCATCTCCCTCTTTATTCATAGCCTTCACAAAATTTTTCATCAAACCAAGTTTTATGTGGAGGGGAGGTAAAATGACATTTTTAGGATCTATCAATGGTATATGTTTCACATTAGATTTTCCGCAAACAAACTCTGACCTTTCTGGCCATACTTTTGTAGTATAGTGCTTTTCTGTGGCTCTGCTGTCCCACATACAAAGAAAACAACAGTATTTAGTAAATCCACCTTGTAATCCGAGCAAAATAGCTATAACTTTGAGATCAGCGCATATTTTCCAGCCGTAATCTTTGTATTTTATTAAATTTAATATTGATTTCATATTTTCATATGTTTCTTTTAAAACAGTTGAATATGCTATTGGTACTGATGCATACTTGTTGCCATTGTGAAGCAATACCGCTTTCAGACTTGTTTTTGAACCATCAATAAATAAACGCCAGTCTTGTGTTTGGTAAGGAATGTTCAACTCACTCATCAAAGTTTCGATATCGTTACAGTAACATATGTTTTCAAAATTTGAATAAAATGAAGCCAGTTTCTTATTACGTTTTCGTTGCACAGATACATTTGTGTTAGGAGCCAACAAATTCCACTCTTTTAATCTAGATCCTAGTAATTCAGCTTGCCTAATTGATAAATCTAAGTCTCGTATCAAATCATTCAATTCATTTTGATTTATCAGATGTGGACGGCCAAGAGAACTTGTTGAAGGTAAAAACTCTGGGTCTTCGCTGCTTTCTTCACTGTATTCTACAACATTTGGCAAATCTGGTTCTTCTGGAACCTCAATTTCATTTTTGGAGGGAGGTAAAGGAGGAGGCATTTCTTCACTGTGAGGTACTGGTTTCGACATTGAAGGAACGTCAGGATACTTGATGTTGTGCTTGATTTTCTTTGTAAAACCACGTATGTCAGTCATGCAAAAGTAGCAATCATTAAAATGATTACTAGGTTCCCGCCATAAAGCTGGTATGGCAAATGGCATTGATGTCTTGTTCCCATTGAACCAAGATATGAGAGTAGCATAGCACGAAACACAAAAAAACTTTGGTATCCATGGTTTATCTTGATTAATAGCACGTCCAAAATATAGTAAATATGCACTTCTCACTTTTTCGGAAACATTTTTCGTTTGTGATTTCACAATATACTGTCCGCAAACGTAACAAAACTTATTTGGTGCATTTGAGCAGTTGCGACGACCATTTAGTCCAGTATTCATTTTGTATTTTCAAGTAAAATATGCACAAAGATGTCGACGTTATCGAATGGAAACGATTACTAAACAAAACAAAATATTTAAAAAGTACAATACATCGAAAGCGGTAACAGGGTAGTTATAATTTTTTTTACATCATATTTTAATAAAGGAGATAAAAACAAACAACTTTTCCAAAGTAAAGGTATTCCTACGATATAATTGACTGTACCTCGAAAACTAGACGTGATGGATACCACATATGTTTGGAACATTTCATCTGTGACTCATTACCTATTCATTCCAGCTATCAGTTAAGAGGGTACCAAAATCGTGTAACGCAGTGTAATCATTCATTTTGTGTTCATAATTATAACTTTGCACTTAAATAACAAATCATTTTTTAAAGGTTCAGCAGATTGTTGAAGAAGTTCCCCAATTGACACCAAGAGTGTTGGATTAATCAGTTCAGGTACTCATATGTAAAACATTCAGAAGTAAAGCTAACCAAACAAAAGTCAGTTTAATAAATTAGATGACCATTCAAGCCTACCATTCACCATTGAAGCCGTTTCTACATTCTGTCTCTAAATCACCATTTAAAATCAAGCGTGGTGTTAATAGTAACCCATCAAGGCCAAGTATAAAGGTTTTGAGTAAAAAATAGAACACTCAGATGGTGATACTTATTATACTCCCTCCGTAACTCACACAGAATCATCAATATCCATAAAATCTCTTCAAATGGAGTCTACATCTGACTATAGCGAGATGCTCGAGGATGACAAAAAGAGAGAAGATTTAAACGCTTTAGAGTGCACCTTGAAGAAAATTAAAAAAAGACCCCGTTCTTATATTGACAATCGCTTTAAGTTGCTTTTATTTAGTTAACTTGATTCAAGAACAGACAAATATACCTTTTAACCATATTTTACTATGTATTTTTATGTTACTTTGCAATTAGTAAATTAAAACTAAATAATTTGTATATTGTCATCATGCCATGGTTATTGTGTGTAAAGTGTATGTTGTAAGCAGTTTAAACTACTTATCTGTCATAAGCTTTGAAAGGTGAATCACTAGCCTCATAAAGTGCTCAAATTTTAATGAGTTAATGTAACTAAGGATAAGTGCATTTTGTTTATTGTTTCATTGGTAAATAAAGATATTTGAAAATGAATGACTGTATTTTACTAAGCCTGTTTCCATAGTTATAGATTTGTGTTGTAGAGTCGAGTGGAGTAGATAAATTACACATAAACTAATAAAAAATCGAACCAAATGTGTAATCGGTAGTAGTCACAACAAACCACAGTGATGTTTACATAGGCGTGACGTCATGCGCTGTGATTGGTGTTTCAGTCAAAATGGTCGACTGCAGTATTTTAATCTTTTATTTTAGTGAAAATCCGATTAATCTCAAGTTTTTAAATAAAACTAAATCAATGTTTTAAATCCTTTTAATATACAGGGTCCCATTAAAATAGATGGACAAATTTTAACACAGCGCTCAGTACGTCTAACTAAACATATCCAAGCAAAAAAACACACCGATTAAAATGATTTTATTTTGACCTAAAATAATAAATTGCCGGCACATTAGAGTATTTTCGTTAGCTGATTTTATTTTTCTTGTGAGTATCTATGCGTTTTTCTATTATATTTTTTTACCATCGTCCTTATTTTGGTGGTCTGTATGATTCGTAAAAGTTTGTCCACCTATTTTAATGGGACCTTATATAATTAATAAGAATATACAGGGTGTCCCGTAAATAATGGATCAAACGTAACGGGTAGGTAGCTTACCTCATTTCCAACAACTAATTTGAACAGTAAAAAAAAAAACCGATAAAGTAACCAAGAATTTTTTTTTTTTCGATTTTGACTATTTTCTGTACCAGCATTCAGTGTTTTTAACGCTGTTGCTGCAAATGGTATCATATTTAGGTGTGATTTTTGTCAAACATTTCTGAATAGTTTACTAATAGTTTTCTGTTTAGTTTGTTATAAGATACCATTTTTTTAAATAACATTTTATTTGCCTTAGAAAAAAAATCTTGAATTGAAAAGTTTTGTTTTTACGATGAAAAGACCAGAATTGGAAAAATTCTCCTGTAAAAAAAATGTCATGACACCAAAGTGTACCATTATTTTAAAAACTTGTAAAATTACTAAGGTTTGCAAATTGGTATAAAACTTACGCCTAGTCTTTGTCGTTACAAAGATATTAAAATGTTTAGGTATCTCAGCGTATGAAAAAATTTAGGAGGTTAAATTTAAAAAAAAAACAAATAAATCGTTTATTTTGTTTTTACAGTAAATGTTCAAACTGACGTCCCCCTACGAGAATGCAAAGTCTGCACCTCCTAATAAAGGAAGCTCTTATCCGACGGACAAAATGGCTGTTGTTTATTTCTGATACAGCAGATTGGATGCGCTGACGTAATTCTTCTTCCGACGTTATTCGTTGTTTGTAAACTTTGTCTTTTAAACATCCCCAATAAAAAAAAATCTAAGGGATTTAAATCCGGAGATCGCGGAGGCCACAAAATTGGTCCTAATCGGCCGATCCATCTGTCAGGGTAAGTTTCATTGAGTTGCGCCCTTACTGCCCTCGCATAGTGAGCGGGGCAACCATCATTTTTTAACCACATTGCTTGCCGCACGTCTTCTGGAATATTTTCTAATAACGTTGGCAACTCATTCCTTAAAAAATGCAGATAGTATTCGGCGTTTAGAGTTGCTGGTAGTTCAAAGGGCCCTATTATTTGCCCATTTATTATTCCTGCCCATAAATTTATTTTAAACTAGCTTCCGCCCGCGACTCCGTCCGCGCGGATGTCGGTCTTCGCGTGGATGGTTTATTTCTCCATTTTGAGTAACTCTGACAATGACATCTTATAAATATCTATTGGACCCAAATACGGCTAAGCCTATAATAATTAAGGAGATCCCTCTATTGAGCTACTGCTGTTGAGCTCGCGTCCTGTAGTAAGTATTTTTTTCATAGTAATTCCGACCTTGATAAGTAGCATGTAGCAGTAAATTACTGACAGTGACGAAAAGTTTGCAATAATAAAAAAGTGATCGTGACAATGCGACAGAAAGTTAATTGAGAGCTTCAGCATACACAACATTGTTAGTGAGCTCGTCCGGAATATGAACATGAAGATTTCTTGGACTGCTCACATGGGAAAGAGCTACGTAAAGTTGCCCGTGTGAAAAACAACTCGCGGTAAGATCTACGCCAGCAACTCCTAGGGTCTGACCTTGAGCCTTATTTATTGTCATGAATACAGTTTCCTGTAGCTTTGTGTTAACAAAGCTACAGGAAACTGTATTCTCTTAAATTGAAATGGAAAATTATCCACTATGGGTAATGCAACGTGTGTTCTACAGAACAACGTCTATGAATAAAACCGAAAAATAAGATTTTTTTTTCTACGTATTTTTCCAGGATAAAAAGTATCCTATTTTATGCCCAGGATAATAAGGTATAATTATACCAAGTTTCATCGAAATCGAACCGTTAGTTTTCACGTGATGCCTGCATATACAGACAGACAGACAGACAGACAGACAGACAGACAAAAATTTTTTTAATCACATATTTGGGTTTGGTATCGATCCAGCAACACCCCCCGCTATTTATTTTTTCAATATTTTCAATGTACAGAATTGACCCTTCTACAGATTTATTATATGTATAGATTGATGTTGGCTCCTGTCCTCTCGCATCAAATGTGGGTTTACCAGCTGCCAACTGTGCAAATTATGCAAATTGAGATATCCATCTCGCCGGCATGAAGACTCGTCACTCCATAAAATTTTATTAAAAAACTGTGGGTCCGCCCGTATCATTCTAAGCATCCTTTGGCAAAATGCTACTGTTTGCGGGTAATCACGTGACGTCAGCGTTTGAACACGTTGCACGTGATATGGGTGCAACCGGTGCCTTTTTAGAACTCGATGTACCGTCGATCTTGGAATACCTGTGCGTTGCGCTATGTTTAAAGTGTCCTCTATATCTGTCTAAATGTAACATCAGTTTTTGTGACAAATAAATTATTATTATTATTATGACGCGAATTGAGACCGACGAATCTTCCTCGATTTCTCGAATAATAATTTCGTCATTGACTTGTGTCGGTCGCCCTTCACTGGCACCCCCAACTCCGGTGCCAAGAATTCTTCCCTCAAAAAGCGCGTTATGCACTCTAATGAATACGCGATAGTCGGGATGTCGATCCCGGTTCGGGTATCTTTCACGATACAATCTTGCGGCCGCCCTGGCATTACCTCTTGCTTCTCCGTAGATAAAATGCATTTCGGCATACTCCCGTGGCGTGTACTCGTAACGAGGCATCGTACTACTGCACACACGTACAACCTCACACAAACGATTGTTTTCGAAGTCCGTAGGATTGCCAAGTCATTCGTCCAAAACACAAACAGTTCCAAATCGTTAGGCAAAGCAAAGTTCAAATACACAGCACAAGTTTAATTTTAAGGAACACAACAGTTAGGCACAGCGGGAGCGAAAGTAGTCTGACGTACGTATCAACTCGAAGAGAGATTCGTGTCAACTAAACAAATAAAATCATGAAACAATGAAGCCCTGTATGAGTGAAGGGTGAAGGAAAAAAAATACCTGCACAAAGACACCGATTTACCAAAAATACAAAAGCGGCGCTATCTATCCCTTTCACACTGAGTGAGGTGCAACTCCGCAGGTAGCGGTCCCAAATTCCGAACAGATGACGTCATCGGCTCGGAATTACGCTACACGCTTAACCACATGCTTAGATTACAAGCATAAGCCATTAGGAGAAAGAAAAGTTAGATTGTACCATTTTAATTTCTGTTCTGTCTTCTTCATCACATTCATAGCAATATCTTTGTAACCGCAAGGACTAGACGTAAGTTTTATACCAATTTGCAAACCTTAGTAATTTTACAAGTTTTTAAAATAATGGTACACTTTGGTGTCATACATTTTTTTACAGGAGATTTTTTCCAATTCTGGTCTTTTCATCGTAAAAACAAAACTTTTCAATTCAAGATTTTTTTTCTAAGGCAAATAAAATGTTATTTTAAAAAATGGTATAACATTAGTAAACTATTCAGAAATGTTTAACAAAAATCACACCTAAATATGATACCATTTGCAGCAACAGCATTAAAAACACTGAATGCTGGTACAGAAAATAGTAAAAATCGAAAAAAAAAATATCTTGGTTACCTTATCGGTTTTTTTTTACTGTTCAAATTAGTTGTTGGAAATGAGGTAAGCTACCTACCCGTTACGTTTGATCCATTATTTACGGGACACCCTGTATTTTCCCCTAAAATCACTAAATCTTTGATTATTTGATGCTGTCGTCACGCCTATTATCAAAATTCAAAATTATTCCTCCGCTATTAAAAAATTGGCTGGCGTTGGAAAAATCAGCCCTATCAAAAACAATAGCTTATCGAATTGTGCTTACGTAGGTATAATGGTTAATAGTTTTAAGGTTTTTTTAATATGTATTAGTTTATTATTTTATAAGATTATTTTGTGTATTTTATTTATGGGCCTTATAGTTGCCTGATAATAAAATTATTATTCCCTTTATTTCATTTTATACACATATAAATTATATTTTTAAATATTAGAATATAAAAACATAAAAACATTTAAAAATATAAAAAATAGTAGCCCACCGGTATCGGGAACAGGGTCCAAGCTACCGGCGGTCAGGGCTCCAGAGAGAGGAACCTCCTGACAATGCGAGCCGTGTCCAGAAGTACTGCTTTCTGAATCAAGCCCTTGATCCAGCTGCCCAACGAGAGCCTCTTCAGGTGTTGGTCGAGGCTCTTGGCTATTAATCCATTGGCTGTTACGACTATCGGCACAATGATTGCTGAGTCAACATCCCACATGTCGACAACCTCGCGAGCCAAGTCAAGATACTTGACTTGTTTATCTTTCTCGGCTTTCACGAGGTTCTCATCATGCGGGACTGTTATGTCAACAATCATTGCGCGACGCTCTGATCGATCCACCACCACTATGTCAGGCTTATTGGCAACAATAGTCCTGTCAGTGATGATGGATCGATCCCAGTACAATGTGATATTTCCATTTTCGAGAACTGGGTCGGGCACATACCTGTAGTACGGAACCTCCGATTCCACAAGGCTGTATTTCAGAGCAAGTTGCTGATGAATTATCCTGGCTACAAGGTTGTGTCTATGCAAGTACTCTCCGTTAGCTAGACGAGAACACCCGGAGATAATATGTCTGATTGATTCTCCCGGCCGGTGGCATGCCCGACAGATGTCAACCGTGCCGTCTTTGACAATAAATCTTCGGTAATTGTTCGTCATCATAACTTCGTCCATAATTGCATAGACAAAACCTTCGGTTTCTCCAAAGAGGTCACCGAAACGCAGCCAGGCTACGGACGCTAGTAAATCTACATCGGGTCCATGTAGGGCCCGGAAAAAGCGTCCGTGAAGCTCCTTACTCTGCCATACCTCCATGCGATCATTAGTGTCAAGCACTACTGGTTTGCGCCAGTTCTCTTTACCCAAGGAGAGCGGGGTGAGGCCCTTGTCCACCGCGACTACATCCCGATGCATCCCCACGTCGGTTTCTAAGAAATATTCCCTGAGACTGCATATCTCGCGATTGTGGAGAGTCTTAGCGTTTAAAAAGCCTCGACCTCCACACTTTCGCGGGATATACAGCCTCATTACCGATGACCGTGGGTGATGCATTCGATTTGCAGTCAGCAGTGTACGGACCTTCCTATCCAGGGCGTCGAGTTCGGTCTGAGTCCATTTGAGTATGCCGAAAGAGTACATCAGAACCGGCATGACCCAACCATTGAAGGCGCGCACCTTGTTTCCGCCTGAAAGAAGACTATTAAATACTTTTTTCAGGCGGCCAAAGAAGCGCTCCTTCAATGATTGCTTCATGTCAGTAACATTGATGCCCAACGCTTCCGACATACCCAAATACTTATAGGTTTCGGATGCGGAGAGGGCTCGAAGGTTTGTGGAATCCGAGAGTTGGGTCCCCACGGATTCCACAATCTCCCCTCGCTTTACATGCATGACCGCACATTTGTCCACACCAAATTCCATCC
Source organism: Mesoligia furuncula (assembly GCA_916614155.1). NCBI lineage: Eukaryota > Metazoa > Arthropoda > Insecta > Lepidoptera > Noctuidae > Mesoligia > Mesoligia furuncula. Next base: position 11,939,245 of record OU744795.1, read on the forward strand.
TGATGGCGCTACTGAAAGTTTCAGTAATTTTCAGTAGCTCCATCAGTTGCAAGTTGTTGGGAGCAAAGAGTTTTAGGTCATCCATGTAAAGGAGGTGAGATATAACCTGACCACCTCTCCTCAGCCGATAGCCTAGACCTGAATCCTCCAGCAATGTGCTTAGAGGATTCAAGGCTAAGCAGAACCAAAGCGGACTCAAGCTGTCGCCCTGGAATATGCCTCGCTCGATCCTTATCGGCTCGCTATTCCTCTGGATATTTCGACATCCTGGATAGCGAAGGACCGTTCTCCATTGCCCCATACACGACATCAGGAAGGTGCGTAGAGTTGTATCTACTTTATACAACTCCAGCACCCTCATGAGCCATGTATGAGGCACCGAGTCATAGGCCTTCTTATAATCTATCCAACATGTCGACAGATCCTTTCGGGAACGACGAACCTGTTGGCTAATGGTCATATCAATGAGGAGCAGCTCCTTAGTACCCCGGGACCCGTTCCCACATCCATTTTGAGAGACAGACATGATGGAGTTGGTGTCTATATGTTTGTTAATTTTAGCTCTCAAAATGGATGTAAGAACTTTATAGACCGTCGGTAAACAAGTGATCGGTCTATAATTTTTGGGATCCGCGGTACTACCTGACTTATGGAGCAGGTGGGTTATTCCCGTCGTTAGAAACTGGGGCAGCGATCCTGACTCTAAGGCTGACTGGAACTGGGATGCCAAGCGGGCGTGCGACCCTTGGAACCATTTTATCCAAAAGTTGTGCAGTCCGTCCGGCCCTGGAGATTTCCAGTTAGGCAACGGACGGACTGCACGAGCAACATCTTGGGGGCTGATGGTAAGTACCCCCATTTCTGGTATTAGATCGCACGCTCGCTCAATCTTCGCAGTCCAATCACCCTCGGTGTGACTGACAGGCACCGACCAGATGTTTCGCCAGAACGAACACATGGCGTCATCATCCGGCAGGCGCGTGTCAGTAACACCTTGGTCCGGTCGCTCCCAAGCCCTATAAACCCACCTTTCATCATTCTGGAATGTGCGATTCTGAGTGTACCGCTCCACTCTCCGTCTGTACCGACGAATACGGTTTGCCCATGCATAGATCTTCTGCTTCAGGAAGTCGATACGCTCTGTGACGCGGGACAAATAATCTCGAGAACTAATATCAGTTCCCGAGAACGCCCGCCTCACAAAGCGCATCACTCTAGGGCGAGTATTGCCCTCCCTGAAGCAGATTAACTTGCCGATGAGTGCTCTAGCCTCACCGATACGACACTCAATCCTGCACTGCCAAGCTGGTACAGCTGGTTTTGGTCGTGGAGCTCTGTCACTGTTGGGGAATTTGACATGAGCTACATGACATGCCGCTACAGCTGCACAGTACAAAATTGAATGGGTATCGGTGAGGTCTTTGCTGTTGTTAAAACAATTTGACAGTTGTGAGTCTAGAGCACACACCAGCGCCTTGTTTTTCTTGTGCATGGGCAAACGAGGTAAACGTGGTCTGAGTCCAGGCGGAATAGAACGGTACTCACGGAAAGCATCCTCCAAAGCGCTCCTCAATCTTGCATTACACTGGGAACTCACGGATATAGCCTCGTCATCATCCTCTACATAAACATGGTCGGGTCGCGGTGAAACACTGGGTACATTTTGCAGTTGCACCGCGATCAATGACGAAGCAGGCGTAACATGGCTATTCCGTGATTCGAGGCGTAGTCGATCAAGTACGACGTTATCCAGCATATGGTTTCGCTGGATGACCCGCACCTGATCCGACAGTCGTTGCGCCGACACGTTGACAGCCGGCTCAAGCACCTGAAACAGAGACAGCATCCGACCACGGTACGCAGTCAAGTTACTTCCCCCCTCTGTAGCCCCAAAGTATGCGCGCATGACATTTTCATTGACAGTTTGTGTCCATCTCATGCGCTGCACACTTCAAATTATTATTATTATTATTATTATAACTCTGAATTTAATCTGTCACGGTTACCTACTCTACATTCTCTTGGAGTTGGAACAGCGCGCTCCCATTATGAAACGACACAAAGAAGATCAGAGAACCTACCTACCTATCCCTTCTATTAATTCGAAAATTCTATAGAAAAACACCATTGACACAATTTTGAATACTAACCTTTGTTTATTTTAATTTAAAAATTATAATTACAAAAAATATTACTCACCGTTATGCCCATCTGGCGACTAATATCAATCACCCGGCACCCACTCAACCGAAGGGCTTATAATGCGCTCCCTTTCGATTTGCGTCAATTGAGGCGGCATTCTTAGCTTTGATATTCTTTAACACCGCATTTTCACATTCGTTCGAATAGCGAGGCGAATGGCGAGGCGAATAACGAACACGCGTGTAATATATTATATTACATGCGTGTTCGTTATTCGCACGAATGTGTAAATGCGGCATTACAAGTTACACTTTTAACTACAACTTTTAAAAATTAAATTAAAACGCACAGCACGATTAACAATATCCAGTATGCACACAGTACGACTCCAAACGCACAGTCAAAAATGTCTGGGGACTAGAGATCCCGCCGGGCACTCAACACGACTCCAAGTGACGTACTGAATAAATGTCAAACGAACGATGTGATGTGACATTCGTTTATATTCGTGAAGGTTTGGGGAAACTCGGAAGCGGTGGCGGACGCGCAGGGGCGCGTGGGTGTGGCTTATTCCTAGTGAGACATGATAATTGGCTGCCAATTATTAGTATGTGCAACCATTGGGCAATTTTAGAAACGTTGAAAACCCCACCAATCGTACCAAGGATACTTTCTTTCTAACACTATACGGCGCGTCGTAGTTATAGATATGTATAGAGTTTACGTTGATGTGCTGCCGTCTGTACATGCACGGTAGAAGCAAAATATTATACTTTTTGAACAAGGGCTTACAGCTATCGGTATACCAGGCTCCACAGATTGCACGCACACATTTTTTTTGTACTCTAAACGCCCTTATGATATCTACCGTATCGCCCACATTAAAAGTCCATATGCGAGGTTTAAGTAAGTAATAGTATAAGTTGTTTCTTTGTCGTCCGTAATGTCTTCAGTCTCTTTGTCATTTTTGCTCATGATATTTTTTTCTGGCTATTTTCTGGCTTTCAATCTCCTGAACTGCAACCTCATAGTCATTTTTGGTCACGACATTTTCTTCTCTTTTCGATGTTTCCCTTTTGATTTTTATTTTAAGAGACTCTTCTCTTTCTTTCCATTCATAAGTGCTTCCGTCATTTTCTTTGTTTTTGGTGTTATGCACTGTAGAGAGATGAAAATTTTTGTCAATTTTATGCAGCTTGAAAGGATCATAAGTTTGCAGATTAAAGTATTTAAGATTTTCGGGTATGAACCGGATTGACGATAGAATAGTCACTTTTCCACTTTTGTTTTCCTTATTTATGTTTTCATGCTCATCATCAGTGTTAACTTCTTCTTCATCTTCTTCCTCATCCTGTACATCATCCATTGTACAATCTGAGTCGGAGTAAATACTCATTGCGTCATCATTTATTGAAGTAGATGTACTGGATAAACTCTTTGACCTTTTACGTTTCTTTGCTAGTACTTCTCTTGTTTGCATGCTTTGTCGTTTTTGAGCTTTAGGTATTTTTTTATTGCTGTCTTTTTTGTTTGATTTTGATTCTTTTACATGTGATTCGTTCTCCTTATTGTTGAGTAATGTTGAAGCTAAAGTGTTCGTTTTATTCAGCTGATGTTCTTTGGTGTAGTAACAGTCACAGCAAGTGTTTTTTTCACAGTCGAAACAGCTTAGCCATTTATATTTAATTGGTCCATCTCCGGTAGTTGCTATTTGATGTACTTTCATTGTACCTTTTATGGGCACAACGTCATTTGGAATCATTTTTGTCATCTCTTCGACTTTTTTTTCAGGTATATAAAAGATTTTAATGTTGGTGTTATCTTTCAAGTAGTCATACGCTTCTTTCGCGTCTGTAATGTCATGACCGTGTGCTATTTGACTGTCTAGCTGTCGTTTTATAGCCCCACCAACGCCGTCCGCTGGTCCTTTGCCATGGGAGGCTTTGAAGAAATTCCATGATCCAAATTGAAATTCATAGTCAGAACATCTTTTCTGGAACATGTAAAAATTGTTTTTTGTCTGTATTGCGTAGCAGGACTGTCTGAAAAAACATGTATTTTCTTCGCTTTCAGCTCTTTGGTACAATTCTGCAAAATGGGGTCCAAGTGGGCCCAAATGGCACCGGGACCATGCTCTTTTATTGGTGAAACTGAGCATATCGATAAAGGCTTTTTATTTTTTGTGTAGAGTACACTTGTGTGAAGTGTGATTTGGTTCCTGCTTGCGCCAAAATGTACTGCCTGAATTTCCTCGGCTTGTTTGCAAGCGTAGTTTTCGGAGAAATCACAAACAAGACTGATTTCGTTATCTTCAAGATCCTTTATGCATTTTTTCCATGATTGGTATTGATGATTGACATTGTAGTGATGAATTTTGAATTGTCTTAAGTCTTTGAGGAATTCCTTGATTAAGTCACCTACTGTCCCTTTAACCGTTATTTTAGCATATATTTCTTTTTGTCTTTTTTCTTCACATTTTCCTTTGGTGACTTTACTATATGTATGTGTTATAATTTTCCATTGCATTGAGGTTTGCATCTATAGTTGAGTTAAGGGTTGGGATCTTATCTTTGTAGTCCATGCACTCTGAGTAAAAACATCTGAACGATGTGGAGCAAGTAACTTCTCCTAAAATGTCGCCTAAATCTGATGATTGAAGCACATATAATCTCTTCAAAGCTGTAGTTTTGAATAGCATGTTAGTATGTTTTACACTAGCACATGTGTTTCGATCTTGGATTTTTAGATGAACAACGTAAAATGGCCGGAAACAAAAGGTTTGGAAAGATGCTCTCCCGCCTTCAACTTGATATTTTTTATGAAGCTTGTATAATGGTTCAGTTAAATATCTTTTCTGCATCTTGTTTTTATTTTTCGTTACACATTCCTTCTTTCCAGCGCTATGTCGACTCACATCTTCCCTTTTAAAAAAAACATTGAGTTCTTGTCCATATTTTTGTCGTTCAAAAATCGAATCCTCTCTTTAAGTCCTAGAACCTTTGTGATATTAGTTTGCTGTTTGTATTTATTGACCATCTCATGCGTAGCTACATTTTTCAAGACATTTTTCTTTTCCTTGGTATCTGCTTTCTCGTAATTTATTTTTATGGACTCTGTTAACCCTAGGTCACTAACCTTAATTTCGAGTAACGTTATCACTAACCATTCGTAAATTTTACGACAGATTAAAACACCAATATTTATTTAATCAACTTTATTTATGACACAGAACGAACTTAATTAGCAGTCTTAGTTTCCTCTTAATCAAATAACATAAGCTGTTTTAGAAATATTCTACATTGAACAATGATTGCACATAGAAACAATATGCTCCCTGCAAATCGCTTTTTTGCAGCCCTTGCAGAAGTTTGTGGTCATACGGTCAAAAAGAAACACAAAATGTCAAAAAGTTGCAAATAACATGACTATGTACTTATAACAGTAATTATTACGTATTATTATAACATAAAAATAATATGTTCTGATAGTAATTATTGAAAATAATTGACAAATACATAAATACACAACTTTGAAAAATAGTTACGTAGATACTAACCTTTCGTAAATTTTACGACGTTCACACGATATATCCCGATCTAATGAGCGTGCATTCGCAATGAGTATTTGCGGGTCACTGGCGATGCGAATTAGGAAGGTATTAGAAACGGGCGGGGTGGCGGGGGTCGGGATCTTACCGAAACACTAAAATTTCAAGGTACAATTCAATTCAATTTATTTATTGCTGAACATAGATGGTACAAATTACATTTAAAGATGTCGAGTAAACGCGCAGTTCATATGTCCTACCAATTAAGGCATGCAAAATGATTTTATACACAGGAGAAATTAAAATGAAATACAATTAAAAATAATTTAAAAGAACGATAATATCACAAAATAAGCCTAAATTAAATTAACAATTGATTATACAATGTGTTGATTTGCATCCTAGTCAAATTCAAGGACGTAATTATGCTAATGATTCTCGACCCAAATCAACAATAAAATGAGTAGGTATTTTTTTATTTTATTATCTTATTTAAGGAAATCCGTAAGTGTGAACCAGCCGTATTTAAACGCGGCCCGTCTGTTACTAGCCCTATAACCGCGCTTCACACACACACACAAATGCATACCATTCATGCAATTCTCATTCGATAAATTCGTAGATAATCAATCCCATCCTCCAATCACTCTCCCGCGCCGCTCCTAGCCACGCCCCTTTTCCCTTTCTTGCCGCGGCGCGCGGCGCCGGCGCCGACAGTATGTTTGAACTCGCCGACATGTTCGCGAGTGCGCTTTGCGAATTTCCGTACATCGAGACGTAGTTACAAAGTGTGATGACGGACAATTACTCAAATGCCGAGTTGGTGGAGATGGTCGCCATCAGTGGAGACAGCCTACGTGGAGCCATCCGGATGTTCGTGGAAATGTATCCCGATCGGGCACAAGACATTCACCCAGGTGATAATGCTGTGCGGGTTACATTTTGGTCGCTGGTTCCTGGAACACCAAGACGCCAACATCCTGTGGATGGACGAGTGTTTACCTAAGAGTTGAAAGTAAGTACACCACGTACTTATACTTAACTAGCACGTCTTTCCATTTCATCAAACGTAGAAAACATCATTTTTAGACTTAGTAGATCGGTACACTAACTAAGGTAGGTATTATTGCCGGCCCTAAGCCCGTTATGTAGGAAGGAAAGTTTCAAATCAACCAATTTAATCCACAAATAAAAACAAAATCATTTAATCATCTGATAACAGGTCAGTGAACTTTTCTTTGGCGCACTAGTATTACTGTCATTAGTAAGATTTCCGTATTCCAATGATGCTCAAAAATGAGTTAATTATCAAGCGAAATTTATGACAATAATGTAGGTGATTATCGAAATAAAATTAGGTAAAATTATTGCTACCGGTCATTGCACGCGCATTGGCGCGACGGGGAAAAACAGCTGCATGCATTGTCGCTGTGTGCGTAGTCGGGTGATTCTGTTTTATTTGTATTGAATTAAGGGTGTAATTCTGAAATACTGTTAAATTTCAACAACAAAAAAAAAGCAGCGCTTACTAGTTATTGCCCCATAACGTACTTCAATTGATTATTTATGTATTTTATGACAACCTCCTGAACTTTGACGAGGATGCAAATCAACACATTGTATAAAGCAGTTGCCAAAAATTATACATATATGTTTCATAAAAAAATTATTTTAGTTTGAATTACTTATACATGTAAAATGTCAGCGAAATGTCAGTCAAATAAATACGATCTCAGAAATATTATTTTGGTCAAAACACTGCCAGTATGTACCTATAGCAAATCTTATACTATCTTATTGGTCCAAGGTCAAATTAACGGTATAGTAGATAAGGTAACAAATCGGACTCAGTAAACCCTCACGTCAATCCCAATAAGTCATCATAATAACTACGCTACTGTGTAGTACGCCTTATTTATTAGTGAGTTATGTAATTGTCTTTTAAATTTATTGTAATCGTTACAGTCTAGTAAAGCTTTAGGCATTTTATTGTAAATTTTAGGAGCCATGCCTAAGAGATTTTTCTGGAATATCGCCTTTTTATGTTGCCTACTGACTATTTTATTGTTGTGTCGCGCCCGACTAAATGTTTCAAACAAGTGAGGATTACTTTTCACAAATAGAATCACCTCATATATGTATAGGCAGGGTACCGTTAATATGCGGAGATTTACAAAAAATGGTTTGCAGCTATCTGTGCTTACAATCCCGCAAATAGCCCTAACGCATCTTTTTTGGACTCTAAATACCATCTCCCAGTTTGTGGAGTTGCCCCAATATATTATGCCGTAACGTAATGTTGACGTTACGTAAGCATGATATGCTGTGATCAATGGTCTTTGATTGACCTCTTTAGCGAGGTTTCGTAAAGCGTATGCATGCTGGCTCAGCCGTTTACATACGCTTTCAGTGTGTGTTTTCCACGTCATGTCTCTGTCCAACTCTATTCCTAAAAAATTTGTAGATGACGTTTCTGAAATTTTTTTGTTTCCATATCTTACGTCTGGTTTTTTGTGGTTTGTCCGTTGTTCGAAAGTCATTATTTTAGTAGCGTCGTCATTTTGACGAATGGTTAGTGACACAGGGTTAAAGTATTCAGCAAAAGCAATTTCTTTTTAACCTTCAATTTGCAATTTGCAATTTTTTTTTTCTTCAGCAGAGGCAGCTGGTATAGTAGTAGCTTCCAGAAAGTTGTTGGTTTTCGTGATCGGGGTTTCATCACCAATTGCAGTGGCAATTTTAGCAGATTCACTATTATTGTTTTGTATTAATTTCTTTTTAGGGTTAATTATTTCGAGCTTATAGCAATTATTTTGCCTTCTGAGATTTGTATTTTTTCTTTTCAGTTCCGTATTTTGTTCAATCAACTCTTGCAAACTGGTCTTTTTGTCAATATTTCTTTCAGTATTGTTATTAGTATGTGATGCCGATGAATTATCAGCTTTTAAATGACTTTCTCTTCTTTTAGCCCTATCAGTATTTTGCTTCCTCCATTTTTTAAGCTTTTGTTCCTGTTTTTCTGCTTCAGTTAATGACATCTTTTTATTTTTAATGTTTTTTTTAACTTTTTCTAGATGTTTTAAACGTCTTTCTTCATATTTTTCCGGACTCTCCTGTTTTAATTTATCTCGATATTTTTTCTGCCTTTCGGCAGCTCTTTTCGGTGGCATTTCCGTAAAAAAAAATATTATCATCTTATCTTGATATTGCTCCTGGGCAAATAACTTGACTCAAAATGGCGTCGTTCTGCCCAGGTTCTCTACTCGATTTGTATGGGACGTCTAAAAAACGACTACTGCTCAGGTTCAAGTTATATGCCGCGTGGTATACAACAACATCTTAACTACTATCACAACGACCCCCAAACCATGGTGTATAATACAACGTTAAATTAAATTAACTAGCGAAACTTCACAGACATGATGGGTATAGATATCTACTCAGAATAAAACAAGAATAAACATGTATTTTGAAACCTTTTTTTTCGATCAGTTCTTACATCGCACGGTCATGCTCGAACATAGTTGAAATTGTCACTTTAAGAAATCAGGTTTATTATTGTTTTATTATCTTTAGATATCGATATCCGTCACCTCTGTGAAGTTTTGCTAGTTAATTTAATTTAACGTTGTATATTTCCAAGTAACTAACATCGTTCGCTCTCCCATTTAACGTCCGACTACCTTCCCCCATTGTTCACACAACTCTGTTCAAAAAGTTATTGTGAAAATTACGTAAAATCAAACCAATATCCTCTAAACAACTACACCCTTACTGGCGGCGGAGAGCATACATCTCTCCAAAGTTGAGCGGCTTAGGAATACTTAAAAGTCGAACAAACGAAGCAACACACTTGTTTTTCCATAGACGAATTTTTGGCCATTTTAGTGAGATCAAAAGCAATAATAGACTTTTATTCTAAGAGTTTTATAATTTCGCAGAAAAAAAAATCAACTTCCCGCGCTTTGTGGACTGATCAGCTGATTATCTTGTAGTTAAACAAAAGTCGTTGCTTTTTACCTTACTAAATAAGAAGGCAAACGGATGTCAGTTTAGAAAAGTAACCCCGGTAATTAAATAAAAAACCAGTCTACACCCAGCTTTATAACATATAGTTACCGGCACGGATCTTGAGCGCTCGGCGGCAGAGTGGGGATCGCTTTGCGCATCGTATACTTATGGCAAAATAAAACACAATATTAAATAAATAATATTATTATTATGAATTTACGAGATATATAAATTCATAATAATAATATTATTTAATACTAGCTGTGCCCGCGACTTCGTCCGCGTGGAATAGTGACTTTTCGGGCAGCATATTTTGAATTACATATACCGTCTACAGACCGGGCATTTGCTGTCCGAACCCTCTGAGAACTCAGGCGAATTTCAGTGAAAGTCTCAGACTCTAGTGCTTGAGCTTCACGATCGGCAGTGAGACGTATTTCTCGTTCTTCCTGTGTTTCCTGAGACCGAACATTTGCTGTCCGAACCCTCTGAGAACTCAGACGAATTTCCCTATCAGTGAAAGTCTCAGACTCACGCGATAGTGTATGAGCTTCACGATCGGAAGTGAGACGTATTTCCCGTTCGTCCTGTGTCTCCTGGAATCGAGCATTTGTTGTCCGTACTCTCTGGGAGCTCAGGCGGATTTCCCTGACAGCAAAAGTCTCAGACTCACGCGATAGCGCGTGAGCTTCGCGATCGACAGATAAACGTGCCTTTCGTTGTTCCCCGTTTTCCCTATTTCGAGTTGTCATCATTCGAGAACGATTTGAACTCAGTCGAGATTCTCGCTGAGTCGAAGTTTCTGCAGCACGAAACCTAGCCTGGTGCAGAGAGCCTTTTGCCTCACGACCTTCCTCAGATTCCTGTGATCGAACTAATCTCATCCTTTTAGCATTTCTGCTACATTGGGAGAGGTTGGATCTTCTTCGAGGCATTCTTACAATAAAATAGTACTTACTACTGAACACACAGTTATTTAGTAAACACGTACTATCGTAAACAATTAATTTATAAATACTTACAGATTATTATACAGTCTAAAATTATCACAGTTTAAGTAATAAGTGTTAAGACGTGTAAACCAAACGTCATTATCATCATCATTTCAGCCGATAGACGTCCACTGCTGGACATAGGCCTCCCCCAATTTTGGGGGGGTTTGCCATAATCGCCACGCTTGGCAGGCGGGTTGGCGATCGCAGTATGGTATGGTGGTGGAATGCATAGAGAACGCTGCTGCCCATTCTCCGGTGAGACCCTTAGTCGCCTTTTACGACACCCACGGGAAGTAAGGGGTGGTGCTATTCTTCTACACAGACAAACGTACTAACTTTATAAAACAAAAGAATTGCTAGAAAAAATAATTACTAACCTAAGCTAATGAACTTATACTTAATAAAGAAAATAAAGAAAAGAAATGCCTAACCTATACCAAATACTTATAATATTTATATACAAACCCTAAATACAAATTAAGATAAGTATACCGAAAATCAGGGAAAGAAATGCCTAACCAATAATAAATGCTTACAATATTTATTTATAAAACCCTAAATAAAAATTAAGATAAGTAAATACCCAATAATCAAGGAAAGAACCGCCTAACCTATCCTATACTCTCCAGGATACGTGCGTTCGCTACGAATAATTGAATCCTTATGGCAGCGGCGCGTTTTCTTTTGAAATGGTCATCTCGCAGTTCAACCTGAGGGGTTGTCGACTGCTTAACCTGGCTTTCCTGTGGATGCCTCAATAAATTAAGGCCTCCAGCCAGGGCATAATACACAACTTAACTACACAATATAAACTTAAAAACTAAGTGACTACACGCTAAGGGCACCCCCTGTGGGGTACGGACCTCGGCTTAGGGCGTCGCTGGGAGAGGGCAGCAAGGGACAGGCTGGATCGGAATTATGGCAGCGACGCGGCTCTCAGCGCGCTTTATACAAGGTGTAACGGAAAGGGGGTATCAACCCTGAAGGAGGTGAATGTGCTCATGAAACTGAACAAATTTCCCCAAAGAACATAGGTCGAAATATGAAAAAAAATTTGGACCTCCCATAGTAATAGTAAATCATTGATGTGCTATTACTATGGGAGGTCCAAATTTTTTTTTTCATCTTCATTCACCTCCTTCAGGATTGATACCCCCTTTCCGTTACACCTTGTATATATAGCCACGGACGCGCAGGCGCGAGGCGTTTACGTACTCTGATAGAATACCTTAACAAAATATGTTCGCCGTGATTCTTTAAGTTGACATAACTTTTTTATTTATGAACCGATTGACATGAAATAAACACTAAATGTTAAGTGAAGCTTACTACAATATATTAGTGAAAACCGCATCTAAATCGAATAAGCCGTTTCTGATATTAGCGTGCACAAACACAGCAGACAAACAGATAAACAGACAAAAAAAAATTTAATTACATTTTCGGGTTTGGCATCGATATAATAACAACCCCTGCTACTTCTTTTTAATATATTTCCATTGTACAGACACCACTTTTCTACAATTTTATTATATGTATAGATTATGTTTTATTTTGCCATAAGTATACGATGCGCAAAGCGATCCCCACTCTGCCGCCGAGTGCTCAAGATCCGTGCCGGTAACTATACTATTTCGTTACGAAACAACGAAACAGTAAAAGGAATTATAACCCATAACCTATATAAGAAGTAGATTTTTTGTCCAAAATGAATTACTACTAAATTATCACTTAAACAATTATCCTAACATACATTTTTATTAACTTGATATACAATTCAGAAGTACTTACCCCAAAAAAAGTAATATTTTTCTTTCGTATCGAAACAGTAAAACAGCCGGCGCACTAAGCGAATCTAGTTTTTGATAGAGAAAAAATATGGCGCTGACATTTACCATCGTCCAATAGGAACGCTTTTAGTGTTGCCAGAACAAAATACTACAGATTCGTTCAGAAATTAAAGAAATTACTGAGAAATGGCATGACTAAAGAGTACGTGACTAAAAAGTAAAAAAGGCGAGACATTTTGTTTATTCCGTGAAACGTTATTATTTTAAAGAAAGCAGGATACAAGCAACTTTGAACCTTAAACAGAAAATTAGAACGTTAGACATACGTCAAGTAGTATTTTTTGAAGCGGCAAAGTCGTTGGTATCCTTTGAGACAAAAAGATTTTGTATGGAAGAGTAAATCATGATAGTGACAACTTGAATCGTTACACTATTTTATGAAGTATTTTCGGTCCTTGCGATATCTAATCCTAATCAGAAGTATATTTTCTTCATCCCTTCGCAAATATCTTACAAGAAGTTTCATCATTTTATTTTAATATTTTGATTCAAACTTTTAAGACATGTTTTTTTCTACAAATGTACATCTATTTTGGGAAATATTCATTTGTATTTTTTCAGTACACGGTGTATTTTGCTTTTCGAAATTCCGATTATTTCTTCACCTTCCCTCACTGAACTTTTAGGATTTGCCTCAAAGTATATCAAAATGTCGAGTTTATCATTTGGTGCCGAGGTTATGGCAAGCGATGATCGAAACGTCCCAAATTTTGCAGATTATTCACCAATCGTTTCATAATAAATCGAGATGGTGTGTTTCTATCAGGATATCTTTCGCGGTGCCATTGTAAGGCTAATGTTATGTTTTTGTGGTTCAAAAAGAATGCTTCCATTAAATAAAAATTATATATTTGGTTCGCAACCAACATTTTTTTACGTAATTCATACATTTTTGCATTTTGAAAATTTTCACAGTGGAATCTGAATTAATATATTCCCACCCTGATTTAAGCATTTATTTCGGTAAAAGCGGTAGACCCGCACAGAGAGATATTACTCTTCTTTGTGGCTTTGATTTAGCGAAGTTCATGAGTTTTGCATTTTTCCACATGCATTTTACCCAATGGTAATAACAACCCATAACATGTACAGTAGCAAACATTTTTAAAATAGCATTTATTGCTCCGATTTCGTAGTCACAATGTACTATCGATGGTTCCTATTGCAGCTGTGATTTTATCATTTGAAGCACAATATCGTACGTGTGTTCTTTTTTATCAGGCATTAAAGCGTATATAAGAGGTTTCACATTTGTATATTCAACGAAGCTACCAAGATCGCCATGTATATAATTGAAAAAATGGTTCAGGGCAGCTTTGGAATGATGCATCGATGAAATATTCTTTCACATCACCAATTAAAGGACATTGACAATCTATGTATGGATGTTGGACCAAGTGCTGCCCAGAATGAACACATAGTGCATTTTGTTCCATACGTCATTACTAACATATAAACCGAAGCACTCCAAATTCTGTTCTGGGAGTCAAAAGAAAAACAAGTTTTTAATTGTGAATTATTTGTCGACCAAAAATGATCTAAAACCAATAAATGGACTAGTTTAATCATTATTGATAATAAACTATTAATAATAGCTGTTATTAATGATTTTTAATCATCACTGACAATAAACTATTGGTAATCACTGTAATCTATTAATACTAACTAAACTGTAAACTGGTAGTGTGTTATGTTAGTCATTATTAGGGATAGGGTAAAGTAGGCATAGCAAACAAGACAACGTTCGGACAGGACAACATCTGCCGGGTCTACTAGTGTACAATAAAGAGGAAAGTAGTTTAATGAAGAAGATGACCGGTTGAGAAACTGGTTTCGTCTTCTTTACAAAGTGACATACCCAAATTATCAAAATTTATGTATTATACTAACACTAGGTATAAGGTACTTTACTAACACTACGGATCTTTGTTGTCTGATTCGTCGTTTCAGCCGATAGACGTCCACTGCTGGACATAGGCCTCCCCCAATTTTGGGAGGGTTTGCCATAATCGCCACGCTTGGCAGGCGGGTTGGCGATCGCAGTATGGTATGATGGTGGAATACATAAAAAACGCTGCTGCCCATTCTCCGGTACGATCCTTAGTCGCCTTTTACGACACCCACGGGAAGTAAGGGGTGGTGGTATTCTTTAAGTCCGGCACCACACAGACCGTTGTCTGATTATTTGAAATAAATTATTATTATTATTATTATTAATCATCTTCATCGTTATCTAATATAATTGTGTCAAGGAATGACGCAGGGTGACTTATAACATCTTGGTGCCTAGCCCATCCTAAAAATCAAACTAGATACATAGTATGCGCACAACAACCAATCGTCCTCCTACCCGTGAAACATGAACAACAGTAGTTTTTTATGGCCTCTAGTCCATCACTGTATAGATCAACTAATACATAGCAACGATATACTTTCGATGATGTATGTCTACTCTTTATGTTGATTGTATAGAGATAAACATTAGCAGACGGCATATTAAATGCAGATAAATCGTTGAGGGTTCCGTTATATTGTTGTATTTTATATGTCTCATTATTGCGTATATGCTCGCTATAATAACTTGGAGCGAGTTTTATTTGGTATGAACCTATTGCGAATAAAGTCAATTCTTCAGCTGTGAGGACTGGAAAAACATTAACATTTTCCAGAACAAAATTGATGTTTTGAAAAGAAACTCTATTTCGGTTAAGTCTTTTAGAATCTATCAATAATGATTAAAAATAGTCCATTTATTTGTTTTAGTTCATTTTTGGTCAATAAATAATTCACATCGAAAAAATGTTTTTCTCTTGACTCCCTGGACAGAATTTGGAGCGGTTCGGTTTATATGTTAGTAATGACATACGGAACAAAATGCACTATGTGGTCATTCTGGGCAGCACTTGGTCCAAACCCTGCCAATGTCCTTTCTAACTTCTGGGGTGCAAAAAATTATAATTCGATGTCCTTGATAAGAATAATCAGCTGATATAAACTCCGTAAACTTCTGAGGAATGTCCAATTTCATTCCCGATTTTACACTGTAATTTACTTACTCCCGCTTCTTTGTTTCTATCGGTGTACAGTACATGCTTTATATTAGAAAATTCAGGATGTGATTCTAAGAGTGTTTTCTTATAATGTTGGCATGGGAAGATCAGAATTTTTTGCTCTATTTCGTAGAACTGCGATATATCTATCCTTTTCATTTCGTATAGGATCAGCTTTGCACTTGTGTTCATTGGCTTTGGTTACTACTCTATTCTCCTGAAATATAATTAATTTACTTACAAAGTAATTGAAATATTAATCATAGAGAAAACTCATCAATGCAATTGCAAGAGTACCTATTAAAAATATAATTACACTTTTGTTTTCTATCAAAACATTGCATCAAACCGAGTTTTATTCGTGTAATTCTTACTATTGCATTGTTGTTTCCTAGTTTTAGCGGCACGTTATTGATATTGAGTGGAATTGATATACACCCGTGAGGTCACGGAACGAGTCACTAGAGTAATGCTTTGCTTACCACAATGGTCACCGTCCCAGGACATTTCAATTTTTTCCAATTACTACATCTCCACTTCACAGACCCATCTTTGTTCAAAGTATGTTTGTAGAATTGGTAGTCATTGTAAAGTAGGACTTCACCACCTTTTCTTGCAATAAATTCGATTTCGGACATAATCTTAACTTTTAGGACCAGACGTGACGATGGACAATATAAAATAACTTTTTCTGATGCCATTAACCATAAGTAGCCAGAGATATGTAAAACAATAAAGAGGTTTTAATTGATATCATAAACCAAATGCCTACCAAAGAGTTTTTATCTGACTTACCTAGGTATAAATTCAATTCAGCAGTATTATGTACCTATATCTTTTAGGGAACACGAATAATAAAACCAGTATTATAGGAACACGAAGAAAAAAACCTCCGTGGTCCCTTCCAGGGAATACGAGAAGGGACCACGGAATTTTCCAGTATTACCGGGACCACGAAGAAATAAAGCTCCGTGGTCCCTACCAGGGACTACGAGAAGGGACCACGGGCGAAAAACGTCTCTTTCGAGTACAGTTTTTTTAATTTTCAATCAATCAATCAAATCATTTATTTGCAATAAATATGGTATGTACCTACATGAGTTGTTATAGTAACAGTTATAGACCGAGACATATTTCACCTAAGTTACAGGTATGCAAATATTAAAGAATATAATTTATAAAGACACGAATGAATGAATATTGATTAAACATACTAATTATAATTGAGGTTCACATTATTCATTATATTACAAGATCAAAATAGATTAAAATTAAACATGAAATAAAATTATGCATCCTTAAAAAATTGTTTTATTTTATACAATGGAATTTATGCCAGGACACAGTTTAATTTGACTTAGCAAACGTTTCATTGCCTTTGCCGAAGGTCATGTAAAGTATTTTTAAAGTAAAGAATAAGGCATTTGGACTTTTATTCAAAAAATCAAAATCAAAATGTTTTATTTCACATAAACCTACATGGGCACTTATGAAACGTCAGAAGCTAGGTGGTGGTTATAAATAGACAATGCAAGGATTTTCATCCATAGTAAGCCGCCTATCTTTGGATTTTTAGCGGATTGCAGTTGCATATGGACAAACAGCTGAGCAGGCATTTTCAAATTTTTCCCAACTTGTTGGAAATGTTGGAATGCAGCAATTTGGGATAATCTTGCAGCATGTACCACTCTTGACTTGAAAGACAGGCCTCTCTTCCGCAAACGACTTATCTCGGACCGCAGTTGTTTAACTGTTGTAGAAAGGGCTTTCACTTCGACATAATTATGTCGTGGATAGATGGCGCCACAGTTCAGCGATCAGCGCCATCTAACAATGTGATTGGTAAACGAAGAATCATGTGGATAGACTGAGTGTTGCGACAGTCTACAGTCGAGCTCGGACCAAAGACTACAATTGTATACTGGTATAGACAGGCAACTCTACCTTATTTTTTTAACATTAGTACGTGGTCGACACAGCGCCATCTAGTATTTCGTTAAGGAACTAATTTATACAAGTAAATGTATAGGTTGGTAGGTGTATACAGCTACTGCCCGACCCTTTAGGATATTATGTAGAGAGATAGTGTGTCCGCTATTTACTACAAGCATACGTACTACGTAAAGGATAAAAAAAACCACAGAATTGAATATTATACTTACAATTTTATTAAAACGTTATCACACATTTAAAATACGTTCGTATGTTATATGTTCGCCTTTTTCGTCCTTTATGATTAAGGTATTACCGATTAGCCTTTTCTTTCATTGGATCGTGAATATCCCGAAAGGTTATTTTGCCAGTGAGAAAATTATTGATTTCTTTGCACCCGTTATTTATAAAAAAACATCGTGCTTTTATTTATTAAATAATTTCGCAAATTATCTGCGTAATCTGCACAATTAATAAATGAAACGCTTACATTTATAATTAGATTAATATACAACGTGCCGCTACAATGGCGACATTAATTTAACACACGGGTAGGGCTAGTGCCCATTAATCATATATATCTTGATAAGTTAAAATAATTCGTAAATTGATAAAAAAAAATTCAAACAATCTAAATAATATAATAGTAACTAAAATTGGGATCACCCTTGCAAAAATTCATTCATGAAATCCTTACCTACGCTTCGCGCGATCGTACTCGTGATCGGTCCGATTCTTTGTAGGCATTTATCAAAGAAACCGAGCAGCGCGGGCGGCGGTGCGTCGCAAGTTGTACCTACAGCGGAGGTACTTAGTCTAACGTCACCCTCTCTTGTTACTATTAGTTATACTATCATCATCGATTTCAGAATCGGTAGAATATGATTCCACAATTTGTGATGAGGTGAGCTGGGGGTCACTGCAGTTTTGTTAATTTTTCCTCCTCTTATCGCGCTAAAACTACCATTGACGCTGTCGAATAAATTATCAAAAACCAGGAGAAGATCTGCTGTGTCCGTACTGTCTTTTTCAAGTACTCCACATCCTGCAAATGAAAAAAAATATACATATATTAACAAAAATATTGTAGTGTAGTTTTCGGCAATAAAGTCACCACTTAGGAGTTAGAGATTGTGTAAAGGAGATGGACCACAGCATCCTTGCTTGTCATAAGAACATATTGCAATCAGCAATATGCCTGTTAAGTATACTGACAGTTATTGGCAAATCCTAAAAAGGCTGACCAAAATGAGAAAAAAAAACTGACCAAGTTGGAATCGGACTCGCGTGCAAAGGGTTTCGAACAAATTTTATATTTATAACATATTGTTTAATACTTCACTTCTTACAGGTTCTTCTATAATCTAATGGTAAAGAACAATTTATCAGCATTTTTTTCAACAATTTAGGCTCGGCGGTTTTGGAGATAACGGGGGTCATTTTTCGTCTAATTTATTGAATATCTCCTGAACTATTTCATCGTCTGCCTAGCTTTTTCCCAACTATGTTGGGGTTGGCTTCCAGTCTAACCGGATGCAGCTAAATACCAATATTTTACATGTAGCGACTGCCTATTTGACCTCCACAACCCAGTTACTGGGTAAGGGCCTCTTTCACCACCCTCAAGTAAAGTGTCGAGTAGGCTAATCGCCGTTTAAAGTCCCGCGTAACTTCACGTACGCGTTTCACGACGTTCGAGTAGCACTACTCATAGGATTAAGTGACCCGTAAGTTACTGGCCACATCGTCCGCCCACTAGCGTGTTTACTTGACGGTTAGATATGTAAAAGTTGTCAGTTGTCATTAGATGCATACTACCACTACCGATTATTTTAAGAAATTAATAAAAATGGATTTAATTGATTTAATTGATCATCAATTGGATGAATTAGAATATTCTACGGCGCAACGAATACCGAGGAATCGTGTATATAAAATCCGTGTTGATCATTTTACGGACCTAGATGAAACTGATTTTTTTGCTAGATTTCGTCTATCGAAGTGTGCAGTGAACCAAGTGCATAACTATATAAAACATAAAATAAATCCTAAAACGCAAAGGTGAGTGGTATTTTTTCATTACCTACTCAAGTGATTTTGATAATAGATACGAATAATGACTGCCTTCTACCTACACCTTGGAAATCGATCTTCTGTAACGTCAGTAATTAAGAACATAACTTTATTTCAGAAATCTAGCAGTTTCAACAAAAACAAGCCTGCTTTTAACGTTGAGGTATCTCGCTACTGGATCGTACCTAAGTAGTGCGGCTGATTTTTGTGGTGTCAGTCCACCAACAGCAAGCCGAATTGTGAAGAAAGTTACGGCTGCTATTGCTCAGCTACGCCCAGTTACAATAAAGTTCCCTGAAGACTTAAGTACACTACAAGATGGTTTTTATGAAATCGCAAGATTCCCCAGGGTAATTGGAGCTATTGATTGTACTCATGTTACAATAAAGTCACCTGGTACGTTTTATTTTTTAATTTTCTTATTCAATGTATAAAAACAATAACCTATAAAATGATTTTGTAAGTAAAATATAATACTTGTCTTTTCAGGAGGCGATTCAGCAGAGAATTATAGAAACAGAAAGTCAAATTTCTCAGTTAATGTTCAGGTGGTTTGTGACAGCCACTTAAAATGTTTGGATATTGTAGCAAGATGGCCAGGATCTGTGCATGATCAGACGATTTTCAATAATTCATTTTTGAAACAAAGATTCGAAAGCAGACAATTTAGAGATGGCTTTCTTCTTGGTGATAGTGGATGTGAGCTGAAGCAATATCTTTTGACACCCTTTCTGAACCCATCATCGTCTGCAGAAAATTTATATAATGAGTCACACATATGAACAAGGAATACTATTGAAAGATGTTTTGGTGTGTGCAAAAATAGATTTCCTGTCCTTAGGCGTCAGATAACTTTAAAATTAGCCCGTGTACAAGCTATAATAGTTGCCTGTTTTGTACTTCACAATATTGCAATTGACACAAATGAAAGAAACTTTGGGGATAACTATGACTCGAGTGATACACATACTCATGAAGACATTACAACACTGAGCCCTGAAGTAAATAACGATGCCAGGAATAGATTGGTGCAACAATATTTTTTACCATTACTTAATAATAATAGACCATAAATTAAAAAATATTATGTAATTTATTTAAAATTCTTTTCTAATTTTAATTTGTACTCCTCTTCCTTCCATTTCCGCTCTTTTTCTTTGAACTCAGCCTCCTTCTTGCGTTCAATTTCTTCAAACTCCCACACCTTCTTTTTTTCAATTATTTCTGCTTCCAAAAAATCTTTTTGGAGTTGCACTAGTTCCAACTTAGCTTGAGTCAGCTTATCAAAAAGGGTTTTTTTTGGTACATTAGCTGTAAAGAAATCACTAGTGAAATTAGTTATGTTGAGAACAAATTGTAATTCTTTACATACCTAATGCTATTGTTATATCTTACCAATGAGTGCAGGATTTTTCTTGGATTTTAAATTCCTTCTACTAGTGACATCCCACTTTTTATTTGCTGAAGTAGTTGGAGTTAAACCACATTTACTACTTGGAGTATCTTGTAAAGCTTTGTCTGTAACAAAAAATAAGATAATTTTAAATAAATATACTTTTACTAGCGGACCCAACAAACATTGTCCTGTCTGAACGATCCTAGAATCTAAGTGCAGCGCCACCTACCGGGTCCAATGGTATTTTCAAACCGTCTAGGAACCCATTGAAATATATACACAAAATTCCATCTAAATTCATCCAGCCGTTTAGGAGGAGTTAGGTGACAAACATACGTACAGAAGAATTATATATTATGTAGATAGTAAAAGTTAAGTTATCATTACTGCTATTTCTTGAACAATATCAGTCTACAAATTAAAAGTATCAAACATAATATCAATACATACCATTCACAATATCTAGATTAATATTATTTTCTTCTGGAATGATTTCTGCACTAGTAGTGAGCGGCAATGGTTCATACTCATTAGTAACTAATAGTACAACTTCTGTAAAAAAGTAGATACAGCATTAATAACAATAATGATTTAACTTTAGTTATGCAATTCAGCTAGCACATTTTAATGCTTCAGATAATAATATTGATAGGTATATGAGGTGTACTGATACTTACGGTTTTGAGCAGCCTCACTTTCTACAACCTCATCTGTGTCCACATCAAACGGCGGAACCTCCATGATTTCTTCCATTCTGGGAATATCAATGCCGTCTGTAACAAAGCCATAAGTATATTTTTTATTTGAGCAGTTAAGCTTAACGATTATTATCAACAAAAAATATTTTACATTAAACAACTTTTGACTGCAAGTATGGTGCAACGGTTAATATGCTCAACATCCCTAGTGCGGGAGGATCTTCTAGAAGCAAGTAACATACAAATTTACTAACCTTGACTTTCTTGAGTTTGTGGTAACACATCGCAGTCATAAACAGCTTCTAAGCCATCGGTGCTTAACGAAATCATGCTTTTAATTTGTTCTTCCACATTGTCCAGTGGAAGTGCTGTGTTTTTACCACCTCCAGTACGATAAAGTTCCGAACGTAATTTGGCCGACTTTTTCCTGACTGTACGTTTCAGGCCCTCATACTTGACCTTTAGGGTTTTCGTCGGTCTGAATATCGAGCCAGATCGAGCATTAAATTCTTTTTGGATGCTTTCCCAAGCGGCTTCTTTTTTTTTCCACGTTGAAGCATCGCTTTGTTTATTTTCTAGTACAGATTGGTATTTCTGTACCAGCGATACCAAAATGTCCCTCTCATGTAGGGAAAAGTTTGCACTTCTGTCTCTTTTATTTATTTTATCCATGCTAATAATTAGTAGAGATATTTTAAGCTAATCGCGTGATATTTTAATTTATTAGCACACAAATAATGACAACTGCAATCAAAGACAATAATGACGTTTGACGAGTAGCATTGACGTAATATTGAACGAATGGAACGTATGATTTGTTACGTCATTCACATAACCAGTAAGTTGTTACTCGAAGGCTTGTTTTCGCTTGTGAAATTGACAAAAGCTAATCGTTACTTTTACTTGGCGATTAAAGTTATTTGGGAAGTAACTAATCAACGCTTTACTTGAAGATGGTGAACGAGGCGCTAATACTATCGTATTACCACCAAAAAGAGCGTTATTAAAGTCTGACAACCAGTCAGTACCAAGGGGTGTCCCCCTTGGTACTGACTGGTTGTCAGACTTTCGGCCTTCTAACTACCCATAACGACTGTCAAAGATCCACGAATGACAGCCGGGACCAACGGCATAACGTGTTTTCCGAGGCACGGAGGGCTGACGGTATGTAAACCCACAGTCCAACCGCGGCAAGTGTAGCTTAACCTCATGGATCGACCTGTGCGGCTGTTATTATTTAGCCACGGGCACCTCATCTCCTGAACTATTTATTTTTATGAATAAATCATAAGCCGCTTACCTGCCATAAATCCAAGGGCTACTCCAACTGATTGGTTGAATACTTGGGTGCAATGTTTGACCCTCATTTTTATTGGGATTAGTGCAGGCAACACATGATGAGCACCTGTTGTATAGGTTCACAATGTGGTCCCATTTCGCAATGCATTCTTTGCCTTTAATGGTAAATTTCAGATTTTTGGTGATCAAATTATTTCTTATCCCCTTTATTAGGTGAGGTGGATCATATATGGGGAAAATTTGATCCTTGTTCACCATGAAAAAATCCTCTTTATTTTCTTGTCCACTGCGTAAAAATGTTTCTCGCGTATCTTTGAGCAATGCGTTTATAGCTGCCACATTGGAGGTGCCTTGGTCACATACCTTAGCCACAACTTTCAGTCCCGTTTCTCGCACTTTTTTTATTACAGCCTTTATCTGTTTTTTTTAATTCTATCGTTTTAGTGCTTCCACTGCAATAGTAAAACGCCAAAGACTGCTTGTATTTTTTTACATTGCCTCTTATCATAAACACTAAAACGTGATCACAATATTCTTTTTCTGTTACATAGTCATTGTCAACAAATCCTGATAATTTGTCATTTCTTCTATCATATGAAATACCCGCTCCAATTGCCATCTCATCAAATGTTAAACAGCAGTATAGTTACCGGCACGGATCTTGAGCGCTCGGCGGTAGAGTGGGGATCGCTTTGCGCATCGTATACTTAGGGCAAAATAAAACATAATATTAAATAATATTATTATTTTTTTTATGAATTTATGTATCTCGGAACCTTGGGGTCCCGGTCCTTTGGAAGGCGTACGAGGGGCCGAAGCCAACTCGCAGAGGCCCCTTAGGAAATTTTAATGAAATGCGGCATCAACCGACGATTATCCCTGTATGCGCTATGCAAGTGCACCCAAGGATAACCCCCGGTTGGTGTAGGACTATTGCAGGATATGGAAATATAAAAAGTTGGACTATGGGTTTGGGTGGCTAAAGTTGACTCGTTATCAAGAACTATGGAATAACTATGACCCCTGCCTGATCAATGTTTTATATATACACGGATAAAATGGCAGGTGGTGACTTGCACACTCAATAATGGGCCCCCGGAAACGGTCGCTAGCACATAGTGACGTAGCAACAAGGGGGCAACATGTCCTGAGGTGCTTATGAGGAGTGGAGAGGTATTCCACGGCTATCAGGACAATCCCGGAAGTACGGTCAAGATCCCTACCAGCATCTTACTGGAATACTTCCTTCCTCCGAGCACGTTTGCTCTTGCGAATCTCCACTCAAGCCGGCCATTAAAGGCAAGAATGAGGTGGGAGCTCTGTTCCTCGTCATTGTTCACCCCAGCCGGCCAATAAAGGCAAGCTAGAGGTGAGGAACAAGACTTCTCTCTGAAGATAGGGTCCGTGGGGTCGCTACTGCCCAACAGCTCGCCACATGCTGCCCTGCGGGTTTCTGTATCTCTCTTGGTCTGGCTCCTCACCTTAGACCTGTTCCAGCAAAGTAAACTCTTCCGGCATAGGCCGAGAGTTCGGAGCGCGTAAGCCCCACCACGGCGTCAACGTAGAGATACGGCGGCGGGGATATATAATATATATTTTTTTTTAATGAATTTATTTATCTTCGAACCTTGGGGTCCCGGTCCTTTGGAAGGCGTACGAGGGGCCGAAGCCAACTCGCAGAGGCCCCTTAGGAAATGTTAATGAAATGCGGCACCAACCGACGATTATCCCAGCATGCGCTATGCAAGTGCACCCAAGGATAACCCCCGGTTGGTGTAGGACTATTGCAGGATATGGAAATATAAAAAGTTGGACTATGGGTTTGGGTGGCTAAAGTTGACTCGTTATCAAGAACTATGGAATAACTATGACCCCTGCCTGATCAATGTTTTATATATACACGGATAAAATGGCAGGGGGTGACTTGCACACTCAATAATGGGCCCCCGGAAACGGTCGCTAGCACATAGTGACGTAGCAACAAGGGGGCAACATGTCCTGAGGTGCTTATGAGGAGTGGAGAGGTATTCCACGGCTATCAGGACAATCCCGGAAGTACGGTCAAGATCCCTACCAGCATCTTACTGGAATACTTCCTTCTTCCGAGCACGTTTGCTCTTGCGAATCTCCTCTCAAGCCGGCCAATAAAGGTAAGAATGAGGTGGGAGCTCTGTTCCTCGTCATTGTTCACTCCAGCCGGCCAATAAAGGCAAGCCAGAGGTAAGGAACAAGACTTCTCCCTGAAGATAGGGTCCGTGGGGTCGCTACTGCCCAACAGCTCGCCACATGCTGCCCAGCGGATTTCTGTATCTCTCTTGGTCTGGCTCCTCACCTTTGACCTGTTCCAGCAAAGTAAACTCTTCCGGCGTAGACCTAGAGTTCGGAGCGCGTAAGCCCCACCACGGCGTCAACGTAGAGATACGGCGGCGGGGATATATTATTATTATTATCATAGTCACTGTACGACAATATATATACCCCGCTCCCGTGCCTCACTTCATACCACCAAAGGGACCCAATAATTCACTTTTGCGCAGGTGAAGGTCAGCGCTCAAGATCCGTGCCGATAATTGTATTTATAATTGTCAGGCATTTTTCTGACACGAGTTTTCAAATTTTCAAATATTATTTTGTTGATTCTAGCTTTTATATTCACCTTGTGCAGTAAATGTTGTAGAGTTCTTCTGCTTGGTAAATCGCATATGTTGCTAAGTAAGCGATAAGCATTAGGAGATGGCTTGTATAAGGACAATGCCAAAATTTTTTCGTCAAGCGTGAATTGCCTTCCTTTCTTTTTCTTGCCACTTTGAAAGGCTTGCATTCGGCAAAATAACTTTGTAGAATGTGGCATATTCTTACAGACGATATTGAATGCAGCTGTTTTTTTAATTTTTTTGGCCATGATGTATTTTGTCTTAAAATTCTTCTTATGACTTTCGCATTTTTTAAATTTCTTTAAGACAGATTTAAATTCCTTGTGTTGTGCCAAAGTTACACGAGGACCTGAAAAATACGTATTTTTTCTTTTATTCCAGTATACAGGGTGAATTTTTCAAGTGAGCGTGGATGGCCAAATCCGAAATTATGAGCAATAGCGAAAAGTACTCAAAGGAGTCGCGGGCTCGGTTTTGATGAAAACTAAAACTGCATCATTGGATTTTTAAAAATCTATATTTCTAGCCAGGAATCGAACCCGTTGATTTTGATAAAAAAAAACACACTGTCTTATTACACCACTCGATAGTGTCCCTAATTAGGATCAAATTCTGGGAAGTAAAATCATAATGGACAGTTAACTGTTAAGTTAATCGTATCAAATCCCATTGGCGAAGGATTTTTTAGTATTTTTTTTTGTCTGTGCTGAAATACCAATCAATCCAATCCAAATCCAATCCCAATCTCTTTGATTATACCTACGTAGTACAGCGAAAAAAAGAAAAACACGGACTGTCTTCGCCATATTATGATTCATTATGTTATCCTTTTATGATTCTGTTATTCGGCCTTTTTAGGCCCCCTAGAGGCCTTGACCTCAATTACTACTGCGCTTTAGTCTAATTATGCAAGTAATTCAGTGTTTTATTTTGTAAAAATATACACATACCTTTTTATTTTAGTAGCCTTATTTATTCTCCGCTCTCTGCAGTGACTTTGGCCAGGTTGTATAATATGTCCTGTAAATTAAATTTTCATAGTTATTGTCAAGTCGCATATAATGTCAATGGGCAATTTTGTATGGAGCGTGGGCGGTCCGCGGCCAGGAATGATTTTGTTATTTATTGGTTGTGCTTTAGTCCTACAATTATTGTGGACAAATTTTATCACCAACGTGTACTTCTAAAACGGATAAAAGGTATTTTTGTTTTTGACCCTTTATATCGTTCTACTTACTATTCTGGCTTATATCCAATGCAAAAATACAAAAGGAAAGTGAAACAACAAATCTAGATAGACTCAAGGATATTTATTATATAATAAATCACATAATGTATTATTAGTAAGCACAATTACCATACTATGAATTATAAACCTTGAAACCTTTATTTTGTTATAATAAACTATTATTATACCTAAATACATATTACATACTTATTGTATTAGTAGGTACAGGTATGGTTTTAAGAAGGAATTAAGTGTGATTTTAGAGTACGTGTAGTCTAGTTCCTCCTACTCATGCTCTAAAATCACACTTAATTCTGCTGCTGGTAATCGAATCTCTTCGGGTTGATTTCTTGCCCAGCCTATATACCATACTACGCACATAATATGTGCGCAGCATCCGACGGTGCGCCTACCACTCAGACACGAACAATAATAATAGGCGATAGCTTCTCTTCCGTTCCTTTGTCGGTCAATAATAATGTATGAATAATAAGTCCTAGATCTTACGTGCCTTGACTGTATTCGAACACATAACAACCAAACGTCTTGATCTTCTATATATTCACTAAGACCCCTTATTTGTTGCTCTCGGCACACTTCAATATTATACAATCCCTGTACTAGATGCTCAGCATAATAACTGCGGGCTACCTTGATTTGATACGTACCGAGGGCAAACAATATAAGATCATTCTCTGAAAGATTGGGAAAATCGTCAAAAATAAGGTGGTCACCAGTGATGCTTTGAAATGTTGCTCTTTGTCTATTGATATTATTACAAACAACGTAGTCCGCCGGGTGATTGGGTTGATTGAAGCTCTCATTTATAATGTCTATGTCAAATGTAGCTGCATGTACGCTATCATGTATCGGTTCGCGGAAAGCGTTAATTAATGCAGCTGCTATTTTAAAGTCTTCAAACATGTGGTTTAAAGCCCGATTAAAATAAACCTGGCGGAACAACTTAAAGTCACGCTTAAATCGACCATTTATTACTTCTACAACCCAACAACAACAACAGCCGCATATAGTGACCAATCTAGACCTATTCGCTTGTTCAGTTGTTAGTTGATTTACACCGCGTCCTTTACTTTCAGGCATGTTAGCAGAGTAATTAAATTGAGACAAATCGGGAAGGGCGTCTCTAAACCCACGATCTAGTATAAAAACATTGCCATGACGAAAAAACCAATGAAATAAACCTTCGGCATCATATATCATTCTTTGTAAAATACACACATCAAAAGTGTCTAGGGATCAACATATATTTTTGCAATAACTTTTCTCCTGATTGATATTAATTAAAATTTTCTTTAAGGATTCATCAAATAAAGTGTTTTCGTTTGTCACAGTAACGATAAACCAAGTCACCTTTGCTTTAATAAAGAAATTTGCCATTTTCCTAATAAAGGGATTTTTGACATTTGAACCACTAACACAAAAGTTCGAAAAAAAGACTGAAATAACAGTTTTCTTTAAAATTTTATTGGGTAACTTAAACAATTAATAATCCGTGTTTCTACCGCGAACACTAACAACACAAGAACATCGGTTTGGCATACTCAAAATGAGTTCATCCAAATCACGCTGTGGAATGGCCGCCCATGTTCGTTGCAACAACAAAAAAAGGTCTTCTTGCGACTGGATACCCTCCATATTCGGCAGAGCTCTTCTCTGTAGCATATCCCATGCATGCTCAATCGGGTTCAAGTCTGGCAACTGAGCAGGCCAGGGCAGGACATTGATGTTAGCTGCGGCGAGAGTCTGTCTTACAACTCTTGCGGTGTGCGGTCGTGCATTATCATGCATTAACTGAAATAAGGGACCGATTTGCACTTGTAGAGGAACGATGACGTCTGATACAATCGTCTCAGCATAAATTTGAGCGTTGAGGTTGCCTCTGATCCAAATCAACTCAGTTCTTCCGCCGATCCAAATACCCGCCCATACCATGATGGTTCCACCACTATAAGGATGGACTTCCTGGCAGGATTTTAATCGCTGTTGGCGTCCAGGGGTTCTCCAGTGTCGTATACGTCTTGTATCCGGTCTCATACCAAAACGAGACTCATCAGAAAAGCACACGAAACGCCATTGTTCTTCTGCCCAATTTCTGTGTTCAAGAGCCCATTGATATCGAATCCTACGATTGTGCATTGCTATAGGTGGTACCCGTAGCGGTCTTCGGGAATGAAGGTTCACTTCATGCAAGCGGTTTCTGACTGTTTGGTCGCTAATTAAGTTCCCTGAAGAGTGATGAAGCCTCACGGCTAACATCATGGCGGTTATTGTTGGAGCTCTTCGAGTTAAGATTTGAATGTATCGGTCTTGTCTCCGTGTGGTGCAGCGATACCGTCCTCCATGGCGCTCAGCCACGGTACCAGTGCTTCGGTAACGTGTCCAAAGTCGACTGATAACACTCTGACTTGTATTCAGAGCTAAAGCCACAGTACGTTGCCGGGAACCAGCTTCTATCATTCCCACGGCTCTGAGCATTTCTTCCCTGCTTAAATGACGTCGCCGCTCCATAATAACGTTGGTTTTAATCAGTAGTAGGGAAACAGTAGCACTAATAATGTCTTCAATGCGTTGTATGTTTTTATAGGGAAAATATTGACAGCTGATTTTCATCTTTTACTCGAATTTGATTCACAGTTCCTGATTCAAATTATGAAATGCACCAAAAAGGATCCATATAAATTTATAAAATCATAAATTTATTACAAAGCCACATCTCAATCTCAAGAAATCCGCATAAAAATGCTTGATCCCTAGACACTTTTGATGTGTGTAGTTGCATCTGAGTCAGTAGCCGCATTTGGTCCACAAACATCTAAAATATAACCATCGCAGCTTACAATAACAACACCGCAATTTGTGTCCTTTAACGTTTTGATAGATGGCGCTGTTTTCAATAAAAAAATGGGATTTTAGTTTAGTTCTAAGTTGCCATAGCATGGCTCGGACAGTCTTGGCAAACGCTCAATACCGCATTTCGTTTCCGACGCACGTGTGCGTTTCGGCTGTTAATCGCTCTAGTTCATTAAAGTTACTTACTTTAAATTCAAATAATCTTTCCGTTCGAGTACCCACTGCAGTGCCCACACCTTCTAAACTATGTCGCGTTTCGTTTCCGACGCACGTGTGCGTTTCGGCTGTTAATCGCTCTAGTTCATTGAAGTTACTTACTTTAAATTCAAATAATCTTTCCGTTCGAGTACCCACTGCAGTGCCCACACCTATCTAAACTATGTCGGATCGTGAAGACGATCCGATGTATCGCATTTTGGCACCCGGTGATGCGACAATTATTTGTCAGTGAACTCTTAGTAGAACCTGGAAAAAAACATTAGATAATTATATTATTACACATTAGGTAGGTAAGTACCTACCTAATATAAGGATTAAGTAATATTATTTTAAACTTGCTTTAAGAAAATAACATTTACCCATTCTAATTGTTTTTCTTAAAGATCCGCTAGCCTTGCTGTAGTTGTGATCCATCATTACTGCAGATGCAGTGGCAGTGCCATGAATTGTGCTGAAACATAGTAATGGATCAATTATCGAAATTTCATATGCAAGTTTCCTACTGAATTAGGTTTACCTACTGTACTAAATACGTGTATATTATCAATATGTGTAAGAACTGAGCAGACCTTCTACAATGTTGCAAAATTATTGTATGGGTATTTACTGTTTATATTTGAAAAGAAAACGGGTAGGTACTCCGATAAATGCCTAACCGGAACATCCATTAGATGCCTAACCGGAACATCCATTAGATGCTCATCCATTAGTAAGGCTCGCTCTTTTTTTTTGGTATTATGTACGTAAGTAGTAGAATAAAACTAATTAATATTTAGTAAAAACATTTATTTCTTTAGACACCCTAATACATAATGTTATTATATAAGTACATATTATAAGTAAGTCACGAATTCACGGATTTTCTTCGTGGTATTGGCCGTAACATGGAAGACAGAGTCCAACATCACAATCCGGGCAAATGATTTTTGTGTCTTTCCGTTTTTTTTCTTTTACTCAGCACCTGACACATTTGCGTCTTTTAAGACACCCATTGTCGTTTCTGTCTAATTCTTTGGGCATGTGTCTTGCCCTTTGAAGCGCAAATGTGTCAGCTATAGGGGGAAGAAGTTCAAGCAGCACTTTTTCCCTATATGAATCTAAGAAAAGAGTACTGCTTGTACCTTTTTTAATAAAAAAAAAGGAATTTATGTTATATTAAATTTATGATGTGAATGCCATTTTTTTTATACCGTCTCATGGATTTGTGCTCACTTGGATAATAGGCTAACATTTGGTCGTGTCGATCAACACCTTTCATATATTTATTATATTGTATTACTATATTTGGTTCGTTGACCACACGACCACGCCTATTTTCCACTGGCATCACGTCGGGTGAATGCTCAGTGGAAATAGTGAGCACATATGTCTTCTCTTTCCATTTACTGACACAAACACCTTTTCCGTTATACCTATAAATATTTCCACCTTTCAAAAGTTTCTTAACCACAACAGCTTTTGGATTATTTTTTCTTTTGGCAGCCCTAAGTACCAGTACAGTATGTTTTTTTTGCTAACAAGGTGTCTGCTGACTGGACACTGTTATAAAAATTGTCCATATAAATGGAGTTGCCGCTGTTCATATAATTTTTTAAAAGTGTCAACTGCTTTGTCGACATGATCTTTACCGCCAACTTCAATATCGGAGCTACCTTTATATATTATGTGTATTTTATGGACTAGTCCTTTAAAATCGGCCAAAACATGTAATTTAATGCCATACTTGTGCGTTTTACTTTTTATTAATTGTCTAAAAATTACACGCCCTCTAAATCCAACCATTGATTCATCAATACTTAAAGTTCATTTCAAATAAACTTGCGATAAAGTTTGTTCACCTCCTTCTACTAATGTATCCAAATCATACGAAAAAAAGGGCAGTGTCGGTAACACGATCAAAACATTGACTTACCTACTCCGTGTTTGGTAATATGAAACTCAACCGATGCAATGTTAGCGACAGTTTTGTATGACGAACGATATCTATCGTAAGTTATTTGGACTTTTTGGTACAGGGTGGTTGAATGACATTTATCGCAAGTTTATTTGAAATACACTTTAATTCCCTTTCTGGATAAATTCTTTTTTTCATTGTATCGTTAAAGTAATTTAACAAGAAATCAATTTAAGAATACTTAATTCTAGTTTCATTAATTGTGTTGAAAAAAAGGGATCTTAATATTAACAAAAATCTGTCCCTAGACATATACTGGATGATTTTTTTTACCGTCTCGAAATTTTTACACGGTGTTCTACCCATGAATATGAACAACTTTCACTATGGGACCAACTCTGAAATCTCGAAAAAAAAATCCGCTGTTTCATACATTTTGGTCAAGTAGGTACTGAACTTTTGTTAACTTTATTAATGTTGTTTGGAAGTCTCTTACCTGCTCTATCAGAATCCGATAAGAGTAATCCGAGTAAGATCAACTTGAAAATATAAAAATTCACTTTCGAAGTTTAAAGCACAGATAACTTACAACGTGTAACAGAATAAACGCAAGACCTGAAAGTAGTTTGCTCAGAATCGGCTTCTGAATCGATTTCCATCATTATTTAGGTGTTAATTTTCTCTGGAAAAATCCTTTATGAAGCGTGTGAGTTATTATAAACTTATTTTTTTTAAGAGATAAGAAAAACAAACTCACTAAACACTTTCAATATTAATTTATTTTAGGTCGTAGGTAAAAAGGCCCGTCATAAAAGTTTCCGTTCTAAGGAGGTAGGCGCGAAAAGTACTGTCCTGGCTTTACGCTGAAGATGACGCAGGAGCCGAGGAGTTATCCCTGGATTGGTAGAGGACCCGCAGGGTTGATGGAAGTGGTGCCAGGTGTCCCCTGTGTTGGCCGCCCGATGTCACGGCAGTACGGCAGCGGTTTTCTTGGGCAAATGAACCCGGAACTTGAAACCCTGGAATTTATGTCCAGGAAATAAATAACTGAGCCCTCTGTTAATCCTCTCCTGACGGTGACCACGGCGGCAAAAGCATAAGCGTAAGGCGGATGAAGTACTATTGCGCTTAAGGCGAATGTGTGTAAAGGTCACCTTCAGAATCGGAGTTTACAAAGTTTGAAGAAAAGAGTGTAAAGCACTTTTACATTAATACAAACACAAATACTGACGTAAGCTAAGGTTTATGGTTAAAAGAAATGATTGAAATTAATAGAAATGGGTGTCAAGAAAAAAGATGATGAAACACAATTTTGCAAATCATTGACCCCCACCATGACACATGAGAAAGCAATGCGTAATTTTGCAAACACTTACCCAATACGGGGAAAACACAGTTTATATTACTAAACTCTTTTTTAACTCTACTAACATGTATTAAGTAGTTAAGGTATAGTTAGTCAAAATTCTGAGCTTAAGAGAATTTAGAGTGAGACTGCAGGTGTGACGTCACGCACAAGTGTAGTATGCGTGAACGCGCGTTTCAACTGACTGTCCTCAAGCCGACGCGAGCCGCGATCGCGTCGTATGGAGTGGGAAGTAAACTGGTTCCTAAGATCGTGAGCGAGTGGGACAAAACAAAGGCGCATTAAGTGATGTGAATGGGTTGGAACAATATCACAATGACTTGGCGATTTAAATTGCTTGCCTATTTACTAAAATAATAGTTTACAACGTTACATTTATTTAACCTATTCCTAACTACTCTGTCTCTAATGTTCATAATTCCGAAGCATTCAACTTCATAATGTCAGTAGCAATAAACATCTATTATAGCGGGGAGGCTTGATTGCTCCATCATCTCCCACTGTTGTCAGCGACATGTGGCAGGCTGATGCGACTAATCCACCTCATTTAATTTTTATTTTTTATGTAAAATACTAATTTAATTGTGATTATGTCTTATTATTGTGATTTTGACTTGAATTTAATTTGTAGTGTTGTGTATGTAATGTGACTGTATGTGTACTGTATTTCTATTATGAGTCAATGACACTCGAATTAAAATGATTTTATTTTATTTATTATACTTTTATTTGTTTTCCTATATTTTCTCAACATAACCATCTTTTACACTATTATTCAAAGTCATATATCTTTTTTGTTTAGATTTATTTTTATAGATTTTTTTTTGTTTAGTTTTTATTTATAGCGGTAACCAACGTAATATACAAAAGTAACACATTTGTAATGACAACTAAGGATGCAAGAGCGAGCGAAGCGAGCTCGGGACTTGGGGCACCCAGACTCGGACAGGTTAGGTTCGAAGGGGATGACGGGGGCTCGAGTGAGCGAGCAAAGCGAGCGAACGAGCCCCCGTCATCTCCTTCGTGTTAGGTTCCTTTAAACCCTGTAGACAGAAATAGGGGCCCCGCGAAGCGGGGCTCCGTCGACTACGCCTAACCACATATTTTTGTGGATAAAAAAAAACTTTGGAATTTCTTTTCTCGGCCACTATGATTTTGCGAACTTTGCGGTTTTCAAATTTACACTAAAAAGAGTCTATTCTATCCAAAAAAAAATAGCAACTACCAAAAAGCGCCGGGTGTGGAAGTACAGTGGTTCCATAGATACAACTCAGTACGTTATGAAAAGCAGACCCCCAAATAATAATCATACCCTCAAATTAAAACTATAAATATCATCTTCTAATATTATGGTAATTATGTTTAGGGATAAAAGCGTTATGATAAAAAACAGTAGGAGTTTAAATATATTTACATTATTGATATTATTAATTACAATTTTCGGAAACATGAGTCTTATGAACATCGCCCGTAGCACTACAAATAGTATGAATGAAAACTTTAGGATGAAAAATTTTAGGAAGACTGATCATTCGGATTACAAATCATTAGGAAGAACAATTTCGGGTAAAGAACTTAAGGTGAGCCAATATGGACCCCACTCAAATGAAATAAAACTGTAAAACAAAGTCAAGCGATAGTCACAGACAGTACCGAACAGGATATACTAACAGTTACTATTTTAAAACACTTACGTGGGCTGCAACAGTTCTATCCCGCTTCTGAACTGTAAGAGCTCAGAAAAACAAGATAAAGATTTATAAAATATTTAATTAAAAATACACATGTATGTAGTACAATAAAATGAAGTAGATGTTAAGCCGTCGGTGGCCGCGAAGAGAAAGGGCCGAACGCCTCGGTGCACTATGCCAGCTAGGCGCGCCGTCCGCCCGTTGCTATCTTCACAGTCGTCAACTTCATGAGGCTTCTCGAGCGTCATCTGCCTTACAGTACCAACTACGCGGCGATGTAGCCGGGGTCTCTATTTTTTAAGCGTAACCCGCTTCTATGAGATTATTTACCTGCTTATTGTATTCGACTTTTAATTTTTATCTAATTTCGATTCTAAGCTGTATCGACGGCTGAGGGCTTGTTTTTTATTGTCTGGCATTACCTCAGTATCCGTGTGCCATAATAAGCCCGCTTCGTACCTGCTGCAATTTTCTAGTTTTTTTGCATGTTTTATCTAGAATGGCTAAGGCGCGTTGGTCTGGGTCGGACGCTGGCTTTCGCGGCTCTATACCCAGCGACTCGATACTAAAGTAGTCCCTAATCAGCTGTAGTGCGGGGTCATCGACTTGTACGGGTCGCGTGTGATTTATTATCGCGACGGTATTGCGTTGCCGCGAATCGTGCCCGTGTAGTCCCCATCCTAACTTAGTTAATGAAGCTACGGGTTGATTTTTATTACCGACGCGCAATTGTCTGGATGTTATTAGATGCCAATTGTCTTGACCTATTAATATCGTTGGGTTACCTAACTCGTAACATAGCTCCTATTCTATTTCGGCTAAGTGGCTACACTGGCGCACTAGATCGCTGCTTACATCCTGCGGGGACAAGTTTAAATTACCTATTGTGCGCGCATTCATAGTTTCTATGTTTCTGCTGCATAAACCTCGTATTGATAATTTAACGTAGCACGACTCGGTTTCGTCTATTCTATTCCCTCCTATTCCCTCTAATGATAAGAGCTGGCCGCGTCCTTTAGGTATAACACCGTCCGCTACCTCTTGTTCGACTAACGTCATTGTCGAGCCTTCATCTAATAAGGCGTGGGTAGTAATCGTACTATTGGACCACTTAATTCGACCGGCACTATTTTTAGGTTGGTATTAGACTTATGTAAGTGGTTAATCGAGCTTACGTTGCCGCGGGTGGGCAGAGATGCGGGTGCTCGGTTATCATCTTTTTACTATTGCCGTGTAATAATTTATGGTGTGACGCTTCACACCCGCTCTCCCCGCACGGTACATATTTGCATTTATATAGTCTTATGTGTGCGTCCCGCAAACATCGGAAACACAACTTATTATTCTTGACCGTATCCCATCTATCGCTTATGGTTTGTTTTACGAAATCTGCGCATTCTGCGTTGTTGTTATGATTACCCGCACATAATAACGCATTTGTTTTTATCCGACTGTGTCGGTTCTGCTAGCGGCCGCGGCGGGCGCGTCACTTGCTTTTCTTGCGATTGCTTTTTTGTTGAAGACTTATTTAACGAGGCTACCGTTTTACGAGCTTCGGTGCTCGACTGACACGAACTATCGCTACACGAGCGAGCGCGTCTACGATTCTTTTCTCGAGTCGTATTTACTGTACGCGACTTTTGTTTTGTTTTGCGATCTTCTCGTGCAGTCTCGTACGCGAACATGGTGCCGCACCTATCAGCTGTGTTATTGAGAAACCTAGATAACAACTCTAACTCGGGCGCGCCAGTATGTTCCGATTTAAACTCGTACCATTTATATTTTAGAATAATACTTAGCTTTTCTACTATTCTATTTACTAATTCGGGCGAATACAGATACTTATTGCGGTTGTTCGAGTGATTTTATTGCCGCTACCGTATTCGCTACTTTGCTCGCGAAACTACCTATGTTGCGCCCATCGTCCGTCATGCGTGGCATGCGTTTAAATTTCTCGAGTTCGGAAAGTACGAGTAATTCCGGTCTTCCGTACCGTCTTTCTAACGTATCGATTATTTCGTATGGATCCGATACAGTGAACAATAGCGCCCTGGTAGTTTCGCGGGCTGCGCCTCGCTGCGCTTTTCGGAGGCGGGCCACGTTCTGTACGTCCGTGAACATGGCCTCGGTGTCATTGTAGACTGCCTTAAAAGCCATCCACTCCGCGATTGTCCCGTCGTAATGGGGTAGTTCGTGGTTGAACTTTGGTGGCGCTGCGCCTGATTTATTGCAGTTTACCGCCTGCACTATCGCGTCGGCCAGCATTGACATGTCGCTAATATTTTGCTTATTATTTGTGGACATGTTTTCGCCTACGCGTGGTAAGCTCCTGTTCCCATCGAGTGGCCATAAGGGCTGTCCCGCGTTTTGAGTTTTGTTTATTTCCGGCCTACTGAACGCATGGTGATCCGAGATCCAACCTTCTACACGAGCCTTTTCGACATTAGGCGGCTCCGTGTCGTTTGAGCTTTCCAGTTCTATTCTGGCTATCTCCAAGCGACTTAAAGCAGCTGCGGAGGCCGCCTTAGCCTGTGCTAACTCGGAATTGTACAACTCTAATTCGGCTTTTAAAATAGACAAACGACTACTTGCTCTGTCTGTGGGGGACGTTTACAACTGTGCCCGGCGCACTTACTGGTTGGGTATTTAAATCGTTTATCGCGCTTTCTTCGTTGGTTATTCTATCATCGGCCCTATTTACACGCGTGCTGCTATCACCGACGTATCCTCTTTGCCGGTGCCCTTACTCCACGTATTTGTTTCTGTTGAGCCTGTCTGGCCCGACGCCGGTGTGGCGTCTGTGGTAGGCGTTGATTTGCCTGTACTGTACTGTACGGAACCCCTCGTGCGCAATGGAAAACGTACGTATGTACGTTTTGCATTGCGCACGAGGGGTTCCCTACGCCTAATTATTACTTAAATCTAACACTTTTCACTTTCACATTCACTTATTGTTCTGAAGCCTAACTTGTCTATCTGCCTGGCCGGACTCCTACCGCGGTGATGCCGGACCAGGAATAGGAACGAGAAGGTGAGGAAGGGTTGGAACCTCCTGGCATAGGATGCGGACACTTTTTGGATGCATCAGAGTGCGGTGGGATAGTCCGCACTCGTCGTTGCTTGCCAATTTATGGCCCCAAAGCATTTCACACCGTACCGGCGGGGTCTGACTGTAACACCTTTGGGGGTGCGTGGAGTCGTCAGGTAGTCCACTATGCTTCCGTACGCTTGGAATGGCCGTTTATCACCGTTAGGTGGCCGCGTACGTATAATGATGATTGCTTCCAAGTATCTTAGTGTGGTCAAGCAAACCAACAACTAATAACTCGCACGTAACATGTTTGTTTCTTGAATATCTTGAAACCTTCTTTATTCCAGCTTGATTTCTTGAAATTTTCTTTATTTTGGCTTGATTCACGAAATCCGACGACGAAGGACCATTGAAAGGGGTATAGCTACCCCCAGGGGCGTGCACAGATTTTTCAAAGAAGGTAGACAAAAAAAAATCTCACCAAAAATTCTGCACTTTGGTTTCGGTTCGTCGTCGTCTTGTCGATCGATGATATAGGTAATTGCCAAATGCCAGCTTAAATATCCATAGATTGACGCTTATTGGCGTCTCTGTCGCTCGTAGTTCCGAGTTGACGCGAACAAAAAGGATATTATACTTACGACAAATAAAAACTTTTTACAAAAATAAAACAACCGACTTCCAAAAAAACACTAAAATTGAAAAGTCGGTTGTTTTTTTTTTCGTAAAAAGTTTTTATTTTTCACTTTTTAGTGGGTCCGTTTGTAATTTATCTGTTACAATAGCCTAATGTCAACTGCTCATCACTTGTTACAAAATATTGCTTTTCCCGATGTTGGGACGTTAATTGTTGAGGAGTTCTCCTGGTAAGAACCAGGAGAACTCCTCAACAACCACTCACCATACGCTTTGTGACGAGCATAAATTGCTTAGCAACCTTAATAAAGTAATCGAATCGCAACCCGTGAAATATTTGTCATTGAGTAGTTCCAATGGCCATCTGTGGTCTTCTTCATCAGCTCCACTTTACCAAATGATGATTTCCGAGAGCAAATGCTCAAGTTATTTTAAAAAATACCCAAATCGTTATAGCTTTGCCTATAAAATTTGAGGGTATCCCTCGATTTCCATGGGATCCTCTCATCAGATTCCAACTTGATGATAATGGGACCACCTCGAGAGTATACCCTTTCAAACAAAAAAAGAATTTTGAAAATCGGTCCACAATTGGCGGAGAAATTGCGTAACAAACACACAAAAAAAAAAGTTTATTGAAATTAACTAATGCTACTTTCTAAAATAGGTACTTCCATTGCATAGCCAACTTCCGTTCGGGCAAGTTCGCTGCGAGTTCGCCTGTTCCTCGGCAGTTTTCGTGTTCTGCTCTATGAAAAACTACAGTATAGACACTGCCTATTATCGCAGTTGTGTGCGTTATTTTTTTCATTGTGTGCCACGTAGTTATAGGCGCGCACACACTCATAAAATCGTATGAGCACGACTGACCGCGAGAGCACACATCTAAATATTTAGTGACGAATAATTTGTGTCTTCGCCGTTGAGATTGTGTGGTGGCGCGACTGCAGCGCGAATCAAGCATGCGAAATTAGTCAAATCTTAATAATACTACCGACGCGCTCGGTAGGTGGAGCTGATTTATGATTTAAGAATTTTTATATTTTGTTAAGTTTTGTTTATTGACTTACTTATGGAATATTAGATCAGTTCTACGAGGTAGACACTGTCTTTATCACTCTATGGAATGCCCGCCCCTGGCTACCCCTTATTGTGTTGTAGACTTTTTCAGTTACCATAGGACTTGCGGGCGAATAACATAAAACAACTTGTTGAGGAATAATAGCTGCGGTGTGGAGTTGTTATGACGCGTGTTGCGTGGGCGGTGTCTGCCGATTGACTGAACCCTGAGACATGGCGAGCGGTACCGGGGCTTCGCCCCCCGGCCCGGCGGATGAACCCTGAGCGCTCGCGCGCTGCTTTTTTATAGTTTTGCACATGAGCGAACGCGGTGTGGGCGGTATGTGTTTAGTGTGGACGAAATGGCAGCTTATTTATTGTCTTAACACATACACCTTAAAATTAGCATACATAATCAACAAAGGTAATAAGATTCCAATTAGAACAAAAGAGTTATAGGCTTAAATGACTAATTAAAATAAAGGTAAAATTAATACAATAAAATAACAAAGAAAGGACTTAATCTAAACTTAAATAACTTATCTTTCATTATTATTTACTTTATCATTATATTCATGTGTTAGCATAGATCATTTTTTCCATTTTACAGTGTTTTCTAGATTTGTGTCACTTAAGTTGAATTCTAAGGACGTCTTTTCGCAAGTAGAACATTCTCCATAGGAGCATTCTTTTGATTTTGGATTACATAAAATTAAGGAAAGTGTTTCATCAAGAGACTGACTTTTGATCAAGCCCAAGGATTTTAGTACGTTCACTTTCATAAGTATATTTTCATATACACTGAAAGAACACAGATTTTTTAATAATAGGTATTTACCTATGAAATTGCCGTTCTGCAGTACTGGCCATTTCAAATCAAAATAATTTTTGTTTGGCTAAGAATTCTAATTTCAAATTAATTTTATTTTAAAAACATGGAATTTTTAAAAGTAGTCATTGGTTTATTGATTAGTGTTACATTTTCATCGCATTTCAATCTTTTTCGTCATCATGGATACGTTAAAAATTCGAGTAATTATGGAATATGAGTACCGTCGTGGCAGCAACGCGGCACAAGCGGCACGCAACATCAACAACGTTGTTGCGTTGGTTTCGAAACGCACCACTTGTTATTGGTTTGCTCGCTTCCGTTCTGGAAAGGATGTCACCACAATCTGCCCAAACGAAGTACCGAAGTACACTTAGTGGCATAAAATACACTAGATTACACTGACTCATGTTGCATATATATTTTTCTTATGGTTACCCGGGGACGAGAATAAAATAACTTTTATCGTAATAAAAAGCTCGCCATTTTAGGCACAATTATACTACCTTGGTCCATTACCTTACCTAATAAAAGAAAAAACTGTCAAGTTGAAGTACTACTATGTGAAGTTGACAGTTTGACAGTTGTCTGCTGTCGGCTTCAGCTGCTGTTGTTTTTGTTTCATTTCAAATATTTTTATATTATAATTCAATCTAAATTAAATAATAACTCTCATTGTCTATCTGATTATCGTTAGGCAACGTGATGTACCTACCTAACATAAGAAAGCATGCTTATACCCAAAAGTAGCTGAATACAAGCTGTGAATGTTGATGACCAGTACATAATATTAGAAGAAGTGTTAGAAGTCTATCAGAGCGATTAACTAACTCGATAAATAAATGAGTTCCTTAGCGTCGACATACAAGGGTTTCAAGCAAGCTTAACATAAGCCAGATCATCAAGTTTCAGTGAATAGAAGTCGCATTTAAATAAAGCCTTTTATTGACTTCATCTTAGTTTCTTGAAATAAATAAAACATTAGGCCAAGAAACATCGAATACTTACATAAAACACCCTTTTTTATGCTTACTCTGCCTTTATTGTGATGTGCATAAGGGGTTGAAGTTGAATTTGAGATTCGATAGGTACTGAGTAGCCCACTTCATGGAATTCAAAAGCATTTCCTATTGTTATCGGGCCCTGGAGCCCGAGCGGCACTCAATCAATTAAAGCCTGGAAGTCATCTTTCCAGTAATATCTACCAATAACATTGGAATAAATAGACTTATCGAGTTAGTTGTATGGAATAAAACAATAAATATTTTTGTTTTTTATTAGCGTTCTTCATTTTCAATTTCATCTCTCACTGAAATATTATCAAGGAAAGTGGCAGGCGCTGTTATAGTTTCTTGATGCCGAGCCCAACCTATATACCAAATAATTGTCATAATGTGAGCACAGCAATCCACTGTTCATTTGCCAACAATGCAACTACAGTAGTAGCTGTGGATTCTGTGCTCCCAATTGGTATGAGCCATATTTAATAAAATGTAGGTATAATATATTTTAGACCCTGTATGTTTTGATTTTATTCGTCCCCTTATTAGTTTTGCTTCCTGTGCACTTTTAATTGGTATATGGATTTGCTCGGCATCACAGATTTCAATTAAAAAAGATCAATTTTCTCTTATGTGTTCCCCATAATATGACCGGGCCTGCTTAATTTGATAAGTTCCCAGTGCAAACAAAATTAAGTCTGACATTGTCATCATCGAGAACTCTTCCAAAAGACCTGCATCAATGCTATGAAAATGTGCTCTTCGTCTATTCATATTAATAGGTAATATTAGAAATGCTATTTCATCTCTTGCAGGTCCTTGAGGCAAAGAATGCGTATGGATACCAGCAAGGGATTGTTGACACCATACACAATTTGATGTTTCATTTGATGGTTGGCTTTCAATCACAGCAATATGTTGGCTATCACTATCTTGGTGATGTGCCTTGCCGGTCTTGTTAGATTTATTACATGGGAGATATTGTAGTGTACGCTACCCCAGCAAGAAAGTATCTCCTAGAGTTATATGAGTAGAACGTATAGTTGGTGCCTTATCTGCTGTAAATGTGCCCCCACATAAAAAATGTGTGCCCCCTGTCGTTTTGGAAAAAAATCGAAAAAACGATTCTTGCTGGGGTAACGTTTTTCTAGCAGGAAAATTCTAAACGAATGATCGGAGAGAGAAAAACTGTGCATGTCCAGAGA
Source organism: Mesoligia furuncula (assembly GCA_916614155.1). Taxonomy (NCBI): domain Eukaryota; kingdom Metazoa; phylum Arthropoda; class Insecta; order Lepidoptera; family Noctuidae; genus Mesoligia; species Mesoligia furuncula. Next base: position 11,981,922 of record OU744795.1, read on the forward strand.
GCTTATATGTGTGCCAAAATGTGCCCCCAAAAAAAAAATCTGTGCCCCTTCAGATTTTCGAGATATTGCATTTCCTGCTGGAGTAACGTTTTGATGAATCGTATATCTCTAAAACCATTGCATGTGCCCCTGTAGACTAAACATACACGAGTAGCTCTTAATGTGTGCCCCTTAGTGCCCCAATTAGATTTAAGAAAATATTTATAGTTTTCAAGTTATCGCGGTTTTATGAAAACCCGAAAAATCATCGCAGCGCCTAAATGAGACAAGGCACAAGTTCGCTGAAAACTGTATTCGGTCCTTCTTGACGTTAATAATAACCATACAAAGTTTCAAAACTGTTCATGCATGCGTTTTTGAATAATCTTGCTAAAAGTCAAAACGATGGTGTCACAACTTTGACGGCAAAATACAAGGAACTGGCTCAATCCCAGATGTGTAGGTGTAAACCAAAATCTTGTGCCTTTAGTCAAAAATATATCGTGAAAATATTGAGCTTGGAATGTTTCGCATTTAGTAAATATAAACAAAAAACCAAAATATGTAAACAACGGCTGGTTATCCGACCAAATCCGAATGACTACTAAAAAGCGACGGATTCATACAAACCGATGACCTTCTTTACTTTAAGGTCGAAACATACTATTAAAACGCAACGCGATGTGTTGTGTCGACACCCGACGCTCGTCGTGCATATAGGCAACACGCCACGCGATGCTACAACACGTATCGTGTAGTGTAGTCTCTCACGAAAGACTGAAGTGTATTGACGTGTGACGTGGCCATGGATTCGATTCTGCTTGAAGACGAGCTAGATGAAGATTTTGAAGAAGATTTATTGCAGATTTTGGGGATATACACACATCAAAAGTGTCTAGGGATCAACATATATTTTTGCAATAACTTTTCTCCTGATTGATATTAATTAAAATTTTCTTTAAGGATTCATCAAATAAAGTGTTTTCGTTTGTCACAGTAACGATAAACCAAGTCACCTTTGCATTAATAAAGAAATTTGCCATTTTCCTAATAAAGGGATTTTTTACATTTGAAACACTAACACAAAAGTTCGAAAAAAAGACTGAAATAACAGTTTTCTTTAAAATTTTATTGGGTAACTTAAACAATTAATAATCCGTGTTTCTACCGCGAACACTAACAACACAAGAACATCGGTTTGGCATACTCAAAATGAGTTCATCCAAATCACGCTGTGGAATGGCCGCCCATGTTCGTTGCAACAACAAAAAAAGGTCTTCTTGCGACTGGATACCCTCCATATTCGGCAGAGCTCTTCTCTGTAGCATATCCCATGCATGCTCAATCGGGTTCAAGTCTGGCGACTGAGCAGGCCAGGGCAGGACATTGATGTTAGCTGCGGCGAGAGTCTGTCTTACAACTCTTGCGGTGTGCGGTCGTGCATTATCATGCATTAACTGAAATAAGGGACCGATTTGCACTTGTAGAGGAACGATGACGTCTGATACAATCGTCTCAGCATAAATTTGAGCGTTGAGGTTGCCTCTGATCCAAATCAACTCAGTTCTTCCGCCGATCCAAATACCCGCCCATACCATGATGGTTCCACCACTATAAGGATGGACTTCCTGGCAGGATTTTAATCGCTGTTGGCGTCCAGGGGTTCTCCAGTGTCGTATACGTCTTGTATCCGGTCTCATACCAAAACGAGACTCATCAGAAAAGCACACGAAACGCCATTGTTCTTCTGCCCAATTTCTGTGTTCAAGAGCCCATTGATATCGAATCCTACGATTGTGCATTGCTATAGGTGGTACCCGTAGCGGTCTTCGGGAATGAAGGTTCACTTCATGCAAGCGGTTTCTGACTGTTTGGTCGCTAATTAAGTTCCCTGAAGAGTGATGAAGCCTCACGGCTAACATCATGGCGGTTATTGTTGGAGCTCTTCGAGTTAAGATTTGAATGTATCGGTCTTGTCTCCGTGTGGTGCAGCGATACCGTCCTCCATGGCGCTCAGCCACGGTACCAGTGCTTCGGTAACGTGTCCAAAGTCGACTGATAACACTCTGACTTGTATTCAGAGCTAAAGCCACAGTACGTTGCCGGGAACCAGCTTCTATCATTCCCACGGCTCTGAGCATTTCTTCCCTGCTTAAATGACGTCGCCGCTCCATAATAACGTTGGTTTTAATCAGTAGTAGGGAAACAGTAGCACTAATAATGTCTTCAATGCGTTGTATGTTTTTATAGGGAAAATATTGACAGCTGATTTTCATCTTTTACTCGAATTTGATTCACAGTTCCTGATTCAAATTATGAAATGCACCAAAAAGGATCCATATAAATTTATAAAATCATAAATTTATTACAAAGCCACATCTCAATCTCAAGAAATCCGCATAAAAATGCTTGATCCCTAGACACTTTTGATGTGTGTATTTTGTACAGAAACAGTTAATAAAAAATAAAAATAAAAGACGTACTAGACGCAGACGATACTGGGTTCATGAAATAAATCAAGACAGAGCTATGTACGGTGAATATCACACCCTTTACAAAAAATTGGTTAAAGATAGTGAGAGATATCATATATATTTTCGGATGAATGAAACTGAATTTGATGTTTTACATGACTTTATTAAAGATGACATCTACAAGAAAGGAACAAGTTATCGTGAAGCTATAAGCACAAAAGAAAGACTGGCAGTGGCTCTCAGGTAAGTAAAAAACATTTTCTTTATTATCTATGCCTATTCATTATTATTATAATTAATATAATATTCTCTCAGACTTGTTTCGTCACTTTCGTTTTCAACTTCTTCGTAATGTGCTACATTGTCACTTACATCTTGATGATTCATTACAAAAAAATGGGTATTATTATTCAATGTTCGAGCTGTTTCGGAAAGTACTACATTGTCACTCACATTTTGATTATTCGTTTCTAAAATTGGGTTTTTGATGTTAGTGTTTTTTTTGTATTTAGATGCGATTTATTTGGATATTGTATTGTTTGGTTCCGAATCACACGTAGCGGCGTCCTCAATAGTTGTTCGCGTTTTTTTAACATATTAATTTCGGCATCATGTATAAGTTTATGCATTTGAAACTTAATATTAACTTTGTCCATCTCAGGTAATTTTTTTAATTGTTTACTCATGGACAGGAAGAAATAATCTGTTTCATCCATCTCTGACATTCTCTTTTGTCGCGCTTCTTGAGAAGATTTAATAACATTAACCATCTCTGTCACAACATTGTCTTCATTTCCTTTCTTATTTCGATTTGATGAAGAGGTTGAAGTCGGAGTCCTTACAGCAGAAGAGCTTGGTGTCGGTGTCCTGACAGTAAAAGAGCTTGGACCAGGAACTGCATTAAAACGAGATGATTCGGTTTCATCTGAGAATTGCAACTCTTGTGTTGAATCGTCAGTTACATCAGACAAGTTTGTGATCGTTGGTCTGCCCTCAAGATGAGACCTTAAAAATTCCATCTGTGCTTCGTATTTCCATGGTACAATTTTAGTTGAGGCTTGGCCACTCTTCTTATGGCGTCTCTTAAGGGCATTGGTAAAACAATTTCTCAATTTTCCCCATCGATCTTTGCAAATCTCCACTGGAAAAAAATAAAGAACACATTAATAAATTTATAATTGTAATTTTTTCTTTTGTTGCAGATTTTTAGCCACAGGGAATTCATTTCGATCATTGGCATTCAATTATAGAATGGGATTCACCACCGTGCGAGAAATTGTAAAAGAAGTCTGCGAAGCAATTTGGAACAAATTGGGCCCAATATACATGCCAGAACCCACCACCGCGATGTGGAAAAAATCTGAAGAAGGGTTCAGAAATTACTGGAATTTTCCTAATTGTTGTGGTGCATTGGACGGCAAACATGTGAATATCACTTGTCCAATAAATGGTGGTTCAGATTTTTGGAATTATAAAGGAGAAAATTCAATAGTACTCCTGGCATTAGTGGATCCTAAATACAAGTTCTTGGTTGTAGATGTAGGCTCATATGGAAAAAACAGTGACGGTGGAATATTCAATAAATCTGCACTTGGAGAGTCTTTAGAACAAGGCAAATTAAGAATGCTTGCTGATAAATCTTTATCTCCCGATTTGGAACCATTACCACACGTAATAGTGGCAGATGAAGCTTTTCCCTTGAAGTCGTATTTAATGCGGCCGTATAGTAAGAATGATGTTCGCAATAATGAACCCAATAAAATATACAACTACCGGCTAAGCCGTGCTAGACGTATCGTTGAAAATTCTTTCGCCATTTTAAGAGCAAGATGGCGCGTTTTCGCCAAACCTATGGAAGTACAACCTGACATGGTGGACAAAATTATTTTAGCAACATGTTGCTTACACAATTATTTAGGTATTGATACTTTGCCATCTGACTGTCAAATACAAGATGATAATGAGACGCCATTGGGACCTACAGCTTTGGAGGACTTGGACACCTTACGCAGAAATTCTACACAACATGCTTTTTCTGTCCGAAATAAATTTAAGGAATATTTTAATTCCAACGAAGGTGCAGTGCCGTGGCAAGTAGATATTGTAAGGAGAGGAAGACAAAATACTTTGTAAATCTATGTTAAAGTGTATTTTATAATAAATTAGCAGCTTTGTATTAATTTCAACTCCTCGACGCGTTGCTGAGAAAAAGGGTCTTGAAAGACAGACGGACGGACAGACAGACGGACAAACAAAGTGATCTTATAAGGGTTCCTGTTTTCCTTTAGAGGTACGGAACCCTAAAAACAAGCAGGTACTTACTCATCATCATCTGCCTAGCCTTTTCCCAACTATGTTGGGGTCGGCTTCCAGTCTAACCGGATGCAGCTGAATACCAGCATTTTACATGGAGCGACTGCCTATCTGACCTCCACAACCCAGTTACTGGGTAATACGATACCCCTTGGTAAGACTGGTTGTCAGACTTTCGGGCTTCTGACTACCCGTAACGACTGTCAAAGATCCACGAATGACAGCCGGGACCAACGGCTTAACGTGCTTTCCGAGGCACGGAGGGGTCACGGTATGAAAAGATGGTCACCCATCCACAGACCAACCGCGGCAAGCGTAGCTTAACCTGATCGATCGACCTGTGCGGCTGTTATTATTTAGCCACGGGCCCCTCCAAGCAGGTACTTAAACAACAACTACAAGCGGGTTATGAAGCAGGTACTTACTAATAAATGTAATTAATGAGGTACCTATTTTTATGATAAATAATTAGAAACTGTATAGGTACTGATAGAAAGTAGGTAAGAAAATGGGACAAATTACATTTTATTGAAAACTTACCTGTAGTATGCAATTGTTCTGCAATTTCTTCCCAAGCATTATTTCGAATACTATGATCACGATAATGAACTGAACTCATATCATACAACACTGAGTACCGTTTCACTAATTCTATTAATTCTTCATCCGACATGTTAAACCAATTTTTAAACAAAAACTAACATATTTATTTTCTTTTATCATAACCTTAAAAATGTTCTCGAAAGAATGACACGTGGCGTCGGGTGTTAACTAGAAACACACTGCGCTGATTCGTCGGGTGGCGTGTCCCCCCCCCCTCTCCCGGCAACACGCTGATCCAAATCGATTGGATGTTGCGGCCTGTGGTCACATAGCGTGTTGTCTATGCGCTTCTGAGCCTTCTGACCATAATAAATATATGGAATGGATAAGTACTGACATGCGTCGGGTGGCGTGGCGTAGCGTCACGTGTTGATAGTATGTTTCGACCATTACTCACTAACCGGTTCACACGTGTTGTGCCTGAGTACACTGAAGTAGAAAAGTAATAAGTAATAAAATAAAGTTGTTATTGGATTATATTCTACTAGCTGTTTCTATGACCTTGCACATGATTAAGTACATTATAAATAGTAGCGTAAGTCCTATTCCAAGGTAAGCTATCTTCTCCATTCAAAATTTCATTAAAATACATCCAGTAATTTATGTGTGAACGAAAGAAATACATCCATTTGCCAGGTCTTTGACCCAAAATTTGAACTGGTCCCGATGTTTAAAAAAAACATAGTTCATGAATGTGTGATGAATACCTACTACTAAAAAGAGGCAGGTAGCTCTTTTTTGTATATAAATAAGCCCGTATTTGTCTATATATATATTGTTAGCGGAGAATCCTGACATTGAGGGCGTGGCTGCTGAATGACGTCACGAGGCGCGAGAGAGGGGCAGACGGACGGCTGCAGCGGCGAGCTCATTTGCCTCGGTGATTTCATTTTGGGCGCTTGAAGAGCTAGGACAGGTTTTAGCTAGGCGCACAGAACATAATACTGTGTGTTAGGTTACTTGTGTTTAATTAAGATCAATTTTTGTTAATTACTTGTTTGAAAGAATTATAAGCTTTATTTAACAAAAACGTTATCTTTTTTTTTAAATAAAACTTGCTCACTCTGCTAATAATATATATATTTATTGATAAGCCGTAGGTTAGATAAATTAACAGTAAGTTTTTCATCATTAAGGGGAATGCTCCAACCAGCTCGCGAAATTCAAAATTTCTTGCGTTTTTTGCAATTTGCAGGCCAGTGCTAGGTTGTATGTTGATTAAAATATTATTCGCGGCTGTAAGACGTATGTAATAACGTGACGTGACGTGTGTACAGAATTATAATCATCAAAATCACCAATACAACCCTCCAACTTCATTAAGGCGTTAACAAAAAAAAAACACAAAAAGTCATTCCTACAGCTTTATGAACTTAGAGCGTTGTATTGATGATTTTGATGATTATAATGCTGTAACTACATACGTCTTACAGCCGCGAATAATATTTTAATCAACTTACAACCTAGCACTGGCCTGCAAATTGCAAAAAACGTAAGAAAATTTGAATTTCGCGAGTTGGTTGGAGCATTCACCTTAACCAAATAAATTTTGGTACCTACAGTTTTGAGAGTTGTATTTAGTGTATACCTATAGTCAACCGCACAATGATCTGTGTTGCAACAACGTGTTTCCATTTTGTATGTCGTATTACGTACCTATGAGGGATTTATAATTATTAACCAACGATTATATTAAAGCTGATTATGTAGTGTCTGATTATGTCTGTGTGGTGCCGGACTTAAAGAATAGCACCACCCCATACTTCCCGTGGGTGTCGTAAAAGGCGACTAAGGGGCGTACCGGAGAATAGGCAGCAGCGTTCTCTATACATTCCACCACCATACCATACTGCGATCGCTAACCCGCCTGCCAAGCGTGGCGATTATGGCAAACCCCCCCTTTTGGGGGAGGCCTATGTCCAGCAGTGGACGTCTTTCGGCTGAAATGATGATGATGATGATGTAGTGTCACATAATTTTGATTTGATGGCGTTTTGGATATATAAGTGTCATTCCACAGTTAGATGATAATATATGGGATAAATATGTTTATTTATATAGCCAAATAGTACCATCAGATAATTTATGCACATTCGATGTTTACAGTTATATCTTTATGCGGTTTACTATACTAACACACTTTATCTGAATCTATGTATTAGCAAATTACTCGCAAGAAAATTATTTATCTGTGATTTCAAATTTAATATTTTTTTTTACAAAATATTATACTTAATACTGATCTGTGATTTCTTGTGATGCGAATTTACTAATTATATGTTAGACGTAGATGAAAAACTGATCTGTGATTTAAATAATAATGACTACACAACGTGCAAATAATTTCTAATATTTATAGGCAGGAAATTTGATCTGTGATTTGATGCAATAATTACTTTAAGAATTAAAATTAAGGGAATAAAAATAATAATTTCCACATCATTAATATAGTCACGAGGTGCATTTAATATATTTTTTAATTAGCCCCCAAAACTTTTGAACACGACTGTACGGACAACAGCTTAGGTATAATACGTCCAATAAAGAAGGTCATCGATATGTATGAATCCGTCGCTTTTTAGTAGTCATTCAGATTTGGTCGGATAACCAGCCGTTGTTTACATATTTTGGTTTTTTGTTTATATTTACTAAATGCGAAACATTCCAAGCTCAATATTTTCACCATATATTTTTGACTAAAGGCACAAGATTTTGGTTTACACCTACACATCTGAGATTGAGCCAGTTCCTTGTATTTTGCCGTCAAAGTTATGACACCATCGTTTTGACTTTTAGCAAGATTATTCAAAAACGCATGCATGAACAGTTTTGAAACTTTGTATGGTTATTATTAGCGTCAAGAAGGACCGAATACAGTTTTCAGCGAACTTGTGCCTTGTCTCATTTAGGCGCTGCGATGTTTTTTCGGGTTTTCATAAAACCGCGATAACTTGAAAACTATAAATATTTTCTTAAATCTAATTGGGGCACTAAGGGGCACACATTAAGAGCTACTCGTGTATGTTTATTCTACAGGGGCACATGCAATGGTTTTAGAGATATACGATTCATCAAAACGTTACTCCAGCAGGAAATGCAATATCTCGAAAATCTGAAGGGGCACAAATTTTTTTTTTGGGGGCACATTTTGGCACACATATAAGCTCTCTGGCCATGCACAGTTTTTCTCTCTCCGATCATTCGTTTATAATTTTCCTGCTAGAAAAACGTTACCCCAGCAAGAATCGTTTTTTCGATTTTTTTCCAAAACGACAGGGGGCACACATTTTTTATGTGGGGGCACATTTACAGCAGATAAGGCACCAACTATACGTTCTACTCATATAACTCTAGGAGATACTTTCTTGCTGGGGTAACGTACACGATATTGTAAGACTGTATGTTATCATCCTGTTCTCCTTGACAAGAAACGCACCTCATGTTTGTAAGCACTAGCCTGAAAGCAATAGATTTGTTAAAATCTTAAGTATTTTATTCTCTTCATAATGATAATACGTGAACAGGATACTTACGCGACGCTCAAACCAAAAGCCTGAGTATCCAAATCGTAATGTCCATTATGAATACCCAATCCGTCAGGACAGGAACCAAATCGTGAGGTGACAAACGGAATACCAGAAAGAATAGCCAAGTTATTAAACAAAATACACAACACAGACGAGTATCCCGAAACGCAGAAACATTTATATATTAGTCTATGCAGAAACGAACGGAATAACATTTACCCACGAAATAATGTGATGTCCACAGAACACATATACTCTTAATGTCAACTCGTACATGCAAAATTGCTACATGATTTAATTGTGTTACAGGTTATTAAAACTTTAAATAATTTATTATGTAGTTTTAAATTATTTATGGATAAAAATACAATTATCTTCGAATTCCCCTATTTTTTCTCTAGGATTTGGTGCACGTGTACCTCGAGGTACATGTTTGGGCAAAGTTGTATGGGCTTTTGCTGACCTCCTTTTGACCTGAAAAATGAACCTCGCGGTCGTCCGAAGACTGGTCGACAATGACGAATTAAAGGCGAGTGGAAGCTGATGATACACAATCTACGGCTGAATTAGCAGCAGCTTTCGACGTTAGCGTCAAAACAATATTGGTCCATTTGCGTCAAATTGGCAAGGTAAAAAAGCTTGACAAATGGGTGCCCCACGAACTCAATGATCGCCAGCGCGAAGTACGCGTCGAGACGTGCCTTGCACTGCTCAACAGACACACAAATGAAGGAATTTTGAACCGCATTGTTACCTGCGATGAAAAATGGATTCTGTTTGATAACCGCAAGAGCTCAGCAAGTTGGTTGGATCCTGGTTCAGCACCTAAACCATGCCCTAAACGAAAACTTACCCCTAGAAAAGTGATGGTCACTGTTTGGTTGTCTAGCGCCGGTGTGATTCATCACAGCTTCTTACCAAACGGGGTGAGCATTACTGCAGATGTATACTGTGAAGAACTGAACACAATGATATTGATGACTTAGTATGAGCCCACATCTAACACGAAATATTTTTTGTGATTACTTTTCTAGTGATGTTGGTGCCCATAGTTGGCAATTAACAAAAATATGAATTTGACAAAAAAATTATTTAGTCTATCTGACATGTTGTAAACTGCAAATAAACAATTAAAATAGGGATTTAGAATTTAATTTATAGGATAAGAGCGCCATATACCTACAAACTATTTATTACACTCAGGAACTATGCCTTAAAAATGAAGAAAATGGCGACGCTGTCTGTTATTTGTTTTTCGTTAACACACGCATAAGTGAGAGCGTGAAGCAAATAACAACACCGCCATGTTCTGTCCCTTTCCTTAATAACTTATTTCAAAAGAAAAGACTACACAACTTACCCAGTTTTGATATTTCGGTAGCGTCTTTTTCGTTGTAATTTTCATAAATGATTTCGCAAATGGTTTTCCATGCTTCTTGTTTTATAAATTTGTCTTTATAAGTTTCGTCATTGGTATCCCACAAACAAGGGCGTTCCCGAACCAACGATATAAATAAATCGATGTCAAAGTCAAACATTTTAATTTTAAAACTGCTTCCGGGTTTACTGACACGTGTTATGTGCTAGAGTGATAGAATTGCACTTTTAAAGTTATTTGAGTAAAACAGATTTTGCTGTAGTAACGTTTCGTAACTCCATAACAAATTCCAAAACCTAAGTAAGTATTACACTGTGAGTAGTAATGAAACTAATGAAACTCGCAGTAAGTATGTATGTCCGGTGGTGGCTTACTTGCGTACATCTGAGTAGTAAGTAAGGAAGTAGGTAAGTAAGTAGGTAGGTTATGAAACGTTACTCCAGCAAAATCTGTTTTTCTCAAATAACTTTAAAACTGCAATTCGTAAACAAATTGCTCCTCATGATACACTAATAATTTGTTATAGTCTCACCTCTCTAAAGAACATTTTGGCAGGGTAATGCACACCATAATCTATACATAAACAGGGTGAATTTTTCAAGTCGGCGTGGATGGCCAAATCCGAAACTATGAGGAATAGCTAAAATTACTCAAAGGAGTCTCGGGCTCGATATTGATGAAAACTTAACTGCATTATTCGATTTTTGAAAAATCAATAGTTCTAGCCAGGAATCGACCCTGTTGATTTTGAGAAAAAAAAACACTGTAATACACAATGCGATAGAGTCGCTAATAAGGATCGAATTCTGGGAAGTAATGACATACGGTAAACTAAAGAAAAGAGCTCCTTTTGTAACAAAATACTTTTTATTTTTTATATACCTACCTATTTTAACTATTTCCTACCTATTTTAAACCTAAACTGATTAATTGTCCAAAATTATGACCATTGTTTTCAATACATAGCTGGATTCGACGTCTCAAGGATTGTAATGCATTACAATATTATTGATTCCTTTAGAATATTTTACTAGTATCGTAACAAAAATTTGAATTTTGAATTTAGAACATTATATCGTGAAGGTGACTGCGCTGCGGGTGTGTGTTAATAAAAATATTGAGCATCATTTCGAACAAGGTACAGGTAATTTAGGTATGAATACTTTAAAATAACAAGCAGTTTATTAAAATCTAACATTTTCCATAAGTTTGCCATATGTCATTACTTCCCAGAATTTCATCCATATTATGGTCATTATCGAATGGTGTAATAATACAATGTGTTTTTTTAAATCAAAATCAACGGATTCGATTCCTGGCTAGAAATATTGATTTTTCAAAAATCCAATGATAGTTTTAGTTTTCATCAAAATCGAGCACGAGACTCCTTTGAATACTTTTAGCTATCCCTCATAGTTTCCAATTTGGCTATCCACGCCTAAAATGCATAAATAAATTTTCAGTAGTAAAAACAACAACACTGAAATTTATTTATGCATAATTATGTTCATTTTTCTTTTTAGTACAGATTTAGACGCCTCTTCAGAATACATTCTGTTTTTTAATATACCTACAATATCTTCTAATTGTAATATGGAAGACACTGTGTATTATACATATAACTTATATTTAATTCTGCTCCACGCAATTTTCGAGAAAGTCGTAATTTATAGCGTTCTTTAGCAATTGTGTTATTTTCATTTTGATATTCTCTTTATAGGCTTCTTTTTCTAAAAATATATTCATGATGCTTGAACTTTTTTCTACACAATCTATTAAATTCTTTGAGGCGTATGTAAGAGATTTTTTTACAGATTCATAATTTTTAAAATCTATAAAATTACGTACTTCCTCTGGCGTTTCGGAAACTAAAATATTCTTACAGTGATTACAATTGTTTTTATTTTTTTTAACAATGAAGCCACAGACATACGCACATGCTTGTAGTTCGCTACTTCCTTCCTCCAAATTTTGTTCCAGGGAGGAAGTAATATTTTCTTTAATTACTTTTTCTATTTGGTATATTATATGCTCAGATTGCTCCGTTTCAGTGCGCATGTCTGTGGTTGGTGTCAGTAAGGTTTTAAAATTTGTTATTATGGCACTGTTACTATCCAGCTTACAATTGCCTGAGCTAGTATGTGCCATATTGCTTATTACGGCAGTTTTTAATCCAGCAACGAATTGTCCAACTGTCGGGTTGCTATTGGATCCACAGTTAAATCGTATACACCCAAATAAATTTTCAAGTGGGTCCTGCTGGAGTCTTCTTGTGGATAGACTTTTAATTGTTTTATGTTTGGCACTAAGGATTCTCCAAACCATTTCTATCCCATTGAGGGTCCAAATCCACCCATCTTTTGATGGGGTAACAATATAAAAAAACATTTCATTTTATTAAACATTTGAGAGATGTTCTGTAGATTTTTTTATGTTTGTGGAAAATAGTTTTCCTCTTCTTAAGTTTGGTGTCGACGCGTTTACACCATCAAACAGTTCATCCATATTTGAAATTAAATTAGCCGTTGCAAAGGCTTCAGTCGGCATGTCTGCTGAAAATTCACAATAAACAAATTAAATCAATATGAATAAGCATATTGCTAACTAGCTTTCCACCTGCGGCTTTACTGGCGGCATAGGTATACATAATATACTTTTTTTTATACTTTATTTTTTATGAATTGTGAAGCTTAAAGTAAATCGGACCACAAAATATTATTATGTATAGTTAATTAAAGGAGAGTGGGAAACAAATGTATGTATGGGGTCCAGACCCCATACATACATTTGTTTCCAATCGATCGTTTGATGTCAATTTTATTCCACGAATAAAAATTATCTGTCGATTGAAAAATCAGCCAGCAGACAAAGTTGTTTTTTTTTACTTTGCCCCACACTAGGAATTTCTCCTGCATTGTGGTTGCGTTTACAAACATTTAAACTCACACACAAACAGCCAGATCCGAAACAACTACCTACAGGTCATGCAAATATTTTTTTCCGAGCGGGAATCGAACCCGCGACACGCAGCGCAGCATTAATCGCTTAACCACTGCGCCAACCATGTCTGGGTAATGTTTATCTTATAATGAAGTAAACTACGATCATTAATTGCTTAGATTGGGATCACTTTTATGCCAGTATAATAGTCAGTATAACTCCGAAAGTACTGACTTTTAACCTTAGTCGTAATACTAAGTTTTATTCTGCATAAAAATACCTATTCATTCATGAGTATCTTATTTCTATTGAGAGATGGGCCCACCATTTCTCATTGTCCTTTAAAAAAGTTTAGTTAAATATCTAATTTAATGACAAATCATTCATAATCTTAGGGTACATTTCTTTAAGCACACTTAGCAAGAACCAAACGGTTACTATAGGTACTATTAATGAATTATTAAATGATAAAAACATGGGGCTAGTGACTTGCTCAATACAGGATTAAGTAATATTGTTAAAAGTGCAATATAATTACTAGATGGTTTTATCCTTTATAAAAGAGAAAACCCCAGATTACCAGACCGTTGAAACGAATATAAGTATCATGCATAACTATGATCTGAGTGAATAAATGAGGTTTCTTACCTCCAGCTATTTTGGTATATATTCCTGCTGCAACTGAGTGACTTAAAACTTGTGCCGCAAGTTTTACCCTCATTTTTTGCTTCGAATTAGGCTCAAGGTGTTCTTTACTCAAGCATGGTGCAAATACAAAGTTGGGATTATTGTTGTCCAATTCATAAAATTGCCTGATGTGGCTCCATTTAGCGATTCCTGTAAAGTAATTATTAAATGTATTATTTACTATGAATAAATTTTCTTTCTTTTACAAAAAATAATATGCTCTAAATATACAGTCAACAAAACAGATACGTATGCAGGATCGTCGAATATAGTTGAAGTTTAGTAAGAAACTGATGGGCAACTAGCTTCATATTTTCTGACTGACCGACTTCTTGACAATTCAAAAGTGCCTGTTAATGGTTTAATTGAAATAAATGCTTTGAGTGAGTTTGAGTTTGATGGATGTTCTCGAATAAAATTTTATAAACAGCTCATTTATCAAATTAAATTTCAGTCAACAACATCCATCGGTTTCTTAATAAACTTCCGACGATCCTGCATACCTATCTCTTTTGTTGAGTGTACATAATTATTATTTATTTTTAAACAATTATTTTTCTAAAACTAAATAACAAATGACTTACCAATTCCTTGTTGGTTGTCTGATGTTATATTGGCCCTAAACTTTATATAATATTTCATGAAGAGATTTCTGAAGCACTTCAGCAGGTGTGGTGTGTCAAATAGTGTGACAATTTTGTAATTGCTCACTTCTATGTAGGGATTCTCTACAGAAGCTCCTAATAGACACAGAGCTCTCTTGTTGACTCCATCTAAGTAACAAACTGAAGCGCATATATTTATTCCAGCATCAAAGTAACAATTTAAAACCGAAAGTATTATATGAGAGATTAGTGACAAATAAACTTACATCAGATCAGCAAAGAGTTAAATAAGCATGATCATCATTCAAAATGAATACGAAATGCATACCTCCTTAATCAAAGCAGATAAGACTATCTGCTTTGATTAAGGAGGTATGCATTTGCAAAACCACTTAAGGACGCCTTTACGAATCTGACAAAAATAAGCCGTTTTTCGGTGCATTTTGCGGCAAAATGAGACGAAACCAAATGTAACTAATAATTACCACAGATAGATTACTCTTTCATCTCCAAATGGTAGCCATTTTTTATTCGAAAATGTTGGTTTATAATATAGTAAAAAATAATTTCCGTTGTCTCTTCACACAAAATCGACAATATCGTGCTGTCTTTGGGATCATTTTTCTTCTATTTAATAACATAAACATATTTATTTTAAAATATTTTATGTAAGCAGACATGTTCAACTCAAAAAGGTAGCCAAAAGAACTATCAAAATGTTAAAAATAAGCTCAGAAAAAAATAAAAATCGGAGTCTATTTTTTCACATATTTAGCTGTAATACGTGAATCTTATTGGATTGAAGTAAGGGTTATTTTACTGGTCAGTGTCTCGGTTTATTGCACAAAAAATTGGAATGAAATATTAGTCTGCGCTCGGCCGCCGTTGTGAGTGGACTCTGTGTCGGTTGTAAGCAGCAGCTTGTGCTAAAAGAAGATCGCTGTACGGATACAAAATATTTGACATACAAAACTTGATACTTCACGCATTCTGTATGTCTATGTACCTATTACCCAAGGAAAGATTTGATTCACAGTCTTATAATTATTCTAGAAGTAAGTAGGGTTTATAAATTCATATTTCGTTTCGGACTTGCTGCACGCGTAGCATGAACACTTCTATCTCTACGAAGAGTAGACAAATTGCTTTCTATACAAAGTGACATATCTTTTCTTCATTTTTGACATACCGCCTAGAAATCTTTCTACAATCTGTCATTTTGTGTTTCGTTTCCAACGATCTTTGTCTAGGTCCTTTTATAGGTAGACTATTTCAGAAGAAAGTTTTCTATCCCAAATGTCAAAATCACCCTGACAACTGTCAGTTGTCTAAGGTAGTGAAGAGATTTTGTGATCGCTAAAGACAGTCGAAAACTTTCTACTCAACGGCCACAAAGTATAAACGGTTATCTACAAAAACCCACGAAAAAAAAAACAAAATTCCAAAAATTCCAATGGCTTAACGTGCCGAGGCACGTAGGGGTCTCGGTATGTAAAGATGGTTACCCATCCACGGACCAACGGCGGCAAGCGTATCTTAACCTGATCGTACAACTTGCGGCTGTTATTATTTGGCCACGGACCCCTCCTTATAATGTGACTATTAAGTCACTGATAGGTATCTGATATTGATATTAATCAGTAAAAATAGAATCAAAAAGAAAAAAAAAATCGTATGACAAAACAAAGAATTCTGAATCGAATTAAGTAAAAGAGTGAAATTCGTAAAAACTTTTTTACAAAAAAAAACAACCGACTTACAAAAAACACTATAAAGTGAAAAATAACTTTAATTTCGGAAGTCGGTGTCTTTGGATTTGTATTTTAGTTTTTTGCCACCGACTTCCGAAATTAAAGTTATTTTTCACTTTATAGTGTTTTTTGGAAGTCGGTTGTTTTTTTTTTGTAAAAAAGTTTTATTTTTCAGTTTTTAGTGGGTTAGTTTGTAATTTATCTAAGTTACAATAGCCTAATGTCAACTGCTCATCACCTTTTTACAAAATATTGCTTTACCCGAAGCAGGGACGTTAATTGTTGAGGAGATTTTTGTTGATTTTTCAAAAACCGCTTGTCCGATTTCGATAAAATTTTCATGGGACCATTTGGATAGTATACCCTTTCCAACAAAAAAAGAATTTTTCAAATCGGTTGGCAAGCGACGGAGTTATGCGCGAACAAACATAAAAAAAATAAAAATACAAACATCCGAATTGAGAACCTCCTCCTTTTTTAGAAGTCGGTTAAGTGCACTTGACTCTTTCTACTTTGCTGCCGTCGTACTGTCTACACGGAACGTCATCTTTGTCTACTCTTCCGTCGACAAACCGGTGCTCATGCTACGCGTGCTGGAGTGACCTGCACAGCAGGTGTACTTCGAAGACTGCTACTGGAAGTAACAGCCGAGGTGCTGAACCCGATGATGAGGTCAGAATGAAAATCCAAGATGGTGGATGTGAAAAATGTTACAATATTTCATGATGGGTGTCAATTTCGTGGTTTTCGAGGGTGCTGAAACCGATGGTGAGGTCAAAATTAGAATCCAAGATGGCGAATGTGAAAAATGTTACAATATTTCATGATGGGTGTCAATTTCGTGGTTTTCGAGGGTGCTGAAACAGATGGTGAGGTCAAAATGAGAATCCAAGATGGCGGATGTGAAAAATGTTACAATTTTTCAAGATGGGTGTCAATTTCGTGGTTTTCGAGGGTGCTGAAACCGACGGTAGGGTCAAAATAAAAATCCAAGACGGCGGATGTGAAAAATGTTACAATTTTTCATGATGGGTGTCAATTTCGTGGTTTTCGAGGGTACTGAAACCGATGGTGGGATCAAAATAAAAATCCAAGATGGCGGATGTGAAAAATGTTACAATTTTTCATGATGGGTGTCAATTTCGTGGTTTTTGAGGGTGCTGAAACCGACGGTGGGGTCAAAATGAAAATCCAAGATGGCGGATGTGAAAAATGTTACAATTTTTCATGATGGGTGTCAATTTCGTGGTTTTCGAGGGTGCTGAAATCGACGGTGGGGTCAAAATGAAAATCCAAGATGGCGGATGTGAAAAATGTTACAATTTTTCATGATGGGTGTCAATTTCGTGGTTTTCGAGGGTACTGAAACCGATGGTGGGATCAAAATAAAAATCCAAGATGGCGGATGTGAAAAATGTTACAATTTTTCATGATGGGTGTCAATTTCGTGGTTTTTGAGGGTGCTGAAACCGACGGTGGGGTCAAAATGAAAATCCAAGATGGCGGATGTGAAAAATGTTACAATTTTTCATGATGGGTGTCAATTTCGTGGTTTTCGAGGGTGCTGAAATCGACGGTGGGGTCAAAATGAAAATCCAAGATGGCGGATGTGAAAAATGTTACAATTTTTCATGATGGGTGTCAATTTCGTGGTTTTCGAGGGTGCTGAAACCGACGGTGGGGTCAAAATGAAAATCCAAGATGGCGAATGTGAAAAATGTTATAATTTTTCATGATGGGTGTCAATTTCGTAGTTTTCGAGGGTGCTGAAACCGATGGTGGGGTCAAAATAAAAATCCAAGATGGCGGATGTGAAAAATGTTACAATTTTTCATGATGGGTGTCAATTTCGTGGTTTTCGAGGGTGCTGAAACCGATGGTGGGGTCAAAATAAAAATCCAAGATGGCGGATGTGAAAATGTTACAATTTTTCATAATGGGTGTCAATTTCGTGGTTTTCGAGAGTGCTGAAACCGACGGTGGGGTCAAAATGAAAATCCAAGATGGCGGATATGAAAAATGTTAAAACTTTTCATGATGGGTGTTGACAATTGACACCCATCATGAAAGATTGCAACATTTTCCCGGATCCCCGTCAGGCATCTACTAACGTAGGTATCATCCAATCAAACGGTTAAGGAAGGCCCCGTAATCCGCCGCTATTTGATAAGGTCGTGCAGCCAAATTGAGCCACTGGTTGCCGGTTGGTTGGTAAGCTAGACTGGTATCTTCTCTCACGTACAACCCTAGTACACCCAGGCGATTGTTTTCGTCAGTTAGCTTGTGGTCACTCCAGAAACTCTCAACGGTACCAAAGAGAGGCAGCAGCTCCCCATTAGGTGTTGTGGGGATGTGAGCTTCGGGTACGGATGATGTGCTGCGGAGCAGCATCGCTGGACTTCCTTCCCCAATTTGTCCAAGGCGTCCGGTATACGTATCAACGTCGCGCATTTTTGACGCTGTGTAATTCATAAGTGCCCGTACTGCACTTGCATCGCGGTACATCGTAGCGATGTCGTAATCACGTGGCATTATTGCATTTGCATTCGTTATTCTCCCGTTAGCGACAGCTAATCCAGGAATAGAGTTCTTATCAAGAAACTCAGCAAACCGGTCTTCGTTGTTACCGATATCCTGCAATATTGTGCGAAGATTGAAAATGTTAATGTATAGAGGCGAAGCGTCCATCATTAACATTGGCACGTTGGGCACGTCGTGTGCAATAACACAGCCAATACGTTGGATGTAAGACGTTATGAATCCAACATTAAGCTCAAGGGTTTTGAAACCCTCGAGAAGATTCACCGGTACAATCGGTGGATCTGGGTATTCGCTTGCGAAACTGAAACGAGGTACCTGTGTCATCCTCAGACAATATAGGTGATATGATAGCTGGGCCAATGAGTGCCGATAAAATTGATAAACTGAGCACCGCTCAGTTACTCTATCTTCTCTGAGTTGTTCTTGGAGCTTGATGTAATACTGGTTCACCATGAAGCCTAACGATTGCGTGGAGATAGGTACGGGTTGGGCGTATGACGTAAGAGCCATACCCAAAAACTGAACAGAAGAATATTCAATAGAAGAAGATGGTTTAGTTGTGGGTAGAGGCTGAGATGAAGGTGGTACTGATGTAGGCTGGTTTGGAACAAGTCCAATTGTTGCGAAACGTGCATTACGCTCTGCTTCCATCTGGGCTAAGAACTTATCGTTCTGGTTGGTACGCCACGTGATCCCCTGGGTCTTCGGACTGGAAGATTAGCGCGTCCTTGGGAACCATGACCTGAAGTGGGTTGGTTAGGTAGTGAGGTATCCATTGCTTCAGACATGATGAGAAACGATTAACAGAAAAGGATTTTCTGCGGCAGGCAAAGCATCTGCGCTAAAAATCACGAAATTGACACCCATCATGAAAATATTGTAACACTTTTCACATCCGCCATCTTGGATTTTCATTTTTATCTCACTATCGGCGATCTCAATATCCGTCACTTTGCACGGCCAAAAATGTAATTGACAGGCTTATGGTGATTTATCGAGGTAGACACTGCTAATATGCCTTTATGCAATGCACGACACTGCTTAGTACGTTATCCTAATTGCGTAACACACTTGGAATGGCAATCCATTCCGATTTGACAGTTCAACAATTTCCATTGCGTTGTTTTTGTTTTACGAAGCAACTAGCTGTGCCCCGCGGTTTCACCCGCATAAGTTTCGATCCCGTGGGAATATCGGATAAAAAGTAGCCTATATGTGTCAGCTACCTCTATACAAAATTTTATCAAAATTGGTGAAGCCGTTTGAGCGTGAAGAACAAACATATAAACATACACAGACACTCACAAACTTTCGCCTTTATAATATTAGCGTGATGAATGTTGTAGCATTTGTACTGTTTGCCTTGTAGGGTATGTGCCAAATAGACGTATTTTCTTTCTAGTTTTCGAGAACCTACTTGCATTTGATACCATAGCAAATTTATTATATAAAATACGAAATAAACCGAATAAAACAAGCTTGTTTTATATTTTGTTTTCAATAAGCTCATCCGCAAATTGTTAATACATAGGTACTTTGGCAACTTGTACTTGATTAATCACTGTCCAGTGAAATTAAGTAAATAGCATTCTACTTATATATTATGAACACTTCACATTACCTACAAACTGTTTGAAAACAAATCACCGTAAACTTAAAAAAAATACATGGCAAAAATAAAATAAAATTAGGCTCAAGTATCAAGTCGTGTCAGTTTACTCATAATTTCACCGCTTCGCTGTGTGTGTGAGCCGTGCACGTGTAGTAGTAAGACTCAATACCTAAAATTGAAGCGCGTCAATTCGTAAACGCGTCCTTAATAAATAATAAGCCACTGGCTGCTTAAAATGCTTTCTAACTCCAACTACCATAAATAGCATGGTCTTGAAATCCTTCAATAAAATCTGCCTTAGGATTGTACCATAAATTTTTCGGTAAAGACATTTCATCCCACAACAATATAATAATAATAATAATAATAATAATAATGATTTATTTTCTCACCACAATACATGTACATTAGAGAGATAACAATACAAAATACTAACATCAATAAAATTATACTGTGGGAGACTGGTGCCTAAACTAGACGTGAGATCTGTATTTCAGGTCACCAGGTCTCCAGCCCTTGGGTAGTGCTTACATTTTAATGTTAGTGTACTTTGAGTAATCAGTGCGGTAAGAATTTAGAAAAGATATAGACATAAATTAAAGAGAAAAGAAAATTTGCTGCAGTCATCATTGCTGCTTCTTGGTGTTAGTATGTTTAGTAGGTTTTTGTTGTATGATTGTGTATTTGTATAATGAGTAAGGTGTATGTGTGAGGATAGTGTGTGTTTGTGTGGGGGGGGGGGGGGGAATATAATATTTTAGATTAGCTATTTTGGGACAACGAGTAGTTTTTCTGTTTCTTCATAATTTAACTCCTGCAGCCAGTTACTAAGTATAGTTTTGCATTTGGTTTTGGAGAGGCTATAAATTGGGAGTATCCTATTTATTTTATTATAAAGAAAGCAGCCAAGATAACAAAAGAATCGACGGGAGGAAGCAGTCGAGAGCCGAATGTGGTGGCGGTCTATGGGATCGAATCGTCGAGTTCTGTGGGAGAGTGAGTGGTTGAAGGTGGTGAGGCCATGCTGTTTCATAACCGTTTGCAACATGAACAGCTGACGAACAGTCAGCACGTTTGCTTCCTTATATAGCGTAACCGTTGGATATCGGAAAGGTCTGAATAAAGATACTTTCAGGATGGCTCTCTGCGCTCGTTCAAGCTCTAACATAGTATTTTTTGGAGCACCACCCCAGGACGTTATGCAGTATGTTAGTAGGGACTGGGCGAGAGCCAAGTACACCGATTTCCTTAGCTTCTCGTCCGCCACGTGTCGTAGGGTCTTAAAAACGAATATAAGTTTACGTAGCCTACTGCTAAGAGTATTGATATGCTTTTTGAAGCTTAAGGTACTGTCTATTATCACTCTCTAATATGTACTCTCGTTCAGAGGGCCCAAAGTATTTAGTTGTGTTTTTCAACATTGTAAGTATTATTTTGTGTCTCCCCACATTCATCTTAAAGAAGGATGCCCATTTTTCACCTGACAATGTATAGAAATGAAATAAATATTAAAATTCAGCTAATTTAATTGTACATTCATTACGCTAATCACAATTTTAAAAGAAGGCCAGGAAAAAAATATTTATTAATTTTTCTTTATGCTAACTCTAAGTCTTATTACCTTATTTTGAACGCATCTCAATTACCCTGAACGCATCCAACTACTCATTTTTTACAACGTTCCGTTTTGCACACTGCTTCTTGACTTTATTCAACTCTTTTTCTGAGTTTTAGTATGTAGGAACTTATCATCTACGGTTGATAAATTCTCATGACAGTTTCCGGTTAGTAAAAATTAGGTTAGTTTGGCAAAGAAACGCACTATGTAAAAAATCTAAGGTAAGTTTGTACCTATATTTAAAATACACATACCATCAACAACATGTCAAATCTCACAAATCAGACTTTTTTCAAAATAAAATTTAACGAGAGGTGTCGCGGGACACCCGGATGGAACGACGTTCCTTTCACTATACACACATGACATATCTTCACAGAACTTCTTCTTCTTATCACAGAACATATCTTCTCATCTGAAACGCATAGTATATACTATGCGTTTCAGATGAGAAGATATGTTCTGGACAACTTCACTCACAACTTGACAATAATGTAGTGTTAGCAACAAAAACAACAAAATCGATTAAGCAAATTTTATTTTTATGTTATAAACAGAAAAAATTAAGAAAATGAAAATAATACACAATAAAAAATATAATTATTCGAATTGAGAACCTCCTCCTTTTTTGAAGTCGGTTATAAAACGTACTTAATAATTATTAAAATTAACAGTTTGTGACGCAGAAGTGGAAACAATAGCAGGTGTTGCAATATTTTCTTTGTTTTCTCGCATTTTTATTTTTCTTATATCCATTCCTCTAATATGTCGGGGATCTATGATTTCAGGCAATAGACACTGCATATAAAAATTAATAAGTTTTATTTTCCCATTTTTTCTTCCCAAAATTTACTATCTTTCACTATCTTGATTACATGTACGGGTATTGTTTCACCTGACCATATACCAAACAAACAATATTGCCTCCCGGTAACATGGAGTTGGCCCTGAAATTATATTGCATTAATTTTTCAGAGCACTGTAAACGTTCTTAAAATTACGAGAATTGCCCCTCTGGTGTGCAATCGACGTTTAAGAGATAGCTTACTATAATCACGTGTATTAATTTATTTTCGATTTTTTTTTACTCTGATATCATTTTAGTTTTTATACATCGTACTCGGTACTAGTACTGATCAACAAAGTTAACGTATGTATTTAGGCAATCGGTATAAAAACATTTAAGATTCATTTCTTCTCTACTTGTTAACATATAGTTTAGTAAGACTTACCTACTTATTTGCTGTTTCAACTTCTGAATTATCGGCAGTTAAAAAGTTCTCTGAAATCTTGTCTCTATCTTGTACTAATTTCTGTTTGACTTACAGTACTTTGAGGTTCACTAATAGTGTTTAAGGTTGTTCTGTAACAGTGTTATAAACATTATGAGTCATGAATAGCAATCTATATTCAATTTATAACTTAACACTATTATCTCCATGATTAAGATGGTGATGATGATGATTCATGACAATCATCAGTACAATCAATATTACTTTTATAATTGTTAGTATGTAATGACTAAAGTTTTATGTTTTGAAGAAAGTACTTACGTATGACTATGGAAAGTAGTATCAGGGTTATCTAGAGTCTGAACAACACCCCTGAGTATATTTTTTCTCATTGAAACGCTGCAAAATAAATGTTGACATTATAGTAGCATTTCAAATCGTTTAAATTATATATTTTACAAGTATATTTTATAATTGTTATATAAGTTTAGCAATATTTCGAAGTTATTGAGCAAAGAAAATAATCATTTCAACGAATTTAATAACAAACCTACTGTACTTTTTTGTACAGTGTCGCGTCTAAACAATGGTCGTAACATTTTCGTGCTTTTCCGTCAAAGGAAATCATTTATTTACACTAATAATATGTTATATAATATTATTAATGATTAAACGAACTTACCTGTATGTGAAGTTCTATCATAATTATGCGAAGGCTTCGTCCGAAGGGATTAGCAAATAATACTTGTAGTACCGCCTAGTGTTCGCCAGTCACGCACTATATTTGAGAGTAAATATTATAGGAAATTAGAAGTATCTCGGTTGATACGACGCGCGCGGGAGTCTCGCACGCTTGTTCCCGTCATTTAGTTTAGAGAGTCGTAAATATTTCACGCCACCTGGGTTAACTTGTACCAAGTTATTACGGGGAGGGAGGGTTGTTAATCCCTTCGGACGAAGCCTTCGCATAATTATGATAGAACTTCACATACAGGTAAGCTCGTTTAATCATTAATTATACTCAGGCTTCGTCCGAAGGGATTAGCAAATAATACTTGTAGTAATTTAGAGATTTAAGTGAAATATTAAGCTTTATTAAGAATGTTTAATCAGTGAACAATTCTTAAAAATTGACATATTTTATTTACTTATCATTACAATTTCCGTCGACAACTGCTCGTGCAAAAGAATCATCATCGTTAACATTACTTATAGTTCTATTATAGAACCGATAGAATGTATTGGATGAATCGCTCCATCCAGCCGTTCTTCTGATTTGATCCAAACTGATACCCAAATTATGGGCCGCAGATGTAGCTGCGTGTCTTGTACTGTGTGCAGTAAATATGTTAACATCGATCCCACTGTCACTTAGTGTTTCTTTAATCCACCGACTTAAGGTCTGGGAACCTACGGACTTATATGGTTTTTTAAGACTTATAAAGAGGGAATCGATATCTTTTCTTAAAGGGTTAGTCATCTCTAAATATGTCAGCAAGACCTTTCCTGGACATATTTCAGGCCTTTGTTCAAAAAAGGGTAAAACTAAAATGGGTTGGTTGTAACCTCTACGAGTAGTTTTTAGAAAATATGGAATTTTAATTATGACTTTTGTAGGGTGTTTAAATATTTTTTATATTTATTTTAGACAGAGTTTGTACTCTGTGTGCAGTTAATAATGCTATGAGTGTAATCAGTTTTTTAGAAATCTTATTTAGGTCGAGGGACTCATTGGGGTATAACTTGCTCATGTGGTCAAGTACTATTGAGGTATCCCATGTAATGGAATACTTCGGCAAAGGGGGCCGAAGACGGATTACCCCCTTAAAAAATCTTTTAATTCTGTCGTCTTCTCCTATATTATTGCCCATCAATAGGGCTAGCGCAGATCTACAAGAGTTTAAAGTTCCATATTGGAATCCCTCTTCAAAACGTTTGTTAAGAAAATAATAAATAATTTGTGGGACCGATGCATTATACAAATCAATATTATCATGATTGCTACAAAAGTGGAACCAACGTTTTAAGTAAACATCATATTGTTTAAATGAATTGTCGGACAGCGAGGCTGTCATAACAGTAATTGCGGATGGGGGTACACTTCTCCTTAACCAAGCTGTCCGCACAAAATCCCTGCCACCAGGGTAATCTTGGTGTGCATGTTGCGATTGCTAGAATAGAAAGAAATAATGGGGTTTCTATTTGCTTCCAAAGTGATCACTTCAGATAACAAAAGGTCCCGAAAAGCCCAATCTGCTAATTCCCATTTTATATCCGGGTGTACGCGCCTGGATTCTGCGTCTGCCGTTTTGTTATCTGATGATCTGATATAAGACGCCACAACATATGGTCCGCGATATTCACACCATTGCCACAACTGCTTGGTTATACTAGTGAGGTGAGGGAACTGAATGCCTCCCATTCGATTGACATAAGAAATGGCCGTCGTGTTGTCAACACGAAGTAGGATCTGACAATTTCTTAATTGTTCCGCAAAAACCTTTAAACCAAAAAAAGCGGCTTGTATTTCTAGATAGTTTATGTGTTGCGTTCGCTCTTGAACACTCCACAACCCGCTGGCCTTCTCTTCTCCGCATGCAGCCCCTCACCCTGTAGTTGAGGCATCTGTGAAAATCTCCAGGTCATGTAAATCTTCTTTGATTCTACAGAAAGGATTTTGTATTTTGGTATACCACCACTTTAAATCAGATTGTAACGTTATTGGTAAGTTCATAATTTTGTCATAGTCATCATCCGATTTTAGATTTAAGTATTTTATACGTTCAAAAAGCTTGGTGTACAACCAGCCGTATTCTACGGCTGGGCAAATTGAAACTAATATTCCAATAAATTGAGCGAATTCGCGAATTTTACATCTATTCATAGTCAAATACTTTTAAATTTCTATTTTAATCCGATCAATTTTCTCTGTTGGTAACGTGACCTGAAATTTTTCCGAATTTAGAACAAAACCTAAAAATGTACATATTTTGTTTGGTATCATGGAACTTTTTTCCTCATTTATAAGAAAACCAAGAGAGTTAATTAATTTTTTTGTGAGTGTTGTGTTATACAGAGTTGATATGACAGAGGGGCATTAAATTAAACTACGTATACTATACGTGTATAGTATTCATTCGATACGGTACAAAAATAAAAAGCGCCAAAACTGAGTTTTTTTTTTTTCAAACAAACTAATTAGCTTACAAATCAGAGTAAAACGCAACCATCCTTTATAAATAAATTTCACTGACCTTAGATGCCTACGTGACAAAGTGGCATCGTCGCGCGCGCGCCCGAGCGCGGCGTGTGTTATCTAGTGGCGGGCGGGCGGCGGTGGCGCGGGGGGCGGGCGGCTTAGGCCGCCCGCGCTGCCTTTTATGTTAGGTAAGGTTGTAAAGTACGCAGTGTACACACACACATAACACTAAATTTTTAAATTCTCGATGTGTCCTCCATTCATATTTATGCACAAATTATACCGACGGAGAATATTGTTATTTATTTTTCTAATTAAATCACTGTCCGTCGCTAAGCACTTTAATTTGTGAAATGCTAAAATAATTCTATTTTTAGTTCAACAATTGTATTTACCTCTGAGGCATACAGTTCACCCTTAATGTACCCCCACAAAAAGAAGTCCATGGGAGTGAGGTCCGGAGATCGTGGTGGCCACCGAACAGGTCCGAATCGACCGATCCATTGCTGCCCAAACATTTCTGTGAGCCGCTCCCTAGAAGCCACCACAGAATGTGGAGGCGCACCGTCCAGCTGGTGCCACAAATTGCGATGAACGGCTAAAGGCAATTGATCAGTATACTCGGCTACAGGACCACTTAATAAGTCCAAAAATTTCGCCGCTGTAAGGGTGCCGTCAATAAAAACAGGGCCGATAATATTATTATTATGTACACCAGTTCAGATTTTCGAAACACGTGTGGATTTTCCAAACTCCAGTACCGGAGGTTGCCGATTCCAGATGCCGTTCCGAGTAAAAGTACTCTCATCGGTCCATATCACGTTATTTAAGAAATGACGGTCTTCGGTTGTTTTATTTAATAGCCATTGGCAGTAACTGTTCCTGGCCGGCAAGTCTCTCGATAACAAAGCTTGCACCTTCCGATATTTATAAGGTTTGCGTTTGTTACGTTTAGAACCTTATGGATGGTTCTATGGCAAAATCCAAACTGCCGGGCGGCCCTGTGGAGACTCGTTGTTGGGTTGCGGGAAAAATGGTCTAAAATTCGTTCTTCCCAAGCAGCGGATATTTGCCGCGGTGGCACTCCCTCCTGTTGCGGCACTATACTTTTATTGTCCCGTAATCTTTGTACTGCCAATTGTATGGTGCGGGCGTTCCTAGGGCAATTGCGGCTGTCACCATACCTTTCTCGGTATGTTCGCAGAGCTAAGGCTGCGTTTCCACGGCATTCGCCGTAAATTAAAATCATGTCAGTGTATTCTGACGCCGTGTAAGTTACACGAGGCATTGTTAAACAGTTAAATTACACACACACACAGCCAACGTTTAATTACGTGTC
The DNA here is from genome assembly GCA_916614155.1 of Mesoligia furuncula. NCBI lineage: Eukaryota > Metazoa > Arthropoda > Insecta > Lepidoptera > Noctuidae > Mesoligia > Mesoligia furuncula. Next base: position 12,009,720 of record OU744795.1, read on the forward strand.
CTATCACAATAAAAAAACAGTCAATCACAAAAAAAAAAACACTAAATAATAATAATCCCAAATTACGTGTCCTACCACAATAAAAAACAGTCAATCACAAAAAAAAAACACTAACACTAAATAATAATAATCCCAAGTTACGTGTCCTGTCACGATAAAAAAAGAAATACTGTCTTAAACTTATTTAGTGTCATAAATTTTTTTCTGTGGCAGAATATGATTTTACGGTTGGAGGGTTTAATTGAATAACCGGACTAGTAAATGGAATTTCGTAACCTCTGATGCAAGATAGTACTAAGAAGTTATTAGTGATTAGTAACCATTGTTCATAAAATATAGGCAATCTGCCTGAGTATTTTACCCGCTCTAGCGACGGCCCCGCGTCGTTGGCTGATAACGCGATTGTTTCGATAAGCTCAATGGCCGATTGTTCGCAGAGGGCCCCTTTGCTTTCGGATGGTTCGGCTGTTTCCGAGCGTTGGGGCCTTTCCAGTTTAAATTCCGAAAAGTGTGAGACGGCCCTGGTGGCTTCTTATTACTTATTTGCGACTGCGAGTCCATCAACATCTTTGTTAGGTCAGGATCCGCATTATCAGAGGAAATAATTTTATTGATTCCTTGACTTATGCATGAGATGGTTGTGGACATCTGCTTCTGTCTTTGTTCAATATTTTTATCTCGTTTGATGGTCATATCGGTCATTGCCGCTTTTATTTCTGCATTTAATGCAGGGGCACTGACAAGTTTGCAGTTAATGGGTACCAGGTACTTCTCAAGTAACTCCTTACGACGTTCTTTATATAGACCATTCGTTGTGCAGTGTTCTAATCTCACTGCTAAGTCTTTATGGATTTCAGTTCCGTACGAATTAGAAATGGTAGGGTCTTCACCTAATATTTCAAGTATCACGCTGTCCGGAATTGCTTGAATGCATTCCGCCTCCACACAAGGAGTAACCTCAGCCATCTTCTCAATAGGTGCACTGGTGGATGGCTCCGCACTCGAGGTAGTCGCTATGGGAGCGGTGGGTTCGGTGGCGCACTCGACGGTAGTTTCCACATCCGCATCGTCGAGTTCGACACATGTACCTATTTACTTCAAGTTCGGTGCCGGCATCGAACAATTCGGCAACATTATAGTCGCCTATTTCGTATTCTTCGTAAGCCTCATGTGATTGTTCTGAAAGCGACAGATTTTAGGTCATAGGTACCTAATGAACAAATCAAACAGACCAGGGTAGGTACTGTTTCTTGTTCCGATGTGAATTGAAACAACTCAACAGTGAGTTTGTTTACTTTAATTATATGGCACATTATATTATAGGCGGAGCCTAGTCTCTGCTTTTTAGTAAGGAAGCAGTCCTAGTAAACTGTTCGCAAAGCTAATTTAACTTTTCCAATGACAAGTACGCAAACCCAGCAGATGTAACATAAAAAATGCAAAGCCAGCATATCTGCTCATTAGTTAAGAAACAGTCCTAGTATACTGTTCGCAAAACCAAGACGGGTATTACTACTCCGATGAGAGGTACGCAAACCCAGCAGAAAAAAACGATGTAAAGTTCAATTAATAATAATAAGCCAGTATGTCTACTTATTAGTTAGGAAACATTCCTAATATACTGTTCGCAAAACTAATTAAAGGGTAGTAAAATCTCCGATGAGAAGTACGCAAACCCAGCAGACAAAATTATTTTGAAATTAGGCATGACAGTTTAGCCAAAAGATAAGCAATAAAGTAGTCTATTGTTTTCAACAATAAAAATATCATGATACAAAAAACTATAATGTAGGTAATTAGAGTTGTTTACTTACCTTCCGACCGGTCACCAGATGTTGATGAATCACTCGAAGACCGACGACGTCGCCGTAATTGTTTTTGTAGCTTTTTAATTTTCTTAGATATTTTTTCATAGTTATCATCACTTTTACGTTTTGGGCATTTTTATATGTATGTTATTCTAAATAGAAGGAAAACGAAATGAAATTATACTTAAACTGTATTATATTATCTGTGACTGTGGTAAGACACGACGTGCGTTCGTGGCAAGCACTAAAAAGCGAATGACGGGAACAAGCGTGCGAGACTCCCGCGCGCGTCGTATCAACCGAGATACTTCTAATATCTAATATTATAAGTACTTATGTATTTTTTTTTTCTTTTTCCTATAATATTTACTCTTAAATATAGTGCGTGACTGGCGAACACTAGGCCGTACTACAAGTATTATTTGCTAATCCCTTCGGACGAAGCCTGAGTATAATTGTATTTTTTTTACAAGCTTTTATTTTTTATATTATAAAGAGAAAAATTGTAAGTTTTGTATGTATAGGGTAATCTCTGAAACTACTGGTCCAAGTTAGAAATTTCTATCACAAAAAATTTTTCAATAGGTAGTTACATTATTACACGCTATTTTTATTCTGATAAAGATGTATTTTCCATAGGAAATCATAATAAATGTAATTGAAGTCGGAAAAAAACTCGTCGCTCGGCCGCTTATATTGCTAACGCTGGCTAAACCATACGAGGAACTTCAAAATAATGTACTACAGAATTGTATATCTTGAAAATGCCCTCAAAAAAGTTCGTGATGGTATATGTCTATATCCTTATAGGATAACTTACAGTAACCAATTTTATCTTTTTACAATCAATAAAATATAATGAGTGACTTTCGAAGCAATTTTGACATACATTGTATTAATCCTTATCTCATTAAATATGTTAGTAAAATTAAGCATTCAATTTAGATCAAAACTGCAGTTTACAGCATGTCATTAGAATGAATACTTTAGAAGATATCACAGTATTAAAATTACGCGCACAACAAAACAAAAAAAACACAAAAGAACGGAAAAGTTTTCCTCAACAAAGTATTATTACGTATGCAAGTAATCTGATAAAATAAAACTACTAGGCAAAATTGTAGTGCTACAATAGTATTGATAATGAGTTACTTACCATTTCTCGATTGATATTTTCGTAATGCCCGAAGTGTCAAAATCCTGTATGAACTTTTGTTCTTTGATAAATTCTTGCAAATATTCTTACAAATAATTATCATTTATCAATTTCTTTTTCTCTCTGTCTTCTATATTTTCTGCCTCGTTTTTTTTTATTATTATTATACATAGGTACTTTTAATGAATTTCTTCGTAGGTTTTTCAGTTGCATTAAATGTAGGTATAGCATTCCTTTATTTCTGTTTTACTATGTAATGTGCCTTTGATTTTCGTTGTGGACATTTTATTTCTTAGTTTAGTTTTCAAGTTGTTTACTGTTGTTTTGTTAGACATAGATAAAAATTTATTCGCATACATACATGCATAACATGAAGCTAGGTATTTTAACTGGAGTTTTATCGTTTTAGACGAAATCTCCAGTAAATTATAATGAAAACTGTAGAAATTGGTACTTAAACAGAAAACAGGGATGTCATGGTGAAAACAGTAAATCTACTGTTAAAACAGTAAGGTTGGCAACACTGTGCGTAATGTTTCATATAATGGAAGGCGCAAACGCGGAAGAAAATTGGCGTGCGTCCGTCCTCGAAGACCTCTCACGGCCCGCTCGAAATCGAATAGCTCAATATCGTATGATTTTTGTTCTTACAAAAATAAATAGCCTCTTATATAAAAATCTACCTTACCCAGCGCTAGAAAATATTAAAACCTATTTTTTGATACATTACTTAGATGGTTTCGTAATATAATTTTTTGCTAAGAAGTACATACAGCTCCACAAAAATCTCAGCCCTAAAAATGTATAAAAAGCGACATCTTTTAAAGGATATAGGTACTACATAACGATGTTTACGTGTGCGCCATCTCTGTGACATCAATGAAGTTAGTGTTCTGTAGATATTGACATCGATTCTACGAGTAGGTAAGCGTGCAAGATAATTTACGCTATTAATACAAAATTGTCATAACCCAACATCCGCATATTTAGGCAACCCAGTGGTAACTGTAGGGCGATAGCGGGGTGTCGCGGATTGAGATGGGAAGTAGGTTCTTATAAGGCGGTCTTTCGGAATAAAGGAGATTCACATAAATACGTAGTATTATTTATTCTTATGGTATTCATTAATATAATTATTAACCCATTTAGGCTGATTTTCAATCGACAGATATTTTTAATTCATGGAATAAAATTGACAAAATCGACGTCTGACAGTTTTTGTATAGAACTGTCAAAAATTCAAAATTAATCCTCGGATCTGCGTTTCTGGCTCTTTATCCGAAGAATAATTTTGAATTTTTGGGCAGGGCTGATTTTTCCAACGCCAGATATCTTGGTGAAAATCAGCCCTTAGAATAACAAATATTTATTTACTGATAAAACTGATAATTTAGTTTTGATGATTTCACAAGAAAACCAACATGTTACTCGTTTGAAACAAACAGAACAACAATTTACATCTCTCGAGATTTTTCAAAACTGTTTACAAAAAACAATTAACAACTTATAAAAAACTTAACTATAATTTGTGGGGTCAAACCTATACTAATAACGGAGTGGGTAACCTTCACTTTCTATAACTTCTTCTAATCTTGATCTCATTCCCTTTACCATATTAAAACAAATGTCACTTAATCGCATTAATTCCCAAGTTCTCATAACCTCTTCATCTAAATTTTGTCTAGTTCTGACATTACTTGAGTCCCAATTAAGCACCATTTGACCCCACAAATTTTCTATTGGGTTTAAGTCAGGGCTTTTAGACGCCCAGTCAATCAAAGTTATGTCCCTTTGTGTAGAAAACCAGTCCATAACCAGTCTTGACCGATGCACCGAACTATTATCTTGTATAAAATAAATATGTCCATCAGGGTATACGTTGCGCACTGTTGAAATCATCACGTCTCTTAAAATCTCCAAGTAAAGTTCGCCATTCATTCGAGCGCCGACTTCGACAAGCTCTCCAGGACCTGTCGAAGACATCCATCCCCAATATCCTGAAAACACACAAAAGTTTTATTACTATACCTCATTGTAAAAATGACACCGCAAAAACACTTTTTATTTACATTTTTTTATCCTGTTTTATTTTTGTTTACATTTATTATCCTGTGATGATAGATATGTGTGGGGGCGTGTGTTGGGAAACTCTCCAATGAATAAGTCCTTTTTGGTTACGAAATATATTTGAAAGTTCACAAATTTCACATTAAAATTATAAAATAGATTTCTTAGTAGCTAGGTTTAATATATCCGTGTCCGTTCCCACCGAAGTTAGGTAAAGAAAGGCGATGACAATAGTCGTTGACGTGGGAAGCGCGGTGTCGTAATGCGATCCGTCCCTTTGTCGGTACGATGTGCTGAGCTTGCAGGTTGGCCTCGTAACACCTACCCTGCTAAATGAGCAACTATTTGGTGACCTTGACGCCAAAAGTTGCGGCTCTTTTTTCATCTTCTGTTAGCTCGGTATTAGCTGTTTGAGTTGTAATATTTACTTTCGCAGCTCGACGGCGGCGACGCATGATATATAAGATGCTCAGTGCGCCTGCACCGAATAGTATGAGTGTATAAAATGGAATTGTGGTATGGTACATTCCAATCGTTTCTAATGATTCAACTTGTATTTCGTCTTGCATGGTGATTTGGTTCTGAATTTCGCGAAGACTGCTTAGATCTGTAGTCTGCAAATGAAAACTGCGTGTCTTTGCTAACATTTCATAGTGTGGTAGAGCCATGAGTTCTACTGGTTGCCCGACTAATTTGTTATCCAAATTGATTATACTGATCTCTGGAGTTTTTATCTTGCAACCTTGAGGAACGGTGACCAAAAAGCTTCCTTGTAACATTTGATATCGTTCTTTCCCACAAGATAGCTTAACTTTTGTACTGTTGGGGAAAGCAATTATGTAATGATAGCTGTCTAGCTCAATCAGAGCTTCCTTGGTCAGAGAGATAGGCGTGGTTCTGCACGTTACATCTATCTCCTGAGATTGTATCAGTTTTTGAATACAGTCTATTTTTGACATAATTTGATGGACGATCTTTTCTGCTCGCATAGGTGCCAGGAGTTGACCTTCGGGCATTCAGCCTCTATATACACAAATTCCTGAGAATTGGATGCTATATAGGGTGCAGGTGGTACTATAATTACGTTATTCTTATTTGCAACGGGGCATAATTCATATAACTGATACCCAGTAGTAAATGTAATAGGAAACTTTATGACTACTACAACCGTGGACTCGGTAAAAAATGAAGCTAAGTTAAGAATCTCGTAATAATTTCTAATATTTAAATCAATTATTTCGTCGGAACTATAGATACGTTTCAATTGGCTTATCATATTTTTAAGATCTTTGACAGAAAGTATAGAATGATGAACTGATTTATCTCGACTAAAAGCTAATATATTTTCTATTCTATTAATTTCACTCAGTAGTTCTTGTACATGTCAGAATCGCGAAAAGTTGCACAAGATGAGCGTAATGTATTATTCGCTCATTATCATTATTAGTCATATTCATGACATAAGAAAGAGCTTCTTCCAATTTGCTCTGATTAATCGAAAGATTGCGGATTGCGGGACCCATTTGAATTTGAAAATATGATAAAAATGGTATGGGTCCCGCCTGCTTCCAACTTTTATTTAATTTAAAATGGGCTTGTTTGTAGCTTTTTAGTTTCGCAGTCGGGTTTTTTTATTTTTTAAATTAATTTTTTTATTTCCAGCTTTTTAGTTTACAAATGTGAAAGATTTCGCAAACGATTTAGTTCTTGGTACTTGTTTTTTACGTTTTGTCACTTCGAATTACTTTTAACCATATAAGTTATATATATTTTTGTAATCACCTTTTAAAACCCTTTATTTTGATACCCCACTCGATAGGTTTCAAGAAAAAAAAATTTTTTTTTGAAGACATATTGCGCCATAAATCGGCCATTTTAATTTTTTTTCAATTTTGATATACCCAGTGTCACTCTCACAATTAAGACGAATCTAACGGCACCTCTCAAGCTGAAATCGATCAAGCCGTTTAGGCTACAGAGCGTGCCAAAGAAATATACATACATACATACATACATACATACATACATACATACACTCGAAAAACATAACCCTCCTTCTGACGCAGTCGGGTAAAAAGTGATCGTGACAATGCGACAGAAAGTTAATTGAGAGCTTCAGCATACACAACATTGTTAGTGAGCTCGTCCGGAATATGAACATGAAGATTTCTTGGACTGCTCACACGGGAAAGAGCTACGTAAAGTTGCCCGTGTGAAAAACAACTCGCGGTAAGATCTACGCCAGCAACTCCTAGGGTCTGACCTTGAGCCTTATTTATTGTCATGGCGTAACACAAAGCTACAGGAAACTGTATTCTCTTAAATTGAAATGGAAAATTATCCACTGCGGGTAATGCAACGTGTGTTCGCGGTTCTACAGAACAACGTCTATGAATAAAACTGAAAAATAAGATTTTTTTTTCTACGTATTTTTCCAGGATAAAAAGTATCCCATTTTATGCCCAGGATAATAAGGTATAATTATACCAAGTTTCATCGAAATCGAACCGTTAGTTTTCACGTGATGCCTGCATATACAGACAGACAGACAGACAGACAGACAGACAGACAAAAAAATTTTTAATCACATATTTGGGTTTGGTATCGATCCGGCAACACCCCCCGCTATTTATTTTTTCAATATTTTCAATGTACAGAATTGACCCTTCTACAGATTTATTATATGTATAGATACGTAATGCATTTTCAAATTTCAGAGCATCATCATTGTCTAAATTTCCAGAAATACTTTTGATGATTGTGCCTATTGGATTGATCAGGCCTCTCTTAACTCTGGTTGGCCTGAATGTATCTAACTGCACCGAAACTCTATCTAACTTTTTGTATAAATGTTTAATCTGAAGATTGAAGAGAGCGCTGTCCCTATGTGATAGTTTATGTGTAGCGACAGCGAGTTGAGATTTGATAGTGTTAACATGTGACTCAATTTCTTCAAGGTCAATGTCTTGTAAGAATGTGTGGAAGTGAGATACAATTTTGGTAGCGCCGAGATTAAATGGTAGTATACCGGGTCCATTGTCTAGGCTGTCAAAACGTATGTCTTGAGCACCAGCTAGGAAAACTGGCAGCAAAAATAAGTACCTGTAACAATGATATGAAGAATCATTTCTTCGGTGGCCTTTTTAACCTTGATTTTGCGACCAGACCACGACTTTTTGCAGTGTATATATGTACAGGTAAGTTCATAACCACTTTATCTTGAATAAACCGAGGTGCCAATTTTTTTCTACTTGCCATTGGATTTCGTACATGTATGATTTGATTTTGTTCACAATCTAAAACGAGTTCCCTATCAGCGTTACGCCGCGTCATTATATCTATACGGTCGGTTAATGCAGAATCATGAATAATTTTATACACCGTTTCCATTCGACTACGATGTTCTTGAATATAACTTTGAAGATAACGGTCTGTTATGTTTAAATCAATAGGATTCCGAGGATCGAAATGTCCAGAAATGACATCAAATGGCCTACACTTGGTTAAACTGTGGATAGAGCTATTATAGGCGATTAGCGCGTATGGCATAAGATTTCGAATGGGTTCGTTTTTATGCTGAATTTTAAATAATCGTAAGTGTTCCAAAAGCGTGCTGTGGAAACGTTCTATGATGCCATTTTCGTTTGGTGCATAGGCACTAGTCATATGGTGTTCTATTTTGTGCAAACGGAGAAATTCTGACAGTACTTGATTTTTAAATTCGGTACCTTGATCCGTAGTTATATTTAAAGGAAAACCGTGATGAGTACTATAAGTTAAAAGGGCTTTTATTATATTGGGTGCAGTACAATCGGGTAAAAGATACGCCTGAGCGTATTTAGAGAATGCGTCTATGATAGTTAAGTATTTGTCATGGTCAATAGTCAGAACGTCTGCGTGTGCTAATTCAAACGGTTGAGATGGTGGAGGCACAACTCTGAACTGCGGGCGTATTGGATTTCGATCATATTTCGCACATCTGCATATATTGCAATCATTTATAAATTTAGTAATATCTATTTTAATTTTCGGCCAAAAGTACCGTTGTGACAGCGAAAGATAGGTTGCGTTGATTCCTCGGTGATTGGTCTTGCCTTCGTGGTACTTTTTTATTACATCTAATTGGTTTGACTGATCATTAACGTTAAGTACTTCATGTTTGAGTAAAACTAAGTTCAAGGATGAATTTTCGAAAGTTTGCTGTAAAATCGGTATGATACTCAACATTTTTTCGATAGGGTTTACAAGAATCGCTGTCCGGAGTTTTGGATCGACATGAGACTTTATAACGTTAATAAGACTTCTTTCAATGCTATGTTCGCTAATGTCTACAGTAGTTTTCTGAAAGGACTGAAAAGGTTGAGATGTCGTTGGTCTACTTTTAGGGCTACCATTTATTATATTAATGACTAACTGCCTCTTATATTTATTTAAAGGTTCGTCCGATATTGGAATTTCCAGAACAGGGTTTTCCAAACTCGTGTGTATGGTTTCAATATGTGGGGAAGCTGTACCTTCTTGATGCTGTGGGTCGTTTGATCCTCCATCAATAAGTGAGTGAGCCGTGAGGTTGATGACGAATGTATCGGACTAGCAGTGAGAGTGGATGATGATTGTTTTGGGCTATTACCTTCAGCAGTTAATGTAGAAGATGTTTTATCAGAGTTTGTCGTTTCAGACTGATTAACGAACAAGGACATAGTTTCATTATGGTTGATTTGAATACGTGACAGAGCATCCGCATTAGTATTGATTTTACCTTTTTTATGAACAATAGTATAATCATATTCTGCTAACCTCAGTCTCCATCTCGTGAGGCGTGAACCTGGTTCTTTAAGATTCATAAGCCAGATTAAGGGTTTGTGATCAGTTATTATTTTAAATTCTCTGCCGAAAAGGTAAGGTCTGAAATATTTTGTAGCCCAGACTATTGCGAGTAGCTCTTTCTCGATCGTGGAGTAATTAATTTCGCTATCGTTTAAAGTTCTAGACGCGTAGGCTATGGGTTTGTCAGAACCGATAGGTCCCTGCGAAAGTATTGCTCCCAAGGCCACGTTTGAGGCGTCTGTGGTTAAAATAAATTCTTTGCTAAAATCCGGATATGTTAGAATAGGGTCATTTGTAAGAAGAGTTTTACAGTGTTCAAAGCAGGTCAGGTACTCTGGAGTCAAATTAATTTTAGCGCCTTTTTTAAGACATGACGTAAAGGGTTTAGTGACACGTGCGAAATTCGGTATAAAACGTCTGTAGTAACCAAGTAAACCTAAGAATGCTTTAATCTGCTTAGGGGTTTTCGGAATCGGATAATTTACAACAGCTGATATTTTTTCCGGGTTTGGTTTCACACCGTCTGTAGTAATTATATGAACAAGATAGGGCGTTTCGTGTTTGAGAAATTCCGACTTATCCATCTGAATTTTTAAATTTGAATTTCTAAGACGTTCAAATATGGCGCGTAAATTAACTATATGTTCTTGTAAGGACGTCGAAAATACCAAAATATCGTCCATGTATGTGGTACAATTTGGTAATCCGCGGAGGACATTGTCCATCACACGTTGAAACGTGGACGGAGAATTTTTTAATCCCATGGGCATTCTAACGTATTCAAAATGACACTAAATGCCGTTTTCGGAATATCGGACGGATTTAGCTGAATTTGTAGAAATCCAGATTTTAAATCTAATGTCGAAAAGTATAAACATCTGCCTAATTTGTCTAAAATATCATTAATGTTCGGGATCGGATATTTATCATTAATCGTTTTTGCATTGAGTTGGCGAAAGTCAATGACTAAGCGCCACTTAACTTTGCCAGACGCGTCACTTTTTTTTGGTACTATCCATATTGGAGCGTTCCAAGGCGATGAAGATGGTTGAATAATACCTTGGTGTAGCATTGATTCTATTTGGTTTTGTACTTCTTTCTTATGTACGTAAGGGTATCTGTAGCTTTTACTGTATACCGGCCTATCGTCTACGGTTCTGATATGATGTTTGATTTCGTTAGTAAAGGTTAATGGTTCATTTTCGAGATAAAATACGTCGGCATATTCTTTGCAAAGATTAATTAAATTAGCTGTCTCTTCTGCGTTTAAATGTTCTTTGCGCAAGTGCGATAAGACTTGCTGAGTTCGCACATTGGTATTCACGGTCATGTCTAATGCTCGAGTTACCGGCATTGTTTGTTCGTTATAAATATTAGCGAAGATGGGTTTTGTTATAGAAATAACAATGTCTTTATCCGTCGGATTCGAAATTTGTACATTAGTATGATTATTTTCAGCGGATGATAAGCATTCGCTGATGTAGCAATCAGAAATTGATTGTTCTTCAATGTAAATGTCTCCTTGCGCAATATTAGTAGGCACCTTGATTAATTGAGTAGTTTGTGTAGGTATAGTAATTTGATATGAGTTCAAACATCCAGGATTATATAAAATTATAGGAATTTTAGTGAATTTAGTCTCTAAAGTGTGCGTAGCAAGGTCGATTTTCGCGTTCCATTTTTTTAATTGTTCGCAACCTATCAACCCATCAAAGAAATTATGAAATTTATATAGGTATAATTTTATCGGTATTTTATCTTTAACTTCATCGAAACAGGGCACAGTTAACGAGTAATAATTTTGGGTAGTCACGTGGGTATCTGTGACCAAAAAAGGTTCATAGTTAAGTTGGACATGCGGGTAAAATTTTTCGTAAGCTTCCGGGCTTATAAAGGACTCATTTGCTCCAGTGTCGATTAAAAGTTTTATTGGTGGATCATTTATTTGAATATAAGGTAAATGGCGTTTGCTATGCAAATTTAGTTCTATTCGGGGGCAGTTTTCTCCAAAGTTGGGTGAAAATTTGTACTCTGATGGTTTTGGACATCAAAAGTTTGATTATCAACGACAAGGTCGGTCAAAAAATCGTTAGGGTAATTTATATTTGTATCAGTAACATCAGTGGTCTGGATATTGCAACCATAGTAGCAATAATTATGGTTAAAAGATTCGTTGAAGTTCGCCTCTTTAACCGGTGGAATATTAATCGGCGCCAAACTGCGTCTGTCATTGTAATTCGTGGGTGGCAGAGTACGCGCAACGGGGTGACTAATGCCACTCATAGGTTTTGGATAATTATTCTGAGGTGCTTGGCGTAGTGGGATTCGAAATCCAGTTGACATGTTGGTAGGGGGTGCTCTGAACATTTGTTGAGTCTTTGTAGGTCTCGGATAGGCGGGATAGGGTTGTCTGAACGGATCTTGTCGTGTATGATATTGTGGTAGATTTTGAAATACCAAAGGCTGGATTTGAGGTCTCGAGTATGTTTGAAATGTTGAATTTTGATTTTCTGGCCTAACCGGACGAAAATTAGGGTGTGACCAAGAAGTAGATGGATTAACCTGCTCAAAATTTTGGAGTTTTTCTTTTGATGGTACAATTTTATTTCTTTTCTGTAGATATAGTATATTTAATTCGTCTTGAGCGTATTCAAGAGCGCTTTCAAGGGTTGAAGGTCTCATACATCTTATCCTAGAACCCAGTGGTTCTTCTAAACCTTTCAAAAAACTCTGTAAAGCTAGTTTTTTATAAAGAGTTCGTTTGGATTCTATGGTAGTTTTTATAGATTCGTGTAATTCAATGTACGTCATAATTGTGCATAATAAGTGTTGAACTTTTTCGTAAAATAATTGTATCGTATCGGTTCCCTGAACTAAGAGAGAAAGATCAGTATATAGCGATGATTCATCTCTGTGATCTGAAAATGTATTAATTAAGGTTGATCTTATACCATTACAGTAACTTGGAATTCCGTTAGTTGCCAAAGTACGTGCAGCGTTACCAGTAATCTTGTTTAAAATCCCATTGATCAAAGATAAGTTCGAAAGCTGACGTCCTGGTTCTGGACTGATATAAGTGAGCACTAACTGATCGCACAAGTTCAAAAATCTAGTTAAAACATTAGGATTTCCATCAAATTCTGGAACCAGTCTAAGTGATTTATAAATCTTATCTGATAAATCTATCTGATTCATGTCGAATGTAGAACTACTATTCGATTCCGTCATGGTTTCAAAATTTTCTGCTAAAACTTCTAAATTACGAAAGGCGTCACTTCGCGCGATGCGGAGTTGATTGCGCCTACTAAGACTAAGGTCCCTATTACTACGTGGATGAAAAATTTTGGAAAATTATAGTACCTTGCGTTAAAAATATAGCAACCAATAATAGGACTTATGTACTTACATGAGTAGCATTGCTTGCGAGCGTTGTTTCATCGATTTTTGGATGTCCTAATCTCCGTAGCAACAGCTTCCTCGACAGGCCTCCAATAGGTTCTTCGTCTAGACGGTTGAAGCGACGTTTTCCTGATTTTTAGGTATTTCACATCACCACACCATAAGTCTGTGACGAGCTACCGACTGCGCCAGATATGTGTGGGGGCGTGTGTCGGGAAACTCTCCAATGAATAAGTCCTTTTTGGTTACGAAATATATTTGAAAATTCACAAATTTCACATTAAAATTATAAAATAGATTTCTTAGTAGCTAGGTTTAATATATCCGTGTCCGTTCCCACCGAAGTTAGGTAAAGAAAGGCGATGACAATAGTCGTTGACGTGGGAAGCGCGGTGTCGTAATGCGATCTGTCCCTTTGTCGGTACGATGTGCTGAGCTTGCAGGTTGGCCTCGTAACATGATTCATAATAACAATAATTATTATTAATTAATATTAATAGCTGGCAACACCAACGCAGCAACGTCAACAAATCAATTCGTTCTGATAATTTACAGTTTAATTAAATTTTAGAACCAGTTTTATTGTGAAATCCTACAACCAAAACCCAAATACCATTTCAATACAATTTAAATTAATATCAATAGGAAAAATACCATGAACAATGTTTCGTCAAAAACTGCCGAACCGGAGGTGACATCTGTCATGTCACCTCCGGTAAAATCAAACAAATAAAACGAAAATATGTTGACAAGGTCAGCCTTACGTAAAGCACGCCTACCACCTCCGGACTCTTCGCTCAGCTCCGCCTCGCCGCCGCCGGTACCCAGTCTCACTGTGAGCGCTGTGACGACACCGGCCGTGGCAGTTGCGTCGAGCTCGAGCGACGAGTATTTCTCTCCGCTCACGACGCCACCACCTGCTCGTCGACGGGGAGGACGCCGGCCGCCGGACGGTTTAGGACCTCGAGGCCCACTGGCCTCTGATAGGGTCCCAGCTCCCGGCGGAAGTGTGCAGCGCATGAGATGGACACGATCCATCAATGAAAATGTCATGCGCTCATACTATGGGGCTACAAAGGGGGGAAACAATCTGACCGCGTACCGTGTTCGGATGCTCTCTCTTCTTCAGGTGCTTGAGCCAGCTGTCAACGTTTCGGCACAACGACTATCGGATCAGGTGCGTGTCATCCAACGTAATCATATGTTGGATGACACTGTACTTGATCGCCTGCGAAATGAAATGCAGAGTAGCCATGTCATCGCCCCCCAGCCGCAGACTGCTGTACTACTACCCCAGTGTAATAAAAATCATGCTGACGAGGGGAGTAATGACAGGGCTACAAACGTAAGTACCCAATGTAATGAGGAATTGAGGAGTGCTTTGGAGGATGCGATTCGGGAATATCGCTTCATGTCGCCCGAACATAGGCCACGCTTACCTCGTTTGCCCATGCATAACAAAAATAGGGCGCTGGTGGCGGCTCTGGATTCGCAGTTGTCAAACTATTTTGATGACTGCGAAGACCTCACCGATACTCATTCGATTCTGTACTGCGCGGCTGTAGCGGTATGTCGTGTAGCTCACGTCAAATTTGCCAATGACTCTAGAGCTACACGACCGAAACCAGCCATACCAGCTTGGCAGTGCAGAATTGAACGCCGTATTGGTGTGGCCAGAGCGCTCATTGGCAAACTAATCTGCTTCAGGGAGGGCAATACTCGCCCTAGAGTGATGCGCTTTGTGAGACGGGCATTCTTGGGGACTGATATCAGTCCTCAAGACTATATGTCTTGTGTCACGGAGCGCATCGACTTCCTGAAGCAGAAAGTGTATGCATGGGCGAACCGTATTCGTCGGTATAAGCGGCGAGTAGAGCGATACATTCAGAATCGCACCTTCCAGAGTGATGAAAGATGGGTTTATAGGAGCTGGGAGCAACCGGACCAAAGTGTGGCTGACACGTGTCTGCCAGATGATGAAGCCATCTGTTCCTTCTGGCGCAGTATCTGGTCGGTGCCTGTCAGTCACACCGAAGGTGATTGGGCTCGGGAAGTCGAGCGAGCCTGCGACCCAATACCAGAAATGGGGGCTATCACCATCTGCCCCCAAGATGTAGCTCGTGCAGTCCGTCCGTTGCCTAACTGGAAGTCTCCAGGGCCGGAACGGCTGCATAACTTTGGGATAAAATGGTTTTTAAGGGCGCACGCTCGCTTGGCATCTCAGTTCCAGACTGCTTTGGAGTCTGGTTCGCTACCCCAGTTCCTAACGACAGGAATTACCCATCTGCTCCATAAATCAGGTAGCACCACGGAACCCAAAAATTATAGACCGATCACGTGTTTACCGACGGTCTATAAAGTTCTTACATCCATTTTGAGAGCTAAAATTGACAAACATATAAACACTAACTCCATCATGTCTGTCTCTCAAAATGGATGTAAGAACGGGTCCCGTGGTACTAAGGAGCTACTCCTCATTGATATGGCCATTAGCCAACAGGTTCGTCGTTCCCGAAAGGATCTGTCGACATGTTGGATAGATTATAAGAAGGCCTATGACTCGGTGCCACATACATGGCTCATGAGGGTGTTGGAGTTGTACAAAATTGATGCAACTCTGCGCACCTTCCTGATGTCGTGTATGGGGCAATGGAGGACTGTCCTTCGCTATCCAGGATGTCGAAATATTCAGAGGAATAGCGAACCGATAAGGATCGAGCGAGGCATATTTCAGGGTGATAGTTTGAGTGCGCTTTGGTTCTGCTTAGCCTTGAATCCTCTAAGCACACTGCTGGAGAATTCAGGTCTAGGCTATCGGCTGAGGAGAGGTGGTCAGGTTATATCGCACCTCCTCTACATGGATGACCTAAAACTCTTTGCCCCCAACAATTTGCAACTGATGGAGCTACTGAAAGTAACTCAAACTTTCAGTAGCGCCATCAGGATGGAATTTGGTGTGGACAAATGTGCGGTCATGCATGTAAAGCGAGGGGAGATTGTTGAATCCGTGGGAACCCAACTCTCGGATTCCACAAACCTTAGAGCCCTCTCCGCATCCGAAACTTATAAGTATTTGGGTATGTCGGAAGCGTTAGGCATCAATGTTACTGACATGAAGCAATCGTTGAAAGAGCGCTTCTTTGGCCGCCTGAAAAAAGTACTTAATAGTCTTCTATCAGGCGGAAACAAGGTGCGCGCCTTCAACGGTTGGGTCATGCCGGTTTTGATGTACTCTTTCGGCATACTCAAATGGACTCAAACCGAACTTGACGCCCTGGATAGGAGGGTCCGTACGCTGCTGACTGCAAATCGAATGCATCACCCACGGTCATCGGTAATGAGGCTGTATATCCCGCGAAAGTGTGGAGGTCGAGGGTTTTTAAACGCTAAGACCCTCCACAATCGCGAGATATGCAGTCTCAGGGAATATTTCCTAGAAACCGACGTGGGGATGCATCGAGATGTAGTCGCCGTGGACAAGGGCCTCACCCCGCTCTCCTTGGCTAAAGAGAACTGGCGCAAGCCAGTAGTGCTTGACACTAATGATCGCATGGAGGTATGGCAGAGTAAGGAGCTTCACGGACGCTTTTTCCGGGCCCTACATGGACCCGATGTCGATTTACTAGCGTCCGTAGCCTGGCTGCGTTTCGGTGACCTCTTTGGAGAAACCGAAGGTTTTGTCTGTGCAATTATGGACGAAGTGATGATGACGAACAATTACCGGATATTTATTGTGAAAGACGGCACGGTTGACATCTGTCGGGCATGCCACCGGCCGGGAGAATCAATCAGGCATATTATCTCCGGGTGTTCTCGTCTAGCTAACGGAGAGTACTTGCATAGACACAACCTTGTAGCCAGGATAATCCATCAGCAACTTGCTCTGAAATACAGCCTTGTGGAATCGGAGGTGCCATATTACAGGTATGTGCCCGACCCAGTTCTCGAAAATGGTAATATCTCATTATATTGGGATCGAACCATCATCACTGACAGGACTATTGTTGCCAATAAGCCTGATATAGTGGTGGTGGATCGATCAGAGCGGCGCGTAATGTTTGTTGACATAACCGTCCCGCATGATGAGAACCTCGTGAAAGCCGAGAAAGATAAACAAATCAAGTATCTTGACTTGGCTCGCGAGGTTGTCGACATGTGGGATGTGGACTCAGCGATCATTGTGCCGATAGTCGTGACAGCCAATGGGCTAATAGCCAAGAGCCTCGACCAACACCTGAGGAGGCTCTCGTTGGGCAGCTGGATCAAGGGCTTGATCCAGAAAGCAGTACTTTTGGACACGGCTCGCATTGTCAGGAGGTTTCTCTCTCTGGAGCCCTGACCGCCGGTAGCTTGGACCCTGTTCCCGATACCGGTGGGCTACTATTTTTTATATTTTTAAATGTTTTTATGTTTTTATATTCTAATATTTAAAAATATAATTTATATGTACATACGATGAAATAAAGGAGATAATTATTATTACTAATAATAAAATATTATTATAATTAGTAATAATAGCCACAGCGCTAATGAGTCATAATTTGGCAAATAAATGGTTATATTTCAATCAAGTGAGTAGGTAAATATTAATATTTAATTAAATTAACTATTGCTTACCCAGCGTTAACCTGCCACTAGTCCTCAAAGGTAAAACATTTTGAGAGTTGTAGCGTTCGCCTGGTCTTCTCCACAGTATTTTACGTCCATCTTTATCGGACTTAAACGTCCTTTCGTCGGTAAAAATTACTATTTCATTTTCCCAATCAAAATTCTTATATTGGGTTGCAAATCTTATCCTGGCTTGACGATGAGCCTCGGTTAGTTCAATTTTTTTGGCAGGTTTATAATTATGGATCCCAGCTGCATTTAAATGTCTTCGGACAGTGGTAAGCGAAATGCCATGTTTTATAGCACTAGATCGTGTGGTTTTAAAAGGATCCGTTGTATGGCTATTAACAATATCACGATGACGGTTGGATTGATTTGTGTAAGCAATCTGGCCCTTGGCGGTTACACTTCACTTCACCAGTTTCTTGATACCGTCGCACCCATAAACGAACTGTGTTTCTCTATAGGGAAGTAAATTAAAAATTTAGTTTTCTAATGGAAAAAAAATTAAAATATAAAAGGATTTTATTATATATTACACTTACGTCGACATTTAATTCTCGAGCAATACTCTTTAAACTTTGATTTTATTCCCAAAGGACAATTATTTTCACTTTTAAAAAGTTATTCAATCGAGGCATGATTTTATTGTAAATATAAGTCGTTATTCGAACAGCACAAGAAGACGAGTAATTATGCTATAATGCAACGTCAAGTTTTACTTAGCAAAATAATTATACGCTTACCCTCAATCTTCTTCATTATGTATTATAAATATAAAAAAGCGAGTTAATGACACGGCCGACATGAATGGTGCGATGGATGATTCATAACCATAATACGAGTATATCGATAAATTTCACAACTTTGTTACCTAACTGATTGGCGCAGCGGTATAACAGCTGGTCTCGTGAGACATATATATGGTCCAGGTTCGATCCTAACTTCGGCCTAAAGATTTTATTACATTTTAAAATTATGTTGTGAGTTTTTAGAAATTTGTAAAAAAATATAATGTCTGTGGAACACGTTTGGAAGTTTAAAAATATCAATAGGTAGGATGCTATGGATAATACCTAGCGGTCGCTTGCGTGAGCGCCGTCAGTATTTTGTTTCTAGTTAGAATATCTTAGTAGTTTCATTGATTATATACATTTCTAGGGATGAGATTACTGTGGAGCTGTATGTACATTTGAAAAATCGATTTAGTGTCATCTTTGCGATTTTTTTTTATCGAGTCAATTATTAGTAATTACGTTTCCGTCTTTATACAGCGCTTGACCATATGTCCAATTTTGTTAAAATGATTTTTATTTTGGGGAATATTTACATTATTTAGATATACATAGCTCCAAAAAACTTAAAAATGGTACAACCTCGCCTTAAGAGGGATTTTAGATTGCTGGGTGCTGGTAAGCAAATCATTCTCCTCAATAGTTTGTAGCTTGTTGGTGACCTCTTGTAGAGCCTCAATGCTATTATTTTAGCCTCCAAGTTCCACCTGCGACCAGGTTTCTTCCTTTTATAATTCTGCAGTTCCCCTTGCAGTAACAATGCAAATGTTGAACTCATTTTTGTATCGAGGATTTCTTTGACTGTTTCATTGTTACAGATAACATTTAAAAAGGATTCATTTTTTAAATGTTTTACAGTTTTCTGTAATCTATATACCTTGTTCATACTACTTTTAAGTTTCCTTATCAACATTTTGCTTTTCTGATCACCTTCTTGTTTTGAAGACTCGCACACAAACATTCCTGAATTGGTCGGAGTGACAATGTTTGCATTATGCTCTCTTAATGGATAAATTCTGGATGGACCGGCAACAGGTTCAAATACGGTAGGTTGGTCTGGCAGATTAGAAATTGTTGTACCCTGAAAATGGAAAGTTGCTTTAAATTTATTTAAAATAAGTCATAAATGAGGTAAGCCACCTATAAGAAAATTGGTATGATTAAATTAAGCTTGATGATATAATTATGAATATGTCAAAAAACTGGCCAAGTGCGAGTCGGACTCGCACACGAAGGGTTCCATGCCAACAAGGCAAAAACGGCGGAAAAACATGTTTGTTGTATGGGAGCCCCCCTTAAATATTTATTTTATTTTAATGTTATTAATTATTATTAAAGTAAAAATACAACTGAGTATTTTGTGAATATTTCAAGTGCCTACCTGTTGCCATTTTTGATATCGAGCAAAAAAGGGCAGAATTATCGCGTTTGTTGTATGGAAGCCCCCTTAAATATTAATTTAATTTTGTTTTTAGTATTTGTTGTTACATTCAGTTGTTGTTTACATTCAGTGCAGTTCAGAAAATTTACAAAACTCACAACAGACTTACTTTCACACTTATAATATAAGAATGGATTAGTAGGATAAACTGGTTATTTATAACATTTCTTTAAATGTCATGCTAACAACATCAACATTCTGCTACAATATAATAGTATGTATGTACTCATAACATAATGTCTGTATTTCTCAGGTGTTTTAAATGTAATAATTTAGTTTTAGTCGATATTTTTTCCATACAAATTTCGGTAGAGTATTACTCCACTGTTTGACATTGTGCGTCCAAAGTTAAACATGATAGGTAATACGGGCTGGTTTCCGCAACTCCACGTCAATGCGCGTATTTTGCGTACAGGTGGGAAAAACTGTTATTTTATCCACCCGAGTTAAACATGATATTGTTTTGACTTATATTTTCTCTGTACGGAAACAGAATAGTAAAATAAAAAGCCATTAAAAAGTTATGAGACAACAAAGATTCGTTTTTCTTGCTATTTTTAACGTAACTTTAGGTGTAAATAAGTAATAACAGAACTTTAAAATCTTTAAAACCAAGTCCGTACCAACAAAGCTCAGTCATCGGAGAGTTCAATAAACATTATTTATAATTTATTTATGCAGTGGTTCTTTCATAAAATTCGATTTACCAAAGTACTTTTCAATTAAAAATTGAATTCGGAACGGTGTTTCTGTGCTTGAGAACTGGACGTTGTGCGTGTAGAATAGCGTCTAACTGGTCATCACTGATACTAGCTCTATCAGACATGAAGCCAGGTGAGACAGCATGCTTTTTGGTCACGACCACCAATGAGTTCGAGCTCGTAACTAGTTTACTCTTAAATACTCTTTTCAAGTGTTAATTGTACTAACCTTATGGCATTGAACACCAGGTATAGCTGTTCTGAACAACTTCTTCTCACTAAAGCATGTGCTTTTAAAATGTGTGCTGCATAGCATCTTATGTTTTTTATGGAGTCCATCCTGGAATTTTGGTGAAGACCAGGCTTCGTTTGGGAAGCAATACTTTGCCCATGCTTCACAACTGGAAATTAAAAAAATATCAAAATTACATACAATTATAATCATATTCCAAATAAAGCTATATCTAAATAAAAATCTAAATTTTCTGTATTCGCTTTGATTCAAAGAGATGTAAAATTAAATACGGGAATGGTGTAAGCAAGAAAACTTTTATAGAAAGTACCTAATGATTTTTGGCAACGAAAGTTTTGACTTTAGCAAAGGGTATCAAATACATTAGGTATGTATACATGTTACGTTAGTTTGTGGTAGTTAGAAGCTGGATTAACAATAATATTGTGGTATTCTATGTCGTCTAAAACGAATAGCATGGAAAGTACATAAGTAGGTACATACCGCAGAGCATTTTTTGAGCCAGGCTTTAGAAACCGATGCAAATTGATGCTGGGATCTTTAGAAGGTGAAGATCCACACATGCAGCAGATTCTTGTGTTTTCTTTTTGCGAACTCATCGCGAAATTAAACACAAAATCAAACAAGTCACTGTCTCAACACCTAGTCTATATCTCACAAATACACACTTAATTTCACCAAAACACAGCAACGGAGGAGCAAGC
This sequence comes from Mesoligia furuncula, assembly GCA_916614155.1. Classification (NCBI taxonomy): domain Eukaryota; kingdom Metazoa; phylum Arthropoda; class Insecta; order Lepidoptera; family Noctuidae; genus Mesoligia; species Mesoligia furuncula. The sequence continues at coordinate 12,031,478 of OU744795.1, forward strand.
TCGACTCAACGTTATCAATGAATGTAGAATTAAATGGAACCAGTTTATTTATTACAAATAAACATTAGTATAAGATAAAATGGTGCGCAAGCGGCGGCAGACATGTTTCTTGTGTGTAACGTCAATAATAATACGTCATACTCAATATGACGTGCGGACGTTAGTGTTGCCACACATTATCCCCTATAACATTTTTTTTATTATGTAATATTCAATTATATATCTTATATTTCTCAATAAAATATATTTGTTTGGCATCAGAATAATAGCTGCAGGTATTTTCAAGGGTAATTTACTTTCAAAATCAATTAATAAGCTCATTATTATGGAAAATACAAAAATGTATTTTTGGTGGCAACATTATATATTCATCTCTTTTACTCTGATGTCGTTGTCTCTCTCTTGTTTTCAAGCCCACCTAAATACAGTTCGTAGAACAAAGTTGACAGACCCTGATGATAGCTGAAGTAAGAAACGAACAGTTTTGATTCGAACCTATTTAAATGTGTAATAAAGACCGCATCAATAGCAGTTTTGTATTTCGTTGTACTAAGATTGCGATCATTTGACATAGGTAAACCAAATTCATTATTTAAAAATTCAATTAATAGTTGATTTTTATCGTCTGCAAAGTTTATGTTGAAATCTCCACTCAAAATCATTGGCAATTCATCAAAGCTTTTTCCAATTTTTTTTTGAAGCAATGCGCGTCATGAGAATAAATGAATAAAGGAGAAGGGGACTTCTGGGCCCAGCAGTTAACTAGTTGAAATATGTATTAAAAAAACCGTTATATTTTTCTAAAGGAAATCACAAAGTACGGTACCATGTTTCTACTTAGAAAGCGAGAAAACTTAAATTAAGTTCATGAAACTAAATAATCGATTAAATAATTCCTGAATTACTAGTAATCGATTATGAATAAATCGGTAAAATATGAGAATATGTATGGAAATCGAGTGACAAGACCATATCAAGCTTTCGTGGAATCGATTGAATAGATTCATAGTGATTTTTTTTTCTTCTGGCAACACTTGTGTCTGACATTCGGCAGTCACTGACTGACAGATGCACTCGTTCGTTTTCTTTCGTTCTGAGTTATAGCGGACTATTTGACGGATCTTGTTACTCTAAATTACCTGGCTCTCTATTTTGGACAACTGTTTACGCCTATCGATTGGATATTGAAGACATGGATCGCTGAGTAAATTGTACGATTGCGACTGGTCGCAGTAACTCTATTGGTAGAAGTCTTAGAGGATGAGGCGATTTTATCAGTTATTCGTCCGTGGCGTGCATTTCAGCCTGTAAGTTTTTACCCATTTTTTTACGAGATTCAGTATTGTCATATTATTGTAATTGTATTGTAGATAGAAGGACTGTAGGCTGCTGTGCCCATGTAATGTGCATTAAATGGTACCTCAGTTGGGCAAGATACCAAGAAAATATCGTACCTCCTGCACAATTTTTAGATGATATTCTCATAATTATTGAAGACGAATAATATATGTTTTATACATATATTGGTGTTTTATTTTACTTCCTCTTCTCCCTTATTTAGTTTTTAAAAGGTTGGTGCCTACTGCTTCTAGATTACAGCATACTGGATGTAGAAAGTTGTCTTCGACTGTAGCGACTGTCCAGGGCGCGGGAGAGCCAAACGTGTCAGATCTTCGACACGTCACACACTCCATACATAAAACCATTACACAACCGAAGCCATTCAAAGTATTTCGTAAATAACATAAAAAACTACAATGTAATAATATAACCTCACTTTTACTATAAATCATATAACTTGGTTCCTGGATAGCCAAATTTCACCAAATTTTCAGTGAGGCCTTGTTATTATATCCTCTTACAAATAAGGCTAGTTTGATTCAGTTAACACCTGGGCCCAGGAATCTATGGAGTCATTCCCTTCTCCTTTTCGTACAAGAAGTCTCGTATAGCACGCAATGACTTATCTGGAGAGAAATAGAGAAGATTTAGTCTACTATTATTATACACACCCAGATTCCTAAATCAAGCCATACGGTTTTTTTTTCAGGTCTAGAACTTTTTAAATGGTTATGAATTCAAATTTGGAACAATGATGACACCAAAATGGCTTAGTCGTTAAATGCCCAATTCGTAAAATGCCCAACAGCTTGAAAAGGGCTAATTCGCTAAATACCTAGTTCTGAAAATACCTATTTCTGGAAATGCCTAATTCTTAAAAAGCCCAATTCACACAAAGTCCAATTCTTAAAAATCCCAATTCTTATAAAGCCTAATACCTAAAAAGACCAATTCTTAAAAGGACATTTTTTTGCTAATTAGATGATTAACTTGTAACTTGTGAAAATGAGGAAATAGGTACATACAATAAAATTGCTGAAAGACGGTACAAATAAAATGTAATTCTTAAAAGTAATAACAGTCATTATCGATTGTATACAATACCAACATTGATTAATTGTACAAATACAAGTATTTCTTCGGTAAATCAGGCTGTATCATCGATTGATACGTACGAAAACAAAAGTTAACTTATGAAAAACACGGAAAAATAACATAAAATATCTCCGGAATTAAAAAAAAAATACATATAATATTATCATCATTGGATTTACTAATTTAGAGTAATAATGTAGGTGTTATCATTTATTATGCAGTCATCATAATTATATAATTACACCAGAAGTTGGAAGTAGATCATCTTTTAAAAAAAATCGTGTACCGATATCTCTTGCCTCTCTAGTGCTGTGAGAACTTTTTTATATTTCTTGTCGAATAAGATAACTTTATTGCTTCTGTTTTTTCTAAGTCTTTTAATAAAACTCCGTTTAATATTCACATCAAAATGTGTAGATTCCTTTTTTAATTTATGAATAAATAAAAATAGGCTGGGACGTTTCGGAATGACAACATTGAGTCTCCTGTGCCATGCTTCTACAGCATTGGTGGTTCAGTGGCGTTGACCGGAACAACTTAATAATGTAGGGGACAATCGATGCCACTGTCTCTCTAAATAGTTTTGATACTCCTTCATTGCAGCAGTTAAAGATTCAATTTTGCCATAAATATTTTGCCACCCCTCTGGTATATAGCGGGGTGGCAAAAGTGGTAATACAGCGGCCATACGAATGACATTACAGTTTTCTTTGCATCTTGTTAAATCCATTTGTTTACTTCTTTTCCAAATTGCTTGTTGGTAGTGAAAATAACAACCACTTACCTTTGCATTCGGATAAACATTGCTTACTGAATTCATAACTGCCACCTCATAATCACATTTGAAGTTGTAAATATTCAGACCAAATTGATCTTTTAATATATTAAAAAGCCGCGTATATGTTTGTTAAGTCTTGTTTGGCAGAAGACAATTAATTACGGGAATTATATTGGTTGTATTTTTGTCTGATTCTAGGTCAAAATGTATAGAGTATAACTGATGAAATGGGCTTTTTTTTTTTTTTGAGGATGGGAAATCATCAAATGACTCCTCCCGCTCTGGGTGGAGCGGAAGGGAGTGTCAGACTCTTACTGACTAAAACCCACCCGTGTTCCTTCCTTAGCCCTTTATGTTCCGGGCCAGCGGTAACCCTTTCGGACAATCCCGCTGACCCGGCAGGCTTTGGCCCTAAGGGGCCCCTCCTCGATGCTGACATCTCTTTGAGGCGCGCGTGGAACACGTACGCGCCGTCCGGCACGGGCCTGGTCCTGATCGGGCGGTGAGCTACCCATTACTCTCCGCCCGCAGGCCCGCGCCTACGGTGGCCGGGAGTCGTCATGCGGCTCCCGACGCCCGGAGCGTCTCCCGCGGCGGATGGGACGGGAGGCTCTCTCCCTGAGCCGTTCCGACACCTCCTTCGCTAGCATGACTGCTTCGCAGAAGGAGGTGACTGCCTCCCACTCCCTCTCGCCCCGGACCATGGCTTGCACCAGGGCCGGACGCGAGAGGTCGCCGTCGCTGCCAATCGCCTCTACGAGGACACGGCGGTGCTCCGCCCAAGCGGGGCAGACCTCCACCGTGTGCTCCACCGTGTCCTCTGGGCGATCCTGACAATGGTGACACCCGGGCGTTTCCTCCCGCCTGATGATGTGCAGGAACCTCCCGAAACTTCCGTGTCCGGTGAGGACCTGCGTCAGGCGGTAGGTGAGGGCGCCGTGGCGCCTCTCTAGCCACTCCTCAAAGAGGGGTCTTATCGCCGCTATCGCGGCGTGCCCTGCGCTGGGTTGCGACAGTCGCTCTTTCCATGCCGCCATGAGATCGCGCCGGAGATCCGTCCGCTCCGCAGCGATTTGCCGCGGAAGCGGATCCTCCCCCCGGCGCAGTGCCTCCGCGCGCCACTCATACAGGCGCGCGAGGACTATCGCCTCCAGATCCCATGGCGGCAGTCCGGCAAGGAGGCTTGCCGCCTCGCCAGAGATCGTGCGGTAGCCCCGGATAGCCCTTATGGCTACCACCTTCTGGGGCGCGTTCAGGTAGTGGGCGGCTCGCCGCCGCAGTGAACGCGCCCACACCGGGGCCCCGTATATGGCCATGGACCGCACGACCCCCGCGTAAAGCCTCCGGCAGGAGGCGTTTGGCCCCCTCAGGTTGGGCAAGAGCCGCTTGAAGGCGGCCCCGGCCGGTTCCAGTTTGGGGGCCAAACGTCGGAAATGCTCCACGAAGTTCCACCGGCTGTCGAGGACGAGACCCAGGTATTTCATCGTCATCCCGACGCCGATGTGAACCCCTCCTACCGTTAGTTTGGATCCCGATGGCGGCGCGTTCCGGGGCCCATGAAACGACATGGCCTCGGACTTGTGCAATGCCACCTCGAGACCCAATTGCCGGATCCTCTCCACGACTATCGCAACCCCGCGTGTCATCGCGTCGGCCGCCGCCTGATGCGACTTCCCCTGCGCCAGGACCAGCGTGTCGTCAGCGTAGCAAACCACGCTGACGCCATCAGGGAGGTCGGCGCGCAGCACCCAGTCGTACCCGATGTTCCACAGAGGCGGCCCCAGGACCGATCCCTGTGGGACACCGCACGACATCTCTCGCCGGTTCCACTCCCCATCGCGACCGGGGTAGCTGACGGCTCTTTCCGTCAGATACGCCTCGACTATTCGACGGAGGTAGGGCGGCACCCGGTGATACCGGAGTGCCTCCACAATGGTGCTCCAGGGGAGGGTGTTGAACGCGTTGGCGATGTCGAGTGACACCGCCACGACGACCCCACCCCGGGACACCGCGTCCCCCGTCGTGAGGGCTCTCACGCGCATGATGGCGTCCACCGTCGAGCGCCCCTTGCGGAAACCAAACTGGCTGTCCGCAAGATCCGGCCCCGTCCTCACCAGGTGCCCGACGAGGCGGCCCGCAATCACTCTCTCAAAGAGCTTGCCGACCTCGTCGAGCAGCACGATGGGCCGGTATGCGGACGGAGAGTCCGCAGGGCGCCCTGGCTTCCGAATGAGGACCAGCTTCCCCGTCTTCCAACGGAGTGGAAACTGGCCTCTCTCCAAATATGCGCTTAAGAACGCCTCCAGTCGAGGCCCGAGAGCCCTTGAGGCCAGGACCCAGGCTTTACCTGGCAAGCCGTCGGGTCCTGGGGCGGTATTTTTGGCCTTCAGCCTACCTACCGCCGCTCTTAGTTCTACCCCGGTCACTTCAGGGATATCGTCGTCGTAGTCCGCGTGGTCCGCTTCGGGCACCGCAAGTGGCGGAGCCATGGGCGGGGGAGTGTGCTCCCCCCGTGAGGGGAACAGAGCGCTCACCACCTCCTCCACCAGCTGGGGGCGGAGACTGCGTCAGCGGGGGGGCCCAGGTGCGGAGTTTATTCCGCACCATTTTATAAGGGCGCCCCCACGGATCTCTGTTCAGAGTCTCCACCATCTCCTCGCGGGCCACATCCTTGGCCCGCTGGACAGCCTCTTAGAGGGCAGTCGCCGCTCTGTACCCCTCGTACAGCTCCGCCTCCGTGGCTTCCGCATCCGGAGGGCGAATGCGGAGCCTGCGGTGCCTGGTGTACAGGTGTCGCGCATCGACGCACGCCTTGCGTAGCGTCTCCAGCTCCTGCGACCACCAGTACACCTGACGTCGGGCGCGTCCTGGCCGGACTCGGGGCATTGCCACGTCACAGATCTCGGACATGGCCTCCCGGCATGGGCTAGGAACGCATTTAAAAGTTCCATCTCCATAGAAGCAGCCTTTTTCTTTTTTTGCACCACGGATAATCTTTCTTGACATTTTCGAAGCAAACACTAATATTTTGTCGGTTTCGCCATCGTTAGCAATCAGAAAATCTTTCGCTAAACATTCTGGTACAAATACATCCTCCACGTTACGAAAACTCAACTTATTCGCATGTAAAAATCGTTTTCTGGCTGAATACAGACTATCTTTTATTGAATGAAAAGATGGGAGTTTAGATGAGCTTGTCTCCGGCAAATTATCAAAAGTTTTTAAAAAAAATTCTTTTACAGATCTCAAATTTCGACACACCTCTTTTTTTAATTCATTCCGTTTAAGAAAAACAATGTTTTTTTTCTCGTCGGGTTCGCATTTATATCTGGATAATCTTAAGGTTTTCTTCTTTGTCACGTCCAATGTTAGCGATGCACAACACTCCGTTTTGTTTGTGCATCTCCAAAATGTGCTTCCATTTTTATTCACCTGTCTCGTTTTATTGTAACGGTGCCCATTATGGAGCAGAGTGTCGTTACCTTTCTGATTTTTATCAATACTAAACTCAAGTTCTTCCATTATTAAACGCGAGCTCACACAATAAAGTAACACAACCACAACAGAAATATCGGATTTGATTCCTTCGATCAAATATTAAGAACTACCCACATTATTCGTGTTTGTTAAATTAATATAATTTTAGTTGTTTTAAATCACTACTAAAAAACAAGTTTTCAATTAGATAACACAATTCCGTTATGAATAATTGTAGGACAAATTGCACATATACAATAGTGATTCATCTAATGGTTTACATAATGTTTATCTGCTGCACCATAGTTATGATTTATTTTGGTTGCCAACCATACTTTATAATTACGTATCCTACTTTATTTTTGGTAAATATACTTTATACCTTTGCATACAAATAAAGTATATGAAACAACTTTATTTCCAACCTTTACTGTTTTGCGTAAAACAAAACACTCATTATGGGTACATAACTATTTAACGGTACACATAATTTATGTTAAAATGGATGATGGAAACGATTTATAATTACTGAACGAAATGTTAGATGTCACTGACATCTGTCTGACATCATGTCAGACAGATGTGATGTGAATTTATGTACGTCTGTAAGTATGGCTTTTCCAGAATAAGTCCTTTTGCGAATTGGTCATTTTAAGAACTAGTCCTTTTGCGAATTAGCCATTTTAAGAATTAGTCCTTTTGCGAATTAGCCGTTTTAAGAGTTAGTCCTTTTGCGAATCAGCCATTTGCCGAATTAGGCATTTGAAGAATGCTGGGCATTTTAGGAATTGGGCATTTAACGACTAAGCCACCAAAATGATGGCCAGTATACCGGCTTTAAAAACTGCATTAAAACTTTTTCGTTGACAATATTTTTTTATGGCCTTTATATTTACCTTTTTTGATATTTTGGAATCTTACGAATTTTCGATCAGGGTCACGTGTCATCTTACGATCAGGGTCACGTATCTTGACAAGAGTTTAACATTGTTTACCCATTACAAAAAAAGTATACAACGCCGCTAAAGAAGTTTTCACTTCAAAAATTACAAAAATGAAACTGAATAGCAAAAAATTAATCTATTCTTGGCTTCCTTCGTTGGCTTGGCGTATTAAACAAAATACTGCAACCACTTAAGGAATACCTCCCCATTCATCCATCCTTTTTCTTGGTCAAATCCAACAGCGCCGGTAGGAGCATGGTCCATAAGTTCTGCTTTCATATTTTTGTGAGGGAAAATGAATGGTGGAGGTATGAAGCTTCCCAGGGCATTGACGCAGCAAACCGTAGTATAATGTTGGCCTCTTTCAGCGCTGGTTAATACCCCAACTTGTTTTCTACCTTTTGTCCCAAAGACTTTCGGGTTTTGTGATGGCACTGTGCTAAACTCGGATTCATCAACATTCCAGATTAGATGGGGTTCAAAGTTGTGCAATTCCATTACACCAACAATTTAAAAATGTTTTTACCTGGACTTTGTTGAATCCCCGAGCTCTGGCTGCCGATGTGGCTTCGGGTGTTCGAAGTGATATGGACGGATTTCGTTTCCTAAAGCCTCGCAGCAAGTCCAGACCTGCTATTTCATTTGCCGAAGAAAATTTATGGGGAAGTTTCTTAGCAACAGCTACTTGATATAAAGCAAGTTTTCTCAAATCAGTCCTTATCATTCCAAAAAACGCACCTCCAGCTCTTGTAAATGCGCAATAATTTGTCTTTCGAGTTCTGAATTAAATGTAGTTTTATGCCCACCTAAATACCCTTTAGACGTTTCTCCTTTTTCTGCTCGACTTCGGAGCGTAGTAGCGGGAACGTGGTATACCTTTTCTGCCATCTGCCAACCCATTCTCTGGCTACCCAAGTAACACAGACATGCTGAATAAAGTTTGAGTAATAGCAATTCGCAAATGTTTACAGCCATAAGTTCCAAAACGTGGGAGTAAGTGGATATTGAAAGAGCCAAATTCTGAATAATATTCTCTTTTGGCCTTTATAACTATTTTAGCTTAGTAAAAGTTGTTTTAAGTTGACTATTTTTCTAAAAGCTTAGTAATAACTTCTATACCGCATATAACACAGATGTTTTTAAGCCTAAAGCATTACAGATGACTGTAATTTGAAAAAGAGTGCCTGGGACAGCATTTATCTGTAATAAGTAGCTGAATAAACCTAGTTATCTAATACTAATCTACAAACTTTACTCTGCTTATTGCTTATGAAACCACTATATGCTGAGAAATAGTGAGTCTTCTCAATAATGGTGTAGTTAATTTCTATTAAATAGCTTGATTTTGAATAACCGCATTTATTTCGTCATAAAGTCACATGAGGTTCCATATTTTATCAATTATTCAGCTACTGTATAAAAATGTTTTCTGGGTTCTATATAGAGCTTATTTCGGTATATTAGGAATAAAGACATGGTTTATAGCTAACTAACACAAATGAAAGTTGAATGATGTATTCTTATTCAGCAATTACTTCTATAAGTAACATTTTTAAACAAGTTAAACAGAGTTTTTCTGAGTAGTAATTGAATTAGGACGGTTAAAATATTGTTTGTCGTTGTGTATTGTTTTCTACTCTTCAATCACTTTCACTTAATACCCATATTAAAGGGATTGAAAAAAATATATAATCCGCCATCTTGGAGCAGCGGCCATATTAAATTTAGTGTGATGTTATTAACTTTATCTTTTTCTACTCTTCAAGCCCTTTCATTTGGTACCCATATTAAGGGGGTTGAGAAAAAATATGTAATCCGCCATCTTGGAGCGGCGGCCATATTGAAATTATTACAATATTGAGTACTGCACATTGTGTTGTTACCAGAACTAAAGGTGTGTGCAAAATCTCTGCTCAATCGGATACCAACAAATGGTTTGCAAATTTTGACGGACAACTTACATACATACATACGAACAGTGCAAGCTAAATAAAAGCTTGTAAAAAGTGACTTGTAGAATAGTAGGTAGTTAATTATTATAAATCAAAAGTATGTCCCTCGTTTAACCTAACGCTTTGTATATGTATTTACAGAATTATAGTCATTCTATATGTATTTACAGAATTATAGTCATATATCGCTAGGTGGCGCTGTATGTGTTATCTAGCTAAAATTAGTTCGCTGTGTTATTTAATTTTCAATAATCCTTAAAAGTACTCAAAGTTCAGTGTATTGTGTGTTAATAGTGAGAATAAAACATAATAATTGCTGACAATTGGAGTCATCACGATATAATACCTAAAATCAGTGTTATTGCGGGAATAAAATATATTGTGTTAACATTGGTTGCAAACATTATACTAGTGTTAAAGTGCCAATATCGGCGAGTGAGGACTGTGCTGACACGATCTGCATTATAAACCTTTAACATTGGGTCGTCTTATCGAAAACAGTGACTTTACTATTGACTTTTGTGCCATCGGTTTGCTTTCAAATTCTGCTGTATCATTCCTCAAGCAGCAAAGCTTAAATCAGCGCCATCTACTCAACCTAATGTGCAGCAGCATAGGACTCAGTTACCTAACATCTGTGTAGCTCGCACTGTTGACGGACTGATTGATTAATTGCTTATTCTTCTTCGAACTTTATCATCATAAGATAGGTGGCGCTACGTGTATCTTGTTACATCCAGGCCGTGCTCATCACTACCGTGAAGCGACCGAGCGATCGATCAATAAGTTTTCTAGTCCTCGGGTCAGGTGGCGCTACTTTTACCTTCCTTGCTTAATAACATTTTGCTTAACTACTTATTGGAATATTCAAGATGAACTGTAACGGATGTAACAATGAGCTGGCATCTGATGCTGGTTACCTGATGTGTAATTTGTGCGAGGGTAGATATCATCATGAGTGCCTAAACATTTCACTACAACAATTTATGGCACTAACACATGAGTTCAAGACTGGTTGGAAATGTCCCCCGTGCTGTAACATTACGCGTCGCACCCGTCCTAATTTGGACACACCCGTTCGTTCCAGCACGCAGGTTCCAGCGGCATATGATGACAATTCCATGAACATGTCGTGCGATAACATTGACCAACGACCACCCTCGCCCGTCACTCCACCATGTATGTATTCGTCACTTTCTACAAGAGTTGACAATAACTCCGCATCGGTACTTGTAGACAAACAAATCCAGTCTTTTGCCATAGAATTGAACAAAACATTACAAGGATGGCGATCTGACATCGATCGTACTATGGCACTATTTAAGGAAGACATTAAAAACACTTTGAAGGATTGGCGAGATGAGATGGAAGCTAGTATGCTCAGTTACCACGAAAGTGTTAAGAACAGCTTGGCCGATATGAAGCAGGAGTTGGGCTCTGTTTGCGCTGCCCAAGTTGACCTCAAAAAGGACGTGAAGGAATTGAGCGATGACATGTCCAATCTCAAATATTCGCTCCAGTTCCACGCAAGCGAACAGATTGACCTCAAAAATCAAATTGAACATATTACACGTTTGCAGGCAGAACAATCAGCCACTTCCACAATATATTTGGAATCCAAAATTGATGCGCTTGAACAGCAAGCGAGGCAATGCAATTTGGAAATTTCCAACGTACCGGACAAGCGTGGTGAAAACCTTTTGCAGATGTTAGGGGTAATTGGAGATGTCATTGGCTTTCCCATACCTCAAAAGGACATAATATCCATCCACAGAGTACCACACGCCCACCAACAAACAAACAGGCCAAAGAACATTATTGTAAAATTCTCTACGCGCATATTGCGCGATAATGTTCTTAGTGCATTCCGGCAGGCTAAATCATTGAAAACGGATCAAATAGGTATAACTGGGCCTTCAACGAATATTTACATTAACGAACATTTAACTTTAAAAAACAAAATATTATTTCGTAAATGTAAGGAAGCGGCAAAGCTTCACCAGTTTAATTACGTGTGGATTAAAAATTGCACTATTCTTGTCCGTAAGAAAGACGGCGAAGCTGCTTTTGCCATTAGATCAGCAGCAGATATCGCTAAAATCAATAGTGATGTTAGATGTGAGGGTAATGATGTCGTTAGAGACATCAATATTCACTGATCGTAGCACTTGTTCGCTTGTTAATTGCAATCACTACTGGAGGGTGTTGACTGTCCTTAGTCTGCTGTTTGAATTTTTATCTGTACTGTGCATGTTTTATTGTATTCGCAAATTCTGTACCGTTCTTTACCATGTTATAATTTATATACCAACTCTGATCTCATCGCTAATAAATTTAACCTATTTGTTTTTAACTTTTAAAATTAAGAGTGGTATTGATATTGTAAATGTTGCTGTCGTTATTATAAAGTGTTGTGAGCTATACTGCCTCCTGGTTCAACCCCTTTTATTTCCAATTACCTTTATTTCTGTTTTTTTGTTGATAACATCTTATACATGCTTGCTGCTTGAACACACTCTTATCATTAATACAAATTTATATTTTAATATTATCAATGTTGAATAAAAATATCACTATTTATTACCAAAATTGCAGGGGTATTCGCACAAAATTGCACCAGTTACTCACGAATATCCTCACGAATTCATATGATATCATTATCTTAACGGAAACCTGGCTGACACCTGAAATTTATGATAGTGAGTTCATAGACCAGAGATATAATGTGTACCGTTGTGATCGTGACCGTACTGCTACTAATAAACAGGACGGTGGAGGTGTACTGATTGCTATTTTACGCACTTTAAAACCTTCTGAATTGGGTCTCTCATTAACACAATGTAGGGATCTCTCACACACTCATATTGAACACATTATGGTTGAATTGCCCAGCACTATCAACAGTAAAAGGCACATTGTGAGTGCTGCCTACGTACCACCTAAGACTTCCACTGCAGTGTATGATAAGCACTTTGAATTGCTACAAGAAGTGTTGGGTCATCCTAGTGTTGACAGTTTCTTTGTTATAGGAGACTATAATCTCCCTGAAGCTAATTGGCTAGTATCCTCTGCAACTGATATCTCGAGCAGTGCTACATCTTACTCTGGAGGACCCGCGGCCTGCGTAAATCTAAATATCCTGATTTCACTTCTAGGGGCTTCTCAATTTAACAACATAGTTAATGACAAAGGTAAAATTCTTGACCTAGTCATTTCCAACAAACCCTGTAAAGTTTCTCATATTTCAACTACATTACTTCCAATTGACACCTACCATCCTGTCCTGACGTGTGAGACCTGTTTAAACGTCAAAAGCACGCCGATGAATAAAACCCCTCTTCACAAATATTGTTTTCATAAGGCCAACTTTGACAATATTAATCGTAACATACAGAAATTAAACTGGTCTGAACTGCTATGCCCTATGAATTCTGAAGAGGCTCTGGCTAAATTCTACACTGAGATAGATATTATTATTAAACAAGACACGCCGCTGGCCCGACCTAGATCAGTTAGCTATCCCATATGGTTCTCGCGTACTCTCATAACCATTTCTAAAAAGAAATTAAAGGCATGGATTAAGTGGAAGAAATATAATAACATTTCTGACTATGAATTATTTTCAAACTATAGAAAACAGTTTAAGGATACATGTCTTAAGTGTTTCAGTTCGTACATCAGTTCTGTGGAGGACAATCTAAGTAAAAACATAAAACACTTCTGGACCTATGTTTCTAATCGCAAAGATAAACCTGGAATCCCATCTAAGCTTCAATACAAAAACGATGAAACAAATGATCCAAATATGGTATGTAATATGTTTTCTGACTTTTTTTACTCGGTATATGAGCCAACATCTCCTTCATTGCCTCATTGGAAGCCTCCGCTGGACAACAACGCACTACACGGTGTCTCTGTTTGCGAACTTTCTTTTAGTGAAGAGAACATATTGAAGGAGCTTAAAACCCTAGATCCAGCGAAAGGCCCGGGTCCTGATGGACTTTCGCCTTACTTCCTTAGGAATACTGCTACTTCAATTTGCGAGCCTCTATTTATTATTTATAATAAATGTATATCTGAGGGAGTTGTACCTAAACTGTGGAAGCTTGCGTATATTGTGCCCGTTCACAAAAGTGGATCCAAACGCAACGTTGAACACTATCGTCCCATTTCCATCCTGTCTGCCCTGTCGAAACTCTTTGAAAGGTTAGTCCATAACGAAATTTATCCTGTACTCCACAACATCATAATTCAACAACAGCATGGTTTTGTCAAACGGCGGTCGACAAATACTAATTTAATATTATTTTCTAGCTTTTTGTTTGATTCTGTTGACAGCCGTGTACAAGTGGATGCAGTGTATACGGACTTCTGTAAGGCTTTCGACAAGGTAGACCACGAAATTCTACTAAATAAAATAGCGTTCAACGGAATCCGTGGAAACCTTCTGAGGTGGTTTACCTCTTATATAACCAATCGCAGTCAGATGGTTGTAATCAATGGCCATAAATCTAACATAGTACAGGTGACCTCTGGTGTGCCCCAAGGCTCTATTCTTGGTCCCCTTTTGTTTATTTTATATATTAATGACATCAGCCAATGCTTTCGCAATACCAAGTTTTTACTATATGCCGACGACCTCAAGGTTTACAGTGCCATACGACATCCTAATGACTGCCTTCTGCTGCAACAAGATTTGGACCGACTATCCCAATATTGCCAAAAAAATAAGTTGCAATTAAGTTTACCGAAATGTAACTTTTTAAACTTCACAAAAAATAAAACAAAAATAAACTATACATACACTTTGTGCAATGCCCCCCTACTTAAAGTGGACTTCATTCGTGATCTCGGCGTTGTCCTTGACTCTAAGCTTTGCTTAGACCTACATATTGGAAAAGTTGTAAATAAAGCGTATCAATTATATGGATTTGTAATGCGATCAACAATTGATTTTAAAAAGCCTTCTTCTTATATTTGCTTGTATAAGTCTCTTGTACGCTCTCAACTGGAGTATGCCGTGTCCGTCTGGAATCCATACTACAAAAAGTATGTTGAAATGATTGAGTGTGTTCAATATAAATTCCTGCGTGCCATGCATTATAGATGTTACGGATATTATTTGCCATACCACGATTTGCTTGCAAAGTATAAGCTCGCAACACTTGAAAATAGACGTAAGTACTTAGAGGCTATGAATTTATATAGTATTGTCAGACATAAATTTGACAGCATTGAACTCTCAAACAAGATATGCTATGCAGTTCCTAGGACAGTCCACAAGCGACAGGTACGCGCTGGCAAATTATTCTCAGTGGGTGCTTGCAAGTCCAACTCTGGCATGCGTTCGCCTGTTCGCAGAATGGTCGATTCCTACAATAGGACTTTTGAACACATAGACATTTTTGCATGTTCTCCCTATAGGTTCAAAAGTCTTATACTTAAGGAGCTTTCTTGAATTTTATTCAGTATTTATAGCATTTCTTGAGTTTTATATGTAGTGTATAATGTAATGAACATAATATATATTACATTATATATTCATTGCACTAAAATACATTATGTAAACACGAAAGTTAATTCAATAAGTTAGTAAAAAAAAAAAAAAAAATGTAACCCTAGCGATTATTATTATTATTTTCACTGTATTGTATCCTATCGTTTATCTGTGAACAGCGTTGTGGGCTTCAATATTGTCTATATTATTGTCTTGTGTAATTTTGCTTCTATGTTTTATATTGTAGCTGTTTGTTGTTCCTCTTGAATAAAATAAAAAATAAAAATAAAAAATAAAAATAAATAAAAGCGTTAAAATAATCTCAATTTCTTTTATTTCTTAAACTTTCAAAAAGACAACAGTATAAAGTGAATGTCCCTGACATCTATGTTTCAAAAATATGGACCAGGTTGAGCATTTTCGCCTTTACAAAGTGAATCGGAATTATATTTGGGTCATCGAAGTTTTCCTTTGTTTTCCTAGTGGGAAGGTACAGTAGATAATTCTGCTCTGCCCCTTCGATGTGTGAACACTATCTTAAACGGCATTTTCCTGTAAGATATTTCGCTTTATGTTAGGAACACAGTACAATATGAAAATCGTACGATTTATTAGTAAAAAAAATCTCAACCATTTGAGCAAATGGGGGGTCAGCTGATTGCTAACTAAGAAGTTTGTCTATTAATCGCAATTTATTTCATTAAGCTAGCATTCTTAGTTTCCGAGACTTTCAGGTATTTTTATATAACCCTAATTCATTGCTCTCGAGTGTAGGTAAATTTTCCTGAAAAATTGGGTCTATCGCATTTTATTTTGAACCCTAATTAGCTGTATAATTAATCATATTTAGTAACTTATTCAAGTGTTATTCAGATATTTGTACTACCAGATCACTATTTCTCAAATAAAAGCTTAATAATCAGAAAGCCGTGACTTTTTATTCAGAGTTATGTAAAACAGCTGCAGTGCGTGGAGAGCTTTTATTCAGTTTAAAATGAATCGCCATTAAAACTTATTTTTAAGTAAACTATTCAATCATTATGAATATCAAATGCCTCATTTTTAGTAATTAATTACAGTTAAAAAACCAGGTTATAATTTATTTAATGACTTTTGAAAGATAAGCATTAGCTGGGCGCGTATGTGTTCCACGCGCGCCTCAAAGAGATGTCAGCATCGGGGAGGGGCCCCTTAGGGCCGAAGCCTGCCGGGTCAGCGGGATTGTCCGAAAGGGTTACCGCTGGCCCGGAACATAAAGGGCTAAGGAAGGAACACGGGTGGGTTTTAGTCAGTAAGAGTCTGACACTCCCTTCCGCTCCACCCAGAGCGGGAGGAGTCATTTGATGATTTCCCAACCGCAAAAAAAAAAAAAAAAAAAAGCTGTGTTATCCTAAGTATTTTTGTCAACACAAAAGTCTTTATTTATGTCTTATTTACTATCACTAAACTTGATTACCTAAGCGGCGCGTGAAAAATGTTGAGATAATTCATATGCTATTCACGATAAAACTACTTGCGCAGTAATATTTAACGTGTATCATGGTTATAATACATACCTAATAACATTTACTTACCAATTCTTGTTTCGCTGTGCACGTCGTTATTGATTTTATTCAATTTTTACTTTTTTTCTACTTTACACTTCGATCATTAAAATCAACTAGATACACAGTCAGCGACAAAAAACAACGTCCTCACCAAAAGAATGACCAAATCAGAGATCGGTCATCCTTTTCGTTTAATACTGTTCTAACGCTCGGAACGTAATCATGCCTCCGTGCTCGTTTAAAAAGTGCAAAAATCACTCTTCCAGGACCGGAACAAACGATGGAATTTCATTTTTTCAGTAAGTACTAATATTACCAATATATAATAACTATCACTGTACTATAAATACTGATATTTCGTCAAGAAATCGCCGTAAAAAATTTATTTTAATATTGACGAAATTATCAGCAGGGTTTATAAAGCACCTAAATTAAAAAGACTTTTACTACTTGATTTATTCGGGTAACATGTGTTGATCCTGTTCTATTTGGTGGAGACGCTATTGTTTTTTTTATTTATTTAAAATTTAATTATTTGTTTTGTTCAATTAATCACAAATACAACATCACGCCTGTATTTCCCGAAGGGTTAGGCAGAGGATTTTGATTAATTTTAGTTAAGATCCTTTGTCAAACTGTATTTGTATTTTATCTGTGTCTTCTATAATATAGTTGCTAATAAACACAAAATTAATCTGTCTATCTCAAAAACAATTTTTATTATTGTTACAAGAAAAATAAATGATTATATATATTACTTTCATTGAACAAATATAAATTCGGGTAAATTATAATTATGTTCATTATGCATAACCACATGCACCCAAAAAAAAATTAAGCTATCATTAATAACCGCATAAAAATATCTACAGTTCGACTCCACTTATTCCATGTTCCAAGGCCGCAGGCGGCGGCGAGTCGCGGTCGTAAAATTTAATGTGTTTTTTATGTCCGTTCTAAATCCGACTTTAATTCATTCGAATAAGGTTTAATTTCTTTTAGTATATGTTGGCCAGTTATGTTTCTTTCTGTTTT
Source organism: Mesoligia furuncula (assembly GCA_916614155.1). Lineage (NCBI taxonomy): Eukaryota > Metazoa > Arthropoda > Insecta > Lepidoptera > Noctuidae > Mesoligia > Mesoligia furuncula. Next base: position 12,049,144 of record OU744795.1, read on the forward strand.
CTTTCTCTTTCTATTCTACGAACCTACTTGAGGACAGTTTTAAGTTCGTTTTTGTACGGGATAGTGTATCTAGTTATTTTTAATGATCGAAGACTTTACAACCTCGTAACTCTTAATTTTGTTTGAAAAGCATTACGAACTTAATCTTGAATAATTTCTGAATATCAATATCCATATGCATTTGTCTGAATAAATATGAAATAACAGCTCTGTAAAAGAGATGTCAGCTTTTTCTCAGATATTACTAAGCTAAGTGGGCCATTACTAAGCTATTACCCAGACTTTAAATCGCTGTTATACAGACTAAAGCATTTAAAACTGTGCCCAAATCGCTTGATTAACAGCTGAATAGACGTTTAGTCAGACATTATCCAGACAATAGTTTCAGCTTATAGTTTCGCGGATCGCTATTACTCAAACTTTATTCAGAATAGCTGTGTTACTTGGGTACGAACGGCTGCAAATGCGTCTCTCATATTTGTTTCATCCCAACTTTGTCTTGTCATTTTACGAATGTATGGCGCCATTTCTAAAACAATTATGTACATATTTTTACTAATTACCTGTTGTTAAAAATATCTAACAAAATAGACTACCCAATATGTTTTACTAGCAAACTAAAATTATCTCAACATTCAGCATCACTTACTGGGTGAGATGGCATACACCCTATGCCATCTCACCCGGTAGGTACATAATCTAGAAAATAAATTGAATTTATTTTGTTTGACAAGGTACGAAACTTTGCTTATTACAACATATTTTTCACACTCTACTCTAAAAGAAAACATTGATAGTTACCTGTTAGATAATGTAGAACACCTGTAATCACGGTTAGACTTCAGCAAAAATATAATTTTTCGAGAGCAATTTTTACCAAAGCCGACGTAGTGACCACCTCGATTGATGTCGCGCACTGGCGGGCGGCTTGTCGCGGCGAGTTTCCGTTAGGGCCGCACGGGTGCATGTAGGGGCGCCACTGGACTACAAATGGCAAAGATATTGAGACGGCCATCTCATCCGCTATGCCGTCTCAGACCACCTTCCCCTATGCTTCATTATCACTATTCAGCGTGTAATAACTAGTGTGTAAAATAGCCGCTTTGTTTCTAATGCGCATTCTAGTATTGTCTCTTAATTTGATGTATAGTTGTCCATTTGTCTCAATTCTGAACCGCCGTCCTCCTCACTCCACATCGTATTCGTCTGTTTCAAAACGCACAGCGAATTCGACTAAGCCTAAATCAAAGCCTCGGAATAAAGGGTGCGACATTCAGGCAATGGTCCACTTTTCTGTTGAAATAAGCTTCCTCACTTTCATGAGGACGGATTATAGCAACATCGGTACCATCAATGCATCCTACCACACCGGGAAATTGAAATATATCCATAAATCTGAAACCAAATAATTAGATTAATAAAATAAATCATTCGAATGATATTAATATTGACCCGACAGACGCTGTCCTGTCCAATAAAAAATAGCATCAAAATGAACGTTCAGTTTCTCCCGAATTTGAACATGAGTTTCCAATTTTTCTTTCCATAGAAACCTAATTCGGACTATCAAGAACGTTTTAAATTAAAAAATAGTCGAACGAAAAAAAAAAGGTATTCAATCCGTTGTCGAGATATTATCAAAAAAGCCGTTCCATGTATGAGAAACAAAAATCTTCATCATTTTTTTTTCGCGAATTTTCCCATATTTTAATACCTAGTTAATCTGCTATTCAGGGCGGATACAAATCCAACAAATCAAAAATCATCACAATCGGTCCAGCCGTTCTTGAGTTTTAAATGGTGTAACTAACCCGACTTTTTGGTAATTGGTAATTGGTATTACGGGCTGGTTTCCGCAACTCCACGTCAATGCGCGTATTTTGCGTACGGGTGGGAAAATCGATTATTCGATCCACCCCAGCTCCTCAAGGAAGGCCAGCAACGCCTTGATGTTGCTGACCGTCTCGCGTAGGGTACCTGGGTTACCGAAGTACTTTGCCCTGTACGTGGTGATCACCGGGCAGTTTAGAAGCACATGTGCCGCTGTCTCGTCATCCTCCATGCAGGCCCTGCACAGCGGACTGTCTGTTACTCCTATGACATAGAGGTGTTTATTAAATGACCCGTGGCCAGTTAAAGCTGCCGTAACTATACGCAGCTTTTGTTTAGTTAGACGGAGAACCTGTTTTGTGAGGCGGGGATCCAAAGTGGGAAGTGCTTCCCTAGCCTGCCTGCAATCGCCTTGATCCGTCCAAAGTTTGTCCTGTTGGTCTCTGGTGCATTTCCTTACCAGAGTGCGTAAAAACCCGAAGGGAAAAGGCGCGAGGGGCTCAGGTCCCACTGGTGCCATGCTCGAACCTCTCCTGGCAAGCTCGTCGGCTGCATCGTTGCCCAGCGAACCGCTGTGTCCTTTGGTCCATTGAATGGTTATTTTATTGAGGTTACCCACCTGGTTAAGGCGCTGGTGAAACTCGTATATTAGCCCAGAGTCAACTGTATAACTGTTCAGCGCTTGCAGAACAGCCATACTGTCTGAGAGTATGCGGATTGAGTGGTCTTTTACTTCCCTAGCCATAATGGCTGAAGCTGCCAGAGAAATACCCATGCATTCGGCCTGGAACACTGTGTTGTGGGCCCCCAATGGTGTGGCAATATGTATGTTGAGATCCTCCGAAAAGATTCCAGCACCTGTGCCACTACCTGTTTTAGATCCATCCGTGAAGATGCGCAGCTCCGTAGGTCGTAGCCCCTCGCATCGACGATCCTCGTGAAGTTGGATCTTGTATTTTTTATCAAAGATAAATTGTTTGGGTATCTTGTCTTTAATGGCTTTCGTAATGGGGAACTCCATGTGTAGTCCCTCAAGCAGCATGGTGTGTGGTGTGATACTCTTACCCCAGAGATTTAGTGTATCAAGACGTACTGCCGCCATCGTCGCTTCCTGTTGTATGAACAGATGGAGCGGTGGGATTCCCAGGATGGCTTCAACTGCTGCCGTCGGAGTAGTCCTCATGCAACCTGTAGTCGCCATGCAGGCTAGTCTTTGCATGCGTTGTAGTTTGTTGGCGGCTGTAACTAGCTTGGTGCGGGGCCACCAGACCACAGCCCCGTAGGTGATCATGGGGCGGATCACTGCAGTGTACAGCCAAAGTGTAATTTTAGGGGATAGGCCCCACTTCTTACCTATAATTCTCCTGCACTGCCAAAAGGTTATGCAGGCCCTGTTCAGTTTATTGTCCAGGTGACTGCTCCAGTTTAACTTACTGTCTAGTGTGACACCAAGGTACTTTACCTCGTTGGCCAACTGGAGTTCAGTATCGAACAGTTTTGGTAGGCGCAAAGGGCCCATAGCTCGTTTGTGGGTAAACATGACCAGCTCAGTCTTAGTAGGGTTCACTGATAGGTCAAAATCCGTATTCGTAGCGCTTGCTGAGTGAGGTTGCATATCGTGCCCGTCACCTTCCCTGAAACTAGGATTGCGAGGTCATCGGCATAACCTACTGTGTAAAAGCGGTTGGCGTTGAGTTTGGCGATGAGGTCATTGATCACCAGATTCCATAGAAGGGGGGACAGCACCCCTCCCTGGGGGCAGCCTCTGGCTATCATGGTCAGCTGCTGCTCACCTTCAAGGCGAACCACTCGTTTACTTAGCATGTTAGTGATCCAGTCCGCTAGTACCTGTTCTACCCCATGTCTGGAGAGGGCGCTGTTGATACTGGAGAAGTTAGTTTTGTCGAAGGCTCCTTCGATGTCTATAAAAGTGCCCAGACAGGTGCCTTTCTGGTGAATCGCTTCCTCTATCTGGCTGACTACCAGGTGAAGGGCGGATTCAGTCGACTTACCTGAGCTGTATGCATGTTGGTTGCCGTGTAGCGGTATAGTTTTCAAGGCGCCATCTCTCAGTTCCCTATCACACAGCCTTTCCAGAGTCTTTAGTAGAAAAGAGGTCAGGCTTATTGGTCGGTGGGATTTGGCGTTTGTGTAGTCACCCTTACCTGGCTTAGGGATGAATATGACTTTCACTTCCCTCCATCCCTTAGGAACGTATCTAAAGGCCAGGCACGCCCTCAATAAAGGCAGCAGTTTTAAAGCGACAGAGATGCCTCCCCACTGCAGTAAGGCGGGGAACACTCCATCCGGACCGGCTGCCTTAAAAGGATGGAAGCTCCGAATGGCCCATTGGAGTTTCTCCAACGTGATCACCTTGCTTGCGTAGAGCCAATCATTATCTGATGGTGTCTGTGTTGCATCATGCCAGTCGATTACCTGTGCGAAGATGCATCGGGGGAAGTGAGTTTCAATTAGGATGCGTCTCGTTTCTTCTGGTGAGGATGTTAATGTATTGTCAGGTTTCCGAAGGGTAGCAGGCCCAGGTGTGTGACCCGACTTTGTTTTATGTATATAGATAGAAGATTAATATTGCAAGAGCATCTTCTGTGATTCTTTGTGTTAAACCATTAGAAACAAAGGCAAATAATAATAGTCATGCTTTGTGTGTATATTACCCTTTTTCCATGGTTATACACTTTCATACTCACTTCCTTTTCACAGTATCCCGCTCTTCATGTATCTAAGGAAATTTAATATATTTTTTTAGAATATCACCGTTGTTGAGAGCGTCTGAAACCTAAAACAAAGAGAAAATGTAGAGGTAGCACTTAACTCGCATAGACAATTGTGTAATGTTTGTGACAGCCCCTGATGATAATATGCTCCAATATTTTTCTGATGTGCGCCATTGGCATAAAAAGCTATTGCAGCTAAGAACTCTAAAATTATGTAATTTCAATAAGCACAGTTTTTGAAGATGCTTGCTTGGACTTTGTAATAACTTGATTTTAACAGATTGTCCTGAGTGTCCATGTAGTTTCTTGCCCGTATTTCTGCATTAGAATCTATGTTTTGGAAACGGTTAGCTTTAACTTTCTGACAAATGACTCCTTGTCATTTAAATAGTGCCTGATAATGGTTTTATTGAAATATTGAAATAAAATGCTTTGCATTGGCCAACCTATATAAATATGATAAAAAGTTACCTTTAGGTAACCTTTAGGTTTTGACGGCACGGTTGGCGCAGTGGTTAAGCGATTGACTGCTGCGCTGCGTGTCGCGGGTTCGATTCCTGCACGGAACAAATATTTGTATGACCTACAAGAAGTTGTTCCGGGTCTGGCTGTTTGTGTATGTGAGTTTGAATGTTTGTAAACGCACCCACGATACAGGAGAAATTCCTAGTGTGGGGCAAAGTTTTATTTAAAAAAAGAAAAAGAAAAGAAAAGAAAGGTCCGGGCGTATAGCAGAGTTACGCCGTGGTTTCAGAAGTGGAAACACTGCCTCACAAAGCCTCGAGAATCCAGGCTTTGTAAGCCACGAAGTTATTCGTTGGCGAATCGAGCGGGTTGCTGGCACTCCTTAAAAGCCCGTCTTTTAGGCGTTGCTCTTCCGCTATAAGCAACAAATAACCTCGTGACATTGTGGAAGCTGAAACAATAATAAAACTAAATTAGGAGATAGCTAAAAGTGAGGTTTAGTTACATTACTTACGTGCGGCTGCCGAGGATATTGCCGATATCAAAAATATAGATTTAGTGTTGTGGTTCTACACAAAAACACATTCACACCCAAGTAACACACAAGCAAGATAACAGTACACATTTAGAAAACTTTACGGTTTAAAGATGAATATCGTTTGTATAAGAGCCTTAGAAATAACTAAATGCTGAATTAAGTTGAGTTTGGGCTCTTAAAATTCTTGATGCTTAATAAGTTCTGTATGTACTTTATTTCTTTAGACTTAATAAACAATATTTGTTAGACTATTATACAAACTTTATTAAGCATTACGCTTTCTTGGTATCTTAAAGCTGAAAAAAAGTCCTTATGGAAGCATTTATCTGAATAATCATAATTGGTATTGCTATTATTCAATCATTACTAAGCTAGTAGCGTTTGAATCAGCTGATTGCTGAATAACGTATAACGATCTGAATAAAGCTATTACACAATTCTATTATACGGCTTGATACTGAATAAATGTAAAGTGAGCTCATTATTTTATGCTTTAACTGGATAAGATGCCATGTTTTACCAGTTATTCAGCTGCTGAATAATGAAGATTATTTAGACTTTAATTAAGTTTTCACCAGCAGAACAGCATGTTTTAAACTAACTTATTCAAATTAAAGACCACAAGTACGTTCTATCAGTGCAAATAGTTTAATATCAGGTTTGTAAAAATCTATTTAAGTTATTATTCAAATTAAAGACCACAGGTACGTTCTATAGGCGCAAATAGCTTAATATCAGCTTTGTTAAAATCTATTTGTAAGCTATAAATTTTATGTTGTTTGCATCAAGATGGAGCAAAAATTGTGGAAAAAACTTAAAAGAACCGGTAACATTAAAAGAAAAATATTAAAAGAATATTTAAGAATCAAAAGTAGCAATCGTTCAAGTGTTTCTAGGCATCAAAAGATTTGTGATAATAGTATAAACGAAATCGAGCCGACTTCCAGCCAGCATGAGTGGTTGTCATGTAATGAAGAGGGTTCAGTACATCAAATAAATCAAACAGAATTGCAATTCATTCACGAAGAGTATGCATCTGATGACAGCTGTACAGTTAACGAAGAAAAACAGTGTATCGAACACATGAAGAATTTGATGTTTCGAGAGGAAATTAGAAAATGGGCAGTCGAAAAAAATATCACTCAAGCAGCAGTAAAGGATTTAGCAGTAATATTAAATAAAAGATTCCCAGATATTTTACCTAATGACCCAAGAATATAATGAATGACAGATGAAGTCCAAAGATTTGGACCACTTCAGACTTTCAGTGCATATCCATTTGAAAATAAGCTATACTTGATCAAAAAAATGCTCAGAGATGGAAAAAATCCATTGAGGCAAATAGCAAATAGACTAAATGAAGAAGTTGGAGTACGGAAAAATATTACCAGTAATGAAAGGAAAACCAAGCGTGATTTTGAAATAAAAATTACCAAAAACAAGACTGAAATTCAATTCAAGGAATTCAAACTGAACAACAAAAGCAAAGACAAGTATTTTATGAGCACAAGGAATAACATTATAGAAATTGAAAAAATATTTGAAGAAGCTGACAATGTTTTTTTACGTGGTTTAGTGGTTTCAGACTTGACTGATGTTTTTGATCAGCCAGTAAAGTCAAGTTATTTTAACATATATAAATCTAAAGTATCAACTAAATCACGCGCCTTAATATACCTGTCTCCTCAAGATGTAAAATTCAAATTTGTTTGTAATGAATATAGGAATGAGTTATACTTTGTACCTCTCTTGCACACAGTATCTATAGGTTAAGTCCCAAATTAAAACAAAGTAAATTGAAGTAAAAAATATATTTCTTTCATTTAAGTATAAAAAAAATCAACAATTACAAAATTATGCACTTCAAAATCACGAACACGAGATTACGCCTTTCAAAATCACGAACACGAGATTACGCCCTTCAAAATCACGAGCACGAGATTACGCCCTTCAAAATCACGAGCTCGAGATTACGCCCTTCAAAATCACGAGCACGAGATTACGCCCTTCAAAATCACGAGCACGAGATTACGCCCTTCAAAATCACGAGCTCGAGATTACGCCCTTCAAAATCACGAGCACGAGATTACGCCCTTCAAAATCACGAACACGAGATTACGCCCTACAAAATCACGAACACGAGATTACGTCAGTGTTTTCTTGAACACGATTTAACATTGCCAACCGCAGGCTACTACAAACACGCATCCGTAAACACCGCTACACGAATCTAGAAGTGACTGCTGTGGCTGAAGCACGCGACACAGGCGGCGGCCACGTTTTTTCTAGTGCGCCAATATTGCGCACTTCGGCCACAGCAGCCACTTCTACATTCGTATCAAGGCATTTGTGGTATGTTTGTGGCTGTCGCCTTTGTGGCAAAAACAATATAGGTAATAAAAACTCATTCTAACAGAGAGATTCTTCATCCTCTTCTTCTCCAATTAGTCTGTCATCTTTTTCATTGTAATTTTCATTCCGAATTTCCGTTGCTGCCGAATTTCTTTCACCATTATGCCCATCATTATTCTCATTGTTATTTTTACGCTTTGCCCTGCATTTTTTCGCGGAAGAGCGAATATTTCTCATCTGTTTTCGTTTTAATGCGTTTCTCAAAACTGTTTTCATAAATGTTTCGTTATCTTGTATGGTATACGTTGGATCCCAGAAGTTGACCATGGTGAAAAAGAAATGTATAACGTTTTTGAAAGCCTTGAATCCTATTTTTACATCAGATGAATTACGACTCCCCCCAGTCCACGAACATTTGCACAAAAACTCCTTCGTAAACATTATATCCAGCAACCTGTAAGCACAGTTATTGCCATTTCCCAGTGATTTAGAACATACAATAGAATATTGTTGTTTGAGCTTTTCGAAGGTTTCCTGGTTTAATAGCTCATGATCCAGTATTTCTAAATTGCAAGTATCATTTATAGGTTTAAATATGAAGGATTGCGTTTCTATGCCCTTCGCTTGGCCTAACGGTAACACAGTTGAATTTGATGGCATGCTATATTTCATTTCTTCAATTTGAACGGATAGTTCTGCAAGTCTTTTCATTATTTTATCCTGATTTTCCATAATAAGTTGTTGTATCGCGTATATATTCTGGATTTCTGCTAGTGTCTGATGTCCATCAGCACCAATTGACTGCTGAGTGACTACATTTTCAATTTGACTTGAGGTTCCTTCGGAGACTACTGCATACATAACACCTTCATCATCGCACAGACTGGTATTTGGCCCCAAAAGTTGGCCAAAATCCGTTTTTTTTATTTTAGTTCTACCCCCTCTAAACCATTGTTTCCAAAAATTAGTATAACCGGTCCAAACAATAACAAAAAACCCAAAGCGCTAGTACCATCCATCACGTGGTGGGCTCAGTCGGAAGTTACCGTTCGCTTACAGTGTCCGTGTGATTGTTCGATGCGCCCAAATTTCATTGTTTTGAAATATTTGTTATTTTGTGACTTGACGACTTTGTGTTGGTTTTCACTATGGATTGTGCACAACCAGGTATGTACTTTATTTGGCACTTAATTTTAATAACTAATATAAAGCCTTTCTTCATTTATGACCTTGAAATGTAAGCATCAAAAAATTGCTATAAAAAAACTCATTTTGGAACATCAAAGGATGTTTTAATATGTTTCTCATCATTTCTAAGTCAAAATTGTAATTGATAGTTATAGAGTAGACCTTATAGAATATGATTAAGCACAAAACAGCCACCCCAACGCACCCCCCTATTTTTGGCGATTTTTTTCCGTAAGCACTTTGGATATTAAGTAAATTAAGTTTTATTTATATTTTGTGTATTTTTGTTATAGGCTCTTCCGGAATGAGTCGAAATGACTTATTTAATATAATGGAACTATAATGGACTCGAAATGACTTATTTAATATAATGGAACGTTCTGATTCCTCAACATTTACTGAAAAGTTGCAATTTATGGAACGGGAACTACTGAATCAATATGCGGAAAATGACCAAAATATTGCTGATGTGAAGCAAAAACTGTCGATTATTAAACACCAATTTAAACAAAAATGGACAGCTGCTCGCAATATAAAGGCCAGATTTCTAGAAAACAATGCCGAGTGGCTACAAGGATGCATATCGTTTCCGAAAGCAGGTAGGTGGTACCCACATTTCATTACTTCTATTGTTTTGTTATGCTTTGAAGTATTTTACTTACCAGCACCATAGTTATTTAGTTCATTACTTAAATTTTAATTTAATACATTACAACATTTGTCTTTTTATTACAGGAGTAAGTCCCGGTAGACCTCAAAAGTCGTTCTCAGACTTGAGTGAGAGAAGCAAAAGACAAACGGAAGAAAAACGGAAGAACTTAGATCGAAGCCATGCAAAAATGAAAATATTGAATTCGGCTTATCTTTGTTACATGCTCGTATAAGATTTTTTGAGAGAATTTTACATGTGGCCTATAGATTGCCCGTAAAAAAATGGAATGTGCGCCTTACTGCCGAGGAAGAAGTGGAAAACAAAAAAAAAAGAAATTCAAGACAAGTTTAAAGAGCAACTTGGTCTATTGGTGGACATACCAAAAGCCAATTTTGGTAATAACAATGACGGAAACACTAGTAGACGGTTTTTTGAGAACTACGAAATATCAGCGGCAATTACTGGGATAGACCTAAATTTGATATATCGATTGAAGATCATTTTGGATACATTGTGTAGTGGGTTTAAAATAAACGTGGAAGCGTTTGAAGGATATTGCCAAGAAACAGCTAAGTTATATGTTACCTTATATAACTTTTATTCTGTCTCCCACATTACATAAAGTACTATGTCATGGGGCTGAAGTGGTAGCGGAAGCCATTCTTCCCATTGGACAATAGTCCGAAGAAGCGGCAGAAGCACGGAACAAACATATTCGAATGTTCCGGCTCAACTACGCCCGAAAGTTTTCCCGGGTAGCTTGCAACGCAGATGTCCTAAACCAGCTCCTCTTAACCTCTGACCCTGTCCTGACGGGCATGAGGAAGAGGAAGAGTAAAAAAAAAACTCTCACTTTCGGGCGACGTTATAAATTGGTTATTGGAAAGTAATATTTTTAATGTAAGTTTTGGAGATGACGACGAAAGTGACGAATAAATGCTTGTATATAGTACGTATGCTTTTTTTTACCTTTTCCAAGCTAGAAATTAAATAAAACAATATTAGACAGCCATTAAGGGTAACAAATATTTTTGGCCAACTTTTTGGACAAAATACCAGTCTGTGCATCGGCAATTATATGATTAGGTGTTTGACTGGGGGCTACTATAATGTTCGCCACAGGATCGATCTGCAACAAATGAATTATTATATTATTTTGTAGCGATTATTCAACTGTATTTTAACCAACCAATATCGAGTAAGTAGGCGAGTAGATGCACAGAATAAGAAAAATGTCGGTTTTTATACCTACACTCGGTGGTCGCGCTAAGGTGTTTTATTTATTTATTATTTATATAGTAATAAACAATATTTCACGTAAGCAAATACAATAAACGAAAAGTAATAAGTATCCAGTTAGGTAATATACGTAGGTAGGTGGCATCTTTGCGAAATGATTCGGGAATGTTATGATAGTTCTACCATGTTTATAACAGCCGTAGATAACCGCAATCAATTTTTTGTTAGAATGCAGGTTTCACTGAGTAGTCATTATGATCCTACGTTTGAGCAAAGAAGTTGAACTAAGTAATAAACTGGTTGCATATCAAATACAATAATTATCTTAATAGATAAATGTATGTACCTAGAAAAGCGGAAAAAACCAATACAGTTTCGTAAAAATAATATGTGTGCACCTTAGAGTGTATAATTCATTAATTACACACAACAATGAAATCAATACGAACATTAAATCGTTAGTAGGTAATAATACTAATTATTAATACTATTTAGTCTAAGGTGCGATCTTTTCTTTATGAATCTTTCTTAGGTATGAAATTTTCTTAGATAGGTAAATATCAGAAACAAATACCTATCACAATTACCATTAAAATGACCAATTTATTATCAAAAAATTCGTTTGCCTGCCTTAAATACCCAAAATAATTAGGTTCTTGTATGTGTAGGTAATTACCTGTATAGAAATCGGCTTGTGTGGACACATTGCCAATAGCCTACCTATCCTAGGTGTAACGTATACTACAAGCCTATAAATAAGTACCTACTACTACTACCTACCTACCTACTATATACTAGGTACTTACTTACAGATTAATCACGAGTTGATAGGTAGGTAGCTACTTACCAAATTCTGAGCCAGGGAGTTGAAATTTGGACTTGCGGCAGTAGAATTATGTACTGTTCGAACCCGTTGCGCACAGCTACTCTGTTCAAAATCTGTGTCGGTGTCCGTTTTGTCTAACATGTTCGCCAATTCTTTTTCAGCGTCTTCGTAATTTCGAAAGTTTTTTCTTTTCAAAGAACATGGCATTTTTAACCAATTTGCGCCAGGTTGAACACTGCTGTCTTTTGATAACATATCAGCATTATATTTCGGCCAGCTAAGTTGACCTTTGTCCTCCCATTGGGATGGCACAACACACAACTCTGGGCGACCTCTACGTCGTGTTGAAACAATTTTAAATGACATCTTCCTGAAACGAAATATAGGTAGGTACATTACCGTTACAAAGCAATAATATCATTAGTCTAAGTATTTTAATGCAGGTTTAACATAATAACTGAGCTAGATAAATTACGGAACACACCTAAAAGTTTCACCTATCGCGTCGTCACTAACTGTCGTTATTTTTATTGTTTACGCGTGAGTATGTGTAGCAAGTTCGCAACTGACTGATATCGCGCGAGGTATGGCCACATGAGAGCCGCACGGGCGCGGGTGAGGGGGTGGAGACGGGTGGGAGTGGGTAATCAGGTTTTAAGATATCGAATCGAAACTATATATCGATATTCGATTATTACAATATTGATATAATATACGTTTCAATATCTATTTACGATTTGTATCGGCCAACCGTATTCCACTTTAGAAAAAAAAACATTCGATTATGGAACCCTAAAAATTAGAAGTACCTAATATAGAAATGTGGTCAACTATTCAATTGTTATTCAGAAGTTAGCGTATTGAAATGACTCTATTCAACTGAAATCTTAGTAACTACACTCTTGTGCACTTTTATTCAGCAATGAAAGCAAAACAAGCGATCGCCATTTTTTTTTTTGTGAATACATATATTTACAAGGAATTCACCAAGATTAATTACCTGAATCAAAATCTTACAACTACAAAATTTTCAATTCTTTTTATATATTTATTGGAATTACTAGAATTAGAAATTTCGCCATAAGTATTTTAGTCAGACCGAGCATGCATGTACGAAAATAATATTTACAATCACTTACCTTGATTATTCACGCAGCGCGTCAAAAATAATCGGAAAAATCATGAACTTTTACGACAAAATAATTTGCGCACTAAGAATTAACATGTAGCAAACCTTCTTAATTAAGTAATGAAACTTTTGCTTAAAGTTTTAATAAGTTACTTGTCAATAACATTTTTATAAAAATGTCTAACTGATTGTCATTTAATTTCACGATTTGTATGAAAAAAATCTGTATTAATTTAACAAGAAAGTAATGCTGAGTATATTCTGAATCAAATATTCAATTCGACATAACTGAATATTTGGTGTGTAAGAGCTTAATAAAAGCAATGTCAGCTGTTATTCAGAAGTTATAAAGGTAATTGTACCATTACGGAGCTCCTACTCAGATGTTACTCATATGTTATTAAGCTTCATGCATTTTATTTGGGGCCTATTTTGTTTGAATACAATCTGAATAGATTGTACTCAGACGGTAGTCAGCTTAGTATTCAGCTTATATTCTTAATGATTGCTCATACTCAACTTTTATTCAGCACGTTTGTGTTACTTGGGCAATTTATCAAGAAGATGTTCACTTAGGTACCTAATTTCGTAATAATTAAGGAGATTTTATGAGTAAATCCCAAAATCTTCGACAGTGTAGCCGACCTTGTCTGTGTGGTGCGCCGGACTTGTCTGTGTGGTGCGCCGGACTTAAAGAATAGCACCACCCCATACTTCCCGTGGGTGTCGTAAAAGGCGACTAAGGGGCGTACCGGAGAATGGGCAGCAGCGTTCTCTATGCATTCCACCACCATACTATACTGCGATCGCCAACCCGCCTGCCAAGCGTGACGATTATGGCAATCCCCCCCCCCCAGCAGTGGACGTCTTTCGGCTGATAAATTGAAAAAAAAAAATGTAGCCGACCTAGAGGTATGACGAACGAAGTGAATTCCATTTTGCCCGATATCGACTTTGCTTGTTTAAAACTCCATTTATTGCTGATTAGGATTTTTAGGTTGATTTTCTCTAGTGATTGTATTGTATTGTTTGTACAGGAAGGCTTTTTAGATTCAATTCTGTATTTCAGTTTATTCCGAAGAACGTTATTTCTTTTGTTGGGTTTAGCACTGAATTTTCCCAGTTTATTCTGAAGCCCAAATTTGTAAGAGTCTTTAGAACAATTGACACCTCGTTTCTTAGAAGTCGTGGCTGTCTTTTGATTTACTATCAAGAAATCGTCGAGACATACGACGTTACATTGCGGTAGTGTAGTGCTAGGTCGTTTGAACTCCGTGTTTCTGAATTTTTTAACACCTTGATGTGGTTTACTGAAGGAATTAAGGTCTCGGAGCGTCTTTTGTTTGTTTTCTTTTTCTGTATACATATGATTCGATAACATTCGAGGAGGGGCCGGCGCAATTTTAAAGACACCATGTGTTTTGATCGCTTCTTGTAATCTGTCTTCATCCCATAAATGAGTTCCCGATCGCGGTATCACTGACGACCAATCGGTAAAAAATATTCTTCGGCTCATACTGTTTGCGTCGAGACTCAATGTGCAGGATCAGGTTTGTTCGTCCAAATGAAGCGACTTGTGTACTTTTAACAGGTGTATATAGTAATATTCGTCAACAGATTCGCCATGGCGGTCGGTTGGCAAGGGAAGACATTAAGGATTTGACGAAGGCGTGAGTCAACAAAAGACCGAATGCAAGCGTCTGAAGGGTGACCACTAATGACCAGCGTCGCCAGAAGTGCTGCCGAAGTTGTTTGATTCGTTCGTAGCGTGTCAACCTCGAAGTGGGCTTGCCGGTGACATCTTCAGAAGGTGGTGCTGTCAACGGTCGGCCAATAAGGAAATGGGAGGGGGTAAAAGGAGTATGTTCGGAAGGATCTGAGGATAGAGGTGAAATTGGACCGGAATTTAGGACGGCTTCGATTTGTGTCAAAACTGTGTCAAATTCCTCGTAAGTTTATCGCGCGTTACCTACTATGCGTCTCAGGTGATGCTTGCACGAGCGTACCCCACTCTCCCATAGACCGCCATAACGTGGAGAATAAGGAGGAATAAATCGAAATTCAATGTACAGTAAATTCAATTATATCTGAAGCATGATTAATCATAGTTTCTAAGTGTAACGTTAGGCCTAGATTCGCCCGTCTCCTTTAAACATTTAAGGATATATTGCTAAAGTCGAGAAGTACAAGTAAAGTAAGAGATTTGTAGTCCATTGCCCAGCGGGTGTCATCAGTAACCTTCAAAAGAGCTATTACTTTACTATGACCAGGTCGGAAACCAGGCTGAAAAGGACTAAGACTAATTCGCAGATAGAAAGGCAGAAAGTTGTTGGTGAACAATATGCTCAAGAACTATGTGATGATGAATGTTCACTCAGAGATATACAATACAACCCTTAACTTAAAGAGTTTCTAGGAGTCGAGTTATTATTTTAAAATTAAATATTACTTATTATTTATATTCCAACATAATTTGACATTATGAATGAGGATAATGAACCGGTTTTATGAACAATTAATAATACAGCTTTATTTGTAATAATGAGTGGTGCTTATTTTTAATTTTCTGATGTTTCTTTCTAATCACATTTCATCAACTATGATGTCGTTCAAATACATAGCTGGAGCACTGAACCACAAAATACAGATAGTACAGAAGTCAATCTACATACAAAGTGCGCTCGAGCAACGCACACATAGACACCGCTCACGGACACGTTATCTCAGACGGGTTAGGAGCTGTGCGAGCGTGCGTGGCATCCGCTTGAGACACGCGTCTGTAAAGTGCAGAAATGGAGCAACAAAAAAATGGCTATCTAACAAAGAGTAAAATAATATAGAGGCAAAAGAGAGCCCTCTTGCGTGATAAAATTGCAAACCTATTTGACAATACGCCATCTGTAAATTGGCCCCAAACTAATCACATACCTACATAGCTATAGCTATTTAGGTATGTTATCATGTTATAATAGAATGTTTCGTCCTATCTCTGTAACATGTTCAAGTTGAACATGTTACGGAAATAGGACGAAACAAAATAGTCCCAATGGAATGAAAATAGTAAAAGGTAGAAAGAAAACAAAGAATTATTATACGTATATTACTTTTTATTTTTATAATGCTTATGTTTATTAAAATACATTTGTGCATTCATTTTAATTTGATCTTCGCCGCTATAGGTAATTTTTCCTGCCAAAATTCGGTTGACGGATCTGCACCAACTGCATATTAACAAATTAATAGTGATCTTACAAAAATATTGTTTTAATTGATCTTTTATGTTTTTTACAATCAAAAGGAAAATCAACTAATACATTAGCTATGTCTATTATATGTTTCTTGATGTTTATTTTTGGAACATCTTTTTTTAGAAATGATACAGTAATATTTTGAAGTGCAGAGAAGCAATTTTCTAATTGCTGACTGGGGTAGCACAACCATTTTTTGTTGGCGTACTCTTTGATCCTTATATATGCATTGTTAGTATTAATATTTTCTTGATCAACTAGGCTTTGTCTACACTTTTGACAAGACTTTACAATATTTTTAAGGCACTTTGTCAAAACCCAGCCACATACATAATTTTTTTGTCCAGCATCAGGTTCATTCCTCTCAACAAAAAGATCTTCATTAAATTTAATTTCTTCGTCTTTGGAAATATCAGAAGAATCTGTAGGACTTTCTGGGTGCTCTGTTATAAAAAAATCTAGTGATTGAAGGCATTCATTTATATCTTCTTCGCAATTTGCGCGGTTTGAGTGGGGCGAGTTATAATTATTTAAAAGGAGAGCTTTAAATGCCCCTTCAAATCCTAATATGTTAGGGGCGACATTCCTCGCCCCATAACTTCGGATATTTCCAAAAAAATTCTCGACTGGGTCCTGATTTAAATGTCTTGTCAAAAATGTATCAAAGCCATACTTTATATGCAAAATTTTCCAAATTGCTTCTATGCCTTCTATGGTTTTAATCAAGTTTTGTACAGATGGTACAGCTGTTTCCGTCAATCTAATTTTGTTGCCACATTTTTTTGTAACTTTAAATTTTATTGTTTTTAATATTTTCTTTGAATCTACCCAAAGTTGATGGCGGGGCGACTGTCGTTTAATAGGTCCTTTGTATATTTTCCCATTAGGAATATTAAATGAATTAACATTAAAACTGTCGAAAAGTTTATCTAACAATAATGTAATATCTATTAAACTTTTACATTCCACAGGGAGATCACCTCTAGCAGTTAAATGCTCTGTTGCAACTGCAACGCTGTGACTGAAGATTTGTGTTGCAGACTTAACTCTCATTTTATTAATTTTTTCGGGGTTCACGTGCTCTTCTGTGAGTTTATATAATAATCTCAATTCCCCGTATGACTGATCTGCTGCATAAAGCTTTTGGTAATATGCCCATTTCACTACTTTTTCTTCATTATTAATATTGTAAACCATGTCTTTGGTCAATAGGTTATTTCTGATACCTTTTATTAAATGAGGCACGTCATACAAAGGGATTATGGTTTTCCCATTCAAACGAATTCGGTCATATCGCCATTCTAATCCTTGTCGAAGACATATTTTTTTTGATTCATCTACCAATTCTGTGATGGCACCCACATTGACAGTGCTTTGGTCACACACAGTATTTATAATAATAAGGCCTGCATCGTGTGCTTCTTTAATTACTGTTTTAATTAATTCTTTTAATTCAATTTTTTTGAGCCCTGTGGTAAAATAATAAGCGATAGGTTGCTTAAAGTTTTGCTTTAAACCTTTGACCATAAAAACAAGAACATGGTCTGCAAATTTGTCATTTTGATTTGTGGCAAATCCATCGAATTTATCTTTATGAGCATCATAAAATATTTGGGGTGTCAAGGACATCTCATCAAAAATGAGGCTGCATAATGTATCAGTCACAGGCAATTGCAAAATAGTTTTTTTTAATTTTTCAAATATTATTTTGTTTATACCAGGCGTTACCTTTATGTTACTGAGTAACCGTTTCATGGTTTTCGAAGATGGCAACGTAAAATATTTATTTAAAAGTCTGTAACATTTTGGACTTTTTTTATAAAGGGACAATACCAGTACCTTTTCTTCCAAGGTAAACCTTCGTCCTTTATCTTTGCAGTTTGCAACTGCATGTGAAGGAAGAGTTGGGCCGGTTTGGTCATATTTTGTGCAACACGCAGAAATGATGCATTATTGAAGAGAGTCTCTGCATTTCTCAATCTATCTTTAAATATTTGACCTCTTTTGCGCAGACGGGATATCTCGGTCCGAAGATGCTTGATCTTGGTGCACAGTGGTCGAACATAATATGTTCGATTTATTTTGGATGCACCTGGAAAATTATAGTAGAAGTTTAAAACAAGCTGGGCACAACTTTAGAATCAGAAAGGAATCATTTAAATATTATCATGAAAGTCTCATTTATTTGGTTTTTTATTCGTTATTTATTTCTCACTCGTATCAAAATGCTAAGGATGAAAATGTACAGATAATTAAAGTAGAAATATATACAGGGTGTTTGGTGCATCGTTTGCCAAATGGAATTGGCCGAAAGAAGAGGTCATTTGCTATCTCTTAAGGCCCAGTAACTCATTCCTTGTATCACTGGTTTTTTTAAAATGATTTTTTAATTTTTATTTGGAGAAATACAAGAACTCTGCATTTAAGCTTAATTTTTTTTAAAGTTATGAGTATAGCCTTCAAATTTTATTTTAATTCTTATGTTTACTCTTGTGTGGTTCTATGAAATTAAAAATTTACTTGCTAATAACATCTAGTTCCTTGTTAATAACTCCCAAAGTTTTTGAAAAAAGGAATAATACACTTAACACTCAACTTTAAATTGCTGTAAAAAAAAAACTAAAAGCGATTGGGATCTTCGAATTCTTTTAAAAGGTTCTCTAGTTTGTCCCCTTTCTAACGGTGTGCAATATACCAAAAAAAACTTTTGATAACTTCAGTAATTCGCTAAATGTGTAATCGAGACACATCAGGCTGATATTCGATATTATGGTAAGAACACTAGTTTTCACATAAATAACATACTTTAAGTAGGTGGATAGTGTTATCTCACTCTTACGCAGTCTTTTATCTCTTTCTAGGGTTCTAACTTTCCTCGAACTTGAAATAAAAAATAAACTTTTATTTAATAAGTACCTAATTATAAACTTTGTTCAAATTTTCCTCCACTATTGCGTACACACGCGCGACATCTTCGTCTTATCTCGACTGTAGTGGTGTGTAAACGTATTTCTGCTTTGATAGTGACGAAAGCCGCCTCAATGCGTTGGATTAAATCATCCCTAGTCTCAACTTCCGTGGAGTAAACAAGTTCTTTGGGCCATCCCCAGATGTAAAAATCTAACGGAGTCAGGTCTGGGGAACGGAGGTCAAGGAATAGGGCCATCCCTCCCAATCCATGATTCTGGGAATGCAACATTTGGATGTTGTACTCCCTGGCGGTTAATCTCCAGTGAGCGGGATAATCGTTTTGATGAAAAACAAAAGACAGGTCTTCACTGAAAATTGGTAGCTGACCTAATAATTAGGGTAAGTCTGTTTGTAGAAATTCTTTTTAAAAAGTTCGGATCATCCACGTCCGAGTGTAATAAGAAGATGTCGCGCGTGTGTACGCAATAGTGGAGGACAATTTGAACAAAATTTATAATTAGGTTCTTATTAAATAAAAGTTTATTTTTTATTTCAAGTTCGAGGAAAGTTAGAACCCTAGAAATAGATAAGAGACTGCATAAGAGTGAGATAACACTATCCACTTACTCAAAGAATGTTATTTATGTGAAAACTAGTGTTCTGACCGTAATATCGAATATCAGCCTGATGTCTCGATTACAAATTTAGCGAATTACTGAAGTTATTAAACGTTTTTTTTGGTATATTTGACACCGTTGGAAAGGGGACAAACTAGAGAACCTTTTAAAAGAATTCGAAGATCCCGATCGCTTTTAGTTTTTTTTTTACAGCAATTTAAAGTTGAGTGTTAAGTGTATTTTTCCTTTTTTCAAAAACTTTGGGAGTTATTAACAAGGAACTAGATGTTATTAGCAAGTAAATTTTTAATTTCATAGAGCCATACAAGAGTAAACATAAGAATTAAAATAAAATTTGAAGGCTATACTCATAACTTTAAAAAAAAATTAAGCTTAAATGCAGAGTTCTTGTAATTCTCCAAATAAAAATTAAAAAGTCATTTAAAAAAAACCAGTGAAACAAGGAATGAGTTACTGGGCCTTAAGAAATAGCAAATGACCTCTCCTTTCGGCCAATTCCATTTGGCAAACGATGCACCAAACACCCTGTATATCAAAACATTTGCCAATTTGTACTCTTAGATATAATTGTTTTTACACCTATCAGTCTTTCTACAGGTTACTTAAGGGTCCCTATCAGTTTCGCGGACAAAAAACAGAAAAATCAGTTTTTTTCAGCGCAATTTTCTCAATATCCTTAAGTTATCTAGTTTTTTAAAAATACACAAGTATTTATCACCCTATCTATCTAGTAAGTGTACGAAATTAAGTTTAGATAACTTAAGGATATTGAGAAATTTGCGCTGAAAAAAAATGATTTTTTCTGTTTTTAGTCCGCAAAACTGTTAGGGACCCTTAATACAGGTTTATTAGGATGTATCTATATCAACAAGCTGAATGTTATAAAAATTAAAAAGAAAACTTGTATTACCTACCTTTGCCAGTCATCATTTGGGGTTTGCTAATCACAGAATAATTATGTTCCGTCAATAATTGCTTCGTAGCTGAGTGTGTACACCTGGCAACTGAAATCAAAAATAGAAATATTAATATCATCATCATCATTTCAACCGATAGACGTCCACTGTTGGACATAGGCCAAATATATTGAAATATTAATATATATATTATTAGATAATTACTAGTAAAGTAGAATTTCAAAATGATGGCATGGCAGTAGTGTTTCACTTAAGTGTTGTTTGCCCATATTGGGATGAAAACCAAGAACACAATGAAGCAGTAGGTTAACTACTAAGCTATTAGTTAATTTATTAGTCATAATGTTTTATGTGACTATTTATATTGACATTTAAATCAATAATTAATAGACTGACAAAGAAAACCAACTTGAAATAAACCTGTCTGACCATTGTGGTATAGTAGACCAAAATCCCTCCTATTTAAGAATATGTCTATATGTCTCAGAGTTAACTGTTACAACCATAATGATTGATAGAAAGAATAGACAATAAATATTCATATTTAATAAATTTTAGAAATTATGAATCAGAATAGAGCAAAATAATTATTTTATTTACCTTCTGCTGGTTGTGATGCAATAACAGGTTGTAAATGCAGTCTTGAGGGTATTTCTGGATCTGCTCCACTCACTGACGGCCCTGTAATTTTTAAATAGTAACTGAATAAAAAATATTAGGCTGCTTATTTAGTAACTTCTAATTAACAAATAAATATTTCTGGCATTATATGTATATATTACATTATACACAAGTAGTAGTATGGGAAAGATTATTAGCAATTTGTTATAGTCAATTTGTTTGGATCCACTTAACTAACTATTATAGGTAGGCATATGTTTATTTTTATTACCTTCTGTTAGTGATATAGCATCCTGATGGAAATGTTGTGTTAAGGGTTGCTCTGACACTGTTTGACTTGAAGTCGACCCTGTAATTTTAAATATAATTATTTCACAATAACAAATAAAGAAAGTTACATACTAGATTGAACTCAAATTAGATAAAGTAGAATTTCAAAATGATGGTAGTAGTGTTTCACTTCAGTGTCGTTTGCCCATATTGGGATGAAAACCAAGAACACATGAAGCAGTAGGTTAACTACTAAGCTATTAGTTAATTTATTAGTGATAATGTTATTCAAATTCAAATATTTTATTTCAGATTTACATCCATATATTGTTAGTTGTAGTATAACTTAGCCTAATGTTAGTATTAAATTAAATTTACAATAATAAACAAGTAGTGTACCATTGAACTGTTCGTTCAATGGTACACCGCTTATTTGGATAAGTGTGTATGAACACTTACCCACCTTCGTAAGAGGATATAAGTGACTATTTATATTGCCATTTAAGTCAATAATTAATAGACTGAAAAAGAAAACCAACTTGAAATAAACCAGTCTGACCATTGTGGTATAGTAGACCAAAATCCCTCCTATTTAAAAATATGTCTATATGTCTCAGAGTTAACTGTTACAACCATAATGATTGATAGAAAGAATAGACAATAAATATTCATATTTAATAAATTTTAGAAATTATGAATCAGAATAGAGCAAAATAATTATTTTATTTACCTTCTGCTGGTTGTGATGCAATAACAGGTTGTAAATGCAGTCTTGAGGGTATTTCTGGATCTGCTCCACTCACTGACGGCCCTGTAATTTTTAAATAGTAACTGAATAAAAAAATATTAAGCTGCTTATTTAGTAAATGGACCTGTGCCGTTTTAATTAACTATAACTAAATAAATAAATAAATAAAAATAGTAACTTCTAATTAACAAATAAATATTTCTGGCATTATATGTGTATATTACATTTGTAATAATAAAAAAATATATATATAATTTAAAGCACTCTTTAAATTGATGGTATTAAAAAATGTATGTTATGAAATGTGAGTATTAAATGTGTGTGTAGTACTCCAAATAAATAAACAATAAGTAGAAGTGAAAATTCGGGCGCCAGGAGTACAAACCAAACTATGCCAAGGATAGACTAACCTGCGGGAACTGGAAACTTTTAATCTTCAAGCGGGGAGTATCAATAAAAATCGACACAAAAGTTATTGAACGATTTTATTACCCGAAGGCTGCTGGTCTCAATATACAAGAAAATTCCTTTCTAATATTAACAGTTGGTGTAAAACTAAGATGGAATAGAAATTAATTCTTGTCCTGTCATTATTGCACTTTTGTCAATTTAAGTTAAGTTTTTATAAACCATACCACATTCCGGCGAATAAACTAACAAACCACGCTCATTTTGGTGATTTTGATCTTCGCAGGGACGTCAAGGCGGTCCATGATATATGTCGGTAGGGGCTAGCGTTAAAAATTTAAGTCTTGAGATAAAAAGAAACGCCTCGTGGCTGAAATGAAACATGAATAACTGTTAGCTGATGTCCAGCGTCGACAAAAATGACGATCGAGATGTTTACGACCAAATACAAATTAACTTACCGTTTCTTTTCCAAAGAAAGTTTTTACATCAGTAGATGAATTAATCCAAAATATATAAGGTTCAAAAGATCCTGAAACAAATATCGAAAACTATTAACGTCCGCCATCAAAATAACCACGCGACACGTGAGTAAGGTTGGTAAAATTCTTCGTGGTTTCAAACCTAGAAACCACGAAGAATTTTACCAACCTTTTAAAAAATATGGGCAATCCCATTATGATGCCGACAAGGGCAAATCAGCTACCACATATTTAGGACTAGATATCGTCCTAGCCGTAAATAAATCCCGATTTAATTCGGAGCTCTCAAATTACTCCATTCTATGCAAAGGTTGGGCCGGAAAGTGACCTGTCAAAATCAACTGACAGCATCAAAAAAAATCAGTGTGACCACTACACGATTCCGATTCAAAAAAATGATTTTTTACATGGCAACACCACCATGTTGCCTTCAAATTAAAGCAAAGACCACGCTATCATGTAACAGGCTTAAAAGACTCGTTACATTACATCCCCTCCCGAAAATAAAAGAAAGGAACTTTCTTTTATTAGAAAGAAATCTTCAACCAAATAAAACCAGTCTTAACAACTTTCTAATTCAAAAAAAGAAAAAATCATATAAGATTCAAAGTGTAAATTAATTCTGAAAATGTCAAACGACAAAATCTCAAGAATTTAATAAAAGTAAAAAAAAATGTAAATGACAAAAAGTCAAAAACGAAATAGTGAAAAACAAAAAATTATAAGTTATATAAACTCATTAAATGAAACGAAGAGAGAAATCTCTTAGCGCTCCAAAACTCCAAAACAGTGCAGTTAGGCACTATAGCCACTGACTAAAAATTTCAAACAAATTCGGACAATTTACCAAAACAAACTACAATTTTTATAGTGCAGTTAGGCACCTATCGCCACTGACTAAAAATTTCAAACCACTTAGAACAGTACAACTTTGAGTGCAGTTAGGCACTATCGCCACTGACTACTATGTCAACCGCTTCCAACTCAACCATCTCTATGAGTGCAGTTAGGCTCTATTGCCACTGACTAACTCCGTATTCAACAATCCAAAAAATTTGAAAACTCCGAACAAAAGTTTTTAAATAAAGCTGAAAGACCTTATTTAAAATACTGTTACAGGCACAACCTGCAACGAGACAAAGGAAAGCATATTGTGATCGGCTCATCACCACCGAATTCCCGAGCACAATAGCTGTAAAAGAATGTGAATGCTGTGACTGGCTCAACACTACCAATCTCCCAAACACAGACAAACACAAAAAACATTGAGATCTCCAATGAGAAATCTCAATAACAAAAAAGGCGAAAGCCAAAGTTTCACAGTGCGACCGGCATACCACCACCGAACTTCCGAACGCAAAGGAAAAAAAATAACGAAAGTCAAAACAAAATCTCGCATCGTGATTGGAACAACAAAGTCCAACACAATGGAAAAAAGTCGAAATCAAGGTCAAAAACTACACCAAGATCCAAAAAATAATAAGGCATTTTGTAACAAAGGTTACAGAATGACCCTAGAAAGTAAAAAATCAAAATCAAAATCAAAATGTTTTATTTCACATAAACCAACATGGGCACTTATGAAACGTCAGAAGCTAGGTGCACGGTTCCAATTGGTCGTTTCCTATGGAGAAGAACCGGCAAGAAACTCCACGGTTACTCTTTTTAAAAATAATTGGCTTTTACAATGTTTCCAGATTACAGTAGGTATGGGAGGACAGCGCAGGCCTGTCAACAAGTACCAAGTACTTGATAGAATAAAAAATGGTCTACAGATCTAAAGTCCAGGTGGCACCACACAGACCGCTTTATTATAATTATGTATAAATATAATTATAATTACTCTTGGTTTGGGGGCAGTTGCTGGTAACATCGTTACATTTTCTGATTCATTATCAGTCACACTTTTTGCATAATATTTCGGTGTAATGTCATAGAACCCAAGGTGTTTGCCGTGTATGCAACGCTCATCGATATCACATAAGAAACAACTTACGGTGCTTAGAGTAAGCTTTTTAGATAGCATATCCCAAAGAACCTGGTGGATTGATAAAGTGCCTCTGAAAGGCTTATGGTTTTTTGGAAGGAGAATTTCTTTTTCTTTTACAGTGTCTTCCTTTACTGTCTTTATACTTATATTTTCCACATTCTCTTTTAATACCTCACAAAATGAATTAAAATCTCCCACATCTCGTCCGAAACGAACCATTCTATCGGCAGTTCTCTTCAGAAAGGCACCTACACCGTCTGGGGCTCCCTTTCCATGCCCTGCCTCTGTGTAATTCCAAGTTATTCTCGAAATTTGTTCAAAATCATTCTGAATTTGTGTATTATATAAAACATAAATTTATTTCGGTACTGTGATACGGGTGAGTCTGACAGAAAATGTAATATTGTAATAAAAGGATTGATTTACAAAGCCTGTTTTATCAGCGGAATTAAATGGGCCCAAATGGCTGCCGCATCATGACGAACTCAACTACTAATAGTACAAACAGATGTTGGTCGAATGCTCCCTATAGAAAAATCATGAGTATAAATAACTGATGTATGCAAACTAACTTGCTGCCTGCTGCCTCCAAAATGAAATGACTGGACTTCTTCCGCATACTTTAACAAGTAATTTTCTGAGAAGTCTACGTGGATAACGGCTTCAGAAACAAGCAGATTTTCTTTTAAATGTTTCATGGTGGTATATTGGGCTTCAATATTATGAACATGTATGAGAAACGGATTCAACAGTGTTTCTAACTCTTTTAATGCTGTCAACGGTTGTGTAGTTATTTTGTCCTTTACTGTTAATACTTGTTTCTTTTTTAGCGCCTTTTTGGTTACTACTTCTTTTGTTATTTTTTTCCATTTAAAATATGTCAAACTCAAGTCATTTGAAAACTCTTTATAGTTTAACGCCTTAGCTTTGCAAGAAGTGCACTGCCTCAGCAAACATTCGGTGTTTCTGGATTCACAACATAAATGCGAAACTACTTCATTTGAGTTTTTTTCACCTATAATAGATGCGTTGTATAGAGCTCTTATTAATAGTTCTATATTGGTATGTTGAGCGCACAAACATGTTTCCCTGTTTGTAGGTTTAGGATGAAGCACCCAAAACGGACGATGTTTAGTGAAAAATGAATAACTTACTTTTACTTCCGTTTCGGACAGTAATTTTTTATGTAAAACCTTTAATGGAGCAGTAATATATCTTTTCTGCATTCTTCTCTTATTTCGGGTGATAAATTCTTTCTTACCAGCGGCAACAGTACTAACTGCATCATCGTTGTAAAATGTAATTACTGCTTCTATTACCTGCTGACGAAGTAAGCGAAACTTCGTATCATTTCTTGATCTCAAATTGCTTATTGCACTAGAATGAATTACCCTTTTTTTAGATTGATTTTGTAAATTATCGGGAACTGTAGTATCTAGTTGTTCGCTGTTACCTTCGATCCGGTTATTAGTTATATTATTTTTGTTGACTTTTGATTTTAATCTCATTGTTGTGATTTTCTGATTTTTATTAATTTTCTGCAGATTTTTTAATAATACTTGTCAATCTTATTCTCTTTTTCAATTCTCGATACCGTATCTTTCTTACTTCTTTTTGTAAATCTTGTTTTGAAAATAAACCGATGGGATCTTCACTAGGATTGTTAGTTTCTTCGCAAAATCCGTCAGCTTGAACATGGTCTACATTCGGAAAAACTGCTGATGTTTCTTCTTTCTTACGCTGTCTATATTTTTTTGCATTTGCCTTCCACTGCTTACGTAATTGTCTTCGTTCACGTGGACTTCATTCTGTGATAGATTTCTGTTTCTTTTCTTCTTTACGTTTTTGATATTTTGCACGTTGTTTTTCTTTTTCTAACGCATACAATTCTGGGTATCTGTTATAAAAAAAATATGTCTTTTAAATTTCTGTAATAAGTATCAACGGAATAAGTGTCTACGGAATGTTGGAAATGAATGGTTGTGATTTATAAAGTATACATACAAATAAAATATTTGTAAATTCAAGTCTTTTTATTCGTAAATTGTACCTGTTGAGTCACTGTGTACTGTATTAGAGAGCCACTATGTACAACTATAGGTACACAGTGGCTCAAGTCCCATTTTTTTTTTAAATGTTGTGTAGGTTGATTTATACAGCCTGTAATGAAAATATAATGCAAAACCAAGATTTATTAACCTGGCTCCAATATCCTCAAATATTATTTTGGTTCTATTTTATTAGTCTTCCCGAAAAAATCCGAGTCACTGTAGCCGCCTTGACCCTAGACTATATTGAAATAACGAAACGCAAGGACTGTCCACCACGTGTTGACCATGTGTCGACGGAGGGCTTCGGTAAATGGGTAACCGACCTTTCGGCGCAGGTAGCTGACGCAATTATTTTTAGGAACGCTTCGAACCATTCGTTATTCGTAATTCAAAAACGAATCGTATTTTTTACCAATAGCTCATCGTTTAATATTGGAACCGGGCATTAGTAGATACTAGTTCACTATACATACTACTATTACAAAAGTTTTAAGTAACAAGAAAATAAAACAAACATACCTAAGAGGTAGTATTGCCCGATTCCATTGTCATATAGGCGCTTCATTTCAGCTTTTAATTTTGATTTATTGAATATGAACTGGTCATGGACTCGCCCTGGGTATCTCGCATTAATGTTGATAATGCGGCAGTCGACATCCAACCTGTTACAATACTTTACTATAATAACAAAGTTTTATATTGGGTAATTAACTAAATTCTGTTTGTACAGTCGCCAGCACATCAACCTACCCCACTTTGGCCTTGAACGCGTTATGAGCAACTACAGCGAGAATCGTGCGAAAGAGTAAAGCTTACTAGTAATGTGTCGTGCTGCAGTGCGTACGTGAGATTGTGTGCGTATGGTCGTCGTGGTGTGAATAAGATACTGTGCGATAAGAAATAGCGTAGCTATCCGAATCAAATACAGTGTCACAACAGGATGACAGTGGGGCGAGCGTATTTGCTGCAGCGCTTAAACAGTAGGTGTCGTCTCACCAAACTATAAAACATGCAGCGCTAGACCGCTTAAAACGTATAGTTTTCTCGCGACCAAAACGTCATAAGCGCCGGGAATTTCATGGCGCTTACACGTTTCATGCAAGACTAAATAAATGAGTTGTTACCGGTCGGTAACATACCCCGCGTTCCGAATTGCGTCAAAAAAATATAAGGACTATTGACTACTATTTGTGACGTTGCGCGTTGGTCGGATTCGCGATATAAGCAATCGCTTTTGACGCAATTCGGTTTTGCGGCGTCGCGTCGTCGTATCACTAAGTAATAATAGTTCTATGGTAGCAGGTTGAATAATTGAATCGAAACGCCCAGCGCAATGCTTAAAATACCTATGAAAGTTTATAGTCTTCTTTTACTTAATCCTTAATTTTTACATGTTTGTTGGAAAATTACTTAGAGTATTAAGTAGTAACTACCTACTCATATTACATTTAAACAGGTAGGTAGTACGGTATACACCGTTCGTTACACAATGAATTAGCGAAATTTCACGCTCTCGATGAATATTGTTAAGTAGACAAGTAGGTAGGTAAGTAGGTATAATCTCATATCAGAAAAACATTTCCTTTTTTATTAGGGTTCCGTACCCAAAGGGTAAAAAACTGGCCAAGTGCGAGTCGGACTCGCACACGAAGGGTTCCGTACCACAAGGCAAAAACGCCGAAAAAAACATGTTTGTTGTATGGGAGCCCCCCTTAAACATTTATTTTAATTTTATTATTAAAGTTAAAATACAACTCAGTATTTTGTGAATATTTCAAGTGCCTACCTGTTGCCATTTTTGATATCGAGCAAAAAAGGCCAAAAAAATCGCGTTTGTTGTTTGGGAGCCCCCCTTAAATATTTATTTTATGTTGTTTTTAGTATTTGTTGTTATAGCGGCAACAGAAATACATCATCTGTGAAAATTTCAAATGTCTAGCTATCGCGGTTCTTGAGATACAGCCTGGTGACAGACAGACAGACAGACGGACAGACAGCGAAGTCTTAGTAATAGGGTTCCGTTTTGTACCCTTTGGGTACGGAACCCTAAAAACGAGACCTAAGACTTCGCTGTCTATCCGTCTGTCTGTCACCAGGCTGTATCTCAAGAACCGCGATAGCTAGACGGTTAAAATTTTCACAAATTATGTATTTCTGTTGCCGCTACAATAACAAATACTAAAAACAAAATAAAATGAATATTTAAGTGGGGCTCCCATACAACAAACGTGTTTTTTTCGGCGTTTTCGCCTTGTGGTACGGAACCCTTCGTGTGCGAGTCCGACTCGCACTTGGCCAGTTTTTAAATTTCAAGCAGGTTTTAATGACCTTTTCCGGGTTTTGTTACGTACTTACTGGCGGGCTGGCGGTCACCTGTCTTAGCGCGTTCCTTGCTCTTCTATTCTATTATTGATAGCTGCGCCATGCGCCACAGTTATAAACTTTTGTAGTTATCATCCTTTAACTATTTTTATAATACCTATTATATCTGTTATTGTTCCAAAATAAAAGATTTTTATTTATTTTCACGAAATTAAATGCTGAAAACCCATAACATAGGTAATCTGCTTGAAATTTTGAAAGAAATATGGACACCTACTTTTTACCCCATCACGAACGTGTGTGAAGTTTAGCCAATTAATTATACCTACAAAAAGCCTTTTGTCAGTCCGCCGTGTTTAAGATTAACGTTTCGTCCGCAGCATGATCTTATTACAAAAACAATCAGGTTGAACCTTGTAACGAAATTACCAATACCTACCGAAGTTTGCTTTGACATGATGTTCAACCTTATTGCGCTAGTAATAAGATACGATTTCAAAGGTTATGAATTTTCAAATAAAATTCTAATATATTATTATCGTTACTTTACATCCCAAAACCTATACTATAATATTATAAAGCTGATAAGTTTGTTTGAACGCGCTAATCTCAGGAACTGCTGGTTCGAATTGAAAAATTCTTCTCTACTTGATTCACTATAACGTTTTTAGGGTTCCGTACCCAAAGGGTAAAAACGGAACCCTACCTATTACTAAGACTTCGCTGTCTGTCCGTCCGTCCGTCCGCCTGTCTGTCACCAGGCTGTATCTCAAGAACCGCGATAGCTAGACAGTTGAAATTTTCACAAATTATGTATTTCTGTTGCCGCTATAACAACAAATACTAAAAACAAAATAAAATAAATATTTAAGGGGGCTCCCTTAGAACAAACGCGATTTTTTCCCCTGTTTTGCTTGATATCAAAAAGGCAACAGGTAGGCACTTGAAAAATTCACAAAATACTCAGTTGTATTTTTACTTTAATAATAAAATAAAAATAAAATAAATATTTAAGGGGGGCTCCCATACAACAAACGTGTTTTTATAGGCGTTTTTGCCTTGTGGTACGGAACCCTTCGTATGCGAGTCCGACTCGCACTTGGCCTGTTTTTTATCGTAATCAAAGTTCTAAAATAATGCATTATTTGCAAAGGTGTTTTTATAAACATGATATTAATCCTTATCCAAATAAACACGTTACTCATCACAAGTATTTAATTTTGAACAAAATTGCCCTTGACAAATTTGATTTCAATGAATATCTTAGGAAATATCATAGTTTTAAAACAACTCCGCAAGGCGGCCGGTCATGACCTGAAGACGCAGTGACTGCAGTCGAAAGGGCTGTGTGATCTAACCCCAGGGGCCCCCAAAATATCTTGGCGGGGTCTTTTGCAAAAAGGACGGTGACGTTTTTTTAAGTAAATAAATATGCCGTCGGGGCCCACTGTATAACAGATACGGCGGTAGCTAACCCCCTGCTTTTGGCACTATAACTACACAACCGATCATCATGAAATTATGCATACCTACCAATCAGAAAAGGACATAGGATAGGTTCCTACAGGAACGCGTGTGAAACCGCGGGAAAAATATTAAAATAAAATGCGGAATAACAATCAAATCTTTTTATTTTTAAACATTAATATAATTGAAAACATTATAACAACTACCTACTTTAAATTAAAATATACTTACAACAAAAGTTATAAAACCAAACTATACCATAGATTAAGATAATTTATTTGCGTAAAACATGGTATACACAGGTGTTATTATTTTAAAGCATATGAGATCATACAGTTTTGCAATAAATGAAAAAGAAAATGCACAAATAAACAAAATTGAATTTAAAAACATTATAATTTAATGTTCAAAAAAATCCTTAATATTATAGAAATTATTTTCATTCAGCCATCTATATAGTTTAGTTTTGAATAACCTACAATTTAATATTTTTATACATTAGGTAATTTATAATATACCTACAGTCCTACATGCTTCATATTCACATAAAAGTTTCACCACCACCACCTACACCCAGTAACACCTTCTCTATGCTAACAGGTCCCCCGACTGCCAAATGAATTTATCTGTTTTAGTCTCGTTACCTAGATTCTTTAAGTTGGGGGTTTTTAAATTATTTGATCCTTTTCCAATTACTTACATTTAATTTTATTATTTTTTTGTGACGGGGGTTTTTTAAAATTAATTTTTTAATCAATTTTGTTATTCACTTTTTAGGAAAACCATGTTTTATGTTAACTGTGATGATATAAGTTAATGTGATAGGTAAGTGTGATTACTAGTTACTCACGCTGTACGAAATTGAGGTTACTCCACATCGTCTCGTCTGCAGCCGCATGGCTCTCGCGTAGAGCTGGCAGTTCTATGCATCCGCTTTCTTCCCACTGCCGAAGCCAGAAGTAAACTGTTTTTTTCTGGAACGAAACAAATACTTAGCTGTAGTTTATTTGCCCATTATTACTCAATTACTATAGGCAAAGAGACCCTTGATTTTAAGCCATTTTTACATGTAATTTTCTCTTGGGTCTGACACTTAAATATCCCTGTTTATAATGTTCTTTAAGCCTAGGCGATCGTTACAATTTCATTATATTGGTCTATGTAATCTTCTTTCGTATTACGTATCAACATTTATCCTATCTCCATACAATAAAAACTTTCTAGAACATTAACTTACTAAAATCGAACTTTGACATGTTTTCATTATAGGACATAATTCTTTCTATCTCTAGAACCCGTGGACCGATTTACATAGTTCAAACGGGAATATCAGTTTTAAACATAATCCTCTCATTTGACACTAAAATCACGCAAATATTCATATAAAGAAAGAATCACGTTTTCAAGTAACGTCATTATTCTGACTATAATTTTTCTTCACATTAAAATTCTCAAAAATTCCTGTTATAAACTAATACGAAAACTAATAATTAAAACGATATTACTATTCTATCATTTTTACACTATTCTAACTTATTTATTATCATTCACTATTCGCACGCCCGGCATTCGTTACAGAGCATAATTGCGTATAATAGGTAATATTTACTTTAAAATCCAATCACTACATAATGGAATAACTTCTGTTTAGAATGTTCCAGGAGTAAGGGCTGATTTTTCAATCGACAGATATTTTTTACTATTGGAATAAAATTGACATCTGACAGTTTTTGTTTGGAAGAATTGTCAAAAATTCAAAATGATTCCTTCCGATAGTAATAAATTGGCTGGCTAAAAAATTAACTGACGTTGGAAAAATCAGCCCTAAATTGAATCAAAAACAATAGTTCATCGAATTATGCTTACTGAGGTATAACTCTGAATTTAAGCTTTCACGAAACAGCGCGCACCCATTATGAAAGAACACAAAGAAGATATACCTATCCACAAATATAGATCTATCCCTTCTATTAATTCGAAAATTCTATAGAAAAACACCATTGACACATTTTTAACAATACAAACCTTTGTTTATTATTATTTAAAATTTATAACTACAAAAAATATTACTCACCGTTATGCCCGTCTGCCGACAAATATCAATCACATCACATCCACTCAATCGAAGGGCTTATGATGCGCTCCCTTTCAATTTGCGTTAACTGAGGCGGCATTCTTGATTTTGATATTTAACTAAACTTTGATAAAAATAATTAAAACGCACATTCAAAAATGTCCGCGGACTAGAACTTTCGCCGAGCACTCAACACGGCTCCAAGTGACGTACTGAATAAATGTCAAACGAACGATGTGATGTGACATTCGTTTAACTTCGTGAAGGTTCGGGGAAACTCGGGAGCGGTGGCGGACGCGCAGGGGCGCGTGGATGTGGCTTACCGTTTTAATTAACAATAAACAATAATAATCTAATAATCTTTATTCCTAGTGAGACATGGTAATTGGCTTCCAATTATTAGTACGTGCTACCATTGGGCAATTTTTGAAACGTTGAAAACTCCACCAATCAAACCAAGGATACTTTCTTTCTAACACTATACGCCGCGTCGTAGTTATAGATATGTATACAGTTTACGTTGATGTGCTGGCGTCTGTACTTACCAACTGCACATTTATTGTAGTTCGCCCTTTCCTGTTTTTATATTGAACTCCAGTCGGGAATGGTGGAGGAAATATATCGACATTGATGCAGTCTACAGCTCCTAGAATATCAGGCAAACCATGCTTCTCACAGAATCCCGTGGACACCCTTTGCCTGGCTTGCTCTGTTGCTGGGAAAGCTATCCGCTTAGGCATCAGTCTAAAATAAAAAAAAGCATTGCGAATATGTTCTTTTTCACTTGAGTTGAATCAAACATCAGCAATGTTTGATTGCTGCTGCTCACATTCTGATGCTGGCCTCAGAAACTTGGGTCAGGTACTTGCTGACAGTTGTTTGAGCAATTGCTAGCCCATGGTCTTTTTTTTTTTGGGTGGGAAATCATCAAACGACTCCTCCCGCTCTGGGTGGAGCGGAAGAGAGTGTCAGACTTTTACTGACTAAAACCCACCCATGTTCCTTCCTTAGCCCTTTTTGTTCCGGGGTAGCGATAATCCTCTTGGAGGCGCGCGTGGAACACGTACGCGCCGTCCGGCACGGGCCTGGTCCTGATCGGCCGGTGAGCTACCCATTACTCTACGCCCGCAGGCCCGCGCCTACGGTGGCCGAGAGTCGTTACGCGGCTCCCGACGCCCGGAACGTCTCCCGCGGTGGCTAGGCTCTCTTCCTGAGCCGTCCCGCCACCTCCTTCGCTAGCATGACGGCTTCGCAAAAGGAAGTGACTGCCTCCCACTCCCTCTCGCCCCGGACCATGGCTTGCACCAGGGCCAGGACACGGCGGTGCTCCGCCCAAACGGGGCAGACCTCCACCGTGTGCTCCACCGTGTCCTCTGGGCGATCCTGGCAATGGTGACACCCGGGCGTTTCCTCCCGCCTGATGATGTGCAGGAACCTCCCGAAGCTTCCGTGTCCAGTGAGGACCTGCGTCAGGCGGTAGGTGAGGGCGCCGTGGTGCCTCTCTAGCCACTCCTCAAAGTGGGGTCTTATCGCCGCTATCGCGGCGTACCCTGCGCTGGGTTGCGACAGTCGCTCTTTCCATGCCGCCATGAGATCGCGCCAGAGATCCGTCCGCTCCGCAGCGATTTGCTGCGGAAGTGGAGTTTCCCCCCGGCGTAATGCCTCCGCGCGCCACTCATACAGGCGCGCGAGGACTATCGCCTCCAGAAGCCCATGGTCTTCGTAGCCACCATCAGCCAGTATTCTGATGGATGTGAGTACCTAATATACAAGTAAGTATTGGTTAAGTAAGTATAAATGTAGATAATAAGCAGGTGTATTAGCTGCTACTTATGGTCAATACACGATACGATTAAGTATAGGTGCTTACTTTGATATGCACTGGTAGTCTATCTGCTGTATTCGATGGTTTCAAAGCCTGATAAAGTTCTTGGCACAAATAATGAACGCAATCCTTGTGCATTCGAAAAATCTGGCGGAATTCTGTGTTGGGTAATTCGAAGGGATTGCTCGAATCGCGAATTGAACGCAGGTGTATTTTTCGCTCGATTTTCTCCCTTTCCGACGACAACACTAAGCTCCAGTAAGCACGAGACATTTTTAACCAATCAATTATATTTTCTCCAAGAGATATACTTAAACCCATCATCTAAAGACGAGGACAAATTTCTCCCTTTGTTATGTCAAAATATCTGTAATTTTTTCCTTCCACTAGTCGCCATGCTATAGGCGGGGGGTGAGTATCCACGTCTAATGTCAAATCAAATCATCAAATCAAATCATTTTATTCCTTTGCAAACATGGGTAAAGACACATAGATGTTTCATATTTATAAGTTCTTCACATTTTACCATCCAATGGGCATGCAAATAGTGTACCTAAAGTTTCAGTTTAACATACTTAATTAAAAACATAATACAGATAAAATAAAAATGTCAATCTTAAAAATTAAAATAAAATAAAATGTCAAACTGAGTAAAAGTATGTCAAACCATGATAATAATAATATGTCAATCAGATTAATAATACACATGTCAATCAGCAAGTGAATCATCAATAATAAAGCTGTCAATAGTGTAATAGCATTTAGAAAGTAAGATTTCATTGAGCGCCCTTTTAAATTCTAATACAGTCAAATTTTTTATAATATTCGGTAATTTATTATAAATGCGAGGGGCAATACCAAAAAAACTTTTTTGCATAAGTGCAGTTTTACATGACATAATTTACTAACGTATTGTGTCCGTATTGGATCTTTTCTGACCTCTGATAATTTTTAACAAACAAGGCGGTTTCCAATATACAGGGTGTTTGGTGCATCGTTTGCCAAATGGAATTGGACGAAAGGAGAGGTCATTTGCTATCTCTTAAGGCCCAGTAACTCATTCCTTGTTACACCGGTTTTTTTATTATGACTTTTTAATTTTTATTTAGAAAAATACAAGAACTCTGCATTTAAGCTTAATTTTTTTTTAAAGTTATGAGTTATAGGCTTCAAATTTTATTTTAGTTCTGATGTTTACTCTTGTATGGTTCTATGAAATTCAAAATTACTTGCTAATAACATCTAGTTCCTTTTTAATAACTCACAAAGTTTTTGAAAAAAGAAAAAATACACTTAACACTCAACTTTAAATTGTTGTAAAAAAAAACTAAAAGCGATCGGGATCTTCGAATTCTTTTAAAAAGTTCTCTAGTTTGTCCCCTTTCCAACGGTGTGCAATATACCAAAAAAAAACTTTTAACAACTTCAGTAATTCGCTAAACGTGTAATCGAGACACATCAGGCTGATATTCGATATTGCGGTAAGAGCACTAGTTTTCACATAAATAACATTATTTTAAGTAGGTGGATAGTGATCTCACTCTTACGCAGTCTTTTATGTCTTTCTAGGGTTCTAACTTTCCTCGAACTTGAAATAAAAAGTAAACTTTTATTTAATAAGTGCCTAATTATAAATTTTGTTCAAATTGTCTTCCACTATTGCGTACACACACGTGACATCTTTGTCTTATCTCGACTGTAGTGGTGTGTAAACGTATTTCTTCTTAGATAGTGACTTACAATCGTACGCGCTAACATGGAATGCAAACCCTTTCTAGCTCTACTGCGTACCTCACCGATGTTCTAGGTAACGGCTTTGACGTCACTCTGCCAGATGTCATGTTATCCCTTGTGTAACTTGGATTGTACTTTTTACAAATATTAATTTAAAAATTCCCCTTGGGAGAAAGTAATGCATTCTTACGCGTAGGTATTTTGTTTGTTGTAGGTCTTGAGAATCAAGACTATGGTAACCGTGTCCAGTTTTGTCGTCTTTTATTACACTCCGACGTGGATGATCCGAACTTTTTAAAAAGCATTTCTACAAACAGACTTACCCTAATTATTAGCTCAGCTACCAATTTTCAGTGAAGACCTCTTGAAGTGAGTCTTTTGTTTTTCATCAAGACGGTTGTCCCGCTCACTGGAGATTAACCGTCAGGGAGTACTTGGATGTTGCATTCCCAGACTCTTGTATTGGAAGGGATGGCCCTATTCCTTGGCCTTCGTCCCCCAGACCTGACTCCGTTAGTTTTTTACATCTGGGGACGGCCTGAGACTAGGGATGATTTAGTCCAACGCATTGAGGCGGCTTTCATCACTATCAAAGCAGAAATACGCTTACACACCACTACAGTCGAGATAAGACGAAGATATCACGCGTGTGTACACAATAGTGGAGGACAATTTGAACAAAATTTATAATTAGGCACTTATTAAATAAAAATTTACTTTTTATTTCAAGTTCGAGGAAAGTTAGAACCCTAGAAAGAGATAAAAGACTGCGTAAGAGTGAGATAACACTATCCACCTACTTAAAGAATGTTATTTATGTGAAAACTAGTGTTCTTACCGTAATATCGAAGATCAGCCTGATGTGTCTCGATTACACGTTTAGCGAATTACTGAAGTTATTAAAAGTTTTTTTTTTTTGGTATATTGCACACCGTTGGAAAGGGGACAAACTAGAAAACTTTTTAAAAGAATTCGAAGGTCCCGATCACTTTTAGTTTTTTTTTTACAGCAATTTAAAGTTGAGTGTTAAGTGTATTTTTCCTTTTTTCAAAAACTTAGTGAGTTATTAAAAAGGAACTAGATGTTATTAGCCAGTAATTTTGAATTTCATAGAACCATACAAGAGTAAACATAAGAACTAAAATAAAATTTGAAGCTTATACTCATAACTTTAAAAAAAAATTAAGCTCAAATTCAGAGTTCTTGTATTTTTCTAAATAAAAATTAAAAAGTCATAATAAAAAAACCGGTGTAACAAGGAATAAGTTACTGGACCTTAAGAGATAGCAAATGACCTCTCCTTTCGGGCAATTCCATTTGACAAACGATGCACCAAACACCCTGTATATAGAGAAGGCAATGTTAAAATTTTTAATGACTTAAAATAGGGAACACATCTATTAGTCGTCTTCAGGCCGCACATTGACCTGATGCATCGCTTTTGCAGCCTAAACACCATTTCTCTATCAGTAGACTGCCCCCAGAATATAATGCCATACCGCAAAATAGAGGCAACCATTCCGTGGTAGGCTGTTAAAAGAGCCTGACTATTTACTTTCTTTGAAAGTTGATACAGAGCATATGCGGATTTGCTGAGTTTTTTACATAGTTCTTCTACGTGAGGTTTCCATGTAAGTTGATTATCAATTGTGATACCTAAAAACTTAGCTTTATCTGCTTCTTCAATATCGCAGCCCTTGAAGGAAATATTCATACTTGGGCGTTCACATCGTTGATAAAAATGCATGATTTTTGTTTTATTCAGGTTTATAACCAAATTATTATTATTGAGCCAATTTATTATGTCATTTAAGCAAGTATTGATGTCATTTTTATAATTATTTGGATCAGTACATTTTATAATAGCTGTACTGTCATCTGCAAAAAGAACCATTTTGTTGGTCGTTGCTTCTGGGAGATCATTTATATATACCAAAAAAAGTGGTGGACCCAGTACGCTACCTTGTGGAACGCCATATTTTACGTGTCTTGGTTTTGATACATATTTCTTTTCTAATTTGCTTTTTGGACATATCCTAGAAATTTCTGTGCACTGAAGTCTATTACTTAGGTATGATTCTATTAACTTTAAAATGTTCCCTCTTATACAATAACTATGCAATTTATGTAACAGGATCTTATGGTCTACATGATCAAAAGCCTTAGTCATATCAGTATAAATTGCGCAGCTTGGATTCCGTAACTTTTTTGAGCTTGTTTGGAAATATGCCGTCGGCTATGCACAAGTTGATTATATGAGCTAATGGAGGTGCTACAAGTTCTTTGGTAAATTTTAATACTTTTGTGGAAATTCCATCGTATCCCATAGTACTAGTGTTTTTAATATATAATTTCAAAAAGTGATATAATCTCTTTCCCCCTGAAAAGGTTCCCACTAGTTATTATATGGATGATCTAATGACAGGATGTTCTACGGTAGAAGAGGGAAAGCAATTGTACCTAGAAATGAAGGAATCATTAAGTAAAGCAGGATTTCAGCTACAGAAATGGAATAGCAACAACAAAGAATTACTTAAGGAAATAGAGTCATGTGAGAGTAAGGAAGAGAAAGAGCTAAAGGTAGATCATACTAAAATATTGGGACTTACCTAGTGTCGGAGTACAGATGAGTTCAAGTATAAAGTGCAGCTTCCATCAAGATGTGAAAGGGGAACTAAACGCAATATTATTTCTCATATTGCGCGTCTGTTTGACCCCTTGGGCTGGATAGCGCCCAGTATAATACTGGCTAAAATACTTATCCAAAAACTGTGGTTATCAGGACTAGGTTGGGACGATGAGGTACCTGAAACAATAAGACATGAGTGGGATACTTACCGTAATGATTTAATACAGCTTCATAAGCGGGTTCCTAGATGGTTAGGAGTGTCAAACGAAACCCAAG
This sequence comes from Mesoligia furuncula, assembly GCA_916614155.1. Classification (NCBI taxonomy): domain Eukaryota; kingdom Metazoa; phylum Arthropoda; class Insecta; order Lepidoptera; family Noctuidae; genus Mesoligia; species Mesoligia furuncula. The sequence continues at coordinate 12,088,708 of OU744795.1, forward strand.
TAGAGTTGCACGGGTTTAGCGACGCGTCAAAGGCAGCCTATGCTGCGGTTGTCTATACTCGTTATATAGATAGTGCAGGCAAAATTTATATTACACTTTTAGTAGCCAAGACAAAGGTCGCACCAATAAAAACAGTAAGTATTCCACGACTGGAACTTTGTGCAGAATTGCTTTTGACCCGTTTATTATCGAATGTGGCTAAGGCAATGAATATTGAAAGGGACAAGGTCCATGCCTGGATAGATTCGACGGTAGTCCTCGCGTGGTTAAATAGTGATCCCAGTCGATGCGACCTTTGTAGGGAATCGAGTGTCAGAAATCTTAACAACACTTGAAACAGATCAATGGTCGCACGTGTCATCAAAAGACATTCCGGCAGATCATGCATCAAGAGGTGTATTACCCACATTGCTATCCGAAAGGGAGCAATGGTTTAGGGGGCCAACATTTTTATACAATGCAAATATTAGATATAATAGACCAGTTAATTTAGATGTACGCTTAGAAGGAAATATTAAGTGTCATTTAGCTCTAAGCGAAGAAGATTCACCATGGGTCAAGTTTAGTTCGTTAAGGAAATTGTTAAGAGTTGTAGCGTTATGTAGGATTTTCGTTCATATTAAAAAAATGATAGGTCTAAGTATTTAAGTATCTATGTATAAGACGGTGTCAAAGAACTCTATTCTTTGACACCGTCTTATACAACATTTTAACTCGGGAAGAGTTACATGAGGCGTTAAAATGTTGTATAAGACGGTGTCAAAGAATAGAGTTCAGAAACGAATATGATCAAACTTAAATCACTGTGTCCTTTTCAAGGATGATATAATCCGTGTTTGTGGCAGATTACATCAAGCCTTTCTGTCCGATCAACAAAGGCATCCTATAATACTTCCCACAAAATACTTGTCTTAGAAAATTGTTAATTACTGATTCACATTGGCGTACCTTGCATGGTGGTCCTCAGATGATGATCAACTTTATTAGATCAGCTTATTGGGTTATTAGATTGAAGAGTGCAGTAAAAGGTCACGTACGTAGGTGTGTAACGTGTGTAATGACCAAGACTGAAACCTACAATCAGCTGATGGGATCACTTCCCTCGGCACCTTGTACTCCAACTAGACCATTTTAACATAGCGGGGTGGATTATGCAGGTCCAGTTCAAATTCGTATGGCCAAGGGTCGAGGTCATCGTTCACACAAGGGGTATATTTGTGTGTTCGTGTGTATGGCTACTAGGGCCATACACTTGGAAGTAGTAAGCGATATGAGTACATCAGGTTTCATAGCAGCATTCCGTCGATTCGTAGCTAGACGTGGCCATTGCGCACAATTATGGAGCGACCATGGAACAAATTTTGTCGAAGCTGCAAGAGAGCTCAGAGAGATACTTGCTGTCCAGCAAGATAGTGCAGCGTATGTAGAGGCCCGTGGAATTTCATACCTCCCCGTGCCCCTAATTTCGGTGGGCTATGGGAGGCAGCAGTGAAATCCACAATCCAGCAGCTGGGAAATCTAGAAGGCTAAAACATTAGCCAGTTAACATGGCCTTTTGACACTAGGAATCTGGATTACCTACGTGGCGTTCATCAACTCCACGACAAGGGCTCGTTGCCTTAAACAATCATTGAATACCGTGGTTAACACTGAGGAATCTATGATAAATAGTCAGCGGATGAAATACTCACGGTTGATTTAGGGAGAAAGCACTTGACTGCAAGTTCCTTGACCGGCTGTAAAGTTGTCTGCGTATGCGCAATTTGGAAGCCTGTAATTAATATTCATGGATCACGACAATATCCTTTTAACAACCAGGGAAGGCTCACAGACCACTTCCAAACACTATTACCACAAAACCCTTACCTTTTAAAACACGATACAAGCTAAGTGTTTTCACTCCTGCGTGTCAAGGGCGAAAAAGGACGCTAACATCATTCCTCATTATTGTCATCGATTGCAGACCGGAACTCGACGGAACATTTCGAAAACCTCCCGTAATGCAGGTAAAATGATTATAAGATCACGGAAGATAAACATTACACCATGATACTTTAATTCTAAAAAAAACACTAATAACTGCACAACGTGACGTTTAAACGCTGAAACTAATAACAATCTTCATGATCCAGACCAACAAACAAATTATTTGTAATATCTAATTCTAAATCTAGTTTAATTTGGGGTAATTATCTTGGAATAGCTAGTCGGGAAATTTCTAATCTATCACCTGGCCACATTATGTCAAAGACTATGCACAGATTAAAATCGGATTCCTAGACAAAGAAGTTTCTAGAAATAAGCCCCTAATGAAAAAATTACTTTCATTTCCGTTTACGGTTATTTAGTTTATTATGAATTTTTACTGAAAGCTGAAAATAATGAGGGATTGCTCCATACGATATTAATTCGATGGTTAGAAATCAATATGTAAAAATATCGATTAGAATACAACTGTTAATCGGCGACCACCAGATGTCGCACTAACTGTCAGAAACTGACGTTGGACTGAATGACATTTGAAGTGTAAATTAGAGGTGGGCAAAGTGTATCATTTTTGCGATTGGATCATTTGGATCTCGATCACTGAAATGATCCGAATCACTGATATGTATCATTTGGCTCATTTGGATCATCGGCTCAAAGGATACAAAATACAGAATGTTACGTATACTTACGTTAAATTATTATTATGTTAGATTATAAATAAAATCGAGCGCAAACTTCTTCTTTGGCGAATGGATGTCCATTCGCCAAAGAAGAAGTTTGCGCGCTTTGACCACGCTTTTCTCCCTTCTCAACTCTCCCACTCCTCCTTCTTATCTCGTGTCTCACTTCCAATTTCTATGTTCTTCTCACGCTAAGAATCTGCGTTCTTCTAACAATCTTCTCTTACTCTGTCCTTCTCATACTTCTGACTTTGTTCATTCTTCCTTTCATATTCAGTCCATTCTTCTTTGGAATGCACTTCCTCTTGATATCAGGACGGCCACCAGTCGGTATGCATTTAAGCGGAAATTGCAGAGTTATTTTCAAAACAAATAGCGTAGAGTCTTTCAAAACAAATAGTCTTTCAAAACAAATAGCGTAGAGTATTTATGTATTTGTGTACTTAGTTTTAATTTTTTTTAATCATTGATCTTCTCAACCAAAGCACCTGCCATCCAATCTCTTCACCACCCTTGGTTGACTGGTAGAGAATGCCTAAGGCATTAAGTCCGCATTTGTACCATTTTGTGCAAAGTCAAAGTCAAAGTCAAAGCATTTATTTCAAATAGGCACTTAACAGGCACTTTTGAACGTCAAAAATTACTAAAATAGAATTGATTCTAGTCGCCCATTCCAAAAGGTAGTTTTCGTATGGAGAAGAATGGGCAAGAAACTCCACCGTTACTCTTTTAAAATGTTTTACAATATTTTGCATGTACATTAATTATATAATATATATGTGAAGACGATGCACCTAAAATAAAATTACTGTACCACAATAGGTAAAAGAATTAAAAATGAAACCATAACATATAAATTAATTATCTGATAGATACATGGTGCTCACATATTTACAAAAATGGTAAAAATAAACGATTGTCATTAAAAAAAAAAATATATAATAATAATTAATAGTATCTAATAAATTACATAGCCCTACTATATGAAGACCGCTGATGTTGCATCCGCGCCGATACTTATTAATTTCTTTAATCGCTGATGCACCTATGACGTCAATCGATTTCGCAAGTTGTTGTTTGTTCAATAAATTGTAAGAATGATTATTCTATTGTCCTACTTCGACCTGGAATCATCATTCATAGGGTTAATTTTGTAATATTAATTCAGTAATTAAATTTATTTAAAATCATTTCGGTTTTTTTTCGATCCTCCGATCGCAGCAAACGTAATTGGCGCAGTCGGTAGGATATCCGCGAGAGATATCGGGACTCTATCTCACATCGATAATCGCGTCGCGAGTCACTCGGGTGGCTATTAAGCACCGTTTCGGGTATCCTGAACCTACGGACCTGCTGCAGACCGGAAGGAGAATCCAGCCATCGATTCACAGAGAGGAACCAGAAATGAGATACCTGTAAGTACACTTGAATCATTCTCGTGTTGCACCCTTTGAATCTTAAACCTCAAGATTTACCATCCAAGGGCCTCCAGTGCGCGGGAGCCTGAATCACGACAGGCTCGCCAACGTACAGTAGATATAAATAGAGATATAACTTTGGATAACTTAGAATTAGATAATATGACTCAAGCTCAGAATAACCCAGATACTATTTACAAGGCTCTTCGCCTTGTTCCCGAGTTTGACGGCAACCCAAACATCCTTACCCGTTTCATTAGAATTTGTGATTCGTTAGCTGCACAGTACTTAAGTAATACACCTGGCAGTGAATTTTCGAATTTATGCTTACTAAACGGGATACTTAATAAAATAACCGGGACCGCGGCATGTACTATTAACGCCAATGGCATACCAGAGAGCTGGCTAGGCATTCGAACTGCCTTGATTAATAACTTCTCAGATCAGCGTGATGAAACCGCATTGTACAACGACCTCTCTTTAGCTACTCAGGGTAACAAAACGCCACAAGAATTCTATGATCATTGCCAAACGTTGTTTAGTACGATCATGACATACGTGACTTTACATGAGGCTGTACCGACGACTATAGAAGCGAAACGCGACTTGTATAAAAAGGTTACCATGCAGGCATATGTTCGAGGGCTAAAAGAACCCTTAGGATCCCGTATACGTTGCATGCGCCCACCAACAATAGAAAAGGCTCTTGAATTCGTTCAAGAAGAACTCAATGTAATGTACTTGCAGCAACGTGAGACCCCAAAAGCCCAATCTCCTCCTAGAGTCACTCATCCCACTCCAACACCTGTAGCGTTTACCCCACGACCTCACAACTTCCCAACACCAGTACCTAATTGGCCAGTACCCATGGGGCAGCGTCCAGCAGGACCCGCACCTCAACCTTTTAAGTTCCCCGCACCAACACAACACCAACATCGTATGCCAACGAACACGCAAAGAATGTTCAGTGCGGTACCTCCTAACTACAACCCCCGTAGTAACATATTTAGATTACCACCCCGAAATAATGCACCTCAAGGCCCTCAGCCGATGAGTGGTGTTCAACGTTTTACTCCCAAACCTCTACCTCTAATAAATAGGCCAGCATCCCATGATTGGAATAAGTTCGGCAATCCACCCCCCTCGAATTATTTTAAAGCCCAAGAAATGAATATGAATGAGTGCATGACATATGACGACTCGTATTACAACTATTTCTACGAACCGGTGTACAATTACTACACTGACTACAATGACGGTGTCTTTGACCCGAGTCTAGCCGCTGACTCGACTTATTATAACGTGTCAACGGACGACCAAGTATGTGATGAATCGCAAACGGGCATAACCAACCATGCTCAGCAGGATTTTCAGGAAGCTTCGACATCACAAAAACCAAAATAGAATTAAATCTTCAGACACAAAGGCAACTTCCCTATATACAAATTAGAGACCCACCTTTAAAACTCTTAATAGACACAGGTGCCAATCAATCTTTCATTAGCCCCGAAGCTGTCGAAAAATATTTCGCCGAATACCCCTTGAATTTCGACCCTTTTGAGATAACCAACATACACGCAACAAGCAGGAACGATTACTCTATAACCTTGCCATGTTTTGCGGAGTTTAATGACGCCAATAGCATGAAGTTGTTCATCTATCGATTTCATGACTATTTCGATGGCCTCATCGGCTTAGATCTGTTAAACGATTGGGAAGCTCGCATAGATTTGAAAGAAAATACGTTAGTAACTCGATCCGCGATAAATCCTATCGTAATGTATAACTCGTGTAACGTAAACTTATACGAAGATATTATACCAGCTGGGAGTACTAAGGTTATTCGTATTCCTGTTGATTTGCCAGAAGGCGACGCTTTTATTCGGGAACAAATTCTTTGCAATTGCATAATTCATGAATGTATTACCACCGTAAATAATAATCGTGGCTTCTTAGAAATTGAAAATCCGACTCTAAACGACGTAATCTTTTCACTCGATCGCCCAGCGCACGCGGAATTATTTAATATCGAGTGCAGTAGTACTCAACAAACATCGACTCGCGCTCATGAAGTAGTATCGCGTTTAAGAACCGATCACCTGAACCCGGAGGAAAAAGCAAATCTTATAGCTCTCTGTTCTCGTTACTCGGATGTTTTTTATATTGAGGGAGAGGGACTAACTTTTACAAATAAAGTAAAGCATCGAATAAGAACTACCGATGACGTTCCAGTGCACGCTAAAAGCTACCGGTATCCATTCGTGCATCGCCAAGAAGTTAGGGACCAAATAACTAAAATGCTTGATCAGGGTATCATACGACCATCGGAATCCGCATGGAGCTCGCCTATCTGGGTAGTTCCAAAAAAGATAGATGCCTCGGGAAAGCAAAAATGGCGTCTCGTAGTTGATTTTCGTAAGTTAAACGAAAAGACACTAGACGATAAGTACCCTATACCCAATATCAATGACGTTCTAGACAAATTAGGTAAATGCCACTATTTTACGACCCTGGATTTGGCAAGTGGATTTTACCAGGTAGAGATGCACCCCCAGGACGTAGAAAAGACCGCATTCAATGTAGAACACGGCCATTTTGAATTTCTCAGAATGCCGATGGGATTAAAAAATTCGCCGTCCACGTTTCAACGTGTGATGGACAATGTCCTTAGAGGACTCCAAAACGAAATATGTCTTGTCTATTTGGACGACATCATTGTTTTCAGTACATCCCTTCAGGAACATATAATTAATCTCGAAAAAGTATTCCAGAGACTCCGAGAGTCCAACTTTAAAATCCAGATGGACAAGTCAGAATTCCTTAAACTCGAGACAGCTTATTTAGGTCATATCATTGGTAAAGACGGCATTAAGCCAAATCCCGATAAAATATCTGCAATTAAGAAGTATCCCATTCCAAAAACATCGAAAGAAATCAAACAATTTCTGGGCCTTCTCGGTTATTACCGAAAATTTATTCCTGACTTTGCCCGAATTACAAAACCACTTACGCAATGCTTGAAAAAAGGACGAAAAATCACCCTTGACCCCGAATACGTGAATTGTTTCGAAAGATGCAAGACCCTCCTGACTAATGACCCCATCCTGCAGTATCCAGACTTCAGTAAAGAATTCATCTTGACGACAGATGCTTCGAATGTAGCCATCGGTGCTGTCTTATCCCAAGGACCTATAAATTCAGACAAACCTATCTGTTATGCATCCCGAACCTTAAATGAAAGCGAGATGAACTATAGTACTATAGAGAAGGAATTACTTGCTATAGTTTGGGCTACGAAATATTTCAGACCCTACCTATTTGGACGAAAATTCAAAATTCTCACTGACCATAAACCTTTACAATGGATGATGAACATGAAAGAACCAAATTCCCGACTGACAAGGTGGAGACTTAGACTTAGCGAATACGACTTCTCAGTTATTTATAAAAAAGGGAAATCTAATACAAATGCCGACGCCCTTTCTCGCATTGAAATTCACACTAAGGAAGCTATGTCCTTAATAGAGGAAATTGATGAACTCAACTCCTTAATGGGTAATCCATCAGAAACCATCCTTGGCAAACCAAACTCCTCAACCGAAACAGCACATACAAGCGTTGAGAACCCTATCCTAGAAATTCCCATAACTGACGAGCCATTAAATAAGTTTAACAGACAGATATGTTTCACTATCGTGAGTGACGTTAAAAAACGACCTGTAGTTACTAGGCCATTTGACACCCATACACGTATAAGTATCCAGCTATCTGAATCTAACTTAGAGGAAGACGTGACCTGTGCCATAAAAGAGTACGTTAACCCCAAGGTTAAGACAGCTATTTTAGTTAATCCACCTCTAGCCATGTATTCAATTATACCGATTATACAGGACAAATTCAAAAGTTCATCCTTAAATCTCGTTTTAGCTAAATCTGAATTAGAAAATGTCAAAGATTATCTTCGACAACAGGAGATAATACGACACTATCATGACGGTAAAACTAACCATCGTGGAATTACCGAGTGTCATTTAGCCTTATCTCGTAAATATTACTGGCCAAAGATGAGAGACCAGATAACTAAATTTATAAATGAATGTACGATTTGCGGTCAGGCCAAGTACGATAGAAACCCGATAAGACCCCAATTCAACATTGTACCACCAGCTACTAAGCCGTTTGAGACAATCCATATGGATCTATTCACTGTACAGGGTGAAAAATACGTAACATTTATCGACGTATTTACAAAGTACGGTCAAGCTTATCACTTACGTGACGGAACAGCTATTAGCATATTACAAGCCCTTTTGCAGTACTGTACCCACCATGGCGTCCCTATAACTATTATCACAGACAATGGAACTGAGTTTACAAACCAACTGTTCATGGAATTTACGAGGCTTCATAAAATCAATCATCATAGAATATTAGCTCACTCACCTAACGACAACGGAAAAATCGAACGACTACACTCAACCCTTCTAGAACATCTTAGACTCCTTAAATTACAGCATAAAGACGAACCGATAATTAATCTTGTGCCCTATGCTCTAATAGCTTATAATAGCTCTATACATAGTTTCACAAGATGTCGACCCTTCGACTTACTGACTGGTCATTTCGACCCCCGAGACTGTAAAGACATTGACCTTACACAGCATTTATTACAACAGTATACGCAAGTCCATAGAGATAAAATGAAACATGTCTATGACATCATTAACTCGTCATCACTTGCTAATCGTACCGCGATAATTGAGAAAAGAAATGAAACCCGTGAACCCGAGATAGAATACGCCCCCCAACAGCAAATATTTATAACAAACCCTCTTGCAAGTCGACAAAAGACTGCCCCACGATATACACAGGACACAGTTTTAGCAGACCTGCCGATCCACATTTATACCTCGAAAAAACGTGGCCCCATAGCGAAGTCAAGACTCAAGCGTATACCTAAATCAGCAAAATTGTTACAGGATCCTACTGATAACAATGCTCCCAATGACGCGATCTCAGGAGATAAAACTTGAAAGCCTCGACGACGGACCAGGACTTCTACCCTTTAAGCTTGGACAAATGAAAATTACGACTCATCATCATACCTTCATTCAGTACGTACAACTAAGTAATATCGAAAACAATGTTCACTCCCTACAGACCCAACTAACGAACTGTCAAAATCAAATGACTAATGACACTTACGCACTATACGAAATTCAATTAGAGTATCTTGCTAGCAAACTTGGCAATGTCCTAAAACAATTACGATCCTTAGAACCCAACAGAGCCAAAAGAGGTCTTGTAGACGGGCTAGGTTCAATAATAAAAAGTCTAACCGGGAACCTAGATCACGAGGATGCACTAAAATATAATCAGGTAATTGAAATCTTAGAACGTAATCAAAACAAATTAGTGACCGAATTCAATGATCATATTAGTATAAGTAAGGAGTGGATGTCTAAATATAATAACGTAATTACACAGATAGTACAAAACCAGAATAAAATTAACATTACCTTAGAGACTATATTACAAAGTAATGCACGAAGTGAAAATAGTTTAATAAAATATGCTCATTTTGCCCAACTGCTAGAGGTTTTAAGCGATAATGTAGAGGATTTAACTCAGGAATTAATTAGGATAGAAAATAGTTTAGCTTTTGTTCGTGCGAGCAGTACACACCACTCTATGATAGACATAGAAATACTAGAGTCAATGGTAAGAAAACTCAAGACTATTTACGCCGAAGAACAAATTTTAGATCTAGAACTTAGAGATTATTATGATATTATAAAACCGGGATCATATTATGTAGATAAGCAGATAGTATTCGTATTTAAATTTCCAATCTTTTCTAAAAATAATTACGATTTTTATAAACTCTCTGTGGTACCTAATAAACATGCACAAGCCCTTATTCCACCCTTTCCCTTCCTTGCAACTAACGAGATGTTACATGCGTACATAGAGGCTGAATGCCCGAAGTTGAAAGACTGGTACCTCTGTGAGAAAGATATTACCCACCAGACTCGCACCAAAGCTGACTGCGTCCAGGAGCTAATCACCAACCAAGTTCTACAAGACTCCTGCAAGTTTACCACAATCACCTTGATGAGAGAAGCCATGGAGAAGCTCGACGATCAACATTACGTCCTATCCTATCCTCAAGAAACGAAGGTACAATTAACCTGTAACCGGAAAGACTACACATCGCTTCAGGGTAGTTATCTTGCTACGATTCCTACTGGATGTTATCTGAAATCTGAAGAGTTCACCATTGCAAACGTTTACGATGAAATCAACGGCCAACCCTTGAAATTAATGAAGATACCCTATGACGCTGAGAAACAGGCCACCACAGCTACCCACGTCAATCTGAACTCTATTGATCTCCAAGGACTACACAGCATCCAGGACCAACTTATGATCCAGAATCCTGTTCAACTTGAGAACGTGCACACCGATGCACTTTACCACACTACAATCCCATTCTATGGAGTACTATTAAGTGCAAGCGTACTCGTTATCATCGTAATGACCCGGCGCTACCTACGCAGATGTACGAACACTACGAAAAAGGATCAGCAACCACCAGCCGCAACCCTGGAAGAGAATGAAAGCCCTAGCAAACTTCCGGCGACATTTTCACTCAACGTGCTAAAATAGTCGCCATTCTAAAGGGGGAGGAATTACATAGCCCTACTATATGAAGACCGCTGATGTTGCATCCGCGCCGATACTTATTAATTTCTTTAATCGCTGATGCACCTATGACGTCAATCGATTTCGCAAGTTGTTGTTTGTTCAATAAATTGTAAGAATGATTATTCTATTGTCCTACTTCGACCTGGAATCATCATTCATAGGGTTAATTTTGTAATATTAATTCAGTAATTAAATTTATTTAAAATCATTTCGGTTTTTTTTCGATCCTCCGATCGCAGCAAACGTAATTAATAAGTCAGGGTGTGAGTTAAAATAATTACAGAATGTAAATCAATGTAAAAAAAAAAAGAATAAATTTTACAATTAAATTAGCAACCAGTTTGATTTTGTCTTGACTCTAGATTGTCCTATGGAGCAGGACCAGCATGTTTCCAAGCGTTCTTATCTTGGATATAATCTTCTAATTTATAGTACGCTTGTTTACAAAGTGTACGTTTAATGTGAGTTTTAAATTTTCTTTCATTTAATTGCAATATATCATTAGGTATTTTATTGTAACATTTAACACAGTACCCCATAAAAGATGTATGTACTTTGGCTAATCTGAAAAATGGTTGATGTATTTTATCTTTATTTCTAGTGTTAAAATTATGTCTATCACTTATTTTATCAAAAAGATGTAGATTTTTTCTTACATACATAATATTTTCATAAATGAATTGGCAAGGTACCGTCATAATATTAATCCTTTTAAAAAGTTCCCTGAGAGATTCGCGGCGTCGTAGATTATAAATGGCTCTGACAGCTCTCTTTTGCAAAATAAAGATGGATTCAATGTCAGCAGCTCGACCCCATAGTAAAATGCCGTACGACATAATGCTGTGAAAGTAGCTAAAGTACACTAAACGCGCGGTTTCTACATCAGTTAACTGTCTTATCTTTCTAACAGCATAGGCGGCCGAGCTAAGCCGCCCCGCAAGAGATGTTATGTGAGGTCCCCATTGTAATTTCTCGTCTAGCGTGATTCCCAGAAAAACCGTTTGATCAACAAATTCCAGTTTTTTTCCATTCAGTATGATGTCACATTCGCTACTTCTAACATTAGGTAATTTAAATTTAATGCATTTGGTTTTCTTTTCATTTAGTACCAAATTATTTACCATAAACCAATCTTGGACCTGAAGAATAGAGTTATTCACGTCGTCAAGATTTTGTGCCCGTCTGTCTATCTTAAAGATCAGTGATGTGTCATCTGCAAATAACACCACCTTTGGTTGATTTTGAAGTAATTGCGGTAAATCATTAATGTAAACTAAAAAGAGGAATGGACCCAATATCGAACCTTGAGGAACACCCATTGTCATTTCAGACCCTAATGAGTTTACGCCGTTTACTTGAACTTTAACCTTTCTATCTTTCAGGTATGATCTTAGCAAATCAAGTGCTGTTTTTCTAATTCCGTAGTGCTCCAGTTTCATCAGAAGTGTTTCATGGTTTACGCAATCGAACGCCTTAGAGAGGTCGCAAAAGATTCCAATGGCATCTTTTGCTTCTTCCCAGGCATTAAAAATGTTCTTTATTAGGGTAACACCGGCGTCAGTAGTGCAACGCCCTTTGGTGAAACCGTACTGGTGTTCATGAAAGATGGAATTTTTATTGAAGTGACGTAACATTTGATTGAGCATCAACTTTTCAAACACCTTACTGAGAACTGGCAGAATTAAAGAAGAAAAGAAGAAAGTGCGAAAAGTTTAAATAAATAAAT